>OX422212.1:460094022-461523397 GCA_949130495.1 Sambucus nigra | reverse complement strand
ACCTCAAAAAAGCTTTTCGATTGTGTACATATGGGTGGTAGCAGACAAGGATTGTAATCTCTGTTGGAATATTTACACCACAACTTATCATCTCTTATGATTCCCGAATGTTTTCTACTAGTTTTACCTTATATATGACATATACAAATAATTATGTTTGTCCATTTATTTTAGTCTCAACTATGTAATAAGATGCTAGGTGTCTCCCTAATAAAAATTTTTTAATTTTTATTGCCTTTAATTTATTTGTTATATTTGTTATACTATTTACTTACTATTAAAATATAGAATTTACATATGCGACAACATGGTATCAGAGCATCACCAGGTTTTATGCCTATACGGGACCAAATATAAGAATCTTTCGCCTACGACTTATACGATTATTACGATAAATATTTCCTTTATCATATTTGATTAATCATACTGTTTTGTAGTAATGAATATTTAGTATGACATCTAACTTGCTATTTGTGATTCGACTCACGAACGATTTAATAGAGAAATTAAAGAAGTCAGCTATGCAAAGCTTTATCAACACACAAGGAGCATTAATCGTGGCTAGGCAATTTATGCTCCTGAAATCGAATATAGTTTACTTATTGTTCTCCTTATAGGAGAATCTCAAGCAACCCGACATTCCAAGAGATTATCTTAAGATCCTAACACTCTTCAATAAGCAATCCATATTGCACAGGATGTCTTACCACCTAATGAAGTTATCATTACTCCCCCTAACGTACCAATCGACTATGGTTCTCTTTCTCTTGCTAGTACTCTCTTTGATCCCAAGAATACCTTTTCATCCCAGATGATTCAGATCCCTTTGAAGATAACCCTAAGCCTGAGTTTGACCGAATGGTTCCCCAAATGGCATAAAAACTATCGTTGGAATATGGACATAAATAAATAAAATCTACAGGTGTGCGATGCAAGTTAAATGAAACCCGTATTACCGAGTGATGACAGGAGTTTAAACTAATAGTTCTTTTGTAATAGTAAGAATCTTTTATTGTAAATAAGTTTAACGGATAGGTAATATTTTTTATGTTTTCCTTTTTTTTACCTAGGTAATACTAATGTGATATAATATAATAAGTATGTTACTATATCTCTACTTGTAATTTATCTTTTGATACATTGTTTATATAGGATGGTTATACTCGAGAAACTACAAGTGGAACTCAGGAGGAACGATTTATTTCACAAATGCTTAATCCAACTACCACTAATGAAGGAATTTTATGTTGTCTATAAGAATTAACTATACTAACTTAGCGATAATGAAATGTGCCTCCACCCCTTGTTAATAATGATCTATCAGAATAAACTCGAAGAATGAATTCCCTTAAGTAATTTTTAGGACAAACCTCCAATCATTCTTTAGGAAGCCAGGTGAAGTTAAAGCACAAAGATGAATTCGTCAAACACTTAAGGTACTTAATGGGGTATAACCCTGAACTTTGCGTAAGATTGGCTTTATAACTCTTCAGAGGAGAGGCATATTTCTAGTGGTAGTCTATTCTATGTTCCCAAAACTTGAATGACCTAACCTAGGAGTAGTTTGAAGAAATCTTCTTTAACCAGTACTTTTTTGAATCCTTAAGAGATCGAATGACCATAGATTTCCTAAGCGTACAACAACCAAAAATGATTGTATCCCAGTATGAGGCTAAGTTCACTGCATTATCCTTATATGCTCAAGAGTAGATGTATACCAAACCTAAAAGGTGCAAGCATTCTGAACGAGGTTTACGACAGAATATCAAATCCTCCATCATTCCTTTATAAGTTCGAGAGTTTAACAGGACGATTGAAATAGCCTCCCTTGTAGAAAAACACCTCGCCTCTACCAACACAACCCGAACCTCTACTTAATCCATATGTTATCAGGAACCAGCCAAATTAAATAGAAGATCCTTATAACAAGACTAAGGGTGGCTGAGTATTTAGTCAGATTCAACACAATCATAATAGACCTTTGATGTATTATCATGAATGCAAAAAAATAGGACATCTTAGACCTCAATGCCCTATTTTACACAAACCTCCTCCTTATACCTTCCCCAACTTTATCAATTCTCTCATCAAGAATCCAATTAATAACTCTAACCATTTACCACAACAAAATACCCGTGAAAGAAAGCAAGGGCCACTCAATAAGAACCACGGTCTGTAATCGCAGGGAAGCTCTGATATAATTTGTAGAGGTAAAAATCCCAAGCTAAAAGCCTTGTAACCAATTTGTAAATGTAAATAATTCAAGGGCGATTTCAAAACAAAGATTGCAATACCAATTTTAAATACGCAAGCCAATTTGAAACAAATTTTATCTTTTTATTCTAAACATGCGTCTATGGTGATAAAATACATAAATCAAACAAGAAAATATGACAAGGTCAAGTTTTAAGGAAAAAAACTCAAAGGGAAATTTATAAAAGAGTATACTTACAAACTACTTGATATCTAATGAACAACAACTATGATCCTCGCAAGAATCACATGACCTTAGTCCTCCGTCAGCCTCAACCTTCGTCTTCAGTAGTGAGTCGCCGTAGGTATCACAAGTCAGCAATGGATATCCTCTCCAAAAAATGTGTATGCAAAGATACAAAAGTTCCTAGGGTTCTAAACTAATTCATATGAACAATATTATAGGATATTTTGTTATGAATTAAACAAGTGTTTTTCAAAATAAAAATTTAAGAACTTTTGTATTAGATATTCAAATATGTTTTCGCAAAAGCCTTAAACGTTATGAACACGAAACAAGTATTTATACAAAACTTAAGGCGTCATTCGATCGAGTTGAGCAGGTCATTCTAATGACATAGGCACGTCGTTTGAACGAGATGTCATCTCGCTACTAACGACCTAAATAAAATCAAACCAGTAGCATGTCATTTGATCCAAAATTGATCCAAGCTTCAAACGAGGGATCTAATGACTTTTTGATGTCGTTTGAATGACATATGGATGTGGTTTGAATGGCATAAATGAAAATTTAGTCTTTTAAAAACTCCGCCTACAGTATCTTAGAAAACACATTTTTGAAAATAAAAAAATTACTATTTATTTTTAATAAAAATAAACCTCCCAAACATTATTCTGTAAATTAATTCCATCTCGAAATTGTTTTATATCTCATCGGGATGTTGAGAAGTCTTCAAACTTGGAGATGCATGATTTCGGGTTATCTTCTCGGTGCGTGACAATTTGTAACGAGATACGCCAAACTAGCCTAAAGCTATACTATGAACAATCCTAGAAAAATTTTTCTTACAAAGTCAGAATTCCTCCTTTCTCCCAACGAAATATTCAAATTACCACAGTTTTGATCGAAGGTAATCTTCCTTTTTTATAATATTTCTGCACATATATTATTTGATTTTGGATCTACCAATTCTTTCATTAATCGTTCATATCTGACTCATCTACAATTATACTCGTCTACAATTAGCTCACCATTTTACCATAGGAATGCCAATAGGAAAAAGGGACATTACCAATAGGATTTGTAAACGTCACACTTTAGATTTTGACAACAGGATTCTAACCCTATATTTAATAGTCCTTGATTTAACTAAATTCGACTTAGTAGTAGGAATGGACATATTATTTTTTAAATTTTCTCACATTGACGGTCATGCAAAGATGATAACATCCAAACCACCCCATCGAACTTCATTTCATTTCCAAAGACAAAATCCCCACCGACATCTACTTTTTTGAATAAGTGAAAAAGAAAACTTCTCCCTTTCTAACATCTTAACCGATTGCAAAGGTGTGTTTCCCAAAGATTTACCCGGAATACCCCCACCTCGAGAAATTGAATTTTTTATCAATCTATTTCCAAATACCTACCATATCTCAATACCCTCTTATCGTATGGATCCTTTAGAATTGCGAGAAATTCGAACACAACTGGACAACCTACTCGCTAAAGGACTTATACTCCCTAGCACATCACTTTGGAGAGATCTAGTACGATTATGTATCGATTATTGAAAATTAAACCAAGTGACAATTAAGAACAAATATCCATTGATCAGGATAGGTCATTTTTTTACCTACAGCGAGGGTCAATGATATTTCAAATATTGATTTAAGATCTGGATACCACCAATTTCATGCTAAGGAAGAAGACATACCCAAAATCGTGTTTCGAACATGATATGGTCATTTTGAATTTTTAGTCATGCCTTTTGGATTAACCAATGCCCCCGCCGCTTTCATGGACCTAATGCATAGAATATTTTGCCCTTTTTTTTAGATCATTTTGTAATCGTATTTATAGATGACATATTAATTTCTTCTAAGACCAGGATAGAAAACGAGAAGGACCTATGTATAGTATTGAAAACCTTTATAAACATTAACTTTAAGCAAAACAAAGTAAATGTGATTTCCCCATGAAAGATATAAAGTTCCTTGGACATGTAGCCACTGAAGTAAGTATACAAGTAGACCCAACCAAAACCACATTAGTACTTGAATGGCCGCAACCTACCACCATTATGGAACTACGTAGATTTTTAGGACTTGTCGGATATTATTGACGCTTTGTGGAAGGATTTCCTAAATTTACCTACCATTAATGAAGTTGGCCCAAAAGGATGTTCGATTTATACGAACCTCTAAATACGACCAAGCCTTTTGTAACCTGAAGGAAAAACTAACAATGGCCACCGTCCAAACCATTCCTTTCGATAACAACAGCTATGATGTTTACACCAACTCTTCATTACAAGGACTCATTTATGTATCAATACAATAAAGTAATGTGAACAGTAATCTTTTCCCTGAAAATTGGATATGTTATAACTATGGAGAAAATTTGTGGAATTTTCTAATTATAAGAGTATTTAGTACATCTTTATGCAAAAGGATCTCAACCATCGACAAAGACGATGGATAGAATTTTTAGAGGATTATAAATTTAACTTACTTTACCATCCTAAAACAGGTAACGTGGTTGTTGATGCCTTAATCCGCAAAGCCTAGGGAAGCCCCTATAATATGTTTGTGTTCGTGTTCTTATAAACCATTGAAGATTATAATCTACAATGAGACTCCTCCAAGACCCAAGTTATTCTATGAAACATTTTCGCCCTCCCTATTCTACACAAAAGAATCATTGATCTTTAAGACCAAGATGATTTATGCGTTCCCAAAAGAAAAAACTTAGAAACAAAATCTCCAGAAAAGATTAGACTTTGGACCCCAAGCGTGGATTAAAATTCCAAAATTGAGTATGTGTTCCTCTGGTAGCCTCACTACGAGAAGAAATCTTACAGGATGCTCACCATTATAAATTCATGACTCACCCTGGAAGCACCAAGATGTATTAAACCCTCAAGAAATATTATTAGTGGCCCAGTATGAAGAAATATATTGTACACTTCATAGCAAAGAGTTTAACTTGCCAATAAGTGAAGATTGAACATTAACACCACAAGGGTTTAATCCAACCACTCCCCATCCCAAAATGGAAATGGGATCATATGACCATGGACTTTGTTAGTGGATTGCCCCGAACTTCTCAAGGATACAATATAATATGGGTTATCGTCGATCGTCTTACAAAATCCGCCCATTTTCAAAGAACCAGCACTACTCCAAAAACAGAAATCTGGCACGATTTAAAATTGTGCCAGATCAAATCTGGCACGCTTTTGAACTGTGCCAGAATTAGGTGTTCCAAAATGGCCATTTTTTTCTGGCAAGGCTTAAAAGTGTGCCAGATTTGACCAAACAGGAACAGTTCTGGCACACTTTTAAATCGTTCCAGAATTTGATATTTCTGGAACACTTTTGGCATAGTTTTGAAGTGTGACAGATTGACCACAGTTTGAAATTTTTTTGGCACAGTTCAAAATTTGATACACTTTAGGCACCATTTTGAACTGTGCCAAATTTTTGATAAAAAAATTAATTATTTAAAAACAAGAAAATTCACAAATTGCAAATCTTGCACGTTGTTGATAAAGTAATGTACATACAAATTTCAAAATATTATAAGTCTTTAGTAGTTCACAGACTAAAAAAAATTGGGCAGAGTTTCCTCTATTTTTTGGACATTTTAAAACCTGCGTAACATAAAGCCCGCATGACCACAAAATATAACAATAAACTTACAAAAGCCCGCACGGCCATAAAAGTAAACAATAAAACTACGAAAGCCCGCACGTCCATAACACAAAAAAATAGAATCATGAATAAACCCCTTGTTGTAAACCATTGAGTTCTCTGTGTTCCACGTGAATAAATGCTGACGATAAAATGTTATCCTGCAAAAAAAAATAGGATACAAAAAAGAGACGATATTACTAACCAAGTAATTTATAAAAAAGCTTACTCAAGCTAAAAAATTACATATAGGATTTGCAATTATTATTATATACTAAAATTGAAAATCTTATGCAAGTTATCACTACCTGACCAGTTCCTATGAGTTACATTGATCCAGTGCGAGGTGTTACTGCTTCTTACGGGGCCTCTTGGCGGCTAGTTTCAGTTTTCATCCTCAAATGACTTGTTATCAATCCTAATCTATGTATTTTGAAATTATCATCATATTCTCAAATCGGGAGACCCGGGACTACGTGGTCAGTTCGTAAAAGTTACATTGGTCCCGTGTTAGGTATTCGTGCCTTTTACGGGGCCGTTTGGAGACTGGTTTGGGTTTTCACCCTCAAACGACTTATTTTCAAACCTAATCTATGTATTTTGAAATTATCGTCATATTCTCAAATCAGGAGATCCGGGACTACGCAATCAGTTCATACAAGTTACATTGGTCCCGTACGAGGTGTTCGTGCCTCTTACGAGGCCGTTTGGGGGCTAGTTTGGATTTTCACCCTCAAACAGCTTGATTTCAAGCCTAATATACATATTTTGAAATTATCATCATATTCTTAAATAGGGAGACCCAGGACTATGTGGTCAGTTTGTACAAGTTACATTGGTCACGTGCAAGGTGTTCGTGCCTCTTACGGGGCCGTTTGGCGGCTAGTTTGGGTTTTCACCCTCAAACGTCTTGTTTTCAAGCCTAATCTATGTATTTTGAAATTATTGTCATATTCTCAAACCGAGAGACCCATGACTACGCGATCAGTTTGTATAAGTTACATTGGTCTCGTGCGAGGTGTTCGTGCCTCTTACGGGGTCGTTTAGGGGTTGGCATGGTTTTTCACCCTCAAACGGCTTATTTTCAAGCCTAATCTATGTATTTTAAAATTATCATCATATTCTCAAATCGGAAGACCCGGGACTATGCGATCAGTTCGTACAAGTTGCATTGGCCCTGTGTGAGGTGCGTGCCTCTTACAGGGCGGTTTGGGTTTTCACCCCCAAACGGCTTGTTTTCAAGCCTGGTCTACGTATTTTAAAAATATCGTTATATTCTCAAATCGAGAGACCTGAGACTACGCGATCAGTTCGTACAAGTTACATTGTTCCCGTGCGAGGTGTCCGTGCCTCTTACGGGGACGTTTGGGGGCTGGTTTGGTTTTTCACCCACAAACGGCTTGTTTTCAAGCCTAATCTATGTATTTTAAAATTATCATCATATTCTCAAACCGGGAGACCTAAGACTATGCGGTCAGTTCGTACAAGTTACATTGGTCCCGTACGAGGTGCTTGCCTCTTACGGGGCCTTTTGAGGCTAGTTAATTTTCACCCTCAAACGTCTTGTTTTCAAGCCTAATCTACGTATTTGGAAAATATCATCATATTCTCAAATCGAGAGACCCGGGACTATGCAGTCAGTTCGTACAACTTACATTGGTCCCGTGCGAGGTGTTCGTGCCTCTTATGGGTCCGTTTGGGGGTTGGTTTGGGATTTCACCCTCAAACGGCTTGTTTTCAAGCCTAATCTATGTATTTTGAAATTATCATCATATTATCAAACCGAGAGACCTAGGACTATGCAATTAGTTCGTACAAGTTACCTTGGTCCCATTCGAGGTGTTCGTGCCTCTTACGGGGCCGTTTGGCGGCTTGTTTGGGTTTTCACCCTCAACCGACTTGTTTTCAAGTCTAGTCTATGTATTTTGAAATTATCATCATACTCTCAAACTGGGAGACCAAGGACTAGATGGTCAATTCGTACAAGTTACATTGGTCCCGTGTGAGGTGTTCGTGCCTCTTACGGGATCGTTTGGGGGCTAGTTTGGGTTTTAACCCTCAAACGACTTGTTTTCAAGCCTAATCTATGTATTTTGAAATTATAGTCATATTCTCAAACTGGGAGACCCGAGACTACACGATCAATTTGTACAAGTTACATTGGTCCCGTGTGAGGTGTTCATGCCTCTTACGGGGCCGTTTGAGTGCTGGGTTGGGTTTCACCCTCAAACGGCTTGTTTTGAAGCCTAATCTATGTATTTTGAAATTACCATTGTCTTCTCAAACCGGGAGACTCGGGACTACGTGGTCAGTTCATACAAGGTACATTGGTCCCGTACGAGGTGTTCGTGCCTCTTACGGGGTCGTTTGGGGGCTGGTTTGGGTTTTCACCCTCAAATGGCTTATTTTCAAGCCTAATCTATTTATTTTGAAATTATCATCATATTCTTAAATCGGGAGATCCGGGACTATGCGGTCAGTTCGTACAAGTTACGTTGGTCCCGTGCGAGGTGTTCGTGCCTCTTACAGGCCGGTTTGGGGGCTGGTTTGGGTTTTCACCCTCAAACGACTTATTTTCAAGCCTAATCTACATATTTTGAAATTATCATTATATTCTCGAACTGGGAGACATGGGACTATGCGGTCAGTTCATATAAGTTACATTGGTCCCATGCAAGGGGTCCGTGCCTCTTAAGGGGTCATTTGGGGGTTGGTTTGGGTTTTCACCCTCAAACGGCTTGTAATTGAGGTCGATCTTTCCCCGCTAGGAAAGAATGATTTTCTATTCACCGTAAATGTTATTTAATTTTGATACGCAGAGGTATTTTATTCATATTCTGATTAATTCGTTGCTCCTCCATTTCATTCAACTTAGCCCGAGTAACAAAGACATAAAATTGTTTCCTATAGTTAGCAAACCACAAAATATTTTGCTATTGAACTCAGGTGACTAAGTCCCTCACTTAAGCCTTTGATTTCCCTTAACCAACTTAATTACATATCAAGTGCCCCTTTTCCTTTTGAAATTTTCCTTAATTACACACCTACACCTAATCCCTAGATCACCCATTATATAACAGTTGTTATATATAACAGGTGTTATATATAACAGTTGTTATATATAACAGCTATTATATATAACAACTCTGTTATATATAACAGTTGTATTATACATATTGAGGAATTTTATAGTACGCTTATTAAGTAATATTATATTATGCATATTGGTGGAGCAGGATTATAGAAGCATAAATTATGAATATAAGTAGAGTTTTTGCAGATTTGTACCTTAAAGGGAAGTACTTCGAACCAAGGTGGCGTAGGTCGTCGGTGTCACCAATGGGAGGACAAATGTCGTCGAACCAATACATAATTCCATTTTTACTAACATCTTCCAAGTTCTCGCAATGAGCTTGTTTTCCACCCCAAACTGGATACTCGAGCACTTTGATGTCATCGAGTAAAACTTGCACTTCATTCTTTCTCAACGTGTGGAAGTGAATGGTCGAGACGGCTCTTGGTTGCGTTTTCCTCCCATAACCAGCAAGTTCATGTGTGTGGGATAGTATTTTGCATTCAATTAGAGAGGTGAAATTTGGAACCTCGAATGCAGAGGAGGAAATAGAACACGAAGGAGTTCCAGTGCCTAAAGTAGGTAACTCTTGAACGTTGTGTCCAACACATGAAAAATTCCCGATTTTGAAGTTAGTAATGAATTTTGATAATGAGGACTTTATCCCCTCTATGTCACTCCTAAGGTGATCAACATGATCCTTCCAATTTTTGGTGTCCTCTTTCACCTCCTCAAGCATTTCTCTAGCAAATGCCGACCCTAATATAGAGGTTCTCAAAATTGTGGACCCAACACAACGAACACGTCCTCGCGTATCTTTTTCAAAAACCTCAAAAATAGGCCCGGCATCCAAGGTCTCCTCCTGACCACTCGCTTTGTATACATCCGGAAGCAGTTGAATTTGGTCCTATACAAAATATATTAACATTAGGTTTGATGATACGATACGTTTTTTAGACAAAACAAACATTAAAAAATTTAAATTACCGCAAATATTTTATCATGAGGGGCATAACCACCTCCTTTGATTATATGAGTTGCCAACCACAATTCAACACGAGTGGGTGCACGCCCATGCTCCTTTCTCCAATTCTCTGAAACTTGGGCATAACCATGACGACCTATGTTATGAGTTGTCTTTCTCACATAATTTTGTTTAGTCTCTTTATTCTTTCTTCGCAAAGTTTTTTGAACCTCTAAAGCTTCATTATTGTAAAACACCTCCTAGTCCTCATATTTGACATTTCGTGGCACTTTCTCCTTCCACTTCCAACATCATCATCCTTCAAATTAACCCTTAACTTTGACTTGAACTTTTTCCAAGCATCGTTCGCTTTTTTCATAAAAAATTGCTTCTGACTTTCGTGCACATCTGGGAACTCTTTCTACAATATATGAAGAAATAAGTTTAAAACATCACATAATTGAATTTATATTATTTGGAATAGAAAGGAATACTATAACATTAATGATGACCAAATTGAGTTCTTATATCGCACATCCACTTGTTTCCAACTCGTATAATAAATGGAACATGTGTCCTTGTTAAGTCTCCCAACCTGGTTGAGAGTGTAAATGAGTCTTCACTAACTGGAAGTCTGTGCTCATTAAATTTTAATTTCTTAGTGGAAGAGTCATCACCTACTCTTGAAGCACCCTAAGCAACCTTATAACGGGAGGTTGATATAGGTGTCTCCCCATTTATTGACGGTTGCGAAGTATCACCCATATGAGACATTTATCTGGAAAAAAGTGACTATTGGACACCAAAATAATCAGAATAAACATTTACAAGAATATTACATGTTCAAATAGCAATATAAAGAAGATTACATGTTCAAATAGACACCAATATATTACATGTTCAAACATCAGTAAACATAGAATTACAAGTTCAAACAGCCTACATGTATTAAATGTTCAAATAGCAATATACTATTAAATGTTTACAACAACAACAATAAACGGAATAAATAAAATATTACATATTTAAAAATAAGTTCAGAACTAAATCATTGCACTAGAAATCCATGTCCAAAAGATCCGACAATTTATCATTTTCCTCGAGAATGGAGTCATACATCGTACGGTCAATATCAATCGCATATATTTCTTTTGTCAGTCTCTTGGGAGAGTGTAAAACAACTGACCACCCCTTCAGCTTTACATCTTGATAATAAAATACTTGACTGGCTTGAGATGCAATGATGAACAGATCATCGTGAATGGTATTTTTACTCATGAGCTTACTAAGATTCACCATCACCATTTTTGAGGTGGGTTCAACTTTGCAAGCATTCTTATCATCAACATCCACCAAATCATAATAAAAGACAGTATGTGTGAACTCAATGTAATTGAGGTCGAGTATTTGTCTAATAAATCCATAAAAGGTTATCATAATCCCCTTCTTATTAAAGGCCTTAGTGGATACACCACTACTCTAAAAGTTATGATTCTCTTCATGTCCAGAAGTATAAAAGGTGTACCCATTGCATTGAAATTTCTCATAACTGGTAACCCTATGGAGCAGACCATCGTCATATGGCAAAATTCCCGTATCATTAGATCTTGAGGCTTGTAAGGAATTGATAATTTTTTAGAGTTTCATTAAAAATAATTACGGTTGATAAAAAAAGTACATGTATAAATAAAGACTTGTCTCGTTCCTTAGCCAAGGGATGAAATCATCAATTCTATTCCTCGATTGAGTCTCAGTTACCACAAATTTTCTACAAGAAATTAGTTTCAAAATTAAGAAATATCACATTACAATCAATTAATGTGAATTAACAAAGAACTAAGTGTGTACCTTCTCCATCCATCAACACCGTCGCATTGAGATAAAACCCATCTTCACACTTGCTCATATTGTACATTATTTAAGATCAATTCTTCACTTTTACCCAATTCTCGTTAGCATTCCGAGTCATCAAACTCATCATCAAGAAAATCCTTAAGATTCCTCTTATGAGTTCCTTCACCTCTTTATGATATGTACTCCATGGCATACAAAGAAGCTTCATATAAGAAATATGCATTAGCAATGCTCCCTTTAATGTACCTCTTATTTCGTGACCACTTTTTATATCTTCCCATTTCTCTCTCAAACAACCACATCGCCCGATATCTTGGTGGCCCAACTGTCAAAGCTTCATCGGCTAAATAGTGCATGAGGTGGATCATCACCACAAAAAAGGCAGGTGGAAAATAAATTTCAAAGACACAAAGTGCCTCTACCAATGTGTTTTTAGCCTTCAAAAGATATCCCCTAAATATCACTTTGGCACACAACACATTAAAGAATATTATTATCCGCTGTATAGCTTTAAACAAAGGCTTATCATCCAAAAATTAATGCATAATCAATGCAGGAAGCAACCGTTGCATAATGACGTGATAATCATGGGACTTGAGATTGGTAAATCCAAGTGGATTGAGGTTAAAATTGTTGCTGAAATTTGATGAAAGTCCAATTGATACCTTTAATGTTTTTAGTGTACGAAAAAAGGATTATTTCTCTTCCTTTCCTAATGCGAAAGGTGCCTTTGGCATAAGCCTTTTGTTAATGCCTTCAACATCTTTCATCCATAATTTCCTTTTAAGATTCAAATGAACTTTCAAGTCTTCACGGGCTTTGACCGTATCTTTATTTGATGAACCTTTCACCGAGAGTATTGTACCTAAAAGAGTCTTTGTGACATTCTTCTCAACATGCATAACATATAAATTATGTCTAATATCATGATCCTTCTAGTACTCTAAGTCAAAGAAAATTGACCTCCTTGAAAAACCCTTGGTACCCGTTAGATTCTCATCGTCACCCTCACTTGGATAATCATCATCTTCCATTACGACATCCTTCTTCTCCTTCCCCTTCCCCTTCCCTTTCCCCTTTACCTTTCCCTTTGCCTTTCCCTTTTTATCTCCCTCTCCCTCTCTTTGAACACCTTCTCGAGCGATAAGTGACACTATCTGCTCAACTTCTACACTTGTTAACTTTCTTGGAGCCATAACATCCTCTATTTTACCATTAAATGTTTGCTTTGATGTGTTAAACCTGTAAGGATGGTATTTAGGAAGGAACATACGAGGTCGTTGGTAACAATATTTCGTTGATTTGGCAAGATATTGAGAAGGTGTATTTGTAGAACAAACAGGACACCCATTGTAACCTTGAGTTGAACAACCTGCTAACATCCCATAAGCTAGAAAATCATGTATACCCCACATCAACATGGATTTTAACTGAAATTTCTCATTTTTGTATGCATCCCAAGACTTAACTCCAGACCATAAGATCTTTAACTCCTCGACTAGAGGAAGACATCAATATTACTTGATGGTGACTTTGGTCCAGGAATCAATATAGACAACATTGAAAACTCACTTTTCATACACATTGATGGAGGAGGGTTAAGAGGTTGAATTATCACTGGCTAACAACTATAATTACGGCCAAACATGTTATTCGGGCTGAAACCATCAGTTGCTACTGCAAGTCGAATATTCCGCGAATTTTTTGCAAAATCTCTCGACATAATGTTTGAATTTACCCATTATGTTGAATCTCGGGGATGACGTAAGAATTCCATACAAGAGCTTGCACCAGCGTGGCAAGTCATTTTCTCTGCTATCCATTTTGTGGTATATAACTATTTCAGCCTAGGGATTAGAGGGAAATGTCGCCTTACCTTCTTAAGAACCCTAGAGTACTTTTTTTTCCATGAGTATTCTGAATTTCTACCCCGTCCTCGTCTAGACAAGTAAACTTGTAGTGTAAAGAACCACATTTTATACATCTAGTAGATTTTTCATGATCTTTCCAAAATATCATACAGTTTTTAATGCATACGTCATACTTAACATAATCCATACCGAGATCTCTAATGGTGTTTTTCATTTCTATATAACTAGTTGTCAAGTTGTTCTCTTCAAGAAGTAGTTCATTTAACAATCTAAGAATTCCACCTGTAGCACCAACCGATAAATTGAATTGTGTTTCCAAATCATTCAACTTTATAAGAGCATACTTTGTGGTATGACGCGAAGAACCAGTAGCTGGGTGCAATGGCTCCTGTGCGAGTTAATGTAAATAATCACACTTCTTTCCTTTGTATTTATGTGTGTGCGAATCATTGGGAAACTCAAAAGTTGGGGGGGCTTCATCACTTCTTACACAATTAGGTTCACTAGGTTCCATTTCACCCATAAACATCTCACAAGCATCATTCACAAGATCATTCAAAATTGGAATATTGTGCACATCAGCATGTTCTGTCGGTGTCACAAATTGCGGTGGTGGTTGGACTTGATCAACAACTAATGTCTCACCATGAAAATGCCATAAGGTATAGTTCATGTCCATACCATATGTCATTAAATGAACGAATATATCATTAATAACAACATGTCCTTTCCCATTTCGACAACGTCTACAGGGACATGAATATTTAACATTCGAACTATTACTACACACATAATATAGAAACTGTAACTGTGGCCATCCCCGATCCTCGCCGCGCGGGCGGGTAGCGTGGAGGAAAGTATCCTTCGGGTCTCGCGCGTCCCTCTGGGAGCGCTTCGGCCGGCGTCGTTTGAGATGTGGAAATATAAAAATTTAGAGAGATTCAAAGTCGCCAGTCTATTTTACTCAAAACAGACAAAAGAAAAAGGGGAAGCCACCCCGAAGGATGGCAGCTAAAGACATACTGGCGCGTGCGAAACCAAGATGATTCGAGAAGGGTTCGGAGGCTTAGTTACAAAATGGGAAGGTGTTAGGCACCCATTCCGCCCTTTCGGTCTCTCATGAATATTTGTTATTTTCCTTTTGTTTCCCCCCGTGATATGTGTGCAAGTGTATATATAGAATGGAGGTAGGAATCCTCGACTTGTCTCATGGAAAAGATAAAGCGAATCATCCGTAGGAAGATATAAAAGTAATATTAGAAAAATAAGATTTACGTGATTATCCCTACGTTGACCGTTTTAATGAAACGATAACGCATATGGAGCAATACGTTAATAAGGGCAAGTATATAGAATATAAGGAAAATGGATTTAGAGAAGGTAGAAAATGAGAGAAAAGTGAGAAAAAGGACTCGAGTCTCGGGTTTTACCCCGAGACGCCTACGTAGTCTATAAAGGCATCAAAGTCCACGTAGTTCGCATACAAAATAAGGGGTGGGGTTTATCCCATAAATCCAAATGGGGGATCTCTTATTTGTAAGTGTGTGTGTGTGTGTGTGTGTAGAAAAAGTGTTTTAGTTGTGAGAAAAGTGTGGAAAAAGTGTGAGAATCCCTACTTGGAATTTATGAGCAAACCCTCTTTTTCTTATTTTTTGGGTTTTATGAAAATAAAAGATGTAAAATAATACTAAATAAAAAGTATATTAGGACATGTGAGATGAGATAATAAAAGTGCTAAATAAGAAAACAAGTTATTGGGAATTTAAGAGAAAGTTGAGAAAGTTGGACCTTCTTGAAGATCTTGAGATTCATCTTGAATGTTTGAGAGCATCCCTTGCACTTGGATGAGGATGGAGAGTGGCTATTTCATCAAGTTTGATGAAAAGGATGATGAAAAGTGGAAGTAAAAAAGGGATTTGGAAGTTGAAATCACGCTGCCTTCGAGAGAGGTTTCTGGGATTCGTTCAGAGAGATTTTTATCAGATCTGGGCTCTCTTTGCAAATGAGGTGAAGGCCTCCTTTTATAGGCCTAGGTGAGTGCCGATCGGTATAGACCTTTTCTTGCCTATCGACAGGTGCCGATAGGCAGGGTCTGAAACCTGTCATTTGGTAGTGCGCTTCAGGCTTTTTCAGAAAATTGGCCGCCGAGGGCAAACCGTTGGTCAGAATCGTGCACGGGGCATACCGTTGAAAAGGTAATTCAGAGGCCTTAGAAAGTCATTTGGACCGCTTTTGAGTTAGGGAGTTTAATTTAGGTCAAATATGGCTAGGAAGCATTTGTCGATCCATTGGATGGGGAATCACTTGGACGCAAACGGATCTGTCATCCGCGTGGTAAGTCTAAATCACACACGAGGTGGACCGTTGGAAAGGTTAGGAGATGTAATTTGACATTCCAAAGAGTTTGACCCGATTTGGGGAGTTAACTTTGGTCAACCGAGCCCGAGAAGCATTCGGTGATCTCTCGGAGTCAAACGGATCCTTCGTCCGCATGGAAAGTCGAAATCACACACGGGGTAGACCATTAGAAAGGGTATTCTATTCCCTTTGAATATTCATTCACCCTCGGTCGAGCTGAAGGGTTGACATAGGTCAAACAGATCCCAGGAGCGCTCGGTGGCCTCTAGGTCAAGTTTTGGATGCAAACGGATCGTTCGTCCGCATGGTAAGTCAAAATTGCGCATGGGGAAGACCATTGGAAAGGGTATTCAGTGCCCTTTCAAGATTTATTCAGTCTCGATCGAGATGAAGAGTTTGACTTTTGGAACAAAATGAGGCGGAGAGTTCCCGATGGCCTCCAGGTCAGTACTCGGGACATGACCTGGGTTTACGATGATGAAGGGAGGTACTAGGGACCTATGGAGAGTTAGGGGGAACATAATGGGGTGTCTATAGAGCCCCTCGATAGGCGAGTTTGGAATAAATGATGACCGTCGAATAGACACCACATGATGCTTTTGAGGGAGTATGACCGATTCAGAGGATCGAGGTCGATTCTGCGGACCGAAGGAGTGTGTTGGGGATGAATGACGATCGGAGATTTCAGGTCGATTCTGAGGACCTGAAGTGGTGCTGGGGAGGGTGACCAATTCTGCAGGTCAAAGCCAAATCTGCAGGCTTAAGTTGTGAGGGTGATCGATTATGCGGATCAAAGCCAATTTTGCAGGCTTAGGGTGAAGATTTAATACCCGAGGTCAATTCTCACCTAAGAGTGGTGAGGACCGAGGTCAATTCTGACCTAACTCATGTGACGATCCAAGACCGGGGCCAATTTTTACCCAAGAGTGGTGACGACTGAGGATCGAGATCAATTCTGACCTAACTCAGGTGACGATCCAAGATCGGGGCCAATTCTGACCCAAAAGTGGCGACGATCGAGGACCGAGGTCAATTCTAATCTAATTCTGGTGACGATCCAAGATCGAGGCCAATTCTGACCCAAGATTGGTGACGATCGAGGATCGAGGTCAATTCTAACCAAACTCAGGTGATGATCCTAGACCGGGGCCAATTCTGACCCAAGTGCGGTGACGACCGAGGATCGAGGTCAATTCTGACCTAACTCAAGTGACAATCCAAGATCGGGTCAATTCTGTCCCAAGAGTGGTGACGACCGAGGACCGAGGTCAATTCTGACCTAACTCAGGTGACGATCCAAGACCAGGGCCAATTTTAACCCAAGAGTGGTGACGACCGAGGACCGAGGTCAATTCTGACCTAACTCAGGTGATGATTCAAGACCGGGGCCGATTCTGACCCAAGAGTCATGACGAACGAGGACTAAGGCCAATTGTGAACTAATTCAGGTGACGATCCAAGATCGGAGCCAATTCTGACCCAAGATTGGAGACGACCGAGGACCGAGGTCAATTCTGACCTAACTCAGGTGATGATCCAAGATCGGGGCCAATTTTGACCCAAGAGTGGTGAGGACCGAGGACCGAGGTCAATTCTGACCTAACTCAGGTGACGATCCAAGACCGGGGCCAATTCTGACCCAAGAGTGGTGACGACTGAGGACCGAGGTCAATTCTGACCTAATTCAGGTGACGATCCAAGACCGGGGCCAATTCTGACCCAAGATTGGTGACGACCAAGGATCGAGGTCAATTCAGACCTAACTCAGGTGACGATCCAAGACCGGGGCCAATTCTGACCCAAGATTGGTGACGACCAAGGACCGAGGTCAATTATGACCTAAATCAGGTGACGATCCAAGGCCGGGGCCAATTCTAACCCAAGAGTGGTGATGACCGAGGATGGAGGTCAATTCTGACCTAACTCAGGTGACGATCCAAGACCGAGGCCAATTCTGACCCAAGAGTGGTGACGACCGAGGACTGAGGTAAATTCTGACCTAACTCAGGTGACGATGCAAGATAGGGGACAATTCTGACCCAAGAGTGGTGACGACAGAGGACCGAGGTCAATTCTGGCCTAACTCAGGTGACGATCGAAGACCGGGGTCAATTCTGACCTAAGAATGGTGACGATCGAGGACCGAGGTCAATTCTGACCTAACTCAGGTGACAATCCAAGATCGGGGCCAATTCTGACCCAAGAGTGGTGACGACCGAGGATCGAGGTCAATTCTGACCTAACTCAGGTGACGATCCAAGACCGGGGCCAATTTTGACACAAGAGTGGTGACGACCGAGGATCGAGGTCAATTCTGACCTAACTCATGTGACAATCCAAGACCGGGGCCAATTCTGACCCAAGAATGGTGACGACCGAGGACCGAGGTCAATTTTGACCTAGCTCGGGTGACGATCCAAGACTAGGGCCAATTCTGACCCAAGAGTGGTTACGACCGAGGACCGAGGTCAATTCTGACCTAACTCAAGTAACGATCCAAGACCAGGGCCAATTCTGACCCAAGAGTGGTGACAACTGAGGATCGAGGTCAGTTCTGACCTAACTTAGGTGATGATCCAAGATCGGGACAAAATCTGACCCAAGAGTGGTGACGACCGAGGACCGAGGTCAATTCTGACCTAACTCAGGTGACGATCCAAGATCGGGGCCAGTTCTGACCCAAGAGTGGTGACGACCTAGGACCGAGGTTAATTCTAACCTAACTCTGGTGATGATCCAAGATCGGCGTAAAATATGACCCAAAAGTGGTGACGACCGAGGACCGAGGTCAATTCTGACCTAACTCAGGTGACGATCCAAGACTGGGGCCAACTTTTACCCATGAGTGGATAAAGATTGGATTCTGATTCTGTTGGAGAAAAAGCTTTATGATTTTGTTCTGAGCTGGGGAAGCTTTAGGAGACCTCGCAGGGGGGAACAACCTATTTTGGGTGCTCCGCTGGGGAAGTGATCAGGTGATCGTTTGGGATCCTTCGAAGCTTTGTCGGGAGGAGTTTTCACTTGGTTTTTGAGGATTCCACTGGGGAAGAGGGATTTCGCTCGAGGGAACGCGAAATTTTCTTGGTGAAAAGGCTTTAAATCCTTCCTGGGATTTTTGGGAATTTTTTGGGGATTTTTCGAGGTTTTCTGGTATTTTCTGAGAATTTCTGTACAAAATTTAAGGGGGGTGGCGATCGGCATAGTATGAAGGGTGCCATTCGGCAGTGGCACGAACTTTTGGGCTACCTCGGGAAGGCAAGGGGTCAGTGGAGATCGGTATGGTAGGGGGAGGTGCCGATCGGCATGGCGCTTAGCATCCTATAAATAGGGGGCGCATCTCCTCATTTTTTCACAGCTTCTTTTTCTTTCTCTCTCTGCGATTCTTCTGCAAATCGTTCTATAATTCTGATCTTCAAGAAATGGTCGCTTTTATGAGCACTACAGTCCATCGGGAGTGGTTGACCGTTGATGATTGGGTGAATGTGGAGTGGAGGGCTAGGGCGCCTCTTGCTTTGGGGAGTGAAAACTCCTTTGATGTGTTTGTGCCTATTGCGGATGAGAGGACCTTGTTGCGGGAGCCATCGCGTCATCGTTCTTCAAGAGTGATCCCCAGCGGTAATGTAAGTAACCCGACCTTTGGCATTCTTCTCTTTCTGGTGATTTTTCTTTCTTGACTTTTGATGAGACTTTTCATTTTGCCAGTTTGAAATTTCTTTGAAGAACATGCGTGCCCATGGGACAATGGGGCTCACGGATGTCTGGGAGCATCTCCCACCTATGGTGAACTAGGTGGTCTCATCAGCGGGTTTTGGGCGGTTGGCATCGGCGCTGGATGAGACGCCTCGTTCGACAGCGGTCTTGTGCGCTTTGGGAGAGAGGTGGTGGGACACTACCCACACCTTTTATTTCGGCTTCGGGGAGATGACTGTGACTCCCATAGACGTGCAGTAGCTGCTGGGGATGGATTGTGATGGAGAGCATATAGAGGTGAATCGCTCTTTACGGGTGAGACTGGAGGAAGTGTGTGCGGAACTTGGTGATGTGGGGAGGATAGTCTCTGGGGATTCTATCCGGCTGTCCCTACTGAAGGATGTTCTGCTGGGTAGGGAGGTCGATGTGGAGGATGGGATGCAAGTAAGGCAGATGGCCCGGTTATTCATTCTGCTGGTTTTGGGAGGTTTCATGGTGGCTTCGAGTGGCGACGTCATTCATTTATGGTTTCTGTCGTACTTGAGGATGTTTTTTAACATCCCCTTCTATGATTTGGGGAGTCTGACCTTGGCAACCCTTTACTTTTCTCTGAATGCATTCAGTCGGTGCTGTCGACAAACCTTTACTGGGGCCACGTACCTTCTTGAGGTATTTTTCAGTTTGTGCATTTCTTTTCGTGCATTCACATTTTCCTTTCATGCATTCGCATTTTCCTTATGCGTCTCTTTTTTCTTGTGAATTCAGACGTGGTTCTATAAGGTGATTGGGTGCAATACCCCGCTGATTTCTTTGAAGGGCGACACTATTAGGGACTTCTGTCGATTGTATCGGTGGCGTAAGGCCAATCGACAGTCGAAGGGATCTCTGTCTTTGGAGACGGTGCGTCAGGTCTTGAATGACCTAACCAGTGGTAGGGTAAGACTCTTTCCATTTCAGTCTTGGTTTTTGCTCCTTATGATCTTGTATTTATTTATGCTCGCTTGGAGATTTTCAGGTGACCTTTTACCCGTGGGGAACATCCATTCAGGATGCGGGGGCGATCGGGGTGAACGCGCGGATGAGGTGTTTGCTGGTGCATGAGTTCGGCTATTCCTGGTACCTTGGGGAGAGGGTGGTTCGTCAGATTTCCGAGGAGGAGGTGGTGATGCCACCCGCGCAGCCTCCTACGTCTATGAGGCGGGAGCGACTGATGTTGGAGGATGAGAGGATCGCGACGATGATCGGCAAGTCCTACTTGCTATACACCGATACGGCTGCTCCGTATGACTATATGGATTTTGTGACGAGATGGTTGATGGCGCCCAACATATATGATGCGCTGCCCTTCCCTTCGGCGGGTTCGAGTCAGGCGATGCGATCTTCCCACAGTGGTGGTGGTTCGTCAACATTTGCGGCGGCGGCGACCTCGGAGGTCCCTTTTGTACGACTCTATGCCTCTTCATACAACATTCGGCGGGATGATGGAGGGATGGTGCCTATACTGCACCGTCCTCATGCGATGGATCCGGAGGAGTTGGATTTGACAGAGGAGGTCCTTCAACCTGCGGTATACCTTTCTGTTCTTCTTTTTCTTTCTTTTCTATTTTGGTCATTTCTGCTTTGATACTGATTTCACCTTTTCTTTCATCAAGTTCGGGTGTCGACCACTTGGCTCAGCGACATTAGAAACTGAATATCTTCGGCGACTGCCCATATTCAGGATGCGGTTCGCGTTCCTTCTTGCTTGGTACCATCTGCCTCATCCCAAGAGGACTTTGGTTCGGGTAGTGGTGGTGCGTCATCTCGCCACAGGGGGAAGAGAGCACGCCGCAGGGGTGGAAGCTCTTGAGAGAGAGAGAGAGAAAGAATGTGGGTTCGGGCTGAGTCCCTTGTTTTTGCCTTTTTTTTATTTCCTGCAAAATGATGTAACACAGAAAATAGATATATGCAATGCAATGGAGATTTTTGACTATCTTTTATTTAATGATGAATGAATGCATGCACATGCACTTTTTACTTTACTGCTGAGACCGTAAAAAGGAATATTTTTGAAATTTTTTGAGGGAAAGTTTTTGATTAAAAAGGGGAAATTTAATGGGTTTTGAAATTCTGTTGAGAATATCAATTTATTTTTATTTGAGTTTTCTGATTTGACAAAAGAGGAAAAAGGGAAATTTCTAAAAAATGGGGGGGGGGTGCCGATCGGCAAGCACCCTGACCTGCCTATCGACAGTTCATTCCTGTCCCATCAATTCAAATCTTTGAATGGTACCATTTTCAGCCTTTGGTACCTTGTGGGGTAGGGTTCCCTCCGATTTCTGCAGGGATTGTGTCTCTTGTGAGGATCTTCAAGTATAAAAAGGGGTAAGGGTGGAGTGTTTTCATCACACCTTTGTATTCTTACCTACTTGCCCACCATCTCTTAGCCTTGCAAGATGGCTCTCCCTGGTAGCACCGAGTTTGCCAACTACCTCGAAGCGTTGGAAGCTATGTGCTCTTATAATGTTGACTATGATTCTTTCAACATGCGTCGAGTCTCCTTGTGGCGCAATCGGCCTATCGAGTGGAATATGCTGATGGCAGCGGTACAATTCTGGTACCCCGAAGACCATGTATTACGCTTTGGATTGGAAGAAGTTTGTCCTACCTACGAGGAATTTTCTACCATACTGGGCGTAAATCCCAGTGTTGCTGTGGCTTTACCCAAATTTTCCCGTTCTCCTAGGGATTTATTGGTCGGGCTTCTTCACATTTCGCCTTTGGCGGATATATCATTGGTTGCTGGAGGAATTCTCTCCCTCCTGGCAGTGCTGCAGTCCGTACATTTGCGAGAAGTAGGTGATGCTGGCTATGCTGGAGCCGTGGTTCTGGGCCTAGTTTCCAAATTGCTGCTGGTTAATGGAGAGATGCAAGTGGACCCACAACTTACAGCCTTTACCTCATGGATGTCATATCGTCACAATCTTGCGGCAGTGATACTGGCAGAGACCCTGAATGGCCTGGATGCCTGGAGAGAAGGTCGTTCTGACTTTTTGAGGGGTAGCCCTGTGATGCTGTTCATGTGGTTGTCTGAAAGATTCTGCTTATCGACTGCTCCAGAATATCCCTTGTCGGCCGTACCCAACTTCTTTTCACGCTACTTCATCAATGTTGGCCTGTATGTTGAGAACTGGGAAAATTAGCTTGTGGAGCATGGGGATCGTGGGCTGTATTGGTCAGTGCCTTGGTGGGGGCATTTGCAAACCATTCTTGAGCTAGGAGAGTATTCATATGTGCGGCTAGTTGGTCTCAGACAGACCTCTTTTTATTTCCCTTGGCGGCTTCTGCGCCAACTCGGCTGGGCACAAGTCGTGCCACCTCAGATCTCAAATTTCTTTTCGGTAGAGGATTTGACTAAGCGCCTGCGTCTGTTGCTTGGGTCTCTGTGGGAAAATTGGCATCCATCGACCCGTCCCTCTCAGTATGTCGGGAAGGCTTGCCATGTCCCCAAAGATTATATGAATTGGTTGTGGAGGAAAGTAGCCAGCAAGATGTTGGCAGTGGAGACTGGACAAAGATGGTTTGTTTTATCTGATTCCATGGAAGGGGGCGTTGTGGTTTTTTCGAAGATGGTTAAGGCTCATCAATCCATGGAATGTTTACGGCACTCTATTCAGGTAGGGGAAACTTGGGGACCTTAGGATGTATATGATGAGGGTGAAGGCTCCTCTGGTAGCTGTGGGTAGGACTTCTGGGGAGTTTATTTGTGTGATAGGTGTGGGGATTTTATTTGGCTTTTTATGGTAGTGGGGAAGGGAGTTATCCGTTCCTTTTTCTTATGTAATCCATACTGTAATTTCTTATTAATGAAATAAATAAGTTTATGATCAGCCAGCTGTGCCTTTTGATGAATGATAATGAACTGCCATTCTCGGAGGTAAGAAAAGAATAGTATTTTGTGAAAAAGAAAGGGGCCGCACTTATGTGAGGTGCATGAGTTGCCTACGTACCTCTGGATTTTTTTGAAAATGTTTTAAAATAGTTTTTGTAGAGGATCATGCCCACTTAGTTCTGGGTAGAGGGAAATGAAGCGTTTTTTTCATTTTTTCATTTTTTATTTTTAGAATAGCAGGGGGGATGATAAGAGTCATATCACGCCGAGATTTTGGACTAGGGGTAGAATTTCTTGAGACGGTCCAGGTTGACTGGAAGAGCCATCGCCTCCCCATCTATGTCAGTGAGCATGGCGGCACTGCCGGATAAGATTTTATTCACAATGTAGGGACCGCTCCAATTAGGCTTGAATTTCCCTCTGGGGTCCCAGATGGGTTCTACTATCTCCTTGAGGGCTAAGTCTCCCTCTCGGACGCCGCGGTCCTTTACTTTTTTATTGAATGATCGCGCTATTCGGTGATGGTACCCATGTACGTGGTAAAGATCTTTTAACTTTCTTTCATCTAGGAGGGCTAGCTCATCAAGATGGCTTTGGCACCAGTCTTTTTCATTAACTTTGCTTTAGAGCATGACGCATAGCGAGGGTATTTCCAGCTCTACAGGTAGGACTGCTTCCATGTCGTAGACTAGGGAGTAAGGGGTAGCCCCAGTAGAGGTTCGGATTGAGGTTCGATAGCCCCAGAGGGCATATGGGATCCGATCGGCCCAATCCCTACAACTCTTGGTCATCTTTCTGATGATGGCTTTGAGGGTTTTTTTGGTGGCTTCAACTGCACCATTGGTCTGAGGTCGGTAGGGAGAAGATTTGTGCCTCTGAATCCCATACTCGTTGACTACTTCTGTGACTTCTGAGTAAAAATGCAACCCGTTATCTGATACCAGCTCGTGCGGACCCCATATCGGTAGATGATATTTTTCTTGAGGAATTTGGCCACTTTCTTGGCATTTAATACTGCATATGACTCAGCCTCGACCCATTTGGTGAAATAATCAATGGAAACCAGGATGAACTCATGTCCGTTTGAAGCCTTTGGTGTAACCCTCCCTATGATGTCGATACCCAGGGTGGAGAACGGCCAGGGAGAGGTCATGTTGTATAATTCTTTCTGAGGCAAGTGTTGAAGATTGGAGAATTGTTGGCATTTGAAGCACCTCCGGTCATAGGCGGTGCAATCCTGGATCATGGTGGTCCAGTAGTAGCCCTGTCAGATGGTCTTCTTGGCGAGCATGTGACCATTCATGTGGGGTCCGCATTCCCTGTTGTGGATTTTCTACATTATTTTCTCAATCTCAGCCCCTGCAATGCAGTGTAGATGAGTTCCATTGAAGTTCCTCTTGAGTAGAGCTTTATGACAGATGATGTACTTGGCAGCCAGTCTTCGAAGGGTTGTTCGATCTGTCTTGTTAGAACCCTCAGGATACCTACCATGTTTGAGGAGGCACCAGATATCATAGTACCAGCGATCAGCTAGTTCGAGATCTTCAGTGGAGACAAGCTCAATATGGTAGCAATGGGTCGGTTTGTCTTGCTTTTGAACTAGGAAGGGGGTCATTGTTATTCCTTTAGGCATGTAGACTATGGAGGCCAAGGTGGCGAGAGCATCGTCTAGGTTATTCTTTGCTCGGGGTAGGTAATGAAAGGTGATATCTCGAAATTGGGAGGCTAACTCTTCTAATTGGGCATGAAAGAGTTAGAGCTTTTCGTCCTCGACTTTCCACTTTCTGAGCACTTGACCGATGATAAGGGAAGAATCCCCCATAGACATCAAGGTATTGAATACCTTTCTTCAGAGCAACTTTGAGGCCCACTCTGCATGCCTCGTATTTTTCCATGTTATTGGTGCAAGGGAAATCCAATTTTATGGCGATGGGAGTGTGGGACTCATCTGGGGCGATCAGGAGTATCCTAATGCCATATCCCTTTTTGTTGGCAGCGCCGTCATAGAATATTTTCCATCGAAGGCAGTCTTGAGTGGTGCAGAGGATATTTTCATCTGGGAATTCGGAGATCTGGACATCCGCTTCTTTTATAGGATAATCAGCAAGGTAGTCAGAGATGGCTCTTCCTTTAATGGCTTTTTGTGTGACGTATACGATATCGAACTCGATTAGGATCATCAACCATCGGGCCATTCGACTGGATAAGGCGGGTTTCTCAAGCAGGTATTTGATGGGATCCATTAGGGATATAAATTTGATGGGGAAGGAAAGCATGTAGTGTCGCAACTTTTGGGTGACCCAGACAAGTGCGACACATGCTTTTTCCAAGGAAGTGTAGTTGACCTCGTACCCGACCAATTTGTAACTGGCATAATATATGGCTCTTTCTTTGTGGGAGTCTTCAAGATATTGGGCTAGCAAATCCTCAGTTGTAGTGTCGGTTATGGTTAGGTAGATGAGCAAAGGGAGATCAGGCTGTGGTGGCATGAGCACTGGAGGTTGGGTTAGGTATTGTTTAATTCGGTCAAAAGCTTCTTGGCAGGCCTCGTTCCAAACCTTGGTTGAATCTTTTCGAAGGAGCTTGAAGATTGGTTCATAGATAGAGGTTAGCTGGCTAATAAATCGTCTGATATATTGCAATTTCCCAAGAAAACCTCGGACTTCTTTCTCTGTTCGGGGTGGTGGCATCTCAAGTATGGCTTTCAGCTTTGCAGGATTTTCTTCTATCCCCTTTTCGCCGACCATGAAACCCAAGAGTTTTCCTTTTGTAATGCTGAAGACACACTTTTATGGATTAAGTCGCATCTGATACCGTCGTAGTCGTTTGAATAACTTTCGAAGAGCGGGAACATGACCTTATCTAGTTTTGGACTTGATAATCATATCATCCACATAGACCTCGACCTCTTTGTGAATCAGATTGTACAGGATGGTTGTGGCAGCCCTGTGGTAGGTAGCCCGAGCATTCTTGAGACCGAATGGCATAATGGTGTAGCAAAAGGTTCCCCATGGGGTGATGAATGCGGTTTTTTCTTGGTTGTCGGGGTGTATCTTGATTTGGTTGTATATAGAAAACCACGTCGACAAAAGACTTGAGAGCATGACTGGCTATGTTGTCCACGATCATGTCGATATTGGGTAGCGGATAAACATCCTTTGGAGAAGCTTTATTTAAATCTCGATAATCTACACACATTCGAACCTTCCCTTCGGATTTCGGTACAGGTACAATGTTGGCTAGCCATGTGGGATATTCGATCACCCGAATGAAACCCATATTTAACTGTTTGACCTCCTCTTCTTTGACCTTGAGCGACCATTCGGTGCGGAGTTTTCTTAATTTTTATTTAACCGGCTTGTAATCTGGGAGAGTGGGGATATCGTGTTGAGCTATTTCAGGATCAATGCCGAGCATATCATCATAGGACCATGCGAAGACATCTACGAACTCCTTCAATAATTCTACAAGTTGTGCACGCTCATGCTCGTCAAGGGTGGCCTCTATCCTAATCTCGCGCAGTTGGCTACTAGAACCGAGATTAATAACAACAGTCTCTTCTTCATTAACTTGAATGCGGTTATGTTGTTTATTATTAACCTTATTTAGATCAGTTAAGAATTGTTCATTTGCAAAATCATCATCATCAAAAGTTTGATTAGAATTCAAGCAGTTAATGTAAGGCACAGCAAGATACTCAAAATCTTCATTTATTTCATTGATAGGAAAAATAGTATTGAGAACCTCATCAAAAGAGGTCTCGATTACATTTGAGCAAGGATAGACAACAGAAGAAGAAATAGGGTAAACATTGGGGTTAGGGGAGATTTCAAGGGGTAGAACTGGCGCAGCATGCCAGTTGAGGAGAGGTGTATCAGCAGCTTTAATCAGACGGGATGGGTCCATTGATGTAGTGCCTGAATGAACCATGCAGAGTGCCAGCTCCAGTATCAGTAAGTTGAAGGAATCTTCAGAATCGCTTTCCTCAGTCTCTTAGGCATCTTTGGTGAGCGGTTGTACTTGGTGTGGGAAACTTTCAACCCATGGGTAGCTGTCTTGGAAAAAATCTCCATTCCCGGCCTCATCTTCTTATCTGTGTGGTCATACCATGGTTCTGGAAAACCGCAAAAGAGGAAGTCCTCGCCTTCTTTGATGAATCGTCAATTTAAGGACTCTTTTGAGATAGTTCGGATACAGTCTAATCTTTTCTTTGGTTGAGACTGGCGGATCATTCTGAGCTCTTGTTCTGATGGTTGATACCCCAAGCCACAAGGAGGGAAAGCTTTCTTCAATTCGATGGGCTCGAGTATCCCATGCTGCCTTTGCCCTAGTCCCAGTCCGGGCATGAAGTGTATGTTTCTGAACATCTGAATCACATTGACATTTCTATGAGGGTCATATTGTGGACAAACCCTTTCTTTGAAATCGTCCCTTGCCGGGAGTAGGAGTGAGTCGTCTTGAAATCCTGATAGGAGCATATCATTTGACCCGTGCTGTATCTCAAGAATTGGACTGCTGGTGCTTGCCCCTTCGGCATTTTCATTATCGCCCAAAATGGTGACGACTCACCCGTCGGCGAAGAACTTAAATTTCTGATGGAGTGAGGAAGACACACCCTTGATACTATGGAGCCAGGGGCGTCCGAGAAATAGGTTGAAATAGGCTGGGATGTCTATGACTTGGAATTCACGACAGGGTTTATATGGCCAACCTCTATTGCAAGTTTTATGGACCCCATCACCTCACGACAAGTATTATCGTAATCACTCACAGCGGCGAAGGTTGGAGCGAGGTCGCTTTCAGGCCTAAACACTTGAAAGTTCTCAGAGGGAAAACGTTCAAGGCGGATCCGTTATCGACAAGGGAGAGTAGCACGGCCTTTCCCATGACGGAGATGTTGAGTGCATGATTGTGATTCGGCCCAATTCTAGGGATTTCTTCTTCAGAAAATGATAGCATTTGGGTAGAGGTTAAGGATCCGACCAGATTTACCGCTTTTTCTAGAGTGGTAGATGGAGGAACTATGGGTCCAGTGAGCAGCTTGATTAAAGCATTTCTGTGCAGCTGGGAAGACATGAAAAGCCTCCATAGAGTGATGTTAGCTTGAGTTTTCTTCAGTTGATCGAGGATCTTGCTCTCCTCTATGGTCATCTCTGGCATAGGAAGGTTTTCAACGCTCTTCCCTTTGTCATTTTTTGGTAGTGAGCTGGGAACCTGGTAATGTCTCCCTGATCTGGTCATGTGATTTACTAAAGAAGGAAATAACATGAATCCAATTTCCTCGTCAATCTCAGGTTGTGCTGCCACCCTATTTATTTCTCCGATGAGTTCTTTAAATGATATCATCCCACATATGTCGGCTACTGGGCCAGCTCTTCCTGAAGCTTGGTCTTCACTCGAGTCTTCGAATTCTTCCCCCCATTCGGTGGTAGCAACTCTGTCTTTCCATGTAAAGTCGATGCATTCCACAACTTCAACGGCTTCTTCATACAAGCTCTCCCATGCCGTGGGGATATGTGTGGTTGAAGGGACCAAGCGCCCTTGTTTCTTCAAAGTGTCAAATAATTCGGTAATACTGCAAATCCTCTTGGTTTCCCGAATAATCCTACCATAGTCTGGACAACATTATCTAAGGTTACTTCGTCGGTTGGTACCACCCACTCGTCTGAATCTCGGGCCCATTTCTGTGCCTCCAAGAACAGTGTGTTGAACTTCTGGCAATCGATGACCATCTGTGAGGGCAATTTCAGCCCGAACTCTAGGAGTTGGTTTAACACCTCTGATAATTCCATACTTCCATTTTCAGAACGGGTACGGACAACGATGCATGCTCTGGTAAGGAGTGACAGTGCCTGATCTGCGAGGCTAGTAGAGTGTAGGAGGAAATATGGGCAAGTTTGAAGAGGTTTAGGAGAGTATATAGGTGTGATTTGAGTTAAGGGATCGAAATCTGGGTTTTCTTCCAAGAAGATGGCATTGGTGTGATTTAGGAGTGAGTTGTGAGTAGTGTTTGGCTTAGGATTGGCTGGTGGGGCGATGGTACCCCGGTCAATGAGATCTTGGATTACGTTACAAAGGGGGAAGCATTGGTTGATAGTATGGCCGGCAGTTTGGTGGAAGGCACAATGAGCATCGGCCTTAAAGTTTCTTGGGAGTGGATTTTGCAATGGACGGGGATCCAAGGGTTTGATGAGGTTTCGGCTTAACGGGGCTTGGTAAACTTTGGAGAGGGGAGCATGGAGCTCAGTATATTCCCTTCAGATCAGGGCAGGGCGGCTTTCTGGTGCCCATGATGTGGTTGGTTGAGAGATGTTATTGATGGTCGAAACGGTAGCACTGGCAGGCTTGTCATACTTTCTAGGGGTGAACTGTCCGGACACCTTCTTTGGTTCAACCTCTGTTTTAATGAGGCTTTCCTTGATTTCCACTCCTACCTCTTTGAGAGCTCGGAAGTGGGGATAGTATTGTCCTCCCATCGTCTCTCGGACATTGGGAAAGAAGTTTTTCTTCACTATGTTGACCTGTTCTTCTTCAGATGGACGATTGGTCATGGTAGCTGCTCGCTCTCTCCACCGAGTTATGAAGCTACTGACTAATTCTCCTGGATTCTATTTGAGCAGCTTTAAATCACAATGGGTGACCTCAAGCACTTCGTTGTATTTGTAATGCGACATGAATTCTCGGGCTACATCCTCCCAGCTATGGATTCTGGATTCCTCAAGAGATAAAAACCATCGGAGGGCACTATCCTTCAAAGTTTGCTGAAATAATTGGGCCATCACCTCTTCAGAATCCCCTAGTAGAGTCATAGAATGATAATAACTGCGAAGATGAACAATTGGGGGTCCACTCCCTCTGAACTTCTTGATATTTGTCATCTTGAACTTCTCGGGTAACCTCGCTTTAGGATAAGGAGACATGTGGGTGTAGTCCATGTAATTCCCAGAGATCCTGAATTGGTCAAACTTCTTGGTGAGCATCTTGAGATCCTCTTTGACTTTATTCAACTCCTCCTCCTTTGGATCAATGACCACAGGAAGGTTAGCCATAGGCTGGGCAATGTTTGGCATTGGAAGTTGGGCAGGCGGCGGCCCATTAGTAGGAGGGGCACGTGGAGCATGATGATATTCTTCTGGAACCCAGATAGGCTCGGGTGGAACCATAGCACGAGGGAACGGGTACTCGGGCTCTTGAGGAATAGGAATCTGGTTTCTTTGCATCTCTCGGACCTCAGTTTAGAGGTTATCAATCTTGGACATGAGCTGAGCTAGGACTGTCGTCAGATCCGGATGTATGACGGGTGCTTGATCTGTATTCTCCATGGAAGATGGATGGATTCCGGACTCGAAAGAAGTAGTATAAGAACGGATGGAACTACGCGGTGATTTGACTGAAGACCAAAGCCAATAGGGAGCCAGGCTAAGGGCTTGCGATCGAACTGAGAAGGCGTAGGATGTGATTTTTTTTTTTTTTTGAGAAAAAAGGAAGAACTGTTTTTGGATTTTTGATAAAGAAGGGAGAAATGTTTTTGGATTTTTGATAAATAAGGGAGAAATGTTTTTAGATTTTTGATAAAGAATGAAGAAATGTTTTTGGAGACGGAACTCATCATGATTATTGTGATTATTATGTTTTCACATGTATTTAATTCTCCTAAATGTAATGCCGATCAGGACTCGAGCCTGGAAAAGTGGGGGTCTTAATATATGAAAAGCTACGGTTTGGACTTGTAACCAGGCTCAGGGACAAGGTCCCATTTTAAAAATGCACAAAAATTGGGTTGCAGGCTGACTCGGAATTTCGGCAGAGTTTCGGGTTGAAACCGACAATCTAAACTGCGTGTCATAGGTTTGACACCTATATACGGGTATGCAGTTAGTTGGGTGAATCGGCATGGGTTCCCCCCTTTGGCGTGACTTCCACGATATACATCTTGCTCTTGTGGGCAATCAGTACGTGTGGATAAGCCATTTGATATACCTAAGTGTACGTGAATTACCTCACCATATACCTCATGGGGACGGTACGTGTGAGAGCGAATTCGATATACTTGACGTACGTGAACGAATTCCCTGCGATATACCTCCCGGCATGACTTCAGTCAAGCGGTACGATGCGGGGGAACCGTTCGATATATGTCAAAGGTACTTGGCTAATGGAAGGTGAGAGTCATATCACTTAGGCTAACTGCGACCTGCCGAACCAGCGCCCATCACGAAGTGACCCTCCAGTTACTGGGTAAAATTTGGTCAATATCAATGCTCTTTGGTGATGTCGTGTGAATCATGCATGATTCTATTATTGGTATCTTATGATAAGAATTCCTTTCTTGATTATGCCAAACAGGGAGCAAAGTACAAGTACCCCAAAAGGTACACCAAGTATGGATGGGTGATGCGTGCAACATGGGGATATACATGTGATCCTAGGTGCACGTGGTGAGAAGTGTACATGGAGAAATTTCTACAAGTGTGTGAACATAAGCATTAGTATGGGATACATATGAGAAAGGGGAACATGCATAGATGGGGGGAAACAAAAGAAAATATAGCATTCATGTAAATAGAGTCAAACCCATAAAAAAAAAACATATCCTCAGCGGAGTCGCCACTGTGTCCATCCCCGATACTCACCGCGTTGGCGGGTAGCGTGGAGGAAAGGATCCTTAGGGTCCCGCGCGTCCCTCTTGGGAGCGCTTCGACCGGCATCATTTGAGATGTGGAAATGTAAAAATATAGAGAGATTCAGAGTTGCCAGTCTATTTTACTCAAAACAGACAAAAGAAAAAGGGGAAGCCACCCCGAAGGATGGCATCCAAAGACATACTGGTGCGTGCGAAACCAAGATGATTCGAGAAGGGTTCGGAGGCTTAGTTACGAAATGGGAAGGTGTTAGGCACCCATTCCGCCCTTTCGGTCTCTCATGAATATTTTCTATTTTCCTTTTGTTTCCTCCCGTGATATGCGTGCATGTGTATATATAGAATGGATGTAGGAATCCTCGACTTGTATCATGGAAAAGATAAAGCGAGTCATCCGTAAGAAGATATAAAAGTAATATTAGTAAAATAAGATTTACATGATTACCCCTACGTTGACCGTTATAATGGGATGATAACTCATATGGAGCAATACGTTATTAAGGGCAAGTATATAGAATATAAGGAAAATGGATAGAGAAGGTAGAAAATGAGAGAAAAAGTGAGAAAAATGACTCGAGTCTCGAGTTTTACCCCGAGACGCCTACATAGACTATAAAGGAATCAAAGTCCACGTAGTTCTCATACAAAATAAGGGGTGGGGTTTATCCCATAAATCCAAATGGGGGATCTCTTATTTGTAAGTTTATGTGTGTGTGTGTGTAGAAAAAGTGTTTTAGTTATGAGAAAAGTGTGGGAAAAGTGTGAGAATCCCTACTTGGAATTTATGAGCAAACCCTCTTTTTCTTATTTTTTGGGTTTTATGAAAATAAAATATGTACAATAATACTAAATAAAAATTATATTAGAATGTGTGAGATGAGATAATAAAAGTTCTAAATAAGAAAATAAGTTATTGGGAATTTAAGAGAATTTAAGAGAAAGTTGAGAAAATTGGACCTTCCTGAAGATCTTGAGTTGATCTTGAATGTTGGAGAGAAGCCCTTGCACTTGGATGAGGATGGAGAGTGGCTATTTCATCAAGTTTGATGAAAAGGATGATGAAAAGTGGAAGTAAAAAAGGGATTTGGAAGTTGAAATCACGCTGCCTTCGAGAGAGGTTTCTGGGATTCGTTCAGAGAGATTTTTATCAGATCTGGGCTCTCTTTGCAAATGAGGTGAAGGCCTCCTTTTATAGTCCCAGGTGAGTGCCGATCGGCATAGACCTGTTCCTGCCTATCGACAGGTGCCGATAGGCAGGTCTGAAACCTGCCATTTGGCAGTGCGCTTAAGGCTTTTTCGGAAAATCGGCCGCCGAGGGCAAACCGTTGGTCAGAATTGTGCACGGGGCATACCGTTGAAAAGGTAATTCAGAGACCTTAGAAAGTCTTTTGGACCACTCTCGGGTTCGGGAGTTGACTTTGGGTCAAATATGGCTCGGAAGCATTTGTCGGTCCATTGGACGAGGAATCGCTCGGACGCAAACGGATTGTTCGTCCGCATGGTAAGTCTGAATCGTGCACGGGGTGGACCGTTGTAAATTTTAGGAGATGTACTTCGAAACTTCAAAGAGTTTGACCCGATTTGAGGAGTTGACTTTGGTCAATCGGGCCCGGGAAGCATTCGGTGACCTCCCGGAGTCAAACGGATAGTTCGTCCGCATAGAAAGTCCTAATCACACACGGGGCGGACTGTTGGAAAGAGTATTCAGTGACCTTTGAAGATTCATTCAGCCTTAGTCGAGATGAAGGGTTGAAATAGGTCAAACAGATCCCGGGAGTGCCCGGTGGCCTCTAGGTCAAGTTTTGGACGCAAACGGATCGTTCGTCCGCATGGTAAGTCGGAATTGTGCACGGGACAGACCATTGGAAAGGGTATTCAATTCCCTTTGAATATTCATTCAGTCTTGGTCGAGACAAAGAGTTTGAATTTTGGGTTAAACTGAGCCGGGGAGTGCCCGATGGCTTCCAGGTCAGTGCTCGGGACATGACCTGGGTTTACGGTGATGAAGGGAGGTACTAGGGACCTAAGAAGAGTTAGGGGGAACAGAATGAGGTGTTTAAAGTAACACCCCATCTCTATATGTATCGGTCTCGATATTTTTCTCATTTATCCACTCTTTGTTGATTCCCGACGACATCCTGATAAGTTTAAAGAACACACATTATAATATAAACGCTTACTGTAAATATATTCATGTGTAAATATGTATATATTTGAGCTCCTATATTTCCCCCATCTCTTCTACAGAGTAAGGGTCCTATCCCATTCGAAAATGAATATTTTGTATTGTTCATAATATCTCATGCCATGTCCTAATCTGGAAAATTTCTCTAGCATCTCCCTACAGTTCTTCAAGTACATAACTTAAATTGGGAGTGTTCATGTGTTACTTAAGTTTTTCAACCAAGAAAACACAAAACACTACATCAATCTAGTATGCACCCAAAGAACATAAAGAGATGCCACTGAATTTTTCAAAATAGGACATGCATAAAAATTATGTACAATACAAACTTTTGCATTTCCAAACTACCCAAAAATGGGACAATTCAAGAGTTCTCACCACAGTCATAGTGAGACCTCTTGAACGGGTCTAAGGTTTGTCTACATGTGTAACATCATTATTGAATGTTTAGTATTAATGTCTACTTACTATTTAAATATTTTTTTTTGCTTTTTCTTAAATTTTCAACGCGTATTCTCATTTATCCTTTTAATTAGTGGGGTGTCTACTTTTCAATTTGTTATTTTTACATTATTATTGAATATTTAGCAGTTAAATTTTCTTAAACTCCGTAACCTATACGAATCGGATCAAGTATGCATTTTAAATAAAATGGTAAGAACATAAAAACATAATTTACAACTGAAAGATTCCAAGGTCCATCTAAAAACCAGGGATTTTTTTTTTCATTATCAACATTCGATTTGCACCAAAAACTCACACATTAAAAAAATAATAATAAATATTTAAAAATGTATATATAAAACCCTAAAAAGAAAATATGAATCAAATCACGCATATCATAAACTCTAGGATTAAATCTTATACCTAACTTAGGTTAAAAACATACAGATGCTTTAAACAATTACCTGATTGGTATGAGTGGAGTGAGAGAACAATGCAGTGATCGGAGAAAGAGAGAGTGGGTCGAAGAGAGAGAGCGTCGGCTGTAAAGACAGAGATTCCTATTGTAGACCTAGAGAAAGAGATGGACCGCCGACCTAGAGAGAGGTAATGGCCGCCGACCGGCGTCCACCGACCTAGAGAGAGAGCATGTGAGCTCCGACCACCGTGACAGTGAGAGGGAACGAAGAGAGAGTGAGCGGGAATCGTGAGCGGGAACAAGAGAGATATTGGGCACTGTGAGAGCCAATTTTGGCACCATGAGGAGTGCAATGTTTTTTTGGGGGGGTGTTATATATTTTAGTAAGGGTACTAAATTTTGGCACACTTTAAAACAGTGCCAAATTTTGGCACTATTTTAAAGTGTGCCAAATTGCTATTAAACCGTGCAAAAAATCCGGCACAGTTTTAAACTGTGCCAGATTTTTAATATCAAGGTGTGCCAAATTGCTGTTTTTGGTGTAGTGCAGATCCCCCGATTCCTTTCAATGACTAAATGAACTCTACATTAAGGAAATTATTAGAGTTCGTAGCATAACTATTTCCATTTTGTTCGATTGAGACCCCAGATTTATCAGAAGATTTTGGCAAGATTCACAGACCTCCCTAGGAACCAAAATCTACCTAAGCACTCCTTTTCATCCCCCAACTGGTGGACAATCTGAACGCAAAATTTAAACTATGAGAGCCTGTACATTAGACTTTCTTGGTTGATGAAATAATAATCTTTCCCTGATCGAATTCTCTTATAATAACCATTATCAGACCACCATTCAAACACACCCTGGGAAACACTCTAAGGACAACCCTACCATTCATTCTTATACTGGAATGAATAAGAAGTAAATCACACACTTGGACCTGATATCGTCATCGAAACCATATAAAAGATACTCCTTATTCGAGCATAGGTTGTACTACCAGCATAGGTTGTACTCTAAGTAGGATTATGTGAATGGCACCAGCTGTACTAACAACATTGGCTAGAACACGTGGGGTACTCATGGTACCCATTTACCATACACATAATCCTCGGTGAAACTTGTGCCATTTCAGCCCCATCTCTACCTCCAAAACCACCAATCAATTCCTCCCTACAAACCTTATAAATACCCTCCCTCACTTCAGTAAAAGCTCATCCCAGCTGAGAGTTTTTTCAACGTAAAAATTTGAGAGTTTTTGCATTTTATTATTTTATGCTTGAATGTTTGTTTCTTCAATTTGGTTATGTTTTTGCATGTATATAGAATGGAGTTATGTGCTTACATGTTATAGTTAACGTGTGTATGCACTGAAGTAGCTCAAACACTAGAAAACTCGATTAAAGCTTGAGCTTCAAAGGTGGATTCTACTTCCTTGATTTTAAACTAGTTTTAAAGTGAGGTAAGTTGAGATTAGGTTCTTAGGAACCTAGGTGAAATTTCTAATTGAACCAAGAACATATTTTAAGGCCTTAAATCGAAGCTTGAAGTTTTTGGGATTGGAATTTTTAGAAAACAAATTCAAGAATTTTACTTGAACAAAATCCCTCAAAACAGGCTTATTTTGCTACAATTTCAACATAGAACAAAACCATTATAATGTTGAAACAAGAATCATAACTTTCAGTCACTTATGTTTGCCACTTTTACAAAAACTCAATAGCTCAATTTATCCCATCAAAATTCTTGAAACCAATATGGTTGGATTCCTCTTCAAAAATTATTAAATTTTCGCTCAGGAGTGAACTCAAATCGATTCCTAAAATATCTCAAATTTAAGGTTAAAGTTTTAAAATGCTAAAGTCAAATAATCGAACGTTGAAGCTGATTGGGTTACACGCGCGCGACTGAGAGTCAAACCAGACTAAAAACGTTAGGGTGCATTTCTAATTAGAAAAATCTGAGTTTTTTTCCAAAAAAAATATTTTTTTAATAAAATGTTTTATCACATCACCCTATTTGGATCCCAGGAAAGCATTTTCTTAAAAAAGCGAGTTTTAAAGTTATAAAATTTACGCATAATCCCCTTACCAGTTTTCCAAGTATTTCAAAACATCCCCAAACTTGTTTTTACAAATTCCTTAGTTCAAACAAATATATTTTCTCTTTAGTCACTAAATCCATATCCAACTAAAAATGAAGAAAAAAATATTTTAAAACCTTTTTAAAATTATACATTATATCCTTTAAGTTATTTTTACACTGAAACTTCTTACAAGTTAGTATCCTACTATATCGTATAAGCATTCTTATAATATTACATGACCTACTTACACTCTCCATTATTTCAAAATATCCATCCAACCCCAGGAATTAGACACACAAACCCAGAATTCAAAAATTCAAAGTAGGTGATTTTAATTTCAGTATTAAACAAATTAATCTTATGCCTTTCAGAATTACTGATTGTTATATCACTCTGTGATAATGTTGAACTCATATTTCAATTACGAACTCATTTGTGCAGTTAATGTTTATTCCGTATATTGATGATCTCGATATTTCAGTTATCCTTAAAACCGATAAACCATTACAACTTACGACTTTAGTAAAAGCCACCGAACTCTTTTGTTTACCCTTAATTGTGGTATAGCCCTGCAAACTACTACAATAATTTCATATTACCCTGCAATAAATGACTTGTATCAGCGAACTCCTAGTAGCATACCTTACTATTCAGGGATTACACCCCGGTAAACCACGACAATTCTAATTGGCCTATAGGAGTCAGATGTTGAGTGTCTGGTTTTTATTTTCTACATACGTATGAGTGCCACTTTAGCTAAGTGTGTCAAGCCTTCATTATGATTATTATTCCCCAATATTTTTGGATTGCCTATTCAAGTATATATCATGCTTTTGACGATATTATTATGGTATGTCTACACAATTGAAGCCCCTATAATCAATAATGTATGGGTTATCTTGTTATAGACTGAACCCTTATTTTGATAACTAGATACATAACTTATTCGATTACACACCACCATATTATTCATTTACATATCATTAAACACCAATATACCCTTGACAGTTCTATGATATTTCAGTTTGCCTTCAGATTTTTTTATATCAATATTAAATCCAATTACACTCTAACCATACATTTTCTCTCGTACTGAGAGTGCGCCAGCAATCAATGATTAAACTTGTTTAATTAAATTTCAATTTTTAATATAAAAAATGCTAAATCTTGTAAATAAATGTGATAGAAAAATTAAATAAATTCAAGCATGCAAGTCAATCAAACATATGCAGAAAAAATTTCATTGAAATTGCACTTTTTCAAAAAATAGACCAAAATTAATATGAAGAAAAATTTTGCGAAAAAACATTACACGATATAATTGTGTAATAGGCTTTGATACCAATTTGAGAGTGCGCCAATGATTAAACTTGTTTAATTAAATTCCAAATTTTAGTCTAAAAAACACTAACTCTTGCAAATAAATTTAACAGACGAATTAAATAAATTCAAGCATGCAAATCAATCACACATATGAGGAAAAATCCCCCAAAGGTCAAAACCTTTTTTATTTCACTATAATTCCTAACACTTACAATTACAGAGAAATACAGTGACACACGAATAACCACAGGCGTCGATTCATCATCATCAACAAGAGATCCCGCAAGATCTCCAAGGCAGCAATGGAGAACAACCTTCTTCTCCACAAGAATACTCCAGATGAGTAGAACAATTAATCTATGGTTTATAAAGATTCATATATATGTTTGGGAATGATTAGTGAATCAAAAAGGTATGAAAACCATAAAAAAATAAATTTTGTTTTGTGCAACAGTTCTGCAGAAACGTGAGTGCCAAAAACTTGAAAATGTGAATGATGAATACTGCTATAAATATAGAAGTTGAGGCGGTGCGTCGCTCGAACGACAGAGGGCTGTCACTTGAACGAAAAGGACCGTCGATTGAACAACTTCGCGTGACAGCAGCATGTCGCTCGAACGACGTTAGCGTTAAATATTTCTCGCCTCTACACTTAGAAAAAATTCTTTCTGCAAAGGAAAACATTTTAAAACCTTAGAAAAATATTTTCTAAAAATTCCCAAATAATTATGTAACCATTAAAAACTCCAAATTAATTATTTCACCATTAATGCGAGTGGAGTAATGGGAATGTTGAATGTTGAAGACGTATGTTACATGATGCTTGGTGAAGATACGTCTATGCATGTATGAAGATAGTGGGAGCGAGATAATTTCGAATCAAAATCGAGGCCGTCATGGATGAATGTGTTGACGTGCCGAATGTAGCGGTATCAGACATACTAACTGTGATCTAGGACACACAAAAAACTTTCTAGATTCTAAAGGGACATTTATAAAATCATGTCCTTAAAAATCTCCCCCTATATCCGTGTTCGTACATACATAAAACTATCTGAATTATGGCACCCAAACTCAAAACAAATGACATACAATTTAATATCCCCATTAAACCCCAAAACTTGAAATACTAGATGACATGTCTTCACAGACTTCAACATCTTCAAATCTTCTACTTTTTCTCACTTTCTTTGTCATCATCAGGGTGTGTCAAAATAATTCTCAATTTTTAAACTACACACATGAGACAAGAAACAATACCCATGGTGCGCAACAGTTTGAAATATAATGATAAGCAGAAAAAAAAAATATAAATTAAACTCAAACAAATCATTATTAAAACAAACAAAAATTCTCCCCCATAATTCGTTCTCCTCCTTTTTATGATGTCCCCAAATAGACGAATATGAAGAATAAAAAGCAATGCAAATGGACAATGTCATAAGGTAATAGAACTTTATCTTTTTGAATTTTTCAAAATTTTTCTCACAAAATATACCATGAAAGAACATGAAATTACCAAGTCGGTGATAGCGGAAATGTAAGGATGTGAAAATTTTTGATAGGAAAATCAATACATACAACCATAACATATGTGCACGATGAATTTTGGATATTCCTGATGAATGAACTCAACATCTTCCTTAGGTGTAAAAATGGCGGAATTATAAGAAATTGGCTCAACCAAATCAACAAATCAAAGCTCAAAGTGATTTTCACACCAATAACGTCCAAAACTATGTAATGTTTTTCCATTACTTTCAAGGACGAGCAAACCAAACTCCCTTAATAAATTATAATGCCTTTCATTTTTCTTTTGAGGTGATGAAACTAAAACCTATTGGCCCACTTGTTGGCATATTTTTATTTTTATTGCCTATGAATTTTTTCGGGCTCTTTTTAGCCTCTCTGGACCTTAGCTTCCGCTTTTGCCAAATTTTTATCTAGTTTCAATTTAAATGGTGGCTTAGTCGCAAAGGATAAATGAGTACCTTTTGTAGCCCTTGCCAATTTTTCAAATTCACACAAACTCATTGCAACGTTTTTTACATGCACTACTTTCTTGTCAACTTTTATCGCATTTGGTTCGTTGTATAGATAGAATTGAGATGGAAGCACTTAAACCCATATGTGATAGACAAGTACAATACTCAAATAATACCGTGCACATGTGCAATAAAGGAAATAAAGAAAGAAACATGTAGACGATATTATTAATCACATCTCAATGACTCCAAACAATGTAAAGCACATGGATGAAATGATGTAGCATCTTAAATCACTATTAAACAGTCACGTGGAAAATGGAATGAAGTTGTGACTATAGCTATCTTAAATGTTCATCCATAAAAGGTGTAAACAAAATACAAAACTCTTTTTGTGTTTTCAAAATTTCTAATAAAAGAAAATCTTTTTGACTTTTTCTAAATTTATCCAAAATAAAATAATTTTGGATTTTTCAATTTTTCAAAAATATAGAAAGTCGTTTTGTATTTTTCTAAAAATAAAAAAAAATAAAAAATAAAAAACAAAAACAAAAAAAAAAATAATGATACAAATGATACAATCTAGAGATAGGAATAATATGATATGAACATGAAAAATGCATCATACTCTAAACACGGTAGCCAGCCCTTAATCAATTGTGCAAATTCCTAAAGACTTCCTAATAGTCTTAAATCTAAGGGCATCTAAAGGCTTTGTGAAAATATCAGCTAACTGGAGGTCGGTAGACACAAAACTCAAGGATATAACCTTCTCTTCTATAAGCTCGCGAATAAAGTGCTTGTGTGTCCTGATGTGCTTTGTGCGCGAATACTCGACTGGATTATGGGATATGTGTATCGCGCTTATGTTATCACGTGAAATAGTCATGGTGTCTTGTGATATACCATAATCCTCTAACATTTGCTTCATCCACAGAAGTTGTGTGCAATAACTCCCGGTGGCTATGTACTCAACCTCCACAGTGTACAAAGATATGGAGTTTTGCTTTTTGCTCAACAAAGAGACAAGAGTAGAACGAAAGAAGAAACACCCATAATAAGTGCTCCTACATCCATCTGCATCCCCGGTCCAATCGGCATCTGGATAGGCAGATAAATGGCCATCGGTATCAAAGGATTACCAAATTACAAATGAGAGAGTCCCACTCACATATTTGATAATAGGTTTAAGAGCGAGTTAATGCGACTCTTTCGGGGACACCTGATATTGCACACAGACTTCAACAGTAAAGGTAATGTCGAGATGACTGACAGATAAGTAGAAAAGACTACCTATCAAACTTTGATACAAGGTTTTCTCTACGTCCTTGCCTGAAGTGTCCTTGCTAAGCTTTATTGAGGTACTCATCAGGTACGTGTGTGCTTAACAGAGTCTAAAACAAATTTATTCACGAGGTCTCTAGCTACTTTGATTGGGAGATAAACATCCCATCCTCTAGCTGATGAACCTGAAGACCAAGGAAGAATGTAAGCTCACTAATCATACTCATCTCAAACTCACTCTTCATCTCCTTCTCAAAGTCATGATCATGTTAGGAACACGTGGATCCAAAGACTATGTCATCCACATAGACCTGGGCAACCAAAATAGCACCATATCCTCTCATAACAAACACCATCTTATCAACTCCCCCTATCATGAAGTCGTGGGCTAAGAGATATAGAGTAAGTTGATGGTACAAAGTACAAGGTTCTTATTTCAAACCATATAGGGATTTTCTTAGAAAATAGACGTAATAAGGGTATTAAGGGTCTTCAAACCCTTTTGGTTGTTCCACATAAACTTCTTCCGGTACAATTCCATTCAGAAAGGCACTATTAACATTCATTTGGTATAACTTGAAGCGCAGATGATATGCGATGGCGAGTAATAAGAGAACGGACTCAAGCCTCGCAACAAGAGAAAATGTCACATCAAAGTCTACACTTTCAATCTATGTGTAGCCTTTAGCGACCAACCTAGCCTTATTTCGGATAATGGTACCATTCTTATCCATCTTATTATTATAGATCAATTTGGTACCTATCACATTCTTCTCACTAGGTTGGGAGACAAGTTCCCATACATTATTCTTTCTAAACTGAAGCAACTCATCCCTCATAGCAGATATCCAGTGTTCATCCTTAAGTGCTTCCTTGACATTCTTGGTCTCGACTTTAGATGTGTAGCAGATAAAGCTAACCAGTATCTCCAGTTGATCATGAGTCTTAACCCCTAGAGTGGGATCTCCTAGAATATCAGTAGGATCATGACTCTTGCAAACCCAAGTAGATGTGTCCCCTAAGTCAGGAATAGGGTCCACCCTGGGTGTGGGAGGCACAATGGGATCATTAGTAGAAAGTGCACCCTCCTCACACAAAAGGTTAGAATTAAAACACGCCGATGTTTCGTCATCTTACTTGGTGATTTTTATTGACTCCATAACCTTAGAGACACTTAGATGAAAAACCCAATAAGGTCTACTAGTTGATGAATATCCTAACAATATTCCCTTATTGCTCTGAGAGTCAAACTTTTCTAATTTCTTTCTATCCCATACGATGTAGCATTTGTGCCCAAAGACACAAAAATATGAAAGGCTGGGCTTCTTTTCAGTTCATAATTCATAGGGCATCTTAAGTGTGTGTAGATTAAGGTAAACCCTATTCATCATATGAAATGCGGTAGACACCACCTCTACCCAAAATCTCCTAGCAACTCTACAACCTAGAAGTATAGATCTAGCCATCTCCCGAATCATCTGATTCTTCCTCTCAATAATCTTATTTTTTTAAGGAGTCTTCACAGTCAAAAATTCATGTTTGATCTCGAGGCTAGCACAATAAAGATCTACTTTATATTCCTTAAACTCGGTACCGTTGTCACTACGTATCCTATTGATAGTGACTCCGTGTTGATTTTACAGGACATGACACTTGGTAGTGAGAAATTCCACAACATCAAATTTCTCTCTTAGAAAACCTACAATCGAGTAACAACAGAAATCATCTACCATCACGAGGATATAACTTTTACCACCCAAACTCTCAGTATGAGTAGGACCCATAAGATCCATGTGTATCAACTCAAGCATTCGTAAAGTGGTAATGGAATTCAACTTCCTATGGGGGCTATAGATTTTCTTTCCCAATTGACAAGGTCCACAAATCACGAAAGTTGGATTTCCAAGTGATGGCAAGCCACGTACTAGGTCCTTTTTCACTAATATCTTCAAATATCTAAAATTCACATGACCTAGACATTGATGCCACATATCCATAGGAGTGATCGTGGCATTGTTACAGACAAATGAGGACTTGAGCACAATCCCATAGTAATTATCTTCAGTCCTCACAGCTTGCTATAGAAGTTTACTGGCTTGATCACAAATATTGCACTCATTCCAGTCAAATTTTACTGCAAAGTCAACGTCGCATAACTGGTTAATGCTAAGAAGGTCAGCTTCAAACCTTTGACGTACAAAACATCCTCTATCTTAGGAAATCCTGGTATCTCTATTGTACCTCATCTTACTATGATAGACTTTCTCCCATCTGCAAAGGTGACTTTACCTTCCTTGCGATCCTCTAGGTAGGTAAAAAATAAAACATCACCAATCATGTGTCTGAAGCACACATTATCAAAGTACCACTGATTAAGAGAAACATGAACAACAAGGGCTTTTTCTTCATGTTAGGCACCCAAGATGAGGTAATCTTTTATTTCCCCCTGTCATTATTAGCTATAGTCGGGATTTTAGAAGTGTCCGCTGATGGCATATAAATCTGTTGGAACTCTTACATTAGACTTTGAGATGCGCTAACTAGAAACTCAACCTTCTCCCTAAGACTCAAAAAATTGCTAGTGGCACGTGATGGAGCAACAAAATGATATAATTGTGTAATAGGCTTTGATACTAATATGAGAGTGTGCCAGCAATCAATGATTAAACTTGTTTAATTAAATTCCAAATTTTAATCTCAAAAACCCCAACTCTTGTAAATAAATGTGACAGACAAATTAAATAAATTCAAGCATGCAAATCAATCACACATATGAGGAAAAATCCCCAAAAGGGGCAAAATAATTTTTATTTCACTATAATTCCTAACATTTACAATTACAGAGAAATACAGTGACATACGAATACCCGTAGGCGTCAGTTCGTCGTCGTTAGCAAGAGATCCCGCAAGAGCTCCAAGTCAACAATGTAGAACAACCTTATTCTCCACAAGAATACTCGAGATGAGTAGAATAATTAATCTGGGGTTTATAAAGATTCACATATATGTTTGGGAATGATTTGTGAATCAAAAAGGTATGAAAACCTAAAAAAACGAAGCCTGTTTTGTGCAAGAATTCTGCAGAAACATGAGAGATAAAGACTTGAAACAAGTGGATGATGAACACTGCTATAAATACCAAAATCGAGGCGGCGCGTTGCTCAAACGACAAAGGGTAGTCACTCGAACCAAAAACATCGTCGCTTGAATGACTTCGCACGACAGCAACATGTCTCTTGAACGACGTTGCTTTGTCGCTCAAACAACGTCAGCATTAAATTTTTCTCGCCTCTACACTTAGAAAAAATTCTTTCTAAAAAGGAAAACATTTTAAAAAATATATTTTCTAAAAATTCCCAAATAATTATGTAAGCATTAAAAACTCCAAATTAATTATTTTATCATTAATGCGAGTGGAGTAGTGGGAATGTTGAATATTGAAGATGCACGTTGCATGATGCTTGGAGAAGATACAATACCCACATATGAAAATAGTGGGAGTGAGATAACTTCAGATCAAAATCGTGGCCGTCGTGGATGAACATGTTGACGTGCCTAATGTAGCGGTATCATACATACTAACTGTGATCTAGGACACACAAAAAACTTCCGAGATTCTAAATAGACATTTATAAAATCATGTCCTTACACGTATCTTGTATAAAAATAAAAATTATCTACTTCGCATGTGTGACACCCCGCTTATTCAATATAACGGGTGGCCAGCCCTATACTCAAATAGAACAGGAGTCTCAAGTGTATCATTCTCAGCACCAACTGTCGAATATAAATATAACCAGTAACCACCCTACATAAAATAAATATGTGCCAAAACCTTTTTCTTTTTTTAAAGTGTATTGATCATAAATCATACACGTACTACGGAGCGTAAACAATAATAGACAAATAAAGGAATAAATCATTAACATGCTATGAGTAGTCAAACAAAAGAATATTCCCGAATATGCTGTCAGAAAATAGACCATACAACAATCAAAAGACAACAATATAAGAGATCAACATATAAGACCTTTGGGTATACACACACGATTTACAATTGGGAATTCTTAAATAGATTACAAAAAGAGATGCGTCTATAACAAAAATTCTGTAACATCCCGCACATGCTATAACTCCCAAAACTCTCGAACAGATAACCATCATGGGCATCCTTGTGGAGGAACACCTATAATAGACATAATATAAATATAGCAAGGGAAAGATATAAACGAGTCAGAGCCCTGGGTATAAAAATAATTATAGCATGTGAATTAAAAGCATAATAATTAAAAAAACCAAAATTTCATAATCGATGTGGAGTTGCACTCCCTTGAGACTCAACCTCACCTCCCAGCTATAGTGTGCACCTAAACGTACACATAATTATTAAGTTAAGCTAACCTACTAAATCAATGAACCATACACCTTCAAGCCTAAGCATAACTCCCATATGCGTAACTATAACCTAATATTAGTTAGATATTATTTCCCCTTAATTATGTAAATTCAAATACTCCATGTACTGATGACCAAGCATTTATCCACTTCCAACATAGCTCCAAGTTTCATGCGCGGGATTTATTGTAAGATAAATACAAACAAGGAACCCCCCCCCCCCCCCGATACACTACTACCTAACATTATTAGTCGTGGAAATCCGTTAGGCCCTCAGTCCCTAGTATGTACTTCCAAATTCCAGTCTATAAACATCAAAACATACATATCCAATCTCATTTTAAAAAGGGGTAATACATATTTCACATATAATAAAAGTAGGGCAATACATAACACACATCGTACATGTAAACTAACAGTCTCTACAATGCTATTATCTTTTAGGGAATTACTCACTTATCATCCTGGGTTACCAGCGGTCAGACTCTCACACTGACTTGGTATAGAACCAAATCACAAATGTATGGGAAGCAACCATAGTTCCTTACCTAAAAGTAAGAAGAATCATACCCAAGACATCTTACCCCTGCCTCACACATGGTAAAATACTGGACGTTATGACCGGGGGACTATTATTTCCCTACTACTCGAGCCAGGGGAGTTGCCCACATCGTGCAACTTCACATGATAGCACTAGAAGCTAATGCACCACATTGTATATATTACACATGCAATATACATTCACATCATATATATAAACTGTCACACTTTAGAATATATATACATATACTACTAATCCTAACTATATGTAAATATCACACCTTACACTAGCTAATAATCCATACAATCATCTCAAGTTCATATTATAATTTCTCGCTTACTTGATTAATGATAACCAATCACACCTATGATTATTCCTCAAATTTACCCTCATTAAGGATCCACGAGCCCTCACTCATTATCCTGTAACCCTCCCCGGAAGAATTACCATTCCTTGGAGGATTTTAAAAAAAAGCAAGCAATATAATATCCTCTCAAATGTGCCTATATAATAGCCCCTAAGTAAGACCTCCATCGAGTTATATCATACCCACATTATGACCAATAAACATGTTTACCAAATAACAGAAAATGGTTTCCTGAGTATTTAAATCAACAAGAGAGGAATAACATCAAAATTCACAACTACAGTAACCGGACCAGACTGAGGGTCGCCAAAAATAAATCGGTTCGATTCCTAAAAACTGACCTCAACTATAACTTCCAGACCGATTAGGTATCCCTTAAAAATGAACTGGCCCGGTTCCTTAAATTTGCCAGAAAACCCTTAACTTCAGGACCGATCCGATATTCTTAGAAAACTAATCGGTCCAGACTGCACAGTTTTGCATCCTACGAAAATTTTCCTATTTCTCCAAGAAACCCTTATTCTACAACATGTCACTTTATAATCCCCCCAAAATATGAGTTCCACTATGTCTATAACTTCAAACCCATATACAGATAACAAAAACTAAACTTCTATACCAAATTATAGGGTTTAACATATGAGAATGCGAGATATTGAAAAACTTCGCAGATTTCTAATTTAGCACACTTATTAAATTTCAGCCCCTAAACATGCATCTAAGGTGCGTGTGTGTGTCAACCCATAACCAAATAAATCATGTGACACCAAGTTTAAGGAAAAATCCCCGCAGGGCAAAACCTTTTATTTCACTATAAAGCGTAAATCGCAACTTACAAGATTTACAATGAAATACAGCAATGAATCCACACGCAGCGAACCCACATGAACCTCAGTCCAATCAGCAAAGGAAGAACCGCAGCACTCCTCAATGACACGCAGCCATAAAACTTTGTAGAGACTCCCTCAGCAATGACACGCAGCCCTCGGTTGCAAAGATCTCTCCACAAAGGTTTGAACAAACTAAAAAGTTGTGTTCTTGGGTTACCAAAAGATTCACAAAGGTTTGGCAATTGTGTGAATCAAAACATGAGTCTTGGGACTCAAAAATATGAAGACTAGAGTAATTTGGACTCTCAAAAACGTCTTCTAAAGTCTTGCAAAACAACTCCCCCGAAGTTGGTATTTATAGGAAAAAATATGAAGAATCCCGCTTTGTTAAAACTCTTAAAAACTTATCAGCGTACAGGTACACCGAACCCCATCTGGGGTACACCGAACCGGTTTGGTGTTCCCATTCTGGTATGAGGTTAAAAAAAAAAACAGCATTCTTCAAGGAATTTTCTCCAACTTCAAAAGGTCATAACTTCTTCACCGTAGCTCGGATTGAGGTGCCGTTTCTTCCAGTATCTTCGTTGCGGCGAGCTCTTCAACTTTCCAGTTGACCAGACCTCCTAACTATGGATGTGAAATTACGAAAATGCCCTTGAACTTCCCTATCAAGCCTTTTTTCAATGTTTTGACTTCCCTTGCGTACCACTTGCATTAAGTCCCTAAAATCGTGGAACGTGAAGTCGTTGAGGCATATATAGGACACATTAATGGAGATGTTGAATGCTTGATTCCCGGAATTCGGATAGAGGCCGTCATGTGCGATCTTGAGGTGACGTGCCAAATGTAGCGGCGTACGACATACATAAATGAAACATATTGGACATAAGAAAAATGTCCTTACAACACATATCTCTAATATTATCAGAGTCTTACCACAAATGATGAAATAGGTCACACAATTATGCATTTATCAATTTAGTCCACTTGCCTCAAAGATTGTAGGGTCTGATTCATCCTCAAAGTCACAGATTCTACAAGATTTCAAAGACTCTCAAGCTTCCTCTTCTTTCTCTTCTTCCCAAGTTATCTATATCAAATGGGTTTCTCTTAATTGTGATTAATTAGATTTCTTAAGCCTAATAACCCCCTATTATTAGTAATCACATCTTTAAATAATAACACACACACAAAAATAACTAGTATACCCCAGTTCGAGTCGAACTAGTCAAAAAGATTTTGGAACCCAAATAAAAACCCCAGGGCAGTCATTTTGACTTTCTCGGCCATTCCGGAATCCACCGGGCCCTCTTAATTTTCATTAAAAACTTGGAATATAAAAACCATCTCCCAACCTTATATAATTCACTAAAATATGCCACGGTTGAGAAATAACAAATTCCCACCGCCGATACACACATATACGACAAAATTGCATACAACAAGACTATTTTTACCAAGGTTCTAAAAAACGCGGGGCGTGATTGAGGCGTGGAGGCCAAGCCTTAAGCCTTAGAAGCCTAGGCGGGCCTAAGCGTAAAAAGGCGTGAAAAGGCGTTTAGGCCTTCTTAATATATTTTAATATTTTTTAACCATAACAAGGCTATTAAAATACAAAAATTGCACATATCATAAAAATATGTCTGAATATATGCAAATTAAAATACTATTTGATTATTTTGGATGAGATAATGGTCTGATTTGTAAATAAATTCTTTAAAAGGTGACATCGTTTCACTAAAGCATTGTTGTTTTTAGAAAAAAGTGCGCCTTAAGGGTTTTACCAAGAATAAGGCGTGAAAAGCGTATGGCGAGGCGTTTCTCCCAAGCCTTAAGCCTAGGCGTGCCTAGGCAGAGCCTAGGCGTGCCTAGGCAGAGCCTAGGCGTGCCTAGGCAGAGCCTAGGCGGGTTTTTTAGAACAGTGATTTTTACCATATCGCTATAGTAAATGTGCAATTCTGATAAATATTAACTATTCTAACCAAATCGATATTTATTCTAAATTCTTAATTTAAATTCTCAATTATATTAAATCACCCGCACCCGAAAATTTAATATAAAAATAAATACACAAAGGTAAGGGGTTTTACAAACTTCCCCCCTTAAAGAAATTTCGCCCTCGAAATTTAGACATACCTTATGGGAAGAGGTAAGGGTACATGGATCTCATATCATCCTCTCATTCCCACGTTGACTCATCTATGTTATGGGGCCCCCATTGGACTCGAACTAAAGGTACTACTTTCGATCATAGCCTACTCTCACCGCGATCTAAAATGGTAACTAGACATTCTTCGTACGAGATGTCAAATTGCAATTCAATTTTGTAAGGACACAAATTTCCAATTGAGTCCATATATAGTTTTGGCTCAATTCCGGACAAAAACATTTTTCATAGGATTTTATTTAATTGTAATATTCAAGACCTATGAAGTGTTTGTTGAAGACGTAGCGGCAAAGAGTATAAAACATCATCAACATGCCGTAGTTTATGTGCCTCGTTTGTACGTCATCAACTTCGGTTCCATGCTCCCAAGGTATGAATGTAATTATATGTATATAAGAGTTTGGAACAATTTGTATTGGGTGTTAGGTTAATAAAAACTGCATTTTATTTTTCAGAAAGAATCAATTAGAAACATACAAAATAAGTATATAAAAGTTTCTGGGCCAAAATCGAATTTTACAAACTTTCTGCTCGTTCGTTAGAAGTTTCGTTCGAACGAGTTTTTTCGTTCGAACCAAGTTCGTTCGAACGAGTTTTGTCGTTCGAACGAGTTTGCCAACGACCTGGTCATTCGTTCGATATGTCGTTCGAACGAGTTTTTCGTTCTAACGAGGTATCTAACGAGATTCTAACGAGCCCAGGCTGGTCGCTCGTTAGAAGTCTCGTTCGAACGAGAGTCAAGTTTGTTCGAACGAGACGCCAGGGCGGGAACAGTTTTGAGCAGTTTTTTGCAGTTTTCTCCCACTTTCCCCACTTGGTTTTTAACCAACTTTTACATACTTTATTATGTGCGGGAAACACATTTTCCAAGACAACTTTTCCTAATTAATACATCTCCTAGAGAGAGTTTGAGAGATTATTCCAAAAAGGAAAATGTTCATGTTTTAAGTGTTCTTCAACTTAAAGAAAAATCTTTAAACACTTAGTTTACACCCATTGTTGTTTATCCAAGTTCTAAATATACATATCTTTACTTGGAGTTATTTGGCACCGGTTTTCTCTACCGAACTCAAGAGACGTTTCGGGTTTGCTTCTACACCCCATCACAAAGAAGACATTGTTGAGATTCTACCCGTTTGGAGAAAGGCTCCATGATCGGGTGACGGTGACCGTTTAAAGTCCCATCGGTGTATTTCGAGACCACGGTGGAGCTCCGTTGGTTATCCGCTAATTGGAGGTTGATACAAGAAGAAGCATCACGGCTTGAGAGGGTTCGAGTTTAGGAAGTAAGTCTTTTGTCTTGTATTTTGTAATACCATTTTTAGTGGATTTGAGGCTAGGGCCGTCCCGAGGTTTTTTCCCGTTAGTGGGTTTTTCCTCGTACATCGCGGTATAGTGTGACATTGTTTAATTTTATCTTGCACAAAATTTAGAACGCATGCTTAGGATAATTTCAAGATAAAATTCGGTTTAATTCTCACACTCATTTAATTTGGGACTTAAATTAAATATTGGGTAAAATTGTGTAATTCTTGTCACTTGCATTAATTTGGTTTCGCCTAACTTTGGATATAATTGTTAATCATGACTTAGGCAAATTTCTAGGACTTGAATTCTGTTGTTTTAATTCGTTTTGAAGATATTAAAACTTATTGGTATATTTAAAATTTGAACCATCTCAACGCTTCCGCATCTATTTGTTCAAAAAGGAAATTTTAAACATTTTTAATTTTTGAGATCATTATTTCAAACCCGGGGATTCTCCATCTTCCGCCCTAACAAATTTCCTCTAATGGAACATGTCAATGTGCCCCCCACATCTTTTATACTTCTCAAGGGACGAAACATGGAACACATTATGAATTCTTTGTAAATGTTATGACAAAGCACGTCTATAAGCCACATGACCAATCCTTGTAATAATTGGGAAAAGCCCTATATATGTCGACGAAGGTTTGCCTTTCTTGCCAAACCTCGTATTGACTTTCATCAAAGACACTTTTAGCAACACTTGGTCTCCTACTACAAACTCCATATGCCTACAGTTCGCGTCGGCATAACTTTTTTGGCGGTCCTCAGCAACACGTATGTGGTTATGAATCATCTTAGTGTTTGCAGTATTATGGATCAAATCTGGGACAAGAAGTTTATTGTATCCAACTTCCAACCAACACATAGGAGAACAACTTGGGCATCCATACAATGCCTCGTAAGGCACCATACCTATAGTAAATTGGTAAGAATTATTATAAGAAAATTCTACCAACGGTAGGTATTTCTCCCAACTACCTCCAAAATCTAGCATACACATCTGGAGCATGTCTTCCAACATTTGATTTACTCATTCTTTTTACCCGTTGGTCTGGGGATGGTGTTCTGTACTCAATCTCCATTCAGTCCCCATGGCTTCCTGAAAGATCTGCCAAAAGTGGGAGACAAAGATTTTATCTCGATCCGACACAATATTGATTGGTACTCCGTGTAATCTCATAATTTTGACAATAAAGAGATGAGCGTATTGTGCGATCGTAAAATCTTTTCTCACCGGCAAAAAGTGTGCCGACTTCGTCAAACGGTCCACGTTAACCCAAATGGAATCATGGATATGTTGCGTCATTGGTAATCCTGAGATAAAATCCATGGCAATGCTTTCCCATTTTCATACTGGAATTTCCAGCCACTGCAACATTCCTGAGGGTCGCTGCTGGTCCACTTTTGCTAAGTGATGAGTGGTGCATTTTGAGACAAATTCAGCTATGTCCCTTTTCATACCTGCCCACCAGTATTTTTATCGTAAATCTTGATATACCTTATCTCCTCCTTGGTGAATAGAAAATTTCAACCTGTGGGATTCTGACATAACAGCCTGTCACAGATTGGAATTTTTAGGACTACCAGCCTACCATTGAATCGTAATCCAACTTCAGAACTGGTGGAGTAGGATTATGCTCCCTCGATCAATAATTTATGTAGTATGACCTTATCATCCTCCTCTTCAAATTGATCTTTCAAAACCCTCATCATCATCTCGAGTGTGACTAACAAAACAGCCATGCAAGCCCTGGCCACTGCATCATCTTTATGAAGTTCTTTCCACTTGGCTTTCCATACCTCTTCCAACTGCCCAGTGGGATGAAGAGTCATCGCGTCAGCTACAACGTTAACTTTTCTGAGGAGATACTGGATATCGAACTGATAATCCTTTTCAAACTTCAACCACCTACGCTTCCTTATATTTAAGTCCTTCTGGGTGAACTAATATTACAACGACTGATGGTCCGTGAAAAGTCTAAACTTCTAGCCCAGTATATAATGCCTTCAGATTCTTAAAACAAAGACTACTGTAGCTATTTCCAAGTCATGAGTTGGATAATTATGTTCATAGGGTTTGAGTTTGTGAGACACATATGCAATTGCCCTCTCCTCTTATTAAAAAACACCTCCTAAACCCTGAAGAGACGCATCGGTAAGGACTAAATACTACGTTCCTGCTTTAGGCAAAGCGAGAACGGGTGACGACATTAACCTGTCCTTTTTATTCATTAAAGGCTAATTGACATGAATCATTCCACACAAACGGAACTCCCTTTTGGGTCAAATTCATCAAATGGTCGGCAATCTTGACGATAGTAACCCGTTAAACCTAAGAAACTTCTAATGTCCATCGATGTTGTGGGATAACCCCACTCCTTCACCACTGTAACTTTACTCGGGACCATAAAAATACCCTTCTCTGACACTACATGACCAAAAAATTTCACTTCTCGCAACTAAAATCTGCATTTCTAGAACTTGGCGTACAATTGATGGTCCCTTAATATCTGCAGAACCATCTTCAGATGTTCGGCATGTTCGGCCTTTGTCTGAGAATATACCAAAATATCATCAATAAACACAATTACAAATTGGTTTAAGAAATCCCAAAACTCTCTATTCATTAGATCCATAAACACTTCAGGGGCATTGGTTAGCCCAAATAGCATAACCAAAAACTCATAGGATCCGTATCGGGTCAAAAAGGAATTTTTTGAGATATCCTTCTCCCTAATACGAAGCTGGTGATACCCCGTACATAAATTTATTTTTTAGTAGTAAAAGACTCCTCTCAATTGATAAAATAAATCATCGATATGAGGCAACGGGTACTGATTTTTAATTTTCACCTTATTCAATTCTCGATAATCTACACATAACCGCAAAGAACCGTCCCTCTTCTTTACAAACAGCATATGGTCTCCCGAAGGTGACTTAATCTGACGAATGAAACCTTGTCCCAAAAGCTGCTGGATTTGGTCTCGCAGCTCTCTGATGTCCATAGGATCCATACGGTAAGGATCTCGCATAATCGACCTAGTCCTCGGAGCTAAATCTATAACAAACTCGATCTCACAACTCAGATGTAAGCCTGGAATATCTTAAAAAAAGTTTGCAAATTCTCAAACCACTGGGATCGAGTCTAAGGAAACAACCACTTCCTGCGAAGTCTCCTCCTCGATATATTACAAATGAGTGCCTGAATCTCCCTCTAAAAGAGGCATAGCAACAAGAAACCTTTCCTGGCCTGGAATAGCAAATATGATTGACCTCACAAAGAAGTCCACCATCGCTCGATATCTAACCAAACAGTCCATACCTAATACAACATCATACCCATGCATATCTAATATAAGTAAGTCGACAGCTACACATAATCTCCCAAAATCTATCTCGAACCCTTTACATTAAAAATGGATAAGTGATATATCGCCCAAGGGAGATTCCACATACATTTGAACAATTTCAGCTTACTCTAACACTCCCTCCGCACGCGTAAAATGAACAACTATAAAGGAATGGGATGCTCCAGTATCAAATAATACCCGACCCATATGCCCATGGATAGGGAACTTACCCCCAATGGCTGGTGGAGGCTGCTGAACTTGTGGTAGCACTACATTCTAAATGTTCTACACTCATTCATATTGCAAATGTCCTTGTGGAGGTAGGGTAATCTGAACAGGCGCCTGAGGTGGTAAAAGTGCTTACTGACCCTGCTGAGTTCCTTGCACTTGCACCATATTCTATTATGGGCAATCTACCTTCCAGTGACCCGCCTCACCACGCTGAAAACAATGGCCTATAAAAGTTCCCCGGCCTTTGGCCTAAATCTGGGTTATCCTTGTCGCTAGCCAAGATGACCTCGGACTTTATGACCTCCCCCGTTGTTCCCCCATCTTGCTTGACCCTTAGTAGCATTTTGTTGTTGCTGCTGCTATTGGTTCCCTTGAAGATTCTGCCTAAAACCACCACCATTAAATCGAGAGCCTCCTGAACACAGCCTTTTTGTCAAAACCCCCGAAGGGAGATCCCGCTCCTGCTTATTTGCTTGCTGTAGTGCCTGCCATGCCCCACTTACACTATTTGTCCCCATCTTACTCGACAAACCCGAGTCCACCAATTTCTTGATTCCCTTCAAATGTAACCGATAATCCCGACAATGTAACATTGAAACATTCATTACATCTGCAAACGTTAACAAAGTCGAATTCCCCAAAAGGTGTTGCCGAATCCTCCAATTCAGACCTCTCATAAAATTTAAGATTCTCTTCTCCTCGGTATTGATCTCATCCGAAACAAAATTTCTAAACGTTCCCCTTAGCTCACAGTTCGATCCCCTAAGGTCACATCCAACAACCTCCTCGTCATCTCTATCTGAACTACCGGAGGAAAATACTTGCTATCAAAAAGTACCTAAAAATCGGCTATGGGCATCGTATCTCTTTGTATAGGGGTAATAATCGACTCCCACCACTGGAGAGCCGTACCAACTAATTTAAAAGTGGCGAGTATTTGTTTTTGAACGCCGTGGCATTCAACCATGGAAATTCCATTGAAAATCCTTTTTCCACTGACTAGCAAGGACAACATCAACTACTCCTTGAAATTCTGGAGATTGACCCTTCTGGAAAGCTTCTCGCACCTTCCCCTATATAGAGATGGCCCCGGGTGGGTTTGAAACACTAGAGCTGTAGGTTATTATGGAGCTTGAGGATACTGTTGTGCCATCGCGACCATTGCCGCATTAACGACTTGTGCCACAATATTTACAACTTCTTTGGTAGTCATGGTCCCTTGAGGCACTCGGGGTTCCACATTCTCAGCTCCTCTATTTGCCCTAAAAGGGCCACCTCGCTTTGGTGGCATCTGTAGAAAGAACAAACTGTATCAACACACAGTTCAAACAATTTATCAAAGCAGAAGATCGAGGGCTCACCATGAACGCAACAATCCTAATAATAAGGCTATATTTCGACAACGCTACGGTAGAACGTGGAGTTTGCAAAGATCCTAAAACTCTAGAACCTGATGCACTGATACCACCTGTGATACCCCACTTATTTAATATAAGGGGTGGCTAGCCCTATACTCAAATACAACAGAAGTCTCAAGTGTATCATTTTCAGCACCAAGTGTCGAATATAAATATAACCGATAACCACCTTGCATAAAATAAACAGGTGCAAAAAACTTTTTCTTTTTATAAAGTGTACCGACCATAAATCATACACATACTACGGATCATAAACAATAATTGACAAATAAAGGAATAAATCATTAACATGCTATGAGTAGTCATACAAAATAATATTCCCAAATATGCTGAAGGAAAACAAACCAAACAACAATCAAAAGACAACTATATAAGAGATCAACATATAAGACCTTCGGGTACACACACACGATTTACAATTGGGAATTCTGAACTAGATTACGAAAAGATATGTGTCTATAACAAAAATCCTTTAACATCCCGCACATGAAACAACTCCCAAAACTCTAGAACGGATAACCGTCATGGGCGTCCTTGCGGAGGAACACCTATAAAAGACACAATATACATATAACAAGGGAAAGATATAAACAGGTCAGAGCCCTGGGTTTGAAAATAATTATAGCAAATGAATTAAATGCATAATGATTAAAAATGTAAGATTTCAAAATCAATGTGGAGTCTAACTCCCTTGAGACTCGACCACACCTCCCAGATACAACGTGCGCCTAAACGTACACATAACTATTAAGTTAAGCTACCCCACTAAATCTATGAACCATACACCATCAAGCCTAAGCATAACTCCAATATGTGTAACTATAACCTATTATCAGCTAGATGATATTTCCCCTTAATTATGTAAATTGAAATACCCCATGTACGGATGAGCAAGCATTTCCCCACTTCCAACATAGCGCTAGGTTTCGTGAGTGGGACATCTCGCAAGCGAAATCCAAACAAGGAACCCCCCCCCCCCCCCCCCCGATACCCAACTAACTAACATTTTTAGTTGTGGAAATACATTAGGCCCTTTGCCCCTAGTATGTACTTCCAAATTCCAGTCTATAAACATCAAAACATACATATCAAATCTGATTTTAAAAAGGGGTAATACATATTTCACATATCATAAAAGTAGGGCGATACATAGCACACATCGTATATGTAAACTAACAGTCTCTACAATGCTATCGTCTTTCAGGGAATTACTTACTTATCATTCTGGGTTACCAGCGGTCAGACTCTCACACCGACTAGGTATAGAACCAAATCACAAATGTATGGGAAGCAACCATAGTTCCTTACCTAAAGGTAAGAAGAATCATACCCAAGACATCTTACCCCTGCCTCACACACGGTAAAATACTGGACGCTATGACTGGGGGACTATACTTTCCCTACTACTCGAGCCAAGGGAGTTGCCCACATCGCGCAACTTCACATGATAGTACTAGAAGCTAATGCACCACGTTGTATATATTACACATGAAATATACATTCACATCATATATATAAACTTACATACATTAGAATGTATATACATATACTACTAATCCTAGCTATATGTAAATATCACACCTTACACTAGCTAATAATCCATACAATCATCTCAAGTCCACATTATAATTTCTCGCTTACTTGATTAATGATAACCAATCACACCTATGATTATTCCTCAAATTTACCCTCGTTAAGCATCCACGAGCCCTCACTCATTATTCTGTAACCCTCCCCGGAAGAATTACCATTCCATGGAGGATTTACAAAAAAAAGCAAGCAATATTATATCCTCTCAAATGTGACTATATAATAGCCCCTAAGTAAGCCCTGCATCGAGTTATATCATACCCACATTATGACCAATAAACATGTTTACCCAATAATAGAAAATGGTTTCCTGAATATTTAAATCAACTGGAGAGGAATAGCATCAAAATTCAGAATTACAATAACGGGACCGGACCGAGGGTCCCCCCAAAACGAAGCGATCCGGTTCCTAAAAATTTACAAAAACATTCAACTTTCGGACTGATTAGGTATCCCTTCAAAACGAAATGGTCCGGTTCCTTAAATTTTCTAAAAAATCCTTAACTTCTAGACCAATCCGATATCCTTAGAAAACGAACAAGTTCAGACTGCACAGTTCTGCATCCGACAAAATTTTCCTATTTCTCCAAGAAACCCTTCTTCTACAACATCTCACCTCATAATCCACCCAAAATATGAGTTCCATTATGTCTATACCTTCAAATCCATATACAGACAACAAAAACTAAACTTTTATACTAAATTATAGGGTTTAACATATATCTCTAATATTATCAAATTCTTACCACAAAGGATGAAATAGGTCACACAATTAAGCATTTATCAATTTAGTCCACTTGCCTCAAAGATTGTAGGGTTTGATTCTGCCTCAAAGTCACGGATTCTACAAGATTTCAAAGACCCTCAAGCTTCCCCTTCTTTCTCTTCTTCTCAAGTTCTCTATCTCAAATGGGTTCTTTCTTAATTGTGATTAATTAGATTTCTTAAGCCTAATAACCCCCTATTATTAGTAATCACATCTTTAAATAATAACACACACATAAAAATAACTAGTATAGCCCAGTTCGAGTCAAACTAGTCAAAAAGATTTCGAAACCCAAATAAAAACCCCAGGGCAGTCATTTTGACTTTCTCGGCCATTCCGAAATCCACCATGCCCTCTTAATTTTCATTCAAAACATGGAATATAAAAACCATCTTCCAACCTCAGATAATTCACTAAAATATGCCACGGTTGAGAAATAACAAATTCCCAACACCGATACACACATATACGACTAAATTTCATACAAAAAGACTATTTTTACCATATCGCTATAGTAAATGTGCAATTCTGATAAATATTAACTATTCAAACAAAATCGATATTTATTCTAAATTCTTATTTTAAATTCTCAATTATATTAATCACCCGCACCCGAAAATTTAATATAAAAATGAATAGACAAAGGTAAGGGGTTTTACAAACTTCCCCCCTTAAAGAAATTTCTCCCTCGAAATTTAGACATACCTTATGGGAAGAGGTAAGGGTACATGGATCTCATATCATCCTCTCATTCCCACGTTAACTCATCTATGTTATGGGGGCCCCATTGGACTCGAACTAAAGGTACTACTTTCGATCATAGCCTACGCTCACTGCGATCCAAAATGGTCACTAGACATTCTTCGTACGAGATGTCAGGTTGCAACTCAATTTCCTCCAATGGAACATGTCAATGTGCCCCCCCCCCCCCCCCCCACATCTTTTATACTTCTCTAGGGACGAAACATGGAACACATTATGAATTCTTTGTAAATGTTATGGCAAAGCACGTCTATAAGCCACATGACCAATCCTTGTAATAATTGGGAAAAGCCCTATATATGTCAACGAAGGTTTGCCTTTCTTGCCAAACCTCATATTGACTTTCATCAAAGACACTTTTAGCAACACTTGGTCTCCTACTAAAAACTCCATATGCCTACAGTTCGCGTCGGCATAACTTTTCTGGCGGTCCTCAGCAACACGTATGTGGTTATGAATCATCTCAGTCTTTGCAGTATTATGGATCAAATCTGGGACAAGAAGTTTATTGTATCCAACTTATAACCAACACGTAGGAGAACAACTTGGGCATCCATACAATGCCTCGTAAGGCACCATACCTATAGTAAATTGGTAAGAATTATTATAAGAAAATTCTACCAACGGTAGGTATTTCTCCCAACTACCTCCAAAATCTAGCATACACATCTGGAGTATGTCTTCCAACATTTGATTTACTCATTCTGTTTGCCCGTTCGTCTGGGGATGGTGTTCCGTACTCAATCTCCATTCAGTCCCCATGGCTTCCTGAAAGATCTGCCAAAAGTGGGAGACAAAGATTTTATCTCGATCCGACACAATATTGATTGGTACTCCGTGTAATCTCACAAATTTGACAATAAAGAGATGAGCGTATTGTGCGATCATAAAATCAGTTCTCACCGGCAAAAAGTGTGCCGACTTCGTCAAACGGTCCACGTTAACCCAAATGGAATCATGGATATGTTGCGTCATTGGTAATCCTGAGATAAAATCCATGGCAATGCTTTCCCATTTTCATACTGGAATTTCCAGCCACTGCAACATTCCTGAGGGTCGCTGCTGGTCCACTTTTGCTAAGTGATGAGTGGTGCATTTTGAGACAAATTCAGCTATGTCCCTTTTCATACCTGCCCACCAGTATTTTTATCGTAAATCTTGATATACCTTATTTCCTCCTTGGTGAATAGAAAATTTCAACCTGTGGGATTCTGACATAATAGCCTGTCGCAGATTGGAATTTTTAGGACTACCAGCCTACCATTGAATCGTAATCCAACTTCAGAACTGGTGGAGTAGGATTATGCTCCCTCGATCAGTAATTTATGTAGTATGACCTTATCATCCTCCTCTTCAAATTGAGCTTTCAAAACCCTCATCATCATCTCGAGTGTGACTAACAAAACAGCCATGCAAGCCCTGGCCACCGCATCATCTTTATGAAGTTCTTTCCACTTGGCTTTCCATACCTCTTCCAACTGCCCAGTGGGATGAAGAGTCATCGCGTCAGCTACAACGTTAACTTTTCTGAGGAGATACTGGATATCGAACTGATAATACATTTCAAACTTCAACCACCTACGCTTCCTTATATTTAAGTCCTTCTGGGTGAAGTAATATTACAACGACTGATGGTCCGTGAAAAGTCTAAACTTCTAGCCCAGTATATAATGCCTTCAGATTCTTAAAACAAAGACTACTGTAGCTATTTCCAAGTCATGAGTTGGATAATTATGTTCATAGGGTTTGAGTTTGTGAGACACATATGCAATTGCCCTCTCCTCTTATTAAAAAACACCTCCTAAACCCTGAAGAGACGCATTGGTAAGGACTAAATACTACGTTCTTGCTTTAGGCAAAGCGAGAACGGGTGACGACATTAACCTGTCCTTTTTATTCATTAAAGGCTAATTGACATGAATCATTCCACACAAACGAAACTCCCTTTCGGGTCAAATTCGTCAAAGGGTCGGCAATCTTGACGATAGTAACCCGCAAAACCTAAGAAACTTCTAATCTCCATCGGTGTTATGGGCTAACCCCACTCCTTAACCGTTGTAACTTTACTCGGGTCCAAGGAAATACCCTTCTCTGACACTACATGACCAAAAAATTTCACTTCTCGCAACCAAAATCCGCATTTCTCGAACTTGGCGTACAATTGATGGTCCCTTAATGTCTGCAGAACCATATTTAGATGTTTGGCATGTTCGGCCTCCGTCCGAGAATAGACTAAAATATTTTTAATAAACACAATTACAAATTGGTTTAAGAAATCCTAAAAGGCCCGAATCATCAGATCCATAAACACTTCAGGGGCATTCATTAGCCCAAATAGCATAACCAAAAACTCATAGGATCCGTATCGGGTCAAAAATGAAATTTTTGAGATATCCTTCTCCCTAATATGAAGCTGGTGAAACCCTTACAAAAATCTATTTTTGAGTAGTAAGAGACTCCTCTCAATTGATAAAATAAATCATCGATACGAGGCAACGGGTACTTATTTCTAATTTTCACCTTATTTAATTCTCGATAATCTACACATAGCCGCAAAGAACCGTCCTTCTTCTTAACAAACAACATAGGGGCTCCCCAAGGTGGCATATTCTGATGAATGAAACCTTGTCCCAAAATCTGGTGGATTTGGTCTCGCAGCTCTCTCATGTCCATAGGATCCATACGGTAAGGAGCTCGCATAATCGACCTAGTCCTCAGATCTAAATCTATAACAAACTCGATCTCATGACTAGGATGTAAGTCTGGAATATCCTAAAAAAGTTTAAAAATTCTCGAACCACTGGGATCGAGTCTAAGGAAACAACACCTTCCTACGAAGTCTCCTCCTCGATATAATATAAATGGGTGATTAAACCTCCCTCCGAAAGAGGCATAACAACAAGAAATATTTCCTCGCCCGGAATAAAAAGTACGATTGACCTCCTATAGAATTCCACCATCACTCGATTTCTAACCAAATAGTCCATACCTAATATAACATCATACCCATGCATATCTAATATAAGTAAGTCGACAGCTACACATAATCTCCCAAAATCTATCTCGACCCCTTTACAATAAAAATGGATAAGTGATCTATCTCCCAAGGGAGATTCGACACAAATTTGAACAATTTCAGCTTACACTAACACTCCCTCCGCATAAGCAAAATGAACAACTATAAAGGAATGGGATGCTCCAGTATCAAATAATACTCGACCCATATGCCCATGGATAGGGAACTTACCCTCAATGGTTGGAGGAGGCTGCTAAACCTGCGGTAGCACTACATTCTGAACGTTGTACACTCATTCATATTTCAAATGTCCTTGTGGAGGTAGGGTAATTTTAACAGGCGTCGGAGGTGGTAACAGTACTTGTTGACCCTGCTGAGCTCCTTACACTTGCACCCTATTCTATTATGGGCAATCTACCTTCCGGTGACCCGCCTCACCATGTTGAAAACAACGGCCTACAAAGTTCTCCGGCCTCTGGCCCTGTTGCCCAAATCTGGGTTATCCTTGTCGCTATCCAGGATGACCTCGGCCTTGATGACCTCCCCTGTTGTTCCCCCATCCTGCTTGGCCCTGAGTAATATTTTATTGCTGCTGCTGTGGGTTCCCTTGAAGATTCTTCCTAAAACCACCACCATTAAATTGAGAGACTCCTGAATGTTACCTTTTGCCAAATCCCCCGAAGGGAGATCCCGCCCCTTCTGCTTATTTGCTTGCTGTAGTGCATGTTGTGCCCCATTGGCACTATCTGTCCCCATCTTACTCGACGAACCCGAGTCCACCAATTTCTTGATTCCATTCAAATACAAGTGATAATCCTGACAATGTAACAGTGCAACATTCATTACATATGCAAACGTTAACAAAGTCGAATTCCCCAATAGGTGTTGATGAATCCTCCAATTCAAACCACTCATAAAATTTAAGATTCTCTTCTCCTCGGTATTGACTTCACACGGAATAAAATTTGCTAAACAATCCCCTTAGGTCACTGTTCAGTCCCCTAGGGTCACATCCAACAACCTCCTCATCATATCTATTTGAACTGTCGGAGGAAAATACTTGCTATCAAAAAGTACCCAAAAATCGGCTACGGGCATCGTACCTCTTTGCACAGGGGTAGTAACCGACTCCCACCACTAGAGAGCCGTACCAACTAATTTAAAAGTGGAGAGTATTTGTTTTTGAATGTCACTGCATTCAACCATACGTAAATGCCTTTGAATATCCTTTTTCCACTGACTAGCAAGGATAGCATTAACTCCTCCTTGAAATTCCGAAGACTGACTCGTCTGGAAAGCTTCTTGCACCCTCTCCCATATAGATGGCCCCGGGTGGGTTTGAAACACTTGAGCTGCAGGTTATTGTGGAGCTTGAGGATACTGTTGTGCCATCATGATCATTTCCGCATTAACAGCTTGTGACCTTATATTTATAACTTCTTCGGCATTCATGGTCCCTTGAGGCACTTGGGGTTCCACATTCTCAGCTCCTCTATTTGCCCTATTAGGGCCACCTCGCTTTGGTGGCATCTGTAGAAAGAACAAACTGTATCAACACACAGTTCAAACAATTTATCAGAGCAGAAGATCGAGGGCGCAACATGAACGCAACAATCCGAATAATAAGACTATATTTTGAAAATGGTATGATAGAACGTGGAGTCTGCAAAAATCCTAAAACTCTAGAACCTGATGCTCTGATACCACCTGTGATACCCCACTTATTTAATATAAGGGGTGGCTAGCCCTATACTCAAATACAACAGAAGTCTCAAGTGTATCATTTTCAGCACCAAGTGTCGAATATAAATATAACCGATAACCACCCTACATAAAATAAACAGGTGCAAAAAACTTTTTCTTTTTATAAAGTGTACCGACCATAAATCATACACATACTACGGAGCATAAACAATAATAGACAAATAAAGGAATAAATCATTGACATGCTATGAGTAGTCATACAAAAGAATATTCCCAAATATGCTGAAGGGAAACAATCCATACAACAATCAAAAGACAACTATATAAGATATCAACATATAAGACCTTTGGGTACACACACCCGATTTGCAATTGGGAATTCTGAACTAGATTACGAAAAGAGATGCGTCTATAACAAAAATCCTTTAACATCCCGCACATGCTACAACTCCTAAAACTCTGGAACATATAACCGTCATGGGCATCCTTGCGGAGGAACACCTATAAAAGACACAATATACATATAAGAAGGGAAAGATATAAACGGGTCAAATCCCTGGGTTTGAAAATAATTATAGCAAGTGAATTAAATGCATAATGATTAAAAATGCAAGATTTCAAAATCGATGTGGAATATAACTCCCTTGAGACTCGACCTCACCTCCCAGCTACAACGTTTATCTAAACGTACACATAACTATTAAGTTAAGCTACCCCACTAAATCTATGAACCATATACCATCAAGCTTAAGCATAACTCCCATATGCGTAACTATAACCTATTATCAGTTAGATGATATTTCCCCTTAATTATGAAAATTCAAATACCCCATGTACGGATGACCAAACATTTCCCCACTTCCAACAAAGCGCTAGGTTTCGTGAGTGGGACATCTCGCAAGAGAAATCCAAACAAGGAACCCCACCCCCCCCCCCCCCCACCGATACCCAACTAACTAACATTTTTAGTTGTGTAAATCCATTAGGCCCTTAGCCCATAGTATGTACTTTCGAATTCCGGTCTATAAACATCAAAACATACATATCCAATCTCATTTTAAAAGGGGGTAATACATATTTCACATATCATACAAGTCGGGCAATACATAACATACATCGTATATGTAAACTAACAGTCTTTTCAATGCTATCATCTTTCAGGGAATTACTCACTTATCATCATGGGTTACCAGCGGTCGGACTCTCACACCGACTTGGTATAGAACCAAATCACAAATGTATGGGAAGCAACCATAGTTCCTTACCTAAAGGTAAGAAGAATCATACCCAAGACATCTTACCCCCGCCTTACACATGGTAAAATATTGTACGCTATGACCGGGGGACTATACTTTCCCTACTCCTTGACCCAGCGGAGTTTCCCACATCGCGTAACTTCACATGATAGCACTAGAGGGTTATGCACCACGTTGTATATATTACACATTCAATATACATTCACATCATATATATAAACTATCACACTTTAGAATGTATATACATATACTACTAATCCTAGCTATATGTAAATATCACACCTTACACTAGCTAATAATCCACACAATCATCTCAAGTTCATATTATAATTTCTCGCTTACTTGATTAATGATAACCAATCACACCTATGATTATTCCTCAAATTTACCCTCATTAAGGATCCATGAACCCTCACTTATTAGCCCGTAACCCTCCCCAAAAGAATTCCCATCGTTGGAGGATTTACAAAAAAAAACATGAAATATAATATCCTCTCAAATGTGCCTATATAATAGCCCCTAAGTAACCCCTCCATCGAGTTATATCATACCCACATTATGACTAATAAACATGTTTACCCAATAACAAAAAATGGTTTCCTGAGTATTTAAATCAACTAGAAAGGAATAGCATCAAAATTCACAACTACGATAATCGGACCGGACCGAGGGTCACCCAAAACGAACCGGTCCGGTTCCTAAAAAACTGACAACAACATTCAACTTTCGGACTGATCCGGTATCCCTTCAAAACGAACCGGTCCGGTTCCTTAAATTTTCTAGAAAATCCTTAACTTCTGGACTGACTCGATATCCTTTGAAAACGAACCGGTCTGGATGTACAGTTATGTATCCTATGAAAAAATTTCCCATTTCTCCAAGAAACCCTTCTTCTACAACATGTCACTTCATAATCCACCAAAAGATATGAGTTCCACCATGTCTATAGCTTCAAACCCATATACACACAACAAAAACCTAACTTCCATACTAAATTCTAGGGTTTAACATATATCTCTAATATTACCAAATTCTTACCACAAATTATGAAATATGTCACATAATTAAGCATTTATCAAGTTAATCCACTTGCCTCAAAGATTGTAGGGTATTATTCTTCCTCAAAGTCAGGGATTCTACAAGATTTCAAAGACTCTCAAGCTTCCTCTTCTTCTCACGTTCTCTCTTTCAAATGGGTTTTATCTTAATTGAGATTAATTAGATTTCTTAAGCCTAATAACCCCTATTATTAGTAATACCATATTTAAACATTAGCACGCACATAAAAATAACTAGTAACCCGAGTTCTAGTCAAACTAGTCAAAAATATTTCGAAACCCAAATAAAAACCCCAGGGTAGTCATTTTGACTTTTTCGGCCCTTCCGAAAACCGTGCCCTCTTAATTTTCATTCAAAACTCAGAATATAAAAACCATCTCCCAACCTCAGATAATTCACTAAAATATGCCACGGTGAGAAATAACGAATTCCCACTGCCGATACACACATATTCGTCTAAATTGCATACAACAAGACTATTTTTACCACATCCCTCAAGTAAATGTGCAATTCTCATAAATATTAACTATTCTAACCAAATCAATAAATATTCTAAATCCTTATTTTAAATTCTCAATTATATTAAATAACTCGCACCCGATAATTTAATATAAAAGTAAATAAACAAAAGTAAGGGGTATTACAGCATGTCTTCTTAATTATTTTCCTTCTAGATGGATGAAGAATCTGAAGAAGATGATATACATCCTGCATGTCTGGACTTTTATTCTACATTATCTCGAATTTTTTTTGGTTACATATGTATGGGTGGTATAAGATAAGGATGGTAGTCCCCTTTAGAATATGTACACCGTAACTTATCAGCTCTAATGATTCTTGAATGTTTTTACCAGTTTTACCCTATATATGGCATGTATGAATAATTATGTATTTCCATTTATTTCATACTCAACTATGTAATAAGATGCTAGGCATCTACCTAATAAAAAATCTTTTAATTTCTTCTACCATTATTTTATTTATTATATTTATTTTACTCTTTACTTACAATTAAAACATAGAATTCGCAGATGCGACAGGATGAAATTGTTGTACAAGGGCATCTCGATTTAAAATTTTCTGAACTGGTCGTTCTAACAAGAATGGGACCTCGTTCGAACAACATTGAGATCTCGTTCGATCTCCCCATCGAACGACCTTCTAACGAGGTGATGCACATACGTAGTTAATTATTGTTAGATCCTCGTTAGAACTCAACTTCGAACGACATTGGATTCTTGTTCAAACTAGCTTATTTTTTGTTCGAACAACACAGTTTCATAAGTCTCCAATTTTGCCCAAAACTTCCAACAATTACCATCAAGGCTCAAAGAATAATCAAATGGAGATAAAAGTCCATATATAACGATACAAATTCCAAGGGTTTCATATGATTATAATTTACATGGGAAAAATAATAAAATATTGGGCACAAGTATTACGCTAAATATGGAGATGCTTAACAATACAATAATATATTTTACGATCAAGTTTTGGGTGACCAAGTTTAAAAAATGAAAGTATTTAAAAAATACTCGTATCAAATATTCAAAGAATGGGATGGATAGTAAAAACTTTAAGTTTTGTAATTATGAATCTCTGAATGCTTAATAAACTCAAAAGAATTTCATATTTAAGGCTAACGATAGGCCTGTCATTCGGGCTCTATGAACCGAGCCTATGGTTAATCAAGCTCGGCCCGAATGAGCCTGAGAGTGCTTGGCTCAAGCTCAACTCACAAAGTAAATCGGGCTTCGTGCCCAATTTGAGTCGGCCTGAATTGAATATTTCAAGACATATTTATTTATTTTAATAATTAATATTCATATTCAGTAATTAAAAAACATATTTTAGCAATAAAAAACAGATTTCAGCACTAAAACAAATCTAATTCAGCCCTAATATATTGACATTTCAGAATTAGTAAAACACATTTCAGCACTAGAAAATTGATTTCAACACTAAAAACACACATTTCAGCACTAAAAACATACATTTAAGCACTAATATTGACATTTTAGCATTAAAAAACACCATTTCAGCACTAAAATAATAGATTTCAGCAATAAAAAAATAAAGTTTAGCACTAATATTGACAAGTCCCGTAAGATTAAGTAAAGTAAATTAATAAATTACTGACCTTATTTTTGTTTCTTTAATATTAAGTTCAATAGTTTATTTGCATAAGGATAAAATTATAAAAATTATTTTGTTTTAAAATATTTTTTACATATCATAGAAAATAAAATATATATTTAGATATATTATTTAGGGCCGAGCCTAGTTCGGGCTTGAAAGTGCTTTGCTCGTGCTCGGCTCAAATTGAATTCGGGATTAATATCTCGGGTCAAAATCGGCTAGGCTCAAACTCAATAAAAGCTCGGCCCAAATTTAGCGAGCCGAGCAAGCGGGCTTTGGGCCTGCTCGGCTCAATTGACAGGCCTAGCTAATGATTATTTATGAAAAAAATTGAAGAAATATATGTTTAAAAATCATACATTTTGATGACTTTGGATCATAATTTAATCATTATGCATTAAGCACAAAAAATCTTAACTATACGGGTATTAAATCATAATGGACCAATTAAAGTTTAGAGATTTAACTTCATATACGCTATAAAAATATAACCTAGGACTATAGGTTCTTAATAAAAAATATTCGCAAAGAAATTGATGCGAATGATGGGATAAATAAACTTTCAAGTTTTATCCTTTGTGTGCGAAAACATCTTGATCTACACAAATCGTTGAACTTTAGGTTCAATATTATTAATATAGAAGGACATTAAATTTTTTACACTTTTTATATCATAACTTTTAGGTTTGAATATGGGTAAAAATGATAGATAATCTATTATACTAGTTCCAAATATTTTCATCAACTTTTACCAATGAGAATACAATTTATATTTAAAATGAAGGGGCTTATATATTTTCACAGCCTCTACACATTCCCAAGACCTCAATGTATATTAAATTATTGAAATATGAAAATCAGTCAAAATTAAATACCATTAAAAGGGTAATCTAATACTCGGAGACAAATATTTAATGGTGAAATCATTAATATGATAATCTAAGGGTCATTTAACCATTAAAATAGTATGTAAAAAGATTTTTAATTTATTAACAAAAATAAATAGTCAAGAATTTAAAAAGACCTATTCTAATAACTGATTTATTTTCAAACTAATCCCAATAAAAAAAATGTGATATTTGGAAGTGGGAAGTTTTAAAATTCATACCATATGAATAACTAAAACTTCAAGTTTGATTAATGGTATGTTTTTGTTGGAACTTCAGGGCAGATATTTTGAAATACCATGAGAAATTCAGGTCTTTTATTTTCAAAATTAATTAGAAAAAATTATATCCCAATTATAAATATCAATTATGAACGTGTGGTCACGACAATGATAACGGATCTTCATATTACAAATATGATTGGGGGCTCTTCATCTACACCCATCCAATTAGATAATCAAACTTTCAGGTTTGATCGTGACATGACATTTGAGGCCAAAAATAATTTTTGAAACTTCAAGTCTAAAAAATGGAGAAAAGTGCACCTTTCAAACCTAAATAATTATTGGGGAACTTATGGTTACAATCATAAAAAACTAGGGGAAAATCATATCACAACATTAAATATTTGGAGACTTTAAAGTCTCTGCCCAATTATATCCAAACTTCAAGTTTGATAAGAGGTAAAATTATTTGGAACTTTAGGTCCAAATTATAAATAGTAATTGAGAACTTCTAGTCCCAATTATAAATAGTTTGGAAACTTCGGGCTGCAAATTAAAATACTAAATGGGGACATCAGGTCCCAAATTTAGAATAGTAAGGATCCAATTTTAATTGTAATGGGAACTTTGGGTGTCAATTCTGAATGATAATTAGAAACTTCGAGTCCTAATAAAAAGTATAGGAAACTTCTAGTTCCACAATTTAATATTCAAAATTTGAATATAAAATTTTTACGAATAAATAAAACTATGAGGTTAATATAAAGATAATCAGAAGTATAAAGAATTATATATAAGTACCTTTTGAGTTGTGAAACTTACCATGATAGTTGAAATATCAAAATCCTGATGACAATTGTATAAACCACAATTTTGAAGCTTGAAACCAAGGAAATCATGAAGTCATCCAAATCCCTAAAATCTATACCCAAGTAGATCTAATGTAGAATGAAAAATTCTAGTAAAATAAAGATAGTATGGTTGGTGGATGATTAAAGTCGATGATGAAAAATATATTGAAACACTTGTGCAGGTAACATGTTATAAAATAAAAGAGACACAAAACTAATTTAGAGGGATAGTTTTTCATTTCATTGGTTTTGTATACTCAATGATGTAACTTATATTTATAGTATAAAGGATGGTATCTCAAGAGACCCCTTATTAGTTATGGAATGCTAGGGATATCCACCAAATATATATATATAATGAAATTTATAGTTTGTAATGTAAATATTATAATTCACTTATAAAAGCAAATAAACAATTGAATAACATGAGATGTATCACATAATTACTTGCCTTACAGAATTAGATCAATGACATAAATATTTCAAACTTTAATACAAAAGGAAATTTATTATCTAAAAATTAACATATGTTAACAATTTGTGAATGAGACAAATTAAAACTAGGTATGAAAAAAAGAATTTAGTTATACAAATTTTAATGGTTTACGTATCAAAACAAATTGTCAATTAAGTGTTACATTTTAAATGTTAAAAATAGATGTACAAAGATATGCTCGATGGAATAAGTAAAAAGTTACCAACTCAAACAAAATGAATTTAAATAAAAATTTGTAAAGTGAAGGAAAATATAGTTGATTACTCCACATGGACCAACATGTGGCTCTCAAGAGCTAAGGAGAATTGTCGACTAACAATAAGAGAGAGCTAAGTTAGAATCTTGTAAGATTATCATGCATCATGGACAACTAATTATAACACGACTCCATCACCTAAGGGTAAGTTCAAAGCAAAGAGTCCTGGATTCGTAGGAACCTTGTACTTATAAATAAGGGTGGCCTCACCCAGTTTGAGGTTATTGATTTGTATCTTGCTTACAACGACTTGGACTCTTAGTTAGATACCCTAGCAATGCAATCGTCCTTTGTTCTTATGAGAAATAAATAACTCTACCTCCTTTACTCGTGGATGTATGTGAGACGATCTGTCGAACCACGTACATACAACATCTTTTGTTTTATTGGATTCATATTTCTAGGACCAAGTTATAAAAACTCTTTTATTGAGGGTTCGATATCGCCTACAATTTGACTTCATATGTGGAAAAGTTCTGAATTCTCACTATCATGAAACAACTATCCTACAACAAATTGTTAAGTGCTAACTAGTGTCATTGTTTATTTTCCATAAGTTGTATCCACTCTGAGGTTCGAGTTGTTAAGAAGGAGTAAAATCTTGCGGGATCACCTTCACCTCCCATGCTATCGATGTTGAGGGGGCATTCGCTCAGAAAGTTTGTCCCTAGTCGTAGACATTATACCCCCACCGTTAAATTACCTATGGGGAGAGCAGCGTATGGTCTGTCTATATGAATAAAGGTTGAACCAACATGATGAAGAGATTTCCTGTCTGCGGAGGCAACTAAAGGAGACATATGAAGAGCTTAACTAAGATTCTCTAGAGAGACACAAAAGAAGAAAGATCCATTTCCTGAGGAACAAAAGGTACATCCATATTAGTAGGGCTTCTAGGACAAGGATCCCCCATGCGATACATTTGTGACACCCCTTCTATTCTAATACTGGTTGATCAGGCCATTAGTAAATTATAGGGGAATCATATTAGGTTTCATTCCTAGAATCACTACAGAAAACCAATTAATTAAGCTAATAAACTATTAACTCCGGTGTCAAAATTTAAAAACTTGTTAACAAGTTTTGTTAAACCATTCAAACATATAAGATAAACATCCATAAGAATAAAGCATAAAGAGTACTGATAGCATAAATAAATAAATAACCGAATAAACTCTCGGTAAATCCTACGTACAATAATTCAAATGCTAACTGAAATAGAATAAGAAAAGTCTAATAATAATTATGTCTAACTGCGTGTGACATGCCCAAGAGAAATACTGAAATAACATCCTAACTGGATAGAATGGAAAGAGGTGCCTACGAAAATCCTTCATGCATCCACAACTGTTGCAGTATCATCTGACTAGAATGAATAGCTATCCCTGGCGACCCTAAGACTGTGCACCTAAAAGATTTTGAAAATATTTTTGATACGGGTCAGTACCCTAAATATATTTAAAAACAGTTGTAAGTATTTAAATTCATTATATATAAGAAGCAAGAAATATCCATTTTCATCTGGTGTCACACTCACATGAGATTATCTTCACCTCTTATCTATAGTGCACACCTAACGCATTTATTTTAATTGCCTAGTTATGCTACCACGCCTAACTAGTCTAGCCATTCTCGACATAATCCAATCCGCTAAACTTCTATCCCACTCTTACTACTCGTTTATTACTTTACTTTATTTATCACCTAGATACCACATAAGTTATAACATAATATTTCTCAACTGTATCCATACCGCTACATAAGCAACGTAACTATATACTAGTTATAATTTGGTTTTCACACAATCATTTAACTACACTTATATATATATATAACACTCTTTATACGTATATGCATAACATCCCCGAGCTGGCTTCCCGGATGCAGTCCCAATCATGCTATCAGGCATAGGTAAGTCCCATACCATCCCTGGGCCACGGGGTCAGAATCTCACCACCAATCCTAAAATCGCAAACATATAAGGGATGCAGTAATAAACATACATTATTTGTCATAACCATACCACATTACCCCATCTAGCCTCTAAACTCAGCTATCCTTACACACGGATAGTAATCGTGCTACAGTACTATGACCTGGGGAACAATCCAACACCTATTGGTTAACGCCAGGGTGGACCGCCCACTATGCGCAACCTCCAACGATAGTATATTAGAGTAGGTATCTTCACATAAAGTCATTCACACATAGACATATATATATACTGATCACACCCAATATATATATATATATATAGAGAGAGAGAGAGAGACTCATGTGCACACTATTGATCCAATGTTTGCGGCATGATTACAATTTTAGTACGGTGCATTTGTGAGAACATCTAATATAGATTTGCAATTAGTATTTTTTTTATTATACCAAGTTTTATAAACTTTATTGAACCAAATTTTATAAACTGTACTCGTGCCGATGGCATGCTGATAAATTTTCTCCCGAATATTTGTTGTTATAGCATATACTCATAGCTACAAAACATGTTATTTTTTCTTCTAAAAAACTTTGCAATGCCATATTTGTAACACTACACATCAACATATTAATGTCACTTTAAAATGGACTTAAAAATATTTAAAAAATTTCATCTTATTTAATAACGATGTTACACACACACATTTTGTAACACTACATAATCTATCTAAAAGTGTTGAACCCATGTATGTCACTTATATCACTAATTCACATTTCAATTTAGACTACTTGTGTAACTAAATCAACACAAATTTATTGGTCTAGTAAAAATATTAATGCAAATTTATTGGTTTAGCGCTAAAAAAACTTTATCACACATTTTCTTTGATAAAAAAATAACGTAATAATTTAGATTGTAATTGACCACACATACATGAAAACAAAAAAGAAAAAGAAAAAGGAAAGAGCATATGGGAATTTAGGTTCGAATTGACGTATGTTTTTCGATCATAGCCTATACACTTTGAGATTTGATCAGCGCCATAGTAGACCAAGATCTTCCGAGATACTATTTTGGCTATATATCTTGCTTGGAGTACAATGCGTAGGATATGAAGATATTAGTCACCATCACCTTTCACTGTTTCAAATAAAAAATCATCACTTAATGGATCTTTTACTCTACAAATACCTCAGGCTTCATCATATATACCAAACTTAGTTTACTAATAGTAAAAAAATGGTGCATTGTCAAACTATTACCCAATATAAAAAAAGATGTGAATAACTTAACAAAACTCAATATAAATGCATTATTCATTACAACTTACGTTTCTTTGAAAATATGTGAAAGTACCACCAAATAACCAAAAATAATAAAAGGATCCAAATATTGATTGATTTTTCGCCTAGGCTCATAAAACTATTGATTTTTCGCCCAACAGCTCTGCAACAAAATTTGTAACGTTTTATGCATAAAATAATGTTTTATCAACACCTGTTTTTATGAAAAGGGCCCAAGGCTAGATGTAGTTTACCCTAACGATAATATTACGAATGTAATAAATAAAAACCCCAAAACTTAAACTATGATAAAAAAAACTGACTTTATTTTCTCCTCCAACTCTGTGGGGTTGGGTGATAATTTTAGAAACGATACGAAAAAAGGACAAGGATCGACACAATTTATCCGAACTTGACACGATGTTTCGTGTTTGTGTCATGTTCAGGTCGTGTTTTTTTACACGAAGTCGTGTCGTGATATCGTGTTATTTTTTATTCGGGTCATCTGTTCGTGTCTTAATTATGGTATTCGTGTCGTGCCGTGCCGTGTCATTTTTTATTCGGATCAGATTCATGTCAACTAAAAAAAACACGAATTCGTGTCGTGTCGTGTCTGAAAAAACCTTGTCGTGTCGTATCGTGTTGACCCAAAACACGACCTGTTAACCCGAATTGTCACCCCTAAGATAACTTATAGAAATATCATTTTAACGAAATAGATAACAAAAGAAAATGGAATATAAGAAAGACTATATTAAATATTCATTCTCATTTTGGGAAGGCTCATCAGCCATCCAATTCACATTCTCAATCAACATCATGAAATCATGAAATGTTTGTATCAGCTCAAAATTATCAGATAACAATAAATCATGGTACAAACTAACACCAAGAAAACAATGAAACTCATTAACAGATTAAGCAACGCATTAACAGAGTACTCAGTACCCATATCGGCACAAACTAACACCAAGCAAACTAACATAATCCTTTATTAACAATAAATGATTTGTTATTCGCATCCTAGAGAACTGATATTCTAACACAGAACACATTTTACTAACACACCTTTAATATATTCATAAATCAAACACCAAAACCAAATATTAGAAGAGTTAGATGTAAAGATCACACGCCACAAATAATGAAACTCCATTCTTAAAACTTTATTTTGAAGAGGGGTTATTTCCACACACATCCAGAGGGAGAAATTCCGGTCGATTTACCGGTAGACTCTAGCGATACAAATGGATGAGATCCGGTGAGATACTCCGGAGAGAAACTCCAATCGATGACCTTCTGTATCTCCGTGATGGAGACTAGCAATACAAATCGATGTTGTATCTCTGTGATGAAGACACTGGCAAGCTGATCGACATTAACATTTAGGTTATAGATCCTTATGAACCAGCCCATAAGCTGTACAAATCCGAAGAGGCGGATGGAGGCGGAGAGGCGGGAGGGTGAGGGCGGGGAAGAAGTGTTTTTGAGAGAGAGAGGGGGAGAGAGAGACGCTCTCGAGGCAGCATAAAGAAAATTGGAGAAGAAATGAATTTTCAAAAACGTGTTGTCCTTGAACCCTCTTTGTTCTGCTCATCTAGTGGGGTGGGAGAGAGATTGAAAGGCTCGAGGTACAATAATAGGGTAGGTGGGAGTCAGGCCCATGTGACTTTCATTTTTATCATCAATGTTTGCAACATCATAAGTTGGGTATAAATAGATATAAAATTTGTTTATATAGGTTTTGTATCAAAAATTATATGATGGGACAAAACTCTCTCCTCCTTTTATATATATTTATATAATAAAGGAGGAGGGACTTTTTGTCCTCCCTAACTGACGGTTTAGATTACATCTGAAAGAGTTTGGTGTTTATCAATTAGCGGCTCAGATTAAATGTTAAGATTTTGATCGTATACCACGTGGATAGCTAACATGATTTGTATCTAACCATTTAAAGATATCTTTATAGAAGATATGGTATTTAATGTGCCGTACTCTCGAGTCAAATCAGTCCCACAAATCAAAAAATGAGTTCCTCTACTCCCTCTCTCTCTCTCTTCGTATTTCTTTATGTGTTTCAAAAATGAGTTTCGGGTTTCAAGAGTTCTTTGTTTTCTTGAAGTCGAGACTCTTCCGTTATTTCTTCAGTACACGGGTAAACAAGTTTGGTTTTTGATTTTGGTTGGCCTAAACTTTCTCTCTCTATCTATTTCTCTAATCTCCTTTCTATCCCCTCCCCTGTTGTTTTCTTTATTTCAGGCCTTTATAACACTAAACACCTAAGAGATCGGCTTGAGTTTTCATGTTCAAGGTCTGGGAATGAGAACCCATTTTCGCCGCCTGGGAGATCTTGGATCTCGCCGGGGAGATATGATAGAACCCACATTCCCTAACTAACAGAGGAGGAACTTTTTATTTTTATCAATTGATGGCTACATGGCGCGAGAAACTCTCTTCTTGCTGCAAATAATCCCACCAATTCTTAGAAAGGTAACTTTTGTTTCTTTGTTTCTTTCTATATATCGCATGTTCACTTTGTTCTCTGTTTTTTTAGTTTTTAGATTCCTTTGTTAAATTTTTTTTAGTTACAGGGGACTAGCTTACATTTTTTATACTGTAGAACCAAGACATACAAACGCTTCTCTTTACTCTCTGTCACTCATGTTTTCTTTTTAGCTATTACCAAGATGCTTTTGTGAGCTTGATTGAATGTGGTGGAGAGTGGGTATAATGGGTTTCCCCCTAACTTTTCTCAAGGTTTCCTCATCCCCCATCTAAATATTTTTTAATGTTATTTCGTGATTTTTTATATGTTTTGACAGATACTATCTATGTTCCTTTCTCCGCACATCTACTCATAGAATGTATCATTTTTTGTTTACCTTTTAAATAATAAGCAACTTTAAATATTTGTAAGCCTCCTTGGTGTTCTGAGAAATTTAAAGTATTCCTTTTGTGTTGTTGTGTCTTGACTTGAGTAAGCCTTTTTGGTTTTTAGAGTGTATTTTCATTTGTTGTGTTGATGTGTCTTGAGTATATATGTTAGAGATTTGATGGAACAACTTTGAATATTTGTAAGCCTTCTTGGTGTTCTGAGAAATTTAAAATGACCAGACCAGCTTCACGCCAATATTGTAATGGGTTTTCTTCATCCTTGGTGGCCCTGGGCGGTGGAATCACACTAAGGAATCACACATATATACCCAAAAATGTTCTGACTGAGTTTTTAATGTTCTGATTCTGTTGTCTCTCTTTTTTTTTCATTTTATACCCATAAAAATAAATGCATATTTTAATGTGATTTTAGGAATCACACGAATATTTGTAACAATTTTTGGTTTATATTTTATCATATTTTAATGTATTAGTTGAGTAAGAAATGGCCTTTAGGATCTCCGGCGTTAGATGCAGATGAAGAATTACACTGTTAGAAAAAGTTGTGTAGTCTTGATGTTTATTTTTATTTTTGGACTATTTTTTTTTTTTTTGCAGATCTAAAGGTGTCCAGTTACCTCTTTGTGGTGTTTTCTCCGGTGGCCGAAGTGGTGTTTTCTCCGGCTGTAGTTATTTTTTTGTATGTGGTGTTGAACAAAAGGGAATGGTTCTCATTAATGTTAACAGTGCACGCATGACCCTTTTATAACAATACAAGAGATGTGTGGTTGTCATTAATATTAATGTAGTGGGTACTTGGCATATGTGGCCACTTTATCCGGGTAAATGAGGGTAGTGGCAGTTGGCTTTATCCGGGTAAATAGGAGATGTCAATTGGCTTTATCCGGGTAAAGAGAAAATTTCAGTGTTAGTTTAGTTCATCTTTTAAATATCGGTTGATACACTATTTTTTATTTATCTGTTGATATACTATTTTTTTAGGTTTTAATTATTTTAGTGTAATGGTTACTTGGCTCCTTATCATGTGAAATTAGATCTCGAACTTGAAACCCACCAAGAAATAAATCATATTGTCAAATAAGCTTATTTTTCCATTTATTATTCCGATGGGATTTACTGTTCATGTATACATGTTATTTTTCCATGTAGTTGTTGCATTTTTTTCATAGTTAATTTATTTCATTCCAAGCTTTATAATTGTAATTGAGTTAAAAATTTATTTATAATTTAAAATTAATAAATTAATAGCTGCTTTGGTGACGCTCCTGCAGTTATAATTTTTTGAACATTAACGCATCTACGCATTCTCACCCGCATCGCTTTGGGATATGAAAATCCATGGACAAGTATGTATTTTCTTACTTCCAAAAATTCTAATGGGTTATTATTAAGATTTTCCTAATATTTTAAACCTATGCAGATGAAGGTGTGCACGGGATTAAGATCTGTAAAATATATTTACAACTACATATTTAAAGGTCATGATCGCACAACTATAAATTTATCACCGTGCCATCGGCACGGGTACACCCTAGTATATATATAAGTCAGCCAATGTGCGTAATATCTTTATAGCACTAGCCTATCATATCTCAAAGTTTATCTCGACTTTTCGATCTTAGTTAAGTATTCATTTATTTATTACTCAACTCTTAAACTTTATATTTGTAGACAATCATGCCATCCTACTGAAGTACTAGCCTAATTATTCCCCAAATCTTAATTTGATTTCTTGATTTTCACCCAAGTGTACTCACACACTTTTCACGTAGTTTCATACCCGGAATCCATCCCCGGTTAGCTTATGACACCTCCTAGGGCTTTTTCAGCTTACTCTGCTATGGAGAACCATTAGCAGGGTACTGCGATTTGTGGGCTTGAAGAACTTAGTGCCGTGACAAGTGGTATCAAAGCCAAAGGTTAGGCCAAGAACAACAAGCTCAAGATCAGGAGCCAAAGCGGACCGAGAAGAAAGAAGGAAGGTTTCATCTACTCCAAGACATTGACTTATATATATATAAGTCGGATAACGTATGTAATATCGCTATAGCACTAGCCTATCATATCCCAAAGTTTATCCCGACTTCCCAATCTTAATTAAGTATTCATTGACTTATTGCTTAACTCTCTCACTTTATACTTGTAGACAATCATGCCATCCACCCCAAGAACTAGTATAATCATTCCATAAATGTTAACCTGATTTCTTGATCACCCAAGTGGAATCACACTCTTTTTCACGTAATTTCATACACAAAATTCTAACCTTTCCTCCGAATTCCCAGAAGCCTAACTCTATCCCCGTACCCAAGATTCTATGTTGATCCTCTAACGGTGTAAGAAAAAAACACAAGGAAGAGGAGTCTAGCCAGTAGAACTGAGCCGGTTTGCTTCCCCCAAATTTAAATTTCCAAAAGAAAACCAAATTCAAACCACCAATTTAAAATTTCAGTATCGCGCACCTTTTAGTAGAAAATTCATAACAAATTCTGAAAAATCAGAAAAATACGAAATCGGTGCTCATGCCTTCATAATTCGATTTTGCTCAATATTATCCAACTTCCAAAAGAGAACTTATTCGGTTTTCTGTGCTGTCAGAATGAATTTTTGATAGGATTTTGCCTTCTCCCTTTAGTCATGGTAGTTCTTGCCTTCACCTAAACCCCATATATGAACTTTAATCTATCCCCAACCACGAAACAACAATTATCTACTTGAAAATCGTCCTAAAAATACATCCAATTCATCAGCAATAATTTATACAAAAAATCACGAGTCAAAAAATCCCTAGCTTTAAGATTCAATCTTCTCTCTTTTAAATCATTTAAGAACTTATCTTTCTTATTCGATTAACATTATTTTCAACATATACTTTTCCTTATATTCATCTCCTAACAAGTTCTTCATTCAAAATGTGAATTCATATCATTTTCCTAACTCGAAATTTGTGTTTTTCTACACCAAATTGCATGCGTAATTGAAACTATAATGGATATTAAAGCAAGTAAAATAGTTTCCCTGAGAATGATGAATTTCTAGGACTCTTCTTCTTGAATTCCTCTATTGACGATAATCTTCAACCTAGTAGCACTTGATTTTCACCCTAAATCCTTTTCTATTCACTTTTCTCCCCTCTTTTTTTTTCTTTTCTCTCTTCTCTCAAACTTCTAACCTCTTGGGTGGATGGATAGCTGCCCCTTCTATCCACCTTACTTAGTATAAACCTAAAAAATCCCATTCCCGAAATTGAGCCTCTCCTCATATATAAAATGACTCAAATACCTTTTACAGCTCCCGTTTAGTCTAAAAATCCATCGATCCCCAATTATAACTCTCGAGTACCTATTTTGGAGTATTTCAACCCATTTCTGACCAATGGTACACTCAAAATTATTTTTCTATTTATTTAATATTAAGTTTTATCTCAGGATAACATGACTCTAAAAGCTTTTCCCATATTAGATATCGATAAACATGACGCTTTAACTCACTTATAACGTAACATAATTTAATACATTTCCATTTACTTATCATACAAGTAAATATGATATACATAGTTATCAACCCTTTTATTTGCTAACTAATATTTATTTAAGTCACCTAATTTCTCGGTATAATTAAAATTACCTACACATTAAAATGCTATAAAAATACGGGGTGTTACATATTTCCCCCTAATAACGGAATTCCATCTTCAAAATTCAGACGTACCAGGCATAAAGTGCTCTGGATACTTTTCACGCATGTCATAATCATGCTCCCAAGTTGACCTATTGACATTATGATGCCCATACTAAACATAAACTCATGGTACCACCTTTGGCCGAAGTTCCACTTGTTACGGTCTAAAATGGCAACAAGTCTTTCCTCGTATAAATGTCCAATTGCAATTTAATCTCCTCTAATTGTATGTGCCAGTATAGCCATGTCACTCATTCAGTAATTCTTTAACGATGACACATGGAACAGGCCATGAATCCTCTATTAATGCTCTAGTAAGGTGAGCCTAAATGCAATTGGCCATATCCTCTCAATGATTAAGTAAGGTCCCAAATCCCTTCTTACCAAACTATATAACTCTTTTCATAGGAGACACTCGTAATAATAACCGATCACGCACGTCAATGTTAAAATAAATTTGGTTCATATCGGTGTAACTCTTATGCCCTCCTGAGCTGTTAGAAATATACATCCTTAGCATATCCTCTCCATATTTTTCACCCTCTCTGTTTTCCCATCAGTCTGCAGGTGATACGCCATGCCTAAATGAAACTCTATCCCTATCACCTTATGAAAAACTCTATGAAGTTAGACGCAAAGATTTTGTTGTAAGGACACAAATTTCCATTTGAGTCCTTTGTAGTTTTGGCTTAATTCCGGACAAAAAACATTTGAGTCATAGGATAGAGTTAATTGATCATCCTTCAAGCCTATGACGTGTTTGTTGAAGACGTAGCGACCAAGTGTATAAAGCTTCATCACATTTTCAAGTTTGTTTGTGCCTCGTTTATTCGTCATCAACACGGTTCCATTGCTCCTAAGGTATGAATGCATTTTAATATATATATATATATATATATATATATATATATATATATAGGAGCTTGGAACATTTTATTATGGGTGAACGTTTATTTATAACTGTTGTTTAATTTAAGAAAGATTTCATTTAAATTTAAAATAAAGAATATAAAGTTTCTGGGCAAAAATCAAAATTTTCAAACATTTTGGGAGTTCGTTCGAAGTGTCGTTCAAACGAGATTTTCATTCGAGTTTGCCAACGAGTTCCCCATAAGGCCACTGGAATGTTGTTCGAAGTGTCGTTCGAACGAGCTTCCAACGAGATTTCTAACGAGTTCACACTGGAACTTCGTAGAAGTCTCGTTCGAACGAAAATGTCGTTCGAACAAGATTTGGCGGGAACAGGTATTTGGAAGTTTTAAGCAGTTTTCCCACTTTTTCCACTATGTTACCCCACTAACTTTTGACTGAATATCTAAGTGCGGGAACCAACTGTGGAAAGTTAACTTTTCATTCCATTCTAACTTCCAGAGAGAGTTTTTGAGAGAAAATTCTTTGAAGAAAAGTTCATGGTTTTGAGTGTTCATCTTTCCAAGAAAAATTCATTTGACACTCTAGTTTACACCCAATTGTTTGTTTAATCCAAGTTCCATATATATATATATATATACACATTGCTTGGAGTTTTGGCACCGGTTTTCATCTCTACCATTTTGAAGAGACGTTTGGATTTGCTTCGAAATCCCACAAAGAAGAAGAGGTTTGCATTGATTTACCCACTTGGATAAATGCTCCTACTTCGGGTGACGGTGACCATATAAAGTTCGATCGGTGGATTTCGAGACCGCGGTGGAGCTTCGTGGTTATTCGCTAAAAAGTGGTTGATACAAGAAGACACGTCGGGGCTTGAGAGGGATCGATTCGAATGTTGTAAGTCATCTTGCTTGTATTTGTAAATTCCGTACTTAGTGGATTTGAGGCTAGGGTCGTCCGAGGTTTTTTGCCTTTGTGGATTTTTCCTCGTACATCGTGGCGTAGTAGATTAATTATTTATTTTATCTTTTGCAAAATCACCTTGAATGCATGCTTAGGTAAAAAGATAAAATTGGTTTAATTTAATCACTACTTGTTTAATTTGGTTCAAATTAATATTGGGTAATGTTTATGTTAGTTTAATTCAAGTCAATTAATTTAATTGATAAAATTGGGTTGGCCTAACTTGATAAAATTGCAAAATGTGACTTATGCAAATTTTCTAGGACTTGGATTAATTGACTTGGTTTAAGTGAAATTTAAATAGTGTGTGTGTTAATCCTATTTCACTTTGTGTAATTTTAATTTGAAAAAGGAAATTAAAATTTGATAAGTTATTTTATTTGAACCATCATTTACGCTTTCGCATATTTAACAAGAAAATTGATTTTAAAGTATAAAAAGAATTTTGATTTTAAAATCGGGGGGCCTATCCTCTCAACAATTGGTATCAGAGCCGGACCGCTAATTTATCGCGTCAAAGATCCATTTTTTGGCTTTTATAGTTTTTGTGCTCCTTGTAGGGGTGTTCGCGGTCCGGTCCGGTTCGGTTTTAAGGTTTTTTTTTTTACCGAACCGACTTGGTCGGTCCTCTAAAAAAATGGATCGAGACCGGACCGATAATGTCGGTTAACCGACCCTAGTCGGTTCGGTTTTTTATAGGGTCGGTCCGATCTAACCCGTCGGTCCTCACATTAATAAATTACATCATTTATAATAATGCAAATATACCTGAGTCTACTTTTTTTCAAACATTAAAAACTAAAAAATATCAAAATTTGTGATTAAAACAAACCTACTATTGGATTAAACTATAATTTAAACTAATCAAATATTGAAATATATACTTTTACTATTTATTTATCTTATATATATATACATATATATGTAAAAATATATTGTTTTATATACAGTCGGTTCGGGTCGGTCCTAACAGGGTTTTTGAAACTGTAAACCGTGGACCGGACCGACTAGGTTGGTCCACCAAAAAAATAAACCGAGATCGGACCGATTAAGAAAAAAGACCGGAAAAAAGGGTTGGTTCGGCTCGGTTCGGTTCGGTCCGTCGGTCCAGTCGGTTTTTTGAACACCCCTAGCTCCTTGTATTTTTGGTGGTTTATTTTTTTTACTCACTCTCAATTTTTGTTGTTGTTTTATATCTCTCGATGGGACGTCTTAATGATATTTTGTCCATTTCTAATGATAATGAATTTTTTGCTATTTGAGAGGAATTTAATGAGCTTAATAAGTGTAATGAAAAATTAAGAGAATTAAATTTGAGATTTGTAAAAAGAATTAAATTTCTTGAAGATGAAAATTCTTGTTTTAAAGCTAAAGTTGAATTTTTGCAAACCTCGCTATCTCAAAAAGATATTTTTCGTGAAAAGTTCATGGACATAAATTACAATTGCAATATTTTAAAAATGTCCAAGAAAGAGAGTGGTAGTCGAGAAAAGACTCTTAGGGACAAGTTTGTTCACATTAAGGGGGAGCGTGATAACCTTCTAGAAGTTATAGATAATTTAAAGAAGGAGTCCCGTATAATTGAGGATTCTAATTTTTTACTTGAGTCCAATATTTTAAAAATGAAAAATGACTTACAAGACTCGAGTAGTTGTGCAATGGTTCTATCTCATCTAGTTCAAATACTTCCGTTACTAAATCTAAAACCATTGTTTGTTTTAGAGGGTCTACTTTATCCAAAGACTTTAGAAAAGGTTACACCTTAGGTAACATTTCTCGTGTTTTCACATGCTTGCATTGGGGTAGGAAAGGTCACATTAGGTCGTTTTGTTTTTATCTTTAGGAAGACTACGTCTAGCAATTTATTTGTTTCCAAATCCCATCATTTTAAATATACATCTATATGGGTTCGGAAATTATTTTTAGACGCACTAGATATTAGATTTGTTGATTCTCATTTACTTTCATATGAAACCTCCCTTGCTAAATTTAAAGGTTAAATGTGTTAGTTTTGTTTGCATACTTTAGCTTTTGTGCCTCATGCTATATCCTCATGCTAAATGTATGCTTGTTTAGTAATTTTCTAGTCATTGCTTTATTTCATATCTCATGCTAGAAATCATGACTTGTTTATCTTTGGTATTTTATTCTTTCATTTTAGTTTGCATTAAATGAAAAATACAAAAATATGTTTGTTTATCATTTGGGTTTTCAACTCTTGGTAATTTAAGCTTAATGAAAAATTCAAATGATTTTTGTTTGTCTTTTGAGTATATATTTTTATTTTTGGTTAAAGTTTTTTTTGAAAAACTCAAAAAGATTTTTATTTTTGTGTGTATTTTAGTTTGACGCACTTTATGTGGAATACACTTATGTTAGAATCCCGTTTTTTACGCTCCCATGTGGCTAGAACTTTTGGTTTAGATTGGCAATCCTTATAATGTTCTTTACCATGCTTAGATGGAGTAGTTGGATTTTTTATTGATCTAATGGATTCTATTTTTATATGCCTCTACTCACATATGCACGAGCTCTTTTGAAATTTTAACTTCATATGTATATTTGAGCTTTTTGAGGTGTTCTCCTACCAATCTTGTCATCTACATATTTGTGACCTAGGAGGACTAGTGCATGTCAAAATCCGTTTCACTTGAGATTTGTGAGAATTAAAAATGATAAATATAAATGTGCACGGGGAAGGGCTCCGAAATGATTTATTGTTCTTTGTGAATAGTAAGCCACCGTTTGTTTGGACCTAAAAGAAATACGTGGTCCAAAGGCCTAAAAGAAAATATGGCATTAAAAAGAAAAATATGTGCCAAGGCCTATGTTTGATTGATATATTCATTCAAAATTAATATAAATGCTTATTGAGGGACATTGGATGGTATATCAACGGTATGCACAATGTCCGTTTATCCTAGTTGCGTTTTCAATGTCATGACTCTATTGGTTTGTAGAATCATCAACTTGCTAGGCTTGTATGTATTGTGTATGTTTGTTCATTGAGTTCAATCTATATTGTCACATGAGGTTATACTCAAATGTGATGAAGTTTGCAATCAATTGAGAACTCCGTGAACATGTTTTAAGTGATTGGGTCTAAATTTAATTGTTACTAGTTCACACCCCAACACTTCTGTTTCCATATGACACATCTTTGCCATACGAGTGTGAAAATCTTATCGTATTTTATGTCATTTGTGTGTTTATATCTATATATGTGTACTTGCGTTTGTTAGGCACATCTTATGTATAAATATATTTAATATTTTTGTTTAGTCTTTGCCTTGCTTTCTAGTCCATATATGATTTATTTCATAATTGGTATCCATATTGTTGCATTCTTTGTTGATATCATATGCTTAATACTTATGTATCATATTGGTATCTGTTCTATGCATCTAAGTTGGTATCCATTAGTATTTATTGGATTAGTTATGACTTTTGTTGCCCATATGCTTTAATGTTCTCATCACTTTTGCCCATTTGCATGTTTAGCTTGTTATCCCATTTTATTTATCCCTTATTTAGTTTAAGGGTAATATGCTTTAATTGGGGAAGAAAAGTTAATGTTTTTAGTTCTTTAGCCTTTGTCTATTCTTGAACAAAAGGGGGGAGAATGATAGGGGGAGAAATGGTATTTAATCCTATTGTTATCATATCTTAGTTGAGGGAGATTTATCTTAGGGGGAGGCGTCTTTCTAAGTAGGTCATTTTTTTTATAAGGGGGAGAATTAATTTTGGGGGAGTATTTACTTTAATTGCATTAAATATTTAGATATTCCCTATGCATTTAATGTGTTTGCTTAAGTGTGCAAGAATTATATTCTAAGCGGAAACTTTCGCCGGCAAAGATTTTGATCCTTGGGTTGTTTGAGTCAAGCATTGTATTTTTATTTTGGGTGGGACTTTTTATTAGTCTAGTAGAGCTTGACAGCCCTTTAGGATTTTTATTAGTTTTTGTCCTGGAATAGCCAAAGGGGGAGATTTGTAAGGACACAAATTTCCAATTGAGTCCTTTGTAGTTTTGGCTCAATTTCGAACAAAAAACGTTTGAGTCTTAGGATAGAGTTAATTGATCATCCTCCAAGACTATGACGTGTTTGTTGAAGACGTAGCGGCCAAATGTATAAAGCTTCATTACATTTTCGAGTTTGTTTGTGCCTCATTTCTTTGTCATCAACATGGTTCCATTGCTCCTAAGGTATGAATGCATTTTAATATATATATATATATATATATATATATATATATATATATATATATATATATATATATATAGGAGCATGAAACATTTTATAATGGGTGAACATTTATTTAAAACTATTGTTTAATTTCAGAAATATTTCATTTAAAGTTTAAAATAAATAATATAAAGTTTTTGGGCAAAAATCGAATTTTTCAAACTTTGTGGGAGTTCGTTCGAAGTGTCGTTTGAACGAGATTTTCGTTCGAACCATAATTCGTTCGAACGAGTTTGCCAACGAGTTCCCCATAAGGCCATTGGAATGTCGTTCGAAGTGTCGTTCGAACGAACATGATGTTCGAACGAGCTTCCAACGAGATTTCTAACGAGTTCACACTGGAACTTTGTTAGAAGTCTCGTTCGAACGAGATTTCGTTCATATGAAAATGTCGTTCGAACGAGATTTGGTGGGAACAGATATTTGGCAGTTTTGAGCAGTTTTTCCCACTTTTTCCACTACTTTAGCCCACTAACTTTTGACTGAATATCTAAGTGCGGGAACCAACTTTGGAAAGTTAACTTTTCATTCCATTCTAAGTTCTAGAGAGAGTTTTTGAGAGCAAATTCTTCCAAGAAAAGTTCATGGTTTTGAGTGTTCATCTTTCAAAGAAAAATTCATTTGACACTCTAGTTTACACCCAATTGTTTGTTTAATCCAAGTTCCATATATATATACATTGCTTGGAGTTTTGGCACCGGTTTTCCATCTCTACCGTTTTGAAGAGACGTTTGGGTTTGCTTCTAAATCCCACAAAGAAGAAGAGGTTTGCGTTGATTTACCCACTTGGAGAAAGGCTCCTACTTCGGGTGATCCTGAACATATAAAGTCCGATCGGTGGATTCCGAGACCGCGGTGGAGCTCCGTGGTTATTCTCTAAGAAGAGGTTGATACAAGAAGATGTGTCGGGGCTTGAGAGGGATCGGGTCGAGTGTTGTAAGTCATCTTGCTTGTATTTGTAAATTCCGTACTTAGTGGATTTGAGGCTAGGGCCGTCCGAGATTTTTTCCCGTTGTGAGTTTTTTCTCGTACATCGCGGCGTAGTGGATTAATTATTTATTTTATCTTTTGCAAAATCACCTAGAACGCATGCTTAGGTAAAAAGATATAATTGGTTTAATTTAATCACTACTTATTTAATTTGGTGCAAATTAATATTGGGTAATGTTTATGTTAATTTAATTCAAGACATTTAATTTAATTGATAAAATTGGTTTGGCCTAACTTGATAAAATTATAAAATGTGACTTAGGCAAATTTTCTAGGACTTGGATTAATTAACTTGGTTTAAGTGAAATTTAAATAGTGTGTGTGTTAATCCTATTTCACTTTGTGTAATTTTAATTTGAAAAAGGAAATTAAAATTTGATAAGTTGTTTTTATTTGAACCATCATCTACGCTTCCGCATATTTAACAAGGAAATTGATTTTAAAGTATAAAAAGAATTTTGATTTTAAAATTTGGGGGCCTATCGTCTCAAGATTTGTCTTAAATTAAAACAATGTTGAGCGGCACCTCATGTAGGATAATTTTGTAGACACCCTATCCTAGGACCGCCCCCCCCCCCCCCCAGCACCTCATTAAGTCCCTAAAACTCACTCATCCACCACAAAACCCTAGGTCATACTTCAAGTACTAATCTAGAAGCCACCGGGCACTCCTGGAACCCAATTGACTTTGGTTAACTTTTTTTTTATCATAGCAGAAGCTTAATGAATATTCAAAGGGATCTGAATCCCCTTTCCAATGGTGTGCCCCATGCGTGAACCGGCCTTATGGTTCGAATGAGCAGTCGATTTTATTATCAAAAATTAATTTGAAGGCCACCGGGCACTCTCAACCAATTTAAATTAGTCTAACTTCCTCACCTGAGTGGAGGCTTAATGAATCCTTTAAGGGCTCTGAATCCCCTTTCCAACGGTTTGCCCAATGCACGAATTAGCCTTATGGTTTGAGCTAACGATTCGTTTCACTACTAAAAACCGATCTAGAGGCCATCGGGCGCTTTTCTAGCATTTGACTTCGGTCAAATTTCTCATATCAGTGGAAGCTCAATGAATCTTTAAAGGGCTTGAAATTCCTTTTCCAATGGCCCGCCCCGTATGGGAATTTACCTTATGGTATGGATGGACGACCCATTTTATCCTAAAAACTAATCTAGAGGCCACCGGGCACTCTACGACCACATTTGACTTCAGTCAACTCTCCATCTTGAGAGAAGTTAAATGAATCTTATAAGGAACATGAATAACATTTCCAGCAGTTTGCCTTGTGTATAAATCAACCTTACGGTACAGACGAATAATCCATTTTACTTTGGAGGGTCGCTGGGCTCTTTCGGTCCCCATTTAAACTTGGTCAACTCCTCGAACTGAACAAGAAGAATAAAATCTTAAAAGGATTCGAATCACCTTTCCAACATTCCATCCTTTGCACGAATCGACCTTATGATTCGAAAGAATGATCTATTTTTCTTCACAAATTTCCTATCTAGTGACCAATAGGCACTTTTAGGTCACATATGACCTCGATCACTCCCCAACCCTAGAGTAGCTCAATGGATTCTTAAAGGGCTTTGAATCCCCTTTCCAACAGTCTTCCTAGTGCGTGACTATGACTTATGGTATGAATTTTATTACCGTTTTTTGAAATACATGTCTTAGACTATTGAATGGCACCCCCAGGACCCTGCCTATCGGTAGTGTGTATGGATGCTATGCCGATAGGCATGTCCATGACCCTGTTGTTGTCAATTTTATAAAATACCGCAAGTGCACGGGCTATTGAAATATAGCGGGTGTAAGTACGGGTCGAACCCACAGAGATTTCGTCAATTCATAAAATACCGATCTTCCAACTAGACAATGAGTGTATAAATATGGATGAGTTTGAATTAAAACAAGAGCAAAATATATAAATGAGTACAAACGAACAAGTGATAATATCAAATATGGGAGAAAACTAGGACGTCGGATCCATCTATCGATTTTAATTAAAGTTGTAAGTCAAGTTAATTCCGTACTTTCCCAACTTTATAACTCAAAATATACCGACTCTCGTCGCGTGTATTTCGGAAAATAAAACATTACACGTTCTCAAAATATTTTTATGTCTCTTAAATTGGACACCTTAAATCCCTATTCCCTCGAAAATATCAAATTTCAAGTTTGAATATGTATTTAAGCATGAGATATCAAAATAACTTAATGCAAGTATAGCCCATCAAAAATTACAACTCCAAATACTCAAAATATGATTTATCAAATTATTGCGGAGGTTTAAAACACACTCTCGTGTCGTTTTAAATGAATACCGAATTTTTATTATCAATTAATACATGTGGGGAATAAATATTGAATTAACTTAAAATGCACAAATTAATTAATCACGATAAATTTCACCTAGTCCTAGAAATAAAATTACTCACACATCATAAATGGAACACGAATATTGCAAGATGAAATAATTTTTATTAATAATAATCAACTTACAAAATTTCGAGTCCAAGACTTTGATCCCTTACACAATTATATCTTCCCAAATGTGTCTCTCCAATTTCACTCCCCAATGTGTGTCTCCCCCCTCCCTTTTATAGGAAGATAATGAAGTTTAGGGTATTTTTGGAAATTTACAATATTTATTAAAATAATAAAATAAACATGTGTAGGAAATAAAGTAGGTGGATGGTGGGTGGATGTATTAATGGAGAAAATCTAGTGTGGATTTTTTTTAGAAGAAGAATAGAAAAGAAATCAATAAAAAATGATTTAAAAAGAATTATTTATGAAGAAATTATTAAAGAAAGAATGGTAGGGGGTGGAAAGTGAAAATAGGGACACATAGGGTAGTAGGAGCAATGCTCAAGGAAGAAAAAATCTGCCAAATTGAGGTGTGTTTCGGCAGATAAAGAGGAAAAGGGGTGGAGAAGGGCTCTGCCGAGTTGGCTCGCTGGGTTGGCGAGTTGACTCGCTGAAGAAAAGGATTTTCGTCCAAAAATTAAGTATCAAGTAGCAAGAATCGAACTCCTGACCTTCCTTGGGCAAAACACGCCCCTGACCAGCTGACCCAACCGCATATTCATTAAGTAAACCGCGCGAAATATATTTAACCCCAATATCTGACCAACTTTTCAAAATTACAAACAAAACCCCAAACTCAATATCTTCTTCATACGACTTCCGATTGATGAACCGTAAGAACCGACATGATCCTCATTTCGGGAACAATAATATTTCAGAAGTGTTCGGGTCACGGGGTTTGACTTCGGGTTTGACCCGGGGCATTGACTTTTGACTTTCTTTCGGCTTCGAACTTTGAACGACCATAACTTCTTCATTTCAACTCCGATTGATTCGCCATTTGAACCCAGGCGTCCCTTGATTCAAGACCTTCAATTTTCATGTTTTATCCGAGTCCGAAATAAATCTTTTGAATTTACACTTTTGCCCCTGAAGTTGCGTAGGTTCCCCTTTTCATGTTCAATTTGCGTCCCGTCATCGCCACTTCTTTCTAAACCTGTCAATACTCAAAAACAACCTTGTACAAGATATTAGCAGCGAGTATTTAAGGTTGTGAAGTCCTCATAATTGCATTTATTAACCCCATTTATTCTAAAATTTGTATTTTTCTTTAAAATAGCAAAAATGGCTATAAAAGCTGTTTATTTACAATGCAACAGGGTTAACAAGTCCTAGATTTGGGTGTAAATAATACAAAATAATGCACTCATCAAATACCCCCAAACCTAAACTTTGCTAGTCCTCGAGCAAAAATTAAAATCTAACTCACTTTCGTAGGAATCACGGTTGCACTTAGCATGTGCAACAAGCCGTTAAACCCCTAGGTTGCCCTAGTGGACGAGTTTTGTCTCGTGAGGGTTTGCAGTGAATATACCCACAAAATTCAAAGACTTGACTCTATTTACAAAAGACACAAAGTTAATATAACCAAGTCTTAAATGCAAATTTCATAAATATAGTAAAAATTCACTTTTCAATCTCAACTTATTGTGCGTGTGTGCATAGCCAATATAACCGTCCAATTCAAAAGATTTGATCGTTAAGTTTCTTACACGAAAGTTCGTCTTGATTCAAGATCTCACGGGATGCGCTCACAAACGAACACTCGGAATTGGGTAATTTCTCTCGGTATATGTGAATAAAAGAGTAAATTAAATGAGCAAATTTCACATATACATCATGAAAAACGGACATTTTATAATGGATGATTATGATCTCACGAATGGAAGATCGATTACATTTAAAAACTTGAATCACACTAAAATATCATATTCATCTCCTCTCCACACTATAACTAACTTCACTTGAGATTAATTAGGACTTTCTTTTGGTTGTATTGTAGGCTCGGATTTTAGCTAGAAAGAATGGCTTTGGAGTTCAAAAATTTCTGAGAATATAGAGATTTTTCGGTATTTTGACTTTTTGGCACTTTTTCTTCCAACCTCCATTTTCTTTTTCTTCATTTTTTTTTCTTTCATTTTCGCATTCTTTCTATCTTCCCTTTTCTTCTTTCTTTTCTCTTCACATATTATTCTAGCAAACATTCTTCTTTTGGCCTTTTACCATATTTTTACCCTTATATTCTCAGAAAAATGGGTATGGGTTTTTGGGCTTTCAATAAAAGGCTCGTTTTCATTTTGGCACAAATGGGCTTGCAACGGTATAATATATCAAGGTCTGTTTAAGCTCCTTTTTTTTTTCAAACGATGGCCTAATATCATTTCTCAAGTTCCATTTAGTCAATTTTGTGTCTCAAGTCAACTTACTAAGGAATTTAGTGTGTACGATTCACATTTTGACTTTCAGTTTTCAGTAATCGAACAAAACAAAGAATTTGAGATCATCGACGATTTTAATCGCTGAAGGAAAGTTTGAGTTATTTTAACTCGGATTGATTTAAATCTCTCAAAAATAATTAATGGCACAAAATCTCACCGGGTTAAAATCTCCACATTTATTCGTTAAGTATATTAACTTTCGCCTCAATATCCATTTTCGATTATATTATATGGCTAAGTGTCAAAAATTTATAAGTTGAGAGATTTGTGAATTAATTCTATATTAAGAAATTGTTCCAAAACTCACTTATATTGAAAATATTTTTGGATTTTTGAAAATTTTCTGAATGATTTTTTTTTTTTTTTTTTTTTTTAAAGAGGAGAAAAATGATCTCAGTACCCCCAAACCTAAATTCTACATTGTCCCCAATGTACAAGACAATTTCAAAAACGCTGAAAGTTTATTAAGAGTATTACCACAATGAGATACTTTCTCCAACAAACGTTTCCTGAAAAACACAAAAACACAAACTATGATACAAAAAAAAACACGACCCAATTTTATGTTACTCGTGGTACACCGGTTCTTGGAGGGGAATGTCCTCCACTTCTCGATCTCTTAGCTCTAGATAAGGCTTCAATCTTTGACCATTAACTTTGAAAATTTCACCATTTTTAGGATTCTCTATCTCAACCGCCCCATGTGGGTAGACTGTCCTAACAACAAAGGGACCGGACCATCTAGACCTCAACTTACCGGGAAAGAGATGCAACCTAGAATTGTACAAGAGCACTTTTTGACCAGGTTCGAATGACTTCCGTAGGATGGACTTGTCATGGAACATTTTTGTTTTCTCCTTATACAATTTTGCGTTTTCGTACGCATCATTCCGAATCTCCTCTAACTCATTGAGTTGGAGCTTTCGGACCTCTCCCGCAGCGGGTAAATCAAAATTGAAGGTTTTAATGGCCCAGTAGGCTTTGTGTTCTAACTCTACCGAAAGGTGACAGGCTTTTCCGTAGACAAGCCTATACGGGGACATACCAAGTGGCGTTTTGTAGGCAGTACGATAAGCCCACAATGCATCCAATAACCTTAAGGACCAATCCTTTCGGTTTGGATTCACTGTTTTCTCGATGATTTGCTTAATTTGCCTATTGGAAACTTCTACTTGACCACTGGTTTGAGGGTGATAAGAACATCCTACCTTGTGCATGACCGAGTACTTTTTCATAAGACTCTCGAAGGATCGATTACAGAAATGGGTTCCCTGATCGCTAATGATGGCTCGAGGTGTACCGAAACGGGAGAAAATATTTTCTCGGATAAATTTGACCACCACGTGGCGATCATTCGTCCTACACGGTATGGCTTCTACCCACTTAGACACATAATCAACTGCCAAAAGAATGTAGAGATTTCCGTAGGAATTTGGGAATGGACCCATAAAATCAATGCCCCAACAGTCAAAAACCTCCATAATCAGAATGGGATTTAAGGGCATCATATTCCTACGTGTGATCTTTCCTAACCGTTGGCAACGGTCACAACTCCTACTGTAATCATTCGAGTCACGAAAAATGGTGGGCCAATAGAATCCACACTGCAAAATTTTTGCAGCGGTCTTTTTAGCATTGAAATGACCTCCACAGGCTTGGTCATGGCAGAAAGAGATTACGCTTTGAATCTCGTGATCGGGTACACACTTTCGAATGATTTGATCGGGACAATACTTGAAAAGATACGGGTCATCCCAAAAGAAATGCTTGGCTTCCTTTAAAAATTTGGAACAATCTTGCTTAGACCAATGTAGTGGCATTTCACCCATCACAAGATAGTTCACAATATCAGCGAACCATGGAAGCTGAGAGACAAGCATCAGTTGCTCATCGGGAAAGGACTCATTTAGTGGCAATAGGTTATCGGATGATTCAATGGTTAGCCTAGACAAGTGATCCGCCACTACATTCTCACATCCCTTCTTATCTCGAATTTCAAGGTCAAACTCCTGCAGTAATAGGATCCACCTAATAAGACGGGCCTTAGCATCCTTTTTAGACAAAAGGTATCGCAGGGCTGAGTGATCGGTGAAAATGACAACTTTGGATCCTATCAAGTAAGACCTAAACTTCTCAAGAGCAAAAACAACAGCGAGGAACTCTTTTTCAGTCGTGGAATAGTTCAATTGGGCATCATTAAGAGTCCTACTGGCATAATAAATGACGTGAGGAAGTTTCTCATTACGCTGACCAAGAACCGCACCTATGGCATAGTCGGAAGCGTCACACATGATCTCAAACGGCTGACTCCAGTCGGGGGGTCTCATAATCGGTGCAGAGGTCAATTCCTTCTTTAGCCTTTCAAAGGCTTGAAGGCATTCGTCAGTGAAATCGAAAGGTGTGTCCTTGGCAAGAAGATTGCACAAGGGTCGAGAGATTTTGCTAAAATTCTTAATAAATCTCCGATAGAAACCGGCATGTCCTAAGAATGACCGAACTTCACGCACAGTTTTAGGGGGTGGGAGATTAGCAATGAGATCTATTTTAGCTTTATCTACCTCGATACCCTTTTCAGAAATGATGTGACCTAGCACTATGCCCTGTTTGACCATGAAGTGACACTTTTCCCAATTAAGCACAAGGTTATTTTCCTTACACCTCTTCAGAACAAGGGTGAGGTGATGGAGGCATTCATCAAAACTAGATCCAAATACAGAAAAATCATCCATAAAGACTTCGAGAAAACGCTCCACCATATCCGAAAAGATACTCATCATGCACCGCTGAAATGTAGCGGGTGCATTGCATAACCCAAAGGGCATGCGTCGGTAAGCAAAAGTACCAAATGGACAAGTGAAGGTGGTTTTCTCTTGATCCTCGGGAGTGATGGGAATTTGATTATAGCCGGAGTAACCATCGAGAAAACAGTAGTATGGATAGCCGGCTAATCTCTCTAGCATTTGGTCTATGAAAGGAAGAGGAAAGTGATCCTTCCTTGTAACAGCGTTCAACTTCCTATAATCAATACACACTCGCCAACCAGTTTGAATCCTAGTGGGTACTAACTCATCATCGTTATTTTTCACCACCGTAACACCGGATTTCTTTGGGACAACTTGAACGGGACTGACCCATTGGCTATCAGAGATGGGGTAAATGATACCCGCATCGAGCAATTTTAGCACCTCAGTTCGGACGACTTCTTTCATATTAGGATTAAGTCTACGTTGTGCTTCACGAGAATTTTTAGCATTGTCTTCAAAGTGTATCCTATGCATGCACACCGAGGGACTTATCCCCTTAATGTCGGCTATGGTCCATCCAATGGATTCCTTGTGTTCTTTGAGAACACGCAACAATTTATCTTCCTGTTCTTTGTCTAAGTCAGACGCGATGATAACAGGTAAGGATTCAGAAGGTCCTAAGAACCTATACTCGAGCGTTTCAGGCAGTGGCTTCAATTCAAGATCAGGAGCTTTCTCAATCGAGGGAGGAATGGGTGACGCAGAGAGAGAGAGGGGTTCAGGCTTAGATCTCCAAGATCCTATTTCCAAGACAGGGGTGGAATTGAGGAGTGCGTTAACTTCAGCGATGGAGCTTTCTATGTCAAATTCAGACCCAAAATGGGCAAGGCATGCCACTAAAGGGTCATCATTATAAGTTTGTTCGAAAGTCTCCTGGATGATAGTGTCAATCATATCGACATCCACGGGTCCATCGTCATCTGGTGGTTGTTTGGCCAAATTGAACACATTAAGGTCCATAGTCATGTTTCCAAATGATAAGTTCAACTGGCCGCTACGACACCTAATGATGGCATCCGACGTGGCGAGGAATGGACGACCCAAAATCACCGGAATTTGTGCATTAGGATTATGAACTTGTTGGGTATCCAGAACCACAAAATCGACTGGGAAGACAAACTCACCCACTTTTATCAAGACATCCTCAACAACGCCTCTCGGAATCTTAATAGACCGGTCAGCTAAGGATAAGGTAATCCTAGTCGGTCTCAATTCCCCCAAACCTAATTTCTCGTACACGGTGTACGGAAGAAGGTTCACGCTTGCTCCCAAATCTAGAAGGGCTTTCTCAATAATGTGTTCCCCTATTTTAATAGAGATCGTCGGAGTCCCGGGATCTTTATACTTGACAGGGGTTCTATATGAGATGATCGAGCTAGCTTGTTCGGCGAGGAAAGCTTTCTTTGGAACATTAGTGCTTCTCTTGAAGGTACAAAGGTCCTTCAAAAATTTGGCATATGATGGAACTTGTTGTATAGCATCAAGCAACGGGATATTGATTTGTACATGCTTGAATACTTCTAACATTTTGTCCACTTGTGCCTTTTTCTTCTGTGGCACTAAACGTTGTGGAAATGGAGCTTTCGGGACATAGGTCTCTACAGATGGCTCGGAAGATGAGGGTGAGGAAGAAGTTGGATCTACAGGTGAGTCCTCCTTTTCCTTTAATTTCTCAGATTCACTTGTTGTGGGTTGTGAGACATTATTCTCAACTTCTTTACCTGACCTAAGCGTGATGATAGCCTTAGCATGCTCTTGAGTAGTTGATGTGCTCGTGTTGTCTTGGATAACATACTGACCCCTCGGCATGTTACCCTTAGGATTAGGCTCGGGTTGGCTGGGGAACGATCCTTTATTTCTCTCGCTTAATGCATTGGCTAACTGACTCACTTGTACCTCTAATTTCGCAATTGATTGAGTGTTGGCATGCAAGCTTTGTTGTGTGGATTGGAGGACACTTTGTGTGGTCTGTTGGAATTGCAGGGTACTTTGGGCGAGTAAATTCATCGTTTCTTCTAAAGATTGAATCTTTTGGGGTGAAGGGAACGACGGTGCGGGGGTGCTCTTTTGGAAACCCGGGGGTGGGTTACTTGAAGATTGACCTCCACTACCCTGATATTGACCTTTAGACCACGAAAAGTTAGGGTGATCCCTCCAACCTGGATTGTAAGTATTGGAAAATGGGTCGTATTTGGGCCTATTTTGATAGAGGACGTTAGCCTGCTCGGTCATAGCTTTGTGTGCTGGAAGGGTGGGGCAACTTTCGACCAAGTGGTCGAAACCATCGCAAAGCACGCACATAGGTGTCCCTATATGTTGCACAGCTGTAGGTGCGAGTCGGTTACCCTCCTTGCTGGTTTCTAAGGCTTCTAAACGCCGGGCTAATGTAGCCACTTTGGCATTCAATCCAAAACCTTGTTCTTCCTTGTGAGCAATATCCTCATTAATTTTGGGGGTAGTAGAATCCCAATGGGGTGCCCATCGCTGGGACTTTTGAGCAACGGATTCTAAAAATGACCACGCGTTGGCCTCACTCTTCTATGTGAAATCTCCATTACACATTAGTTCAAGCATAGACCGAGTAGTATAATCGAAACCCTCATATAAAATTTGGATTTGACGACCCAATTCGATTCCATGATGAGGACATTGCAGGAGCAAGTCCTTGAATCTTTCCATGTACATCCATAAAGTCTCTCCCTCTTTTTGATTGAAAGTATTGATAGCATGACGTATTGTTGCCGTCTTTTGGTTAGGGAAAAACTTTTGCAAAAATTCAACACTCAATTGATTCCAAGTGGTGATGGAATTCGGTTTCAGTGAGAGCAACCAACTCTTAGCCTTGTCCTTTAAAGAAAAAGGAAATAGTTTCAGTCTAACAATCTCGTCAGTGAGTTGTTGTAACTTAACCGTTCCGCAAATTTCTTCAAACTCACGCACGTGGAGGTATGGATCCTCCTTTTCGGTGCCTCGAAAGATGGGAAGTAAATGAATTATTCCCGACTTGAATTCAAAGTTATTGGCATTGTGCGTGGGAAGCTGTATACACGATGGTTGACTTGCTCTACTCGGATATAGGTAATCCTTTAGGGCACGAGTTGCTGGTTCATCTCCCATTTCGATGAAAATCGAGGTGCTACCTATAGCAGTATCGGGAATATTTGACTCCACTCTAGCTAAACGACCAGTAGGATCTCGAAACCAACCTTGCATGCACTGCGCTCACTCGATTTTTTTTTTTATTTTTTATTTTATTTTATTTTTATATGGAAAGCAAATAATCCGACACAGGACCACAAAATTCCTAAGCTAACACAAAGCAATTTGGAGTTTATCTGAATTAGGTGAGGGGAAGTTCAATTTTTAAGATCTAGTTTCCCGAGATTATTCGACGACAATGGGTCTCCGAAATAATCTCCCTAATTAAAGAGCTCCTAATTCTTGACGAGGGAGAATTTAAAAGACTACCAACTCCGGACTATCGCCTCAATTACCAAATTTTTCCTCCAGGTAGGTGGTCGGTACGAAGACTCATTAAAAACCACCAATCCTAGTCAAGGTCAAAATGGCATCGATTTGAAAATTTCGTGTTTGGATTAGCTTTTAATTCTAGCCTTGAAAAGAATATGCCTATGAGCTATGTGATACCCTATGGCCAATGTCTAATAAATTTTAAATTAAAATTATGGCTTGGGTTATGCAGATGCTCGGGTAGCTTAATGATTTGTGGGCCAAGGAAAGGTGATTAAATCCCCACCTTATCTTAAAATTGGGTTTTGCCCTTAAGTGAAATTATGCAACGTGCTTATTGAAATTTGCAAAAATAGTTTCACGTAGGAGCACACAAGACTTACCTCCGGCGTGGACTTTTTACGGTCACTTGTTTACGTCGGGCCAAAGTTTTATTTGACGTCGATCGGAGGGAAACGTCGCCTCCGTTTCAGTCGTCTCCGAGAGTACCTTGTGCGCGTGGCAAGATTGCACAAGTAACTTTAGCGCTTTTCCCACGGTTGCTTTCTTTTTCGTCCCCCCTTTTTTTTTTTTTCTGAAAAAGAACACAAAAAACATACCAAGCGTAAAGTGCAATAAAAATTAATAAATACAAAAATAATTACATATGCACTTATAAGGAATTTTTACACTAAAAAAAAATACTAACCAAAAACACACTATAAGAATGAAAAAATATATATATATATATATATTTTTTATTTTTATTTTTTTATTTTTTTGATTTTTTGATTTTTTTTTTATTTTTTATTTTTGAATTTATTTTTAATAGCAGCCTTGAAAGATGAAAATTTCCAGAAAAAAAAAAAAAAATAATTTCGAATTTTAAAACTATTTAGGTAGTTTATGACAAAACTAGTGTCAAAACACTATTTAACCAAAAAAAAAAGTATTTTTTTTTTCTTGTTCACTAATTAAAAAAACGGATCTGGAAATTTTCAAAAAAAAAAAAAACAAATTTTTTTTTTTCAAGTTTTTCAATTTTTGTGATAAACTAATGCTAAAAGTGCTAAAAAAAAAAACTTAAATCAGAATTTTTCTCTTTTTTTTTTTGTAAATAAAAAAAATGCTGCTAGAATATATATATATATATTTTTTTATATTCGTTTTTTTTTTTTAAAAAAATAAAAAATAAATAAAACTAGTCCGAAAATCAATATTCTTAAAATCGACCGAAATCCCCGGCAACGGCGCCAAAAACTTGTTGTCAATTTTATAAAATACCGCAAGTGCACGGGCTATTGAAATATAGCGGGTGTAAGTACGGGTCGAACCCACAGAGATTTCGTCAATTCATAAAATACCGATCTTCCAACTAGACAATGAGTGTATAAATATGGATGAGTTTGAATTAAAACAAGAGCAAAATATATAAATGAGTACAAACGAACAAGTGATAATATCAAATATGGGAGAAAACTAGGACGTCGGATCCATCTATCGATTTTAATTAAAGTTGTAAGTCAAGTTAATTCCGTACTTTCCCAACTTTATAACTCAAAATATACCGACTCTCGTCGCGTGTATTTCGGAAAATAAAACATTACACGTTCTCAAAATATTTTTATGTCTCTTAAATTAGACACCTTAAATCCCTATTCCCTCGAAAATATCAAATTTCAAGTTTGAATATGTATTTAAGCATGAGATATCAAAACAACTTAATGCAAGTATAGCCCATCAAAAATTACAACTCCAAATACTCAAAATATGATTTATCAAATTATTGCGGAGGTTTAAAACACACTCTCGTGTCGTTTTAAATGAATACCGAATTTTTATTATCAATTAATACATGTGGGGAATAAATATTGAATTAACTTAAAATGCACAAATTAATTAATCACGATAAATTTCACCTAGTCCTAGAAATAAAATTACTCACACATCATAAATGGAACACGAATATTGCAAGATGAAATAATTTTTATTAATAATAATCAACTTACAAAATTTCGAGTCCAAGACTTTGATCCCTTACACAATTATATCTTCCCAAATGTGTCTCTCCAATTTCACTCCCCAATGTGTGTCTCCCCCCTCCCTTTTATAGGAAGATAATGAAGTTTAGGGTATTTTTGGAAATTTACAATATTTATTAAAATAATAAAATAAACATGTGTAGGAAATAAAGTAGGTGGATGGTGGGTGGATGTATTAATGGAGAAAATCTAGTGTGGATTTTTTTTAGAAGAAGAATAGAAAAGAAATCAATAAAAAATGATTTAAAAAGAATTATTTATGAAGAAATTATTAAAGAAAGAATGGTAGGGGGTGGAAAGTGAAAATAGGGACACATAGGGTAGTAGGAGCAATGCTCAAGGAAGAAAAAATCTGCCAAATTGAGGTGTGTTTCGGCAGATAAAGAGGAAAAGGGGTGGAGAAGGGCTCTGCCGAGTTGGCTCGCTGGGTTGGCGAGTTGACTCGCTGAAGAAAAGGATTTTCGTCCAAAAATTAAGTATCAAGTAGCAGGAATCGAACTCCTGACCTTCCTTGGGCAAAACACACCCCTGACCAGCTGACCCAACCGCATATTCATTAAGTAAACCGCGTGAAATATATTTAACCCCAATATCTGACCAACTTTTCAAAATTACAAACAAAACCCCAAACTCAATATCTTCTTCATACGACTTCCGATTGATGAACCGTAAGAACCGACATGATCCTCATTTCGGGAACAATAATATTTCAGAAGTGTTCGGGTCACGGGGTTTGACTTCGGGTTTGACCCGGGGCATTGACTTTTGACTTTCTTTCGGCTTCGAACTTTGAACGACCATAACTTCTTCATTTCAACTCCGATTGATTCGCCATTTGAACCCAGGCGTCCCTTGATTCAAGACCTTCAATTTTCATGTTTTATCCGAGTCCGAAATAAATCTTTTGAATTTACACTTTTGCCCCTGAAGTTGCGTAGGTTCCCCTTTTCATGTTCAATTTGCGTCCCGTCATCGCCACTTCTTTCTAAACCTGTCAATACTCAAAAACAACCTTGTACAAGATATTAGCAGCGAGTATTTAAGGTTGTGAAGTCCTCATAATTTCATTTATTAACCCCATTTATTCTAAAATTTGTATTTTTCTTTAAAATAGCAAAAATGGCTATAAAAGCTGTTTATTTACAATGCAACAGGGTTAACAAGTCCTAGATTTGGGTGTAAATAATACAAAATAATGCACTCATCACCTGTCGATTGATACCCCGTGACCCTATAAATAGAGGCCATGAACTCACTTTGAAAGGAACCCCTGAACATCCCTCTCAGCAATTTATAGAGCATTATCTCGAATTTAGAGTTTTTCCCCTCTTAAAAAGCTCATTTTCCACATTCCTTCCATCCTTTTCATAATCCATTTTATACCCCCATCTCCTCATACCACCATCACCTTGTTGCGAGATCAACGCATTTACAATCATGATCCACTTCAAGTTTTCTTAAGGAGGTTCGGTTCTCCATCATTCTCTTTAAATTCTCCTGTTTTAGTATTAGTTAATCTCAAACCTTTATTATTAATACTTTCACATACTATATTTTCATACAAAAAACCCAAAAAATAATAAAAATAGGGTTTACCTATAAATTCCAAAGGAGGGATTCTCACATTTAGAGCACATTTATCAATACACACACATATAAAAGAAATGATTTATGGGTATCTTCGAACTATGTGGACTTTGATGCCCCTGGCTATATAGACATCTTGGGTAAATCCATATACTAGAGTCCTCCCACGTTTGTTATGTTGTTTCTATTGTATACTAGTTTTAAGTCCCGCGCGATGCGCGGGCGATTTGTAATTTTATTTATATATAGTGTTAAACATTTTAATCTTACCAAACCTGAATAAAAAAAATTGGTTGTCAATCCAAGTTAACTTCATTAAAAAAAAGGGGGGGCAGTCGAGTAGATTAGCAAGTTAAAACAATGTTGGATCAATTAAAAAAAGATTCAACCATGTGAGTTTAGAATTGAACTCCATGCATGGGTAAAAGTCACATTATCAATTCACCAATATTGACATATATACAAAACTATCAACAACCAACAAAGTTGAAATACAACACAAAAATTAAAATAAAAAACAACTAATACAATGTGTTAAATTTAGTTATACTATCATCTAACAAAATAATATTAAAGGGTTAGCTAACATAAAAATTTAAATTTATTTTTCTACCAAAAAATTAAATTTCTTTTACACTTTTCGGCTTGTCGCAATTTTATATACATTATCCATAAAAGTTTATCTTTTCTATTGTCTTAGAACGACAATTAAAAAAGAATATTCAATACAAATAAAAAATCTGATTTCATGGCATAGACACAAAAGTATGAAATAAACTTACACAACAGTTCTAAAGGAAGTATCTTAAAATACTGAGTGACTATTATAATGTTTACTTTAAGAACTCATAAAACGCAGAACTACTTCATTTATACATTCATGGTAACCAGTAAAACCTTTTTAACAACAATTTTTAACACCAATTTAGCAACAAATATTTAACAACAATTTAACAAAAAAACAATTAACAACAATCTCTCTTTTACTCGCCTTCTCATTCTTTAACTTGAGAGGAAAAATAAAATGAAAGGTATTGTTAAAATCAACAATTTTGTCACCTTCATCATATTCACCTTAAAAAAATACGGTTACTCTAGCCAAAATACCTTTCAAAGAAATTAAAACACTTACTTGGGAATTGTGTTAAAAGCTTGGCATAGAAAGAAAATCGAATAATTTAGGTGCACCTCATCCTTTTATTGGAATGTAAAAAGGAATCATATGTTAACATTATAGTTAAATCCAATTGAAAAATATAAAATCAAGGGAAAAACATATCATAATTTGGTTCCAACTTCTTCAAAACTACGCTCACAAAGTATAATCAATTAAGAACTTTATAATCCAATAGTTATAACTTCTCTTTTAAATCAAAATACCATAGTTGCTGGTGATTTTTAAAGAGATGAAATAACCATGTAAGCCATCTCCCTGTTACACAGACGTTGGAATCGTAGTGTGGTCATAACTATTTCTCAGAAGTGTATGTCATACATCTTGAAGTATATTTCAATTTACAATTAGATTAGCAGATTGATCTTGAAAGAGGGGTGGTGGACTATGTTTTTGATTTACCTGTAACTATCTAAGATGCTAAGTTTGATGATGAGCCTTTCTTCTTCTTCTTCTTCTTCTTCTTCTTCTTCTTCTTCTTCTTCTTCTTCTTCTTCTTCTTCCATCTCAAGGTCGATACATTTATTCCATGGGAGATTTTCTCTCTCATGAATATTTTCTTTGTTTTAAAGGTTTTGATGCGTGTTAGTTTCAAGGGTCTAGAGTTTTATGTGTTTGGTGTTGGGAATAGGATACGGTAAAATAAATTATGGTAATTGTTTCACACCGTTTGGAGTTCGGAGGAAGAGGAAGAGACAAAATTTATGGTCCAGAAATTAATTGAGAGAGAAACTACGATATGAGGAGGCCATATGATGACACTTTAGAAGCTATTAAACGTTAACTTAATGCAATCCACATGTTAATTTTTTACTAAGAGATACCAAAATTATATTATGTTATTAGATATTCTTAATGGATTTTATATTCTTGCATGCTTGTGTCTTATCCAATGTATACATTCGTTCTTCTATAACGACTTGTTATTCGACAAACATTTACATTATGTTTTAAATTATTATTTTGGTGACACTACTAAGGATGAACTCACTCCGTCCTTTTCTATTATTTGAGTTAAGTGATTATATTCTATATTTATATTATGCACATAAGCACACACTTCACGGAGTCTAATAGGAGAAGGTTAAAACATGTCCATGAGAGACCGAAAGGGCGGGATAGGTGCCTAACACCTTCCCATTCCGTAACTTAGTTCTCGGACCTTTGAATTATTTGGTTTCGCAAACATCAATATTGTCCTTTATGTTGTTCTCTCGAGGCGACAACATTTGTTTTGCCTATTTTGTGCAAAGTAGGCTGGTGATTCTATTTCAACATATTACCCCACGTTGATAACAGTCGAGCAGCCCAATAAAGGGCGCAATCCCGCGCGCACACACAAAAAGGGGGGATGCCTCCTTATACCACTTGGTATGGCCACAGCAGCGACTCTGATAGGGACATTTTAAGCAGACTAGACTCTATTTTCTACATGGGTGTTGTTCTTTTCTGCATGTGTTCATATGCACCTACTTGCATGTTCCATTTTATCCTCTATATACTTTTTTTTGTATATCTCTCTCATGTATATATGACTTTTTACTCACTTATACACTTTACATACCTGTATATGCTCTCCATGTACACTTCATATACTTACACTTAGCTTCATTGTCTACTCACATGCTTCACACACCACTTAGAATATTCATGCTTAGGCTTCACTTGCACACATCCACACTTCCCACACTTGTATATGTCTCCATGTTCACTTACACATATCACACACCAATTGTAGTTGATCCATTTATAGGCTCATTGCCACATACACTCACTTGTATATATTCCCATGCCACTTACTCACTCACCCACATATATCAATGCATAGTATAGTATCCATGCTAGACTTACTCTTCATAGTACTTGTAAATGTTACCTCATTAATGTAGTACTCCCTTTACTCATCACGCCAATAAAGAAATAAAAACACTCTCTCTTCATAATATACTAACTGAGGCTCATGCATTTTTTCAGACTACATCACCAAGAGCGTGGGAATATTGACCAAAATTTTATCCCGTACTGGGGGGTCACTTTGTGATTGGCGCTAGTCCTATGGGTGGCAGTTAGTCTAAGTGATATGACTCTCAATTACCACTAGACTCATAACTTTGATGTATATCGAATGGTTCCCCCTGTATCATACCACTTGACCGAACTCATAGCAAGGGCTATATAGGAGGGAACTCATTCACGTATGTCGAGTATATCAAATTCATTCTCATACGTACTGTCGTCGTGAGGTATGTAGTGAGGAAATTCACGTACACTCAGGTATATCAAATGTCTTGTCAACATGTACTGATGAATGATTACCCTTATTGGCAAGAAATATATTATGGAATTCATGCCAAATAGATAACCCTTCCATTAACTCAAGAAGTGCGTAAACCTCATATAAGTGTCAAACCTAGAGCATTCATACTTAGTTTGCCGGTTACCATGAGAAACTTTGCCGAAATTTTGGGTTACCATACTACCCAAATTTTTTCCCAAATTTGCTTTTTTTTTCAAAATAGGACCCCTTCCGTAAGCCTAGAAATAAGTCAAATTGTGTCTTACATATTTTCAAACCCTATTTTCCCAGACTCGGGTCCTATCCAGAAATTTTTTCTCCATTTAAATCAACCTAATACAAGTGAAAACTTAATAATAACATTAATAATAATCATGTTGAGAGTCCTATCCTTTTTCCCTTCTTTTTCAAAAACTAAAAATACCCAAAACATTTTCTCTCCTCCTTCCGAAGTTCCAAAATTTTTCTCCCTTCTTTTAAAAATAAATTCTAACCGTTTTCCCACTCAAGTCGATATTTTTGGCATAGCTCCCTATTGGCTTTGGTCTTTTGTCAAACCTCCCAAAAGATTTTTCGGTTATTCGGCTACTTCATTAGAGTTTGTATTTTACCTTCACGAGCTCTTCATGGAGAACACTGGCTATGCACCGAATGTGCAGCCTGATCTAATTTCTGCCTTAGCCCAACTCAGTGCCAAGATTGACAACCTTCAAATTGAGGTCGATAAAATGCAACATCACTGGTCCCTATCTCAACCATCAATAACATTTCACAACCTGATACCTCTTAGGCCCCAGAAAGTCACCCTAATCCTGATAAGAAAGAGTACATCGAGTTCCATAATCCCCTGTCCAAAGTCTACCAAGCCATGTTAAGCCAAAATCTCATCAAACCCTTGGACCCTCGTTCATTACCAAATACACTCCCTTAAAAACTTCAAACTCTATGCTCATTGTCATTTCCACCAATACGTAGGTCATACCACCGACCAATGCTTCCACCTTAGGAATGTGATCTAATGCCTAATTAACCGGGGTATCATCGTCCTATCGGCTAGTCCTAAACCTAATACCATATACAACCCACTTCCAACTCACCTCAATGCCATATATCTAGAAAGAGACCCAAAATTTAACCCATCCACTCAAGTCATTCCTAACAAAGAACCCATCATCCCTATAGTCTCACCTAAACCTCTCACGGTTTTCCCCTATTTTCTCTTACACCCCACATTCTTCATCGATTAAGATTTATCACTCCTTACAAGGGACTGTATTGCCATCCCCATCCAATCTTAGGGGGACATATGGAGTTACTAGTTGTGTTTAACCAATTCTTAGAGTTTGGGCTAAAATTGACTGTCGAGATGACCATTGATAGTTGAAAATTTGTAGCTTGTTCATGAAAGCCTAGAAGTGGGCTCGAGAATTAGATGAATGGGTGGTACTTGTTGAAGATGCCAATTTAGATGATATACTAGATACCATGGCCAATATATTTCAACAAATAAGTGAAATTTTTAGTATTTCGTGTTTCTCACTACTTTGAAGCTTAAAGGACGGTTAGTCCCTTCACTCCGGCACCTCTCCGCTGATTGGGAAGATTTGTACATCAAGTCATTGAGGTTGTTAAATGCATTGAATACTCTTGGAAAGAAGACATAGTTAACACTAAATATATGGATGTTTTTGACAACTTAGATTAAGAATTAAGTTAAGAAGAAGTCAGACCAGTAGCTAGCCTATGTGGATTGATATCTTTCAAAAGTATGTTGGAAGAAATTAATAAAGTATATGTTCAACTTGAGGTAGATGAAGCCATGGGATTCTTGTTCTTATTCGCCTTAGTAAATTACATGACCAGGTCTGGGAGACACTACAAAGATCCGATTCCTCATGCACCCAAAATCGATAAAGGAAAGGGAGTTACCAAAGAACTTCTTATTTTTAAAATGTCCATTGAAGAAAGCAAAGTCCTTAATCAGCTCAAGAAGACCCTAGCTAGTATCACCTTATGGGGAATTTTCATGTCCTCTCAGTTGTACCAAAAATCCTTGATAAAGATACTCACTAGATCTATAGTCCCTCTTACCACTACTCTCAAAGACGTCGTAAATATGGTTGGGTCCCTGACCTCTTTTAAACTCCTCTCCTTTTTAGAAAAAGTGATACCGAAGTTTGTCCCTGATTAAAATCAGGCCCTCAACATCTCCATTGAAGTCTTGAGAAAGATAGTCCCACTTTCACTTATTGATAACGGATCTTCCCTCAATGTCTGTCCTCCCAGATTCTTCAACTGTTTGGGACTAAAAGTCAGTGATCTCACTCCCAATTCTGCCTCCGTGAGTGCTTATGAAAATACACATAAAAAAAGTAATGGGGTCCATAAAACTGACACTAGGGGATGGCCCTACAAACCTTGTCATCTAGTTTCAAGTCATCGATGTACATGCGTGCTTCAATATATACGCCTTGGCCATCCATAACTCCATAACATCTGAGGGTTATCTTCTTATCTCTATTAGAAAAAGAAGCTCTTCACCAAATTTTAGGTTATCACCATCTAGGGGAAGAAGACTGTACAAATAATGCCAACACTTGCAATCCACTATTGGAAATACAACATGGGAAGAATGACATGCTCCTCTTTATCTTCATAATTGATCCACTTCCTCTCGGAGTAAAAGATAACTTTAAAGATCGAGTATGTTTGGAACAAAACCCTCATTGCAATGTCAATGTGATTAATATGTTCAAGAACATGCACTTCATGATCAGAATGGGGATAAGGTGATGCTAGTAAGCGATCCTTGAGCCCATAATACTGAAGGAGGCCTTTCCCCCATGTGGTTTGGGTTACCAGCCTTCACCAGATGAACTCAAAGCACTCAGTTGACAAAGACCAAAGACAATCTTATAAGATGAAAGAATCTTTAATCTTATAAGATGAAAGATTTATCAAGGAGGGTGAAGACTTCCCCTTCTGTGGCTTCCCTGAATCGTGGTATGACCATGTTGAAAAGAAGATGAAACTAGGGATATAAATATTCTTTCAAGATAGTAATTCTTGGGTTAAAGACTGCAAACATAAAGTGTAACCTCTCATTGAGAAAGTTATGACAAGTACTGAAGATTCTAAGGAAAGGGATTTTGAAGACTCATTCGGCTTGCAGATACTAGGGCTGAGTCTCTACAGGATCCACTCAGATGACGTACCATCAGACCCGTTCACTCTAATTAAAACTGCTAACATGCCTCTCCTCAACTGGAATGTCATACTAGTCCAGCCTGCTCAGATTTAACCTGGCCTTGTTATTCACCCTATCCAGGTATCTCAATCTATTATTGTTCTTATTTTTCCTAATATCAATGTAACCGAGACCTCTTTTGATGAGGTTCTCAATGTTTTTTTCCCAAAAAATGAAATAGATGAAGATTTTGAGTATCTTGTTGTGCCTTACATTAATTGTCTTAATTTTAGTCAAACCTTTGATGATGATGATTTTGCAAAAGAACAATTCTTAACCTATCTTAATAATGAGGATAACAAACGACATAACAAATTAATGATGATGAGGTTTTTGTTATTAATATCGATTCTAGTAGCCATAGGTATGAGATTAGGATAGGGTCCACCCTTAACAAGCATGAGCATACACAATTTGAGGAGCTACTAAAAGAATTTATGGACATTTTCGCATGGTCCTACAATGACATGCCCAATATTGACCTAGAAATAGCTTAGCGTGAGATCCCGACATTTTTAGAATGCAAGTAAGTGAAACAAAAGCTAAGGAAACTCCGTTCTGAATGTTCGCTTAAAATTAAAGAAGAAGTCGTCAAACAGTTGAACGTGGATTTTATTCGTGTAGTCAAATACCCAACAAGGCTTGCTAATATCTTACTTGTGCCGAAGCCAAGAGGAAAATTCCGCTTATGCATTAGTTATTGGGATTTGAATAAAGCATCTCCAAAAGACAAAAACCCGTTACCCAACGTCGGCATGATCGTGGACAACACAGCTACCCATGCCCTCAAGTCATTTGTCGATGGATTTTCTAGATATAACCAGACCAACATGAACCCTGAACATGAGGAGAAAATTTCCTTCATCACACCATGGGGAACCTTCTACTACACTATCATGCCATTCAGACTCAAGAATGTCGGGACTACCTACCAAAGGGATGCCACAACCATCTTGTATGACCTTATTCACAAAGAGGTAGAGGTCTATATAGATGACATGATTATTAAGTCCAAGACTCAAGAAGGTCATATTCCATCCCTCTGAAAGTTTTTCGGATGACCGCAACTACCATATACAGCTAAATACACATAAATGTGTTTTTACCATCACAAAGCGAGAACTCTTGGGATGTATGGTGAATGAAAAGGGAATCGAAGCAGACCCTGCCAAACTTAAAGCCATACTTGTGATGCCACCATGACGGATGGAGAAGGAAGTTTCAGGATTCCAGAGTAAACTACAATATATCAGTCAGTTCATCAACCAACTGGCCTGGAAATACTTGCTAAGGTGTTTGGAAAGACTCAAATAAAGTGTGGAATAAGGTTTGCTAAAAAGCTTTTGAACGAATCAAGAAATATTTCATCCGACCTCTAGTACTCATGCTTCCGCAACTAGGTCTCCCCCTCCTTTTATACTTGATCATCATAGATACAATAGCACGATATTTGCTAGCCCAATACATTGAAGAATATCGCAAGGAAAGATCCATATATTATGCCAATTAGAAATTGTCCGTATACGAAGTTAAATACACTGCTTTGGAGAAAGCATGTGTCGCCCTAGTCTCGATCATGCAGAAGTTACGGATTTCATGCTTGCCTCCCCCATCTGACTAGTATCCCAAAAGGATACCATCAAATACATACAAGAAAAGATCCCACTCTATCGAGTCGAATTGCCCATTGATTGATGTTTCTAGCCAAGTTCGATATTGTGTATGTTACATATAAAGTTATCAATGGGAGAGTCATTTATTACAACCTTTTTTATTACCCCATGTAAGGAACCGATGTTTAGGTCTCTGAATTCCTGGATGAAGATATTATTTGCACCTCTCAAGAGGACATTAGATGGAAATTTTTCTTTGATGGAGCGGCCAACAAGAAATGATACGACATTGGGATACTCCTGATCACCCTTGATGACTCTGACACCCCTATTGCCATAAAACTAGACTTCTCTTGTACCAACAACATGATTGAGTATGAGGCATGCACTGTAAGCCTCAAAATTTCCCTTAAAAAGGAATCCGACACCTAGAACTCTACGGAGACTCTGCCCACATCGTCGACCGGCTCTTTGGAAAATGGAAAGTCAAAGACGAGATGCTTCTACCCTTCCACGAACACTTAGAAGAACTATTCTTCTAGTTTAAATATGTCACCTTCCACTACCTTTCTCGTGTAAAGAATAACCTTACATATGCCCTTACTACCCTAGCCTCCATGATCTACAAGACTGAGGGAATAATAACAACCCCTTTCTTAGTTGAGAAACAGGCTAAGCCCACTCATTGCTACCTTATTGAACTCATCCCTGAGGAAGATTTTGATTTCGTCAAATTATATTACTATGACATTTAGCACCTCCTGAAACATGATGGGTATCCCCAAGACGCAGATAAGAAAAACCGTTTGAACGTTCTCAAACTAGTTGCCTAGTATATCATTTATGACAAAGAATTTTTAAGAAAAAATTTAATGGAGCCCGTTTGCTCTACATAGCATGGGAAAATGTTGAAGAAATAATGCAAAAAATCCACACTAGGGAATGTGGTCCCCACATAAACTGTCATATGCCTGCTAAGAAGATCATCTATCAAGGCTACTATTAGACTACCATGTTTCAATATTGAACAACTTATGCCAGTAGTTTGCCAATGTCCAATACTTATGTTCCTGAGAATGATACAACATGACCTCTCCCTAGCCCCTCTCCACCCAGGGCATTGACATCATAGGAAGGGTTACTTCCAAACATTCAAACAGTCACGAATTCATCCTTATCTCCATTGATTACTTCACTAAATGGGTCGAATCCAAATCATACGTAGTGTTGAATGCTAAGAAAGTGGACATATTTATTAGAAAGAACATCATTTGCCGATACAGAGTTCCCAATATAGATAATAGACTCCACTTCGAAGTCGGGGTCACGGAACAATTTGACGAGTATGGGATTCAGAGACACAAATCTTCTCCCTGTCGAACCTAAACCAATGGTGTTACCAAATCAACCAATAAAAGCCTCAAAACCATAATCAACAAGATGACTAAGAGTTGCAGAGATTGGGCCGACCAGATCCCTTATGCCCTCTGGAGCTACCACACATCAATCAAAACACCCACTGGGGCTACCCCTTATTCTCTAGTGTATGATATGGAAGCAGTCCTACCCATTGATCTAAAAATACCTGTCATGTGCGTCATGCTCGAAAGTGAAGTTAGCGAAGAAGAATGGCATCAGAGTTTATTTGATGAACAGTCACTCTCGAATGAAAAGAGACAAAAAGTTTTATACCATATACATGGGTACCATCATCGTCAAAGATAACATATAACCCGTCTGCTACCTTAGAGGGAAATTCAAACCGAATTGGAATGACCCTTACATTGTAAAGAAAATTCTCTTAGGAAGCATCGATATGCTCACAAATCTCGATGGAGAAGAGATGGCGCATCCATTCAACTTGGACCGTCTTAAGAAATTTTACCCTTAGTTCGAAATCTCAGCGCGCTAGGACTCATCTTAAAATATTCATTTCCCCTACCCATAACTACGTGGGGTCTGATCCTCAAAAAATAGTTTCTTTTCAAAATGAGACTCGTGAAATTTTTTAAAAACCCCAGAGGTATGTATGCAGCCCTTACGCCATACATGGGCCTAGTCTCCTTATTTTTCATAAAATGGTATTCTTTTCTAACCTCGAAAAACGACGATCCATCTTATCATTTACATGAACAAAAGGATTATGTATGCCTTAGCGATTGGTTTAAATAATTCAAATACAAAACTCATCAAGAGTCACCACAAAATATGATCAAAATTAATTTTTTTATTTATAATTAAGGAATACAACGTTGTTACATAAAGTATTTATAAAAAGGGGTTGAACATACCACCACCTTCCACTGACTAAGCCATCTTTAAATAAACCTAATCTTTACAAGGCCTCACAAACAATAATTCCAAACCCTAAAAACACGAAAAAAACACCCAAAATTTCCCTAGCTTCACAAAAAATAACATAGGCTTCATAAGACATAGCCTTCAAATGCCTGACGACCTCACTTAGTCATCATTCTCATCCCCCAAAGGTCCTACGATCTCACACTCCTGGTTAACATTCCATATGCACTCCATGGAGAGGTACACCTTAACAAGCCTAGACAAACTAACAACACCTTCCTCCACGTGTTGAAGATGATGAGCTATATTTTACCACTCTCTTCCTCCATGATCGTATCCACTACCCGCATCCATAACCACTTCAGGTAATTCCCAAACACATGTCAGGCACCTCCCATGAATTTTGGCAGGCGGGCAGATAGTCGACGACACTGCCAATAGGAGCCCATCATCATCTTCAATGATTCAGTCAGTTCCTCCATCGAGGTCCGTGCTCCACCAACCAGTTGAACCAGTTCTCCACCGATGGACCGAAACTGAAGAAAGGCCGAATAAAGAAATTAGGCACACTTACTGAGGGATACCCAGGAAGGGCCGTCAAACGAAACCTCTCTACAATCCGCATGAGCAACATTACTGGGATTCTCCTAAGAAATTCAAAATGACCCTCCTTCCAAGCATCAAGACCGTTCAGGATCTCATCCAGCACCACCGTCATAGGATTATTATGGTAAAGCATCCATGCCATTATCGCAACCACTTGGGGATCAGCCGTCAAGTACTTTGTCACCAATGAAAGCCTCCTAGTAAGGCCCAAGGCAACAACTCTGACAAAACCAAAATTCTTAAAACTCGCCAGGTGTGCGAAATACATAACTGCCTGAAGAGAAATAATTCCTCTAGTAACCAATGGTCGATCCGTCGAAGGATAAAAATGGAGAAACTTTGCTAGAAATGGCCAGAGAGAATAAGAAAATTTGGGCGTAACCGTCACCACACTAGGGCTAACCCCCAACATTGTTAAGAATTCCTCATAGGTAGGACAGACCTCGTCTAGGCCAAATCAGAAGACCTAGTCCTCGGGGTATTAGAATTATACCGTCGCTATTAGAAAGTTCGAGTATATGGCTCAATTACACCATAGAGAAATCCAACACAAGTTGAAAGCATCATAGTCCACATTGCATACGCACATGGCCTCCATACCATCAAGGTAAGATGAAAATTCTTTACACATGGGAAGACCTATTTGGGAATTAGAAAGGAGAAGTAAGAAGAGAAATATGGGTGTTAGTGGAGAAAGCACATCCCATATCCCTCCTTTTATACTCAAAGTCCTTGGAAAAAAATAAAAAAATTTAAAAACTTTATTAATTCGCGGCCCTAAATGAGTATACTAATGTGCAAGAAAGTGCAATCAAAGCCTAAAGATGATTTGACTTGACATCCAGGTCGATAGGTAGGTAAAGGGATATGCCGATTGATAACCATTTATTTTCGAAAATCCCACATATCCGTTTGTATTAAAACCAATTTCCATAAAAAAAATCCTTATTTTGAAAAATTACCCACGGGGCATTCCTTTTCAAATACTCATTTTCTCTATTTTATTCTCCTTGAAAAATCATTTTCATTCCCAACCCAAGGATTTGACCTTGTCCCTCAGAATTGTTCATCACAACCCAAGGTCCTCAGAATTGACTTCACACCTGAGAATTGGTCGTCGTAACTTTAGGTTCTGAGAATTAACCTCGGCCCTAAGAATCATTCGTCTTTAGGTCTGCCGAATTAACCTTGAACCTCTGAATTTATCAACATAACTCAAGGTCCAAGAAAATGGAGGAGAGGGGTTTATCTCCATAAAATCCCCAAAGAAACTAACCCTAGGTTCTAAGAGAGAAAAGAACTAAAAATATAATTTATTACATGATCTTTACAAAAATAAACCAAGTCTCCTATTTATACTAAGTTGTATAAAAGAAATAAAGAAAAAAGGAAAAGAAAAGAAATAAGGGGGATAAGTCACTAGTTAACGGAATAAAAAAAGGAAAAAAAAAAAAAAAAGGGAAAGACAACATTTCAGCACCAGCAAAAATAGGGCACCGATTGATCGCGATAAACTCGATCGACCGGGTGAACAGTGTAAAGGGCCACTGGGACAAACTCATGGAAAAACTTGAATCATCGGTCGACCGCCGGTGGCTGGACGGTTGACCAGCCATAGCAGCTCACCATGCAATTCTGCAGCAGCGGTCCACTACCATGGAAACCCCAAATTGCAAACAATCAATCAATCCGAGACCATATGGCAACAAAATCGTGACCTCCATCAAAAATACAAACCCACCACCATGTAAAAGTTAAGACCCATTTTCACCATTAATGGTGGACAAAAACCTCCAAAAAGTAGATGTCCAAGACCCATTTGCGTACGTGGTAAAAAATTGTGGTCCAATATGGGGACCAAAGTCCTGGATTTCGAACGAACCCAAAACCCGAGCAAAACCTGGGCCAAAACCCAAATCGCCATGGAGTTTGCTGCAAAAAACGTTTTAGGACATAAAGGGAATTATTTGATTTGTTATTAAAGGAGAAAAGGGACATGGAGGGAATTATGAAATTGTTATTAATTTCTTATAGTTCTTTTTTTATTAAAGCTCCATGTTTCCTTCGTCTGGACTCTAATTCGAGCACTATTTGCGGCCACACAAAGCTTGATTTGAGACCTACAACTTTCATGAATACTTCAGACAAAAATCCCAAAGTGTAAAATTACAAAAATACCCCTGAACGTGCGAATCGCGACGAAACTTAACCAGAATGCGCTCAAACTTCATACTAAGCACCGTAACACCTATAAAAGCTCAATAATACCTCAAATAACATGTTAGCATATAAAATGGAGGTTGTCTGGTTATCGAGCATAATTATAGCAATTACGGTACCCGAGGGGGCTAAAATGCCCAAGTTTAAAAGGTTATAAAGTGCAATATTCGATATGAATCACACCCCCTATCTTGCACATTGCTAGTACCTAGTAATGAAATTCAAAGAAAGAAGAATTATAAGAAAATCACAACATGTATATATGCATCGAAATATAAATGCCACTTTTGTTGGGAACACCATTGCATTTAGCATATGCAATAAGCCGTTACACCCCTAGGTTCCCCTAGTGGACGAGTGTCGTCTCGTGATAGTTTTCAGGGATGAAACCCACAAACATCATATGATTTCCTCAAAATATGCCCAATCAACATGCGTCAAGCCCAAAAATACGAACAAGATTTTATACACATTATTAGCAAAGTGAATGAATTCACACAAAAACCCGTATTATTAACATTATAGAATGACTTCATTAAATTGAAACCTTAAAATGGGGGAGGAGCGAGCACATGCAAAGTATGATTTCGAAAAAACTTATATAAACCGGATAAAAATTAAAACGAGCATATATTCAATCCTCACGGGAATTACACTCATCAAGTGAATTCACTCGAAACAGGGAGTTAACACACGGAACATGCGGGCATAAAGAGTAAATGTAAATGGAAACTAGGTCGTGCACATGTCACAAATGAAGAACGCTAAATATAAAATGAAAAATTGTAATCTCAATGAAAGATACAGCTCATTAAAGGAGGCGAAATGTATTTTCACAGATTATTAAAACTATTATGACTTTTTAAATTAAATGCACCCTAAGATCACATAGGACTTTATAGGGTTATAATGTAGGCTAAGCTAGGGTACGAAACAAAGGATATATGTATGTACGGATTCAAAGTGTTCGGAATAAAAACTTAAAAAAATGGGAATAATGCGGGCAATATAAAAAATTGGACAAACAACTTCCATAAAAGGCATTAGATATACAAATGGGGAGAGTAATGAAAGCTTATTGAACACTATACACAACATATACAAATTTCTCTTTCTTTTCTTTTCTTCTTTTTCTCACTTTTTCTTTTGTTTTCTGCTTTTTTCTTTTTCTTTTTCACTACACTTTCTTTTCTTTACTTTTCACACGCTGACATGTATAAATTGCAACCACAATGCAACATCATTGAATCCCAAGTAATATTCCAAACAAAGGTATGGAAGGTAATATATATGGTATATAACTCCAATTCGGAGTTGGCTATGGGCATTTTGGGTTATGAAATGAAAGGCTAATATTTAGGCTCAAAGGGGTTAACGAGGAAAAAAATTTAAGGCGCGGTCAAGGTCAATATGGGTGATATAACAAAGATGGCCTAAGATTATTTCCTAAAGTTTACGCAATTCTCGAGTCAAAACAAACTTAGAAAATCATGCTCAAGTAATACATTTCATATATGAACTCAATTAATGAACGATCAAATGAAAGAATAGTGAGATTACCAACAAATTCACCATTTTCAAAGAGGAAAGAATAGTGTATACACTCACAAACGAAGAAAATACGAAAACTCACTCGATGTAAGTATATACAATGCAATAAAAGATTACCGAGTTATAAAAATCTTAAACCAAATCAATAAAGCAAGAAAAGTGCATGTGCTCATGGGATTAAAGTTTAATTCATGAAGTTATTCATAATATCAATAATTTAGGACTAAAGTCTAATAACTTCCAAAATTGAGAGCACGCATCATTGAGTTGTATATTGGATCCGACAATTATTAAAATTTATCATTGGAAACAAAGGCAAAATGCCCAAAAAAGGAGAGAAAAGAAAGGACATCTTTTTAAAAATTTTCTTTTTTTACAAGAAAAGCATGCTTGGAAATAACATGTAATCAAAATCAAAGAAACTACCAATGAATGGATAGAATATCCCACACACCCTAACATAAAACCTGCCATTTTCCTCAATGTAAATTAGAACCAAGTTAAAGAGAGGAAAAGAGCGATATTACCCACAATGGAACGATCTCCGGAAAGTATGAGTCCAAAGATTCTACAAAACATGTTAGTACCAAAGCATAACAAAAATGAAGAATAAATTTTTTATCTAATTACACTAGACTATAAGTAAGAATAAAGAAGAAAAATAAAGAAAATAACAACTAACTATTTATAACCTACAATTTTAACTTCTAATTAACTATACACTAGAAGTTGAAATTTTTGAGGGTCCACCCAAACTACAATTTGAATTTGGAGGATAACTGGTGTACCCTCACTTGAAAGCATGCTTTTCGAAAAATAAGAATTTCATCTGGACAACGGAAGGCATGTGTAATGCGTAAGAAATGAACCATCCCCAATTAAAAATTTTGGACGGAGGATGGGGGATTTGGATAAGACGGGTGACAAATACACATGGGGGCCAAGAAAAACTGAATCATCTCCCAATTAATTTGAAATCAGAATAGGAGGGGGAGCACAAGGAGGCAAAGATGCCTTCATGGAAAGAAACTCGAGAAAGTACTCATCGTCGGTGAAAGGGTTGAACGTTTTAAAGTTCAGCACCGATTCATCGAGTACTTGAGATGATGTGATAACGAAAAATGAAAATGGGGAGGAAAGAAATTCAAACTCAAGAGATGAGTTATCATCACTCAAAGTTGGAATTTCAAAGGAGATAGGATCATTTTCAATGAAGCTTTCTTCTTTGGAATCCAAAGGCGAAATCATTTCATTGAAAATGGATACTATATCCATTTCATCCTCACTTTCATTCTCTATTAAACCATGGTCCAAGTCAAGAATGGTTTGTTCCAAAGTAGGCAAAAAATCCTCATTTGGTTCAAAACATTTCTCAACTTCAAAAGTTTTGGAAGAAAAATCATCGTCGGATTCAAATAATAAATCCAATTCATGTTCCCACAAATGATTTTCTTCTCGATAACGGTCTTCATACCTCTCATTATCAAGCATGAGCAAACTCTCGTTGAAAGTCATAGGCTGAGGTGCGGATTCTTGGAAATGAAAAGTTTGAAAATTATTATCGGAACTATACTCAAACTAATTATTATAATAATTTTAAAATCTATAGCTTTTAGTTTCAAAATTCCTATTATAAGGAATTAGAGGCCCCAAATCGTTATAATCCTCCTCAAAATATGCGCACTCCAAAGCTTGACTTTTGTAATACTCGCCCAAAGTCATTTTTGAATTTGCAATTTTTTGGGACTCTAAGTATTGACCAAAAGTCATAGGAGTACAAGGATTTTGAGAATTACCATAATGATTACCGAAAGGATTGGAAGAAGACATGCTTACCCCAAAGATGGCTCGAAGTGGCGAATTCCACAAAGTGATGCGCGCGCGAAAAATTCAAGCGGTTCTTGGCGCTTAAATGTAGAAGTCCTACAAAAATGTTAGGAAAAAATACAAATAGAAAAAAATACTACGAAATACTAAATCAAATAAATTCTAAAATAAACAATTGCCCGACAATGGCGCCATTTGATAGACAGGGTTTCTTTACGGTGCGAGTACTATTTGCGCGCCGCTCGTTTTATATTGTTCGGCTCACCAACTCTATACGAAAACCTAAACTCTGACAACACTCTTTTAAAAGAGTATGGCGGCCAGTCCGAGTATCAAATCCACAAAGACAAGATGCTAGAATTTAATTGCTTCAATACTTCTAAATAAAAGTGTAAAAGGTATTTTTCTAACTAAAATAAAAGATAACAAAAGGAAAAGATTATACTAGGTGAGTGTATTTAAACTAAATTAACAAAGCGAATAAAAACTATAGGTTGTGTCGAATATCCCTTACCTCGAGTTAATTTGTATAAAATGGTTACATGGGTTAACGAGTTATTAAGATTGCATCTCGTTTTGACAGTTAGTTAAATCCAGAGTTGTCACACCCCTAAATTCGCATAAAAGTCTAATAAGATTTTGGCGTCAATAAATACCCCGAAAATTACGCACGCAAGGTTGTATATACGGAGCATACTTGATATACCTCGTTAAATCTCCTAGGCGTAATAACTAGGACAACACACTCGAAATAAATACGTAAATCTCCGTCACCAAATCAAAGCAACACGTCAACCCTAGGCGAGTTCAATCCGACACAACCTAATTTAAATTAGCCCCTAAACATATTAAATGACATGAAATAAATTAACTAATTAATTAAAGAAAAACAAAATTAAACTAGGGCACACAATAAATCTAGGCAAGAAATTAAATGCAAAGCATGGAAATAAATGAACAAGGTAAGAAAAATATCCACTTACATTAATGGGTGTCAACCACCAAGAAAATGGAGGAGAGGTGTTTATCTCCACAAAATCCCCAAAGAAACTAACCCTAGGTTCTAAGAGAGAAAAGAACTAAAAATCTAATTTATTACATGATCTTTACAAAAATAAACCAAGTCTCCTATTTATACTAAGTTGTATAAAAGAAATAAAGAAAAAAGGAAAAGAAAACAAATAAGGGCGATAAGTCACTAGTTAACGGAATAAAAAAAGGAAAAATAAAAAGAAAATGGAAAGACAACATTTCAGCAACAGCAAAAACAGGGCACCGGTTGACCGCGACAAACCCGATCGATCGGGTGAACAGTGCAAAGGGCCACTGGGACAAACTCACGGGAAAACTTGAATCAGCGGTCGACTGTCGGTGGCTGGCCGGTCGAGCAGCCATAGCAGCTCACCACGCAATTCTGCAGCAGTGGCCCACTACCATGGAAACCCCAAATCGCAAACAACCAAGAAATCCGAGACCATATGCCAACAAAATTGTGACCTCCATAAAAAATACAAACCCACCACCATGTAAAAGCCAAGACCAATTTCCAACATTAATGGTAGACAAAAACCTCCAAAAAGTAGATGTCCAAGACCCATTTGCATACGTGGTCAAAGATTGTGCTCCAATTTGGGACCAAAGTCCCGAGCAAAACTCGGGCCAAAACCCAAATCGCCCTGGAGTTTGATGCAAAAAAATTTTTAGGATATAAAGGGAATTATTTTATTTTTTATTAAAAGAGAAAAGGGACATGGAGGGAATTATGAAATTGTTATTAATTTCTTATAATTCTTTTTTGATTAAAGCTCCGTGTTTTCTTCGTTCGGACTCTGATTCGAGCACCGTTCATGGCCACGCGAAGCTTGATCCGAGACCTACAACTTTCGTAAATACTTCGAAAAAAATCCTGAGGTGTGAAATTATGAAAATGCCCCTGAACGTGCGAATCGCGACGAAACTTAACCTGAACGCTCTCAAACTTCATACTAAGAACCATAACACCTATAAAAGCTCAATAATACCTCAAATAACATGTTAACATATAAAATGGAGATTGTTTGGTTATCGAGCATAATTATAGTAATTACGGTACCCGAGGGGGCTAAAATGCCCAAGTTAAAAGGGTATAAAGTGCAATATTTGATATGAATCATTGGTCGTCACAACTTTAGGTCCTCAGAATTGACTTCAACCCTCAAAATTTGCTGTCACAACTTTAGGTCCTCAGAATTGGTTGTCACAACTTAAGGTACTCAAAATTGACTTCGGCCCTCAGAATTGGTCGTCACAACTCAAGGTCTTCAGAATTGACCTCATGTAATACCTTGTCTTTTTAAGGAGTATAATATTTTGGGAATTTCAAATTTATGGTAAGAATGAATTTTTGAAAGTTAATAATTTTCATATTTAAAACTGTTGGTTTTGATTTAGAAAAAATGAAATTTTAATCGGAATTGAAATCAGGTTTTAATTCAAGAAATTCTAGCTTTGTAGTTAAAAGTATAAATTTTTTATTTTTCAAGAAAACAGAACCCTTTCCGTTTTTGAGTAGAACCGGTTCGGGTTCTCATCTTTACAAAAATAAAACTCTTTCTCTTAGAAGTTCTGTAGGACTCAAATTCTTTTTGATATATAACCATAAAATGATGGATTTAAGACTTTTCAAAAACATTTTATCCTTCTTCAAAAGCAAGAACATCCCATAATTTTCATCCTCTCTTTTAGTCAAAACCTAAACCCTTTAAACTCAATTTTCAACTCAAGATTTGAAGAACTTAATCAAGATTTATCTAGATAATCCAAGAACATGTTTTCATTGTTTTCTCGAGAAGAACAAAACCATTAAATCAGTTTCTTTTAATAATTTTCACAAGCATCAATACTTCTATTGTTACCATTTGGTATTATACATTTTAAACTTCGCCTAAACACTGATAATTATTGTTTTTTTCAAAATAAATTAGAAAGACTAATTTCGAAAAGTGAAACTAAACTTTGGACTGTTTTTATTCAAATCTCTTATATGAATCAAAACTCAAAACCCTTGCATGCATGGGTTAAAGATTAGGATTCCATTAGAATTTATGACATTCACATGTAAAATAATTTATAGGGATGTTATAAATTAATATAGACATGTATAACCACTTAATTATGTGCATCATTTAGAGTAGAGATTTATTGTTGTATTGCTCCTAAAAATATGATTGTGAATAGAAATTTGATAAAATTGATGAGAAAACGAATTGTTTGATTAATGTTCTAATTAAATGGACATAATTTGGATAAATAGTGATCTGCGATGAGTTAAAAGAATTGTTGTGATAAGTTAGAAATATGCCATATATAATACGTAAATCGTATTAGAGTTGATATCGCGAGGACGACGGGATTATTATGGTAGTTATTGATTTCACCTTATTTTAGGTTGTTTTGCCAGGTATGGGACTAGTATGTAGGACTTAGTTGTTGATGACACTTTCTAAGTATGGGACTAGATAGTGTGGGATTTTATGGATGGACCATTCTGAGGTGGGACTGATTTTACGTTTCTTCTGTTGGATCGTTTGCCTAGTTGCTAGTCTATGTAGTGACTTTTGGTAGGTATTGTTCCAAAATGATAGGTTTGGATACGCGTGCATTTTGGAGACCTCTGGCTATGAGACTAGAGATGATTTGATGATATATGCTCGATTAAAGGGTGGGTCTAATGGAAAATAATGAGAACTTAAGATAATTGACAATTAATGCCTAGGACTTAGAACGGGTATTAAAATGAATTTGCATCACGAGTATGTGCAGGGCTGACAAAATACAAGACGACTGGCTATAGCAGTGTATGTTTGTGTGTGTGTTGGTGTCACGAGTATGTGCGGGGCTGACAGAATACAGGTCGACTAGCTATAGTGAGGTTTAGTCCATGGAACGTCTAGAGCATGTGCAGAGATGACATATATCGGGTGGACTGGCTATAGTGAGGGGAATGGATGTGATGTGTTGGAACTTAAGCATGCCAAGAGTGTGTGAAAGATTGATAAGGGGTCGGCTGGCCGTAGTGGTGTCGCACTAATATAAATAATTGGATAATTAAATTAAGTAAGAATAAAAGATAATTTTTAAATTAAATGATCGAAGTGAAATAATTTGGACTTAAACATTTGGGTGACTTAGTATGTGGATAGATAGTGGTAGTTTAATTTTACTTGCATGTTAATATATCTCGTCTAAATTAAAATACTCTATTGTGGTGTTCATCATGTATAATGCTATTTTTTGGGTTTACGGACCCTAATTGGGAGGAGAAGCTAGTATTCATGCGGTGGGCTCTGATCTATTTCGTTGACTAACATTTCCGGTATACTGATGGAGTAGCTGCATAGGAGTGATTGGAGATATTTTTAAGAATGCAACTGGAGATTTATTTTTCTTGCTTTAGTAGTTTATATTTACTTTCCATTCCATCACTTTTATTATGACACTTTTATTTATGAATTTAGTGGGCTAATCGGTTCCACAGTTGTTTACATTATCTGTCAGATATTTATAGTTAGATTATTTCATTTGGGATTTATATTTATTTGGAGTTGGATTTATTATCGAGATAGCATGGTGATGGATCTTAATTTTCATGAATGGTTATATTTATTGCATCACTTTGATGATATCTAGTGGAAATTTTTTAATTGTCTCATATATCTATCACATGCTGAGAAAGATAAAATATTTAGTGACGCGCGATGTAGTTTGGTATTGGTAGTTGGCCACCTCGCTTTCCAGAATGCGCAGGGTATAACAGATGGTATCAGAGAAAAGTCTTGGATCTCGTAGGTTATGAGTCTGTTTTATCTTCTTCTTTTCCTATCTTTGATTCCTTTTGATGATGTGTACTATTTGTTATTCCGAGTCTTATTGTTATTTCTTCTTGTCTTTTCAGATGGTGAACATTAGGAGATTTGGGGATAGGAGAGAGGGTTCGATTTCTGGTCCCACGATTTAAGAGAGTTAAGGCCAGTTTATTTTGGGTGTTAAGGAGTTAGCGGCTATTGTTCGTGAGACCACATTGGTCGATATTAAGACGGGGAGATAGACGTGAGTGACTCTATAGGAATAGTAGCGGGGCACACACTTTTCAGTTTGGGACAAGGTGAGGGCCAGTTTTTATTAGGGAAATCCTCCCACCTTCACAGGGTGATGTGACCCAATGATCGCTCACTAATGGAGGAGGAGAGATATGAAGAGGAACTTAAGGATGGTAGATTGTACTGATGTGAAGAAGTAAATATTGGCTATATTCAAGATGACTGGTAATGCGTTATAGTGGTGGGAGAGTGTCACCAATTCTGATGATAGAAATTGCCTAAAATGTGGAGATAATCAGGTGAAGTTTAATGAAAAGTATTTCTCATATTCGATTAGAAGAACAAAGAAGAGGGAGTTTTTAGACTTAAAGAAGGGTTTAAAATCGGCTACTGTGTATGAGCAAGAGTTCACCAATCTATCGATGTGTAAGGGTACAAGTCTCCGACTGAGTCTTAATGTTGTGTTGGCTTAATTCCGAAAAAAAACATTTGAGTTATAAGATAGTGTTCAAGTTTATCCATTCAAGCCTATGACGTGTTAGTTGAAGACATAGAGGCCAAGATTAAAGCTTCATCAAATGTCGAGTTTGTTGTGCCTCCTTTCTGCATCAACAACATGCGTTCCATTTACTCCTAAGGTATGAATACATTACACATTTATATAGTATCTTGGAACATGTTTATTGGATGTAATTTTTGTTTAAACTAATGTTTATTTTTAGAAGGTTTCTTCAAAACTTTAAACTAAAGTTTTTGGGCTAAAAATAGATTTTTAATATTTTTAGAAGTTCGTTCGAAATTGTTGTTTGAACAAGTTTTTTGTTCGAACGAGAATGTCGTTCGAACGAGGTTTGCCAATGACCTGCCATTGGAACTTCGTTAGAAGTATCATTTGAACGAGCCTTCGTTCGAATAAAAATCTCTTTCGAATGAGATTTGGCGGGAACAGGTATTTTGGCAGTTTTGGACGGTTGTCCAACTTTTCCCACTTTTTTTCCCCACTATCTTTTGCCATATTCATTAAGTGCGAGAACCAACATTTTGGAACTAACTTTTTCACATACTACAATCTCCAAGAGAGAGTTTGAGAGAAGCATTCCAAAAAGAAAGATTTCATGTTTTGAGTGTTTATTTTTCAAGAAAAAATCCTTAAACACTTTTGTTTCACCCATAGTTTGTTTATTCAAAGTTTCCATATAAATATCTTGCTTGGAGTGTTTGGCACCGGGTTTGCTCTACCGAGTTGAAGAGTTCGTTTGGGTTTACTTCTACATCCCTCAAAGAAGAAGTGTCATTGTTTGTTGTTGTGGCATTCTCATATTGTGAAAGGCACTGTGTGTGGTTGATGGGTTCCTAAAAGTCCAATCGGTGGATTCCGAGACCGCGGTGGAGCTCCGTGGTTATTCACTAGGCAGAGGTGTATACCTGAAGGAGTGTCGGGGCATGGATGGAGTAAAGTCGAGTGTTGTAAGTCTTACTATCTTGTATTTGTAAAACCATACTTAGTGGATTTAAGGCTAGGGTCGTCCGAGGTTTTTTCCCATTGTGGATTTTTCCTCGTACATCGCGGCGTAGTGGTTTGTATCCTTATTTTATCTTTTGCAAAATCACATTAGATGCATGTTTAGGTAAAAAGATAAAATTGGGATATTTAATTTGGTGCATGTTTAATATTTGGGTAATGTTTAACTTAATTTAATTCTAGTCTAAATAATATAATTTGATAATATTTGGTTCGGCCTAATTTGCAAAATTGAATTAATTATTTGGTCAGAAAAATTTTTCGGGCTTGGATTGGATTAAGATGTTTAAGTGAAATATGTATTCATTGATTAATTTAATTTCACTTGGTATAATTTTAATTTGAAAGAAATCAAAATTTGGCGTGTACTTGTTTTATTGAACCATCTCGCTTCCGCATCTTAAAAGGAAATTAAATTACTCTTTTTGTTGTTAAAATTTAAAATCGGGGGCTATCGCCTTTTTAAATTGGTATCAGAGCCAAAAAGATAAATTACTTCGTTAAGATCTTTTTAAATATTTTTGGCTAAAATGGAATTCTTTCCATTTTCAAAATTTTCTATTTTTGATGGTTCAACTACACGTATTAGAAAGCGCAGAGGAAATTGGCACTAAAATATATCGACGAGAGAGTTTGGTTATCTGCTGTTAACGGGTGGTCCCCACCTACACATTTAGTAGATAATGAGCGTGTTCCCAAACCCGCCTATAAACGGAGTGAGAATGAATTTAAACTATCTAATTTTAATTCCCGAGGTTTAAATGCCTTGTTCAGCGCGGTCACACTGATGAATTCCGTGGCATTATGACGTGCGAAACCGCTAAAGAAGCTTGGGATATTTTACAACTCACTCATGAAGGAACTAGTGTCATTAAAGCTTCAAAACTCCAAAACATCACCACTCAGTTTAAAACTATCAAAATGAATGAAAAAGAAACTTTTGATGAATTTTATGCTAGACTTTCTAATATTTTTAATTCATCTTTTAATTTGGGAGAGAAAATACACGATAACCGAGTAGTAAAGAAAATTTTAAGGTCCCTACCCGATAGATTTATTCCTAAAGTGACCGTTTTAAATTCTTTACCCACTTTAGCCTCTACGAAATCAGAAGAGCTCGTAGGTGATTTACAAACCTATGAACTAGACATGTTTCCCTCCAAAACAGAAAAGAAAATTAAAAAGGGTGTTGCTTTGAAAGCCCGAAAGGAGGAAAAATAAGTAGTAGAGAGTGAAAGTGATAGTGACTCAAAAAATATGGCTATGTTTGCTAGGAAGTTTAAAAAATTTCTTAAATTTAACAAAGATAAATTTAAAAACGATTTTAAGAAATTTGAAACATCTAAGCATGACAAAGTCGAGAAGATCCCTAAACCTTTTAATGAAAATTTAATTAGGGACGAGTCAAATAGGTGTTATGGTTGTGAAGGGTATGGCCATAGAGCAGAAGAGTGCCCCACTAAACTAAGGAGAGAGGGTGAGCAACCAATTTCTTTTAATGAAACCCTTAGTGATAGTGACAATGAAGAGGGACACGATTCCCCCATTGAGCCCAACTTTGTTGCTTTTATGGCTAGTCATGTGAGTGAAAGTGAGCACTTTTCTATTGATGAAATTTTAACACATGACACTTCTGAGGTCATAGTTTATGATTCCCTTATTTTTTATGATAGTGAGAGTGAAGAAGAAAGAGAGAGTGAAAATGAAGAAGAGGTTAATGTGAGTGAAATTCAAAATGATTTTCAAAAATGATATGAAGAATAAATTAAATTAAAAAGAGCTAATTTGAAGTTAGAAGCTAGTTTGAGAGAACGTGTCAAGGTCATTGATAATAGTGCGTTGGTTGAAGACCTTAGGAAATGTGACACCTCGCCTAATAAAATACCGGACGATCACTCCTATATCAAATTATGATAGGAGTCTCATATGGATCATTCTTAGCATCACTGTCGAAAATCCATTTAATTACTAATAACCTATTAGGCCGGTGTCAAAATTTTACTTAACTACTCTTTTTAAATGAATACAATTAAAACATCCACACAGTTTATGCGTAAATGAAAATGAAATGAATTAAAATAACCGAACACTCGATCAAAATTATACAACTATATCGAATGATGCTGTAAAAGAATAAATAAATGCAATTGGACCATTGGTCCGAATATTTATACAGTACCTCCTATCTAGAGTACACGAATGGAAGCGGCTATCAAAAACCTGCACGCATCCACAGCTGCTGCAGTTGACGTCTGACTCGAAAGATGTGTCATCCGGGCGTCCCTGTGTCTGCACACCTATATATATAATATAGCAAGAAAGGAAAAGTAGATAAACAAAAAATATTTAACAAGTGCATAAATGCTTTATTTTTAGAAAAAGGTTTTATCTCATATTTAAATTTTGTATCGCACTCCCATGAGATACCCCTCACCTCTCCTCTAATAGTGCACACCTATCGCACTAAACTTTCTAGTTAAGCTACTCTGCCTCACTAATCTGATACCCCCGTCTGCTAGAACCCTCTACAACCCGAGCACTAAGGGCTAAACTTCTCTCCATTTTCAACACTGTGCTAAGTTCGTGCGTGGGGTGTCTCGCGAAGCGAAATCCAAACAAGGAACCCCTCCGATACACTACTACTTGGCAGGGTTAATGGTAGATATCCATTAGGCCCATAGCACCAAACTAATATATAAATACATACTTATATATTTATATACATATCACATTCTTTCTTATATATATACTTTACAGTATACATCCGAGTAATATCTCCCGGACTGAGGTTTACCAATTCAATAACATCTTTATAATACGCATCCGGATCTCCCTCCCGAACTGAGGATTCATATACAAAGTATTTATCAATACTTATCATTTCCATTTCAAAACTTTCCATTTCCCTTCTCATATCGAGGAAATGTATTTAAAAGCTAACTCATTAGCATGAATTGCTTTAACATATCATATACTTTTAAAAAGCCAATTTTATTAACATAAAAATGCTTTCCATTTTAAAACATCCCATTTCCCTTCTCATATCCAGGAAATGTATTTAAAAGCCATTTTTATTATCATAAAAATGCTTTTCATACCACATGCTTCCATTTCCCTTCTTCCATCGAGGAAATGTAATTAAAGCCAATTTATTATCATAAATTGCTTTAATACCAATAATGTCTCACATTATTGAAAACAGTTATATATATATCATATAACGCATTCTAAGACCGCCCCCCCGGGCGCCCCCCTAAATGACCATCATCTTCCAGTGCCTATTAATTACTACACCTGGGCACCTATACGCAAGACGTCGGGAAGCGGCCATATGCCTGCGGGCTAGTCATAACCACACCCCGGATATACCTAACCATCGCAGAAAACATAACATAAACGCTCATATGGATTAGGACTATATCCACCCTGAATTCACTAGCCAGGGGGCTTTACCTCACGCGCGAACTTCCCTTATGATGTCATTTAGAGAGGGTGTTAACCATAAATTATTAATTATGAAAATCATTTCTTTTCCATTTTGAAAACATTCATATTTTATTTTCAAAATCATTAACATCATATCATATATATACTTTAATCACATAGTATATATATATATATATATATATATACCATATATTCCTCCTCGAATATATATAAATGGCCATATTTGCCAAACCATCTAACGATGACCATTAATCCCAAATATTCTCTCAAAGAATCATAATCATGCATTCATATTCGCATGATACTAAGCCGAAAGTATTTCCTTACTTTGATAATCAACACATACCTAAATCCCGTTTAAGGATTTACTGGATATCTCCAATTATACCATTTCTCATTTGGCGAATATATAACTATACTCCCCAAATTTATTTTAATCCACTCATAGGATTCACCCAACCATAACCAATATAATATTTCTTTCCTATACGCATAAATCATATAGGCCTAAAGGCCCAAAACCATAACTTAGGGATTTATCTTTCCCGAACAACCTTTAAATTTAGTGGGTCATGGATTTAATTTCCATGAACCTAAGGACTACATCTATTCCAAATAATCATTTAAAGGTCCCCACCATAATTCAGGAATCCTAAACCGTCAAATTATACAATTATTCTATTTTCCTAAAAAATATAGTTTAAGGGTTATGCCTTTAAAACCCTCACTTTACCCTCCTAAATTCCCTTAATTTGAGGACCATATAGTCCTAAAAGGTCCCTTATGTTATCACAGAATTAACCTCAAAGAATTATGAATTGGAATCTTTCCCATCCAAATCATCCTAGAAAATTGCCCTCTTTCAGCAGGGGTCGATCGATCGACCCATGGCCGTCGATCAATCGATGGCTTCGATCGATCGAGCCCCCATGATCGATCGATCGATCATGGTGAGCAGCTTCTTCTCCGAGAAGCTGTTTCAGCCATGGAAGCTTCCCTCAAGCTTCCATCTCCTCACCCAACGGCCCACAACTTCAACCAACGATAACCACACATATAATACGGGTTCTAAACATCCTAGAACCCGAAATCACCAATTAATTTGAGTTAAAACCTAAGTTTCTCCAATTATTCAATTTTAGGGGTTTATTTGTTTTATCTCCCGAAAACCCATTTTATCCACGAAAACCCAACCCAAAATCTTTAGGGTTTGATTATACCAAACTACGCTATGATATATTTATGCAAAAAGATAAATAAAGCAAGTAAACACTTGCCTCGTGGATACAATCCGACGATCCCGAGTCGAGTCCGGCGGAGTTTGGTCCGAATATTCCTTTTTCTCCTCCTCTCTCTTTTCTTTCTCTTATCTTCTCTTTTCTCCCTCTCTCCCTCTTTATTAAGAAAGAAAAAGGGTTTAACCCCTTAAAACCCAAAAATGACTCGTTTACTCAATTATGAGTTACTTTTAACTCCAAAATTTCCTGAAACTCAGTTTCGACAATCGGACACTATTTTCCGACTATCTCGCACATTCCGAGACTCACGGCGCAGTTGGAATTCCCATTCGAGGTACTTGACCGCAAATCACTATTCTATCCCATAATAACTTAATGCATGTTTTCTAATAAAAACCTGACCTTTTTGTCGCTTTACTCAATGACTACATATAATTAAATTACTTCGACCTATTTAATCCCAAAAGTAATTACAACACCCATCGAAAATCATTAAATCCTCGAAAATCCCAAAAATCACTATTTCGAGAAATTCTCCAAATTGCCAATTTATTTCCAATTAGGGAATTTAATGGTCTCCCAAAAGGACGGGTTGTTACATACTCCCCCCCTTACAACGGAATTTCGTCCTCGAAATTCAGATACGACCTATACCACCAATCCTAGGATCGCTCCAAATCCTAATACCTCAAGGGAAACGATACTAACCCAATGGTTCCCAATCGTACACTATACGACTACCACGGTCGTAAAGTGACTCCAATAGCGTCACATTGCACACATCATTTCTAGCTCCTCCCGCATAAACTTCAGTTTTACATACTACGCCCATCCTATTTCATGCGGTATATAAAATTCACTTACTAAGGTGCCCATACACCTTTTTAACCCGTGCACATCTGCACATCCATTGTGAACGTTCGACACGTAACACTCTCTCTAAACAAGGGTCTCCTTTCCTCGGTGTAATACTTATATATGGGTCCTCCCGACCCGCGAAATTCACTCCTCCTTACATCGGCGCCACTAACTCTATCGAACCTACTTTCTAATAATACTACAGTCTATGTGCTACCCTACCTACACAAAACGACTATAATCCTAAATATGTCCCTAGTGCCCAAGGCCTCTCTCAACTTCTGACATTTTCTTGGTTTCATGCGTGGGACGTCTCGCAAAACGAAATCCAAACAGGGAACCCTCCCGTTACACTACTCCCTTGCATTATCGGTCATCGAGATATAGCGACCTCAGGCACACCAGCGGGACGTCCTAAATCCTACCATGTTAACCTACGAATGCATTTCTACTATTCTATCCTTCCGCCCATACGAAAAGAAATCTATCTGATCGAGGTGCCCAATCTTTGTAAGGGCAATACGTACATCATACCCAACACATATTTCATCAAAGTTTGCCTTTTCATTAAGGCCAGGCTATTATCCCCAATCGATTTCTCTAAGTCCTACTCCACCCACCCACTTATGGTGCGAGGACCACTTTAGTGCTTTTCCATAGCACAAAATTTCCATAAACATACTACCATCACATGGCTCAAAGTCTATAGTGGTTCATCCACACTATAAGACTTTTCCATGAAACCGATCTCCTTGCATCTAATAACATCTCTCCACTCCCAACGCCATTAAGATTCATGTGTGGAGCGTCTCGCAAAGCGAAATCCAAACAAGGAACCCCTCCACACACTCCTACTTAACTTTATCGGTCATGGAGGTCCGTTATTTTAGACATGCAACCGGGATAATCCTATCCCCTCTCTCGAATAAAGGTGGTCTGAACTCCCGACTCTATCAGGAGCCATACCACTAAGCGCTCGTACTAATATTCAGTCCTCGCGCAAACCAACAATGAGCTTAATCTTACAGCTCAACAAGAATCCTGTGGGCCTTAAATTATATCTATAAGGTCGCCACATACTCATATCATAATAATGAAACCTCTTCTCATCGAAGTTCCATTTACCCATATCAATAAAAGAGAACTCAACCTGTATCTAGGTGATATATTGCAACAACAACCTGTTCCCTCCAGGAACTACGGACATGATAGTCTTGCCATCCTTAGCCTGCTATCGCTCCGAATATACCATAACATCATATATATATATATATATATTCAAAATATCAGAACTCGCCTTTATATAACGAATGAAGGAAAACAAAACTCCGCTATCACGGAAAACATATAGACATACAATGTATACTGTTATCGATACCGCTATAAAACTCATATTACACTCACGAGTCTAAGGCCATCGAATCACCACAACTTCATCTAGACACACCTCTTACCAATATTTCTTAACTCTAGGCCCCATCTGGGCACCCTAACCTTGTCCTTTATACCTACCGGGAAAGGACTAACCGTGTGGCTTCGCACTCCACCTTACCATTTTTACCACTGGCCTTCCTGACCATGACAAGGTTATCCGCATCATCTGAATCTATAACCTTTCTCCTTACAATCACCTTACTAATCCTCTTAACTTCTTTGTTAAAAGGAAGTTCCTTATTTCAACAAATTCCCCGGGTGAATGTCCACCAATGGGGTCCACGAATACGCACGTTCTCCGTAAGTGTTAGCAATACTTTTCTAATGAGCCCATCATTCTACTGAAGGACTCTCTCTTCGTTGTACCCGCCTCACCTAGGCACAGGGTTCGCTTCTCCATATCACTCTTTATCCACTGTCGGCCTCTGGACGAACCTTATGTGAATAATTCCAAAACAGCATTCTTCTCCTTTCTGTCGAATAATGGGGACTCACGGTTAAAACTATCCGTAAGATCCCTTTCGAACCCTTATCGGCACTTGGAAATTCAACTTTAGTACCACTTTCTATAATAGCAGTACTTGGATGCTCATAACTACTATACCTTAGTAGTCGTTGCAACCATCTTTAACAATCGCCATAAGGGGAGTGACCTCAATTATAGTCACCCCAGCTAAGCCTCGCCTCCTGCTGTCCTCCTCAAGGCTCTCCTTGGTTGCCCTTCCTCGATCGGCACACGATCCTAGAACGAGCACGCAAAGGATTTTATATAATCTTATAATATGGCAGGAGAAAGAAATCTCACAAGAGAAATCAACAAACCTAATCATGAGGCTTTATAAGAAATCGAGAGCAATGTTGAAAGCGTAGTACGTCCGCACAGATTCCTAAGGACACTAGAACCTGATGTTCTGATACCATCTGTGACATCCCGCCTAATAAAATACCGGGCGATCACTCCTATATCAAATTATGATACGAGTCTCATATGGATCATTCTTTGCATCACTGTCGAAAATCCATTTAATTACTGATAACCTATTAGGCCGGTGTCAAAATTTTACTTAACTACTCTTTTTAATCGAATACAATTAAAACATCCACACAGTTTATGCGTAAATGAAACTGAAATGAATTAAAATAACCGAACACTCGGTCAAAATTATACAACTATATCGAATGATGCAGTAAAAGAATAAATAAATGCAATTAGACCATTGGTCCGAATATTTATACAGTACCTCCTATCTAGAGTACAGGAATGGAAGCGGCTATCAAAAACCTGCACGCATCCACAACTACTGCAGTTGATGTCTGACTCGAAAGATGTGTCATCCAGGCGTCCCTATGTCTGGACACCTATATATATAATATAGCAAGAAAGGAAAAGTAGATAAACGGGTTAGAGCCCGAGTTTTGAAAATATTTAACAAGTGCATAAATGCTTTATTTTTAGAAAAAGGTTTTATCTCATATTTAAATTTTGTATCGCACTCCCATGAGATACCCCTCACCTCTCCTCTAATAGTGCACACCTATCGCACTAAACTTTCTAGTTAAGCTACTCTGCCTAACTAATCTGATACCTCCGTCTGCTAGAACCCTCTACAACCCGAGCACTAAGGGATAAACTTCTCTCCATTTTCAACACTGCGCTAAGTTCGTGCGTGGGGTGTCTCGCGAAGCGAAATCCAAACAAGGAACCCCCCCCCGATACACTACTACTTGGCAGGGTTAATGGTAGAGATCCATTAGGCCCGTAGCACCAAACTAATATATACATACATACTTATATATTTATATACATATCACATTCTTTCTTATATATATACTTTACAGCATACATCCGGATAATATCTCACGGACTGAGGTTTACCAATTCTATTACATCTTTATAATACACATTCGGATCTACCTCCCGGACTGAGGATTCATATACAAAGTATTTATCAATACTTATCATTTCCATTTCAAAACTTTCCATTTCCCTTCTCATATCGAGGAAATGTATTTAAAAGCCAACTCATTAGCATGAATTGCTTTAACATATCATATACTTTTAAAAAGCCAGTTTTATTAACATAAAAATGCTTTCCATTTTAAAACATCCCATTTCCCTTCTCATATCCAGGAAATGTATTTAAAAGCCATTTTTATTATCATAAAAATGCTTTTCATACCACATGCTTCCATTTCCCTTCTTCCATCGAGGAAATGTAATTAAAGCCAATTTATTATTATAAATTGCTTTAATACCAAAATGTCTCACATTATTGAAAAAAGTTATATATATATATATCATATAACGCATTCTAAGACCGCCCGCCCGGGCGCGCCCCGAAATGACCATCATCTTCCAGTGCCTATCAATTACGACACCTGGGCACCTATACGCAAGATGTCGGGAAGTGGTCATATGCCTGCGGGCTAGTCATAACCACACCCCGGAGTTACCTAACCATCGCAGAAAACATAACATAAACGCTCATATGGATTAGGACTATATCCACCCTGCATTCACTAGCCAGGGGGCTTTGCCTCACGCGCGAACTTCCCTTATGATGTCATTTAGAGAGGGTGTTAACCATAAATTATTAATTATGAAAATAATTTCTTTTCCATATTGAAAACATTCATATTTTATTTTCAAAATCATTAACATCATATCATATATATACTTTAATCACATAGTATATATATATATATATAAATGGCCATATTTGCCAAACCATCTAACGATGACCATTAATCCCAAAGATTCTCTCAAAGAATCATAATCATGCATTAATATTCGGGTGATACTAAGCCCAAAGTATTTCCTTACTTTGATAATCAATACATACCTAAATCCCATCTAAGGATTTACTAGATATCTCCAATTATATCATTTCTCATTTGGCGAATATATAACTATACTCCCCAAACTTATTCTAATCCACTCATAGGATTGACCCAACCATAACCAATATAATATTTCTTTTCTATACGCATAAATCATATAGGCCTAAAGGCCCAAAACAATAACTTAGTGATTTTTCTTTCCCGAACAACCGTAAATTTAGTGGGTCATGGATTTCATTTCCATGAACCCAAGGACTAAATCTAGTCCAAATAATCATTTAAAGTTCCCCACCATAATTTAGGAACCCTAAACCAACAAATTCTATAATTATTCTATTTTCCTCAAAAATATAGTTTAAGGGTTATGCCTTTAAAACCCTCACTTTACCCTCCTAAATTCCCTTAATTTGAGGACCATATAGTCCTAAAAGGTCCCTTATGTTATCACAAAATTAACCTCAAAGCATTATGAAATGGAATCTTTCCCATCCAAATCATCCTAGAAAATTTCCCTCTTTCAGCAGGGGTCGATCGATCGACCCATGGCCGTCGATCGATCGATGGCTTGATCGAGCCCCCATGATCGATCGATCGATTATGGTGGGCAGCTTCTTCTCCGAGAAGCTGTTTCATCCATGGAAGCTTCCCCCAAGCTTCCATCTCCTCACCCAGCGGCCCACAACTTCAACCAACGATAACCACACATATAATACGGGTTCTAAACATCCTAGAACCCGAAATCATCAATTAATTTCAGTTAATACCTAAGTTTCTCCAAATATTCAATTTTAGGGGTTTATTCGTTTTATCTCCCGAAAACCCGTTTTATCCACGAAAACCCAACCCAAAATCTTTAGGGTTTGATTATACCAAACTACGCTATGATATATTTATGCAAAAAGATAAATAAAGCAAGTAAACACTTGTCTCGTGGATACAATCCGACGATCCCAAGTCGAGTCCGGCGGAGTTTGGCCTGAATCTTCCTTTTTCTCCTCTTTTCTCCTCCTCTCTCTCTTCTCTCTCTTTTCTTTCTCTTCTCTTCTCTTTTCTCCCTCTCTCCCTCTTTATAATGAAAGAAAAAGGGTTTAACCCCTTAAAACCCAAAAATGACTCGTTTACTCAATTACGAGTTACTTTTAACTCCAAAATTTCCGGAAACTCAGTTTCGACAATCGAACACTCTTTTCCGAATATCTCACACATTCCGAGACTCACGGTGCAGTCAAAATTCCCATTTGAGGTACTTGGCCGCAAATCACTATTCTAACCCATAATAACTTAATGTGGGTTTTCTAATCAAAACCTGACCTTTTTGTCGCTTTGCTCAATGACGACATATAATTAAATTACTTCGACCTATTTAATCCCAAAAGTAATTGCAACACCCATCGAAAATCATTAAACCTCGAAAATCCCAAAAATCACTATTTCGAGAAATTCTCCAAATTGCCAATTTATTTCCAATTAGGGAATTTAATGGTCTCCCAAAAGGACGGGTTGTTACAGGAAACGAGAGAGATCTCTTTGAGAGAAGCTAGAATATGTAGAAGGCAAGAGAGATGGCCTTAGAGGTTTAATGGAATCCTTAAAAAATGAGCTTCTCGAGTTTGAAGTGAGAAATGTGTTATTAAAGTCTAACATTCTAGAATTAGAAAATAAATGAGAAGACTCTAGTAATGTGAAATTTGATTTGGTGTGTCGTTCGAAAAAATTAGATAAAATATTAGGAACGGTCCAAATTAAAATGACACTTGTGGTTTAGGTTTCGATACTTGTAATGAATCAACTCATAAATCCAAAACTAATATTTTAGGAGAATCGCCTAGGAAAGCCTTTAGAGATCATTCCTTAGGTAAGTCTTTTCGCCAAGTCTTTAGGTGCTCACATTGTGGTCGGAAAGGTCATTTTAGAATTTTTTTTATCTCAAACGAGGTCTTAGAAAATCCCAACGTAAGGCAACCGTGGTAGCCAAGATTTCTACACCCCGAGATAGTCATTCGTCATTAGTTTGGGTTAGGAGATCCGACTTGGTTGCTTTGCAAAATAGGATTTTTGATTCTCATTTACTTTCACATGTCTCCCCCCTTTAAAAATCTAAAGGTTGAATGTATTAGTTTTGTCTGCATACTCTAGCTTTTTGTGCTTCACATTATATCATTGCTAGGTGTATGCATGTTTAATCATTTTCTAGTCTATGATCCTTGCTTAATCACATTCTAGAATTATGATTCTTGTTTATCTTTTGTATTATATTTTTTTTCAATTTAGGTAACATTTAATGAAAAATAAAAAAAGATTTTGTTTATCATTTGTGTTTCATGTTTTATAATTTAAGATTTATGAAAAATACAAATGGTTTTTGTGTGTCTTTTGAGTAAATATTTTTATTTTTGGTTAAGAATTTCAAAAACTCAAAAAGATTTTTGATTTGTGTGTATTTTAGTTTGAGACACTCTATGTGGCATATACTTGTGTTTGAATCCCTACTTTTTCGCTCTCATGTGGCTAGAACTTTTAGTTAAGATTGTCAGTCCTTAAAATGTTCTTTACCATGCTTACATGTAGTAATTGGATTTTGTGTTGTTATAATGGATTCTATTTTTATATGCCTCAATTCACATATGCACGAGCTCACTTGAAATTTTAACTTCATATGTATATTTGAGCTCTGTGAGGTGTTCTCCTACCAATCTAGTCATCTACATATTATATGATCTAGGAGGACTAGTGCATGTTAAAATCCGTTGCACGTGAGATTTGTGTGAGATATTAAAATAATATATATAAATGTGCACGGGAAAGGGCTCCGAAAGGAAAAATATTATCCATTGCTAGTATGCCACTGTTTGGATTGGACCTAAAAGAAATATGTGGTCCAAAGGCCTAAAAATAAAATAAGGCACTAAAAAGAAAAATCATTGCCAAGGCCTATGTTTAATTGATATATTCATTCAAAAATATATATGCTTATTGAGGGAGATTTGATGGTATATCAACGGTTTACACAATGTCCGGTTATCCTAGTTGTACTTTCAATGTCATGACTCTATTGGTTTGTAAAATCATCAAAACTCTAGGGTTGTATTCATTGTGTATGTTTGTTCATTGAGCTCAATTTATATTGTCACATGAGGTTATATTCAAATGTGAGAAAGTTTGCAATCAAATGAGAACTCCGTGAACATGTTTTAAGTGATTGGGTCTAAATTTAATTGTTACTAGTTCACACCCTAACACTTCCGTTTCCATATGACACATTTTTGCCATACGAGTGTGAAAAGCTTATTGTATTTTGTGTCATGTGTGGTATTTATACCTAGTATATGTGCGCGTGCGTTAATGATATTTATTATGTACTCATATATGAGGTATTTTATTTGTCTTTGTATTGCTTTCTAGTCCTTCTATACTTCTACTTCATGATTGGTATCTATTTTGTTGCATTCTTTGTTGATATCACATGCTTAATTCTATATGTATCATATTGATATCATTTTCTTGCATCTTAGTTGGTATCCTTTATTCTTTATATGGATTAGTTATACTTTTGTTGCCTATATGCTTTCATGTTCTTCACACCTTAACCTTCTTAGGTAGATCATATTTGATAAAGGGAGAATTAATTTAGGGGGACTATTTATTTTACATGCATTTCATATCCTTGATATTCCCCATGCGTTTGATAGTTTGCTTAAGTGTGCAGGAATTCTTCTAAATATGGTAACTTTCTTCATCGACAAAGATATTGATCCTTGGGTCTTGAGTCAAGTTTGGGTGGGATGTTTGAGTCAAGTAGAGCTTGACGGCCCTTTAGCATTTTTGTTGGGTTTTGTCCTAGAATAGCCAAAGGAGGAGATTTGTAAGGACACAAGTCTCCGTTTGAGTCTTAATATTGTGTTGGATTAATTTCGGACAAAAAAATTGGAGTCATATGATAGTGTTCAAGTGTATCCATTAAATCCTATGACGTGTTAGTTGAAGACGTAGCAGCCAAGATTAAAGCTTCATCAAATGCCGAGTTTATTGTGCCTCCTTTCTACGTCAACAACATGCGTTCCATTTACTCCTAAGGTACAAATACATTAAATATTTATATAGGGGCTTGGAACATGTTTATTGTGTGTAATTTTTGTTTAAACTAATGTTTATTTTCAGAAGGTTTCTTCAAAACTTTAAAATAAAGTTTCTGGTCTAAAAATAGAATTTTAAGCTTTCTGGAAGTTCGTTCCAAGTTGTCGTTCGAATGAGTTTTTCGTTGGAACGAGGTTTGCCAACGACTTGCCACTGGAACTTCATTAGAAGTATCGTTCGAACGAGATTTGGCGGGAACATGTATTTTGGCAGTTTTGGACGGTTGTCCAAATTTCCCCGCTTCTTTTCCCCACAATCTTTTTCCAGATTCATTAAGTGCGGGAACCAACAATTTGGAACTAAATTTTTCACATATTACAATCTCCAAGAGAGAATTTGATAGAAAAATTCTAAAAAGAAAGAGTTCATGTTTTGAGTGTTAATTTTTCAAGAAAAAATACTTAAACACTTTTGTTTCACCCATAGTTTGTTTATTCCAAGTTTCCATATAAATATCTTTCTTGGAGTGTTTGGCACAGGGTTTACTCTACCGAGTTGAAGAGTTCATTTGGGTTTACTTCTATATCCCTCAAAGAATAAGTTTAGTTGTTTATTGTTGCGGCATTCTCATATAGTGAAAGGCACCGTGTGTGGTTGATGGGTTCCTAAAAGTACGATCGGTGGATTTCAAGATCGCGGTGGAGCTCCATGGTTATTCGTTAGGCATAGGTGTATACAAGAAAGAGCGTCAGGGCTTGGACGAAGTCAAGTCGAGTGTTGTAAGTCTTACTATCTTGTATTTGTAAAACCATACATAGTGGATTTGAGGCTAGGTCCGTCCGAGATTTTTTCCCGTTGTAGGTTTTTCCTCGTACATCGCGGCGTAATGGTTTGTCTCCTTATTTTATCTTTTGCAAAATCACATTAGATGCATGTTTAGGTAAAAAGATAAAATTGGGATGTTTAATTTGGTGCATGTTTAATATTTGGGTAATGTTTAACTTAATTAAATTCTATTCTAAATAATATAATTTGATAATATTTGGTTTGGCCTAATTTGCAAAAATGAATTAATTATTTGGTGAGGCAAATTTCCTGGGCTTGGATTGGATTAAGATGTTTGAGTGAAATATGTATTCATTGATTAATTTAATTTCACTTGGTTTAATTTTAATTTGAAATAAATCAAAATTTGGTGTGTACTTATTTTATTGAACCATCTCGCTTCCGCATCTTAAAAGGAAGTTGAATTACTCTTTTTGTTGTTAAAATTTAAAATTGGGGGCTATCGCCTTTTCATGATGTTTGTACTTGAGTTGGTGAATACTGAAGCAAAGAAAATGGAGTGTTTCATCAAGGGTCTATAATGGTCTTTAAGAAAACAAGGTTGGGTAATACGTTGTACACTATTTACACCCATGTGGTGGACATCGCACTGTAGTTGTGGCAAGAGAAAGTGAATTACCAGAAGAAGTTAGGAAAGTGAGAGGAGCCAAATGGTCAAGGAGGGGAAAACAATGATTGTAATGACCAGCCTTAGAAAAGACGATGAGCAAGTCAGGAGCAACAGGCCTGTCGGTAAGGCAATAGCATCCCACAGGGACATCAATGACAGGAGAAGAGACAGTAGGGTGAACATGGGCTAACTAGATAGTTGGGAATTTTAGAGGTGCATGTTTCAGTTATGGAGAAATTAGACATCGATCTTCTAGATATCCGATGGTGCGAAACCATCAGGGTCAAGGCGCATAGGGCTAAGGGCCTCGAGCACCAACACCACTTCGTGTGCAGGACGCGCAAATAGTACCCACAAGGGGTATGTGTTATTTACTTCTGACTCGAGAGACTCAGGTAGGACAAGCTTAGCAGAAGTCAAAGCGTGACTGGTGGGATAGCATGGTAAGCAATTATTTTCATAGATATGCATAGTTAAGATATGTATATATATTGTATTTTATTCGTAGGGTATGTGCGTGTAGGACTGGGTGTATGGGTGCCCAATTATGGTATTCTATGGGTAGGCATATGTGAGCCTTATTTTATTTGGAGCATTTACGCTTTATCGAATTTCGAGGACGAAATTATTGTGCTAGTGGGGATGTATGTAACAACCCGTGTTTTTAAAGCATATAATAATTTGGGTAAATTTTTGAAAGTTAACTATTTTCATATTTAAAAATGTTGGTTTCGATTTATATAAAATGAAATTTTAATCGAAATTGAAATCAGGGTTGAATTCGAGAAATTCTCGCTTTGTAGTTAAAAGTAGAGATTTTTGATTTTTCCAGAAAACATAACCGGTTAGGTTTTTGAGTAGAACTAGTTCGGGTTGTTAGTTTTACAAAAAAAAAAACTCTTTCTCTTAGAAGTTATGTAGGAATCAAATTCTTATTGGTATATAAACCTAAAGTGACGGGTTTAGGAGTTTTAAAACCCTTGCATGCTTAGGTTAGAGGTTGGGATTCCATTAGAATTTATGACGTTCGCATGTAGAATATATTACAGTGATGTTATAAATTGATTTCGACATGTATGACCACTTAATTATGTGCATCTTTTAGAGTAGATATTTATTGTTGTATTGCTCCCCAAAATATGCAAGTGAATAGAAATTTGATAAAATTAATAAGAAAACAAATTGTTTGATTAATTTTATAATTAAATGGACTTAATTTGGATAAACAGTGATCTTGTGATTAATTCAAAGAATTGTTGTGATAAGTAAAAAATATGCCATATTTGATACGTAAATTGTATTAAAAATTGGCACCGCCAGGATGACGGGATTGTTGGGGTAGTTATTACTCTCACCTTATTTTTGGTTGCTTGTTATGTATAGGACTAGTAGGTAAGACTTAGTTGTTGACGATATTTTCTAAGTATGGGACTAGATAGTGCGGGTTTTAATGGATGGATGATTCCATGGTAGGGCTGATTTTACATTATTTCCATGGGATCGTTAGCCTAGGTGTGAGGCTATATAGTGTATTTTGGTAGGTATTCTTCCTGAATAATAGGTTAGGATACGCTTGCATTTTGGAGACCTCTAGGTATAAGCCTAGGTGTGGTTTGATGGTTTATGCTCGATTAAAAGGTGCGGCTAATAGGAAATAATGAGAACTTGAGATAATTGATAATTACTGCCTAAGGCTTAGAACGAGTATTAAAATGAATTTGTGCCGCCAGTATGTGTAGAGATGGTAGAATACAGGCCGACTGGCTATGGTGGTGTGTCGTTCGTGGAACCTCATTGAGTGTGTGAAGAACTAAGAGATACCGGATTGACTGGCTATAATGAGGAGAATGGGTGTGATGTATTTGAACTTAAGCATGCCAAGAGTGTGTGCAGGATCGATAAGGGGTCGGCTGGCCATAGTGGTGTCGCACGAATATAAATAATTGTATAATTGAATTAAGTAAGAATAATAGATAAGGTTTAAATTAAATTATTGAAATGAAATAATATGGACTTGAACATTTGGGTGACTATGTATGTGGATAGATAGTGGTAGTTTATATTTACTCACATGTTAATATATCTCGTTTAAATTAAAATAGTCTATTGTGATTTTATCATGTATATTGCAATTTTTGGATTTATGGACCCTAATTGGAAAGAGTATCTAATATTCATGCGGTGGGCTCTGACCCAATGCGTTGACTAACATTTTAGGTTTAGTGTTAGAGTAGCTGCACATGAGTGATTGGAGATATTTTTACAAATATATCTAGAGATTTATTTTACTTTCTTCAGTAGATTCGACCGCTTTTATTATGAGACCTTTATTTATGGATTTTTTGGGCCATTCGGTTCCGCAGTTATTTTCGATTTCTTTAAGATATTTATAGTTGGTTTATTTCATTTGGGATTTATATATTTATTTGGAGTTGGATTTATTTTTGAGATATCATGGTGATGGATTTTAATATGCATGAATGGTTATATTTATTGAGAATGATAACTTGCGAATTTTTTTAAAAAATTTCTCATACATCTGTCACATGTTGAGAATGATAACTTCTTTAGTGACGCCTGACGTAGTTTGACGGCGGTGGGTGGCCACCTCGCTTGTTAGAATGCACGGGGTGTTACACTTCAGCCCTCCGAATTGTTCGTCACAACTTTAGGTCCCTATATTTAACCTCGCCCCCTGAATTGGCCATCATAACTTAAGGTCCTCATAATTGAACTCGGTCCTTAAAATTGGTCATCCCAGCTTTAGGTCCTCAGAATTGACCTCGACCAATTGAATCGATCATTCCCAGCATCACTTTAGGTTCACGGAATTGACCTTGACCCACTGAATTGTTCTCCCTAGGCCCTTATAACCAATCTTAACACATATTCGACCCACTAAACCGGTCATCCTTGTCTCTTTAGGTCCTCGAAATTGACCTCAACCTCTGAATAGGTCAACTTTATCCTCTAGGTCCTCAAAATTGACCTAGAATCCTCTTCCTCAACGTCAATGTAGTGTCTATCATTTGATAGCATTCACTTGTTCCAAGATCGCCTGTCGAGGGGCTCTATATAGAAACCCATCCTAGGACCTCCCTAAGTAACTACTTAGGTCCCTGGCACTCACTAGTCCACCAAAAACCCTAGGTCATTGTCCAAGTCCTTATTTAGGGGCCACCGAGTGCTCTCAGGCTCCCTTAGACTCCAGCCAACTTCCAAAGATTGAGTGAAAGATCAATAAATCTTTAAAGGATCTGAATCTCCTTTCCAACGATCCACCCCGTGAGCAAATCGGCCTTACGATTTCAACGAGTAGTCCATTTTACTATAAAAATTAATCTAGAGGCTATCGTTTGACTCTACTTAACCTCATCGCCTGAGTGTAAGCTCAATGAATCTTTTAAGGGCTCTAAATCCCCTTTAGAATGGTCCACCCTATGGCATAAATCAGCCTTACAATATGGAGGAATAATCCATTCCACTATCAAAAATTGATCTAGAGGCAACATGTTGCTCTTGGGCCATTTTTAACTTTGGTTAACTTTCTCGTCTGAGCATAAGCTTAATGAATCTTTGAATGGCTCTGAATCCCCTTTCAAATGGTCTACCCCGTATGGTAAAGGGCCTTATGATACAGACGAACGATCCATTTTACCTCAAAAACTGATCTAGAGGCCATCGATCATCCCTCGGACCGTTTCAATTTGGTTAACTCTCCATCTTAAGCAAAGCTGAATGAATATTGAAGGGATATAATACCCTTTCTAATGGTCTATCCCGTGCACAAATTATCCTTACGGTATGGACGAATGACCCATTTTACTCTGAAGGTCGGGCACTTTTGATCCCCATTTGACCTTGGTCAACTCTTCAGAACGAATAAGGCTGAATGAAATCTCAAAGGGCTCTGAGTCCTCTTTCTAGTGGTTCATTCCGTTTGTGAATTGGCCTTACAGTTCAGATCAACGATCCATTTTCATCCTAAAATTTCCTATCTAGTGACCAATGGGTTCTTTAGGGATGCCCCGTTTAACGTTGGTCAAATCCCGAACTCGAGAGTGACTCGATGGATTCTTAAAGGGATCAAGATCCCCTTAGTAATGTTCCCTCCCGTGCTCGATTATGGATTACGGATCACATTTTACGACCATTTTTTTGAAAAATCTATGTTAGACTGTCGATTGACACACCAAGGATACTACCTATTGGTAATCTGTTCGGATTTCTATGCCGATAGGAAGGTTCAAGACCCTATTTATTGGCACCCCCGGGACCAATAAATAGGTTCCATAACCTAACTTTGAAAGGTACCCTCCAATACCCCTCTAAGCAATTAGGAGAACATTATCTCGAAATCAGAGTAGTTACCTTTCCTAAAAAATCCATTTCCACATTCCTTCCATACTTTTCATACTCCATTTAGTAAACCCCCCGTCTTCTTATACCACCACCACCTCGTTGCGAGATCAGCGCATCTACAATCAAGGTCCACTTAAAGTCTTCACAAGGAGGTCCAATTCTCCATTCTTGCTTTTAAATTCTCTTGTTTTAGTAGTGGATGCTTTATTTCTAATTTAGTGCTTTATTTCATTACATCACATACCTTAATTTGAAACCTTTATTATTAATAAATGCACATACTTTATTTTCATACAAAAAATCCAAAAAACAAGAAAAATAAGGTTTACCTATAAATTCCAAAGGAGGGATTCTCACTACATATTCTCACACTTAAAACATGTTTATCTCTGTACACACATATAAGAGAAATCTCCCGTTTGGACTTATGGTTTAAATACCACCCTATGTTATCTTTGAACTATGTTGACTTTGATGCCCCTTGGGTTACCTAGGAATCTTAGGTAAATCCCTAGATTTGAATCCTCCAATATGCATATTTGTTATGTTGTTTTATTACATATATTCTTAATTGATTTTATATTCTTGCATGCCCATGTCTCATCCGATGTATACATTCATTCTTCCATAAGGACTCGTCATTTGTAAAACACGTACATTATGTTTTGAATTATTGTTTTAGGAACACTCCTAAGGATGAACTCACTCCGTCCTTTAACATGATGGGAGTTGAGTGATTCCATTATCCATTTATATTATAAACATAATCACACTATTCACGAAGTCCAACAGGAGAATATATACAAATGTCCATGAGATATCTAAAGGGAGGGATGGGTTCTTAACACCTTTCCATTCTGTGACTTAGTCCTCAGACCTTTAAACTATTTGTTTTGTAAGCATCCGTATTGTACATGATGCGGTTCTCTCTACGTGGTAACATTTCTTTTGCTTATTTGGTGCAAAATAGGTTGGAGACTCTATCTCTACATATTACCCCACATTGATGATGACCGAGCACCCCAATAAAGGGCGCAATCTCGTGCACATGCACAGGTAGAGGGTGAAGCCCTTATACTTTTGACTCACTTGAGTCTATATTGCATAAGTGCTCATCTAGTTTGGAAATTATGACAAAATTGTGTCCTCCCTAGAATCCAAAGAACCGCAGAAGTTGGTTTGCTACTTCATCTCTCTATCTTGTTTTGATCAAGATCAAATTGCCAACACTCCCACACAGTAGAATTCATTCATTACATATCATACTTCATAATAATGTGTGAACATATGTTGAGTGTGTTTAAATCCCTAAGTTGAAAATTTAATAATTTTTTGGGATTTTTTAAAACATTTTTAAAATAAGGTTTTCTTAATTAAAACTTGTTTTAAAAGTTTTGTGGTCAATTTGTAAATATTATTTGTTGGGTATTTTGGCCTAATGTTACCTTGGGTAGAATCCGAAAGCGGAGTAAACTTCAGGGTGTGGTTTTAATTAGTTTCAGACGCGCGTTTCAGATCCTGTTATCATCCAACACTTGTCTTCGTCTGATTGGCTGGAACTGTGTTTGTTTACTGAGTTAAAATCGCATTTGTTCCTAACCCTTGGATCATTAGCTATCGACGATCTGCATGCTGTCTTGGTGAATCCCAGTACAACTTTCTAAACCAATCAAAAATCGTTTAAGCACCGCTTTATTAGAACCCTTCGATCTAAGTCAATTTGACTTAACTTAATCCCGGACCTTGGTTTTGAGCCAGCCTCTCGAACTTTCTCCTCACCCTATAAAAGGGACCCTATTCTCAGACTTCGAAGACTTTTGCCATTTTCATTTCCTCTGAGAAATTGAGAGAGAAGAGAGAGAATAGAGAAAACAGAGAGAAGAGAGAGAGTTAGAAACCCTAACCCTGTTCGTCTAAACCTCTTCCAACTAAACTCAAACACTTCTTCAAAACACCTTCATACCCAAAACACTACTCTGAGTGTTCTTGAGAGTTTGAGTTGAGTTTTTATTGCTGTAACCTCTTGTTCGTTAGATCTTGTTTTCAACTTAAACGTTTACTCAGATCTACTTTCTGATTTCATAGAAATTTCAGATCTGAGTTATTCATGTTACATTACACTTAGTTTCATTCTTTATTTCTCATCTTGAGAAATATGTTGTTGATTATTTTCATAAAACGTTTGCTTACTTTGAAATCAACAATAAATGTTTTCTGTTTCCAGTTCTTATAAAACTAAACCTTTGACCTAGTTGGAATCTCACTTGGAGGTTTTCAATCTCGAATTTTTTTTCTATATTCTGAGATTGATTAAGACCTTGTCTGTCTTCCTAGAAAGGTATCCGTGGATTCTGGGAATGATTTAAAGGTCAAATAAGGTGAAAAGTTTTGTAAGAAGAAAGATAAAGAAAAGATCATAGCATATAGTGTTACTGTAATTTGTTAGGACTGTTTGTACTTAATAAGTGTGTGTGTGTGTGCATGCATGTGTTAGAAAGCACCTCCACAAACACTTTCACCCTACAACACAAGAAGTGTTGGTAATAAGATCTTGTGAACAAAGAGTCGACGTAAAGTGCTGGAACAAATAAGAAGTTAACAAACTGGGAGAACTACATCTACAATCAGAACTGCAGAGAAGTTTTAAGGACACCAGAGTGTACATTCCTAAACTTATATAGGTCTGAGTTGTTTGCATGTTAGTTGTATAGTTTGTAACTCATATATTTGTTTTAGTTGATTTTTTTATTTTACTCCGTAGAGGGAGTCGTGGATGTTTCCTCAATTGGTGAGGTTTTACCACGTAAAAAAACTTCCTGAACAAAATCTTTCTACATCTCCTCATCTCACTCTTGGTTGTGCTGAGTTTAAGTTTTTAAAACTACTTTATAAACCTGTTATTCAATTCTTGAATAGATCTCGTACATACTGATTTGTTAAACACATCTTGTGTTCAAATAGTTTGGTTTTTACGAAAAGAGTTTCTTAAAAAAAACAGATCGGAGTTACTTAAATAGTTTATTTCTAATAAACGGATTTAGTGACATTTTTCAGAGGGCGAATCCCTCCTCAGCCCCCTCGTCAATATTCACCCTAACTGGCCCATACACGGCCACTAATACTGCCTCCTCACATCCTCATACATTGTTTCCCTCTAAAATTACCAATAATCCTGACCAATGCACCTTCTCCATAGTCACGTGTCATAAGCCCTCATTATCTTGGAGAATCAACCTCCTATTAATGCGCAAGCTGCCCTCAGAATTTATTAAGTAGGACTCTGCTCCACCTATTTATAACTATTGGATCATCTTCTAACAAGACATGTCCCTCTCTTATTCCTTCATAATCCCTCAAACGATTTTAGGTGTGATAGCCATCACCACTATAAATACCCAAACTATCTCCTCCTCTTGACAAAGATCAATCTAATTTTCCTCCCAAAATTGTCATCAACTACCATATAGTCATACGACTTAATGCATCAGCCACCATGTTAGAGTTCCCCAGATGATACTCAATATCAAACTAACCAGGAATACCCTACACCCTATATCACGTTTAGACATGCACAAATACCAGATATGCAACCCATATACATCAAATTCCACTACTCATGCCTTGTATGATCATTTAGTAAAGGTAGACTTTATTACCCTATTAATAATGACTCCATTATTTCTAAAATTACCCACTTATAAACTAGTGGTACAAATGTTTCCCAGTGCTCTCTTCATAACACGACTTCACCCTGCTAGCCTAAATCATATAATAGCTATCTGCTCTAAGAGTTATATATTCACATACCTAGTGACCAACATACTAAACCACTGACCTAAAGCCAAAATGTCTCCCAACTCTCGACGCTTACTAAGGTTCATGCGTTGGACGTCTCGTAAGAGAAATCCAAACAAGTAACCCTCCCGATACACTTCTACTTAACTTTGTCAATTATCGAGATTCGTAAGCCCAAGACACATTACTAAGACACTTAAAATCATGTCCCCAAATGTTAGTAAATCTGATTCTCAACTCTCACCTCTATAAAGGAGTCATACAATGTGATGCGATGCTCGCATTAGCGTTAAGTACCCATCGTTAAGTCAATCATACCCATCTCTCGACTTGGCTGTAACTATTGGTATCCCCTAAATCACTTTAGTAAAGTCTCTAAACACATGGATCAAATATAATGAAAAAACTCTACTCTCTGAAGTCTCCTATCCAATATAATATAAAGGAGGGATCGATCCTCCCTCATGACGAGGCAACACACAAAGAAATACATTCTACCCTAGAACAAAAAACATTATAACCTTGATGTAGCAGTCCAACATCGCTCTACACGTCGCTAACCAGTCCATAACCAGGATAAAATCCTACACATACTTATCTAAAATGAGTAGATACACAACAATATGACCTCCCAACGTCCACACCCACTCCCCTATAGATGGAATGAAAGAGATCCACGCTACCCAATGGTAAAAATACACTCATAATAATGACTAACGTTATATACACCAAACCAATCTTATGCGTGAATCTAGTGAAAATAAAAGAGTGTGATGCTCGTGTGTAACCCGAAACTCACCCCATATACCCATGAATAATAAGAAAAACCCTCAATCGCAAACGGCTTTCGCTATAAAACTGGTCCACGGGCATCATACACATGCCCAAACTAACCTTTCCCCTGCTGAGGCAGTAATGCTAGAACTGTCGATGGGGCTAGAAGCTTCTATAACTATTTTCCTTTTGGGCAACCTACTCCTGAGCCCTAGCCGTGTTTGGACATGCATGTTATATGTGGAATTGCTCTCCACACATGAAACACCTCCCTATAAAATCTTCCTACTTTTAGCCCTACTCAACTTAACGAGTCTTCCCTTGTCTCTAGCCGTGCTGGCCCTGATATGGAAGACTATACTAGCATCCAATATACTTTTTCTAGCCCTTATGGCCCATCCTGTAACTGTCGTTACCCGACCTAAATCTCTTAGCTATGACACCTAATGGGAATCTAGCTCATACTATCTACTCTGCTGCTATGGTGCCCCACTAGAACTATTTCCCCATTTTTGCCCTAATAGCTAGACACTTCATCCCTTTTTGCTCCCTTCTGAGTGAAGTGATGGTATTAACAGTGTAAAAGTAAGGGATTAATGATATTAGTGTAAATTCGTAATGCCAAGTTTCCTGATAAATGCTGGAGAACTATCTTAGTGATTCAATTTGTAAACTTAAGGATCATCTTCTCCTCGGCGTTCACCTCATCTGTAATAAAGTTCATTAGGTGCGTGAACTCCTTATATTTGACCACAATCCGTATCTTCTGCAAAATGTCTAGGAACCTCCTCCTCATCTCCGTCTAAACTACCTATGAAAAGAACTTGTGGTTAAATCTCAGCCAAAACTCCTGTATTGTCATCGAACCCCTCTCATCTGCTGTGGTAACTAATTCCCATCACTACCAAGCTGCCTCGACTAGCTAGTACTTGATTTTGAGTGTCGCAGCACTCCACCATATGAAAATGTCTTTGGATATCTTTCTTCCATTGGATAGCTACAACCACATTTGTGCTCCCCTGCAACTCTGACGAATGGCCCTTCTAGAAGTCCTTTCCAACTCGTTCCCAAACAGATGACACTGGGTGAGCTTGCATTAGTGCCACTATATGTTATGGTTGTGCTTGGGGAAAAGGTTGTGCTAAGTCAGTCATCACAGGATTAACCGCTTGTGCAATAATGATGGCATCTACTTCTGCGATCACTATCCCCTAAGTGGTTTGCGGCTCCAGATGAGCCTTTTCTGTTGTGTCCCTCAATGCGGCATGAGATGATTGTCCTCCCTCATTGTTTGGCCTATGAAACCAAAACAAATTTGTATGAAATTCACTTCAACTATATACAATAGGAGAAGAACATAAAATAACAATGTTAGTCAACTGGGAGAACTACATCTACAATCAGAACTGCAGAGAAGTTTTAAGGACACCAGAGGGTACATTCCGAAACTTATATAGGTCTGAGTTGTTTGCATGTTAGTTGTATAGTTTGTAACTCATATATTTGTTTTAGTGGATTTTTTTTATTTTACTCCGTAGAGGGAGTCGTGGATGTTTCCTCAATTGGTGAGGTTTTACCACGTAAAAAAACATCGTGAACAAAATCTTTCTACATCTCCTCATCTCACTCTTGGTTGTGCTGAGTTTAAGTTTTTTAAACCACTTTATAAACCTGTTATTCAATTCTTGAATAGATCTCGTACATACTGATTTGTTAAACACATCTTGTGTTCAAATAGTTTGGTTTTTACGAAAAGAGTTTCTTAAAAAAACAGATCGGAGTTACTTAAATTGTTTATTTTTAATAAATGGCTTTTGTAACATTTTTCAGTTGGTATCAGAGCTTGGTAAACTGCTTTCAAAAGAGATCACGTGTTTCCTAAATTGTTTTCTGAAAATCAAATATGGACGAGAAAAATGAAAGATTTGGTAACTTGACCGGACCTCCAATCTTTGATGGAACCAATTTTGCTTACTGGAAAGTAAGGATGATTGCTTTTATTCAAGGAACTCTAAGAGATGATGTCTGGGACATAGTTGAAAATGGTTACATTTTTCCTACTAAACCAGCCAACGAAGGAAGTAATGAGAGGGTTAAGAAAGATCTAAGTGAGTTCACTCAAGTAGAGAAACAAGTTTCTCGAAATAATAAAGGAAAGAATGTCATACTTATGTCTATAAATGAACATGAGTTCAAAAGAATCTCATCCTGTACCACTTCTAAGGAAGATTGGGACACCTTGGTCACTGCTCATGAAGGAGACACTAGAGTTAAGGCTGCTAAAACCCAAATGCTTATTCAGCAGTATAACTCCTTAATTATGTCTGAGACTGAGTCATTTGATGACTTCTATATGAACCTGACAGATATTGTGACCAAACTGCATGCTAATGGGGTGACTTATGATAGACATGAAATTGTATCTAAAATTCTAAGATCATTACCACAGAAATTTGATAACAAAATATATGCTATTGAGGAAATGTGTGATCAAAATCTCACTCCTGAATTACTCAGTAGTAAACTAAGAACCGTGGAAATGGAAATAGAATTTAAGAAACAATTGACACAAACCCATAGGAAACAGACTAGTTCCAATCTTAGCTTCTCTTCTAAGTTAACTAAGCCTGAACTTATATTCCCCACTTATGATTCTGATGAGGAATGCAATATAGAGAGTTTGAACAATCAGATTGCCTTAATTACTAAACAGTTTAAGAAAGTTATTAAGTTTAGAAACAAAGTGGCAAATAAACAAGGCAATTCAAATTATCCAACTTCCTATAATCACAGGCCTCATGAGAAAAACCATGACAAAAATCACAAGGACTCTCACATCAGACCTAATAGAGACCTTAAGAAGACTGAGTGCTATAGATGTGGTAAACTGGGGCACATTGCACAAGACTGTAGAGTTAAATTGAACACTCAAAACAGACACACTAGAGCTAACATTTGCAAAACATGGGATGATTCAAGTGATTCTGAAAAGGAGGAACCTGAGTCATCTGATGTTTTTGATCCTTACATGTCCTTCTTTGCCAAGATCATATATAATGATGACGTGCTTATGCCTGTGTATGAGAATGCTTCTAGTAACTCTACTCCTGCTATTGAGAATCATGTTTATACTGGTTTAGATGCTTTGATTACTGAGAATGTTGCATGTTCTACCTCGGGGTGTGTGAGTCAAAGGGATAGCGATAATGACGATGCCAATGGGTATGTGAGTTTAATAAATGAATCTTTAGGGGTCACTCCACTCACCACACTTAGTGACTCGGACAATGAAGACCTCCCTGACATTCACACACTTTATGCTAAAACTCTCAAGAAAAGCACTAGAGTAGAAAAGATTATGAAAGATCTCACTAAGAAATTAGAAGATCTAAGCCTAATGGTTAAAGTAAATGATGAAGAGTATACTACCCAATGTTTGACTCATAAAAGCGAAATCAAAATGTTTGATGAAAAACTCAGAGATTTAAAAGAAACAAATGAAACTCTGGAGAAAAAATACAAAGGGACATTGTTAGAATTGGAGCAAACTAAAGAAAAGATAGCAACTGTTTTCAAAAAATTTACAAAATTTGAAAATAATTCAAAATGTTTTGATGAATTTTTTGCTGAATCAAAAACCAATTCTGATGATCGAACTGGAATAGGGTTTTGCCCCACTTTGAAAACACGAACAAAATCTTTTGAACCTATCAAGTTGGTGTCAGGAGGCAAAAGACCTATTGAAACATGCCCAGACTTTCATTCTTTAAAAACTGAGTTTGATTCAAAAAATCAAAATTTTAACATTGGAGAATCAAGTTGCTCTAAAAATGAAAGTTCACTTAAGGCTAAATACGTCTGCCCTTCTATTAGGAAGAGCGAGTCTGCATTCAAGACTGCCACACCTAGGAATAGAGTTCAACCTCAAAACTCTTCAAAACCTTTATTTAGAGACTTTCCTAAGGAGACCCCTATTCTGAGAAATCTTTATTTCTCCTACTGCGACATATATGGTCACTCTTTTGATGATTGTTATGCTAGGAGACTCATTAAACCTATCTATAATCCTTATATTTATCAGAACTTTAACAATTCTAGGAGGAGCCGCAACAATTATATACTTCCTAGACAGCCAAATAGAAACTCTAATTATAGAAAGAGAAAGACCAAACCTAAAAGAACATTTACTAGAAGGAATCCTAAGCACTTTCCTAAACCAAATGCTCAAGTCTTTCACAAAATTTAAAATCATGCGCAAAATGTTTTTCAGCAAAAATCCAAAGCTCGCAAATTTTATCAATTAAGAGCTAATAAGCGCAAGATGAAAACTAAGGCAATTTGGGTTAGAAAAGATGATCTATTACCTCAGATGAAGTGTAATGTTGTTGTTACTGCTTTAAAAGCTGAACACACATCATCTGGTTGGTATTTAGACTCTGGATGCTCTAAGCATATGACTGGTGATGAAACTAAACTTTTAAACAAAACCATATTTGCTGGTGGTAAAGTCATTTTTGGTGATGGAGTTTCATCTCAAATCATAGGCAAAGGAACTCTCCAAGAAGATGGACTTCCTATTCTATAAGATGTTCTTCTAGTTAAAGGTCTTATGGCAAATCTACTTAGCATATCACAATTTTGTGACTCAGATCATACTGTTACCTTTTCAAAGAACAATTGCAAAATTTTAAATGAAAAAGGTGAATGCATAATTACTGGATTCAGAACTCCTGACAATTGCTACACTGTCATGAACAACTCTGAAATCTGTAATGTTACCAGAACGGATGACAATGAGATATGGCATAACAGAATGGGTCATATAAATTACGATAACCTTAGTAGACTGACCTCTCAAGAAATAGTTAGAAGAGTTCCTAAAATCAAACTTATACCCAACCTTATCTATGGTTCCTGTCAAGAAGGTAAAATTATTAAGGCACCTCATAAGAAAGTCAAAGATATTCTTACCTCTAATCCCTTAGAACTCATCCATATGGACCTAATGGGTCCCTCCCAAACTGTTAGTCTCTGTGGACACAGTTACATCCTAGTTATGGTTGATGACTTCACTAGATTTACCTAGGTAGCCTTCTTAAAACAAAAGTCTGAAACATTCCAAACCTTCCTAAAAATTCTTCTTAGGATTGAAAATGAGAAGGATACTCAAGTGAATAGAATTCGAAGTGATAGAGGTGGTGAATTCAAAGACGCTGGTATTATAAAATACTATGACTATAATGGTTATAAACACGAGTTCAGTGCTCTTAAAACCTCTCAACAGAATGGTATTACGGAGAGAAAGAATCGTACCCTTCAGGAGATGGCACGTGTTATGTTACATGCCAAGAATTTACCTAAATATTTTTGGGTAGAGTCCATTTGTACTGCTTGTCACATTATAAATAGGGTCTATCTTAGAAAGAATTCCAAACAAACCCCCTATGAACTTTGGTACAATAAAAGCCTAATCTCAAATACCTTAGAACCTTTGGCAGTACTTGTTATGTATGCAAAGATAGGGAACACTTATCCAAATTTGAGAGCCGAGGAGATAAAGCCATATTTCTAGGATATTCGTATAACAGTAGATCTTATCGAGTGTATAATCTTCGCACTAAAACTTTGATGGAATCCATAAATGTAATTGTTAGTGACACTACTATAGAAAGCAAGACTGGTGAATTTACTATTGAGGAAGAGTCTACAAATATTTTAGAAAATGACTCCTCTACAATTGATAATTCATTACCTATTGAGACACCTAGGGTACCTAACTGGGTTTCTAAAGATCATCCCATAAATAACGTAGTTGGTAACCCTAGTGAGCCAGTGCGTACAAGATCCCAACTAAAAAATTATGCATATTATGCATGTTTTGTTTCCCTTGTGGAACGAAAGAATGTAAATGAGGCATTGAATGACTCTCACTAGATTTCTGCTATGCAGGAAGAACTTTTACAATTTGTCATTCATGATGTTTGGTATCTTGTTCCACGTCCTGATCACAAAAAGGTTGTTGGCACACGTTGAATTTTCAAAAATAAGACTGATGAAAATGGGATAATAATTAGAAATAAAGCTAGATTAGTTGCTCAAGGATACTCTCAAATTGAAGGAAAAGATTTTAACGAGACCTTTGCTCCTGTTACTCGTTTAGAATCTGTTCGTCTACTTTTTGCTATAGCTTGCCACATCCACTTTACACTGTACCAAATGGATGTCAAATCTACGTTCCTTAATGGAATACTAGCTGAAGAAACCTATGTAGAACAACCTAAAGGGTTCATTTACCCTAAACATCCAAATCATGTATTTCGTCTGAAAAAGGCTTTGTATGGCCTTAAACAAGCTCCTAGAGCTTGGTATGAGCGTCTTTCCAGTTTTCTTTTAGATAAAGGTTTCAAAAGAGGCGGAAATGACCAAACTCTTTTTGTCAAACATTTTGACAAACACATCACTATTGCTCAAGTTTATGTTGACGATATTATATTTGGATCAACTTCTCCCTCAGAAGTCAAATCCTTCTCTGAAACTATGCATAGGGAATTTCAAATGTCCCTTATGGGGGAGATACAATTCTTTTTAGGCCTTCAAGTCAAACAAAATTCAGAAGGATTATTTGTATTGCAATCCAAGTACGCTTTAGAGATAGTAAAGAAATTTGACCTCGAGAGTGCTAAAGATGCTAAAACGCCCATGAGTACTACACTAAAACTTTTTAAAGATGAAAATGGAAAATATGTAGATCCTACTCAGTATCGTAGTATGATAGGCACCTTACTATATCTTATTGCCTCACGTCCTGATATTATGTATGCTGTGTGTGTATGTGCTCGATATCAAAGTAACCCTAAAGAGAGCCACTTGAATGCTGTTAAACGTATCATTAAATATGTAAAATGCACTCTAAATCTAGAACTTTGGTACACTAATGACACACCAAGCACTATAATTGGGTACACTATTGCTGACTGGGCTGGGTGTACTGATGATAGTAAAAGCACATCGGGAGCGTGTTATTATATAGGTAATAACTTGGTAGGATGGAGTAGTAAAAACAAAACTGCAGATCACTCTCAACAGCTGAATCTGAATACATAGCCGCTGGCAGCTGTTGTGCTCAATTAATGTGGCTTAAACAAATGCTAAGTGATTATGGTATTCAAGAAAACCAATTGCATCTCTATTGTGATAATCAAAGTGCGATTAATATTTCTAAAAACCCTGTTCAACACTCGCGAACAAAGCATATTAAAATAAGACATCATTTTATACGTGAATTGGTTAAATCTAAGGAATTAGAAATCAATTATCTTCCTACTGATCTACAACTCGCAGATATATTTACCAAACCTCTAGATTATAATAGATTCATTTCATTACGAAAATCTATTGGTATGGTTTATGCTGACTAATCATTTTGCTATTTATCCAAGTTTTTCCCTTTGTCCATTTGAGACAAAATGGGGGAGAAATTTGAGTCTATTCAACTCTTTCATATGCTAAACCGCTTAATCTTAGTGATTTATTGCAGGTTCTTATTGTACAGTTACTCTCAACAGTTGTAATAGGGTATTCAAATGTACTTAGTTGAGTTATGTACTTTTTGATTTCTAGGTATTGGGTAGATAGAATTTTGATAGGAATAAGTTTTTCTTATTTTCTTGTTGCCCTACGAGTCCTAGATGACTCAAAGGAGATTTTGTCTCATATTTCCAAAGGGGGAGATTGAAGCCCTTATACTTTTGACTCACTTGAGTATATATTGTATAAGTGCTCATCTAGTTTGGAAATTGTGACAAAATTGTGTCCTCCCTAGAATCCAAAGAACCTTAGAAGTTAGTTTGCTACTTCATCTCTCTATCTTGTTTTGATCAAGATCAAATTGCCAACACTCACACACGGTAGAATTCATTTATTACATATCATACTGCATAATAATGTGTGAACATATGTTGAGTGTGTTTAAATCCCTAAGTTGTAAATTTAATAATTTTTTGGGATTTTTTAAAACATTTTTAAAATAAGGTTTTCTTAATTAAAACTTGTTTTAAAAGTTTTGTGGTCAATTTGAAAATATTATTTGTTGGGTATTTTGGCCTAATGTTACCTTGGGTAGAATTCGAAAGCGGAGTAAACTTTAGGGTGTGGTTTTAATTAGTTTCAGATGCGCGTTTCAGATCCTGTTATCATCCAACACCTGTCTTTGTCTGATTGGCTGGAACTGTGTTTGTTTACGGAGTTAAAATCGCGTTTGTTCCTAACCCTTGGATCATTAGCTATCGACGATCTGCATACTGTCTTGGTGAATCCCAGTACAACTTTCTAAACCAATCAAAAATCGTTTAAGCACCGCTTTATTAGAACCCTTCGATCTAAGTCAATTTGACTTGACTTAATCCCGGCCCTTGGTTTTGAGCCAGCCTCTCGAACCTTCTCCTCACCCTATAAAAGGGACCCTATTCTCAGACTTTGAAGACTTTTGACATTTTCATTTCCTCTGAGAAATTGAGAGAGAAGAGAGAGAAGAGAGAAAACAGAGAGAAGAGAGAGAGTTAGAAACCCTAACCCTGTTCGTCTAAACCTCTTCCAACTAAACTCAAACACTTCTTCAAAACACCTTCATACCCAAAACACTACTCTGAGTGTTCTTGAGAGTTTGAGTTGAGTTTTTATTGCTGTAACCTCTTGTTCGTTAGATCTTGTTTTCAACTTAAACGTTTACTCAGATCTACTTTCTGATTTCATAGAAATTTCAGATCTGAGTTATTCATGTTACATTACACTTAGTTTCATTCTTTATTTCTCATCTTAAGAAATATGTTGTTGATTATTTTCATAAAACGTTTGCTTACTTTGAAATCAACAATAAATGTTTTCTGTTTCTAGTTCTTGTAAAACTAAACCTTTGACCTAGATGGAATCTCACTTGGAGGTTTTCAATCTCGATTTTTTTTTATATTCTGAGATTGATTAAGACCTTGTCTGTCTTCCTAGCAAGCTATCCGTGGATTCTGGGAATGATTTAAAGGTCAAATAAGGTGAAAAGTTTTGTAAGAAGAAAGAAAAAGAAAAGATCACAGCATATAGTGTTACTGTAATGTGTTAGGACTGTTTGTACTTAATAAGTGTGTGTGTGTGCATGCATGTGTTAGAAAGCACCTCCACAAACACTTTCACCCTACAACAAGAAAAGTGTTGGTAATAAGATCTTGTGAACAAAGAGTCGACGTAAAGTGCTGGAACAAATAAGAAGTTAACAAACTGGGAGAACTACATCTACAATCAGAACTGCAGAGAAGTTTTAAGAACACCAGAGGGTACATTCCTAAACTTATATAGGTCTGAGTTATTTGCATGTTAGTTGTATAGTTTGTAACTCATATATTTGTTTTAGTGGATTTTTTTTTACTCTGTAGAGGGAGTCGTGGATGTTTCCTCAATTGGTGAGGTTTTACCACGTAAAAAAACATCGTGAACAAAATCTTTCTACATCTCCTCATCTCACTCTTGGTTGTGCTGAGTTTAAGTTTTTTAAACTACTTTATAAACCTGTTATTCAATTCTTGAATAGATCTCGTACATACTGATTTGTTAAACACATCTTGTGTTCAAATAGTTTGGTTTTTACGAAAAGAGTTTCCTAAAAAAAACAGATCGGAGTTACTTAAATAGTTTATTTCTAATAAACGGATTTAGTGACATTTTTCAGAGGGCGAATCCCTCCTCAGCCCCCTCGTCAATATTCACCCTAACTGGCCCATACACGGCCACTAATACTGCCTCCTCACATCCTCATACATTGTTTCCCTCTAAAATTACCAATAATCCTGACCCATGCACCTTCTCCATAGTCACGTGCCATAGGCCATCATTATCTAGGAGAATCAACCTCCTATTAATGCACAAGCTGCCCTCAGAATTTATTAAGTAGGACTCTGCTACACCTATTTATAACGATTGGATCATCTTCTAACAAGACATGTCCCTTGCTTATGCCTTCATAATCCCTCAAACTATTTTAGGTGTGATAGCCATCACCACTATAAATACCCAAACTATCTCCTCCTCTTGACAAAGATCAATATAATTTTCCTCCCAAAATTGTCATCAACTACCATATAGTCATACGACTTAATGCATCATCCACCATGTTAGAGTTCCCCAGATGATACTCAATATCAAACTAACCAGGAATACCCTACACCCTATATCACGTTTAGACATGCACAAATACCAGATATGCAACCCATATATATCAAATTCCACTACTCATGCCTTGTATGATCATTTAGTAAAGGTAGACTTTATTACCCTATTAATAATGAGTCCATTATTTCTAAAATTACCCACTTATAAACTAGTGGTACAAATGTTTCCCAGTGCTCTCTTCATAACACGACTTCACCCTGCTAGCCTAAATCATATAATAGCTATCTGCTCTAAGAGTTATATATTCACATACCTAGTGACCAACATACTAAACCACTGACCTAAAGCCAAAATGTCTCCCAACTCTCGACGCTTACTAAGGTTCATGCGTTGGACGTCTCGTAAGAGAAATCCAAACAAGTAACCCTCCCGATACACTTCTACTTAACTTTGTCAATTATCGAGATTCGTAAGCCCAAGACACATTACTAAGACACTTAAAATCATGTCCCCAAATGTTAGTAAATCTGATTCTCAACTCTCACCTCTATAAAGGAGCCATACAATGTGATGCGATGCTCGCATTAGCGTTAAGTACCCATCGTTAAGTCAATCATACCCATCTTTCGACTTGGCTGTAACTATTGGTATCTCCTAAATCACTTTAGTAAAGTCTCTAAACACATGGATCAAATATAATGAAAAAACTCTACTCTATGAAGTCTCCTATCCAATATAATATAAAGGAGGGATCGATCCACCCTCATGACGAGGCAACACACAAAGAAATACATTCTACCCTAGAACAAAAGACATTATAACCTTGATGTAGCAGTCCAACATCAATCTACACGTCGCTAACCAATCCATAACCAGGATAAAATCCTACACATACTTATCTAAAATGAGTAGATACACAACAATATGACCTCCCAACGTCCACACCCACTCCCCTATAGATGGAACGAAAGAGATCCACGCTACCCAATGGTAAAAATACACTCATAATAATGACTAACGTTATATACACCAAACCAATCTTATGCGTGAATCTAGTGAAAATAAAAGAGTGTGATGCTCGTGTGTCACCCAAAACTCACCCCATATACCCATGAATAATAAGAGAAACCCTCAATCGCAAACGGCTTTCACTATAAAACTGGTCCACGGGCATCATACACATGCCCAAACTGACCTTTCCCCTGCAGAGGTAGTAATGCTAGAACTGTCGATGGGGCTAGAAGCTTCTATAACTATTTTCCTTTTAGGAAACCTACTCCTGAGCCCTAGCCGTGTTTGGACATGCATGTTATATGTGGAATTGTTCTCCACACATGAAACACCTCCCTATAAAATCTTCCTACTTTTAGCCCTACTCAACTTAACGAGTCTTCCCTTGTCTCTAGCCGTGCTGGCCCTGATATGGAAGACCATACTAGCATCCAATATACTTTTTCTAGCCCTTATGGCCCTTCCTGTAATTGTCGTTACCCGACCTAAATCTCTTAGCTATGACACCTAATGGGAATCTAGCTCATACTATCTACTCTGCTGCTATGGTGCCCCATTAGAACTATTTCCCCATTTTTGCCCTAATAGCTAGACACTTCGTCCCTTTTTGCTCCCTTCTGAGTGAAGTGATGGTATTAACAGTGTAAAAGTAAGGGATGAATGATATTAGTGTAAATCCGTAATGCCAAGTTTCCTGATAAATGCTGGAGAATTATCTTAGTGATTCAATTTGTAAACTTAAGGATCATCTTCTCCTCGGCGTTCACCTCATCTGTAATAAAGTTCATTAGGTGCGTGAACTCCTTATATTTGACCACAATCCGTATCTTCTGCAAAATGTCTAGGAACCTCCTCCTCATCTCCGTCTAAACTACCAATGAAAAGAACTTGTGGTTAAATCTCACCCAAAACTCCTGTATTGTCATCGAACCCCTCTCATCTGCTGTGGTAACTAACTCCCATCACTACCGAGCTACCTCAACTAGCTAGTACTTGCTTTTGAGTGTCGCAACACTCCACCATATGAAAATGCCTTTGGATATCTTTCTTCCATTGGATAGCTACAACCACATTTGTGCTTCCCTGGAACTCTGACGAATGGCCCTTCTAGAAGTCCTTTCCAACTCGTTCCCAAACAGATGACACTGGGTGAGCTTGCATTAGTGCCACTATATGTTATGGCTGTGCTTGGGGAAAAGGTTGTGCTAAGTCAGTCATCACAGGATTAACCGCCTGTGCAATAATGATGGCATCTACTTCTGCGATCACTATCCCCTAAGTGGTTTGCGGCTCCAGATGAGCCTTTTCTGTTGTGTCCCTCCATGCGGCATGAGTTGATTGTCCTCCCTCATTGTTTGGCCTATGAAACCAAAACAAATTTGTATGAAATTCACTTCAACTATATACAATAGGAGAAGAACATAAAAGAACAACGTTAGTCAACAGTCCTAGGCATAAGACTCTACATCAAAGAAAACACAATATTGAAAACTTAGTAAGTCCGTACACATCCTAAGGATATTAGAAACTGATGTTATGATACCAAATGTGAAACCCTGCCTATTCAAATACCAGCTGATCAGACCATTATTAAATTAAACAGTAATCATATCAGGTTTCATTCTTAGCATTACTATCGAAAACTAGTTAATGAAGATAATAACCCATTAATTTCGGTGTCAAAATTTTAAAAATTATTAACAGTCTTCGTTAAACCATTCAACCATATAAAATAAACATCCACAACAATAGAACATAATGAGTAGTGGTGTCATAAATAAATAAATAAATAACCGAATAAACTCTTGGTAAATCCCAAGTACAATAATTCAAATGTTAAATGAAATACTCCAAACAAAGTCTAATAATAAAGTTATTTCACTACGGGCGACATGACCAAGAGAAACACTGAAACAACATCGTAACAAGATAGAATGGAAAGAGGAGTCTAAGAAAATCCGACATGCATCCACAGTTGCTATAGCATCATCTCACTAAAACGAAAAGTTGTAAGGACATTTTTCTCATGTCCAACATGTTACATTTGTGTATGTCGTACGCCGCTACATTTGGCACGTCACCTCACGATCTCACATGACGGCCTCTATCCGAATTTCGGGAATCAAGCATTCAACATCTCCATTAATGTGTCCCGCATCTGCCTCAACGACTTCACGTTCTAAGATTTTAGGGACTTAATGCAAGTGGTACGCAAGGGAAGTCAAAACAGTGAAATAAGGCTTGATAGGGAAGTTCAAGGGCATTTTCGTAATTTCACATCCATAGTCCGGAGGTCTGGTCAACTGGAAAGTTGAATAGCTCGCCGTAACGAAGATACTGGAAGAAACGGCAACTCAATCCGAGCTACGGTGAACAAGTTATGGCCCGTTGAAAATGGAGATATGTTCATTGAAAATTCTGGGTATTTTTCTAAGTGTTTAAGCACCTGTTCCCAGCACACTTTCCCGAACCCAGCCCGAAACTGGTTCGGGGGGGGCGAACCGGTTCGCAGGGGTACCCGAACCGGTTCGGGGTACCTGTACACTGGATAGGATTTCAGTGTTTTTATTTTGCAAAACTCTTCATCTGTTTTGCTAACCACCTTCGGGGGAGCAGTTTTGCAAGACTTTAGAAGACGTTTTTGAGAGTCCAAATTACTCTAGTCTTCATATTTTTGAGTCCCAAGACTCATGTTTTGATTCACACAATTTCCAATCCTTTGTGAATCTTTTTGGTAACCCAAGAACACAACTTTTTAGTTTGTTCAAACCTTTGTGGAGAGATCTTTGCAACCGAGGGCTGCGTGTCATTGCTGAGGGAGTCTCTACAAAGTTTTATGGCTGCGTGTCATTGAGGAGTGCTGCGGTTCTTCCTTTGTTGATTGGACTGAGGTTCATGTGGGTTCGCTGCGTGTGGATTCATTGCTGACGACACCGACCGACGCCTGCGGGTATTAGTGTGTCACTGTATTTCATTGTAATCTCTGTAAGTTGCGATTTACTTATTATAGTGAAATAAAAGGTTTTGCCCTGCGGGGATTTTTCCTTAACTTTGTGTCACATGCTTTATTTATGGTTTGACACACACACACGTAGTTGTTTGCTTATGGGTTGTTTCTAAATAGACTCGAATTAAATAAGGGTTACTTTGAATCTTGCGAATTTAATTTAATTTAAATCAATTATCACACACCGAACCTATTCAGTTTCTCAAAAGTTATCCCTAATAACCCTGTGGCTGAGCACCTACAAAGTTTTGAAAATATTTTTGATATTTTTAGGGCCCAAAACATTTTTAAAAACAGTTGCAAGTATTTAAATGCACTAATAAATAGGCAGCAAGAAATATCCACTTTCATATAATGTCACACTCACATGAGATTATCCTCAACCCTCATCTACAGTGAAAACCTATCTCATGTATTTTAATTACCTAGATATGCTACCCCACCTAACGAGTCTATCCATTCTCGACATAATCCAATCCACTATACTTCTATCCCACTGTTACTACTCTTATATTTCTTTATTTTATTTATCACCTAGATACCATATATGTTATAACATAGTATTTCTCAATTATATTCATACCGCTACATAAACAAAGTAACTATATATTAGTTATAATTTGGTTTTCACACAATCATTTAAGTACACTTATACATATAATTCTCTTTATACGTATATACTTTGCATCCCAGAGCTGGACTCCGAGATGCATTCCCTAGTATTCTATCAGGTACCAGGTATGTCTCAGACCATCATTGGACCACATGAAAATAAAATAACCTTCTATTTTGTGTTGTGTGAATATAAAGTATACACTATATAATCAAAACAATCAAATAGAAAAACAAATATAATTTTTTTTATGAATTTGTTATAGATCTATGGGTTAGTACAGATTTAGTCCTTGCTCCTATTTTTTATTTGACCTAAACCCAGTTCTTAAGAGACTTAATACCATTGAGTCAATTTAATTAGTACCAAGAAACCCCTCTTTCCCTTGTTTAGAATTGAAGAGATTCACTGAACATTAATAACTGGGATACCTCATTTAAGTTTAAGGATACCGCACTTTACTTAAACGAGTCAGCCCCATTAATTCAATTAAGGATTTAATGTACAATTCCTAAAATTTTATCACAAAAATTCGATTCTTTTTTTTCAACCAAGAAGTAAGAAAGTAAAAATACAAAAAAATATCAATGAAAATCATTCCATTCCTATTTCGATCTGAACAGATCAATTAATTCTTTGATTCCTACCAAACTTCTCTACCCCGCGCTGATTAAAAGAACTGAAAACTAATAGACAAATAAGGATTGAGTGCCCTTTTACCATATCTGTACAAATAGAATATCCCATTTATACAGAATGGTAAAGGGGCCTTCTATGATCTATGATCATAGAAATGAAATGAATGGGTATTGTATGTATATCTAATTCTTACCAACTGGGGTCGAAATCTAACCACCGATTCAAAAATCGTAAACACATAACAGATGCGGTAATAAACATACATCGAATTTTTAGAGTGGCTTCTTCTCGTTCTTCCCCTTAGGGAACACTTTTTATTTATTTATCGAGCTGCTATTGTCTTCGAATTTATTGTGATGGAATTCTTTCTCATCCATATCCCCCTCTGCATTCATGATTTTTCCTGCCTTGGCCAAAAGTTCAGCCATGTAATTGGGCAGATCTTTTGCTAGCTTCCAGAACAGTTTTCTAGGCAACAAGTCAATCATAATTGCTGTCATGGCAACCTTTTCATTGTAATCCACTACTTAAAATATCTCAGCACTAAACTTGGTGATGTTCTCCCTTGTCGTTTCATCCTCAAGTTGATGGACGCTAAATAAGTAAGCCACCCTTTTCCCAGGTGTGTCCCCAAAGAAAAAATTATTTACAAAGAGGTTAGCCAACTGTTTGAATTACAAGATTTACCCTCTAGTCAATCCACTCTACTAAATTTGAGCAAGGTCAGTGAGAGTGCTTGAAAAAACATTGCATTATATCTCGTCTACTATAGAGAATATATTGCAGGAAGCTTGATATTGTTCCACGTGTAAGATATGATCTGATTTTCCTTCATACATAGGTGTGATGGTAGGTGGGGAGAATTTTGCGGGCATATGGTAGCTAACCACGGAGGCCGTGAATGGAGACCCCTAAAAAAATCTTTTCTTTAACAGAGTTTTGGTTCTTATGAGGTCACCTAGGCAATATTATATTCCTTTAATAGATCCCTTCCATTGTTAAGCTTCCTTAGATGAACTGTTAGGTTGTCGTGGTGGTGATCTGTCTCCTCGTCCATGATTTGTCCTCTTGTGTTATGCTCATCTTGTTCCCTTTTGGAGGTGCAGATGTGCTCGCGCCCCTTTACTTCTCAACTTATCAAAGACTGGCAGCTTATTGAGTCTCTCAAAGGCACTTATACGGTCCTCTATATATGTTTCATCATCATCATCCGTTGTTAATAGGGTGGAGGACCTACCAAGATGATAAGATGATTCATCTATTTTAAATTCTTGTAGATGAATAAATTCGTTCATCTCAGATCCCATATTTAAGTTTTTGAGATTTTTCAAAGCCTTACCTCGGCTCCCTTTCCTCCTATCTTAATAGGGGCGTATGGAAACATTTACTTCTACTTTCCAGCACTTCTCTCCATGAATGGGTTGATTGGAGGTGAATCTTCTCATCTCTATAAAGCCAACACACTTTGCGTAAGACCCCTTATGTTCTCTTGCATTACTTCCTAACTTTTAAAAAGGTTGCGCATGAATTTGGCTAAGTCTTCTTTTCCAGTAGGAGTGGACGGAGGTGCATCTTATTTTTCTTTACTTCTTTCAAGATGATCAACCATTGTTGTAAGAAGAACCCATGAAAACGGAGTATAGCAATAGGAAAACATAGTATGGTAAGATTTATTGGATTTTGACTATGGAGGACTGCTTGGCAGAGTTTTACGTAGAACTTATTGGTATGGCTATAATCTGTGGATTTTAGGCAAGAAATTTTACTAGTAGGAATAGTAAAATGAGCATGTGACAAGATTTTTGAGATTTTAATTAGGCATTTGACTCTTCTGCAATTAAGAGATAGAATTTTATTGAGAAATGACTAGGATTTTAGGCATTTCCCACAGACGATGCCTTTTTGTTATCATCTAAAAATGGAATTTGATTGGTATCTCAACTATAAGAATACCAAATCATAAATAACAAATAAAGTGTAGGTAATAGATATCAGAAGGGGTGAGGATAAGAGGATTAACAATGAGATATAAGTGGCTCAGCCTTATAATTGGCTTACATCCACTTCATGTTATTTAATATTCACATGTATCTTGAGGGATACAATCATGTCTAGGGTTTATACAAATAAGGATGTACTGTGTGTAAGTTGAAAATCTTTAACTGAGATTCATTGGTTTCCTCTTCCATTTAAAAGAATCCCCCTATTTATAATAATCTTGGTAGAGGGAATTAACTCACCAGCCAACATGGTCCAAGTGGGGACCTCCTAGATTCATGGATCACTGCTTGAGTAATTTAAGGATCTTGTCCATCAAGTGGGAGAGTTTAGAACATGCTAACCTATATGTAAATTTGGATGTATATTTCTTGACTATTCATGAGGGTCCTAGGCAATTATTTTTCCTTGTTGTCATTCGGCTAAGCGAGCTGAAAGAAATTTAAGTCGGTCGAGCTCCTTATAACGGAAAAAGGCCTTTATATATATATATATATATATATATATATATATATATATATATATATATATATATATATATATATATATATATGTATATAGTTGGCCAACATGCATAATATCTCTCGTTGCGCTAGCCTATCAGATCCTAAAGTCTATCCCGACTTCCCAAACTTAGCTAAGTGTAAGGACATTTTTCTCATGTCCAACATGTTACAATTGTGTATGTCATACGCCGCTACATTTGGCACGTTTCTACACAATCTCACACGATGGACTCAATCCGAATTCTGGGAATCAAGCATTTAACATCTCCATTATGTGTCCCACATCTGTCTCAATGACTTCACGTTCCACGATTTTAGGGACTTAATGCAAATGGTACGCAAGAGAAGTCAAAACAGTAAAAAAAAGGCCAAATATGGAAGTTTAAGGGCATTTTAGTAATTTTATAGACACCATTCGAAGGTCCAGACAACTGGAAAGTTCAAGAGCTTGCCGTAACGAAGATATTGGAAGAAACGGCACCTCAATCCGAGATATGGTGAAGAAGTTATGACCCTTTGAAAATAGAGAAAATTATGAGAAAAACCCTTGGAAAAATGTTATGTTTAAGCCCCAGACCAGCGATTCTTCTTGAATCGCAGGCCAAAACGATTTGGGGGGTAAACCGGTTCGGGGTACCTTACGCTGGATAGAGTTCCAGTTTTTTAAAACTCTTCTTGGAGTACGTCCCTACAACATATGGCTGCGTGTCATTAAGGATCTTGTTGCGTGAAGATTCTTTGCTGAAGATTGGGTTGCGAGTCCTTAGAGGGTGCGGCGTGTATTCTCTTGCTGAGTTCAAGACTGCATGTCCTTGTGGGTTGGCTGCGCGTTGATCCATTGCAAATTTCTCTATGTAATTATACGTTGCGATTTATAGATTCATAGTGAAATAAAGGTTTTACCCGAAAGGTTTTTTTTCCTGAAATCAGTGTCTCGGCATATTTATTGTGTCGCATGCTTTATATTTATTTATGGGTTGACGCACGCACTTTAAATGTTTGTTTAGGGGCTGAATTAAATAAGGTTTGATTGGAAACTTGCAAGTTAGTTTTAATCGGTATAACACGTTTTACAAATTGGTATCAGAGCAGGTTACGCTAATTTATCGCCTATTCTTATTTTCCGCAAAATGGTGTGATATTGATTTTTTTTAAAATCAGTTTTGTGAAAAATCGTAATTTTTCCAATGGAACGACCGTTTAATGAGGAGCCTATTTTTGAAAAAGTTCACGACCATGCTGAAAATTTAAAAAGTTTGAATTTGAAACTTTGCAAAAGAATTAAAGTTTTGGAAAAAGAAAATTCTCTCTTTAAAAGTAAGATTGAATATTTGCAAGCATTTCAAACTCAAAGTGATATTTGTTGTGAGCACTTTGGTAATTTGTGTATTGATTTTGATTCTTTGAAAATTGTCCAAAAGAAGAGTGATTATAGAGTCCTTATTTTAGAGAAGGAGTTGGAGGACTTAAATAATTCTTGGGTTCCCGTTTGTTCCGTCAAGAATAAAAAATTAATCGATGATTTTACGGCACGTGAAAAGACTCTTAGGGATAAGTTTGTTTTAATTGAGGGGGAACGCAATAAATTGTTAAGTTTAATTGATAGTTTGAAAAGTAAATCCCTAGCTTTGGAAGAGTCTAATTAGTTGCTTGAATCAAATATTTTAAAGTTGAAAAATGATTTAATTGATTCAAGTAGGTTTGATAGTGACGGTAATGGCTTGTCATGTTCTAATACTTCCGTTTCCAAAGCCAAAACCATTATTTGTTTTAGAGGGTCAACTAATTTCAAGGATGTTAGAAAAGGTCAACCCATAGGTGTCGTTCCACCCGTTTTCACATGTTCATATTGTGGTAGGAAAGGTCACCTTAGGCGTTTTTGTTTTGATCTTGAAAAATGTCCTTGGAAGTTTATGTATAGTGTTCCCGTGGTTCCCAAAGCCCCCACACATCATTTCACATCTATTTGGGTTAAGAAATCACTTTTAGAGGCACTAGATTTTGGACAAGTTGATTCCCATTTGCTTGCACATGATTCTTCTCTTGCCATATCATATAGATGATTGTGTTTGCATGTTTGTCATATGCTAGTTATACTTTTTGACATATTTTTTCTAGCGCTATGACATGTACTTTTTTTTATAGATTTTTGTTTTTGAAAAATACAAAAAGATTTTATTTTGATAAAATTTTTGAAAAATCCAAAAAGATTTTTGTATTGTGTTTGCACCGTTTATGGATGGAGACTTAGGATGACCGAGTCACAACATCATTCCATTTTTTCATGTGACTATTTGATAGTGTTTTGAGATAATATGTCAATTCATCCATGTGCTTTATAATGTGTGGAGTCATTAAGATGTAATTAAGTGTTACTTCCTGCATATTTGACTCAAAATTTCCTTTATTCCACACATGCACAAATTTGTTTGATTATTGTGCTTGTCTTATAACGTGTTGGTTGGGTGTTTTCACTTCAATCCTGTCCTTAAACTGAACCAAGAACGATAAAACTTGATAAAAAAGTTGTGCATGTAAGAGCCGTTTGTGAGTTTGTGTGCTTTAGTTTGATAACGGTGAAGGGCTACGAAAGTTTATCATTTATCCTTTGTGATTAAGCCGTCGTTTAAATTGGACCTAAAAAATTGAGGAATTTTATTATCCGAGGTCCAAAGAGGTTTAAAAGAGCTCGAAAAAATTAAAGGCAATAAAAAGAAATTCATGCCAATTATGGGCCAATTAGGTTGTTGCACCAATTCTCCAAAGTTTGAGAATTTAGTTTAATACCTCTAAAAGAAAATATATATGAGGGAGTTTGGTTGGAGATTTTAAAAACGGGTTTGCACGTCCTTGAAATTTTTGAAAATGCCCTACATAGTTTTAGACGTTATTGGGGTGGAAATCACTTGGACTTTGATTTGTTGATTTGCATAAGACAATGTCATCTAAATTCAATAATTTTTCCACCTAAGGATACTTTTGATGCTCATTCGTTAGGAGTAGACATATACATCGTGCACATATGATTGATTGAGTTTATCTACCTATCGAATATGTTCACACCCATTCGTTCCATTTCCTTGACTTGGTTGTTTGAGTTTAAATCCGTAGTGTAATTTTTTTTGTATCCTATTTTTGTATAAAAAAAATTTTGAAAAAATTCAAAAATAGTTTGTGTATTTTTTTGAACATCTTTTTGCAAGAGCACGTTTGCCATCTGATTGATGCTTCGTTTTGTATACTGTGACAACCTGACTTTGCTTATTTGATTTGTTCTTCTCATTTGTCTATTTGGGGACGTAATAAAAGCGGGTGAAAGAATTATCATTTTATTGGGGAGTTTGAATTTTGGGGGAGTTTTTGAGATATGACTTATGCTTTCATCATAAATTGGTATCTATGTTTATCTCATTTCAAACTCGATACGTCACTTGGTATTTTTTATTTTCTCATGTGTGTAGGTACTACATTGATGATCACTGAATTGCACACCCTGATGAGAAAAGTTTTGAAGATTTGAAGAACAAACGATGAAGTCTTGTTCATTTGTATCTTCCCAGTTTTAGGTTCATGGGAGGGTAGATTTGTATAGGCAATTTGTCATTTGATTATTCGGATTTTTTATGTATGTACCGGCATAGACATAGGAGGAGATTTGTAAGGACATTTTTCTTATGTCCAACATATTACATTTGTGTATGTCGTATGCCGCTACATTTGGCACGTCTCTACACGATCTCACACGATGACCTCAATCCAGATTTCGGGAATCAATCATTCAACATCTCCATCATGTGTCCCATATCTGCCTCAATGACTTCACGTTCCATGATTTTAGGGACTTAATGCAAGTGGTATGCAAGAGAAGTCAAAATAGTGAAAGAAGTCAAGATATAAAAGTTCAAGGGCATTCTGGTAATTTCACAGACACCGTCCGGAGGTCTGGTCAACTGGAAAGTTGAAGAGCTCGTCGCAACGAAGATATTGGATGAAACGGCACATCAATCAAAGCTACGGTGGAGAAGTTATGACCCTTTGAAATGAAGAAAATTCTGAGAAAAAACCCTTGGAAAAATGCTATGTGTTTAAACCCCAGACCAACGATTTTTCTCGAACCGCAGGCCAAACCGGTTCGGGGGGCGAACCGATTTGTGGTACACCCAAACCGGTTCGGGGTACCTGACGCTGGATAGAGTTCTAGTTTTTTAAAACTCTTCTTGGTTTCCTTATAAAAGCTAACTTCGGCGGAGTTGTTTTGTAAGACTTTGAGAGACAATTTTGAGAGTTCTAATTACTCTAGTCTTCATATTTTTGAGTTCCAATACTCATGTTTTGATTCACACATCCTTACCAAATCTTTATGAATCTTTTTTTAGCCCATAGAACACTTTGATTTTGTTCATCTTTCGTGGAGTTCGTCTCTACAACATATGGTTACGTGTCATTGAGGATTTTGTTGCGTGAAGATTCTTTGTTGAAGATTGGGCTACGAGTACTTGGAGGGTTTTTCATGTATTCTCTTACTGAGTTCAAGACCGGGTATCTTTGTGGGTTGGCTGCGCGTTGATCCATTACGAATTTTTCTATGTAATTGTAAGTTGCCATTTATAGATTCATAGTGAAATAAAGGTTTTACCCGAAAGTTTTTTTTTCCTGCAATCTGTGTCTTATCATATTTATTGTGTCGCATGCTTTATATTTATTTATGGGTTGACACACGCACTTTAGATGCTTGTTTAGGGGCTGAATTAAATAAGGTTTGATTGGAAACTTGCGAGTTAGTTTTAATCGGTATCACACGTTTTACACTAAGTGTTCACTTACTTATTCTCAATTCTCTAACTTTATATTTGTGGTCAATCATGCTATCCTACCCAAGGAACTAGCCAAATCATTCCCGAAATTGTAACCCAATTTTAGATTTTCTCCCGAGTGCGTTCACAAAATTATTCACATAATTTAAACTTAGAATCCATTCCCGATTAGCCTGTGACAATTCCTAACCTTCCCTATGAATTCCTAGAAGCCTAACTCTATCCTCAGACCCAAGATTCCATGTCGATCCTCAAATGGTCCATGAAAAACTACACAAGGTAGAGGAGACCAACTAGCAAAACCGAGCTGATTTGCTTCCCCAAAATTCAAATTTCCAAAAGAAAGCCAAATCCGAAACCACCAATTTGAAATTTCGATATCGCGCTCATTTTAGTAAAAAATTCATAACAAATTCAAAAAAAATCTAAAAAATAGAAAATTGATGCTCACACCTTCCTAATTCAATCCTGGAGAACATTATCCAACATCCAAAAGTGAATTAGTTTCGTTAGCAAAATGGTTCAATTTTTTGTGCTACCAGAATGAACTGTTAACAGGATTTTGCCTTCTCCATTCATCTAGGGTGATTCTAACCTTCACACAAACTCCATATATGAACTCTAATATATCAGTAACCATGAAACAACAATTCTTTAGGTGAAAATCATCCCGAAAACACATCTAATTCATTCGACATTAATTTATATCAAGAATCATACGCTAATAAAAACCTAGTTTCAAGATTCAATCTTTTCTCTTTTAAATCATTCAAGGACATATCTTTCTTATTCAATTAACATCGAATTCAACATATAATTTTCCTTAGATTCATCTCCTAACAAGTTCTTCATTCAAAACCCATATTCATTTAATTTTTAACCTGAAATTTCTATTTTTCTACACCCAATTCCATGAATTATTAAAACTACAATGGATATTAAAGCAAGTTAAATACTTGCCTTTAAACTGATGAATTTATGAGATTCCTCTTCCTGAATTTATTTAAGATGATCTTCCACCCGGTAGCACTTGATCTTCACCTTGGATCCCTTTCTTTTTACTTTTATTCCTTTCCTCTTCCCTTTTATATCTTTTCTAAAAACCCTAGCCTCTTAGGCAGATGGGTAACTACCCTTTCTATTCACCTTACTTAAATATAAACATAAACACTCCAAATCACAAAATCAAGTCAACCCTCATATGAGTACCTATTTTGGGCTATTTCGACCCATTCTGGACCATTGGCGAACTCAAAATTATCACCCGAGTTATGTAACATTAATTTCCATCTCATGCTCGACACGACTATATTCGTGTGTCTCGAATGAGACACCGATAAGCCTGTTGCACAAGTCACTTATGACGTAACATAATTTACTACATTTTTATTTACTTATCACATAAGTAAATGTGAATATACATAAATATTAACCCTTTATCTCCCTAATTCATATTTATTTAAGTTATTTTAGTTCTCGATTTAATTAAAATTAAGTGCACACGTGTAATTTAAAATGCTATAAAAATATGGAGTGTTACAACATTCTAACTAGTGACATATCAATTACTAATCATCTCATAATTCTAATAGTCATAACCGTCCACTAGTTCGAGCAGCTGAGTCTTCACATAGTAGTATATAGGCTAGCCTTGGAGTTTTGCAAAATAATGTAAGAGTGATGAACTTCGGAACTTCATTAAGAAGCAGTTGGAAGGAAGGCTGGACCCGAATTTTGCATAAACTTCAAAAGATATTGCTAGAAGAAAGTTGGGACATGACTTTGCCTCACCATTCACTGTGGAGATAGAAGCTTGAGAGACACTAAAGAAGTTATTTGTTCTGAAGATCACACCCGATAATGGACAGACGAACCCTACCCATCATATCAGACATTACCAATAGACGATGTTTCTTTAGAGTCACCATAATGCCCTTATGTGTCAAGTCTTTCCCTAAATTCTTGGAGAGATCGACATAATGTGTTTTTAAAAACTTTATCCCAAATAAATCTACTTATTGAGAATTCTAGACACACAATACGACTCACTTTATTACTAGTAACAGAGCGGTCAAGGAGGTCGATTTATTGATTGCTCTTAAAAAGAAGAAAAGACAATACCTTAGGCAGTACACACGATGATATTATAACTATTCAATGAGATATATGAATGTAATGAATAACTAGCCATTTCATCCTTCAAGTTTGGTATTTTTAGGTCGGACAATCTTTATCAATCCTTGATAAAGAAGTCGACGTCAATTATGGATGATATTATAACGCGTGTTGAAAAATACGCCAAGGTAGAGGGCATACTTATCATGGTAGAGGTTCTAACCGACTAGAGTTCTAAATATTCAAAGAAAAAAGACCTTAAGAAGACCTCCAGGGGAAAAGATCAGTCTGCTCCAGCGAAGAAGGGGTCAGAGAATGAAAATAGTAAGGGACAATCCAAACCATGGACTAAAAAAGTAGTTTCCAAGTGGTGGAGACTTGTTCAAAGAACCTATCTACAAGTTTATCCTCAAATTAGAGATACGTCATACTTTAAGAGACTTACCAAGATAGATAGGGATCATAGCAATGGGTATGCCAACCTCAGGTGCACCTATCACCAAGACCATAGGCACCGCAAAAAAAAATTACAAGATTTTCAAGAAACATTTAAAGTAGATCGTCCAAGATAGTAACATTAAGTAATATATTGATATAACAAAAAGCAAGCCCACGTCCAGAGTGAATATGGTGGAGAAGGAAGACAAAAATATCTTACCTATAGGAATGGTTATGACCATTCACAACAACACCAATCCTTTACAGTGTACCAAAAAAAGCTCAGAGGGAGGATGAAAATTGTAGCTTGCGTTCATGAGACATTTCAGGTGAAAATGTTAGCGGACATTCTATCAAAAGGGTAAGCAAAAACATAGACTTTGAATGGTCAATTATGTTTATTGATGAAGATGTAGTCATTGTGAATATTTTTCACAAAGACGCTTTGGTCCTACCCCTGTGGTGGCCAATTTCGATACCAAGAGAATTCTAGTGAGCTTAGGGTGCTCATCAGAGATTATGTATATGAGTTTGCTACTCAATATTGACTAAACTATTAGTGATATGGATACCAAGGTTGGTCCACTAATCGATTTCAATGCAAATGTCGAGACCCCTTTGGGGAAGATTAAGCTATCTGTTATGGTAATGAGATATAGTTCTATGTCATCGATTTGGAGTCACCTTACAATGTCATCCCAGGAATCTGATGGCTCTATAACATGAGGGTCATCCTTTTATCCCTTCATAAAAGCTTAAGTGTTTTAGAGATGAAGGAGTTATGAAGATCAGGGAAGACCAAGAGGAGGATCACAATTCCTTCATATCTGTAATCAAGACAAAACATAATTATTCCAAGAAGGTACATATTGATGCAATTCAGAGGATGACCAATACATGTTGCAAAAAAAGGCATTTATTTTAGGGTTGAAGAAACTAGAATGATCCCCTTCATACGAGTAATGTGGGAATAAATAACCGTTACATTGTATTCATATCAACTAAATAAAGCCTTTCTAATCGAATTAAAACTACCCAAGGTCAAAGCATAGTAACTCATTCACCTTCTTAAAATCAACACTGATGTCTTTTCTTGGTAACCCTACGATCTCTCAGGCATAGATCAATATATATATCCTATCATTGGATATATATGGATCTAATTGTCCGATCGATAAAAAAAAAATCCAAGGAAATTATCACCAAGCTATGGAAAGTGAAGTTAAAAACCTACTTTGGGTCGGTTCCACTAGAGAAGTCCAATTCTCGGACTAGATCTCCAACATCGACATAGTTAAGAAAAAGAGAAATTAATGGAGGGTGTGTGTATATTTTACCAATCTCAACAAGAACTTCCCAAAGGGAAGTTTTACACTACCCCGGATTGATCAACTTATGGATTCAATAGTCCGATATCAGCCCAAGAGTTTCATGGATGCGTACTTTTAATATCATTCAGTACCACTATTTAGCCTAAACCAGGAGAATACCTCCTTCATCATAACCTTAGGATTTAATGTTACAAAGTAAAGTCTCTCAATTTAAACAACATTAGGGAAACCTGCCAATGTCTTGCGACTAAGATGTTAAAGAAACAAATTAGTTAAACTATGGAGGTCTATATTGATGGCATGCCTATTAAGGGTAAGTAAGAAGAAAGCCACGCCAAGGATCTAACGAATACATTTAAGATCCTTAGAGAATATAAGATGAAGTTGAATTCCTCCAAATTTATCTTCGGAGTGATATTTGACAAGTTCCTGGGATGCTTAATGACATAAAGTGGGATAGAGTAAAATCTTAATTAGATCAAAGATCTATATGGTATTAGAAAGAAGAACACAATCAAATACGTAGAGGTCCCCACTAGGATTATGGACACATTAAACATGTTCATATATATTTCATCGGAAGAATGTCGACCTTTCTTCCAATCCTTAAAGAAGGCGAGATCAACTATCTGGAGAGAGGAATGTGATCGGGATCTCTAAGGAATTCAGAATAAGATCACTACATATAATTATTTATGTCATGACACAAGACAAACACATCATTGGTGCAATCACAGAATGGGGAATAAATATCCGTATATTATGCCAATCATGCCCTCCTTGAGGAAACGACTAAATATATGGCTATTGAGAAGATAGTTCGGCCACTAGTGATGACCAAGAAGTTGTGAGATTATTTTTATGCTTACATGATAGTGCTCCCCATGACTTATCTATTAAAGGAGGCTTTAAAGAAGGTAGACATTTCATATGAATGACAAAGTGGTTTATAGAGATAGTGTAATTCGACATCAAGTACGAGCGATGGACTACCAACAAATGAAATATTATGGCCGACTGTGATGTTGAATTCTCACTATCGCCTCCAAGAAAGGACGAGGAGCGGAATTTAATCTTGGAATCACTTATCATCATTGAAATGATCAAAGATGGAAATTGTTAGTCGATGGGGGCATTAAAAGAATATGGTACCGACGTCCGGATCATCTTTGTCACACCATAAGATTACCTCATAGAGTAAGCAATTCAATTGAGATTCAAGGGCTTAAATAATGAGGCAGAATATCAATTCATAATATAAACTTGCAAATGGTGATCAATCTATGAGCCCATTATATAGCATAATATTTGAACTCTCGTTTGATTATAAACCAACTCAGTGGTGAGTACAAAGCTAGGAACTCCAGGATGCTGGCCTACCAAGACAAATTAAGGAAAAAATTTCAACTTTTGAGGTTCTCGGTGGAATAAATACTAAAAAACAATAACAACCATGCAACTGCATTACCTACCCTGGCATCCACCATTGACACTGATATAAAGAGAATAATCATAACTAAGTATTAGATCAGACCAGTATTGATGATCTAGATCTAGTTTTTGAATAATGGAGGTATACCTTCTGACATCAAAGAGGCTCACAAGTTGAAGATCCAATATGTAAGGTTCTCCCCTCACTCCAAAGGCAAACTTTATTACCGATAGTTCATTGCCCTTTAGTCAAATGCATCCATTCAGACCAAGTGAAAGGAGTCCTTATCAAGATGTACGGAGTTAGATATAGAGCTCACGCCTGGGGAAGATCATTTTCTTATAGGGTGATATCTCAAGAATATTTGTGGCCTTTCATGCAGAAGGATGTTCTTTGATTCACCCAAAAGTGCATTAAAATGTCAACAGCTCTCCCCAGTCATTAAGTAGTCGATCGGATATCTGAACCCCCTACTAGTCATTAGCCCATTTCTCAATGGGGTATGAATATTGTGGGACCTTCTTTATAGCATCAGTTAATCATAAGTACTTGATAACTTCCATCGATTACTTCACAAAGTGGGTTGTTATAAAACCGCTCACCCACGTCAAAGAAGAAGATGCTAAGCGATTCGTGTGGATGAATATTATCACAAGGTTTATGATTACTAGAGCATTAGTCACCAAAAAAGGAATGCAGTTTGACAATGACATATTCAAGGACATTTGTGCTGAACACGAGATTAGAATCCACTACACATCAGTCGTATTCCTGCGGTGTAATGGCCAGGCCAAAATCTCTAATAAAACTATATTGGCAGGGATCAAGCTCCGACTGGAAAACGTATAACGAAGATGGGTGGAAAAAATCCTTTCGATTCTTTGGTACTATAAGATAATGCCATGGATATTGACTAAGAAAATCCCTTACTTTCTAACTTACAGAAAAGAGGAAGTCACCCATCTGGAAATTGGACTCCCAAATATTTCATTAGAGATCTTTGAATCTGGTTCGAATGATGATCAATTAGTTTACGAGGTAAATCTAGTTAAAAAATGCAAAGAAGACGATCTCATACACCTGGCCACTTACGAACAAACACTGGCAAAGTAACAATACAAAAATGACAAAGTTAGGAAATTCCATGTCGGCGATTTGGCTCTCAGAAAGCCCATGCCTATGGGGATGAAGCATTCTAATGAAAAGTTAGCACCGAATAGGCAAGGAACAAATAATATAGTGTCAAAAAGAGGATATGGATCCTATCACTTAGAGGAACTAGATAGTACAATAGTTATAAGGTTATGGAATACCACGAAACTTTGGAAATTCAATCATTAATTTGGTTTTCATTTCTGCAAAATGTTTAGTTTATTTATGATCAATAAAGTTTTCTTTTACTATTATGATCTTGGTACAGTTATTTAAAGCACTAAACCCACTTGAAAATAGTGGTACAACCTAAATTGGGTTGGTTGGCCAAGAATAGGCACAAACCCACCTAAGAATTGGGTGGTACAACTTAGAATAAGTTGTTTGCATATATATATAACATCAAACCCACTCAATAAGTGGTATGACTCAGAATAAGTTGGTCGCCTGAGAATCTGGCATAATACCCATTCAACTAGTTATACTACTTTGAATAAGTTGATCACCTATGTGTAACACTAAACCCTCTTAAAAATGGTGGTACAACCCATGTTGGGTTGGCTGGTTTAAAACAGGGACAAAACCACCTAAGAATTGGGTTGTACAACATAGAATAAGTTGGTCACCTTCGTTTGGAATAAAATCCACTCAAGCATTGGTACGACTTAGAATAAGTCGAGCACTTGAGTGGTATGACTTAAAACAAGTTGGTTGCCTAAGTTTGGCACTGAATCTACCTAAAAATGTTGGTATAACCTAAGATGTATGGCCATCTTAGAAGATGTAAAAACCAACCTAAGAATTGGGTGGCTCAACTTAAAAATAGATTGCCCACCTACGTTTGGCATTAAACCCTCACAGTAAAAATTAGCTAATCGATCCAGAACAAACATAGGTCTATCCAGAAACAAAGCCTTGTTACTAAAAAATAAGTTGAACCTCCCTGAAAAGGGCACTCTTAAAGTTGGACCATCAATTTAACTTGTTAGGGCAAGTTTGTTAATATGGTCCATATATTAAAATAACATATCTTACTAAGGCATAATCAGGGATATTAAAAACCGAGCACCTCACAAGTAAAAAATGATGAATGCGAAGAAAACAATAAAGGAAAGAAAATTTCTTTCATTAAATATAAAAATGGCCTAGGGCCTACAAAGTAAATGACCAGTTGTTCCAGAGAAAGTTTAAACCAAAAAATAACTAAAACTAAGGCTATGGAGTGTTGTACCTGAACCTACTTGAGGTGAATTTTCCATAACACCGACCATTTCTTTAGTTGGAATGTCATCATCGGTGGAAACCTGGTTGATGGCGTGTGCATCTTGGTCGACCTCATAGGCTATCTAATTGTCCCCAAGAGCAAGGCGATCGACTTCTCGAACTTCAGGAACTTCATTACCATATCCCTTTGGATTCTCCAATGGAAGGTGTTCCGAGAATGCTCGATAGTGCGTAGGCATGGATGGTCACAAATATATGTTGTTAGTTTTAAAGATAAAAAAAAAACTTTAAAACCCAATAAAACTTGGTTCACCAAATTAAACCATTTGTTGTGAAAAATCGATTTACCCACTTTTATCTTTTCAACCAAAAACATGAATCTAAGTGATAAGCACATAAAATAAGTAAAACATTTACAACATACCTATGTATGAGGAAAACCACAAAGGAAAAATCCTCTAATGGTCCAGCAAAACAGATCACTATGACAAGGTTTTGCAAAGATTAGACAATAGACTTACTCAATGAATCGTCTCGCTCGTACGCCTCGATACTCTTTTATCTTTAACATTTCCTCCACGTTGAAAATGTTAGATTCCACCCATGAAAGATGACACAACGAACGAATCCATGCACGCCTCGGTATCCACTGATAATGCTCAGGATTTGTCTACGAAATCATAACACGAAACACCGCTTCTTGACCATAACACAACGAAAAAGTATGGAGACCACCGCATGAAACTTCTTATCTCAATATGAAGAGGGAATAAGATTTAGTTCCCAACATAAAGATCTTAAAGAATATGAACATGTAAACTTGGATCTTTAACCTCAATGGGTAAAAGTAGGGTTTTGAACTTTGGTAAACATGTAGGAATTTTATTTTTGCCAAAATTTCTTGAAAAAAAACTGAGTCCAACATGCCTTCAATAGAGAAAACACAAATTTCAAGGTGGAAAACTCATTTGAATGCCAATGCAAAGTTCATTCGAATGAAAGGTCTTTTTTATTTTAAAGAAACTCAAGTTCGCTCAAATGAAGAGGCTTTCTCGTTCTGACAAACTTCAAATGAGCTTCCAACGAGTTGTCCACTATTTGATAGAGAGTACTTGCTTGATATCTGTTAGATGCACATTCCAACGAGTTTCCAAAGCTCATTATAAAGAGGTACAACTTTGTTCGAATGAAATGTCCATTTCATTCTAACGAGGTATGCAACTTGTTCTAATGAACTTGGAGAAAAAAATATTTTTTTTTCAAAAACAATTGAAAATAGTTCCAAACGATTTGTTTAAAATCAAACATCTAAAACTAAAACTAAGGACCATATTCAAAATGCATCTCACCTTACGAGATCCTCGGTGAACATGAAGATAAATTTGGCATAAAAATACGTCACAATGTGTATCCAACTTTAAATCTTGGCCACTACGTCTTCGTCCAACATGTCATATGCTTATGAGATCGACAATATAAAGCCAAACCTATGAATCAAATTAATTTGTCCAAAATTAAGACAATTACAAACAAATTGACTCAATTGGCTATTCCAGGACAAAAATAAAATAAAAATCCTATAGGCCGTCAACCCCTCTAAAAAGACTCTATACCAAACACTAGAAAGTAAAAAGAGTAAAAACGTTCGGCACAGGCAAACAATCAGTAGATTTTCATGCATAAATTTTTTGCCGCTCATTGTAAACCAACATACTTAAACACACCTTTAAATATAATGAGAATATAACAAGTATAAAATTTGCAAATTGATCAATTTTGAACTATGTCTAACAATCTCAACCTAGTTAAGACATCTCCCCCTAAGATAAAGATATCCAAATCATGAAAGGAAAGATACCATTTCTGCCCCTTTTTTGTTCAGGAATAGATAAAGCAAGAAAGCATAAATATATTTCTTCCCCATAAACCGAATCTCCTCCTAAATATGTGAACACGTGATACCAAGAGAAATAGGGGGAAGGAATAAAACCATGCAATGGTATAAAGTGAAACAAAACACAACATGGAAACTCAAGCACAAATAATTTAAACTATTATCAACCAATACCACTATCGATGCAAAAAGATATCAATATTAATAATCAATAAAGTATTATACTAATTTTAAATTACTAATTTTAGATATAGAATTTCAAAGAACACAAGTACAGACAAAGTATATAGCATATCAAATGCAATCGTAAACATGGACTGTTGATGTAAAAAATTAGATCGCTCTAATTATTCAATCACAGATAAATAAAATGAGACAAAGATTTTTAAAGTGGTTCAGCCTTATAAGAATGGCCTACGTCCACTGTTATGTTATTGCTGAGTGTTTGGGAATTCTCGAGTACAAGTTCTCTCAAAAAATTCCCGTCCCTTTGAATGAGGGCGATACAAGGTATTTATATCCCTTAGGCTGTACATGCAAGGGTTGATACATTAAATGTTATACATATGAAAGGGTAATACATTTAATGCAGCGTGTGCATCAAGAGGATGAACATTCAATGAATAATTGAACTGTTGATTATCTGGAAATTAATGCTATGGCCGAGATGCAACTCAGACCGCCTTAGTTACTCGTTGCTTAGGAGATCCTCGGAGCGCTAGAGTACCTCAGAGTGCTGAAGTTCCTCGGTGTATCCCCTCCTGCATTAAATGAACAAGCTTGATTCTTCTCGGGGCTAAATACCCTTTTATTCGCTGAATATATGAACAAGCTTGAGCCTCTCCGAGGTAAACTTTTCTTTCTGCAGTATGGTCTCCTCCTCCTGCATCTCCTCCTGTAATAACATTACAATCAAACGATCCAAAATGTATGGAAAATACCTCTCGTTCTGGCTGCCTTGGTTTCTTGGGAAGATCGGGTCATCCTCTGGATCATCTTCATGATTTCTCTTCTTTTCCTCCTCTGCTCGACGAGGAGATCTAGACCTCTCTCTAGCTCGGTTATTATTTTTTCTTTCACCTTCCCGATCAACATATTTTGCTAGCTTTCCTCTTCGGATGAGTGTTTCAATCTCGTTCTGAAGAGCTATGCAATTTTTGGTCATGTGACCATGATCTTTATGAAACTCGCAATATTTATCCTTACTCCTTAAATCAGGGTCTGACTTCAGTTTCTTTGGCCATTTTACCTCCTCGTTGTTTTTGATTTCTTCCAAGACATGATGAATACCCATTTTCAAAGGAGTATAATTGTCATATTTCTTCAAGACTTCCCATGATGATTTATTATTTCTGGAGCGTTTATCACCGCCATTGCCCTTATGCTCTTTATTCTTAGACTTGTCGACTTCCACCTTGGTGTCTTTATCTATATTCTTCTTTGCACCCATAGCTTCCTCGGCATTCATGATTTTGGCCGCTTTTTCCATCAGTTCTGACATAGTTTTAGGTGGATCTTTCGCCAAAGTATAATACAACTTATTAGGCAACAACCCACTCATAAAAGAGGTGATTGCTGTCTTCTCTTCGTAATCTATGACCTCCAGCTTCTCGTTATTGAAATGAGTTATGTAATCTCTAGTACTCTCACCAGATTTTTGTCTAACACTTAACAAATGTGCTACTCGTTTTATTGGCTTTGCTCCAAAATAGAAATTGCCGATGAACAACTCTGCCAACTGAAAGAAAGTTGAAATCTTACCTCGAGGAAGATTGTTGTACCAAATCTGAGCAGCTCCAGTAAGAGTTCCAGAGAATGCTCTACATCTCATCTCGTCGGGGACAGCATAGATATCGACGGCAGCTTGATATTGCTCTATGTGTAGAACAGGATCTGTCTTTCCATCATATTTGGGGGTCACCACAGGTGCTTTAAACTTTGTCGGGGTAGGAAAACCCACAATGGCCTGGACAAAAGGTGTCCCTTGAACAAAAGTTCGTTGTAAGGGATTCTTCGCCTTAGCCATTTCTCCCAATCTATCCTCCAAGCGCTGAAGGGATCCTTTCCACGCTTCATTTCCTTCCTCGGGCCTATTGGTTCGAGCAATAGATCATTCTGAAGTAGCCTCCTGAGATTTATCTTGACGAGCAACTGGTCGTGATTGTGCTGATCCTTCTCTTAGATCTGATGGTCGTCGAAAACTCCTCGACATGGTCTTAGGTGGACTCCTATTCCTCTTACGACCTAATCGACTGAAAGGAGACACCCTACTCAATATTTCTAAGGCACTGGGTTTTTCTGGAGAGAGGGTGATACGTTGATCAGTATCTGTAGCCCTTATTGACGAAGTTCGCCCAGGTTGATAAGAGAAATCATCAGACTCCTCATTACGATATGACTCAGTACGCCTGGATCGTGAAGAAAGTAAATAAGTTTGCCTCTGACCGCTTTGCTGTCCAGAACGTGCAGGTGCATTGCCATGAAGGGTTTGTATGAGTTGCCTCATTGTGTCTTGCATAGCGGTTTGTCCTTGAGCCAGATTCGTCATAATTTCGGCCAGATCTGGAGGTGCAGAGGGATTTGGAGGATTTCCAGCATTTCCAGCGTTTCGATTGCTAGATTCTGGATTATCCTCCATTGTTGATGAATGATTTTTGGTAAAAAATGATAATAACAATCGTTCCCACAGACGGCGCCAATCTGTTGATGTAAAAAATTAGATCGCTCTAATTATTCAATCACAGATAAATAAAATGAGACAAAGATTTTTAAAGTGGTTCAGCCTTATAAGAATGGCCTACGTCCACTGTTATGTTATTGCTGAGTGTTTGGGAATTCTCGAGTACAAGTTCTCTCAAGAAATTCTCGTCCCTTTGAATGAGGGCGATACAAGGTATTTATAGCCCTTAGGCTGTACATGCAAGGGTTGATACATTAAATGTTATACATATGAACGGGTAATACATTTAATGCAGCGTGTGCATCAAGATGATGAACATTCAATGAATAATTGAACTGTTGATTATCTGGCAATTAATGCTATGGCCGAGATGCAGCTCGGACCGCCTTAGTTGCTCGTTGCTTAGGAGTTCCTCGGAGCGCTAGAGTACCTCGGAGTGCTGAAGTTCCTCGGTGTATCCTCGTTGCTCGGAGAGATCATGAGTTGGTCAGGTAAATGAACTTCCTCGTTGCTATTGTGCCAAGTAGATTGACACGTGTTCTCATATTATTCGTCCATATCAGCATATTAATTTTGGTATCAACATGGACTAAATGCAATCTTAAATACACATAAAGTATATAGCATGTCAACTATAGATATATCATGATACTAATATAATCATATAGCATGTCAAATAAATCCAAAGATAAAGTATATGGAAAACATGGACTAAATGCAATCGTAAAGTCTCAAAAACAATACTGTATATAGAAATATGTAAAATATGCCAATGAAAACTCGAAACATATATATATATATATATATATATATATATATATATATATATGTTTTTACTGTTCAATAAGATGATAACACATTTAAGGGTTGAGATGGAAGCCAACATGACAAGAAATTGAGGGTCAAGATCGTTTCCCCTTATCTATCTTACACGTCTGAAAATTTTTCCACTTTCCCCTTTATTGAACACAAGGCTCAAAAAGAAAGGATGCTCAAGAAGCGTATTATGCCAGAGCGCAAGGCTCAAGAAAAAGGCACGGTTAATCTCTCTGTCTCTCACTCCAAACCTTAAACTCATCTGATGTATTTTTGCTCTCTCTCCCATAATCCAAATCCACCCCAATGGCATAAAACCTCCACCCATATCCTTCAAAGAAGATATTCGAACAAAAGTCCGGTGTGTTAAACAGAGCAAAGAAGAGAGAATGCCCACAACTGTGATATCTGATGTCTTTGATTTTTCTTGGGTTTTGATGTCCACAACTACCAAGTAGCTTGGGTTTTGATTTTGCTTCCTCCAACCTTTACCTCGCCCTCTCGCATTTCTGCCTTTGATGAGAGAGAGTATGATACCTTCCAGTAAACTCGAGGGAGGGCATGCAAGTTCCATGAAAGATGTCTTTTTTTTCAACTTTGGATGTGTAACAGGCACAAGACCTCTCTTTATCCCTCTTAAACCCTCACTATTTGAATACCCATAAACCCTTATCTATGGGATTGTTTCTTTATCTTTTTTTTTTCTTTGCTAATTTGGTTTATGCATCAAGGTTTTCTGTTTTCGCTTTTTCAATGTGAAATTTGAAAATGGGGCTTTCGACTTTCTTCAAAGATGGAGAGAAACTTATATCAGGGGAAAATCATAATCTCTGAAATTGAACTGCCAGATGGTGTCGTTGTCAGATCGGGAGGTTATCGAATGCGTCGGTGAGAGTGAGTTCCAGTTAGATTAGGTTTTAAAGAGTCAACGTTACGTCCAGTACCATGAACCAATTATCTTCTTCATATAAGATCTAATGGGAGTTTGCTTCTCTTACTTTAATTCTAATAAATCATTTTCAATCTCTCCTCGATTCTTCCATACTCATTAAAATCAACTTTCCCCTCTCTCCAAGCTCCATCAAGGTCACAAATTAAGGTATATTTTTTTTTATCTCCATATGCTTGAGCTGAAGTGGGTCTTTATATGTTTATATTTATGTTTCATTGAGCTAAAGTAGGTCATTATCTCCTCACATCCTCTACATGCCTAGGTATTTTTTCATTGATTTTTGAGATTTGAGACTAAGGCATCATCAATCAGAGTGCTCAAAAATCATATTAATGTTAATTGCTTATTTATGGCTAAGTTTTATGATTTTTTTATGTTTTTTGACCAAGCTTAGGTATATGGCCAAGTCTTATGTTTTTTTTCTTCTCACAATGCTATTAATAGTAACACTAATTCACTACTAGCATCTATACATAACTCCGACCATATAGGGGTTGTTTTTTCACCTAATGCCCGTTCTCAAGTCTTTCTTACAATAATGTCAAATCTGTTGGACTTCTTTCTTCCAGGTCAAAATATGTTATATGGGAGCTGGGGGCATGTTGATTTCAACATTTGTAAAATGAAACCAACATGAAAGTTTCATGAAATGGAAAGGAAGCAGAATCAACTTTAAAGGATTTTGGAAGAACTGTCGAATTGATGAAGGGAAATGAAATCTTCTCACGCTAACTTCTCATGAAGTATTATGTTATTTTCTATGGTGTGTAAATGGGTATTAGTTTGAACAGTCGAATTTATTTATTTTGTGTTTTTTAGATCTGGGTTTTTGTATAAAGTGCCATATTTGGGGTTTTGGGGCAAAAATTATATTTTTGTTTTTTTATCATTTCATTAGTTTTTGGTGTACACAGTTTTGTATAGGAATTTGGTGTACTTGGGGAGCATTCTATTCATTATTGAGTGAGCATTCTATTCATCTTGGTGTATATTCTGTCATAAGTGTGTTTTTTATTGCTTCCATCCAAAGAGGATTTGTAGGCCATGTGTTTAATAAAATGCAAATGAGTGTTTATTATGGAAAGCTTTAAAAATTTATGTAATGTGTGGGTTATGACTGATTTGCGTAGTAGTTTTTTTTGAATTTTCATCCACTATTTTCCTCCCATTGGATACTTGACAAATAAATTTTTAAAAGTTTTCATTTTTCATCCTCATTCCTTTTTAGCATTTTCATTTTCATTAAAATTTTATTTGAAAACACCTAAATAATCAAAATTGGTATTTAGACCCCATAAAAATAGGACCATAATGGGTGGTTGATATGATTTAACTATCAATATTTCCGTAATGGGTGGTTGAGATGGTTTAGTTATCAATACTTTTCAAATGATTGAACTAGGTTTGAAAGTGTTGGAAAGAATAATAATACATGATGTTTAATGCGGTTTGAAAAATAGTTCTCTTTTTTTGGTGTGTTGACCACATGATGTGGAGAAAAGATAAAGGGGAAGTTTTTTGGTGAAATATGGTGGTGTTGTGTGATGGTGATAGAGTTAGAGTCTTGGTATGTGTACTTTGTTGGCAAAGTGGGAGCATGATTCGTGTGATAAGTTTTTTTATGCCATAATAAAGTTTCTATGATAAATTTTATGATAGAAATATTAGTATTATTTGATAACATTAATTTTTTATATGATAATACTGATATGTTTGATGAAATTAATAATAAAAAATGTAAATAAATTGCTATATAAAAATGATTTTTTAACAAAAAAGAAATAAATTGCTATATATGTTTATAAAGAAGGGCAATTTAGATAGTGTGTGAGAGAAAGTAACGGGTTTGTAATGACGTTAGACATTTTGAGCATTAAATACTTAAGTGGCAAAAGTGATGTTAAATTTAAAAAATAATCACAATAAAAATAATTAAGAACACGAACTATTGAATCTTTAAAAAGCCCAAAGTCTACTATTTAATATAAAAATAAAATAAAACGTATGTGTGTCTATAATGCATTGCTTTATGTAATGGCTTTATGTAATTTACGTTCTGTGGTTAGTAAATTGAAATGGTGCAAATGCACACTTAAGAACCGAACATTATATGATCATGTGTATTTGTTGCCAATAATAGAATCAAAATAATGAGTGCTTTAATTTTATTGTTGGAGTATTTTTTATTTCTTAAACAGGGTGGATAGTCCTATAAATAGAGGAAATTCGGTCCAATTTTTATAAATTATCATCGTACCTTCAAGATGAATAATCCCATAAACAAATGAGATTATGGACATTTTTTAAATTACGCTTTGTTTTATTAGAGAACGAATTTTTTTTCATTTTGCAAATATGTACATTGAAAATTTTCGTCGTGCCTTCAGGCACGGGCATTCCGCTAGTGTATATATATATATATATATATATATATATATATATATAAACTCAACACAAACACTTAAGATTTACACACTATCATAGTATTGATGTGTCTAAATATGTGGGATGGAATGAACTAAATACAAATGAATTATGACCCAAATACTCAAATATGTTTAAGGAGTTCAATTTGATCGCAAAACTTTATCAAACTAAGATTTAGCCTCAGATGACAAGATAAGGTGAAATCTATGAATAAATAAGCATAGTGCACATAAAACTATAATATTGATGATTCCACAAATCAATGTCATCATGACACAATAAGCATAACTAGGATCTATTGTACAAACTCATTGATCTTCAACTATAACACTCTCAAAAGATAAACATATAACATACCTTTTTTGCAATCAATTCTTTTAAAAGTATCACTTATTGAGAATGAAACAAATAAATTAAGTTGGCATTGAAAATTTTTCTATTTTTATTGACTTTAATCTTTTCTAATAGGCTCTTTCTAACAGTGTCTTTCCCGTAAGGGATATTTTCTCATTTCTTAGCCCTTTACCATGTACCCTCATATATATAATAAATAAAAAAAATATCATGGATAACGGTTCTTACATGCACAAATCCCCCATAGTAACGAAATATGTAGATGAGGCATATACTAAGCGAATCCATTAAGCGAATCAAAGTTGAAACAACTCCATCGAATCATTATTAAGAACAATCTAAGTATTTACAGGCATAACCAAATGTCCTAGTCACATGAAAATCATCGAATGAATTGGATTCAAACACACCAATATGTCACACAAAATGTGTAAAACTAAAATACACAAAACCAAAAAAATCATTTTGAGTTTTTCTATTTTTTTAAAGATAACCAATTTGAAAACAAATTAAGCCAAAAGAAAAATAAATCTTTTTGGTATTTTTCAATATGACCCAATAACTGAAAAAAAAATACAAACGACTCAAACATCATACAACTAGGAACTATATATAACATGAAGAATAAAATCTATTGTATGCAATCATGTGAAAACAATCAACCATTAGATATAGAATGAGATGTATCATGTTCAAGCAAATGAGAATAAAAAAGTCTAATATGTAAAGACTCCAAATACTATTTCCTAACTCACATAGGTGTAACGTGATGCTCTCGAGTTTTGAAACCCTTGGTAATTATTCTTGGACTTTCTAAGACCCTTTTTAAGATAATAGAAAAATTCCTAGGGTGACCTTTCCTATTGGAACGTGTGCAAGTGAAGACACGACGAGGGTTATTACCTAAGAGTTGACCTTTATGAACGTTCCTAGCAACGGTTAACTATTTCGAATACATAGTATTGTCTTGGGTAGTGCAAGCATTTTTATAGTCAAAGAAAATTCCATGCTTGTCACCTTTGATTTGGACGATGCCTAATATATTATCCAACTTTTCTAACCTAGATTCTAAATTAAATTTTCACGACTTGAGTCTCTCAATCTTTCTTCAATCTTAACTATCCAGGACTCAAGTAAACACCTAAAATCCTCAAACTCTACAATCTCTTTCTTCATAACCTCCATCAAACCACAAAGGCTATCTATCTCACCCTCAACGTCGTCTAGTTTCTCTCAAAGAGTCCTCTCACGTTCCTTAGGATCCTCAATCAAAACACTATCATCATTTATTAAGGGACACTCCTACAACTTAGCTTCCAACTTCAAGTTATCCTTTTTCACTCTCAACGCATCCGCATATAACTCACGGAAGTCTACTTGGAGTTCAATCTACTCCTCCTCTTATTCATCCTCATTTTATTCTCCACTCTCATCACAATCACTAACTTAGGGATCACAAGCAATGGCGTCGAAAGTGTCATGAAAAGAAATATTTCTCATAAAGTCTCATATAACTAGCAATGAACGTAGTGTAGTTATGATCAATAGGGGAATTGTGTCCCTCTTTCGGATCACTATCACTAATGGTGGCATTGTAAACCTTCAATTTATTTCCTTCCCTCCTTAGTTTAGTGGGGCACTTAGATATCCTATGGCCATAACCCTCGTAACCATAACATATTTTTGACTCATCCCTCTTAAAGTTATCATTAGGACTTGTAGGGAAGTGATCATCCTTGTTATACATGTTTTTCTCAAAAACATTTGCATCTTTCAATTGCTTATAAAATTTGAGAAATTTCTTGAATTTCTTTACTAAGATGACCATATCCTCAAACTCGATGTCAAAATCATCATTCGAAATAGTTATTTTCTCTTTATGATCATCCAATGTAATTCCTTTATCTTTATTTTATCTCAGTCTTGGAGGAAAACATGCCAAGCTCATATGTTTGTGGCTCACTTACAAGATTTTTATGTTTCGTAGAATCTAAAGTACCCAAGGAATTCAAAACCGTCACTTTTGAATTAAATATTTTAGGCAACGACATTAAGATTTTCTTGATTAATCGGTTATCGAGTATATTCTCTCCCAATTTAAAGGACAAGTTAACTATATCGTAAAATCTAGTCTAGAACCTATCAAAGGTATCACTCTCCAAAATCTTAATGGTTTCAAACTGAGTGGTGAGGTTTCGGAGTTCAGAAGCCTTAATAGCACTAGATCCTTTATGTGTGAGTTGGAGTATGTCCCAAGAATATTTAGATGTCTCACAAGGCATAATACAACGGAACTCCTTGGGGGTGACAGAAAAACAGATCATTAAAACCAAGCAAGTTATAATTTTCTAACCTATGATATGCCTCACTCCATGATTATATGAGTTTAGGTATCATATTCTCTTAAACTAAAGTAGTATATGGATTCCAACAATTTAAAATAACTTGCCATGCCCGCTCATCTATCGCCTTAAGTGTTGATTTCATATGAATTTTCCAGTATCTATAGTTTGACTCATCAAACATCAGGGTTCTAATATCATTAGAACCATAAAGATTCATTCCTAATAACACGAGATCAAAATAAAATAGTTAAGTGTTCAATCTCTAATACCAATTTGAGAATACTCGATAGTGCATAGCAGGGGTGGTCACAAAAAAATTATATTTTTATATTTTTTTAGTTTTGAAGATAAAAAAACTTTAAACAAACACATCCCAATAAAACTTGTTCACTAAATTAAACCGTTTGTTAGGAAGAAACGATTTACCCAATTTTATATTTTTAACATAAACATGCATCTAGGTGATAAGAAGATAAAATAAGTCAAAAATCCACAACACACCAATGTATAAGGAAAACCACAAAGGGAAAAACCTTGAATGTCCCATCCAAACAGATCACTATGATAAGGTTTTACAAAGACTAGACTGTAGAGTTACACATCAAGTCGTCTCCCTCAAAATCCCTGATTCTCTTTTATCATCATCCTCTCTTATATAGTGAAACATAAGAATCCATCCATGCAAGCTGACACAATGCATGAATCCATGCACACCTCAGCATCTGTCAATGAGGCTTGGCAACCATTTACAAAATCGAAGCACGGAACATCTCCTATTCACTACAACACAACAAATAAGTATGGAGTCCACTGCATGAAACTTCTTCTCTCAATGTGAAGAGAAAATGAACTTTGGTGCCCAACACAAAAATCTCAAAACATATGAATATGTAAACTTGGATCTTTTAACTCAATGGGTGAAACTCTCTTTTTGGAACTTTGGTAAACTGGTAGGAATTTTATTTTCGCCAAAATTTCTTTAAAAAAAAACTGAGTCTAACACAGCTTAAATAGAGCAAACACAGATTTCGAGTTGGTAAATTCATTCGAATGGTAATGCACAATTCCTTCAAACGAAAGTCCTTTTTGTTCTATTGAAACTCAAGTTCGTTCAAAAGAACAGGCTTTCTCGTTCTCACGAACTTCGAATGACTTATCCACTATTTGATAGTGATGCCTTATTTTATAGATGTTACATTCATGTTCCAATGAGTTTCCAAAGATATCTCTTCTGTAAATACTACTTTGTTTGAACAAAATTTCCATTTCTCTCACCTATGACTCAAAATATTTTTTTCAAGAATTAAGCCAATTATAAACATATTGATTCGAATGGAAATTATTCCTTACATGGTCAAAATATTTTGGGTTGCTCTTAGTGACCTTTCCCCTTTGGAGGTTGTCTAACTAACCCTTGTTGAACATAACAGACTCATGGTAGTGAAATTATGACGAAACATCCTAAATTGCTTCCTCAAAACCTTCATCAAAGGGCTTTTTGAGGTTGTCCTTGGTCTTCCCCTCCAAAATAAACTTCTATGTTTAAAAAATGAGTTTCTGGAGAGTCTTTCGACAATAGGCTTTCCTCAGGTCAGATAACTTAGTGTCGACCTGGCTGGACTCAAGTTGAGTTCGTTTAGCCTCCTCTACAGCTTTGTCTGTGGCAGCTAACTCCCCATTTAGTTTATTATTAAGGTCGGTTGCCTCATCCTTCTTCCCTGTCGACGGATTCTTTAATTTATTTTTATTATCAAGAATAAAATCATTTCATTTCTTCAAGTGTTCATCCTGGTGGGTGAACTTTTGTGTGACCTTCATATCCTATGCAAAGAAAAATAATAGTGCAATAAGATTTTTTTTATGAAAAACAAGATGTTAAGGTAAGTATAAATCCTTACTAGAATAGAGTGACAAGGCCCCAACTTGTGAAGTGTCTACAAAGTGAAGGTCCTTAAGTTGAATATATATAAAGGCAACATGCCCGTCGTGAAACCGTATGCGATTTACAAATCTCTATGAGCCAAGTCATTAGAGGTGATCAACTCCTTGCCTTTGGGAAAAGCAATCTACTAGGAATACACCCTAGAAGTTCATAGTGGGGGAGTCTTCTAATAACCTTATAGGTTAGGATGTACCACCATGGGGGTGATTTGATGTAGGTGGTTGGGGAGATCTACTATTCAAAGGAGTCTTATCTATCCTCTTTTTTTTGCCAGTTCGGGTTACCTCTCTCTCCCTCTATTACTCCGTCTCGAAGTCCGACTTCTCCCTTAATTTCATCACCATATTCTTATGAACGAAATCACCTTGGGTGACCTAGTTGGTTTGTCCAACTTGCCTTTTCTAATTGTCTCTGATGGCCACTAAATTGACTGATCTCCTAGGATGACTATTCTTGTTTTCAAGATTATATGGTAGGGAAGGAAAAGTAAAGTCTTCGACCCAAAATTTTCCTTTTACCTCTACCTCCTCCCAAATGTGAACAAACACACCAAACTCTTCGTATGAGAAGAGTGGGTTGAGATCTTCAAAAAAGGGATTTACTTTCTTTTTCCTCCTCCCTCTCTCAAGTCGGTTGAAATAATATATATATATGGGAAGAATCCCTTAATGTACCCCTCATGTGTCTTCACTTGACAAGGGTAATAGTAGGAATGTACTCGTCACCGACCATAATATAATTTGCAATGGTAACCTCTAAAATAATTGTAAATTTCTCAACCTAACTAACGATGAGTTCTTAACCGAGGAACACATGAGCAACCCTCTAATGTGTCTTATGACGATTGACATTTTCCTTTTCTAAAAGGTTTCAAGGTCTCATAGATTGACTTGGTAATCCTCTCATTTCCTGCTGGGGTAGCAATCTGCACACAAAGAAACACGATTAGTAATAAAGAAAATATCACAGTTTAATTTTAAAAATTATGAACGACCTATAGGGTTTTTCGATCGTTGAAGGTACTAGAGACCTTCGTGGTTCTCACCATATAAAATCCTAAAAAACACAAGGATATTTTTTTCATTATCCGTTTTTGATTTAGGAAACCACATCACCAATCTATTATACTTGTCCCTAGCCTGGAAATGGTATATATCAAACCTAAGGTAACCCCTCAGATCATAATAATAACTAATTTCATAAAGGCCAAGGTTGGTCCCATAGATCTGGTTTATGGAAATTGTGATCGTAATATTCTAGTAGAAACAATCATTTGCCTAGATGAGAAGTGTTCCATATTAATGGAGTACTTCCACCAGTAATGGGTGGAGGGAAGTAAACTCCCCCTCCATTATCACCACCGTCATAAAAGAAACTTCACCATTGAGCTTGAACACATCCCCAGCTTACGATGAAGTTCTAATATGAACATTTTTAGGAATAAAGTACTTGGTACAAAATTCCTCAAAGTTGTTTGTGTCAAAGATTTCATACTTCCTCCCACACCTAAACATAGTAAAACATGAAAAAAGGGATGAATAAAATGAAAAAAGGAAACGCTTTGGTTCAAATGGATTCCAAAGCGAGGAGTATATAGAAAATACCTTGAAATGATGTGAAGTGACTAAGGTATATGGTCCTTAATACCTTATACCTTTTACCACCAAAATGAAATCAGTTGGTGTTTAGGCATTGGGTAAAGAGTGTTTCCAAATGTAAGTATAACCCACATGCACACGTGCAGTCATTGAATAAAAATCCTATTGGTGGTTCGCGATGCCCTTGGAATGGGAATCGTGCGTATCAAGAAAGAAATGACTATGGCCCACTTCCAAAAGTGGGCACGTGTGAAGATGAGAAATAATGGTTTAGTAAACCCATGATGATACATGCCCATAAAAATAATAAGAATAGGATGATCTAATCGATGAGGCCGATCACCCAGCCTAAGGGGCAATTAAAGGGAAATGTAATCGACTACGACATGTTACTCTCAAGGTCTAAGGAACGCAAATGTCTGAATAATAAGGGGGAGCTAAGTTAGAATCTAATTTTCTTATCATGCATCACGAAAAACTAATTGTAAAATGATTCCATTACCTAAGGATAACCTCAAAATAGAGAGACTTGGATTCAAAGAACCTTGTACTTATAAATAAAAGGTGACCTCATCCAATTTGAGGTTATTGATTTGTATCTTTGTTAAGACGACTTGGACTATATGCTAGAAACCCTAGCACTCTAATAATCCCTTATTCTTCTAAGAAATAAACATATCTCCCTCCATTCCTCGTGGATTTAGACAAGATGATCTGTTGAACAATTTACATAATGTGTCCTTTATTTTATTGAATTCATATTTTGGGGGCCAAGTTATAATATAACTTTTATTTAGGGTTTTATATCCACTACATAAAGCATAAAATGATTTTGCATAAAAAATCATATTGAGAAGCCTCAAACCTATAAAATGTTCACATAATATATTATCACAAAATAAATAAGAATTATGAAAAAGAAAAAAAATTGACGCGACTAAGAATGTGTCTCAGAAGTGCGTACTCTCTAGGATTAAGTGCAACCTATCGCTCAAGTAATAACCCGATAAGTCGGGTATCGATCCTCAGGAAAATAGGACAACGGAGTTGTAACGACGTGGACAAACGAGTGAATCCTAACTCTGACTCTAAAGAAAAGGAAAAGATGATTTGGTTGGTGAAATAACTACAACTATATGCAATTTTGAAAATAATTAACTACTGAAATAAAGTATGAATTGAATGCAACTACTCTAAATTACCTAAAATGCTGATGATGAGTGACTTAGAACTTGAACTATATGATGAAGGAAACAGGACGGAATACAATCCCTCAACCCTAGTGTATTGCTAGTATAAAACTTATCATAAATTTAAGTGATTAATTAGACCCAAAATTTAGTACTCCCAAGCATTATGTATTTGAGGTTCAAGCTCGCACCATACTTAATCAGAGTACGAGTAAATCAGTATTGCGATAGTTACATTCGAATTGTATTCCGAAGCATCCCGATTACTTGAAAGCAAATGAGATCCAAAAATCTACAATTATCGCATTTCTTCACAATTCGACTGTAATAAACCATTAAATTTAGAGGATTAAATTTATACACATGCAACTACCACATCAGGTTGAGTTCATGCTTCTCGACCCTTTTGAATCTAGTCGGACATGTTAAACTGAACGATGCATGAAATAATTACGTTGCATGTGAAAGAACTCATGATGAAACTATATTGAAACATACAAATAAGTGTTTTGAACTCAGAAATTATTTGAATTATCCTAGAAAAAATTATCATGCAAGAACAATAATAAGATGAATGAAACTTGGATTAAAACTGGAAAATAAACCGGAATTAATCACTCTTGAATCAACAAAGTAAAGTTATCTTCCTAGGATGTTCTTCTCCCTTCTTATCTATTAAAAATCGAGAAAAACTATGAAAAACTCCCTATTTTAAGTCACTAACTTCGTGCATATAAGTTTTAGAAGGAGTTGTAACTAAATGGAACTCTTTGGACCAATCAGCATAAAAATAAAATTTCGCGCATCAGGACCCCCGAACCGGTTCGACCCCGAACCGATTCATAGTGTGGTTCGGGATTTTTTGCTAGTTTTTTACTCTTCTTTTCTCGATTCCAACACTTAGAAAATTTTCCTACTTTCTTCTTTTTCTTCATGGATTTTTCCTCAACTTCAATTGATCATAACTCTTCAAGCGTAGCTCAGATTCGGGTGACGTTTCTTCCAGTGTTCTCGTTATTCCGAGATCTTTGAATTTCCAGTTGGCCTCACTTCAGGGATCAGGCTACAAAATTACAAAAATGTTCTTGAACTTTCCTTCCTAGCCTTTCTCTCATTGTTTCCATTTCTCTTTCGCACCGCTTGTATAATTAACATGTAAAACACATAAGAGAAACACAAAACGAGAAATAGTTGCCAACAAAGGTTAGTAACATAAATATGAGTTAAATCCATATCAATTGCATTACTCGGGTTCACAAAGGTACCTAAATTATTATGATAAACATACAATATTTATGCCTAATCAAACCCCCCTATCTTAGAACTTTGCGCATCCCGAGCAATGTAAAAGAAAAAGAAAAATGATCGCAACTCATCTACTCATATTATGAGGATAGAATACCTTTTTCATGAGCAAGATATTGCATTTAGCGTATGAAATAAGCCGTTAAATCCCTAGGTTACCCTAGTAGGGCGAGTGTTGTCTCGTGAGGGTTTGCAGTGAATATACTCGCAAAATTCGACTCAAAGAAAAATCAAAACACGCAAAAATTGTATAATTCAAACTTTTCCCAAAAATAGTCATCATCAAATCATGTTCACGAGTCTCAAATCATTGTGTGTGAGCAAAGCCGAAAATTTAATCGCGAATTTTCACCGATTGACCATTACGTTACTTATCCGAAAATTCTTTTCGATTTCGAAATCTCACGGGATGCTCTCACAAACGAATCACTCGGAATGTGTCTATTCTCTCAGTGTGCGTGATTTATAAGAGTAAATGTATTGGAAACAAGTTCACACACACAATAGAACGACGGAATTATATGGTAATCGGATCTCGTCAAAGGATTACGAGTATATAAGGAAATGGGACCATTGCCTCTAATTCACGTTTGTTGATCTCTTTTATGATATTTTTGTGTTTTAACTCTCCATGTGATAATCAATTTTGCAATTTGGACTCGGTTAGGACTTTTTCGGTTCTTAAGGTGTAATGGGTACAAGGAAATAGGTTTTAAAACTTTGGAATTGGAAACTATTCTTAAGGTGTCCATGAGTGCTTTTCCGGGCTTTTGCTCATTTTTTTTCTTATTTTTCTATTTTTTTTCTATTTTTCAATTCTTTTCTTTTCTGGTTATTTTTGTTGAGCATAGCTATTCTTTTCTTGCCCCTTTTTGTTGCACTTTTTGGACTTAAATTCTGACTTTTTCCATTTTTACAATTTCGGGACTTTTTTTTTTTGGGGGGGGGGGGTCAGGTTGTCAAACGAAAGGAAAACTTATTCGGCTCAATTTTAGGTTACAAAAGAGATGATTTTTCATAACTTTTTATGGCCAATATTTTTGGGTGACAAACGATGGCCTACTTCATTGTCCAAAATACTAATTTCGTTACCATATGCGTTTCGAGATGGATTTAATTTAGTGATTTCTTCGACACGTTTTTCAAGGCAATGTCCACACATTTCTCAAACCTGATCAAGGTGAAAGACTTGAGATCCTCGATGACTTATTAAACCGCTGAAAAGAACTGGAGTTAACAATTAACTCGGATTGATTTATAAATTTCACAAAAATGAAAGGCTCGAATCTCACCGGGATTGTTAATCCCCAGACTTATTCGTTAAGTCGTCAATTTTCGCACAATTTCCATCTTTGGTCAATTTCGGCTTTGTGTATTGTGTTTTTACAATTCGAGACTTTAAACTGACTTTTAATGATATTTTTGAAAAATTTGAAGAAAAATAATTTTGGATTTTTCAAAATTTTATGATTTTTTTTTTAGATTCTTGAAAATTTGTGAAGTTTTAGAAAATGCACTTGTGACCCCCCAACTTAGACTTTTGCATTATCCTCAAGCCAAAAGGACTAAAATCTAACTCAAGGCGAATTAAAAGTGCAGAAAAATAAAACAAATAAATATTAAAAATGCATAAAGACACTAAAAGACCCTAACGCATGATTCAATAATACAATAAAAATCACCCCATACGCGTCGGGGGTGCGACGACCTCTCATCTCTCCACAAAATCACCCGACCCTACTCACGGGGTTCAGTTCTCTCCTCGTCTCTCCCGTCTTCATATCGCAAACCAATAATTGGAACAAGTTGGGACCTCACCGATAGATAAGGGAAAGACCTGGAGACGCATCGTGACTACTTGGAAAGGGATCCTTGTGATGCTTACTTAAAGCATGGCCTGCGTGCATCGATTCGAAGGGAACACCTAAGTTTCTTTTAATTTTTGGAACTCATGGTTCGGGCTCTAAGTCGAATGAAACACAACTTTTCTCCTCAATAGCCTTCGGGACCTCTAGTGCTATGGGTGGATGGTCACAAAGAAGGAACTCAACGAATTTATTCTTCCATTCGCTTTCTTTTGAGTGACTAAAAGAGCCTAGTAAGGATTGGACTTTAACAGTAACACTCTCTTCCATCGGCCCAAATTCTTTTTCAAAGTCTTGAGGACTTATATCTCCTAATTATCTCTCTCGAGTGTTTCCTACATCCTGTAATACCCCGTATTTTTGACTATATTTATTTTGGAATTAATTAATTAAATTGCGTATTAATTGGAAATTAATCCGGGTTAATAATACTAATGTGATGCGAATTGGTATTTGATTATGTGCATATATGATTATATATGAACTTGGTATTATAAAATTTGTCGTGGGATTTATATACGGCATTTTAGAAATTTTGTTGAGACGCGTGGGACCGCCGCGTCACGGTATATTATTTTGTTATTAAAAGTGAATTAAAAATCTATAACCCGTATAGTCGTTTTGAGTGCGCCAACGCGTCCGGAAGGGTCGAGATAGTCAGAAAACACTAGCCGGGGGTATAGTTTGGGTTCCGGGGTATTTTTAGGCCATCCCGGCACCATAAAGGGTATTTTAGTAATTTGGTATTTTTGGGTAATTAAAAGTGACGAAAATGGAGAGTTATAATCTGATAAGGATTGACCCAACCAACCCTTATTAACCCAACAAGCTACGGAGGTTTATTATATTAGGTTTTCATAAGTTTCCTTCAAACCAAACCCTAGCCACCTTGAGCCACCATTGAAGGAGAGCTTGGAGAAGGAGAGAGATAGAGGAAATCTGCAGAAAGAGATTACAAATCAACACCAGATTCGAAATCAAACCAAGGCAAGTGGTTTAATTATGTTTAACTTCAGCAAATGTTCTTTCCATGTTAGCAAATTGAAGATTTATAATTGTTATTGGAAGATGAATGAAAAACCCATGATTAATTGAACTTAGGTCTGAATTTTGAGGATAAATTGCATGTAGACTAGTTGGTGACGATTAATCTGATGTGAATACATGATTGGATGAAAGAAAAAACGAATTAAATTCTGGGATTTGATGATGATATTATGTTAGGGTTCATGTTCTTGAGAAAATCTGGAAAAACTAGGTTTTTATGAAGATTGATCCATAGGTAGCCTTTAGATGTTGAATTATTGATTTATGGACGTTAGTAATACTGTAGGATTGTTATATGGCATTACTATGACGTTATATCTGTGAATCATACGTTAGAAATTAGTTTTAGGATGGATTAAAATCTGCAAAACGAAGCAGTCCGTAGCCATACCTGTTCGATCGATCGATCGACATTCATAAGTCGATCGATCGACTAGATCGATCGAGCGACATTCATAGGTCGATCGATCGACTAGATCGATCGAGCGACATTCATAGGTCGATCGATCGACCTTCCCAGAATGAGTGAAATATTCCTTAATTTGATTTTAATGGTGGAAACCCTCGGAGAATATGTTTGGAGACCTGATGAATACCCTCACCCTTAAGAAAGACCAGTAGAGGTGAGTATTATAGTGAACTTTAATTAGAATACAATTCGAAGAATTATTCTAGATTATAGAAATTTGTTAAGTGAGATAACGTTTGGGTTAATAGTGTAGAATTGAGTAATTAAATGAAATAAGGTTTAGGGCAGAAGTAAAGACCTTAAGAATAAAGATGTTATATTTGGGAATAATCGGAACTTAATAGTCTATTTAAGATAGATTGTAAGGATAAGGGATTACAGCGTGAGACGTGTCGGCAATTTAACCTTATATCAACGGGAGACTTGAAATATATAAGTTTGGTATAATGGTATATTGATGTAGAAAATACCTTATTAAAATGGTGATATCTAAGATGTGTGAATGCTTAGTATATAGTTTATGTGTATAACATACCTACCATACTTGCTATCACGGGGGAGGTTACGTTCGCTTAGGACCCTCTAATCCTTGTGTGCCTACGGGGGGGATATAGACTGGTACCTTGATGAACATAGATCATTGAAAGACTTATTGTGATATTAATAAGTCCGCTGATCATGGGAGCGTAGGTATGTGCGTGACCCATGTGATGGTGACTGTGTTCGCCTCCATTATTTGTGATGTTGTTATCGGTAAACTATTCCTGAGAGATTCGGAATATGAAATCCTTATGTACGTGATGTACCGGGATGGATAGCAGAGTATGTGTGCACCGCAGCTTAGTTCTCGGGGTGCTTGTGTCGTATATTTATGATGTGAATAATATACGCTTAATTTAATGGGAACCTTCATGTTAATGTTGTGAAAATAATTACGGTAATGTTCCGAGACTGATAATGAGTTAACTGATAGTTATATCTATGGCATACTTAGTAACCGAGTTTATGTTAAACCTCTATTTAATTACAAGCGTTGTTATGCTAAACGGAACCTAGTAATATGGGTAGGACCTTTGGCAGTCTAGCTAGTTATGTCGTCAATTAGCTAGTAGTATGGGTCGATATAGATGGGTAATTACGTTAGGAGTGCACAGTTAGTCGAGAGGTGAGAATTTAATGTGAGTGCACGTCCTAACATGTACTTTGCATTTAATGTTTTAAATGTTTTTTAAAGCACTTGCAGGTTTTTAAAACATAACACATTCGGGCTCTGACCCGTTTGCTTTTCAAATCTCTTTTTCTTGTAAAACCATTTTTAGGTGCCCAGCCACAGGGACACCAAGCATAGGATTCTCATTCAGGTGACGAGCTGTAGCTGTTTGTGGAAGCTACAGGGACTTGCTTTTAGACGCCTCTCTCATTTGGATTCCAGTCTCAGCATCTATCAGTTGTAGGGCATGTTGCCCAATTCTATTAGACATTTTTACATTTCAGTTTTCAGACTCTAGCATGTATTGCTCAGTATTCAGTTTTAGTTATTTATTTCAGTTTACTTATCAGTTGTGGGATTTGTATTGAGGAGTTTTTCCTCCAGAGTTTATTTACATTTTGTGATGGTTATTCGTTTTACTTCAGTATGGTGAATGGTGTTATTTAGTTATTCATTACTCTTGTTGCATGTTAATCAGATTTAATAAAATTTGGCACTTACTTTTTAAATACTAGGTGGTTAGTGATAATAAAACGTTTTCGACAGTGATGCTATTAACTGAGCCAACTTGGCATTTTGAATTAATTTTATAAAGGAGTAGCTACCCGGTGTTTAATTAGTCGGGGTGTCACAGGTGGTATCAGAGCATCAGGTTCTAGTGTCCTTTAGGATCTGTACGGCTATTATGTTTCCGCTACGTTTTCTTTGATATAGAGCCCTATATTTTAGGACTGTTGTACTCTTTTTGTGTGTACGTTTCGTTCTTCAGCTATTTTAAAGTTTATAACTGTAGACTTATAAACTTTGTTCTTATTTCAGATGCCTCCACGACGTGCACGACGAGTTCCCAGGAATGCAATGCCCGAACCCCAGCCCGCTCCAGTTCAGGGCATGTTGAACGCCACTGAGGTTTCAGCTATAGTAGCTCAAGCGGTGAGTGCCGCGATTGCCGTTGTTCAGCAGGCACCACCTCAGGCGCCGGTTGCCGCGCCAGTCCAGGTTAATGCATTCCCGTCTGCTTGGGAACGTGTACGTGACGCTTTTCAGAAAGCGCATCCGCCAGAGTTTGCAGGAAGCTCAGATGTGATTGTATCGAGCCAATGGAGGAAGGATATGCAGAGGCACTTGAGGATGCATGAGTGCACTGATGTTCAGAAACAGGTGCTAGCTACTTTCAAGCTAGTTGGATCTGCGCTGCAGTGGTGGGAGTCCATTACCACCGCGGAGGAGAGGGATACCCTCACGATACAGGAGTTCTGGGTGCGGTTCGACCGCAAGTATTTTCCGTCCGCAGTTCATACAGAGATGAGGAGGAAACTGATGAGTTTGAAACAGGAGAGCAAGACAGTGGCCGAGTATGAGGCCGAGTTCACTAACCTGTTGAATATCGTTCCAGACGAGATTCCAACAGAGAAGAAGAAGATAGAGAAGTTCACTGATGGGTTGAATTGGAGGATCCGTCAGCATCTGCTAGGGAACCTATCGTTGGCCTCGTATTCTGATGTGGTTAACGCTGCATTACTACACTGCCAGGACCACCGTTTTCATATGGCCGAAGGCAAGCGGTCAGGGGAGTCTAGCCATCAGGGCAGGACTGGAGGACATGGTGCCAGCGGGGCACAGACCGGTCAGGGGCAGAGACAGACTGAGCAGGGTACCCAGCAGGGGGACAATAAGAGGTTCCGGTCAGGGAACTACAGGCAGGGACATGGAGGTTTCCGCCAGGGCCATCAGGGTCCAAACGGTCAGCAGAGCCAGTAGGGGCAGAATGGGCAGCAGTTCCATCAGGGCCAGCAGGGCCAAGGGAGGAACGGTAACGGCCACCAGGGCCAGGGACAGCAGGGGCAGAGGGGAGGAAACTTCCCAGGGAAGTACTTTGTTTGTGGCAAGATTGGCCACAAGCGACAGGATTGTCCTGATAGGGGCAGGGCCCCACAGCAGCAGCAGCAGGGTGCTCGCCAGGAGCCACAAAGGCCTATGTTTCCCGCCGCTCTCCCCGCACCGCCGCAGATTATTCCAACACCTCAGCAGGGGCAGCTACAGTATGGACGTGTCTACAACGTCAACCAGGCTGCAGTTCCACAGGCACCGCCCGCAATCGAGGGTACGTTTCCTATCCATGGCACTATGGGTCGGGTGTTATTTGATACGGGTGCTACACACTGTTTTATTGCTACACACTTCGCGAAAGCTTTAGGATTGTTAGCTACGGCAGAGAGCACAGTGACGTGTGTCGACTCACCATTAGGGAGTGGGTCACTTATTTTCTTTATATGCCGGGGAGTGGGAGTAGAGGTTGGTGGTTTGGTACTACCTGCGGACATGTTAGTGTTAGACATGCATGTCCACGATGTGATCATCGGTATGGATTGGCTCGTAGCATATAGGGCCATGATTGATTGCTTCAGCGGGAGCATTGTTTTTGCCATTCCGGGGCAGGAGATGTTTATAGTGGCGATGCCTCGCCCAGAGGGAGGATCGACCGCTCATCTGTATTACATAGAGGAGGATACCTCTAAGGAGGTTGTTATTCCTTTAGATTCGATCCCGGTTGTCAGGGAGTATTCGGATGTGTTTCAGGAGATACCAGGCTTACCACCCAGTCGAGAGATAGATTTCGTTATTGATTTGCTACCGGGTACGAGACCTATAGCACGTGCACCGTACCGTATGGCTCCGGCTGAGATGCGAGAGCTACGGGATCAGATTGAGCAGTTATTGGGTCAGGGGTTTATTCGGAGGAGTACTTCACCGTGGGGTGCCCCTGTGTTGTTCGTGAAGAAGAAGGACGGTTCACTGAGATTGTGTGTGGACTACCGAGAGTTGAATAAGGTCACGATACGGAATAAGTATCCGTTGCCTCGAATCGATGACCTATTCGACCAGTTGAAAGGAGCTTCTTTCTTCTCAAAGATTGACTTGAGGTTGGGATACCATCAGCTGCGTATCAGGGAGGAGGATGTCTCGAAGACTGCGTTCCTGTCGAGATATGGTTCTTACGAGTTTCGGGTTATGCCTTTCGGCTTGACCAACGCTCCAGCTGTGTTTATGGACTTGATGAACAGGGTGTTCAGAGATTTTCTCGATCAGTTTGTCATTGTCTTCATTGATGACATTCTGGTCTACTCTCAGACAGAGGAGGAGCACGCCGAGCATTTGAGGCAGGTTTTGCAGACACTTCGTCAGAACGAGCTGTATGCAAAATATGAAAAGTGAGGGTTTTGGCTGAAGGAGGTCCAGTTCTTGGGTCACATTATTTCCGACCAGGGAATATCTGTCGATACGGGGAAGGTGTCAGCGGTGAGGGAGTGGGGACAGCCCACGACACCAACAGAGATTCGTAGTTTCTTGGGCTTAGCAGGATACTACAGGAGATTTATTCGGGGTTTCTCAAAGATAGCAGGTCCTTTGACACATCTTACTCGTAAGGGTGTGCCATATATCTGGAGTGATGCCTGTCAGTTGGCATTCGACGAGTTGAAGGACAAATTGACCTCAGCACCTGTGTTAGCATTGCCGAGACCGGGAGTTGAGTATTTGGTTTACACCGATGCGTCTTTGCAAGGGCTTGGAAGTGTTTTGCAGCAGGAGAGACAGGCCATAGCTTATGCTTCCCGTAAGCTTAAGCCTCATGAGAAGAATTACCCCACATATGATTTAGAGTTGGCGGCAGTGGTATTTGCCTTACGGATTTGGAGGCACTATCTTTTGGGGGAGAAGTTTCAGCTGTTCACGGACCACAAGTCCCTACAGTATCTGTTCACGCAGAAGGAGTTGAACATGCGGCAGCGTAGGTGGCTTGAGTTTGTGAAGGACTACCAGTTCGACATCCAGTACCACCCGGGTAAGGCTAACGTGGTAGCAGACGCGTTGAGCCGCAGGCCAGCAGATGAGGTGGCAGAGGTGTGGAAGGCTAAGTGGAAGGAATTGGGACACCAGGATGCAGTGGCCCGATCTTTCATGTCTGTGATGACCGTTACACCGCAGATTGTCACGAAGGTAGTACGGGCACAGGCCGATGACTCATTCTGTCAGGAGCAGATAGTTCAATTACTTGCAGAGGGAGCCGAGTCCTATACCGTTAGCTCAGACGGGGGATTGCGCTTCAATGGGAGATTGGTAGTTCCGGAAGGGGAAGAATTGCGGCACAATGTGATGGCAGAGTCGCACGGCTCACGGTTCGCGGTACATCCCGGAGGGGACAAAATGTACCAAGACATGAGACGACAATATTGGTGGAGCGGTATGAAGAAAGATATCGCTGAGTTTGTCTCGAAATGCACCACTTGTCAGCTTGTAAAAGTGGATCATCAGAGACCGGCAGGATTGCTACAGCCATTGGAGGTCCCGGTGTGGATGTGGGAGAGCATATCCATGGACTTTATCACGGGGTTGCCTACGTCGCAGAGAGGCCACGACTCCGTTTGGGTAATTGTGGACAGGTTGACCAAGGTCGCTCACTTCTTACCCGTAAGGACTGACTACACTACGGGACAGTATGCCCAGCTTTTCATTTCAGAGATTGTGAGACTTCACGGTGTGCCCCTGAATATCGTGTCTGACAGAGACAAGATATTTGTTTCGAGGTTTTGAGAGAGCTTCCAGAAGGCCATGGGCACGGAATTGCGGTTGAGTACGGCTTATCATCCGCAGATCGATGGGCAGACAGAGCGCACCAACCAGATGTTGGAGGACATGCTACGCATGTGCATTATTGACTTCGGGGGTGGATGGGAGCAGTACCTTCCACTGGTGGAGTTTGCTTACAACAACTCCTATCAGTTCACTATTGGCATGGCTCCGTTTGAGGCATTGTACGGTAGGCCTTGTCGTTCCCCAGCATGTTGGTTGGAGGTGGGGGACAACAAACTACTTGGGCCGGAAGTGATTCAGGATACTTCGGCAAGGATTGAGTTGATTCGGAGTCGCATTCGGGTGGCTCAAGACAGGCAGAAGAGTTATGCTGATGCGAAGAGATTTTTCAGGGAGTTCCAAGTGGGGGACCAGGTTTTGCTCAGGGTTTCTCCGATGAAGGGGATTATGCGATTCGGGAAGAAGGGGAAGTTGGCACCGAGGTATGTGGGATCATTCCCTATTATAGAGCGGATCGGACCAGTCGCGTATAGACTTGGATTACCGGAGCACTTGCATCGGATCCACGATGTGTTTCACATTTCCTCGCTGAGGAAATACCTTAGAGATAATTTGGCTCATTCGCACATTGCTGTGGAGGACATCGATCTCCAGCCGGATAGCTCTTACGAGGAGGGGCCAATTGCAATTTTGGACCGAAGCGAGAGGAAACTGCGGTCAAAGATAGTCCCGTTAGTACGTGTTCAGTGGCGACATCACAATGTCGAGGAGTCCACATGGGAGCGCGAGGATGAGATGCGCGAGCGTTATCCAGAGCTGTTTTTAGCAGGTACTTTCTAGTTTCGAATTTCGGGACGAAATTCAGTTATTAGGGGGGGAGTATGTAATACCCCGTATTTTTGACTATATTTATTTTGGGATTAATTAATTAAATTGCGTATTAATTGGAAATTAATCCGGGTTAATAATACTAATGTGATGCGAATTGGTATTTGATTATGTGCATATATGATTATATATGAACTTGGTATTATAAAATTTGTCGTGGGATTTATATACGGCATTTTAGAAATTTTGTTGAGACGCGTGGGACCGCCGCGTCACGGTATATTATTTTGTTATTAAAAGTGAATTAAAAATCTATAACCCGTATAGTCGTTTTGAGTGCGCCAACGCGTCCGGAAGGGTCGAGATAGTCAGAAAACACTAGCCGGGGGTATAGTTTGGGTTCCGGGGTATTTTTAGGCCATCCCGGCACCATAAAGGGTATTTTAGTAATTTGGTATTTTTGGGTAATTAAAAGTGACGAAAATGGAGAGTTATAATCTGATAAGGATTGACCCAACCAACCCTTATTAACCCAACAAGCTACGGAGGTTTATTATATTAGGTTTTCATAAGTTTCCTTCAAACCAAACCCTAGCCACCTTGAGCCACCATTGAAGGAGAGCTTGGAGAAGGAGAGAGATAGAGGAAATCTGCAGAAAGAGATTACAAATCAACACCAGATTCGAAATCAAACCAAGGCAAGTGGTTTAATTATGTTTAACTTCAGCAAATATTCTTTCCATGTTAGCAAATTGAAGATTTATAATTGTTATTGGAAGATGAATGAAAAACCCATGATTAATTGAACTTAGGTCTGAATTTTGAGGATAAATTGCATGTAGACTAGTTGGTGACGATTAATCTGATGTGAATACATGATTGGATGAAAGAAAAAACGAATTAAATTCTGGGATTTGATGATGATATTATGTTAGGGTTCATGTTCTTGAGAAAATCTGGAAAAACTAGGTTTTTATGAAGATTGATCCATAGGTAGCCTTTAGATGTTGAATTATTGATTTATGGACGTTAGTAATACTGTAGGATTGTTATATGGCATTACTATGACGTTATATCTGAGAATCATACGTTAGAAATTAGTTTTGGGATGGATTAAAATCTGCAAAACGAAGCAGTCCGTAGCCATACCTGTTCGATCGATCGATCGACATTCATAAGTCGATCGATCGACTAGATCGATCGAGCGACATTCATAGGTCGATCGATCGACCTTCCCAGAATGAGTGAAATATTCCTTAATTTGATTTTAATGGTGGAAACCCTCGGAGAATATGTTTGGAGACCTGATGAATACCCTCACCCTTAAGAAAGACCAGTAGAGGTGAGTATTATAGTGAACTTTAATTAGAATACAATTCGAAGAATTATTCTAGATTATAGAAATTTGTTAAGTGAGATAACGTTTGGGTTAATAGTGTAGAATTGAGTAATTAAATGAAATAAGGTTTAGGGCAGAAGTAAAGACCTTAAGAATAAAGATGTTATATTTGGGAATAATCGGAACTTAATAGTCTATTTAAGATAGATTGTAAGGATAAGGGATTACGGCGTGAGACGTGTCGGCAATTTAATCTTATATCAACGGGAGACTTGAAATATATAAGTTTGGTATAATGGTATATTGATGTAGAAAATACCTTATTAAAATGGTGATATCTAAGATGTGTGAATTCTTAGTATATAGTTTATGTGTATAACATACCTACCATACTTGCTATCACGGGGGAGGTTACGTTCGCTTAGGACCCTCTAATCCTTGTGTGCCTACGGGGGGGATATAGACTGGTACCTTGATGAACATAGATCATTGAAAGACTTATTGTGATATTAATAAGTCCGCTGATCATGGGAGCGTAGGTATGTGCGTGACCCATGTGATGGTGACTGTGTTCGCCCTCCATTATTTGTGATGTTGTTATCGGTAAACTATTCCTGAGAGATTCGGAATATGAAATCCTTATGTACGTGATGTACCGGGATGGATAGCAGAGTATGTGTGCACCGCAGCTTAGTTCTCGGGGTGCTTGTGTCGTATATTTATGATGTGAATAATATACGCTTAATTTAATGGGAACCTTCATGTTAATGTTGTGAAAATAATTACGGTAATGTTCCGAGACTGATAATGAGTTAACTGATAGTTATATCTATGGCATACTTAGTAACCGAGTTTATGTTAAACCTCTATTTAATTACAAGCGTTGTTATGCTAAACGGAACCTAGTAATATGGGTAGGACCTTTGGCAGTCTAGCTAGTTATGTCGTCAGTTAGCTAGTAGTATGGGTCGATATAGATGGGTAATTACGTTAGGAGTGCACAGTTAGTCGAGAGGTGAAAATTTAATGTGAGTGCACGTCCTAACATGTACTTTGCATTTAATGTTTTAAATGTTTTTTTAAAGCACTTGCAGGTTTTTAAAACATAACACATTCGGGCTCTGACCCGTTTGCTTTTCAAATCTCTTTTTCTTGTAAAACCATTTTTAGGTGCCCAGCCACAGGGACACCAAGCATAGGATTCTCATTCAGGTGACGAGCTGTAGCTGTTTGTGGAAGCTACAGGGACTTGCTTTTAGACGCCTCTCTCATTTGGATTCCAGTCTCAGCATCTATCAGTTGTAGGGCATGTTGCCCAATTCTATTAAACATTTTTACATTTCAGTTTTCAGACTCTAGCATGTATTGCTCAGTATTCAGTTTTAGTTATTTATTTCAGTTTACTTATCAGTTGTGGGATTTGTATTGAGGAGTTTTTCCTCCAGAGTTTATTTACATTTTGTGATGGTTATTCGTTTTACTTCAGTATGGTGAATGGTGTTATTTAGTTATTCATTACTCTTGTTGCATGTTAATCAGATTTAATAAAATTTGGCACTTACTTTTTAAATACTAGGTGGTTAGTGATAATAAAACGTTTTCGACAGTGATGCTATTAACTGAGCCAACTTGGCATTTTGAATTAATTTTATAAAGGAGTAGCTACCCGGTGTTTAATTAGTCGGGGTGTCACACATCCTCACTTACTCGCTCGATCTCTAACTCCACTTTTTTTCTCTACTCTAAGTCGGTGTACGCTTCCGTACTCTTATTGCTCGATACTAAGCACGTCCTTAGGGCATCTCCATAATAGTTTTCCTTAAAGTGCTCCTCTACGATCTTATCGATTAGGCTCACTGCGTGAAGACTATCTTCTTCCCCTGTATGTTGGGCTATATGGAATATGTTAGTCTCTAAGGTCATATTCCCAAAGGTGAGTTGCATCTGCCCATTTCGAGTATTGATTATTGTGTTAGCCGTAGCTAAGAATGGGCGCCCGAGGATGATGGGAACATGATTGTTCAAGGCGAAGGAGGGTTCCGTGTCCCAAATGACAAAGTCTACCGGGAAGTAGAAAGTGTTAACTTGGATGATCATGTCCTCTACTATACCTCGTGGCATCTTCACGATTAGATCCGCTAACTGGAGAGTGATCTTGGTGGGCTTAAGGTCGCCCAGATCAAGTTACGTATAGATGGCATAAGGGAGGATATTGACACTTGATCCCAAATCAAGTAAGGTTTTTTTAATTTTATTTTCTCCAATAATGCAGGAAATGGTGGGTGCACCGGGATCTTTGAATTTTGGCGGGAGATCATTGAGTACAATGGAGCTCACGTTCTTTGCTAGAATTACATTTTTCTTTACCTTCATCCTTCTCTTCACTGTTAATAAGTCCTTGATGACTTTTGCATAAGCGGGAATTTGCTTAATGGCATTGAGGAAATGTAAATTTAACTTTACTTGCTTTAGCACGTCTAGCACATCATCACGGGCGTTTCCTTTGTGGGAAGGAATTATCCTTTGAGGAAACGGTGTCGTGGAGGGTGGTTTCACTACTACCTCGGGCTCACGAGTGTATTCTTTATCACTCTCTTTCTCGGGGACATCTTCGGCCTCTTTTGTGCTGGGAAAAATCTCATTGTCTTTAGGTACATCTTGTGGGGGAGGTGACAAGTCAACTACTGTCCCCCTATGTAGAGTGGTAATTGCGCTACATTGCTGATGATGGTCATGGGGTGTGGAGATAACACTAGTTTGACCTTGGAGAGGTCTTTGTCCCTGGGCATGAAACTTTCCCTTCTCTTGGATACTCAACGATGATTGTATCTTTGAATATTTGCATTTATGTCGCTGATCATGAGATCATACCTAGCATTGGCTGCATTCTGGTTATTGATAAATTAGTTCATCATATCCTCGAGATTTCTCCGTGGTGGAGTAATATATGTCCCTGTAGGTGGTGGTTCTAGCACATGTGCTTGCATGTGTAGTGCTTGTTGAAAGTGTGATGGTGGAGGAGGGGCAACATGTGCATTAGGATTCATTGCTTCATTTTGTTGCCCATAGTTAAAAACCAGGATGGTTTTTCCATGAAGGGTTGTAAGAATTCCCGTGGGGTGCACCGAAATTACCCTTGAATCCTCCTATACCACTCACTTGCTCTTGAAGCATCACTTTGTAGGCGGGTATCGTCGGGAATTCCTTTGTTGAATGTCTTGCCTCACAAATCACACACACCTTCTCAATAGGGTTTGGGATGGATCCAGTTGGTTCTCTTCCACGTACCTCCAGTAATTCTCGCATTCCCTTCTCAAGTAAATCGAGTCGGTTGTCCATCATAGTATTCTTTTCCACGTGAAATAGGTCAGACGTCGATGGAGTGGTGGTCACTTGGAGAGTTCGATTTTGAGCATTAGGGTCAGATGTATCGCATGATTAGGTAGTCTCGACGACATATCTCAGGTGAAGATCAGTATCGTGGGCATCCAATTCGATAAATGGATCATCGCACATATTTTCAATGAGTTGCTTGGAATTAATGTTCAACCCATTATGGATAAAGGAAATGATTTGTAGTTTATCAAATCCATGATGAGGGCACGAAGTAATTAACTCATTGAAATGCTCATAGCATCGATCGAATGACTCATTTTCTAATTATCGAAAAGTTTGAATTTGAGCCCTGATGGAGTTCGTTCGATGTGGAGGAAAGAATTTCTTGTGAAATTTAGATTGCAACTCATTCCAGGATGCAATCGAGCTTGGAGGTAAAGACCATAGCCAGGTCTTAGCCTTATCTTTTAGAGAGAATGGGAAGAGTTTCTGGCGGATCACCTCTTGTGTGAAAGTTTGATCATTGAGGGTTTCACACACATCCTCAAATTCCTTGATGTGGAGATATGGCTTTTCAGATTCTATCCCATGGTAGTGAGGGAGCATCTGGATCATCCCATTTTTAAAATGAAATTTCCCTGCATTATACGGGAGTACAATGCATTCCGGAGTGACATGTGCTCGAGATATAAGATTTATCTCAAAGGGCGGTATGGGGCCTCTTCCTCACCAACGGCTGCACTACCATGTTGTGACATGGCTCTCTCACTCAAAGACTCTGTGTCCTCACTTGGTATACTCGAAGCGTTCTCTGAAGTGTGTCCTAAGAGGGATGTAAGGTTGTGTGTAGGTGTGGGAGATGGAACCCAGAATTGTGGAATGTTTAAAGTGTGAGGGCTATCGGGGTCGTACTCAACTATCGAGTTTTCGTGAATGTGGGTTGGAGTATTATGAGGAGTTGGAGTGAGTTCAGAATTTTGCATTAACAGGCTTATGAGAGATGATGAGGAATATTTTTGTGCTTTTAAATTTTTTTGTGTTTTTTTTTTTTTTTTTTGGAAATTTTTGGGGGCCAAGTTATAATATAACTTTTATTTAGGGTTTGATACCACTACATAAAGCATAAAATGATTTTGCATAAAAATCATCTTGAGAAGCCTCGAACCTATAAAATGTTCGCATAATATATTATCACAAAATAAATAAGAATTATGAAAAATAAACAAAATTAACGCGACTAAGAATGTGTCTCAGAAGTGCGTACTCTCTAGGCTCAAGTGCAAGCCTATCGCTCAAGTAATAACCCGATAAGTCGGGTATCGATCCTCAGGTAAATATGACAACGGAGTTGTAACGATGTGGACAAACGAGTGAATCCTAACTCTGACTCTAAAGAAAAGGAAAAGATGATTTGGTTGGTGAAATAACTACAACTATATGCAATTTTGAAAATAATTAATTACTGAACTAAAGTATGAATTGAATGCAACTACTCTAAATTACCTAAAATGCTGATGGTGAGTGACTTAGAACTTGAACTATATGATGAAGGAAACATGACGGGTATACAATCCCTCAACCCTAGTGTATTGCTAGTATAAAACTTATCATAAATTTAAGTGATTAATTAGACCCAAAATTTAGTTCCCCCAAGCATTATGTATTTGAGGTTCAAGCCCGAACCATACTTAATCAGAGGACGAGTAAATCGGTATTGCGATAGTTACATTCGAATTGTATTCCGAAGCATCCCGATTACTTGAAAGCAAATGAGATCCAAAGATCTACAATTATCGCATTTCATCACAAAACGACTGTAATAAACCATTAAATTTAGAGGATTAAATTTATACACATGCAACTACCACATCAGGTTGAGTTCATGCTTCCCGACCCTTTTGAATCTAGTCAGACATGTTAAACTGAACGATGCATGAAATAATTACGTTGCATGTGAAAGAACTCATGATGAAACTATATTGAAACATACAAATAAGTGTTTTGAACTCAGAAATTATTTGAATCATCCTAGAAAAAATTACCATGCAAGAACAATAATAAGATGAATGAAACTTGGATTAAAACTTGAAAACAAATCGGAATTAATCACTCTTGAATCAACAAAGTAAAGTTATCTTCCTAGGATGTTCTTCTCCCTTCTTCTCTATTAAAAACCGAGAAAAACTATGAAAAACTCCCTATTTTAAGTCACTAACTTCGTATATATACGTTTAGAAGGAGTTGTAACTAAATGGAACTCTTTGGACCAATCAACATATAAATAAAATTTTGCGCATCAGGACTCCCGAACCGGTTCGACCCGAACCGATTCACAGTGTGGTTCGGGATTTTCTGCTAGTTTTTGACTCTTCTTATCTCGATTCTAACATTTAGAAAATTTTCCTACTTTCTTCTTTTCCTTCATGGATTTTTCCTCAACTTCAATTGATCATAACTATTCAACCGTAGCTCGGATTCGGGTGATGTTTCTTCCAGTGTTCTTGTTATTCCGATATCTTTGAATTTCCAGTTGGCCTCACTTCTTGGATCAGGCTTCAGAATTATAGAAATGCCCTTGAACTTTCCTTCCTACCTTTCTTTCATTGTTTCAATTTCTCTTTCGCACCGCTTGCATAATTAACATGTAAAACACATAAGAGAAACACAAAACGCAAAATACTTGCCAACGAAGGTTAGTAGAATAAATATACGGGGATAAATATACAATATTTATGCCTAATAAAAAATGTGGAAAAGAAACACTCACGATTTTGAGATGAAGAAATTATCAAATTTTCCTAAACAACAACAATTGAAATGAAAATCAATCTACCATGCACTCTCTTTTCTAAAAAATAGTATTGTAATATATAATATAATGTAATTCTCATTTTTGAGTTGAAAATAGTCGCACACTGTACAAAAAAGGAATAGTTGAATAACATATATGTCTAACATAATGATTAGTTTAAAAATTGTATTTTATAATATTTTTTTACAAGTATAATGCAAATTCGAATTTTCATCTTATAAAGTTTCTTACATTAACATTTTTTTATATATGAAATAAATAACAAATGAAAATGATAGATAACAATGACAATAAGAAAAGAAAAAGGGAAAAAGGAAAAATAGGTTTCGTTCACACACGTATGGAGTTGAGAAGGGATGAGGGGGGGGGGGGGGGGGGGGAAGCCCCCTCAACTTTTTTATTTAAAAAAGTACCTATAAAAGCTAAAGAGTAAGTTTAGGGCTAAGATGAGTTTTTCTAAAATTCTGGGATTAATATGTGTATCCTCAAAACCCATTTACTTATCCAAAGAGCTAAAGGCTAAAATATCGGGTTCAACTCAGACTTTTTTGTAGCAAATATATTTTGGGTCTCTATTTTCGCTTCTCACCTCCAAGCCTTAATGAATTAAGCCCCCCACCTCCACCAACTCTAGTAAAACTCCACACATCCACCACCTTTCGTAAAACTAATCTCTCTCTCTCTCTCTCTCTCTCTCTATATATATATATATATATATATATATATATATATATACATATTTCTCTCTCTCTAACTCTTTATTTATGTTTCCATGCCAGGAATTCATTTAATCAATAATTTGTCTCTTTCCATTAGAGTTTCCTCCTCCAAATGCATATCTTATATATCGCTCTCTATATCACACTATCTCCCTATCATCTCTCTCTCTATCCTTTACACATTTCTCTCCAATTTAAATTTAAGGTTAATATAAGGGTATTGATTTTAATTTTGATTTTTAGTTTTAATGTTAAGGGTTAAAGTTTGTGAGATTTTAAATTAAATTATAGATTGAGATTTTAAGGTTAATGTTGGTTGTGATGTCCATTCCAACGACACACTAGTTCTAACTCAAAGGCAACAACCATTCCTTTATGTGGGTGGTTACTCGGTACCGCTTGGATGAAACTTTAATACTCTTGTATTTTTGGTAACCTCTCTATAAATTTGTTATCCCATATAATGTATCCACATCTATAGATAAATAAATGCGTGCTAGACCATCTCCCAAGACTAAGCATAACTGCAGAAAGTAATCCCATCCAAAAAATGGCAACATAAAATCCTACCCCCGGTAGTTGATTTAAACGTAAAAAATATTTATACAAACAAGCCCCCCAATAATACGATGATATCTCATCTAAAAAGTTAATAAAGTTCTTAAAAACCAAGTCGACCAGATAAACTATCATGTCTCTATAATTGCAACGTAAAGAAATCTCCTACCCATTGGGGTATCGATATATGAATTAATCTTGGTGATAATATATATATCATAATCGTAGTAAATACACTACTATTATAGAATGACAACTCCTCAGTGTCTAATCAAGACTCATGCTTGTGAGTTGTAAACATACTCGCATCCATTCCCCTAATGGTACCTGAAAAAAATTGGTTGCCATTAAGGCATATAATAACTAAGTGGCCTCACTTGCCATAAGTGTAAAACCTTCCTCTAATGGAACTATCAAAATAATGGCCCTACTGGAGACCATGCTGACCTTACCTTTACGATTGTTTGTGCTAAAACTTGTTTTGTTGTCCCTGTCCTCATTGGTCATGACAGTAATACCATAATTCCTTTGGCTTTATTGGTCATAATAGATCATATTAACTACTCTCGAAAACCTCTTGGGGATCTGCTACCCTTATGTGGGACCTTTGGCTGGTGAGATCTTCCTTACTCGTGTCGATGTTATACCGTCTCTAGTTATATGGGCTTACTTTGGACTTAGTCATATCATTATTTGGAAAGTTCTATCCTTCAAATAGTTATAATCATCATGCTGATGTATGATGGAACATAACCTTCACCACACGAGCATAAGTGTGACAAAGATTGGTTACCTAATAACATATTCCAGACCCTTCACGTAAGGTTTGTGTCAATTCAAAAGTCTTCTCATACCGTAACTAATAATGCAAATGTATTTCTTTGCTTTCGTATCAATATCTCCTAGTGTATATAGAGAAAGTTGGTTTGAACTAATCCTCATACTGGTTACCACATGGTTGCCCTGGTGATGTTTTGGAATTTTACTCCTCGATATTTTCTCGATGAGTTGGAAAAACATTTTCCCTCGAACCATATTACACATTTACTAAAGGTCGCATGCCCAATAGTCACTAAATCTCAACCAACATCAATCTCATATGGGACATCTCATAAAGAAAATTCGAATAAGGAACCCTCTCGATACAGTTTGATTTTATTCCATGTATTCGTCTAGGATAATGGTGCGAAATCCCCTTAAGCAGTCATTTTTATCAAGAGTTCAATGACCAAAGGGTATAACTATAGAGTAATCAAAGAAAGCATAATGTAAAAGTGATGGACGCACTCACGACCCTAATTAATAATTAGATTGATCAGGTCTAATTCAAAAATCATGGGAATAAAAAACATTTAGTAACATTCTCAACATAAATGAAAAACTAAAACTGAACAATTAATATAAAGAACTAAAGAACTATTGAATAAAAAGTACCAACTCTGATACCATAGCTCCTAGTAAAATCAACCTAAGTCTATGGTAGCAACAACAACCTAATATCTATAAAAACAGATATAACAACAATGTAAAACATAAGTTTATGTATAATAAGATTATAATTGAATTTGGGCTACAATATAGATGCACATCTTCCTCCTGTCTTTCAGTCCATTTTAATTTATTAGTTACCCAACCTAATAACCTAAAATAACATGCGGTTCTAATGCCAAACCCATATGAATAAAGTTAATCTCTTAATTTTTTATTGTTTACCATCTCGTTATTATATCAATGTATTGTATTAATAATCCTATATTATCGGGTAGTCTTATACTTAACGCACATCTTCATTACTAATTGAAGTATCACTAGTAGTCTCTAATCACATATCTAAAATCGATATGTTTGGGTATATCTCATGCCACTAATGCCATATATACGTCTCTAGCATATATGATATATAACTCCTGAGTCATAAATATATAGGTATATATCCTTACTCTAAATCATATATATATATATATATATATATATATATATATATATAGTGTAACACATTAATCGATACAACTATCTCTAGTACATCAACACATAATCACATTTGGTAGGAGAAATACAATTTATACATCTAACATCCACACCTTGGTATGTACAAGTAAATGGGATACTCTCGTGCCTACAAATAACGAAGGCCTATCCTTATTGCCTTCGGGTATCTCTCACATCATATTAGGTAGAGTTATAGGCAATCCCACACACATAACCCCAAAACCTCAAATAAATATATCATTATGACATCACACCATTCGCATGGACCCATACCTAGGATATATGTAGGACCCTCCATTTTATCATGACATGATAACATGGGTATGTCACACTTGTAATGTCTATGGTAAAATAATTAAGGTAAAGCTCATCTCATCATTGAGGTACCAGTCCATGTCACGGCACCCCATAAGTATATCCCATCTAGTACGTAATACCACGACACTCACACACCATGGGTTGCTTCTACGCATAAAGGTAGTAAACAAGTATGCCGCTATGAAATCGGGCCAAAAAAACTAATATAAAACCCTTCTCAATCGGTTTACCCATAAATTCTTTTAATAATTAGTTAATACACATACTAACTTACAATCATTTGTATATACTATTAGATTTAACTCTAAAGTATCTCCAAGTATAGGTAAATTAGCATCTTTAAATTTTATTATAACTATGGACTATCACTAAGTGCATCTCGTAGGATCATTGTACGATTTCCCAAGGTTCCATATTTAGGTGAATCCTAGTCTCCCCAAAGGATCATCACCATACTAATAACTCACCAAGGCCCGGAAGAGCTTGGCCAAATAATCCAATTCTCCCAGTATACTAAAATCTCATATAACAACCCATCCTACTCTCGATTTTTATATTCATTACTCATACTCAAATTAACCCAGACAACCAAACATCAAATTGCAAAACCTCAAAATAGGGATATTCACTTTATTCTATAAGTATAAAACATCTAAAGGCCAATCTTACCTAGCCTTGTGCCATAAACTCTAACCTAAACAGTCATAACACAAAGTCAAAAATAGAATCACTAACCCAAAATTCTAGGCTTGTACATTCTTAGTAAAATATTCCTATGAAATTATTAAAAGCCCTAAATATATGAAACCAGTGACCACGCATTCGTAATTTAATTTTTTATAATTCTAGGGGGTCGATCGATCGATGGTACCCGTACAAGTGCCTTTCCTTTACCTGAAAATTTTGACCTCAAAAACCTCCATTAAAGACACTCCAAGCTCTTAAATAAGATTCCCAACCTCCTCCATATATAATGGTTCGAACATCAATCCAAGCCCATATCTAATAATTATATACAATTCAACATGATTTAAAGTGTAAAATTCAAATTAAATATAAGAACCCTAGTTCTACAAAAATCACTTCAAATTGATTCAGATTTATACTGTACGGTTCAGTTAACATTAGGATTTTAATGGATTACCAATATATAACTAAGTTCTAACAATTTTATAACAAATTTAACTAGAATTCGTGATGAAATAAATCAATTTCATATTGTTCCATTAACAAGATTATTATCTCAATTTATGTTAATTCATAATTTAACTAATTAATCTTCTCAATCAGATTAAATTTAGATTATGTATATATTTCAATGAATTGGAATATAATAACACAAAAACAATTATAATCAGACTCTAAATAAACTTGCCTCAGGCCAAATGTGAGAAAATTTAAGACTCAAATCCAAAAAAATTCCTTTTCCCCTTGAGTGCCTCCTCTTTCCTTAGCCCACTAGGCTTTCTACCATGTTGCAAATGTGTTTTAGGTTTAGTCTTCTAACCTTATATACCTATTTTCCATAAAGTTACGCATTGGCTTAACTTAAGATCTAACCTAATGAGCCCAAGTAACCTTCGGAATAGTTTAAAACTCTTTCCAAGTTATGTACCAACCCAATGAGCTTATACTCTAATATATTGAGTCAAATCATATATTTTAAACGTCCCAAAAGTCATTACGAGATATGCCAAATTATATTAAATTTATTTGTATCATTACTTATGTTATAAACCGGTATAAATCAAATTAATTAAATTGTGATTATTAATTAATTTCATCCTACTCAATATTTTAAAAAAACTTTACAGTTATTGGAACTCGATAGCAAGGGGTTAATTCAAACAAGGAAACCTTGACACCAAATCCCTCACTATTCAATAGTCGCCCATAATACTAAATAACTTTCAATCATTTATTTAATAAATTACCATGAATTTTGTTTAATTTCAAATTTGAATAATAAAATATATATTGTGGCCATCCCGGGGCCTCCCTTTCCAGATTCCCTCCGGCGTGTGTGCGGGGTTTGTGCCCTTTCTCAGGGTGCTCATCCATTAACAATATTGGGGATAATGTGTAGAGATGGAGTCGTCAACCTATTTTACACAAAATAGGCAAAAGGAATGTCATTGTCTCGAGAGAATGACATCATGGACAATAATGATGCTTGCGAAACCAAGTAGTTCGAAGGTCTTTGGACTAAGTTACGGAATAGGAATTTGTTAGGCACCCATCCTTCCCTTTCGATCTCTTATGGGAATGTGTTAATCTTCTCTTATTAGACTCCATGAAGTGTGTGCTTATGTGAATAATATAGGCGAAGAATGAAATCATTCAATTCGTGTCATGGAAAAGGATGGAGTGAACTCAACCTTAGAGATGATTGCAAAAATAATAATTCAAAATATAATATGAGTTTTTGCCGAGTCATAAGTCGCTATGGAAGGAAGAATGTATATATTGGACGAAACATAGACATGTAAGAATAGGAGATTCATAAAGAATACATATATATGGTAAGAGGGAAACATATAAACTTTCATAAAGGAGGACTCGAATCTCGGGATTATCTCAAGACACCTACGTAGGCCAAAGGGTATAAAAGTCCACGTAGTTCAAAGATATCATAGGATGGGGTTTAACCCATAAATCCAAAGGGGGGATTTCTCAAATGTATGTGTAGAGAAAATTTATTTTAAGAGTGAGAGTGTGAGATGAGAATCCCTCTTTTGGAATTTATAGACAAACCCTCTTTTCCTTTTTCTTTATTAAAATAGAGTATGTCCAAATACTACTAATAAAGGTTTGGTATTAATATATGTGATTTAATGAAACAAAAATGCTAAAGTAGAAATAAAGCAAAGAATACTAAAATGAGAGAATTAGAGATAGGGGTGGAGAATTGGACCTCTTGATAAACGCTTGATGTTGATCTAGGATGTAAATATGCTGATCATTCAATGGTATGAAACTGGTATGGATATTTAGGGGAATTTACCAAATGAGGTAAGAAAGTGACGGATTCGAATGTGGGAAAATGGGGTTTTTAGGAAAGGGAACAACTTTAATTTAGAGAGAACGTTCTCTTACTTATTGAGAGTGGTGTTCTTGGGTGACTTTAAAAGTGAGGTCATGGCCTCTATCTATAAGGACAATGGTATGTCGAATGATAGGGGTTTGGGTATACCTATCGGCATAGCACTTAAAGCACATTGTCGATAGGCAGGGTCCTTGGGGTGCCATTTTGCAGTCTATGATAGGCCCTTCTAAAAACGATTGTAAAATGCAAACCATAAGTCAAAACCGTACATAGGATGGACCATTGGAAAATGTATTCATATAATTTTAAGAATACGTTGAGCCACTTCTAAGTCCAAGAGTTGACCAAGGTCAAACAGGGACCAAAATTGGCCATTGGTCATCTAATAGGAAGTTTTTAGAGGAAAACAGATTGTTCGTCTGAACCATAAGGCTATATCATGCACGACATGAACTGTTGGAAAGGGTATTCAGTGTCATTCAAGATTTCATTCAACTTTATTTTGTTTAGAGAGTTTACCAAGGTCAAACGGGGTTCAAAAGTGTTTGGTGACCCTTCGGAGTAAAATGAGTCATTTGTTAGGATCTTAAGGTTAATTTATACACCGAAAAGACCGCTGGAAAGGGAATTCATAGCCCTTTAAAGTTTAATCAGCTTATCTCGAGATGGAGAGTTTTTTAGGGTTAAACGGGGCCCGGGAGAGTACGATGGCCTCTAGAAAATGGATCTTTCATCCGAATCATAAGGTCGATTTATGCACGGGGTGGACCGTTGGAAAGGGGTTTTAGAGACCTTTAAGAATTTATTGAGTTTCTACTCAAATAAGATATTTTACCTGAGCTAAAAGGGTATCAATAACAACTAGTGGCCTTCAGACTAGTTTTAGGTAGTGAAACGAAACGTTCGTTGAAACTATAAGGTCGATTGATGCATGAGGTGGATCGCTAGAAAGGGGATTCATATCCCTTCAAAGATGCATTGAGCCTCCACTCTTACAAGAGAGTTGACAAGAGTTAAATGGGGCAGAAGCGCCCAATGGCCTTTAAATTGGTGTGATCTATGGTTTATGGTGAAGTAGTGAGTGCTAAGGACTTAAGAAGGTACTTAGGGGGTCCTAGGATGAGGTGTTTATAAAGATCCACTCGATGGGCGAGCTTAGAAAAAATGAAGGTCATCAAATGATAGACACCACATTGACATTAGTGAAGAGGATTTTTGGTCAATTATTTAGACCTGGAGGATATCGGTGACTGATTCAACGGGTTGAGGTCCTTTATGAGGACCCAAAGAGACAAGGATGACCAATTTAGTGGGTTGAGGTCAATTATGAGGACCTAAAGGGATAAGGATAATTGATTTAGAAGGTCAAGGATAAATTTGAGGCCTAAGGGGATAAGGATGACCGATTCAGTGAGTTGATAAGGTGTTAAGGTTTATTCAATGGGGATAGGGTGACTAATTCAGTGAGTCAAAGTCAATTCTGAGGACCTAAGGAGATGAAAATGATCGATTTAACAAGTCGAGGTCAATTTTGAGGACCTAAATTTATGTTGGGGACGACCAATTCTATGGGACGAGGTTGTAATAACCAGTTTTGAGGGTCGAGGTCAATTCTGAGGAACATGAGTTGTAATGACCAATTTTGTGGATTGAGGTCAATTTTGAGGACCTAAAGTTATGACGACCGGTTCTCCGAGTCGATGTTGTAAAGACTAGCTATGAGGATCGAGGTGAATTCTGAGGATTAAAGTTTTAACGATCAATTCTGCGTGTCGAGGTCAATTCTTAGAACCTTGGGTTGTGATGACCAATTCTGAGGGTCGAGGTCAATTATGAGTACCTAAATTTATGATGACCAATTTTGTGGGCCGAGGTTATAATGACTAATCTAAGGGTTGAGGTCAATTATAAGGACCTTGAGTTACGATAACCAATTCTATAGATCGAGGTTAATTCTAAGGACCTAAATTTGTGGCGACCAATTCTATAGGTCAAGGTCTATTCTGAGTACCTAAAGTCGTGACTACCAATTCTATGGGCCGAGGTTTTAATAATAAATTCAAAGGGTCGAGGTCAATTCTGAGGACTTTGAGTTGGGATGAACAATTTTGTGGGTAAAGTTCAATTTTGAGGACCTAAAGTTATGATTACTAATTCTATGGGTCGAGGTTGCAAAAATAAATTCTAAGGGTCGAGGTAAATTCTGAGAACCTTGAGTTAGGACGATGAATTCTGCGAGTCAAGGTCAATTCTGAGGACCTTGAGTTGGGGTGACCAATTCTGTGGGTCATCAATTCTAAGGAATTAAAGTTTTGACAATCAATTATGCAAGACAAATTCGTAATGATCAATTCTGAGTGTCGATGCCAATTCTGTGGGTCGAGCTCAATTCAGAGGACCTTGAGTTGGGATAACCAATCTGTGGGTTGAGGTTGTAAAGACAAATTCTGAGCGTTGAGATCAAATTTGAGGACTTTGAATAGGGATGACCAATTCTCTGAGTTAAAGTCATTTTTGAGGACCTTGAATTGATATAACCAATTCTGCAAGTCGAGGTTGTAATGACCAATTATGCGGTTCAAGGTCAATTCTGAGGAACTAAAGTTGTAATAACCAATTTTGCAGGCCAAGGTCAATTCTGAGGATCGAAAGTTATGACGAGAAATTTTAAGGGCCAATGTCGTAATGACCAATTCTATGGGTCAAGGTCAGTTTTGAGGACCTTAAGCTAGGGTGACGATTTCTGCAGGTCGAGGTCAATTCTGAGGACCTTGAGTTGGGCCGACCAATTCTACGAGCCATGGTCAATTACAAAGACCTAAAGTTATAGTTTGGAGGGTAATGACTCCGATGGGCAAGGCGTGACGGACTTGGCTATAGGCACACCTTTGATTCTGTTGGTGATGGTGTTGTCTTGAAATTCTGCTAGGGAATGTTTATTTTTGAGGTTCTGACTAGGGAATTGTAGTAGACTTGGATGCGAGCGCGCCATTGGTTTTGTTGTGGAGTATGCTTGGGATAAGAGTGTAAGATTAATCTAGCTAGGTATTTTGAGAGGCTATAAGGGGATTAGTTCTCTTAAATGATTTTCATGAGGAAGAATAATGTTTCATACTTTTTCGGGATATTTGGGAAATTTCTAGATTTTTCCAACATTTTTTGTACAAAATTTAAAGGGGATTACTTATCGGCAGGCCTAGGGGGTGCTAACGAAAGAGGCACTGATTATTGTTCTTTTTTGGGAAGATGAAAAGCCAACTACCGATCAGTATTGACAGGGCTTGCCGATTGACAAGCCCTTTAACACCTTCAAGTGTTTGAATCTTCTCCTTTCTCTCTAGAAGTCATCTCTAAGTCTTTTTTTCCTCAAGTCTTCAAATGGTTGGTACTTTAGGTTATGTTTATAATAATGAGTGGCTGGCGGTTGATGAATGGGCTAGCCTAGAGTGGTGGTCTGCGACGCCCCTTGCGTTGAGAAATGAGAATGCTTTTGACTTGTTCGATCCAGCTGTTGATGAGTGTAACTTGTTGTGCGAGCCAGCTAACCATCATTCATCCAGGATGAAGAACATAATGGCTATGTAAGTATAGTGACTTTTTGATTTCCAATTTATTTTTCTCTTTTTTCCTTATTCTTAATAAGGGTTTTTTCTTCTATTTTCTGGTAAACTAGAATAGCTCCTTCGAGTATTCCGTCCCGATGGATGACTGGGTTGAAGGAGGTTTGGGAGAAACTCCCTACTATTGTGCACTGGATGGTATCGTACGCCGGATTTGACCCGTTGGTGAAGGCACTGCATCAGAAACCATGTTCCACTTCGATGTTATGAGCTCTTAAGGAGAGGTAATGGGACACGACCCACACATTCCATCTTGGTTTTGGGGAGATGAATGTTACTCCTATTGGTGTCTAGTAGCTCTTAGCGCTGGATTGATAGGGGTTCCATATTGTGGTGGACAACACTTTGAGGGTTATACCAGAGGTGGTGCAAGTGGCTTTGGGATACATGGGTAGAATTGTGTCGGGTGGTTCGATCTGGGTTTCTTCTTTAAGAGAGATTCCTTTGAGGAGGAGGGTGGATGTGACCGACAGGCGACAAGTGAGATAGACGATCCGTGTTTTTATTTTTCTTTTTGCCTAGGGTTTCTTGATGGCAATGAGCACCGAAGTTTTCCATCATTGGTGCTTGTTATATTTAAGGACGTTTACAACACCCTGATGTATGATTGGGGGAGCCTTACTGTGGTTTCCCAGTATTCTTCTCTGGATGCATTCAATAGGTGCTGTCAATAGAATTTTATGGGAGACACATACCTTCTAGAGGTAGTTTTGGATTTATTTTTCTATTTATGGATTTCTTTACATTATTCTTTTTGCCAATTTCTATCTTTTTGCAGACTTAGTTCTATGAGGAGATAGGGCAAAACGCGGGGCTGATGGCCCTGAAAGATGATGATTTGGGATTTCTTTCGGATGTTTTGGTGGCGAAAGTCCAATTTTCGATTGAACCAGCCCTTATTTTTTACGAATGTGTGATAGGTCTTGAATGTCTTAACAAATGATGAATTTAATTTTTTTTTCTAAGTTCTTAATGGCATCTTTATTTTTGAGTTGATACTAATTCTCTATTATGCATTTACAGGTGACCTTCTACCCTTGGGGGTGACTCCGTAGGATAAGGGGTTATGGGTCTGCGTGCGCAGATGTGGTGGTTGTTTGCACATGAGTTCGAGTACGTCTGGTACCTAGGAGAGACCATGGTGAGTCATATTGGAGGATGAGGCTGTGGTCCCAGCATCATCACCCTTATGTATATGAGGCGGGTGAGGGAGATGTTTGATGATGCGAGGGCGGCAGTGATGATGAGCGATCCGTATACGTATTACACGGATATAGTGGCGAGTTACGCTTATTTGGACTTTGTGATGAGCTGGTAGATGCCATATTGTATATATGATGTGGAGAATATGCCTCCACCCTCCACTGCTTCAGATAGGTGTACCAGTGTACCGGGGGATCAACCCACAACACGGGTAGTGGTACATCGACGACGACGGTGGAGATAGAGGTGGATCTATTGATTCAGGTCACTACCATTCTCATGCGTCGGTGTCTGGGTTGACGGGGCATACGGATGAGGCCCTCTGGCCTGAAGTATATTCATTCTCTTTCTCTTTTTTCCGTTTCTGCTTATTTACCTCTCTTTTTATTAATTGGCTCATCCTTTTTAATATTTTTAGCTTGTAGCATGTACGGGTGTCGACCAGCTGGATGTGGGACATCAAGGACTGGATGGCCTCCATGTCTAATTGTATAAAGAAGTATGCCGTTTTTTTTACTTGGTGCCATCTTCTACCTCAGATGATTTTTCTGGATCTGGGAGTGGAGGGTCCACCACTCGTCGCTGGGGAAAATGTGTACGTTGCAGAAGTTGAGGTTTTTAAGGGAAAGGTTGATGGTTCGGGTGAAGTCCAATTTGTATTTTCTTTCTTTTTCTCATTGTACCTGCAAAATGTAATCATGCGAAGAAAGAATATATATGAAAAATATGTAATTTCCTTTTTGTTATTTTTCTTGGTTTAATGACCTATCATATACACAGTTTTAGATTTTTTGCCGAGTTTATTTATTTTATCCAAACATATAGATAAGTATGGAAAATGTTTATTTTATAGAAAGATAGAGATAAATATGGAAATTATTAAAAGGATTTTTTTATTATTATTTTATTTCTAAAAAATTAGACTTATAATAATTAATTCGGTGCTAAATATATTTCTTTCAAAGTAAGAATTTTTTGTTTTGAGAAAAAAATGGAAAAAGATTTTTTGAGTAAGAATTTATTTTGCAGAGATAGAGATGAGCAGGAAAATGTTTATTAAAAAAAGGAGTAATAAAAAGGAATGACCCAGTGGGTAACTTTTCAAAATAAGGATTTTTGGAAATTGTTTTTGGGCAAAAGTGGAAATTAAAATTTTCTAAACTAGGAGATTGTCGATCAGCATACCCCTTGACATGCCTATGAGCATGGGGGATAATTCAAATCACTTATAGGCTTCAATTTCACTTTTCTACACTTCTGTGGTACTTGCTAAGGTATAGAGTTCAATAGAGTTTCGGATGGTTTGTTTTTTGCAAGGATTCTTGTGTATAAAAGAGAGTTAGGGGGTGTTTTTTTCACCAACCCCACATTTCTTCTCTTACTTTTTCCTTCTCTACAATCCAAATGGCTCTTCGAATGTACAAAGAATTCTCTTCTTATGTTGAAGGCTTAAAGGCCATGTACCTCTACAATGTTGACTATGGTACTTTCATCTTGTGTCAGGTTTCTCTATAGCGTGATAGGGCCATAGACTGAAACTTTCTAGCAAGGGTGGTATAACATTGGTACCCTAAGGATTAAGTCTTTTGGTTTGGCCTGGATGTTGTCTATCCAACCTATGAGGTATTCTCAGCAATGTAGGTGTTTAGCCTTAATGTTGCGTCGGTTATGACTAATTTTTCTCGTTCTTCCCTGAAATTTCTGGTGAATTTCTCCATATTTCCCCTTCGGTGGCTCGATTGTTGGTTAATGGAAGGGGCTAATGTATTCAATGTGTCAGAGGGGCTTTAAAGACGCTGGCTGTGTTCGAGATGTTGCTTTGGGCCTGACTGGGCGGATTTTCAAGGGCCGTTGGGGGTACATCGAACACAACGCGACATGTGGTACTCTTCCAGCCACTGGACCCTAGCTCTGACTGAGTCGTTTCTAGGGTGGGCAGGGTGTTAAACAGAAAAGATAACTCTTTCCAAAAATTTGTACCTTTCTTGGCATGTCATGTGAGCCATGATGATAAATCTTCGCATGAAGATTCTCATGTGCATGACACTTTCAAGGCTGTTGAATCCCAAGTGAATGAAGGTTAAGCTAGTGAGGATTATGATATTGAGGCGTGAGGTTCCTTCCCGGTACTGGACGTCGGCCGACCGGCGTCGGTTAATCGACATTGCCTTGCTTGTTTTCTTCAGTCGACCAACTTTGCCCATTTTGGGCCGACTTTGCCTTGGTTCTGTAAATATTTACAAAAAGAGATTTATTTTGTGTCTTTCAAATTTCTTGAATGACAAGAGTAGGGAAATGTCGCACCATATAGAGGAGACTATAATGGATCCCACAAATAACCGCCAAGATATGAGCTTGGATATAAAAAGTGATAAGGGACTTGACGACTAATCCCTAATTGGTTGCGATAACGACATGGATATCTTACTGTTGTAGTCATGTGGCGATGGTTCTGGAGGAGACCCTGAACGGTCTTCATACTTGGAAAAATGGTCGTTCTAATTTTTTGAGGGGGAACTCAGTGATGTTTTTCATGTGGCTTGCAGAGAGGTTTCGTTTGGCTATCCCTCCTAAGTATCCCTTGGTAGGTGTGCCTAATTTCTTTGTCCATCCTTTCTCCAATTTGGCCCATCGATGGATAAATAGGTCAAATGGTCTGTGTAGCACGGAGCTCGGCACCTTTGTTGGTTGGTGACATGGTGGGGAGACTTACAGCAAATCTTGTAGCTAGGAGAGTAGCAGTATGTATAATTGGTTGGACTCTGTCAGACCTCCTTGTATTTTCCTTGTCGACCTATGTGCCAAGATGGACGGGAACAAATTATGCCTCCTCGCATAATGAATTTCTTCTCGGTAGAGGACATGAATGAATCATTGTAGAAGATACAGGGTGTACTACCCCGTATTTTTATGGCTTTTAAAATTGGGGATTTATTAAATTTAATTTGAGATATTAATTTAATATTAATTCGAAAATTTATTTTAATATTTACTAGCGTGACGTGAGTTAGTAATTATTGGGAATTTTTTGAATATTACTAGATGAGTAAAGTAATACATTAGATTTATTTTATTAACATTTTAACGAGTGAATAAAATGACAATTATGGAAATTTAAGTCGGGACGCGCATGTGTCGTGTCAGGACTAAATTGTTATTATAAAAGTTAATATATTATAAGTTGCCCGTATATGATTGTGCATATATTATGTATCTGTGTAAAAATCATACCCGAGCTACTTGCTGTCACGGAGGTTTTCGCGCCGGGAGGGTCTTATCTCGATTGGACCATTATAGGGGATATTGACTCATAACCTTGAAGATAGTATTCAAGATACTGGCTATCTGAAAATGATAGTCAGATGTTTTAAGAGACGTGAGGGTATGTGCTGACCTCTTAGGATTCGGAACTATGCTTCGCCTCCATTTGTATGTGTATTGTGTTAATACAGTTTGAGAGTGATTCCGAACTAGTATTTTCTTTAGTATGAGTGAAATGGGGACTTGATAGCAGAGTATGCCATCACCATAGATTTATGTGGGGTACCGATAGTATATATATATATATATATGTACATATATGCTTATATATGGAAAATTTATACTGTATGTATAAGTAGTTAAGTAATGAATAAATACTTGAGCTTTATAACAAGTGTTCGTAAATTTTGTAACTGTAACTAAGTGGTTTTAAGCAACGTAAGAATATGGAAGAAAATGATTTTATAAAACTAAATATTACGGCCTTAGTACTTCTCGAGATAGAACTTTATGTGAGGATAAGTTAGATAGACTTATGTGATCAGTAGTACGGTAGGCATGCACACTAGATGAGAGATGAGAATTCTCAAGAGAGTGTCGCGCACTAACATGGTGGTTATATTAACCAGTAACCATTTTAAATACTTGCTAAACTATTTTTAAAACTATTTTACACTCGGGCTCTGACCCGTTTTCGGTCATTTCTTTCCCTCTTGTATATATATGTATGTATTCCAGGTGCCCAGACACAGGGGCGTCTTTCATAGGTTCTTTGGATTGGACGTGCTGTAGCTTATGTGGAAGTTGCATGCCTTTGCTTTAGACGACCTCGTCATTGATTATGTTCTTACTATAGACCTGCTTAGTTAGGGCATGTGTCGCCCGATTTCCTATTCCGTTTGGATTTTGTCTGAGATTTGTGTTCATGTATATTTTCGGTATTCAGTACTCCTTGGGAGTTAACTATTGTCAGGATGATTTCATTTATGGTTATTAAACTTGGTTTGGATTATCGAGATGGTTTAATTATTGTGTGTTAATTGCCATCCTTAGTATTTATGTGATTCTTAAGCTGTTGGTTATTAAAAATGATTTTGTAATGGAATTTAATAAAATGAAAATAAGACTTTAAATTGTTTTAACACTTAGCTTAATTATGTAGGGTTTTCAAATTAAAAATATTATTTTATGACAGTGATGCTCAGAATGAACCAACCGTTTACCTTGATGTTAATTTAATAAAGGACTGATCACCCGGTATTTAATTAGGCGGGGTGTTACAGGTGGTACCAGAGCATCAGGTTCTAGTGTCCTTTAGGATCTGTGCGACTTATTATGCTTCCAGCATATCTTTCTTTGATATAGAGACCTATGTTTACGATTGTTGATTTCTTTGGTGAGATTTCGTTCTCCTGCTATCACGAATATATTAGTAAATCTTATTTGTGTTCGGGCGTGATCAAACAGGAAGTATGGTAGATGAGGGCCGTTGGGCGAATAGCGGGAGGTAGGGCTTAGTGAGGTCATGAAGTATATTCGAGGGTGATGACCGTAGTCAAGGTCACCCCTATTATGGCACGAGAGTCCAGGACTGTAAATATGGCTAGGACATAGCCTTTGTGTAATACCCCGTATTTTTATGATATTTATTTATGGGATTAATTGAATTAAATGCGTATTAATTGGAAATTAATCCAGATTAAAATATTAACGAGAAGTGAGTTAGTATTTGATTATAATGTGTATATATGGCAATATATGAATATTGAATTATGAAATTTATCGCGAGATTGAAATACGACAATTTGGGAATTTTGTTGAGACGCGTGTGACAGTCGCGTCAGGTATATAATTATTTTAATTAAAAAGGGTATTTTATTTTTATTAACCGTATGGTCGTTTTGAGTGTGCCAAAGCATCCGAAAGGGTCGAAATAGTCAGAAAACACTAGCCGGGGGTTTAGTTTGGGTCCCGGGGTATTTTTAGGCCATACCGGCAACCAAAAAGGGCAGTTTGGTAATTTTAGAATTTTGGGATTTTTGATTAACGAATTTTAGGAGTTTTAAATTGAAAATTAAAAGACCCACTAACCCATTACCAGCCATTAACTGATTATAGGGCTACGGGGGTTATTAAAATTAGCCTCAAAAGTTCCTAAGACAAACCCTAGCCTCCATTGCCACCATTAGAGAAGAGCTTGTAGAGGGGGAGAAAGAGGAGAATTCTGCACAGAGAGAGAGAACCATTCATCGGATCGACATCAAAATCAGAGATTCAAATAAGGCAAGTGGTTTAATTCCAATTAATTTCAGAGAATGCTTCTTCCATGCGTAGGAATTTGTTATAATTGTATTTGTTTGGGAGTTGGATGAAAACTCATTAAATTTAGAATTAGAACCTTGCATATTGATGAGGAATTGCATGTAGAATTGTATGTAGGTGATTATTCTGATGATAATAATACCTTGGATGAAATAAAAACGGATTTAATTAGGCTCATTGATGATTTATAAATTTTAGGGTTCATGTTCATGTAATTTGGGGATAAATGAAGAGATTTGATAATTGTATGAGGTTAGGATGAATTAACCCCACAAAATGTGTTAGTATATGACCTAAATATGTGTTAGGGATGATTAGTAGCTTTGAACAATCGCTGGATTAATGTTTAGATGAGGTTAGAGGTGAAGAGAAGTTGGAAAAACGAGATTAGGAAAATCTGGGCTCGAAACTGGCCACTCGTTAGAAGACCTGCCCAGGTCGTTCGAACGAGCTTCTAACGAGTTGAACTTTGACTTCTAACGAGGGTGAAGTTCGTTCGATGTTTTCGTTCGAACGAGACCTCGTTAGAAAGCCCACTTCGTTCGAACGAGACTTCAAACAAGTTGACAGTTTAGGCTTTTTAGCCTGTTTTGATCCCGAGTGTCCCGTAACCTTGTGTATATGTAGAGATAACCTTCCCTTGATGATTAATTGTTATATTTGGGATGTTTGGGATATAATGAGGAGTCAAACCTAGAAGTGTAGTTTGAACCTAAGGGAAAATATGAAGTAGGACGTGAGTGTCTATTACGATGTGAGGACTATTGACGGCCTAATTTATTATATTAACCAGGAACATATAAATTGTGTAGTATTATATGTCGGTACGAGAATGAGAAGTGTACCACCAATATATTATGGTGATTACTAAGATGTGTGAATACTTAGCATATGTATTGATTTTATGTGTATGACATACCTACCATACTTGCTATCACGGGAGGTTTACGTTCGCTTAGGGCCTTCTAATCCTTGTGTTGCCCGGATTTAGATTGGTTACCTCGATGAACATAGGTCAGAGAAGGACTTATTGGGATGTTAATAAGTCTGCTGATCGTGGGAGCGCAGGTATGTGCGTGACCCATGTGATGTGACTGTGTTCGCCTCCATTATTTGTGATGTTGTTATCTGAGAACGATTCCTGAGAGATTCGGAATACGTGATCCTTATGTACGGGATGTACCGGGATGGATAGCAGAGTATGTGTGCACCGCAGCTTAGTCTCGGGGTGCTTGTATTGTATATTTATGATGCGAATAATATACACTTAATTAATGGGAACTTTCATGTTGGTATTGTGAACATAATTATGGTAATGTTTTGAGAAAACATAACGGGTTAACCGATAGTGAATTGTACTACAAATTGAGAATCTGAGTTTAAGCAAAACCCTATATTTATTTGATAATGCTAGAATGTAATATGGGAATCGAGTAGTAAGGGGTAGAACTTATTACGGTTTGGTTAGATATGGATGTCTTATAGATGGGTACGGTACGTTGGGAGTGCACATGTAGTCGAGAGGTGAGAATTTCATGTGAGTGCACGTCCTAACATGTATTTTGCATTTAATGTTTTAATGTTGTTAAAACACTTGCTGTTTTTAAAATGATTTCCACTTTCGGGCTCTGACCCATTTGCTTTCAAATCTATTTTTGTAAAAACCATTTTAGGTGCCTAGCCACAAGGACACCATGCTTAGGATTCTCATTCAGGTGACGAGATGTAGCTGTTTGTGGAAGTTACAGGACTTTGCGTGTAGACGCTTCATCTATCTTGACTCGATATTATTCAGTTATCAGTTGTAGGGCATGTCACCCATTTCTTTTAGAGACATTTCATTTATTTAAGTTATTCAGACTTTTGGCATGTAAATTATTCAGGATTCAGACTTGTCGTATTATTTTTCAGTTGTGGGATTGTTGTGAGGAGTTTTCCTCCGGATTTATATTTATTTTGTTGGTTATTCATTACTTCATTATGGTGAATGTTTGTTATTATTTCGTTATTCTTTTACTGCATGTTAATCAGACTTAACTTAAAATTTGGCACTTACTTTTTTAAATACTAGGTGGTTAGTAATTATTAAAATGTTTTCGACAGTGATGCTATTAACTGAACCAACTTGGCATTTTGAATTAATTTAATAAAGGAGTAGCTAACCAGTATTTAATTAGTCGGGGTGTTATAGATGGTATCAGAGCATCAGGTTCTAGTGTCCTTTAGGATCTGTACGGCTTATTATGTTTTTCGCTGAGCTTTCTTTGATGTAGAGCCCTATATTTTAGGACTGTTGTATTCTCTTGTTTATGCTACGTTCTTCAGCTATTTTAAGTTCATAACTGCGAACTTATAAACTTCATTCTTATTTCAGATGCCTCCATGACGTGCACAACGGGTTCCCAGGGATGCAACGCCAGAACCACAGCCCGCACCAGTTCAGGGCAAGATGAATGCCGCCGAGGTTGCAGCCATTGTGGCCCAGGCGGTAAATGCCTCACTAGCAGTAGTTCAGCAGGCACCACCTCAGGCGCCGATAGCCGCGCCAGTTCAGGCACATGCATTCCCGTCTGCTTGGGAACGTGTATGTGATGCTTTTCAGAAATCACACCCTCCGGAGTTCGCAGGTAGCTCCGATGTGGTAGTTTCGAGTCAGTGGAGGAAGGACATCCAGCGACACCTGAGGATGTATGAGTGCACAGATGTCCAGAAGCAGATACTAGCTACCTTTAAGCTAGTAGGGTCTGAACTGCAGTGGTGGGAGTCTATTACCACCGTGGAGGAGAGAGATACTCTTACTATCCAGGAGTTTTGGGTGCGGTTCGACCTCAAATACTTTCCATCAGCTGTTCACACGGAGATGAGAAGGAAGTTGATGAGCCTCAAGCAGGGGGTAAGACTGTGGCCGAGTATGAGGCCGAATTCACTGATCTTCTGAACATTATTCCGGATGAAATACCAACAGAGGAGAAGAAGATACAGAAATTTACAGATGGGTTGACATGGAGGATTCGTCAGCACTTGTTAGGGAACCTCTCGTTATCCACTTATTCTGATGTGGTTAACGCTGCTCTGTTACACTTCCAGGATCATCGCTTTCACATGACTGAAGGCAAGAGGTCGGGAGAGTCCAGCCATCAGGGCAGGACTGGAGGAAATGGTGCCAGTGGGGAACAATCTGTTCAGGGGCAGAGACAGGGTGATCAGGGTTCCCAGCAGGGGGATCACAAGAGGTTCAGGTCAGGAAATTTCAGGCACGGACAGGGCGGTTTTCGGCAGGGCCATCAGGGTCCGAATGGCCATCAGCACCAGCAGGGTCAGAATGGTCAACAGCAGTTTCAGCAGGGCCAGTGGAGGAACGGTAACGGCCACCAGGGCCGGGGGCAACAGGGACAGAGAGGGGGGAACTTCCCGGGGAAGTGTTTCGTTTGTGGCAAGACTGGCCATAAACGCCAGGACTATCCTGATAGGGGCAGGGCCCCACAGCAGTAGCAGGGTGCTCGACATGAGCCACAGAGGCCACTTTTTCCACCATCCTTTCCAGCTCCAGCCCAGGTGTCAGCTCTTCCAGCCATTCCAACAGTTCCTGTGCAGCAGGGACAGTTACAGTATGGACGTGTCTATAACGTCCACCAGGCAACAGCTCCGCAGGCACCACCCGCGATTGAGGGTATGTTTCCTATCCATGGTACTATGGGTCGGGTTTTGTTTGATACGGGGGCAACACATTGATTTATAGCTACAAATTTTGCGAAGTTGTTAGCCACAGCAGAGAGCACAGTGACGTGTGTAGACTCACCATTGGGGAGTGGGTCACTTATTTTCTTTATATGCCGGGGAGTGGGGGTAGAGATTGGTAGTCTAGTATTACCAGCAGATATGTTGGTATTAGATATGCATGTGCACGATGTGATTATCGGTATGGATTGGCTCGCAGATTATAGAGCCATGATTGATTGCTTCGGTGGGAGCATCGTTTTTGCCATTCCGGGGCAAGAGATGTTTGTAGTGGCGATGCCTCGCCCAGAGGGAGGCTCGACCGCTCATTTGTATTACCTAGAGGAGGATACCTCTAAGGAGGTTGTGATTCCTTTAGATTCGATCCCAGTTGTCAGGGAGTATTCCGATGTGTTTCAGGAGATACCAGGCCTACCCCCCAGTCGAGAGATAGACTTTGTCATAGACTTATTACCAGATACGAGACCTATAGCACGCGCACCGTACCGTATGGCTCCAGCTGAGATGAGGGAGTTACGGGATCAAATTGAGCAGTTGTTGGGTCAGGGGTTTATTCGGAGGAGTACTTCGCCGTGGGGGTGCCCCTGTGTTGTTCGTGAAGAAGAGAGATGGTTCACTGAGATTGTGTGTGGACTACCGAGAGTTGAACAAGGTCACGATACGGAATAAGTATCCGTTGCCTAGAATCGATGAGTTATTCGACCAGTTGAGAGGAGTTTCTTTCTTCTCAAAGATTGATTTGAGATCGGGATACCATCAGTTGTGTATCAGGGAGGAGGACGTCTCGAAGACTGCGTTCTTATCGAGATATGGTTCTTACGAGTTTCAGGTTATGCCTTTTGGTTTGACCAATGCTCCAGCTGTGTTTATAGATTTGATGAATAGGGTGTTCAGGGATTTCCTAGATCAGTTTGTCATTATCTTCATTGATGATATTCTGGTTTAATCCCAGACAGAGGAGGAGCACGCCGAGCATTTGAGGCAAGTTTTGCAGACGCTACGTCAGAACGAACTGTATGCAAAGTATGAGAAGTGCGGGTTGTGGCTGAAGGAGGTCCAATTTTTGGGACATATTATTTCCGATCGGGGAATATCTGTTGATCCGGGGAAGGTATCCGCGGTGAGGGAGTGGGGACAGCCCACGACACCGACAGTGATCCGTAGTTTCTTGGGCCTAGCAGGATACTACAGGAGGTTCATTCGGGGATTCTCGAAGATAGCAGGTCCTTTGACATATTTGACTCGTAAGGGTGTGACATTCATCTGGAGTGATGCCAGTCAGTTGGCATTTGATGAGTTAAAGGATAAGTTGACCTCAGCACCCGTGTTAGCATTGCCGAGATCGGGAGTTGAGTATCTAGTTTACACCGACGCGTCCTTGTAAGGACTTGGAGGTGTATTGCAGCAGGAGAGTCAGGCCATAGCTTATGCTTCCCGTAAGCTAAAGCCTCATGAGAAGAATTACCCCACTCATGACTTGGAGTTGGCGGCAGTTGTATTTGCCCTTCGTATTTGGAGACATTACCTTTTGGGGGGAAATTTTCGATTGTTCACGAACCATAAGTCCCTACAGTACCTATTCACGCAGAAGGAGTTGAATATGCGACAGCGTAGGTGGCTTGAGTTTGTGAAGGACTATCAGTTTGATATCCAGTATCACCCGGGGAAGGCTAACGTGGTAGCCAACGCGTTGAGCCGTAGGCCAGCAGATGAAGTGGCAGGGGTGTGGAAGGCCAAGTGGAAGGAATTGGGACACTAGGATGCAGTGCCCGATCGTTCATGTCTGTGATGACCGTTACCCCGCAGATTGTCACGAAGGTAGTAAGGGCACAGGCAAATGACTCGTTCTGTCAGGAGCAGATAGTTCGATTACTAGCATAGGGAGCCGAGTCCTATACTGTTAGCTCAGACGGGGGATTACGCTTCAATGGGAGATTGGTAGTTCCGGAAGGGGAGGAATTGCGGCACGAGGTGATGGCGGAGTCGCACGGCTCAAGGTTCGCGGTACATCCCGGTGGGGACAAAATGTATCAAGACATGAGACGACAGTATTGGTGGAGCGGGATGAAGAGAGATATTTTCGAGTTTGTTTCTAAATGCGCCACTTGTCAGTTAGTAAAAGTGGATCATCAGAGACCGGCAGGACTGCTACAGCCATTGGAGGTCCCGATATGGATGTGGGAGAGCATATTCATGGACTTTATAACGAGGTTGCCTACGTCACAGAGAGGTCACGACTCCATTTGGGTAATTGTGGACAGGTTGACCAAAGTCGCTTATTTTTTACCCGTAAGGACAGACTACACTACGGGACAGTATGCCCACCTCTTTATTTCTGAGATAGTGAGACTTCACGGTGTGCCCCTAAATATCGTGTCTGAACGAGACAAGATATTTGTTTCACAGTTTTGGGAGAGTTTTCAGGAGGCCATGGGCACGGAATTGCGGTTGAGTACGGCGTATCACCCGTAGACCGATGGGAAAACTGAGCGTACAAACCAAATGTTGGAGGACATGCTACGTATGAGTATCATTGATTTTGGGGGTGGATGGGAGCAGTATCTTCCACTGGTGGAGTTTGCTTACAACAACTCCTACCAGTTCACCATTGGCATGGCTCCATTTGAGGCGTTGTACGGTAGACCTTGTCGTTCCCCAGCATGTTGGTTGGAGGTGGGGGACAACAAACTACTTGGGCCGGAAGTGATTCAGGATACTTCGGTGAGGATAGAATTGATACGGAGTCGCATTCGAGTAGCTCAGGATCGACAGAAGAGCTATGCTGATGCGAAGAGGTTCTTCAGGGAGTTCCAAGTGGGGGACCAGGTTTTGCTCAGAGTATCTCCTATGAAGGGGATTATGCGTTTCGGGAAGAAAGGGAAGTTGGCACCGAGGTATGTGGGACCATTTTCTATTATTGAGCGGATTGGACTGGTTGCGTATAGGCTTGGGTTACCGGAGCATTTGCATCGGATTCACGATGTGTTTCATATTTCCTCGCTAAGGAAATATCTTTGAGATGATTTGGCTCATTCTCATATTGCTTTGGAGGTCATAGATCTCCAGCCTGATAGCTCCTACGAGGAGGGGCCGATTGCTATTTTGGACCGAAGTGAGCGAAAACTGCGGTAAAAGATAGTTCCGTTAGTGCGTGTTCAGTGGAGACATCATAATGTCGAGGAGTCCACATGGGAGCGCGAAGATGAGATGCGCGAACGTTATCCAGAGTCGTTCTTACCAGGTACTTTCTAGTTCCGAATTTCGGGACGAAATTCAGTTATTAGGGGGGAAGTATGAAATACCCCGTATTTTTATGATATTTATTTATGGGATTAATTGAATTAAATGCGTATTAATTAGAAATTAATCCGGATTAAAATATTAACGAGATGTGAGTTAGTATTTGATTATAATGTGTATATATATATGAATATTGAATTATGAAATTTGTCGCGAGATTGAAATACGACAATTTGGGAATTTTCTTGAGACGCGTGTGACAGTCGCGTCAGGTATATAATTATTTTAATTAAAAAGTGAATTTTATTTATATTAATCGTATGGTCATTTTGAGTGCGCCAACGCGTCCGGAAGGGTCGAAATAGTCAGAAAACACTAGCCGGGGGTTTAGTTTGGGTCCCGGGGTATTTTTAGGCCATACCGGCAACAAAAAATGGCAGTTTGGTAATTTTAGAATTTTGGGATTTTTGATTAACGAATTTTAGGAGTTTTAAATGGAAAATTAAAAGACCCACTAACCCATTACCAGCCATTAACTGATTAGAGGGCTACGGGGGTTATTAGAATTAACCTCAAAAGTTCCTAAGACAAACCCTAGCCTCCATTGCCACCATTAGAGAAGAGCTTGTAGAGGGAGAGAAAGAGGAGAATTCTGCACAGAGAGAGAGAACCATTCATCGGATCGACATCAAAATCAGAGATTCAAATAAGGCAAGTGGTTTAATTCCAATTAATTTCAGAGAATGCTTCTTCCATGCGTAGGAATTTGTTATAATTGTATTTGTTTGGGAGTTGGATGAAAACTCATTAAATTTAGAATTAGAACCTTGCATATTGATGAGGAATTGCATGTAGAATTGTATGTAGGTGATTATTCTGATGATAATAATACCTTGGATGAAACAAAAACGGATTTAATTAGGCTCATTGATGATTTATAAATTTTAGGGTTCATGTTCATGTAATTTGGGGATAAATGAAGAGATTTGATAATTGTATGAGGTTAGGATGAATTAACCCCACAAAATGTGTTAGTATATGACCTAAATATGTGTTAGGGATGATTAGTAGCTTTGAACAATCGTTGGATTAATGTTTAGATGAGGTTAGAGGTGAAGAGAAGTTGGAAAAACGAGATTAGGAAAATCTGGGCTCGAAACTGGCCACTCGTTAGAAGACCTACCCAGGTCGTTTGAACGAGCTTCTAACGAGTTGACCTTTGACTTCTAACGAGGGTGAAGTTCGTTCGATGTTTTCGTTCGAACGAGACCTCGTTAGAAAGCCCACTTCGTTCGAACGAACTCTCGTTCGAACAGCCTCGTTCGAACGAGACTTCAAACGAGTTGACAGTTTAGGCTTTTTAGCCTGTTTTGATCCCGAGTGTCCCGTAACCTTGTGTATATGTAGAGATAACCTTCCCTTGATGATTAATTGTTATATTTGGGATGTTTGGGATATAATGAGGAGTCAAACCTAGAAGTGTAGTTTGAACCTAAGGAAAAATATGAAGTAGGACGTGAGTGTCTATTACGATGTGAGGACTATTGACGGCCTAATTTATTATATTAACCGGGAACATATAAATTGTGTAGTATTATATGTTGGTATGAGAATGAGAAGTGTACCACCAATATATTATGGTGATTACTAAGATGTGTGAATACTTAGCATATGTATTGATTTTATGTGTATGACATACCTACCATACTTGCTATCACGGGAGGTTTACGTTCGCTTAGGGCCTTCTAATCCTTGTGTTGCCCGGATTTAGATTGGTTACCTCGATGAACATAGGTCAGAGAAGGACTTATTGAGATGTTAATAAGTCTGCTGATCGTGGGAGCGCAGGTATGTGCGTGACCCATGTGATGTGACTGTGTTCGCCTCCATTATTTGTGATGTTTTTATCTGAGAACGATTCCTGAGAGATTCGGAATACATGATCCTTATGTATGGGATGTACCGGGATGGATAGCAGAGTATGTGTGCACCGCAGCTTAGTCTCCGGGTGCTTGTATTGTATATTTATGATGCGAATAATATACACTTAATTAATGGGAACTTTCATGTTGGTATTGTGAACATAATTATGGTAATGTTTTAAGAAAACATAACGGGTTAACCGATAGTGAATTGTACTACAAATTGAGAATCTGAGTTTAAGTAAAACCCTCTATTTATTTGATAACGCTAGAATGTAATATGGGAATCGAGTAGTAAGGGGTAGAACATATTACGGTTTGGTTAGATATGGATGTCTTATAGATGGGTACGGTACGTTAGGAGTGCACATGTAGTCGAGAGGTGAGAATTTCATGTGAGTGCACGTCCTAACATGTATTTTGCATTTAATGTTTTAATGTTGTTAAAACACTTGCTGTTTTTAAAATGATTTCCACTTTCGGGCTCTGACCCATTTGCTTTCAAATCTATTTTTTTAAAAACCATTTTAGGTGCCCAGCCACAAGGACACCATGCTTAGGATTCTCATTCAGGTGACGAGCTGTAGCTGTTTGTGGAAGTTACAGGACTTTGCATGTAGACGCTTCATCTATCTTGACTCGATATTCTTCAGTTATCAGTTGTAGGGCATGTCGCCCATTTCTTTTAGAGACATTTCATTTATTTAAGTTATTCAGACTTCTGGCATTTAAATTATTCAGGATTCAGACTTGTCGTATTATTTTTTAGTTGTGGGATTGTTGTGAGGAGTTTTCCTCCGGATTTATATTTATTTTGTTGGTTATTCATTACTTCATTATGGTGAATGGTTGTTATTCTTTCATTATTCTTTTACTGCATGTTAATCAGACTTAACTTAAAATTTGGCACTTACTTTTTTAAATACTAGGTGGTTAGTAATTATTAAAATGTTTTCGACAGTGATGCTATTAACTGAACCAACTTGGCATTTTGAATTAATTTAATAAAGGAGTAGCTACCCGGTATTTAATTAGTCGGGGTGTTACACTATGCTTTCCAAGTGCAGTTGTAGTCAAACGTGATGCCAAAATTAGACTCACCCAATGTAGAACGCTTGGGAGAGGGTCAAATGGCAAATTGAGGAGAGTCATCAACGGAAATTCTAGAAATGCGGGAATTATGTGTATTACGCAACGAAGGTAATACATTCAAAGGCTTGGGTATACGGTGGAGGATGGTTAACTGGAAGTGAAAAATTTGGAGTAAAATTTGTCTTGCCTCATCAGAGCAAAGTTATAATAGTGGGAGTTAATCACCACATTTAATAGTGAAATGTTGCATAAATGGAGGGACCTTAAGTGCAGTTTAACCCCATGTTCCTTCATCAGTAATTCAGAATAAGATCTGAACGTTGTTCTGAACCCATCACGGAAGGGCCGGACAGGGGTCCATTTCTAAATGAATTTAAACTTTTAGCCAATCTTGTATCAGTGAAAGTGGGTACTAATGGTAGAGAGGATTTCAAATGGGAGATCAACTCGTGAGGAAAGTTGACAACACTTAAAGAGAATTATGTTGGACAGTCGATCCATATAAGGACAATGTCACGTATTGTCCGTAGAGATGTTAACGCTCTTATGTGAAGGGAGCTAAAGTAATCGAAAGGTTTATGGGAGAGTGAGACTAGATGAAACGCAGTTAGCAACGCACCGCAAGGCGGAGACCCATCAGGGGGCTCATTTAAATGATTCGGATAGCTAAATTCTTACCAAGCGATGGTGAATTCAGTAAGGGTTATTGAAGACACTAGCACGTTCCTTAGGGCCAACAAAGATAAGGGAACGATGGGGGTAGCCATCAGGATCGAGACTATTTAAGTCCGAGAGAAGGACAACCCTAATAGGGTCAGTATGGCAGGAGATAAGTGGGTTATGTGTTGAGGTATTTTGTGGAGATTAAAACCACATGAGTTAAAATTTTCCAAAGTGAGAAAAAGGACAAGGGTATGGTGCTTGATGATAACGTGAACTTTTGCGTAATGTCGTTGTAGAAAGCCAAGTTAGTCAAAACCTCAAATACCTACAAAATATAACAATCTAAAGTGTAGAGGTAAGTAAGGGTATCAATCCACTTCCTAGGAAGTAAACTAGAGACAAATTCAATTGTAATTCACTTTTTATTTTCTTATTGTGCTTTTTCACTTTTCTAATTTTTTTTTTAGCTTTTTCAATATTAAAACAATAGTGTGAGGTGAGGTGAGGTGAAATAAGACTAAACTAAACTAAATGTGAAAATAAATAACTAGAAAGTGACTAAAATGGAAAATAAAGTCTAACACTAAAATAAGAGATAAAGTGAGGTAAATAATCGTGAGAACAATCAAGGAATGGGATTACACCACAAATTTTAGTTATTCTAATTAATTAATTTAATTATTTGAATTCTCCCAAATTAATATCAAAATTACAAACCAACTCTCGTTGCAAGTGTAATTATAATAGTAATCTTTTAGAAAATTAAGTTTAACACCCCACAACTCTAGAAAAATAGATTTACACTCCTTTTAATTAATCACCCACTAGGATCGATCATTAAAATTTATATAAATCTTAGAAAATAATTTTAGAGTTGAAATTCAAGTTATAATACCCCACTTATGAAACCCCTATCTCTAGTTCAAATCTAAAATGGGTATTATAACTAGAATTTTGATTTTCTCTCGAAAATCATTTACCCTCTCTCGAGGGGTAAATTTAAGGGTGAGGGATCAAACTTAACATTCAAAGGGACTTTTCTAGTAATTAAACTAATAAAAATAAAATAACATCAAATAAGTGTTTTACCTCACCCCTTGAAAGGGGATTTAGCCTAACATGATATGAAATATGACAAATTAATAATCAAAGGCATAAAATAAATGAGATGAGAAAAGAACAATCAAACCTCAATCTCTTGATGCTTAATTGATCTTAAATCCATGAGTTGAAATTCATAATCTATCAACTTGAGTGATCCAAACAATATTACATAAAAATTTCACCCAAATTAATCCTCACACATTTATTACTCACAAATATCTAAAAAAAAATGAAAATAAAATTATTTACAAATATTTCTACCTAATTTATTCTAACCTAACTCTCTATTTTTCTCTCTCTATTTGATGATCAAAAAACTTCCCTCAAATGGGGTCTTGAGTCTTCTTTTATAGTAGGTGCATGACACACATGGAGCTAATGGGTATTTTTGGAAAAGTTTAATGTACATGAAAATGGGGTGTGAGGTCATGTGGATGAGGAGAGATAACAAATCTAATTTGGTACAAGGGTGTTTTGGGGTATATGAAAAAAATGTTTAGTTGGGGGTAATTTGGGGAAATGGATTTAAAGGGGGAATAAGTGAGGTTTTAAGACATGTGGGTATTAGTGTTTAGTTTTGGTTTGCATTTTGTCTTATGCAGGTGGTAGAAGTCGTGGAAGGCATTAAAAGGGAAATGGGTCTTGGCTATGGAAGATGGGTTCTTCCGATTTGGTTTGAAATCGGGTTGGCTCGGGTCAAGGTGGTCACGGTTTGGAGCAGGGGTCGGATCAGGGGGTTCTCGGGTCGCACAGGGTATGGCCGGGTTTGGGCGACTACGGGTTGAGTTGAAACAAGTTCGGGTTCTATTGCAGTGGGTTTCGAGTTGAAGGGGATTTCCGAATTGACAGATGGATCAGCGACGGAAGGGGAGCCGGTGGTAGAGGGTTGGAGGTATGTCGCCGGCTGATGGGTCTAGCGCCGGAGGTGGACGAGAGGGGCGGCTTGCAGACGGGTTTTGGTAGGCCTGTCAATCGGGCTCTATGAGCCGAGCCTATGGTCGATCAAGCTCGGCCCGATTTTGATTTACTTAGCTCAAGCTCAAGCTCGGCCCGAACGAGCTTGAGAGTGTTTGGCTCAAGCTCGGCTCACAAAATAAATCGTGCTTCGGGCCCAATTTGAGCCGGCCCGAATTGAATATTTCAATACATATTTATTTATTTTAATAATTAATATTCATATTTTAACAATAAAAAAAATATATTTTAGCAATTAAAAATAGATTTCAGCACTAAAACAAATCTAATTCAGCACTAATATATTGACATTTCAGCATTAGTAAAACACATTTCAGCACTAAAAAATTAATTTCAAAACACTAAAAAAACACATTTCAGCACTAATATTGACATTTTAGCATTAAAAACCCCCATTTCAGCACTAAAATAACAGATTTCAGCACTAAAAAAAATAAATTTTAGCGCTAATATTGGCAAGTCCCGTAACATTAAGTAAAGTAAATTAATAAAAAAACCTTCCTTATTTTTGTTTCTTTAATATTAAGTCCAATAGTTTATTTCCAATAGTTTATTTGCATAAGGATAAATTTATAAAAATTATTTTTTTTAAATATTTTTTACATATCATTGAAAATAAAATAATTGTGTATATATATATATATATATATATTTAGATATATTATTTCGGGCCGAGCCTAGTTCGGGCTTGAAAGTGCTTCGCTCGCGCTCGGCTCAAATTGAATTCGGGCTTACTATCTCGACTCAAACTCGGCTCGGCTCAAACTCAATAAAAGCTCGGTCCAAATTAAGCGGGCCGAGCAAGCGGGCTTCGGGCCTACTCGGCTCAATTGACAGGCCTAGGTTTTGGGCAGGGGGCGAGAGGTCGCTGAGAGTTTGTGGGATTGGTTCCAGTTCGCAGCAACTCCGGTGTGAAGGCCGGTTGTGGGTTTGGAGGGAACGTCGGTAGATCGACGCCGGTGAGGGAGCAGCGGTGGGAAGGGCGCAGGCGAGTTGTTAACAGGGGGTTGGGCTTTGAGGTTTCTGGGTTTCGGCGGTGGTTTCGGATGGAAGTCCGGCAGGGGGGACGGGGGTTGGTCAGGGAGTTTAAGAGATGTGAGTTTTTAATGTTGTGTTGTTTGTAATGGTGGTTGTGGGTATTGGTGTTGGTGAGAGGAGAGCGAATGAGGGTGTGATGGGGAAGATGAAGTGGTAGGTGATTAGCTAAGGTGAGGTGTAGGGGAATATGATGAGGATGAGTGGGTTAGGAAAGGTTTAGATGTATTGAGGTGTATCGATTTTAGGGTGTGAGTGGGTTAATGTGTGTGTGTTTTTTGGACACCTAAAAATAACACTAAAAAAAATTAAAAATCATAAAACTAAAAATCTAAAAATTAAATTTCTATTCTAAAATATAAAATAAAGACTCAATTAAAAAATGAAACTAAAAAGAGAAATGAAATAAAAATAAAAATAAAATCTAATAAAATTAAAACTAAAATTCTAATTAAATGTAAAATCAAATAAAATTAATAAATGAAATCCTAAAAAAAATTTAATCCTAATAAAAATAAAACTAATAACTAATAAAAATAAAGATGAAATAAAAACATACTAATAAAATATAAAAATAGTAAATAAAACCAAAAAATCCTAAATAAATCTAAAATAAATTCTAAAAATAAAAATGACTCAAACTAAAAATATGGAAAATATGAAAAAATACAAACAAAACACATACATGCTAGGATGATGCTTTGGGCTAGGTTTAGGCTCGGGTAAGGGTAGGCTAGGATACGGGACAAGTTATTTAACTCCATTTTAACTGCAAATTGCTTGGAAATATATCTTTTGACACCGCAACTGCAATTAAGCTTGCATATTGAACAATTAAGCGCATAAGACCCAAATTGCTGAGAATTAGCAACAAAAGCACGTCTATTTGGGGTATAAATTGTACAGTTTTGGGTGCTTATCAGTTGCAAGGGAAATGGTTAATGTAATTTTTGATTTGGTTTAGAGAGATGCGTTATGTCCGGAAGCCCATTAAATAGCCAAGGCGATTGGCAAAGTAGAAGTAAGAGTTTTATCCTTGGAGGATGCGGCGTGTTTTGTGTATTGCGAGCGAATCACTATGTTTTTATTTATTACTAGATTCGCATGTGGGAAGAATTTAGTGCATATATCTATAGTGTTATCATTATGTGTATGTTTTCCCTGGTATAGTGGGGTTGTCTTCAGTGATATCCACGAAAGTTAAATGGGTCCATTGTTTGTGTTATATAATTTATTGAGATGACTTGTTTTAGTGATGTGATATGCGAGTATATTATTGTACTGATTATGGTTTTATAAAAATGGTTAAAACATTAGTGAGCAGTGATTGTAAGGCTATCGGGGTTTCTGCCCTAGTGCATCATGTTTTGTTCTGGTAAAAACCTCACCTGCGAGAGGGTTGGGCTCGCACTCATATTATATATTATAGAGACTTCGAAGGGTATAATGGTACAAAAAAATTTAATCCCAGGGTGTTTAGGTACTTTGTTATTATGATTCAGTGTGTATTGGGTTTACCGTTAAGCGAAAATATTTCACTCATTATTATATGTAACGCTCAAGACTTAGTGGTAGGAGGAGCGCATTGTTATATTTATCCTTTTGGAATGTGAATGTCAAGACTTATATTCACATGTTTGGGAATGGGATTTTGAGAGTCCTGATTGTATACGTACGACGTCTATGGAATGTGATTACTACCAATACTGAGTAATAGTGCAATTAGTAAAAAAAAAATATTTGTTTCAGTTCAATTGCGAGAGGAGATGTAGATTTTCTATCAAAAGTTGAAATAGAGGGGTGTTATGTTAGGTAGTAGTGTATCCGGGGGTTCCTTATTTGGATTTCGCTTTGCGAAACATCCCATGCATGAAACTTAGCGTAAGTCCGGAAGTAGAAATATGTTTGGTCATTAGTCCATGAGTCTAGCACCTCGATTATCATAAGAGCCGATAATATTGATTGTAAGTTAAAGTTAAGTGACGATTTAAGGCCAGTGGAGTCAGTTGTGTGGTAAGGAAATATTGAAAGTATTGTTTTATCACCCAATCGAAGGGTGGAATGAGGATAAAGATGTTTGCGAGTACCCAAGTGGTGTAACCACGTTGTGTCACAAGGGAAACAGAGAATTGGATGTTATGTGTGAAGCGTAGGTGATGCTTACACTAGTATGCACGATTTATAGGGTATGTGGGCATTCTGGTTAGCTGTTGCTTGAATCGTTCGAGTTGAAGAGACGTGGGGATAGACGTGTGGAATATATGTTTATGCGAACAACGTAACAAAGTGGAACTAGTAGACTGGATTAAGTGTGGTGCAAAGGACGATAATCCATATATGCGTGTACGATCAGAGTAGCAAATACGAATTTAGTTGGAAGGCTATGGGAAGCAATTTAAGGGTATCCCTTGAGAAAGATAAAACTTAACTATTATGGAAAACACTAGGAGCGGAGTTTTACCTAGTCAAGGGTTGAAAGTGACTTGCCCGTAGGTTGAATGATGATGTTAGTAAGGTATATAGTTTCACCAGTGCACATCGTAGAGAAAAGTGCACGGGTCAGAACTTTCGGCATACGCTAAGAAAAGAATGGGAGTGATAAGTGTAATATGAATCATTACAAGTAGACGTCGATGTTGGGCAGGACATAGTGAGTAGTCTCCGCGGGAACCACTCATATATAGAAATCGGTTGGAATGAGAGGATCAACCAGAGAATTTTTTAGCAAACCTACGATTCCAATAAAAAAATAGAGCAATTGTGTGAAATTTCTTGGATGGGGTGACAACTTCAAGGTAAGGTCACGAGTTCCTTAGAATGTGTGGAACAAGTTGACCTAAAAAAAAGTGATTATTATTATTATTTTTGATGGTATACACTATTAGACATTGTGCCCCAACCTTTCTTTGAGAAATAAGAATCGTGCTGGTAAGAGGTTCTTCCCGGTATTATTCTGAACTAGAATGGGAACATTGAACCCTACTTTCAAACCTGGATTTCAGAAAGCAGTGGAAAATAACATTTTGTTTTGAGTAGGTTGTATCACCCTTAGTCGGGGAGTAAGCGAGATGATTAAAGATTAGTGGAACCACATGAAAATAATTTTGAATGCATGGTGATCATTTCATTTCCACAACGGAGGTATATAGCTAGTGACGTTTAGTACAGTAGTGTTCCGTGGAACCACCCGTACTTGTTTATTGTGGACAAACTGCTTATTGAAATTTTATGTGTAAAAACCTTAACTATTCTCCCTCTAGATGTTTGGAGGTGAGTGGATAATCAGGATTTTTGATCGGTCGAGTTAGAGTCTGATGACTGTGGTGGAATTACCACGACTATTTTAGTTTACTTGTGAATGTCGTAAGAGTTACGTCGCCGAAAATCAAGATTCGAAGAACTGACAAGGGTGGTCAAATGTTAGCATGGTTTCTCTCAAAAAGGGAGTTTTATGTTAAAAAAAACTAAAAAAAAATAATACGAGTACTGGTTACGTAGTGAGGTGCGGCCTCCCAATAATATTGAGACAATGGGGGCCAATGATGTATAGGCTCATCTTATGCAAATAGCAAGGGATTGGAGCACAATGTGAAGTGTCGTTATTAAGGCGTGACTCTATAACTGATGGTATTGAGAGTGTTGCATAAGCTTATTGTGAGGCTGGGGACTATAGAAATTCGCCTTACCCGAAAGTCCCTTTTGAGTATATATAAAGTATCTAGATCTATTTTTACCAGGTATGCTTTAGTTTCCGAATTTCGGGACAAAAATCCATTATTAGTGGGGAAGTATGTAATACCCCGCATTTTAATGACTTTTAAAATTGGGGATTTATTAAATTTAATTTGAGATCTTTTTCTAATATTAATCTGAAAATTTATTTTTAATGTTTACTAGCGTGACGTGAGTTAGTAATTATTAGGAATTTATTGAATATTACTAGATGAGTAAAGTAATATATTAGATTTATTTTATTAACACTGTCACGAGTGAATAAAATGACAATTATGGAAATTTAAGTCGGGACGCGCCTGTGTCGTGTCAGGACTAAATTATTATTATAAAAGTGAATATATTATAAATCGCTCGTATGGTCGTTTTCAGTGTGCCAAAGTATCCATAAGGGTCGAGATAGTCAGAAAAGTGTACCCAGGGGTTTAGTTTGGGTCTCGGGGTGTTTTTAGGCTTAATTGACATCCCGGGAGGGTATTATAGACATTTTGTATTTTTGGGTAATTAAACCCACAAATGTTCTTAGTATATATTATCCATTTGGAGTTGTCTCTTAGTCTTAGCAAACACAAAACCTAAGCCCAACTATTAGAGAAGAAGGTGAAGAGATTAGAGAAGAAGGTGAAGAGATTAGAGAAGAAGGTGAAGAGTTTCCAAGCAATCCAAGGCCTGGAACTCACCCGATTGCACCGCCACCACACCAAAATGTAGATCGCAAGATGTGGAACGCAACTATATCTTTTTCATCAAAAAATCAGACCCTGGAATCCCAAGAAAGTATCTATCTTGCTGTTTTCTAGTTGGTATTCCTTCCATGTTAGTCTAGGACTGAAAATCATATGTTGTAATTGAAGAATTATATGTTTTGGAAGATAATTTATATATGTTGTAGGGAGAATCCATATAGTCTAAAATCGTGATCATATGTAGAGGATTACCCACGAATTTATTATGATATTTGGGAAGAAAATCTGTATTAAAATATAGGTTTGTGATTATTCATGCAAAATTTGATTTTATAAATAAATTTGAGATTAAACCCCTTTTTGATTGATTCGTTGATGATTTATTGATGTTATTACATTAAAACTTGTTTATATACATTGCTTATACATTTGGATAACTTAGTTGGGAGTTTGGTATGAGATTATAGAGGTTTGGAGGGGTTAGAATGGTTGAACCCGTAGGTTGAAGATTGTAGAAAAGTGGGCAAGAACTGCTTGATCGATCGATCGAACAAGATCATTGATCGATCGACGATTGATTGATCGACCCCATTCCTCGATCGATCGATCGATCCCTCCTGGAAAACTGCATGTTTTTCCCCTTTTTGTTTAATTCGGATAAAATACGTGGGAACTTTTGAATATCTTTTAAATAGTATAATGGGTTATGAAGAGGATCGATTGGGTCTAAGTAGACTTTATTGAGTGAAATTAAAATGAGATGAAATTGTGGGTTAATGGGGAGTTATTCATACATTGGAAATTGTCCATACATTTACTAAAAGATTGAGACTCGTGAAAGATTTAGACTAGAAGGTAAGTGGGGGTATACCTAGTGAAATTTATACTAAGTGAGAGAGACTACTTCGAGAGATGAGAAGTAAGTATGAAATAAATAATAAATGAGAATAAAATAGACGAATCCGTTATGCGATATAGTTGAGTAAAAGTTGTGCTAAGAACGGATAATTATAATTATGGGTCGTGGGCGTACCTAGTTTGGAAAATTTGAATATTTATATATATGACTGTGTGACTACACATATATTATGTATCTATGTAAAAATCATACCCGAGCTACTTGCTATCATGGAGGTTTTGGCGCTGGGATGGTCTTATCTCGATTGGACCTTTATGGGGGATATTGACTCGTACCCTAGAAGACAGTATTCCAGATATAGGCAATCTGAAAATGATAGTCAGATGTTCTAAGAGACGTTAGGGTATGTGCTGACCTCTTAGGATTCGGAACTATGCTTCACCTCCATTTGTATGTGTATTGTGTTACTACAGTTCGAGAGTGATTCTGGACTAGTATTTCCCTTAGTATGAGTGAAACGGAGACTTGATAGCAGAGTATGCCAGTACCATAGATTTATGTAGGGTGCCGATAGTATATATATATATATATATATATATATATGGAAACTTTATACTGTGTGTATAAGTAGTTAAGTAATGAATAAATGCTTGAGCTTTATAATAAGTGTTCATAAATTTTGTAACGGTAACTAAGTGGTTCTAAGAAACGTAAGAATATGGAAGAGAATGATTTTATAAAACTAAATATTATGGACTTAGTACTTCTCGGGATAGAACTTTATGGGGGGATAAGTTAGATAGACTTATGTGATCATTAGTACGGTAACGTGCACACTAGATGAGTGGTGAGAATTCTCAAGAGAGTGTCGCGCACTAACATGGTGTTATATTATCCAGTAAGCATTTTTAATACTTGCTAAACTATTTTTAAAACTGTTTCACACTCGGGCTCTGACCCGTTTTCTGTCATATCTTTCTCTCTTGTATATATATGTATGTGTTACAGGTGCCCAGCCACAGGGGCGTCTTGCAGAGGTTTTTTGGATTGGACGTGCTGTAGCTTATGTGGAAGTTGCAGGCCTTTCCTTTAGATGACCTCGTCATTGATTCTGTTCTTACTTTAGATCTGCCTAGTTAGGGCATGTGTCGCCCAATTTCCTATTCCGTTTGGATTTTGTCAGAGATTTATGTTCATGTATATTTCCGGTATTCAGTACTCCTTGGGAGTTAACTATTGTCAATATGATTTCATTTATGGTTATTAAACTTTGTTTGGATTATCGAGATGGTTTAATTATTGGGTGTTAATTGCCATCCTTAGTATTTATGTGATTCTTAAACTGTTGGTTATTAAAAATGATTTTGTAATGGAATTTAATAAAATGTAAATAAGACTTTAAATTGTTTTAACACTTAGCTTAATTATTTAGGGTGTTCAAATTGGAAATATTATTTTACGACGGTGATGTTGAGAATGACCCAACCATTCACCTTGATGTTGATTTAATAAAGGATTGATCACTAGGTATTTCATTAGGCAGGGTGTTACACAGGGTTCCATATGGAAGTAATTTCGTCCATTTACCTATCTGTCACAATCTGTACGAGGGACTACTTTGTGTTTGGGGACTACCCGAAGTGGTTGTGGAAGCGGGTATTGGAGAAGATTATGGAGAAAGAGACTGGGAAAAAGTTCCTTGTCACCTTCGCCACCATAAAGGAGGGTGTTACGGTTTCGTCCAAAACTTATTAGGGTGTATCATTTCATGGAGCGCATACGAAACATTATCAAGGAGTGGGAGACTTGGGGACCTCTAGGATCAGGGAATGATGAAGTATGGCAGCTGAGGACAATGTTTGTAAAACTGGAGTAACTTTTTTATAAAGCTAGGGTAATTTGTATTTTGGGTTATTTTGGGGTTTTCTGTTGGGTTAGGGATGATCTTTGTAAATACGGTAGGGATTAAGTATGCTTGTTTTAGATGATTGTGTTAGTCAAAAGGGGGTGGTCTATTTTAACTCCATTTGCTGATACTTCATGTAGCGGTTATATTCCTTCACTAGAAATAAAAATGATACTGATCATATTTTATTTTGCCTCCAGATCAATTTTGCATTTTGACCTGTCTATACAAATTGCTAAGGAAGACATAACCCTGTTGTTCATGTAAATGATTGTAACACCCCAACCTGGATTTATGGGTTACCCGTGAGTCAACCCTGTCCGAACTGAGCATTAGGTATGAAGTGTAATGGAACAACCTATATAATGTTGCTAATCCAGTTTTATTTTCAATTGTTAGCACGCGATTCCAGTTTCAAGATAAACTACGTGAGGGACCCATGGGGAGCACCCTTAAGTCCAAGTAAACAGAGCTACTAACATAAATATAAATAAAATATACTTTGCCTATATAACACCTTTAAAATACGTAATTGCTCCTAACTTGCCGTAACAAAGTGGGGACGCGAGCTTATGCCCAATGGGATTTATATAACAACATAGAAACAAATGGAATAAAGGAATACTCACACACTACAATCACATGCATGCGAATATATATATATATAGACACACACACACACACATGCCGATGCATTAACCATATTATTTTTGAAAACCTTACTTGCCCAGATTCATTGAATTTAATCTTATTAAAGGCTTTCTTCAATCATACTTAGCATTTCCCACTTTATTTAACATGCCCGTTTCAAAATTTGAAACCATTTCATTCATTTCAATAGACTTTAGAGTTTTTCTTGAAATTACAATTTCAACACACGCATTCCCTGTGTTAGAAAACACTTACTAAATCTTTGAATTCCTTTTTACAATACACTCTTGTGTTAAATATGGGTTTAGTCATTTAGGGTTCTTAACCACCTAATTACCCACTTTCTTTACCCTTTTTCCTTATCTTATGGAAATTAGTAGATTTACGCCTTAACTTGTCCATTTCACCTTTACCAAAATATTTATTATATTCATTCAAGTTAGGTTGTATTAACACATTTATCACACAACCCATTTCTTAACATATTCCATATTTCCTTCATCTTTTTTAGGAATCTTCATATACTTCATACTACCACGGGTTCCACACCGCCGGCTATGCACACCATATGCTCATGCCAGTGAGTTAGGGATTTTCACCCAAGAGCTCCAGGCCCTTCTTGTTTTATCCCGGTTTCATCCGAGTTCCATTTAATTTGTTTTAACAGTTTACAAATGTCCACATTATTACACTTACCCCTTTTACCCAGCCGAAGCCAAAACCCGGGACTTTACCGTCCCAATTTTTGTTACACTTTGAAAATTTACCATTTCATGTACTTTACACTTTAACCTTGATTTTTGTTCTAAAAATCATATTCAATTAGGACCACTTATGTAACACCCTTTCTAGCATTTTTATTTCATAAAAAAGTTCCACTTTAAGTAAAATTCCATTTTACCCATTTGTTTCCAAAATCATCTTACTGCATTTCAAAAGTGTTATTTTCACCAAAACACTATTAAGTTAATCACACCAACTTCTTAAGTATTTTTAACCCTTTAACACTTTTCACACTTGGAATAATCTTTTACTTTATTAGAAACACTTTTACAACTTTAATTCCGTTTAATTCCATAAGTGTTAATATTTCATAATATTAGTAAGTTACACCCACTAACCGTTCCATGTTTACCCATCAATACTTAATGAATACTTTTATCAGTAATTTCTCAAACACACACTTCTTTAATTCTTCATTCAAGAAATCCATTTTCCCTTTAGACAACTTTTAGAAGAAAATACCATTTCTTTTATCAACATGTGTAGTCTTTTATTTTCATTTTCATTATACCTTTTAGTTTTAATTTCACACACTTTGAAGACTAAATTTTTAACTTTCTCATTTCTTGTTTAAACCCAAAACAAAATCTCCTCTAAACTCTTTTATACATTTAATGTCAAATACTACAAGTTTATATGCTTGAGAAGATGGATTTTAAGCCCAAAATTCTACTACATGGTTTGAACATAGTTATCAATATGAAAAATCATTATACTTGCAAAAATTATATTTTTAAGCCACAAAGACATTATTATTTCTGCAATCCTCAACAAATGTCTATTTTTCATGAAACTTCCATTTTCTTGCAAGAACTTTAAAATATTTTCATTTTGACAATTTTTCTAACAAAATCACTTCATTTTCTAGCATTTGATTTCATAAATGGTTAACACCAATATTTCTAAAAATGCTCATTTTCAATATTCCCAAACCTTGAAATGTCTACTTACTCTTTAATTTCTACAAAATATCATTTTCCAACAAAATCACATTACTTGCAAATATTTTATTTCATTAAATGTTTTTCATCAAAATTACTATAGAATAGACCCTTTTCCTAAAAAGTCAACTTATATTATTTCAAAACCTTAAAATAATTACCCAATCTTTATTTTTGACAAAAACAACATTTGTCCAACATTTTTATTACATAAAATTTTTATTGTATTCTACACAATAATTAAACTAATTATACCGTACTAAATAGTCTAACTACAACATTATAAATGCAAACATTATATTCTTACACTAAGAGTAAGGTTAGCCACCTCTAATGGCTCTAATGGTAGTGTTGGTGTAGGAGGAGCAACCCCCACCTTCAAAGGTGGCCTCAAGGAGTTCCCAAATGCTTCCTCATAAGCTCCAATGTAAGACCCACTTCATCTTCTCCAAGAAAAACCCCCAAATACAACTTCAAAATTCGTAGCTCTTCTTCAACTATGGTAGATATGGGTGTTTTTGGTTCAAATGTGGAGAAATATATCTTGAAAGTTTTGGTTTAAGGTTATTCTATGGTGGAGGGGTTGTGGTTTGGTGGTGGGTGGTGGTGTAATACCACCCACCTTTTCCATTATCTTTCAGTCTCTCTCTCCCTCTTCTTCCATTTCTCCCAACAAAATAAACCTAATAACCCCAAACAAACCTTTATAAAACACCCCTTAAGTCTAAAAATCTCATTTTACCCTTGTTAGACTGATATGGGCTCGAGAACACACCAAATCAATGCTCCAAATTATGCCAGCGCATAGGCGGAATCTAATCTAAAAACTCGAATAAGGTCTTTCGAACGACTTAACATAGGTCGTTTGAAGGACTCAAACAACGTCGTTAGAAATGTGACTCACGCGCATCCCTTTGCACAACCTTCTACTCTAAAGAAGTAGCAAGTCGTTAGAAGACATGCTTCTAACGACCATTCTAACGACTCTTCAATCGACCTGAACATAGTCGTTCGAACGACATCCCTTATCGTTTGAATTACCCTAATTCTTGTTCTTTCCATTTATCTCCAAATTTTCACCCCTAATTCCTCCATATTTATAATTTTCCCATTGGCTTCACATCATTCAATCGACATCTCAATTGATTCTATGTCACCAAATTTTAACGTAAGCACCTCACACTAACAACCATGGTGTCATCACTATAGGCTTGCTTGGATACCTATAAATTACTACAATTCTAATCACAAATGAGGAAGCGATTAATAACCATCAATCTAATCGTGTGCCACTTGGCACTAGTCTTACTTATCGTGCTAACCTCTCAGACTCTACCCTCGAGGACATGAACTAAACATCATCAAACTAGCATGGTCGACCCGAACCACGAGGACGTCGAAAGATCCTATACTGACCACACCACTTCACACTCAAAAGGAACCTTGAACCTAGAGCTCTGATACCATGTTTAATGCCCCAACCCGAATTTATGGGTTACCCATGAGTCAACTCGGTCCGAAATGAGCGTTAGGTGTGAAGTGAAAAGAACAACCTATATAATATTGCTAATCTAATTTTATTTTAGTTACCATTTTACTTGTTAGCATGTGATTCCAGTTTCAAGATAAACTATATGAGGGACCCATGGGGAGCACCCTGAAGTCCAAGTAAACAGAGATACTAATGTAAATATAAATAAAATATACTTACCTAGATAACTCCCTCAAAATATGGAACCGCTCCCAACCTGCCGTAACAAAGTGGGGATGTGAGCTTATGCCTAGTGGAATTTATACAACACAATAGAAACGAATGGAAGAAAAATAATACTCACACGCTACAATCACATGAACGCAAAAATATGTATATATCTAGGTACGTATACCTTTGAAAATACACACACCAATGCATTAATCATATTACTTACGAAAACCTTACTTAACGTGATTAATTTACCCTAATATTATTAAAGGCTCTCTTTAATCATACATAGCATTTACCACTTTGTTTAACACGCCCCATTCGACATTTGACACCATTTTACTTAATTTATCAAAATCCATTCCTCTACCGAAAATCAACCTTTTTAATCATTTCAATGCACTTTAGTATTTTCCTTGAAATTACCATTTCAACACACGCATTTGCCGTGTTAAAAAATACTTATTTAATATTTGAAATACTTTTTACAACACACTCTTGTGTTAAATACGGGTTTATCCATTTAGGGTGCTAAACCACCTAATAACCCACTTTCTTTACCCATTTTCCTTATCTTATAGACATTAGTAGATTTATGCGTTAACTTGTCCATTTCACCTTTATTGGAACATTTATTATATTCATTCAAGTTAGGTTGTATTAACACATTTACCACACAACCCATTTCTTTACATGTTCCATATTTCCTTTATCTTTTCTCAGAATCTTCCTATACTGCATACTTCCATGGGATCTACACTGTCGGCTATGCACACCATATGCTCCGGTCAGTGATTTAGGACTTTTAATCCAAGGTCTACGGGACCTTCTTTATTTATCCCAGCGTCATCCGAGTTCCTTTTAATGTGTTTTAATATTTTACAAATCTCCACATTATTACACTGCCCTTTTTACCCGGCCGAAGCCAAGACCCAGGACTTTACCGCCCCAATTTGGGTTACACTTTGAGAATTTACCATTTCATGTCCTTAACACTTTAACCTTGATTTTTGTACCCAAAATCACATTCATTTACGACCACTTATGTAACACCCTTTCCAACATTTTTATTTCATACAAAATTTCACTTTAAGTAAAATTCATTTTTACCCATTTGTTTCCAAAATCATCTTACTCCATTCTCACAAGTGTTATTTTCACCGAGACACTATTAAGTTAATCAGACCAACTTCTTAAGTATTTTTAAGGCACAAAGTTATTATTATTTCTTCAATTATCAACAAATGTTTATTTTTCATGGAACTTTCATTTTTTCGCGAGAACTTTTAAATATTTTCATTCCTCTAATTTTTCCAACAAAATCACTTCATTTGCCAACATATTTTTCATAAAATGTTTCACACAAATAATTCTAGAAATGTTCATTTTCAATATTCCAAAACCTTAAAATATTTACTTATTCTTTAATTTCTAAAAAATATCATTTTCCAACAAAATCACATTACTTGCAAACATTTTATTTCATAAAATATTTTTCATCAAAATTATTAAAAATACACCATTTTCATAAAACATCAACTTACATTATTTACAAACCTTGAAACAATTATCCATTCTTTATTTATTGATAAAAATAACATTTGTCCAACATTTGTATTTCGTAAAATATTTATTGTCTTCTACACGATAATTATATCATTAAATTAATTACACCGTACTCAATAGTCTAATTATAAGACTATAGATGCAACAATGACATTCTTACACTAAAAGTAAGGTTACCCACCTCTAATGGCTCTAACGGTGGTGTTGGTGTAGGAGGAGCAGTCCCCACCGACAATGGTGGCCTCAAGGGGTTGAATGCTTCCTCCTAAGCTCCAACGCAAGACTTACTCCATCTTCTCTAAGAAAAAAACCAAATACAACTCCAAAATTCGTAGCTCTTCTTCAACCATAGTAAAAATGGGTGTTTTGGGTTCAAATATGGAGAAATATATCTTGAAAGTAGTGGTTTAAGGCTAGTCTATGGTGGAGGAGTGGTGGTTTGGTGGTGGGTGGTGGTGGAAGACCACCCACCTCTTCCATTCTCTCTCAGCCTCTTTCTCCTTATTCTTCCATTTGTACCAACAAAATAAAACCAATAACCCCAAACATACCCTTATAAAACACCCTTTAAGCCTAAATATCTCATTTTACCCTTGCTGGATTGATCTGGGCTCGGCTCGACAACACACCAAATCAATGCTCCAAATTGTGACAGCGCATAGGGGCAATCTGATCTAAAAACTCTACTAAGGTCGTTCGAATGTCTAAACATTGGTCAGTCAAATGACTCAAGCAACGTCGATCGATAGGTTCTTTGCGCGACCCTTCGCGTGACTTGCTACTATAAAGCAGTAACAAGTCGTTAGAATCCCCGCTTCTCACTACCAGAACACAGTCATTCGAACGATATCCTTTGTCATTTGAACGACCCTTTTCTTTCTATTTCTCTCCAAAAATTTTCCCTTAATTCCTCCATATTTATAATTTACTCCTCCTCAATTATCGTTAATATATAATTTAAGTATAATTTAGTTAAATCATGGGGATAGGATATTACAATGATAAGATGAACCACTGTTCTCGGAGGTTAGAAAAGAATAGAATTTTATGAAAAAAGAGGGATCTTAGCCATGTATGGCGTGTGGATTGCCTACGTACCTCTAGGAGTTTTGAAAATTTTCATGAGTTTGATTTGAAAAGAAATGTTTTTTAGAGGATCGAGTCCCATGTAATTCTGGGTAGGGAAAATGGAGAGATTTTTCTAGAAGAGAATGATGGTGAGAAGAGTCATAGAAAAGTAAGATTTCGGACTAAGGATAAAATTTATTGAGAAGGTCTAGGTTTACTAGATGTTCCATCTCTTATCCATAAAGTTATGTGAGCATAATGGCACCGCCTGACATAATTTTCTTCACAATGTATGGGCCGCTCCAATTTGATTTGAATTTCCCTTTAGGATCCCAGACGGGTTCTACGATTTCTTTGAGAGCCAATTCTCCTTCTTAGACACTGCATCCTTGACTTTCCTATTGAATGATCGCACTATCGAAAAATAATAACCCTGTATATGATATAGAGTTCATCATAGCGGTTCTAATGCTAGTCTTTTTCGTTGACTTTACTCTTGAGCATGACACACGGGGAAGGTATTTTTAGTTCAATGGGTAGGACCTCTTCCATATCGTATACTAGGGAATAAGGGGTATCCCCAGTAGGTCTTTGGATTGAAGTGTGGTAAACCCAGAGGGCGTATGGGATTCAGTCGGTCCAGTCTCTATAACTCTCGATCATATTTCTAATGACGGTTTTCATATTTTTATTGGTGGCTTCTACAACACCATTGGTGTTAGGTCGGTAAGTAAAATATTTGTTCCTCTGAATCCTATACTCATCGACCAGTTATGTGACCTCAGTTTCGAAGTGGATTCCATTATTTGATACAAACTCATGGGGAACTCCGTATCAAAAAATGATTTTCTTTCTAATAAATTTGGCCATTTTCTTGGCATTTAGCACTGCATGTGACTTGGCTTCGAACCATTTAGTGAAGTAATTAATGGCGGCTAGGATAAATTCATGAATGTTAGAAGCTCTGGGAGTAACCTTCATTATATTTTCTACGCCCTAGGTGGAGAAAGTCTAGGGAGAGGTCATGTTGTATAGTTCTCGAGGAGGCAAGTGTTGGAGATTATCAAACTGCTAGCATTTGAGTCATCTTCGAACATTGGCAGTGCAATCTTAAACCATGGTGGTCTAATAGTACCTTTGATGGATGATCTTCTTGGCAAGCATGTAAGAGTTTATATGGGGCCCGCACTCCCCATTATGGATCTTCTGCATCGTTCCTTCAGTATCATCCCCTACTATGCAATGCAAATGCGTCTCATCAAAGTGGCATTTAAAAAGAGCTTTATCACAAATGATGTATTAGGCAAACAGTTTGCGAAGGGTCGAAGAGTTTTTCTTGTCTACTTCTCAAGGATACTTACCATGTTTGAGGAGGATCCAAATGTAATACTACCATTAATCCGTACATGTCAGAATATTCCTTAGTGATTAGATTAATGTTGTAGCTGTGGGTGGGCATAACCTGTTTCTGAACGAAGAAATGGGTCATTATTATTATCTCAGGCACATCGACCATGGAGGCCAAGGTTGCAGGTTGTTCTTTGAGTAAGGAAGGTAATGTAAGGTGACATCTCTAAACTGGGAGAATATCTCTTGTAAGTGGGCATGGAAGGAAAAGACCTTCTCATCTTTGATGTAACACCCCGTGCAAACCGGACAATGGGGTGGCCAACCACCGCCGCCGAACTATGCCGGGTGCTACTAAATAAATACCATTCTCAGCATGTGATAGTTATGAGACAATAAAAATCAACACACAAGATGAATAATAATCAATCCAAATGAATAATAGAATAATAAAAACCATCACATGTTAAACTCCAAATAAATCAAATCTCCAAATTCTGAATTAATTCAAATTCTGAATAAAAACAAAAGTAAATACTCCTATTAAAGTCCTCAAACAACTTTGGAACCGAATGGACCAATAAAACCCAAATGTAGTCTTGTAAGGAAATACGACGAAAAGAAAAATCTAAAATAAATAAAACTATAGATAAAAGCAACTCCAGCTGCACCTCCAAGCGATATCCAATAATATGCAGCTACTCCAACACTAATACCCAAAAATGTTAGTCAACGCACGAGGTCAGATACTCGAGCATGAATACACATTACCCCCTCAAATAGGATATGTGAATCCAGACAATAACATTATACGCAATAAATATCACAATAGAGTATTTTAATTAAACGAATATAATTAAACGCAAGAAAGATAAATCACTAACCACCCCCAAAGATTTTTATAAAATCACACCAATGTCATTTTAAATATCCCGTAGTCCCAAATTATTAATTTAATTAAATTAACTCAAATTATCATTATTCTCACTTTTTATTATGGCAGTACTCCTGCCCCGAGTGGTAATTTTCACCAAAGTTTAACACTTCCCCTTGTCAAAACGACCGCGGAGCCGTTTAAACTGTCGATCACACAATTTTCCAAGGTTCCACACATGACACGACATAAAATGCCGGATGTCCTGTTCAAACTACCGGCCCTCACTATTTATGTCTCCCATAATTTAATACCCATTTTATCTTAAGCATTAATTCTCATCTTCTCAATTTCGCAATTAACAAATTATCCCACTCCTTTAATTGATGTGAGATCCTCAAAATACCCCTTCGTCTCATATCTAAGGGTCCCTAATGTACACATACGTCCTACCTTATCAATATGATGAATTAATAACATAAAACACATCCTAGTCTCATGCCTAGGCTAACGAAATAATGATATCACGTAAAAATCTGCCCCACCCCAAAATATAAAATCCCCACGAATTTACACTAACTAGTCCCAAACCTTGCAAGTATAAATTTTCACCAAGGCCTACCCACTAGTCCCATACCTACTAAGAATCCTAGAATAGGGTTGAGCAACATACTACCCAAAAGTCCCTCATCCCCGCGATGGAAAAAATGACTAAAACAAATCACAATTCAATATACACAACATAATAATTTAATCATAAGGGTCTCAATTTAATTTAAACCAATTTATAACACCATCATTGATTTCTAGAACATTAATTCCATTCAATATCATTTACTTTTTATAAGTATGAGTGCGTCCCAATAACCATATAAATAACCCCCATAAACTCTACATAGAATCCTAAAAGCCCAAAAATCTAACCTACGCACCCGAGGGTTTCAACGATTAAATCATATTTGAAATTTTCATGAAAATAGTTCCATAATTAAGTTTCTACTTTCTCTAATTAAGTTACTAATTGCTTTTAAGAAAAACATGCAATTAAGGGTTTAGGCAACATTTAAAACGCATAATACTAAAGGAAAGGAATAGAGTATTCATGCCTGAGTGAAGATAGATTTGAGATCTGATTAGAAATCTGTATTCCTCTGAAAAAATTAGCAAAGAAGTGTTCTTGGACAAACTTGATTAAACCCCAATTAAGCCTTCAAAACTTGTGACAAAAACTTGATTAAGTTGGAGGTTAATGATTATGGTGGAGAGGAAAATATTTTGGAAGATCTCTCTGGTGAAAAACTTATGGAAAAGTGATTATGAGATGTTCCCCCACGAGTTAGAATGGTTACATACTAATTAAGAATCCTAAACCAATTGAAACTCTACAAAATAGAATTCTGAGCTGCGCAAAAATTGAGCTCATCGATCGATGGATGAAATCCATCGATCGATCGATCGAGCGAGCATATCTGCCGACTCCTCCCCCACTAGTTATATATAAGGGAAAAATAATTAAAAAAACATTAATGCTTCATTTTAATTCCGATTTTAATTCTACTTTTCAAATATTAAAACCAACATTTTTACTTTATAAAAATCATTAAATCCAAAAATTCATTCTTCTCAAAAATTCCAAATAATTATTAAAACATGGGGTGTTACATTTGACTTTCCATTTTCTGAGGATTTGGCCGATAATGATGGTAGAGTCTCCATAAATGTCTGGGTACTTAATACTTTTATTAAGGGTGATTTGAGGCCTACAGTGCATGCCTCATATTCGATCATGTTATTGGTGCAAGGAAAGTCTAATTTTATGGCAATAGGGGTGTGAGACTCATCAGGGGCGATCATTTGTATCCCAATGTTATATCCTTTCTTATTGGAAGCTACGTCATAGAACATTTCGCATCTAAGGTTTTACTAAAAGTTATAGAAATTATCTTCATCCGGGATTTCAAAGATCCAAACATCGGTTCCTTCCCTGGGGTAATCAGTACTGTAGTCTGAGATGGCTCTATCTCTTCCATAGATTCCAGCGTGACATACACAATATTGAATTCAACTAATAACATCAACTAATGAGCCATTTGGATGTACTATGCAATTTTTTATAGAAGGTGATTGATGGGATCCATTCAATATACTAGTTGGATAGGAAAGGCAAGCATGTAGTACCATAAGTTCTGTGTGACCCAAATTAAGGCAACACGTTCTTTTTCTGAAGTAGTGTAGTTGAATTCTAGAACACCCTGCTTTTTGGTAGGGATGAACAAGAAGTACACATAAAACAATGAATTAAAGATGAGGTGGAATAACATAACTTTGTTAAAGTAGTTTACATAGGGTAGTACCACCGCAAGTGTAAGTTACATATTTCTAATACAAACCATAATGTAGAAAATCATAAAGAGACACTCCTTGCTCCCATTTGTCTTATTCTTTTCCCACACAATCACGTATGCAAGCAAGTGATCGATATGTGTGTCTAAAAGGGAAGAGATATTATCCTCTTTCTCGGGCTCATATGGAGGGAAAGGAATTAGTAAAAATATGCTAAACAGGTTCTAGCAATTCTATAACAAGTATACGTATAGATGAGAGTTGGAGTGTGTATAGAATCAGTTTTTAGCAATGCTAAAAAAATAAAGTTTATAATCCCATACTTATCAGTTTATAAAGAACAATAAGGTTCTTGAATTAATAATCCAATACTTACTAGTTCATTATGGATCATGTAAAGAAAATCAAGGATCTTTGAACTGGTAATCACATACTTACTAGTTCACTAAGGGGTATTGAAATAATTAATCCATCAGTATAACTAAAATAATAATAAGCAACCCAAAACCTTTGAGGAAAAATAACGAGTTAGGCACAAAATTGAAGTTGCATTCATACGTATGTATATATAAATTCAACCTCATAATTATCTGAGACCATTAGGCCAAGTAGAAAATTACGTGGGATAACACGTTTGTTTACTTCCAATTTAATACTAATGCTTATAATATAAATATTTACACAAAAGTGCAGGGGTAAAATGAATAAATAAGGTATATGATATAGATTATTAAGAGAGAAGGTTTAAATTAATCCATATTTAAATTCAAATTCCGATGATGTATAATAAAATATGTAGTATGGTCGTATTATAACATGCACATACTAAGAGTAAATATGAGCTATTACATAGTCATATCAATTGCCGTATGCCAAACACGCAAAGTTTACTATTAAAAAGGTAGAAATCCCAACTTTCTCGGTATATCATACGGCTTTATATATCACAAGAGGATATCGGGAGGAGATGGTACTTGAGTTTCTGTATATAATGTTTAGGTATATAAGTATTTGGGATTAGGCTAGTCAGTTTGTATAAAAAACTGTATCTTTTAACATTCCAGGGGTTTTATTATAATTACTTTGGTACTTTAAAATAGTATACCTAAGGTCATAAGTGAACTTTGGTGCAAGAGACTTTTTGTCTTCAAATATTTTGAAATATTCATAGACAAATTTTGGGGATCAAATTCATAAGTTGAAAACAAAGGAGTTAAATTGTAATTTAGGAAAAATATTTCAAAGGCTAAACCTCATTTTTTTCATAAGTTAGGCATGGTAAATCCAAACATTGTCTTACCTTATATAATTTTTACTAGAAAAATAAAATAAAAATATTAGAAAAAATTTTAGAAAACTGTGATTGGCCACCTGCCCTCACGCGCTAGGTCAAGATTTCTAGTAAAAAATTTCATCTTCTTCCCCTCAACTGTTGACTTAAGGGTTTTTTTTATTTTTGACCTTGAATAAATCCTTCATTTCTAAAACATTTGGGAACATTGCTTAATAAACTCAACCAAAATTTTCATACGGAATCCAAATATATAGGTTTTGTAGATTCAGATGCATTAGTCTCAAGTTTCATAACTGTGTGTTTTTCTAAAAATTTGACCTAATATATGTGGATTTTAAGGATGTGGTGAGGATTCTTATGAACAACGTTCATTTTTTGCTATGTTTAAGAGTAATTTGGTTTTGATTTGAAAAGTAGAGATGGATTATAAAGGGAGAATTTAAGATTTTTAATTTTCCGGTTCAAAATACACTTTCAATCGATTCGAACTTATTAGGCACATTCATGGCATTTGATCATTACATTAAATTTACCGAGGTTCTAATGAAGACATTCCAAGCTTTAAACCTGAGTTTTGATGCATATTTGGAAGTTCACCATTGACGCTCAAGATTTAATAGTGGAAACCTCATAATTTTCACCTAGAGGTTATTTTTTACGTAAAAGTTCCTATTGTTTTGAGCTATTCTAGCATTATAACAACACAAAAAATGATTAAAGAAAAAAGAACTGAATATAGTACATAAAATCGTAGAGTACTTGTTTGGAGTGAAAATTTTGAGTTTCGAAACTTCTGTTTGAGTGAGTTTAAATTTAGGATTTCGTGGTGTATTTATAGTATAGGAGTAAGGGACTTCATTAAAGGAAAAAAGAGGTGGATTTGAACTAAAATTTTAAGGTTTTCAAGTTTGGGTTTTGTTACTCGCATGTGTGTATGGTATACACGTGTGATTTTTGGTTGTTTGTGTTGTTGTGTGAGCTTATTTGGATAGGGGGTTTATTAAATTAATAAAACTTTGGTACTTGGTCCTTGGTTGGTTATATATATGCACTTATATCCTTAAAAGTGTACTTTTGATAAACTATAAGGGTATTTTTGTAATTTTAAAAATCTTAAAGGCATGGAATTGTAATTTTGTGTTAGCGGAAGCCTAATTTGATATAAATTAGAGGTTTAAGAGTGAAGTATAAGTCAATTTATATTGCTTTTAGTTTTTAGGGGCTATTTTATAATTATTAAAACTGCAGGGGATATAGGTCAATAAGTAAACTTGTAGGGCATTAAATATAGTTTCTTTCATCTTACAAGACTTTTGAATTTGAATATTTTATAAGGATCGATACAGTGACTATAGGTGTCTAAGGTCGGTTTTGAAAATCCCAGTTATTACAGTCTACCTACCTAAAAACATTATCCTTTAATTTACCTTGAAATAAGTTGGGATATTGATCTTTAATAGCTTGTTTTTGTTCCCATGTAGCTTCTTGATGATTTTTATTTTCTCAAAGTACTTTAACTAAGTGAATTTCCTTGTTTCTGAGGTACTTCACTTAGCGATCCAGTATTTGAATAGGGCGTACTTCAAATTCGTGGTTTGGTTCGATAGAAATGTCTTTCCATGTAATTGTATGAGATGAATCGGAAATATATTGGTATAAGTGAGACACATGGAATACATTATGAATATTGGATAATTCCACAAATAATTCTAATTGATAGGCTACGGATCAAACTCGTTTAAAAATTGTGAAAGGTCCAATATATCTGGGGGCTAATATTCCTTTCTTCCAAATCGTAAAATTCCTTTTCGAGGAGACAGTTTTAGAAATACTTTCTCATTAACTTGAAATTCTAAGGGTTTTTGACATTCGTCTGTATGACTTTTGTGTCGATCTTGGGTAATCTTCAATATTTCTCGAATTTGTTGTATGCTCTCAATGGTTTCTTGGATTATTTCAGGACCAAATTGTTTACCACTTACGGATTCTATCCAACATATAGGTGATTTACATGGTCTTCCGTATAAATCTTCAAACGGAGTGTAAGGACATTTTTGTCATGTCCGATATCTTACATTTATGTATGTAGTACGCCGCTACATTTGGAACGTCTCTACACGATCTCACACTACGGACTCAATCCAAATTTCAGGAATCAAGCATTCATCATCTCCATCATGTGTCCCACATCTGCCTCAACAACTTCACGTTCCACTATTTTAGGGACTTAATGCAAGTGGTACATAAGAGAAGTCAAAATAGTGAAAGAAGGCAAGATATGAAAGTTCAAGTCCATTTTGGTAATTTTACAAACACTGTCCAGATGTCCGATCAACTGGAAAGTTTAAGATCTCACTGCAATGAAGATACTGGAAGAAACAAAACCTCAATCCGAGCTACGGTGAAGAAGTTATGGGCCTTTGAAAATAGAGAAAATTCTGAGAAAAATCCTTGGAAAAATGCTAAGTGTTTAAGCCTCAAGTTCCAGTGATTTTTTGCGAACCGAAGGCCAAACCGGTTCGGTAGGCGAACCGGATCACGGTACACCCAAACCGGTTCAGGGTACCTGACGCTGGATAGAGTTCCAGATTTTTAAAACTTTTCTTGGTTTCCCTATAAAAGCCAACTTCGGGGGAGTTATTTTACAAGACTTTGAGAGACATTTTTGAGAGCCCAAATACATCTAGTCTTCATATTTTTGAGTCCCAAGACTCATGTTTTGATTCACACATCCTTGCCAAATCTCTGTGAATCTTTTTGTAACCCAAGAACACAACCTTGTGTTTATTAAACCTTTATGGAGAAGCCATCTTCCTTCTTCATTGCTGCTCATCTCGAGTTCCTGAGGGAGATTCCAGCCACCGACTACAGAACCGATGCCTGCGGGTATTTCTATGTCACACTGTATTTTTACTATAATCCGTGTAATCGTTTCTTACAAAATTATACTGAAAATAAAAGGATTTTGCCCCTTTGGGGGATTTTTCCTCACATGTGTGCGTTTGAATGTTCTTGTATGATTTTATCATCTTCAATCACACCCTAGATGCATGTTTAGGACTTAATTAATAAAAATTGAGTTTAATTAAATAATTTCTTTATTTGAACACAAGAGCACTCCTTTCAAATTGGTATCAAAGCCAATTACACAATTATACCGTGTAATTTTCCGCAAAATTTTTCTAAGATAACAATTTTCTGAAAAATTGATTTTTGAAAAAGAGGGTGTTCATAATGGAGAAGTTATATAATAAAATGCCAGTTTTTGACGGGACAAACTATGCATACTGGAAAACTCGCATGAGATCTGCATTTAAAGCCATTGATGAACGTGTCCGTATTTTGGTTGCAAGAGGGTGGACTCCTCCCTCCGTCACTGTTAATAACGTGACTAGTTTAAAACCTGACACTACATGGACCGAAGAAGAATTGAAATGGTCATCTTTTAATTCTAAGGGTTTAAGTGCTATTTTAGGATCCGTCACACCTGATAAGTTCAAACGGATAATGACGTGAACCACGTCAAAAGAGGCATGGGATGTTTTACAACTTACCCATGAAGGAACTAATGTTGTGAAAGAGTCTAAACTGAAAAATTTGACAACTCAATTTGAAACCACCATCATGCTTGAAACTGAATGTTTTGATGAATTTTATGCTAGACTGTCTGATATTGTAAACACTAGCTTTAATCTGGGTGAACACATTCCTAATGCTAGAGTTGTTAAAAAGATTCTTAGATCGCTGCCTAAACATTTTATCCCTAAAGTCACCATGTTAAATTCTATGGGAAATTTAAATATGCTTAAATTGGAGGAACTTGTAGGACACTTGCAAACATATGAAATTGATATGTTTCCCAAATCTCTCAAGTCTAAAGATAAGGGAATTGCACTTAATTCCCAGGGGAGAAAAAGTGAGGGGTCGGTAAGAAAGAGGGAGTCATCTAGAAAAGGAGAGATAGATACATCAGATTCTGAGTGTGACTTTGATTTAGATGATTTGGCCCTATTTGCTAAAAATTTCAAGAAGATTCTCAAATTTAAGAAAAATGGAAATTTCAAAGATAAAAAGAAGTTTGAGAAAAATAAGTTTGAAAAGAAAAATCAAAAAGATTTTAAAGATCCTCCTAAGAAAGAGAGTGAGAGATGCTTTGAGTGCGATGGTAAGGGCCATAGAGCTTTTGAGTGAGGTTGAGTCGGTGGACTCTGGAGACGAGTCACCCCATGAGTGTAACTTCACCGCATTCATGGCTAGTCACGTGAGCACTTCTAGTGCTCCTCATGATGATGAGAATGCTAATTCACAGGGACACCTCGACAGTGAGAACAATGTGAGTGAGGGGGAGGGTGATGCAAGTGAGAGCGAGAGTAATCTTCAACGTGCCTACGCTGAGTTATTTAAAACCAAAAAGCGTAACAAAGCGTTAGTTCTTAGGATCACCAATTTAGAGTAAGATTTAGAAGAAGCGAGAGGGAGAGAGTCCTCCACCTGCACTACCTTGAGAGAGAGAGAGAGTCTGCCAGTGTTGAGAAAGAAAGTTTGTTTAAAGAAAGAGAGAGACTTTTTGGAGAGAGAGATTTGTTTTGAGAAAGAGAAAGGGGACTTAACTAAATAAGTGGCTAATCTTACGAGTGATCTCCATTCCTCCCTAGAGACTTGGAAGAAACTTGAAGCCCTTATAACCTAGCTTACTCATGATCTTGAGAGAGCATGGGAAGTCAAGGTTCAAATCGAGGACAAATCTGGAAAGATAGGGAAGATGCTCCTCGGTCCCGCTTTAGGTTTGGTGATAGGCAGGGAATAGGTTTTGATGGTGGTTCCACGTCCCAAATTGCACCTCGACCAGTTCCTGAGTTTACTACATCTCTATATGGCCATCTTGAAAAACCACGAAGGAGAGTTCGACCAAGAAAAGCAAACCAAGGTCCACCTAAGACTGTGTTCTTTTGTATGTATTGAAAAAGAAAAGGCCACCTCAGGGAGTTTTGCTATAGTTTGGGTCGGACACGACGTACTAATGCTCCACCACATTGTATTGATGATTTTACCAGTCTAAGAGAGCGTGTTGAGTTTTTAGCTGCTACAACACAGAGTTTGATGGAGGAATTCTAACTGATGTCTTTACCATTAGTGAATGCTTCCCGCATCCCGGCGAAAACCAACAACAACAAGGGTAATCAAAAGGTTACCACTTCTTGGGCACCTAAGAAAGATAAGAAAGCCCTTGTTGTTCATATCGCTCTCAAAGCACATAATACCTCACAGTGGTATTTTGATAGTGGGTGTTCCAGACATATGACAGGTGATGCATCATTTTTTACCTACCTTGAGGACTATAAGGATGGTAGAGTCACCTTTGGAGATGGGAGAAAGTCTAGTATTATAGGATGAGGTACAGTAGAGTTACCAGGATTTCCTAAGATAGAGAGTGTTTTGTTCGTCAAAGGTTTGAAAGCAAACCTTCTCAGCATTAGCCAGCTGTGCGACGCCGACTTCGCCGTAAAGTTTGGCCGGGGCGCATGTAATGTCTATAATCAAGTCGATATACTTTTAGTGAGAGGGGTGAGGACCAAGGATAATTGTTATGTGACTATGCCCACATCCTCACTTGTCTACAACAGCGCCATGATCATTCCTATGGATCTGTGGCACCAATGTCTAGGTCATGTGAACATTAAAGATTTGACTCGCTTAGCTAAAAATGACCTAGTACGTGGCTTACCATCTCTTGGAAAGCCGACTTCCACAGTTTGTGGACCCTATCAGTTGGAAAAGCAAATTCGTATCCCCATAGTAAGTTGTATTCCATTACTACCTCCCGTGTACTTGAGTCGATTCACGTGGATCTTATGGGTCTTACCCGTACTGAGAGTCTGGGTGGTAAGAGGTATATCCTCGTGATGGTGGATGATTTCTCCAGATATTTGATTGTAGGTTTTTTGAGAGAGAAATTCGATGCTGTAGAGTTTTTAATGACCAAGTGTTGTGTCCTGCAAAACCAACACGGAGTCACCATTAACAGGATACATAGTGACAATGACACATAATTTAAGGAAGCAAAGGTAGATCTTTATTGTTAGCCTTGGGATCAAACATGAGTTTTCTGCTGTGAAGACTCCTCAGTAAAATGGGATTGTTGAGAGAAAGAGTAGGACAATCCAGGAAATGGCTAGATCTATACTTCTAGGCTGTAGAGTTGCTAGGAGATTTTGGGCAGAGGAAGTGTCTACTGCATGCCACATGGTGAATAGGGTTTACCTACGTCCACACACACTTAAGACGCCTTATGAATCGTGGACTCGAAAGAAACCCAACCTTGCATATTTATGTGTTTTAGGGAGTAAATGCTACATCCTACGGGATAGAGATAAATTAGGAAAGTTTGACTCTCAGAGCGACGAGGTAAGTTTTCTAGAATATTCATGAATAGTAGAGCGTACCAGGTCTTTAACCTGAAGAGCTCTAAGGTTATGGAGTCAGTAACTGTCACCGTGAAGATGACGAACCTACGGCGGTTATTGATCCTAATATTCAGTGTGAGGATGAGGACTTTTCTGGCAGTGATTTACTTTTCCCTCACCCACACTCTGTGGACCCTACTCATGTGTTAGGGGACACACCTTCTTGGGTTCGCAAGAGTCATGACCCGACCTCCATTGTAGGCGATCCCACTCTTAGGGTCAAGACTCATGCTCAGCTAGAGAACGTCGTTAGCCACTTTTTCTACACCTCCAAAGTCGATCCCAAGAATCATAAAGAAGCACTCAAGGATGAACACTTGATATCTGCTATGCAAGATGAGTTGCTTCAGTTTAAAAAGAACAATGTATGGGAACTTGTCCCCTGACCTAGTGAGACTAATGTGATAGGTACCAGGTGGATTTTCAAGAATAAAATGGATAAAAATGGTATCATAATCAGAAACAAGGCTAGGTTGATCGCTCAAGGCTACACACAGATAGAGGGTATAGACTTTAGGGAGACATTTGCTCCTGTTTAGAGGCTTGAGTCTGTCCGCTTACTACTCGCCATCGCATGTCATATGCACTTCAAGTTATATCAAATGGATGTCAAGAGTGCCTTTCTAAATGGCATTCTACAAGAGGAGGTTTATGTGGATCAACCAAAAGGGTTTGAAGATCCTAAGCACCCAGAGCACGTTTACTATCTGAGAAAAGCCTTGTATTATTTGAAGCAAGCACCTCGTGCTTGGTACGAGAGGCTTACTTTATATCCCTTAGCTTGTGGCTTCAAGAGAGGGGGAGTTAATAAGACGTTGTTCATCAGGAGAGATGGCAGTGCTATTTTGGTTGCCCAGGTCTATGTGGATGACATAGTCTTTGGATCCAAGTGCTCCCATCATGCTCACCACTTTGAGGAGGAGATGAAAAGTGAGTTTGAGATGATCATGGTAGGTGAGCTTACGTTCTTCCTTGGTCTTGAGGTTAGTCAACTAGAGGATGGGATGTTCATCTCCCAATCCAAGTATGTTAGAAACCTAGTGAAAAAATTTGGTTTAGACTCCGCTAAGCATGCACGTACACCTATGAGTACTTCTGTCAAGCTTAGTAAGGACACTTCAGGCAAGGACGTAGAGCAAACCTTGTATCAAAGTATGATAGGTAGTCTTCTATACTTGACTGCCAATCATCCCGATATAGCCTTTAGTGTTGGAGTTTGTGCGTGATATCAGGCATCCCTGAAAGAGTCACACTTACTCTCTCTAAAACGTATTATCAAATACATGAGTGGGACTCTCTCATATTGTATTTTATATTCCTTTGATACCAATGACCGTTTGTCACCCTATTCGGATGCCGATTGGGTCGGAAATGTAGATGGTTGTCGGAGCACTTCTGGTGGGTGTTTCTATTTTGGTTTTTCTCTTGTCTCCCGGCTGAGCAAGAAGCAAAACGCCATATCTTTGTCCACTGCGGAGGCTGAGTACATCACCGTCGGGAGTTGTTGCAGGAAAATCTTGTGGATAAAGAAGATGCTGGAGGATTATGGGATATCACAGGACACCATGACCATCTCCTGTGATAACACGAGTGCGATACATTTATCCCGCGATCCAGTCCAGCATTCGCGAACAAAGCACATCAAGATACACGAGCACTTTATACGTCAGTTGGTTGAGGATAAAGTCGTATCCCTGAGTTTCATTCCCATCGACTCTCAGTTAGCATATATTTTCACGAAACCTTTAGATGCCCTTAGATTTGAGAGTCTTAGGAAGTCTTTGGGGATTTGCACAGTTGACTGAGGGGTTGTTCCGTGTTTAGGATAGGATGTTTTGTCACGTTCATATCATATGCTTCATATTGCCAGTTTGTATCATGTGTATTATTAATTTTTCTTTTTTATATATTATTTTTTGAAAAATCCAAAAAGATTTTCTATTTATAAAAATTTTAGAAAAGCATAAAAAGATTTCTGTATTTTTTTTTGCACCTCTTATGGATGAGCATTTAAGATAGCCAAGTCACAAATTTCATTCCATTTATCCATATGACTGTTTGATAGTGATTTGAGACGCTACACCATCGCATCCATGTGCTTTACATTTTTTAGAGTCTTTGAGATGTGATTAGTGATATCTTTCTACATGTTTGACTCCTATATCCTTTATTGCACACGTGCATGGCTATATTTGATTATTGTACTTCTCTATCACATATTGTCTTGAGTGTTTCCATTTGAATTCTGGCTATACAACGTACAATATGCGATAAAAACTAGACAAGATTGGAATTCATGTAAAAATCATTTTGGTGAGACTGTGTTTATATGAAAATGGTGGATGGCTACGAAAGATTCATTTAGCCTTAGCGAATACTAAGCCACTGTTAAAAAGGATTCATAGTTCGTTTGAACCCATTCGTTCGAACGACACTCGTTCGAACGCGATTTTAGTGGCTTCTAACAAGTTTACAGTATGGTCTTTCTCGATCGATTTTAGTTTCGAACTTTCTGTGGGCATATTCTTCTCTTGTTGATTAGTGGGTATATTTGTGAGATTGGAGCACGTTGAGGATTAAAACTTCAAATTTTATAAAGGCTTGGTGACTTCTATGGGTTAGATTGTAAGTACCGAAATTTACGACGTGAGAAGTGTTGGCGAACTATATTGTATATTATCCAGGGACTTGTAAATGTATAACATCTATTGACGGTGTAGGAATGAAAAATATACCTCTATTAATAATATAAGATATCTAAGATGTGTAAATGCTTAGTATATGGACTTATATGTGTATAACATACCTACCATACTTGCTATCACGGGAGGTCGGCTTTCGATCAGGGACATCTATTCTTTGTGTGCTTACGGGGGGATTTAGATTGGTACCTCAAAGGACATAGGTCAGAGAATGACTTATTGGTGAGTTAATAAGTCAGCTGACCATGGGAGCGTAGGTATATGCGTGACTCATGGGTATGTGAGCTATGTTCGCCTCCATTATGTGTGTTTGTTGCTTATTGAAACGTTTCCGGAGAAATTCGAAACACGTGGTCCTTATGTACGTGATGTACCGGGATTCGATAGCAGAGTATGTGTGCACCGCAACTTAGCCTAGGGGTGCCATTATTGTATATTTACGATGAGATTAATATACTGATAATTGAGATGGTCTGTTTACTAAAGTGTAAGTGTGAATAATTGTAACGTTTTAGTAGAGTTAAAGATGGGAAAATTCTTATAAATTATTATAACTAATTCTGAGTAATAACAGTAAGACTTTCAGTTTATATTAAGATGTCGGGAATTAAACTTTGAATTGTAAAGTAAAGTCAGGTTACGGATTTGACAAGTTAGATAGTAGAATAACTAGAACGGGTACCAGTACGATTTGCGTGCACAATTAGTTGAGAGGTGAGGAACTCATGTGAGTTCATGCACTATCATGTATTTTATATTCACTATTTAATGATATTAAACAATTGCTATATTTTAAACTGTTTTCATAATCGGGCTCTGACCTGTTTGCTTTCAAATATATTTTCTTATAAAAACCTTTTAGGTGCTCAGCCATAAGGACATCAAGCTTAGAAGCCCCATTCCAGTGACGTGATGTAGCTGATGTGGAAGTTACAAGACCTCGATAGTAGACCACCTCCACTTTCTGCATGACTCTATTTCAGAATTGTTCACCTTTAGGGCATGTCGCCCCTTTTCTTTTAGAGACATCTTATTTACTCAGTTCTATTTCAGTTTTGGATTTAATTAATTAGTAATTCAGATTTTGTATTTGGTTGTATTCAGTATTCGGATTATTCAGAGGAGTATTCCTCCAGATTCAGTCTATCACATTGTTATTCTATTGCGACTGTGAAGTGGTTGTGGTATTAGTATTTCATAATTTAATTTGGTTGTATGTTAATCTAATTTAATTAAAATTGACAACTCACTTTTTAAATATTAGGTGGCTAGTAATTGTTAAAAATATTTTTGACAGTGATGCTATGAACTGAACCAACTTGACATTTTGTATTAATTTGAATAAAAGAGTAGCTACCCGGTATTTAATTAGTCGGGTGTCACGGGTGGTATCACATCCAGGTTCTAGTGTCCTTAGGATCTGTACGACTTGTTACGTTTCTGAGTAGCGTTCCTTGATATAGAGCCCTATATTTTAGGATTGTTGTACTCTTTTGTGTATATTTCGCTCTTCAGCTATTTTGAGATAATAACTGTGAACTTATAAGACTTCTCTCTCATTTCAGATGCCTCCGCGACGTGCACAGAGAGTTCCCAGGGATGCTCAGCCCGAGTCACAGCCTGCACCAGTTCAGGGCATCATGAATGCCGCAGAAGTTGCTGCTATTGTGGCCCAAGCGGTAAATGTCACTCTAGCAGTTGTGTAGCAGGCACCACCTCAGGCGCCGGTAGTAGTACCAGTACAGGCTCATGCATTCCCGTCTTCTTGGGAACATATTCATGATGCTTTTCAGAAGGCACACCCTCCGGAGTTTGCAGGTAGCTCCGACGTCGTTTTATCCACTCAGTGGAAGAAGGACATCCAAAGACACTTGGGGATGTATGAGTGTACGGATGTGCAGAGATAGATACTGGCTACTTTTAAGCTGGTAGGGTCAGCATTGCAGTGGTGGGAGTCCATTACCACCGTGGAGGAGAGAGATATTCTTACCATTCAGGAATTCTGGGTGCGATTTGACCGCAAGTACTTTCCCTCAGCAGTTCACACCGAGATGAGGAGGAAGTTAATGAACCTCAAGCAAGAGGGGAAGACAGTGGCGAAGTATGAGGCCGAGTTCACAAATCTTCTGAACATCGTTCCTGTTGAAATTTCGACTGAAGGTAAGAGGATACAAAAATTCATGGATGGATTGACTTGGAGGATCCGTCATCACTTGCTAGGAAATCTCTCGTTGGCCACTTATTCTGATGTGGTTAACGCAGCACTGCTTCACTGCCAGGACCACCGTTTTCACTTGGCCGGGGGTAAGCGATCAGGAAAGTCCATCCATCAGGGCAGGACGGGGGGGCACAATCAGCTCAGGGTCAGCACAAGCAGAGTGATCAGAATTCCAAGCGGGGGGATTATAAGAGATTTCGATCTGGAGGTTTCAAAAATTGTTAGGGAGGTTTTCCTCATGGCTAGCAGGGTCAGCAGGGCTAGCACGGCCAACAACAGTAGTTTTAGCAGGGCCAGCATGATAAGTGGAGGAATGGAAACGGTCATCAGGGTCGTGGTAATCAAGGTCAGAGAGGGGTAAACTTTTTGGGGAAATGTTTAATCTGTGGCAAGATTGGCCATAAATGCCAGGAGTGTCCGGAAAGGGGCAGGGCCCCACAGCAGCAGCAGCAGGGTGCTCGACACGATCCCCAGAGACCTATGTTTCCCGCCACCCTCCCAACACCACCGCAGATGCCAGCTTTGCCACCCATCCCAACAGTCCCAGTTCAACAGGGACAGCTTCAGTACGGGCGAGTTTATCAGCTCCAGCAGGCTGCAGTCTCACAGGATCCACCTGCTATTGAGGGTATGTTCTCTATTCAGGGGACAATGGGGCGTATTTTATTTGATATGGGAGCCACACACTCTTTCATTGCCATGAGATTTGCGCGCATGATAGGGTTGTTAGACATTGCAGAGAGCACGATTACTTGTGTAGATTCACCATTGAGTAGGGTTCCATAATTTCTCTTATTTGTAGATGTGTGGGTATAGAGATTAGGAGGTTTACTTTACCTGCTGATATGTTAGTATTAGATATGACTGAGTACGATGCGATCGTTGGTATGGATTGGCTAGTTGCGTATCGAGCCATGATTGATTGTTTCGGCAGGAATATTATTTTTACCATACCCGGTAAAGAGATGCTCTTAGTGGCGATGCCTCGTCCTGAGGGAGGATCGTCCACTCACTTGTACTATATAGAGGAGGAGACCTCTAAGGAAGTGGTGATACCACTTGATTCGATTCCAGTCGTTAGGGAGTTCGCTGATGTATTTCAGGATATTCTGGGATTATCGCCTAGTAGGGAGATAGACTTTGTTATCGATTTGATGCCGGTCACTCGGCCTATAGCCTGCACGCCCTATCGCATGGCTCCAGCAGAAATGAGGGAGTTACGGGATCAGATAGAACAATTATTGGGTCAGGGGTTTATTCGTAGGAGTACTTCACCGTGGGGTGCCCCTGTGTTGTTCGTAAAGAAGAGGGATAGATCATTGAGGTTGTGTGTAGATTACCGGGAGTTGAATAAAGTCACGATACAGAATAAATATCCGTTGCCCCGAATCGATGACTTATTCGACCAGTTGAGAGGAGCTTCCTTCTTCTCAAAGATTGACTGGCGATCGGGATACCATCAGTTGCGTATCAGGGAATGGGATGTCTCGAAGACTGCCTTCTTGACGAGATATGGTTCCTATGAGTTTCGAGTTATGCCTTTTGTCCTAACCAATGCCCTATCCGTGTTTATGGACTTGATGAATAGGGACCAGTTCATCACCGTCTTTATTGATGACATACTAGTTTACTCCCAGACAGAGGAGGAACACGTCGATCACTTGAGGTAGGTTTGGCAGGCACTGCGTCAAAATGAGCTATATGCAAAGTACGAGAAGTGTGGGTTTTGGCTGAAGGAGGTTTAGTTTTTGGGGCACATCATTTTAGACCGGGAGATATCAGTCGATCTGGGGAAAGTATCGACGGTGAGAGAGTGGAGACAGCCCACGACACCGACTGAGATCCGTAGTTTTTTGGGCCTAGCAGGATACTACAAGAGGTTTATTCGGGGTTTCTCTAAGATAGCGGGTCCTTTGACACATCTAACTCGCAAAGGTGTGCCATTCATCTGGAGTGATGACTGTCACTTGGTATTCGATGAGTTGAAGGAAAATTTGACCTCAGCGCCTGTGTTAGCATTGCCCAGACCGGGAGTTGAGTATCTAGTCTACACCAATGCGTCTTTACAAGTACTTGGAGGTGTACTGCAATAGGAGAGTCATGCTATATGTTATGCTTCCCGTAAGATTAAGCCTTAGGAGAAGAATTACCCCACCCATGACTTGGAGTTAGCGGCAGTCGTATTTGCTCTTCGGATTTGGAGACACTATCTCCTGGGGGATAAATTTCGTTTGTTCATAGACCATAAGTGTCTACAGTACCTCTTCACGTAAAAGGAACTTAATATGCGTCAACGTCGGTGGCTTGAGTTCGTGAAGAATTATCAGTTTGATATCTAATATCACCCAGGGAAGGCTAACGTGGTAGCAGATGCGTTGAGCTGTAGAGAGGTAGGTAAGGTGGCCGAAGTGTGGAGAGCAAAGTGGAAGGAGTTGGGACACCAGGATGTAGTGTCCCGATCATTCATGTCTTTAATGACTGTTACACCTCAGTTTGTCTCGAGAGTGATAAAGGCCCAGGCAAAGGACTCGTTCTTTCAGGAGCAGATAGTTCGATTACTAGCAGATGGAGTCGAGTCCTATATCGTTAGTTCATACGGGGGATTACGCTTCAATGGGAGACTAGTTGTTTCGGAAGGGGAAGACTTGCGACACGAGGTAATGACAGAGTGGCATGGTTTGCGGTACATCTTGGTGGGGATAAGATGTACTAGGACATGAGGTGACAGTACTGGTGGAGCGGGATAAAGAGAGATATTGCAGAGTTCCTTTCTAAAAGTTCCACTTGTCAACTGGTAAAGGTGGACCATCAGAGACCGACAGGACTTCTATAACTGTTAGAGGTTCCGATGTGGAAATGGGAGAGCATTTCTATGGACTTTATCACGGGGTTACCTACTTTGCCAAGGGGTCCCGACTCCATATGGGTAATCATGGATAGGTTGACCAAAGTTTCTCATTTTCTACCAACGTGGACATACTACACTACGGGACAGTATGCCCAAATTTTCATAGAGGAGATAGTGAGACTTCACGGAGTACCTCTTAATATCGTGTCTGACCGAGACAAAATATTTATTTCACGATTTTGGGAGAGTTTCCAGGAGGCCATGGGAACGGAGTTGCGGCTGAGTATGGCGTATCACCCGCAGACAGATGGGCAAACAGAGAGGACGAATCAGATGTTGGAGGACATGTTGCGTATGTGCATCCTAGATTTTGGAGGTGGTTGGGAGCAGTACCTTCCACTGGTGGAGTTTGCTTATAAGAACTCCTACCAGTTCACCATTGGCATGGCTCCATTCGAGGCGTTGTATGGTAGACCTTGTCGTTCCCCATCATGTTGGTTAGAGGTGGGGGATAACAAACTCCTTGGTCCGAAAGTGATTCAGGATACTCCGGGAAGGATAGAGATGATAAGGAGCCGTATTCGGGTAGCTCAGGACTGACAGAAGAGCTATGCTGATGCTAAGAGGTTCTTCAGAGAGTTCAAGGTGGGGGACCAGGTGCTACTCAGAGTATCTCCGATGAAGGGGATTATTCATTTTGGGAAGAAGGGGAAACTGCCACCATGATATGTGGGGCCATTTCCTATCATCAAGCGGATTGGGACAGTAGCGTATATACTTGGGTTACTGGAGCACTTGCATAGGATTCATGACATGTTCCATATTTCCTCGCTAAGGAGATATCCTAGGGACAATTTGTCCCATACTCACATTGCTTTAGAGGACATCGATCTACAGCCCGATAGTTCCTAAGAGGAGGGGTCGATTGCCATTCTGGATCGCAGCGAGAGGAAACTGAGGTCGAAGATAGTACCATTAATACGTGTTCAGTGGCGGCATCATAATGCCGACGAGTCTATATGGGAGTGCGAGGATGAGATGCGCGAACGTTATCCAGAGTTATTTGTACCAAGTATTCTTTAGTTCCTAATTTCGAGACGAAATTCTGTTATTACGGGGGGAGTATGTAATACCTCGTGTTTTTATTGATTTTTATTAATGGATTAATTGACTTAAATGAGAATTAATTTGGAAATTAATCCGGAGGTAAATACTAGCGAGATGTGAGTTGGTATTTGATTATGATGTTAGAATAAAATATTACTGAGAATATATGGTAATATATGAGTATTGAAAATATTAAAATTATCGCGAGGCAGATATACAACAATTTGGGAAATTAAGTTGGGACGCGCGTGTCAGTCGCGTCAGGAATGAAATTAAATAGATTAAAAAGTAAATTATATTTTTATCAACCGAATGGTCATTTTGAGTGCGCCAACGTGTCCGAAAGGGTAAAACACTAGCCAGGAGTTTAGTTTGGGTCCCGGGGCATTTTTAGGCCAAACCGGCAACCCAGAAGGGTATTTTGATAGTTTTAAAAATTGAGGAATTAAAACCCACGAGTTTTAGAGTTTAATTATATATTATTAGAGAGACCACTAAGGCCATTATCAGCAAAAGACAAGAGAGTGGGCTACGGGGATTTTGAGAGAAGTTGGAGAGAGGTTACAAGAGGTCCAAACCAAAACCATCAACCATCACCACCATTCTAGAAGGATTTGTGACAAGAAAGAGGAGAGAATCAACCTATAATCATCGACAACAAATCTGAAGAACAAAACTAAGGCAAGTGATTTGATGTTATTAATTTCAATTAATATTTCCTCCATGTTTAGTGTAGAAACTTTACATAACTTGAAAGTTTTGATGAAACCCCAAATAGGATTGTTTTGGAACTCGTAATTTTGGATAGGGATTTCATATAGAATGGTTACGGATGAATTAAGTATCCAAAATATAACTTTTGATGATTTGGTAATGAATTTATAAGGAGACTTTGTATGCAATTGAATTTTGGGTTCATGTTCATAGGGTTTGGGACAAGATTTGGGAATTTATGATAATTACATGTTGAATAGTAAGATTAGACCCTAAAAATATGTTAATAAGTGACCTAGGGTGACTTAGAGTAGTTTAAAAACATAAAAACTTAATTGGTACGAACTTAGGATGGATTTGGAGAAAGGAATTTGGTGAAAAACGAAGTTGGGGAAATTCTGGGCATTCTCTGCCATCTCGTTAGAAGACCAACCCAGGTCGTTCGAACGACCTCGTTCAAATGAGATTCTAGTACCCCTTCTAACGAGTTCATAGTTCGTTCGAAGCCATTCGTTCGAACGACCTCGTTCGAATGAGATTTCAGTGACTTCTAACGAGTTTACAGAATGGTCTTTTTCGGCCGATTTTAGTTTCGAACTTTCCGTGGGCTTATTTAATTGAGGTTTATTCTTCTCTTGTTGATTAGTGGGTATATATGTGAGATTGGACCACGTTGAGGATTAAAACTTGAAATTTTATAAAGCCTTGGTGATTTCTATGGGTTAGATTGTAAGTACCGAAATTTGTGACGTGAGAAGTGTTGGCGAACTATATTGTATATTATCCAGGGACTTGTAAATGTATAACATCTATTGACGGTATAAGAATGAAAAATATACCTCTATTAATAATATAAGATATCTAAGATGTGTGAATGCTTAGTATATGGACTTATATGTGTTTAACATACCTACCATACTTGCTATCATGGGAGGTCGGCTTTCGATCAGGGCCATCTATTCTTCGTGTGCCGACGAGGGGATTTAAATTGGTACTCAAAGGACATAGGTCAGAGAATGACTTATTGGTGAGTTAATAAGTCAGCAGACCATGGGAGCGTAGGTATGTGCGTGACCCATGGGTATGTGAGCTATGTTCGCCTCCATTATGTGTGCTTGTTGCTTATTGAAACGTTTCCGGAGAAATTCGGAACACGTGGTCCTTATGTACGTGATGTACCGGGATTCGATAACAGAGTATGTGTGCACCGCAGCTTAGCCTAGGGGTGCCATTATTGTATATTTATGATGAGATTAATATATTGATAATTGAAATGGACTGTTTACTAAAGTGTAAGTGTGAATAATTGTAACATTTTAGTAGAGTTAAAGATTGGAAAATTCTTATAAATTATTATAACTAATTTTGAGTAATAACAGTAAAAATTTCAATTTATACTAAGATGTCGCGAATTGAACTTTGAATTGTAAAGTAAAGTCAGGTTACGGATTTTACTAGTTAGATAGTATAATAACTAGAACGGGTACGGGTACGATAGGCGTGCATAATTAGTTGAGAGGTGAGGAACTCATGTGAGTGCACGCACTATCATGTATTTTATATTAACTGCTTAATGATATTAAACACTTGCTATATTATAAACTGTTTTCATAATCGGGCTCTGACCCGTTTGCTTTCAAATCTATTTTCTTATAAAAACCTTTTAGGTGCCCAACCACAAGGACACCAAGCTTAGAAGTACCATTCCAGTGATGTGTTGTAGCTGCTGTGGAAGTTACATGACCTCGATAGTAGACGCCTCCACTTTATGCTTGACTCTATTTCAGAAATGTTCATCTTTGGGGCATGTCTCCCCTTTTCTTTTAGAGACATCTTATTTACTCAGTTCTCTTTCAATTTTGGATTTATTTAATTAGTAATTCAGATTTTGTATTTGGTTGTATTCAGTATTCGAATTATTCAGAGGAGTATTCCTCCAGATTTAGTCTATCACATTGTTATTCTATTGCGACTGTGACGTGGTTGTGGTATTAGTATTTCATAATTTAATTTGGTTGTATGTTAATCTAATTTAATTAAAATTGACAACTCACTTTTTAAATATTAGGTGGCTACTAATTGTTAAAAATGTTTTCGACAGTGATGCTATGAACTGAACCAACTTGACATTTTGTATTAGTTTGAATAAAGGAGTAGCTACCCGGTATTTAATTAGTCGGGGTGTCACAGGTTTGCACTTCCTTGAAAGTCCTGAAAAAGCATGAAATTGTTTTGGACGTTATTGGTGTGGAAATCACGTTGAGCTTTGATGTGTTGATTTGATTGAATCAATGTCTCATATTTCCATCCTTTTACACCAAAGGAAGATTTTGAGTTCATTCGTTAGGAGAATCCGATATTCATCGTGCATATATGTCATGTTTGTATGCATTGATTTTCCTATCGAATTTTATCACACCCATTCATTTATGCTATCATCGACTTGGTTGTTTTGTGGTATTTCATGGTGTGATTCTTTGTTTATATATTTTTTGTGAAAAATTTTGAAAAATTCAAAAATATAAGTTTTTTTTACCTTGTGACACACTCCAATTACATTTATTTATGCTTCTCATATCTGTCTATTTGGGGACATAATAAAAGTGGGAGAATAATTATCATATTTGGGGGACTTTTTGAGATGTTAAGATTTATTTTAAGCTGGTATCTATGTTTATCTAATTTCAAACTCGAGAAGTCACTTGGTATTTGCTTTATCTCATGTGTGTAGGTACTACATTAATGATCTCTGAATTACACATCCTGATGAGAAAAGTTTTAAGATTTGAAGATTAAATGATGAAGAATTATTCATTTGTATCTTTCCAATTTTGAGTTAATGGTAGGGTAGATTTTTATAGGCAATTTTGTATTTGATAATTCGGATTGTTTATGTATGTAACGACATAGACATAGGGGGAGATTTGTAAGGACATTTTTGTCATGCCCGATAAGTATGTCGTACGCCGCTACATTTGGCACGTCTCTACACGATATCACATGATGGCCTCAATCCAAATTCTAGGAATCAAGCATTCATCATCTCCATCATGTGTCCCACATCTGGCTCAACGAGTTCACGTTCCATGATTTTAGGGACTTAATGCAAGGGGTACGCAAGAGAAGTCAAAATAGTGAAAGAAGGAAAATATGAAAGTTCAAGGGCATTTTGGTAATTTTACAGACACCGTCCAGAGGTCCTGTGAACTAGAAATTTGAAGATCTCACCGCAGTGAAGATACTGGAAGAAACGGAACCTCAATCCGAGCTACGGTGAAGAAGTTATGGCCCTTTGAAAATGGGGAAAATTATGAGAAAAAACCTTGGAAAAATGCTAAGTGTTTAAGCCCAAGTTCCAGCAATTTTTTGCGAACCGAAGGCCAAAACGGTTCGGGGGGCGAACCAGTTTGTGGTACACCCGAACCGGTTCGGGGTACCTGATGCTGGATAGAGTTCTAAATTTTTATTACTCTTCTTGGTTTCCCTATAAAATCCAGCTTCGGGGGAGTTATTTTACAAGACTTTGAGAGACGTTTTTGAGAGTCCAAATACATCTAGTCTTCATATTTTTGAGTCCCAAGACTCGTGTTTTGATTCACACATCCTTGCCAAATCTTTGTGAATCCTTTTGTAACCCAATAACACAACCTTATGTTTGTTCAACCTTTATGGAGAAGTCATCTTCCTTCTTCATTGCTACTCATCTGGAGTTCCCGAGGGAGATTCCAGCCCTGACTATAGAACCGACGCCTGTGGGTATTTCTGTGTCACACTGTATTTTTACTATAATCCGTGTAACCGTTTCTTACAAAATTATAGTGAAAATAAAAGGTTTTTCCCCCTTGGGGGATTTTTCCTCACATGTGTATGTTTGAATGTTCTTGCATGATTATATCATCTTCAATCACACCTAGATGCATGTTTAGGACTTAATTAATAAAAACTGAGTTTAATTAAATAATTTCTTTATTTGAACACAAGTGCACTCCCTTCACGGAGAAGCTTTAATACTGGTCTGATAACTGTTGTTATATGGAAATTTCAACAAGGGGTAAATGTATATTCCAATTGACTAGCATATATAACGTACAGGCGCATTGCATATCCTTTAATGTTGGGTTTGTGCGTTCGGATTGTCCATTCATTACTGGGTGGAATACGTCACTTAATTGAAGTTTAGTACCCATTATAGTTTTCAATGCTTGCCAAAACTTTCCTACAAAATAGGAATCTCTGTATGATACGATGGATAAAGTAATTCCATGTAATCGATAAATTTCTCGAATATAAATCTTGATAAGCTTCTAGAATGAGTCAGTGTTCTGTATAAGTAGAAAATAAGCAGATTTGGTGAATCAGTCTACTATTACCCAAATGAAAATATCTCATTGGGACATATGAGGTAGTCCACTAATAAAATCCATGGAAATATGATCCCATTAACACTTGGGAATTGGTAAGGGTTGGAGGAGTCCACCGGGTTATTAGTGTTCTATCTTTACTTATTGACAAGTAAGACATTTCCTTACAAAATTCTCGCTATTATTTCTCATATTTGGCCAACAATATTGCTTCTTCAGGGCATAATAAATTTTTGAACTTCTAGGGTGAATCATAATTTTTGAACGATGGGCTTATTGCAATATTTACTCTCAAATAGATACAACATCAGGTACATACAATCAGTTTCTAAATCGTAAACTCGTTTCCTTATCGTATGAGAAGTCAGGATTTTTATCTTGAATTGTTTGTACAAAATAATCTTGGGTTGCTAAATTAAGATTTTCTCTCTCAATTCGGGATAAGCAATAATGTTGAAACATTTTGCAAAAGGGTATATCAATCGAAGGTCATATTTCTCTATGGTAGCAGCAATATCGTAGGAAATTAAAGTGTGGAGTCTTCCTAATAGATTTCAATTTAAAGCGTCGTCTACTACATTGACTTTCTATGGATGGTAATTTAATTTAAATTTGTAATCACCAAAAAAATCCATCCAAAGTCGTTATCTTAAATTCATGTCCTTTTGAGTAAAAATACTTTTTAAACTTTTCTGATAAAAAGACTTAGAAATTTACACCGTAAAGGTAACAACGTCAAATTTTCAAGGCAAAAACTATAGAAGCTAATTCGAGATCATGGATAGGGTAATTACGTTCATGAGTGTTGAGTTGTCGTGATCCATACTCTATAACTTTCTCATTTTGCATTAACATGTGTCCTAATCCTTGCAATGAAGCGTCGGTATATACATCGTACCTTATGTCACTGGAAGGAATAGTGAGGATATGAACAATGGTTAATTTATTCTTCAACACTTGGATTGATTGATTGCATTCATCAGTTTATACAAATGGAACTTCCTTCATAGTAAGCTTCAAAAGAGGGAGAGTAATGTGAGAAAATCCTTATACAAAATGATGGTAATATCCAGCTAACCCTAGAAAACTTTTTAATTCAGTAATATTGGTAGGATATTTCCATCCGAATATGGCTGAAATTTTGGCTGGATCAACTTGGATTCAATTTTTTGAAATTACATGTCCTAAAAAATTTATTTCCTTCATTGAAAAATCACATTTTCTCTTCTTAGCATATAATTAATGGTTTTTAAGAGTACCTAAAGCTGCGTCTAAATCTTGGGCTTGTTTTACTGAATTTTGAGAATAAACAAGAATATTGTCAATAAAAATAATAAAAAATTAGTCAAGAAAAGGCCTAAAAATTCTATGAATTGGATTCATAAGAGCTGCGAGTGCATTGGTTAATCCAAATGGCATTATGGAAAATTCAAAATGTCTATAACGGGTTCAAAAAGCACTTTTTGGAATATCTTCTTCCCTAACACGTAATTAATGATAACCAGATTGTAGATTTATTTTAGAAATGGCCTTTGCTCCTCGAGGTTAATCAAATAGATCTCATATTCGTGTTAAAGGATACTTATTCTTAGTAGTTACTGAGTTCTGTTTACGATAGTCTATGCATAATCTAAAGCTTCCATCATATTTGTTGATAAATAATATTGGAGCTTTCTAAGGAGATGAACTTAGTCGAATAAACCCTTTTTCTAAGAGATGATCTAATTGGGTACAGAGTTCTCAAAGTTCTAAAGGATCCATTTGATACAGAGGTATCAAAATAAGAAGTATATTAGGGTAAACATTGATACTAATCTCGATTTATCTTAAAGGGTTTAATCCTGGTAATTCTTTGGGAAAAACATCTTTGAATTGTTCCAAAAGATTTGGAATTAAAAAAGAGGTTTGAATTTCAAAATTTGAGGGTTTAGATGGACCTGATGCTTGAAATACAAAAGAATAATTATCTTCATTTTAAAAATAAATTTTCTTTCCATGACAATCGATATAAGCATGATGTCTTGATAAAACATCCGTTCTAATAATAATATTAAAACCCCAAATATCTAAAATTATCAAATTAATAAGGACCAAAATGAATACTAAAATTTCTATAACCTTATGTTGGTGTATTGATTTCACCTGTTGTAATTCAATATCCAATGGAGCAGTTAAAGATGTAGGTAGTAATTGAAATAATTTAGCTAGTCTAAGGCTGATAAAGGAATGTGTTGAACCTGAATCAAACAAAATATGTGCAGGAAGATGTTAAAAAAATATGAAACATTTTATCATGTCATGGGAATTTTGTGTAGGCAGTATTACATAATTCTTTCCACGACTCAGGATTGGCACAATTCCCTTAGCAAAATTTGGTTTAGGTTGATTTTGGATAGGATAGGATTTTGGATTTTGTGAGGGCTTACTAAAAATGAATTGGAACATATTTTAACTTAGGAAAAACTGTGACTCGATATGTCCTACTTCGTGACATTCATGACAACAAATTACTGAACGTGTTATTTTATGACGGATCGGGGAATAAGCTTGTCCAATCGAGTTTGAATAATGGCGAGGTTGAGAATATGGTGGGGTTCTAATAACATGATTATTTCTTGTAGTAGGGGAGAAGATCGTATTACAGTGGAAGATTTTTGTCCTACAATTCTTGCAACGTCGATAAGTTGAGAATACTTACGTATTTGTAAAGGAGAGATTTAATTCTTGATTATTGGATGTAATCGTCTTTCAAATTGCTTATACTTCTTTATCTCGGATTCTTTAAACTCAAGGGCTTAACGAGATAATTTGGTAAATTTGTCCTCATATTGGGCAACGATAGATTAGTTTGTTGCAATTTTAAGAAATTGACATTTCGTTAATCTTGCTCAACCTCGAGAAAATACCTTTTGAAGAAAATGTCCCCAAATTCTCCCAAGTAAAATTAACAATGTTGTAGTTACGTGACACCGCTTTCCACCAGAAATCAGCCTCACCTTCAAACATATAGGCTACTAAAGTTACTCGAAGATTAGTAGCTATACCTACTTCATTCAGAATTTTCATAATCCTACGTATCTATTTCTTAGCTTCACTGGCACCTGGATCTCCAAGAAAAGATGGAGGTCATTGTCTCAAGAATTATTCAAGGGAATTCAGCCTACGAATTTCTTCAAAAATGTCATCTGGAGTATAAAAAGTAGTTTGTTGTTATCTGGTGAAAGAATTAAGTTCCTAAATACATCACATCATTCCTTCAGTTTGAGTTTGTGTAGTTTGAGCTATAGCAAAGGGAATTCGAGTATTAACCATCCTAAAATATAACAGAACAGTTTTAATAAAAGGAACCATGGACAAAGATATGTCACAATCCTGTTATATTTTACATGACAAGTTATATGATAAATCGAAGTTATATATCATAGACTACCACTATATTAGTGTAGCTACGACACTTAGTTAATCTCCTAAGGTTCAGTATGGTACACTATATACAATACTTTATTATACTTAATTACATTAGGAGACAACTTTTAACTTGGTTTTTAGGTAGGAACAACAGCTCATCACTAGAACTAGATTTCGGACTGATTAAATAATCTTTCCAATCCAGAGAACCATCAAACGAGTCATCAATAGTACCAGGAGAACAGTCACATGTACTTCACCATTTGATGTTGCATCGGGGTACATAGGTGGAGTCCACAAATCATATGTGAGTGCAAGATTTATGGTATCTTGAAAGTTCACTGAATCATTCACGTAATCATCCACCTTCCTCATAACTTGCATATCGCCTAAAACTTTATTCCTCAGCATTAATCTTTGAACGTCACTACTAGCACCTATCCAGCCCTCCTCTTCTGCACGAATAATTTCTCATAACTTTGCCACTGATTCTTCACGAAATATGGTTTCCCTATGATTATTGGCTCAACATATAAATTGAATTAAAATGTATCCCACATATTCCATGCTGCAAAATGGAATATAATAAAAAAAAATTACTAAAAAATAAAATAACTAATATCTTATTTCCTTTCCCGTATGGAATGTTAACCTGGCGATATGTTAAAATTTAAAACATGCTTTGATACCAATTTGTCACAACCTGATTTTTGGAATGAATGAAAAGGAAGTGCATATAAAGCAATTAATTAAAGCTAAGGTGGAATAACATAACTTTATTCATTATTAAAGTAGTTTACATGGGGTAGTACCACCGCAAGGGTGAATTACGTATTTTTAGTACAAACTATAATGTTGAAAATCGAAAAGAGACACTCCTTGCTCCCATCTGGCTTATTATCTACCCACACAGTCATGTGTGCAAGAAGGTGATCGGTATCTATCTCTAAAAGGGAAGAGTTATTATCCTCTTTCTCCAAGATCATCTGGAGGAAAAACGAATTAACACAAATACGCTATGTAGGTTCTACTTGTTCTATAACAAGTATATATATATATATATATATATATATATATATATATATATATGAGAGTTGGAGTGTGTATAGAATCAGTGTTTAACAATCTTAAAGAAATAAAGCTGATAATCCCATACTTATCAGATTATAAAGAACATTAAGGATCTTGAATTAATAATCCCATACTTACCAGTTCACTAAGAGGTATTAAAATAATCAAGCCATCAGTAAAATCAAAATAACGATAATCAACCCAAAACCTTTGGGAAAAAGTAACCGAGTAGGCACACAATTAAAGTGGCACTCACAAGTATGTAGCAATAAATCCAGGCTCTAGGCGATGTAAAAAGTTCTGTGGGATAACACATCAGTCTACTTCCTAGTTAATACTGATGCTTATAATATAAATATTTGAACAAAAGTGCAGGGGTAAACCGAATCAATAAGGTACATGATATCAGTTATCAGGTGAGAATGGTTAAATTGATACATATTTAAATTTAAATACTGATGACATATAATAAAATATGTAGTATGGTAGTATTATAACATGCACATACTAAGAGTAAATAGGAGTTATGTAGTATGCCAAATGCACAAAGTTTACTATTAAAAAAGTAGGAAAACCTACTTGCTCGGTATATCGTATGGCTTCATATACCATAAAAGGATACGGGAGGAGCTGGTACTTGAGTTTATGTATACAATGTTTGGGTACATAAGTATTTGGGATTAGGTAAGTCAGTTTGTACAAAAGACTGTATCTTTTAATGTTTTGGGGATTTAATTATAAATAGTTTAGGACTTTAATATACTAGACCTAAGGTTATATTTGAACTTTGTTGCAAGAGACTTTTTTTCTTAAAATATTTTGAAATATTCATAGACAAAGTTTGGGGAACAAATTCATAATTTAGAAAAATCAAGATGGGTCAAATTGCAATTTAGGAAACATATTTCTAAGTTAAAACCTCATTTTCCCATAGCTTAGGCTAGGCTGATCCAAACATGGACTTACCTTATAACATTTTGATTAGAAAAATAAATAAAAATATTGGAAAATATTTCAAAAAATTCTGATTGGCCACCTGCCCTCACGCGCTAGGTCAAGATTTCTGGTGAAAACGTTCATCTTCTTCCCCTTGATAGTAGACTTTAGGATTTTTTTATTTTTGACTTTGAATAACTCCTTCATTTCAAAACAACAAACTCAAACTTTTTTTTTCCATAAAGAATCCAAATATATTGGTTTTGTGGATTGAGATTCAGAATATCTGAAATTCCATAATTGTGTTTTTTTTTAAATGGATTTTAAGGATATGGCAGAGATTCTTATGAACATAGATTGTTTTATTCTATTTGTAGGAGTATTTTATCTTTGATTTTAAATGTTGAGATGGATTATACGTGGAGAATTACGATATTTAGTCTTCTGGTTCGAAATACACTTCCAATCGATTCGAGCTTATTAGGCACATTCACGGCATTTGATCATTACACTCAAGTTCCTAAGGCTCTAATAAATACATTCAATGTTTTAAACCTGAGTTTTGATGGACATTTAGAAGTTCTCCATTGAAGCTCAAGCTTTAATGGTGGGAACCTCATAATTTTCATCTTGAGCGTATTTTCTACGTAAAATTTCCTATTATTTTGAGTTCTGCTAGATTTATAACAACACAAAAAATTATTGAAGTAAAAAGAACTGAATATAGTACATAAAATCATAGAGTACCTGTTTGGAGTGAAAATTTTGAGTTTTGAAACTTTCATTTGAGTGAGTTTAAACTGAGGAATTCGTGGATTATTTATAGTATATGAGCAGGGGAGTTCATTGGTGGAAAAGAGAGGTGGATTTGAACTGAAATTGTAAGGTTTTCAATATTAGGTTTTGTTCCTTACATGCGTTCATGGTGTACACATGTGATTCTTGGTTGTTTGAGCTGATGTGGGAGATTATTTGGACATGGAGTTTTATGAAATTAACAAAACTTTGGTGTTTGGTCCTTGGTTGGTTATATATAAGCACTTATAGGCTTAAAAGTGTACATTTAATAAACTATAAGGGTACTTTTGTAATTTTAAAAAGTTTCAAGGGCTAAAATAATAATTTTGTGTTAGTTGAAGTCTGAAGGATTAATTTGATTTAAAGTTGAGGTTTAGGCGTGAAGTATAGTTTATTTCTTTTATAGAAGACTTTTGAATTTGAATACTTTATAAGGGTTGAAACAGTGAATGTAGGTGTTTAGGCTCGATTTTGAAAATCCTGATTATTATAACTTCATACCTAACTTGTTTCCAACTGGTGTAATAGATGGCTCTCACCTTATAGGACTCCTCAATATATTACTCTAACAAAACCCTACTACGGTATCTATGACGGTCAAGTATAGTAGGAGAGGGAGACCTGGTTGCGGAGGCATGAGAACCAAAGACCGGGTGAAGTATCTCTTGATTTGGTCAAAGGCTTCTTAGCAAACCTCATTCTAGACTTTAGTTGAATCCTTTCGAAGAAGATTGAAATGGGTTTCGAGATAGAAGTTAGTTAGCTGATGAATCGACTGATGTACTGTAGTTTACTCAGGAATCCTCGGACTTCCTTCTCCATCCATGGTGGTGACATCTAAAGTATGGTTTTCAGCTTGGTAGGGTCTTCTTCGATTCCTTTCTCGCTGACCATGAATCCCAAGAGTTTTCCTTTCATGATGCCGAAAACACAATGTTATAGATTTAGTCGCATTTAATATTATCATAGCAACTCGAAGAACTTTCAAAGGGTGGGAATACAACCTTCCTGAGTCTTAGACTTAATGATCATGCCATGTACATAGACTTATACCTCTTTGTGAACAAGGTAGTGCAAGATGGTTATGGAAGCCCTTTAGTAGGTAGCCATGACATTCTTGAGTCTGAATAGCATGATAGTATAGCAAAAGGCTCCCCATGGGGTGATGAAGGATATTTTCTCCTGATGGTGTGGGTGCATCTTGATTTGGTTATATCCGACGAATCCATCGACAAACGATTCGAGGGCATGGTTGGCCGTGTCATCCACGATCATGTCAATGTTTGGCAATGGCTAATCATCCTTTGGGGAAGCTGTTGATGTAAAAAATTAGATTACTCTAATAATTCAATCACAGATAAATAAATGAGACCAAATATTTTAAAGTGGTTCAGCCTTATATGAATGGCTTACGTCCACTGTTATGTTATTGCTGAGTGTTTGGGAATTCTCGATTACAAGTACTATCAAGAAATTCCGGTCCCTTTGAATGAGGGTAATACAATGTATTTATAGCCTTCAGGCCATAATCTGAAAGGGTGATACATTAAATGATATTCATATGAAAGGGTAATTCATTTAATGCTCTTCAAGCGTGTGCGTCAAGATGATAAGCATTCAATGAATAGTTGAACTGTAGATTATCTAGCAATCAATGTTGTGGTCGAGATGCAGCTCGAACCGCCTTAGTTGCTCGTCGTTCAAGAGTTCCTCAGAGAGCTGGAGTTCCTCAGAGTACACTTGTTGCTCGGAGTGAGTATGACTAAGTCGGGGGAATAAACTTCCTCGTTGCTATTGTGCCACGTAGATTGACACGTGTCTTCTTATTATTCGTCCATATCGGTATACTAATTTTGGTATCAACAGAAGCCCCCAATGTTTCATATTTCAAACTTTGAGGAGTATGGAACATTCTTTCTCGGTATATGGCAATATTAACTGATCTTCCTGGTTTTTAGGAACATTTCTCCTTATTTGAATTTCCTTCCAAATTCGCAGAATCCGCCTTTTTGCATTTTTATAAGCGCTTCGATCTTCGTGCACTTTTTGTCCTTTTAGCCGCCGGTAGCGTAATAGTTTCCTTTTTGTAATCATTTCTTTCGCCGTTTCCCAAGGCAAAGTATTTAAACTTCATAGACAATATCACCGTCTTCTACCTTTTCCAATTTCTGCTTTCGAGTTTTCCATAGTCTTTCTTTCTCTTGTGCGTTCATCCTTGTTTTCGTTCATTGTCAACAGATCTCCCTTTTTCCTGTAAGATCTTATTCCTTCTTCTTCATTTCTTTTACTCACCATGGTTTATATTATTGAATCTCTTGAGAAATTCCGTTCTGATTTTTCTATTCCATCTTGGGTAACTGTGGAGGATCTTTCTGAGCCTTCAAATTATTTTCGCTTGGCTGAGGGACATTGGTTCCCCAGCCTCTTTATTGCTGAATGTGGATTTTCTTTTCCACCAAACCCTTTGTGATTAGAGTTCTGTCAGTATTTCGATATTGTTCCTGCAAAAATAGCCCCCAATACATGGAGAATAGTTAATGGGGTGCATAGGTTAAATCAAACTCATGAAACTCGTATAGGAATTCCTGAGATTATGTATTGTTATAGATGGGCTGTTCTAGACAATGTTTATTATCTAAAAACTAGATTTTTGAATAGGGCTTTAGTAGTCAATCTCCCTGATGCTAATAGGGATTATTTTGAAAATGGGGTAGTTATCAAAAATTGGCAACATGCCCCTTTGGTTGGAGACGAAGTATATGAAGGTCCCAAATGCCCCCCATATGGCAATGGGATAGGTTATTTTCATTTTATTTTATTTATGAAACTATGATTTCATTATGTTTGAATAAATGCGTGATTGTCATTTCAATATGTATTTGTTTGCAGTTGACAGTAAAAGAAAGACTCCAAAAGAATCAGAAGTTAATATCAAGCATTTGAAACATATCTGGAGTTTGCATCAGAAAGTTGCAGACGAGCACGTCAGGTCTGCTTCATACTTGTTGCAGTACAGGAGCTATACATCATCCTTTACTGCTCGTCCTGTGGTCAGCATTAGTGAACCATTGCCAGCTTTTGAGGATTCTTCACCAGACTCTCATATTCCTTTGAGTCAGAAAATGGGCAAAAGAAGACTTCCTGCCATCTTTGAGGAGACTTCCTCTGTTGGAGATGGAAAAAGAAACAAGAATGACGTCCCCAAGGGGACAAAGAAAGTAGATGATGCCCCTTCTGTTGTTCCTCAGAAGGCTGCCGAGAAGCCTCTAGTGGCTCCTAGTAAAAATGATGCACTTGTGGAAGTGATCACCATTTCCCCATCCAAAAGCTCTTCTTTGGTTGAAACTGTTGAATTGCCACCAAGGAGACTGAAGAAATCCTCCTCGGTAAGTTTTTCTGAAACCATTCCCCAGCTCCAAGCTAGTAGAGCTGGTGTTCCAACTATTATTCCCCTGAGTTCTGCAATGAGCTCGATAAAGACTTGGCCCATTCCTGAAGTCCAAAGAATTGAGGAAAACATGTCTAGGGATATGCTGACATCCCTAGCTACTCGTCACATTTCTTCAGTAAGTTTCACTTATCCTGAATTTTTCTTTCTTTCCATCAATACAAGTATCTCTGCAATGACTTATCATTATTTTCTTCTTTTTCCAGCTGGTGAGTTGCTTTAACACCATAGTGAAGAAAGATGAAGCGATTAAGGCTTCTAGCTCCTCGTCTGGAGTAGAGGATGCTTTACAGGGCTTGGCCCAATCTTTGAAGGATTCTCGTCAAAAGTATGACGAGGATAGGGGTGAATGGGAGAAGAAGTTGGCTGCATCTGAGACAGAGAAGGTGCAGTTGGGAAATAAGGTGAAAGACTTGGAGAGAGAGAATAAAAAATATGCCGAGAAGCTCACAAGCTTTGGGGAGCTTGAAAATAAGTTGAAATTGGCTGAGGAAGAGCTAACCCTTCTACGAGAAGTAAATCGCCAGAAGGAGGAGGTGGAGGCCAAGTTGAAAGCCTCTGAGGATCTTCTATCCGAGAAGCTCTCCTCGGAGAGAATGAAAAGAAAAGTGGTTGTGAAAAAATATTTTCGTACCGGTTGGGATAAAGGATGGGACAGGGGGTAGCAGCCATGATGACCCAGGTGCAGTATGGGAGTTTGAAATACTTCCGAGATGGTTGGGTTGCTGCCCTGCAAGAATTGAAGGTTAGCGAGGACTCTGAGCTATTTCAACAACATCTTCCTGGCCCCCCTCCTATAATTGAAGATGAGGAAGAAGATGAAGCTGCATCCGAGGAGTCTTCAATGATAGTGGGTGATCAAGTCCTTGCTTCCCAACCTATTCAGACAGTTACCGAGGAGATTTCATCTTTGCCTGCTCCTCCTGAACAAGTTCCAACTCCAGCCGACCAAATTATTGTTTCCACCGAGCAACCGAGCTCCTCGTCCCAGCCTCCCAAGAATGTCTTGGGAGATAAGGAAAAGGTGTGAAGTTGTTCGGTATCTATTTTATTTTCTTTTACTTGTACTCTGTATTCCAAACGCTGTACTCCTTTTGATGATGTAATAAAAATCACCTTTTTGTTCCTCTACGTTGTTGATGTTCTATCTGCTTCTTTTATTAACTCTTGCCTTCTCTTCTTTACTAGTTTATGGCTAGAATGGAATTGCTGTCTGCCAATGATACAAAACTGATGCACCAATGCCATGAATATTTTAAAGCTGGCCATACTGACCTGAGTGCATCAAAAATTGCTGATATCCTTGGTCATGATGCTTCAGACCAAGCAGTGGAGGCATATCAATACTTGAAATGTCTTCTTGATCGTGCTATAGCCAACAATGTGGCTTATTACGAAATGATTGAAGACTTGCAAGGTACTCTCGATGAACTTCAGTAGTAGTATAAAGAGTTTTCAGTTCTTTTGCACGAAGGGTATGAGAAGAAACTCAAACAACTTAGTGCTGAAACAAGTTATGACAAGATGCTTGCTGGCTATGAAGTGAGAGAGAGAACCCTAAAGGGTGAAGTCGAAGCATGAAGACAGATTGCTGAGCTGCTAGAGCAAGAGAATAACAATTTGCAGAAAGAGCTAGCACAGTTGAAGTCTGCAGATTCTTCTTTAACATCTGTAATCCCCGTGACTGATGAGGGATTTTCATTCTTAGAGGTTGAGAATGCCAAATTAAGGCAAGAGTTGGACACCTTGAAAAGGTCTGGTACTTCTACTGCTACTCGGGGGCGAGGAAGAGGTTCTCGTGGACGAGGAAGAGTTGCACATAATGTTGTCGAGGAATAAAGTACTCCACCTTCTCAGGGTCGATCAAGAGTTCTTCGTCGTATGGTTGATGAAGCTCATACTCAATCAGCATTGGAAAATCAAGCATTCCAATTGATGGCAAAAGATCAAGCCTTGTCTGAACTGTCCAAGAAAGTTAGAGAATTGGAACCACAAATCTCTGCAAAGGACTCAGCGTTGGAGACTAAGGAACTTTTCATCCATAGTCTTCATGAGAAGCTTGAGAGGTTAACATTTCAATTCCATAAACAGCCCAGGGAATTTTGGATGGCTGGATACAACGAGGCACTATTCCATTTAGATGCTCGTATCCAGAATGCCAATAATGAGGGCTACAAACAAGGATGGCTGAATGCCTTATGTGTGTTGAAACTCGAGCAGGGACATTATTTGTGGGACTACTATCAGCTCGGATTGCTCGACTTGCCTGTGCCACCATTTAATTTGGACATGGAATGGATCCCAGCTCGTGCCATTCCTCGGAGCTTAATTGCGAAGTATCTTGGTGACTACAGTTTGCATTCTCAGTTTGAGGTATCTCGTCCTGAGCATCTCCTAGATCGACCTTCTGTGATGAATGTTAGGATGCTGAAGGAATTGAACTTCATTAATTCTCCTCAGTCTTTAAATGATCCGCCTGCTGGAGAGGAACCTGTATCGAAGGCTTAGGGGAAAAAACCAATAGTTTAGGAAATTCTTATGTAACAGTTAGTATACATATCCATATAATTATCAATGTAACTTGTAATTTATTTTGAATTTTAATGAAAGACTTTCATTTTTATTTGCAAATATGTATTTCTATTGTCTTGTATTTGTCAAACACTTTATATTTGTGCTTGCATAACAATATTGTGTGGTTCATCGACCAACTTAGTAATAAAAAGTTACAAGTATCAGAAATGTTGCTCGATCACTTAATAATAAAGTAATGAGTATAAAAATGTTGAAAATTATTCCAACCAACCAAGGTTTTAAAAATAAGCTTGTCGACCAATTATAGTTAGTGAGATTTTATCCCCGACTAACCATACTTGGTAACTTTTTGTCTTTTTCATAAAATGTGCCCGACCAACCAAGGTCGATGAATTTTCCTCGTCGACCAACTACAGTTAGTGGGTTTTTATCCTCGACTAACCATACTTGGTTTAATTTGAAATATTTTATTCTTCGAGGAACTTTTGTATTTTCTGTGATAATCTTACTTCCCGACCAACATAAGTTGGCATTTGAGAGCATATCTTGTTTCCTAACCAACCGAGATTGGCCTTTTTAGGAGTCTCGTGTTCTCGCTCTTTTACCAACCGGAGTTGGTCTGAGTTCGAACTATCATGTCTACTAACTCTTTTACCAACCGGAGTTGGTCTGAGCTAGTGTACGCCTCCTAACCAAAGGAGTATGGGGTGTTTTCACCCTTTTACCAACCGGAGTTGGTCTGGGTTCGAACTATCGTGTTCTCGCTCTTTTACCAACCGGAGTTGGTCTGAGTTCGAACTATCATGTCCACTAACTCTTTTACCAACCGGAGTTGGTCTGAGCTAGTGTACGCCTCCTAACCAAAGGAATATAGTTTGTTCTCGCCCTTTTACCAACCAGAGTTGATCTGGGTTCGAACTATCATGTTCTCGCTCTTTTACCAACCGGAGTTGGTCTGAGTTCGAACTATCATGTCCACTAACTCTTTTACCAACCGGAGTTGGTCTGAGCTAGTGTACGCCTCCTAACCAAAGGAGTATAGTTTGTTCTCGCCCTTTTACCAACCGAAGTTGATCTGGTTTTGAACTATCGGTGTTGCTTATAATTCTGAACATCGTAGTGTTGCACACTAGTATTCCCCGAAAAACTTTCAATAAAAGAAAGAAGATGGCGAAATATCATCGTTTTATTCATATTGATGGAACTTCTTTACATTTTACATCACTGATAATACTTGCGTAGGTGTTCAGCATTCCATGCATTCTTAAATTCCTCTCCTTCTAGAGTTGTTATGCGATAAGTTCCTGGTCGAACAACTTCTGTAACTCGGTAAGGTCCATGCCAGTTTGCTTCCAATTTATTGTGCTTCTGAATTACCTTCTTTAGGACGTAATCTCCTTCTTTTAAGTCGCATTTCTTCACCCTCTTGTTGTAGAACAGAGCTGTTCGTTGTTGTTAAGCAGCATTCCTAATGGCTGTCTCTTCTCTAACCTCCTCGAGCATATTCAAATCCAATCTTCTCATTAAGTCGCTGACTGGGGGATTGAAATTCAGCACTCTGTGTGTTGGAAGACCCAACTCGGCAGGTATTACAGCCTCACTTCCAAACGCCAGCATATATGGTGATTCTCCAGTTGCTGCTCGGGGAGTTGTTCGGTAAGCCCACAATACTGACTGTAGCTCATTAATCCAATTAGCCTTAGCCTCACTTAGCCTCTTCTTCAAACCATTTAGTAATGCTCTGTTCGTCACTTCAGTCTGTCCATTGCTTTGAGGATGGCCTGGTGCTGAATGAATCTTCAAAATGTTTGACTGATGACAATAGGCGGCAAACTCCTCGTTATCGAATTGTGTTCCATGGTCTGTGATGAAAGCATGAGGGAGACCATATCGACAGATTATGTTCTTCCAAACGAACATGTATACCTTCCCGTATGTCATATCAATAAGTGGCTCAGCTTCTACCCACTTAGTAAAATAATCCACTGCAACGACGAGGTACTTGAATCTTCCTCGGGTTGTTGGCAGTGGTCCAACCAAATCAATTCCCCACATGGAAAATGGCCAAGGGGAAGTTATGGGTGTCAACAATGCTTGTGGAGTACGTCGGATGGAAGAAAAACGTTGGCATTTATCACATCTTTTGGCATAGGCTATACAATCCGCCCTCATCGTTGGCCAGTAGTACCCTTGCGTCATCACTCTTTGTAAAAGTGTCCGACCTGCTACATGTGCTCCACAAGACCCTTCATGGATCTCTTCAATCAATTCTTTCACCTCGGAGGGATGTACACATCTCTGCAAACCTACCATAATTCCTCGTCTATACAAAACACCATTAGTTAGTACATACCGAGCAGCTTTAAACTTTAATTTCTTTGCAGAGAGCTTATCCTCCGGTAATTCTCCCTCCTCAATATATGCCCTGATGGGATCCATCCAAGATGGTCCTAGATCAAGGGTAATAACATTCATCATCAAGTCTTCATCTATGCTTCGACTTTCTAATACTTCAATTGGTATCGTTCTTCGCAGCTCGGTACGAGTAGCTGATGCTAGTCGGGCCAGTGCGTCTGCTTGTGCATTTTCCATTCTTGGTATTCTGATCAACTGAATGGCTTCAAATTCTGCCAATAACTCCATCACCTTTGCATGATACTTGACCATTAATTATCCTTTAACTGCATATGTTCCCATCATCTGATTCACAATTAATTGAGAATCACTGAATACCATCACTTGTTGTGCTTCCATAATCTTTGCTAAATTAAGACCTGCTATAATGGCCTCATACTCAGCCTCATTATTGGAGGCTTTGAATTGTAATCGCAGGGCATATTCCATGTCAATCTCGTCTGGGGTTTTCAAAATAATCCCTGCTCCACAACCTGTTGTGCAAGATGACCCATCTACATACAATCTCCATGTTGGTAATTCGTCTTCAAATTTCTTATCTGACAGAGTTCCTCGGTGAAATATTTGTTGTTTTCTTTCATCCTCCCCTGGTAATTTTTGCTCCTCGTCGACCATCTCTTCTCGCCCTTTTACCAACCGGAGTTGGTCTGGGTTTGAATTTGATGATCTTTCTACATCCATAAGCCCTTTTACCTACTGGAGTTGGTCTGGACTTATGTCTGTTGATCCTGTAACATCCACAGGTTGGTCAGCGAGCAACTTTTGTTCCTCGGGGGTATCAGGATATATAAACTCTGCTATAAAGTCTGCTACAGCCTACCCTTTTAATGATGATCTGGGTCCATACACAATATCATATTCTCCGAGCTCTATTGCCCAGTACATCAGTCTCCCTGATTTTTTTGGCTTATGAAGGGCTTGTCTTAATGGCATGTTGGTATACACGACGATGGTATGGGCCTGGAAATATGGCCTCATTCTTCTACTTGCTTCAATTAATGCCAATGCTAATTTTTCCAGCTTTGGGTACCTGACCTCTGCACCTCGGAAAGCCTTACTTGTGTAATAAATTGGTTTTTGGACTCCATTCTCCAATCTGATCAATGCCGAGCTGACTGCATTCTCTGATACTGCCAGGTATAAGTACAACTTTTCTCCCATTACTGGCCTGGACAACAGTGGAGGTTCTCCCAAATATTTCTTCAAGTCTTGAAAGGCTTTTTCACATTCATCATTCCACTCGAAAGTTTTTCGAAGTGTTTTGAATAATGGGAGGCATCTATCAGTTGCTCGGGATACAAATCTGTTGAGCGCTGCAACTTATCCTGTAAGACTCTGCACCTCTTTCTTCGTCGTTGGAGATCGCAACCCTAAAAGAGCTTTGATCTTTTCTGGATTTGCCTCAATGCCTCGTTGGTTTACGATGTACCCGAGGAACATTCCTTCTCGTACTCCAAATGTGCACTTCATCGGGTTGAGCTTCATTTGCTATTTATCCAGTTGATCAAAGGTCTGACCTAAGTCAACTAGATGATCAGTAGCTTTCTTGCTCTTTGTTAGCATATCATCGACATAAACTTCCATATTGTAACTGATTTGTTCGATAAAAACCTTGTTCATCAGCCGCTGGTATGTCGCTCCTGCATTTTTCAAACCAAAAGGCATAACATTATAGCAATAAGTTCCCCTAGGGGTAAAAAAAAAAGTACTTTCCCTGTCTTCAGGTTTCATTTTGATCTGGTTGTAGCCAGAGTAAGCATCCATGAAGCTGAGCAGCTCGTGTCCCGCGGTGGCGTCCACTAATTGATCAATTCTGGGCAATGGAAAGTGATCCTTTGGGCATGCCTTGCTGAGATCGGTGAAATCAACACACATTCTCCATTTATTGTTTTTCTTCTTTGCCATCACCACGTTTGCTAACCAGTCTGGATATTTCACATCTTTAATGAATTGGGCTTTCTGGAGCTTGTCGACCTCCTCTTGTATAGCTTGATTCTTCTCAGGACTAAATACTCTTCTTCTTTGCTTTACAGGTTTGATCTCCTTATTTACATTGAGCTCATGACATAAGAAGTTTGGATCTATTCCTGGCATGTCCTCATGACTCCATGCAAAAATTTTCTTCCTGTTTCTCAAGAAAGTTATCAACTCCTGTTTTATTGAAACATCCAACGACGACCCTATCTGGGTTACTCGTTCAGGGTGCTCGTCGTCCAGAATAACATTTTCTGTAGATTCCACCACCTGTCCTTTTACAAGTTGGGATTCATCTCTGGGATCAAGTGTTTCAATTTCTGTACCTTCCTCCACCTGGTAGGTAGTAGTCTTTTTCCTTGACTCTTCAAGCTCCTCTTGCTCGGCAGATGAATAATAGCATTCCCGAGCTACTTTTTGATCACCTTTCACAACTCCTACTCCGAAATTTGTTGGGAATTTTAAGCACTGATGTACTGTAGATGGGACTGCTTCGAACTTCTTCAAACCAACTCTTCCCACGATGATGTTGTAAGCTGACTGCACATTCTTATCCATCACAAAGAAGCGTATTCTCTCTGTTAGACAAGCAGGCCAAGTTCCAATGAATATATCCAACTTGATCGTCCCAAGTGGAAAAACTTTCTCGCCAGCAAAACCCAGGAGAGGTCTGTGATAAGGTTCCAATTGAGATAATTTCAAATTTAAACTGTAAAAGTATGAGTAGTATATGATGTCCACCGAACTACCATTATCTACCAAAACCCTTGAAATTACTACTTCTTTCATCCTCATTTTGATCACCAAAGGGTCGTCGTGAGGGTAAAGAACACCTGCCAGGTCGTTTTTTGAAAAGCCAATGACCAGCTTCTCTTTGTTTATCTTCCTCGGGCGATCCTCCTCAGCCAAATTTATTCGCTAAATATATGAACAAGCTTGAGCCTCTCCAAGGTAAGCCTTTCTTTCTGTAGTAAGGTCTCCTCCTCCTGCATCTCCTCCTATAATGACATTACAATCAAATGACCCAAAACGTATGGAAAATACCTCTCGTTCTGGCTGCCTTGGTTTCTTGGGAAGATCGAGTCATCATGGGATCATCTTCATGGTTTCTCTTCTTTTTCTCCTCTGCTCGACGAGGAGATCTAGACCTCTCTCTAGTTCGGTCATTATTTCTTCTTTCACCTCCCCGATCAACATACTTTGCTAGCTTTCCTCTTCGGATGAGTGTTTCAATCTCGTTCTGAAGAGCTATGCAATTTTTGGTCATATAACCATGATCCTTATGGAACTCGCAATATTTCTCCCTATTCCTCGTATCGGGGTCTGACCTCAGTTTCTTTGGCCACTTTACCTCCTCGCTATTCTTGATTTCTTCCAAGACATGATTAATACCCATTTTCAAAGGAGTATAATTATCGAATTTTTTCAGGACTTCCCATGACGACCTACTATTCTTTGAATGCTTGTCACTGCCATTTACCTTATGCTCTTTCTTCTTAGATTTGTCGACTTCCACCTTGGTCTCTTTATCCATATTCTTCTTTGCAGCCATAGCCTCCTTGGCATTCATGATTTTGGCCGCTTTTGCCATTAACTCTGACATAGTTGTAAGTGGATCTTTGGCCAAAGTGTAATACAACTTGTTAGGCAACAACCCACTCATCAAGGCGGTGATTGCTGTCTTTTCTTCATAATCTATGACTTCCAGTTTCTCGTTATTGAAACGAGTTATGTAATCTCTAGTACTTTCACCAGATTTTTGTCTAACACTTAACAAGTGTGCTACTCGTTTTACTGGCTTTGCTCCAAAACAGAAATTTCTAATGAACAACTCAACCAACTGAAAGAAAGTTGAAATCTTACCTCTAGGAAGATTGTGATACCATATTTGGGCAGATCCAGTAAGAGTTCCTGAGAATGCTCTGCATCTCATCTCGTCAGGGACAACATAGATGTCGGCAGCAGCTTGATATTGCTCTATGTGAAGAACAGGATCTGTCTTTCCATCATATTTGGGAGTCACCACGGGTGCTTTAAATTTTGACGGTGTAGTAAAATCCATAATGGACTTTACGAAAGGTGTCCCTTGAACAAAAGTTCGTTGTAGGAGGTTCCTCGCCTTAGCCATTTCTCCCAATATATCCTCCAACCGCTGAATGGAACCTTTCCACGCATCATTTCCGTTCTCGGGCCTATTAGTTCGGGCAATTGATTATTCTGAAGTGGCCTCTTGAGATCTATCTTGACGAGCAACTGGTCGTGATTGCGCTGATCCTTCTCTTAGATCTGATGGTTGTCGAAAACTCCTCGACATGGTCTTAGGCGGACTCCTATTCCTCCTAGGACCTAATCGGCTGAAAAGAGATACCCTGCTCAATATCTCCAAGGCACTGGGTCTCTCAGGAGAGAGAGTGATATGTTGCTCAGTATCTGTAGCCCGCATTGACGAAGTTTGCCCAGGTTGATAAGAGAAATCATCAGATTCCTCATTACGATACGTCTCTGTACGCCTGGATCGTGAAGAAAGTAAATTGGTTTGCCTCTGACCACTTCGCTGTCCCGAATGTGCAGGTGCCACGCCATGAAGGGTTTGCATGAGTTGCCGCATTGTTTCTTGCATGGCGGTTTGTCCTTGAGCCAGATTCGTCATAATTCCAGCCAGATCTGGAGGTGCAGAAGGATTTGGAAGATTTCCAGCGTTTCGATTGCTGGATTCCGGATTATCTGCCATTGATGATGAATAATTTTTGGTGAAAAACGATAACAACAGTCGTTTCCCACATACGGCGCCAATCTGTTGATGTAAAAAATTAGATTACTCTAATAATTCAATCACAGATAAATAAATGAGACCAAATATTTTAAAGTGGTTCAGCCTTATATGAATGGCCTACGTCCACTGTTATGTTATTACTGAGTGTTTGGGAATTCTCGATTACAAGTACTATCAAGAAATTCCGGTCCCTTTGAATGAGGGTAATACAATGTATTTATAGCCTTCAGGCCATAATCTGAAAGGGTGATACATTAAATGATATTCATATGAAAGGGTAATTCATTTAATGCTCTTCAAGCGTGTGCATCAAGATGATAAGCATTTAATGAATAGTTGAACTGTTGATTATCTGGCAATCAATGATGTGGTCGAGATGCAGCTCGAACCACCTTAGTTGCTCGTCGTTCAAGAGTTCCTCGGAGAGCTGGAGTTCCTCGGAGTACACTTGTTGCTCGGAGTGAGTATGACTAAGTCGGGGGAATAAACTTCCTCGTTGCTATTGTGCCACGTAGATTGACATGTGTCTTCTTATTATTCGTCCATATAAGCATACTAATTTTGGTATCAACAGATGCTTTATTCAAATCTCGGTAGTTAACACACATGAAAAAATTTCTTCATAACTTAGGCGTGGGGATGATGTTGTCAAGCCATGCCGAATATTCAACCACGTGAATGTGAACCACATTCAACTATTTGACCACTTTCTCTTTGACTTTAAGTGACGATTCAGTATGGAGTTTTCTTAGCTTTTGTTTGACTAGCTTGCATTCTGGGAATGTCGGGATTTCATGCTGAGCTATTTTTGGGTAAATGTTGGGCATGTCATCTTAGGACTATGTGAAGACATCCATGAATTCTTTTAGTAATTTTACAAAGTGAGCACACTCATACTCATTAATAGTGGACCCCATCCTAATCTCGCGTTGGTGGCTACTAGGACCAAAATTAATAACAACATTCGTATCATCATTAAATTAAGAATGATTATGTTCTTTATTATTTTCCTTATTGAGATCAGCTAAGAATTTCTCATTTGCAAAATTATCATCATCAAGAGTTTGATTAGAATAAAGACAATTTTAAGGCACATCAAAATATTCAAAATCCTCGTTTATTTCATTTATGGAAAAACAACATTGAGAATATCATAAAAAGAGGTCTCAGTTACATTCATATCAGGAAAGGGAAAACTAGGAACATGTGAAGAGACTTGAATAAGGTAAATAACAGGTTTAGGTTAAATTTGAGCAGGTTGGACTAGTACGGCATTCCAGTTGAAGAGAGGCATGTCAACAGTCGTGATCTTAGTAGATGGGTCTGACGGTGCAGTATCTAAGCGAATCATGCAGACACTTAGCCCCAGTGTCAACAAGTTAAAGGTTTCTTCGAAGTCATTTTCTTTAGAGTATTTGGTAATTATCATGGTTTTCTTAGTAAGAGGTTGCACTTCATGTTTACAGTCTTCAACCCAAAAGTTACTATCTTAAAAGAAGATTTTCATCCTTAATTTCATCTTCTTGTGAATATAGTCATAACAAGGTTCAGGGAATCCATAGAAGGGGAATTTTTCACCCTCCTTGATAAATCTTCCATTCAAAGAGTCTCCTGAAATAGTATTTTCATCTTCTAAGCTTCTTTTCAGTATCGATCGACGGAGTGCTTTAAGTTCATCCAGTGATGGTTGGTAACCCACGCCACATGGGCAAAGGCATATTTAAGGACTATGGGCTCAAGGATTAATTATTGGCATCGTCCTAGCCCTATTCCAGGCATGACGTTCATGTTATTGAAAATCTGAATCATATTAACACGGCGGACAAACTTGGTCTTTGAAGTTGTCCCTTACTAGGATGGGGAGTGAACCAATTCTAAAACTAGAGGGGAGCATGTCATTGGTCCCATGCTGAATCTCCAATACTAAGTTACTAGTGTTGGCACTGTTTGTATCGCTGTCATCCCCCAAAATGGTGATAACCTAATCTTTAGCAAAGAACTTCAGTTTCTGATGGAGATAAGGGAATACTCGCAAACAGGTATGTCGATGACTTAAAATTCGATGAGATGATTGATAGGGCCAGATCCTAATGTGAGTTTTATGGAATCCATTACTTCTCGATGATTGTTGTTATAAGTGTGCACGACGTCAGAGGTAGGAGTGAGGTTACTAAATTTCAATCCCAAATAGTTGAAGGTTCTGAGTGGATAGACATTGAGACTAGATTCATTATCTACAAGTGATAATGTGACTGTCTTTCTCAATACATCGACATGGATGTTAAGAGCATACTTGTGATCAGGGTCAAACTTCGGTATTTCTTCTTTAGAAAAGGAAATGATTTTAAAAGAGGTTAGAGATCTATTTATATTTACGAATTCTTTTGGAGTAGTAGAAAGAGAAACTTTGGGTCCTGTGAGGACCTTTATTAAGCATTCCAGTGTAGGTGAGATGGCATAAAGAATCCCCATTGGGTGATACTATCTTGGGTCTTACAAATCTAATTGGGGACTTTAATTTCCTCAATGGTCATTTATGGCATTGGAAGATCTTTGGCCACACCCTTCCCTTTATTTTTTTAGTTGCATGAGGAATCAGATCTTTGTAGTACCACCCTGATCAGGTCATGTGGTTCACTGAGGAGGGGAAGATTAAGAACCCCATGGCATCATTTATCTCAGGCTTAATGAGCATTTTGTTGATTTTCCCTAACAAATCCTTAAAAGAGATCATTCCACACAAGTCAGAAATTGAACTAGCCTATTCATGATTCGACTCATCATCTAAACTGTCAAAGTCATCCTCCTATCAGGTGGCAACTATGTCTTCTTACTAAGACACTCAATAACCTCAATAGCTTCATCGCATAAGTCTTCCCACTCATCGGGGAAATACAGGAGTGAAGGGACCAACCATCCCTGAAGTTTCAAAGCATTGAAAAACTCAAAGATGCTGTAAATTTCCTTCGTCAGTCAAAACATATTAGTTATGGTATGTACCACATCATCTATAATGACTTATTCAATAGGAACTACCCATTTTTATGATTTTGGAGCCCACTTTCGAGCTTCTATGAATAAGATATTGAATTTTTGATAATCGACGGATATCTCGGTGGGTAATTTTAGCCCAAACTCTAAGAGTTGGTTCAACACAGCCGATAACTCAGTAAGAAGTGAAAAATCTTGATTGAAAAAGAATGTAGGGTGTAGGAGAAAAGATGGGAAAACCTTAAGAGGTTTAAGTGATACTTTGACGATGATGGTTGCTTTGTTGGGCACGATTTGAGTAGATAGGTCAAACTCTGGGTCACTTTTTATAAAGATGGCATATATATATGCGGGAAGTGGGTTGTGAGTGGTATCAAGTTTAGGATTAGTTGGTGGGGCAATGATACATCGGTTAATCAAGCCTTGGATCACATTTCTGAGGTTGAAGCATTGGTCGGTGGTGTAACTTATGAATTAGTGAAAGTCGTGGCGGGCATCGAGCTTGAAGTTTTTAGGGAACAAATTTAGTAACGGTCGAGGTTCCAAGATGAGATTTTAGCTTAACAGAGACTGGAAATATATGGATAAGGAACATAAAGCTCGATGTACTCTTTCCAGATAGAATTAGGGCGACTTTCGGGTGCTAAAAAGGTAGTAGGTTGAAATATTCTATTGATGGTTGAGACTGTAGCACTAGAAGGTTTCTCATACTTTTGAGGGGTGAACTATCTTGTCACCTTCTTTAGTTTAGATTCCACTTTAGTGACACCTTCTTCGATTTCCACACCAGCCTCTCGAAGGGCTCGAAAATACGGGTAGTATTGTCCTCCTCTGGATGCTAGGATATGAGGGAAGAAGTTCTTCTTCACAATGCTGACGTATTCCTCTTTGGAGGGTTTAATGGTCATAGGGGAAGCTTTCTCTATGCATCTTACGCTAAAGCTAAAAATTGATTCCCCAGGATTCTGTTTGAGCAGCTCTAAGTCTCAGTGCTTAACCTTTAACTCTTCACCATACTTGTACCGAGACATGAATTCTCAGGCCGCATCTTCCCAACTACGAATTGTGGTTTCTTCATGAGATAAGAACCATCGAAGGGAACTTTGTTTCAAAGTCTGCTAAAACATTTGGTCCATTATTTATTCGAAGGAACCAATAAGGGTCATGGCTCGGTGATATCTTGGAAGATTCACAATTGGGAGCTCGTCGCCCCCGAACTTCTCAATGTCTGGCATCTTGAACTTATCTAGCAGTCTAGCTTTAGGATAAAGAGACATATGGGTATAGTCCATGTTGAATCTGGATATATTAACTTGGATGAACTTCTTAGATTGCAGTCTGAAGGTTTTTTTGACCTTTTTCAGTTCCTCCTCTTTAGGATCCACAAGTATAGGCAGATTAACCCTTAGTTGGGGAAGGTTCAAAATCAGAAGTTGAGAAGGTGGTGGCCCATTAGCAGGTGGGGTATGCAGAACATGCTAGAACTCTTCTAGGATCCAGATAAGCTCAGGAACAGGTGGACCCATAAAATGAGGAAAGAGAACCTCGGGTTCTTTAGGAAACTGGGTTCGGCATCGTGGGATTTCTTGGACCTCGATTTCATGGTTGTCAATCTTGGCACTGAGTTGGGCTAGGATTTCCATCAGGTCTGGCTGAACATTTAGTGCTTGGTCAATGATTTCCATGAAGACCTCATGGAGGTATATCCCAAACTTGGACCAAGTAGTAGAAGAAGTAGTGGATCTTCGGGGAAGTTTGACAGAAGATAGAAACCAATAGGTGTAACACCCCGCCCGCCCGGAGAGAGTGAACGGAGCGCTAATGCGATAAAATAAATCCAAATCCATAAGTGACAAGATATAGAGCATCTAAGTCCCACAACAACAAAAGATAAACTACAAATCTCTCGAATTACATACAACAACTAACTCGAAAATAAAATACAAATCTCCAAAGCTCTATACATCAAAATAATACAAATCTTTCCCAAACAATCCTCGCTAAAATCAATCTCCATAGCACCCCAAAATCCGCGCTAACCTGTCACTAAAAGAAAATATGAGGAAGTACACAATACGACAAGAAAGATGCTTAACAAATACGGATTAACAACGAATAAAATGTAACAACACGAGTACGAATATTCAAATCAAAATGCAAACCTCAAAGCATTTATCAATATAATTTCTCAACAACACATCAATGGGTCACCAGGCCTCACCACATCCGTATATGCTTTATCAAGCCATAGCCCGGGAAATAAGAATTTTGGCGGGTGCCCAACATCCGTGCCATATTAAAATCTCATGACAACGTGCTCAATAACAATATAATAATACCACATGAATCAAAATAATTTCAACAATTACTTTCCAGATTTCAATGAATTTATCAATTCAAATATGAGTTCAATTAAACAAGAATTCAAAGAGAATGACACTCGCGAGATTTAAAGAGCATATTGTGTAAAACTCCATACCTCAAACCATGATGAGAAACCAATGATCACATCCTACAGATCAACACAAAAGATCTACAAAATCTCCTCCAATATCCTCCAACAAAATAGCCCCAATAACACCTCTAATCTAAGGTTGGAACTCACAAATCTCAAGGGCCAATGTGTATATAAAAAGAAGAGGAATATAAAATATATCTGCTGCCAAAATTTGTGACAAAAGTAGGTTAAAAAGGGTTGCCCATGACTCATTTTATAATGCAAAGAAATGAAGAGTTGGAAGACAAAAGACTCCTTTAAATAAGGCAAAGAAATGAAGAGTTGGAAGTCAAAACAACTCTTGAAAATGACTTAATGTTCGCCGACTTAGAATTCCAAGAGTTAAAAACATTTAAAAATCATTTTAAAATCCTTTTTAACTCCGTTTTCGAAACCGTTTGAAATTCTCGCCATTAAAAATAATAATCAACATATTTGAGCAATAAAAATAATTTTATCAAAAACTTTATTTTCCTCCATTTTCCAGAAATTAATTAAAATAGCCAAAAATTACGCGGGTTGTTACACTTCCCCACTAACAATGGAATTTCGCCCTCGACATTCGCCGAATGCCTAACTCTCAAAATCAGGCCAACAATCTCCAAAAATAATCTCGTCTCCAAAAATAATTCCTCACCTCTAATCTTGAAACCTAACACGAATATCACCTAAAATTTTCTATCTCCAAAAATTTCTAACCACGCAATGTACCCAAAACTCAAGCCCCGAGGGTTGTCGTATACCTAAGCTCTGATACCATGTGTAACACCCCGCCCGCCCGGAGAGAGTGAACGGAGCGCTAATGCGATAAAATAAATCCAAATCCATAAGTGACAAGATATAGAGCATCTAAGTCCCACAACAACAAAAGATAAACTACAAATCTCTCGAATTACATACAACAACTAAATCGAAAATAAAATACAAATCTCCAAAGCTCTATACATCAAAATAATACAAATCTTTCCCAAACAATCCTCGCTAAAATCAATCTCCATAGCACCCCAAAATCCGCGTTAACCTGTCACTAAAAGAAAATATGGGGAAGTACACAATACGACAAGAAAGATGCTCAACAAATACGGATTAACAACGAATAAAACGTAACAACACGAGTACGAATATTCAAATCAAAATGAAAATCTCAAAGCATTTATCAATATAATTTCTCAACAACACATCAATGGGTCACCAAGCCTCACCACATCCGTATATGCTTTATCAAGCCATAGCCAGGGAAATAAGAATTTTGGCAGGTGCCCAACATCCGTGCCATATTAAAATCTCATGATAACGTGCTCAATAACAATATAATAATACCACATGAATCAAAATAATTTCAACAATTACTTTCCAGATTTCAATGAATTTATCAATTCAAATATGAGTTCAATTAAACAAGAATTCAAAGAGAATGACACTCGCAAGATTTAAAGAGCATATTGTGTAAAACTCCATACCTCAAACCATGATGAGAAACCAATTATCACATCCTCAAGATCAACACAAAAGATCTACAAAATCTCCTCCAAGATCCTCTAACAAAATAGCCCCAAGAACACCTCTAATCTAAGGTTGGAACTCATAAATCTCAAGGGCCAATGTGTATATAAAAAGAAGAGGAATAAAAAATATATCTGCTGCCAAAATTTGTGACAAAAGTAGGTTAAAAAGGGTTGCCCATGACTCCTTTTATAATGCAAAGAAATGAAGAGTTGGAAGCCAAAAGACTCCTTTAAATAAGGCAAAGAAATGAAGAGTTGGAAGTCAAAACAACTCTTGAAAATGACTTAATGTTCGCCGACTTAGAATTCCAAGAGTTAAAAACATTTAAAAATCATTTTAAAATCCCTTTTAACTCCGTTTTCGAAACCGTTTGAAATTCTCTCCTTTAAAAATAATAATCAACATATTTGAGCAATAAAAATAATTTTATCAAAAACTTTATTTTCCTCCATTTTCCAGAAATTAATTAAAATAGCCAAAAATTACGCGGGTTGTTACAATAGGGAGCTGGGCCAAAATCGGGTATGTGATCGACTTGAGAGGGAAAACGATTAAAATTTATTTTTGAAGGAAATAGTGAGAATTTTTTTTGTATTTTTGAGAAAAAGAGGGGGAATTTTTTTTAGAATTTTAGAAGGAGGAGATTTTTTGTTAGTAGTTTTGGTTTTTTAAAAAGAAAGGAAAAAGGGGAGGAATATCATAACGATTTTTATCATTGTTATTATCAGGTTTTCACTTGTATTAGGTTTTGCCTAAATGCAAGAAAAAATTCCAAACAAGACTCAAGCCTAGGAAAATAGGATATAAAAATGTAAGATACGGTTTTACTTGTTTCCAGACTCACGAACAAGGTCTTATTTTGAAAAAAGACAAAATAGCATGAAAATGCGGGCGGTATGCCCACCCGAAATTTCAACATAGTTGCATATGGGAACTAGAAAACTAAATATGAGCATCGTAGGGTTGATGCCTATATGAGGTTTATGCACTTATTGGGTTAGTGGAAGGGTTTCTCTTTTTGGCAAGACTTCCACGATATACATCTTGCCTATAAGGGAAATCATTCATTAGTACGTGTGGACAAACCATTTTATACACCTGAGTGTAAATGAATTTCCTCACTATATACCTCATGGGGATGGCACGTGTTATAGTGAATTTGATATACTCAATGTACGTAAATGAGTTTCTGCTATATACGTCCCTTCGTAAGTTTGGTCAAGTGGTATGCTGTGGGGGGAACCGTTCAATATACGTCAAAGGCAGAAGGCGATTGGAAGATGACAGTCATATCTCTTAGGTTAACTATGCCTCATAGGACCATCACCCATCACAAAGTGACCCCCAGTACGGGAAACAAATTTGCCAATATTGCCATGCTCTTATGATGTAGTGTGCAAAAATGCATGAGTCTCAATTAGTATATTATGAAGAGAGGGTTTTTATTCTTTTTGTTTTCATGATGAGTAAAGGGATTACTACACTAACGAGGGAATATATATAAGTATCATAAAAAGTCAATCTAGCATGGATCATGAAGGCTATACTAAGCATGGTGATAGGAAAGCATAGGGGTATATACATCTGAGAGAGTGACTTGTGAATATATACAAGTGAGTGTATGTGGTAGTGAGCCTATACATAAATCAACTAAAAGTGGTGTGTAAGTTGTGTAAATGATCATCCAGATATATAAAAGTGTGAAAAGTGTGGGTGTGTGCTAGTGAAGCCTAAGCATGGATAATCTAAGTGGTGTGTGGAGCGTGAGAGTATAAGTGAACATTGAGATCATACACAAGTGTGAGAACAGTATAATTGAGTGAAAAGTGATACATGCATGGGAAGGGAGCATGATAGATATGAGCATGGGTTAGATATATACAAAAAGTAAATGGATGAGTAAAGGGAACATACAGGCAGGCGCATATGCACACATGTAAAAAAGAATAACACCCATGTGATACTAGAGTCTATTCCTCTTAATAACATTCCCCAACAAAGCTGCCATTATAGGCATCCTAGAGGGTCCCTTTACAGATTCCCTTTGATGCATGCACGGGGTTTGAGCCCTTTTTTAGGACGTTCTGTCATCATTAATGTGGGGGATAATGTGTAGAGATAGAGTTGCCAACCTATTTTCCACAAAACAGGCAAAATAATTATCGCTGACTCGAGATAATGACATCAAGGACAATACTAAGGATTACAAAACCAAGTAGATCTAAGGTCCGAGGACTAAGTTACAAAATGGGAAGGTGTTAGGCACCCATCCCTCCTTTTCAATCTCTCATGGTAATGTGCAAATCTTCTCCCGTTAGACTATGTGAAGCGTGTGTTCATCTGCATAATATAGGTGAAGAATAGAATCATTCAACTCGCATTATGGAAAAGTTAGAGTGAATTCATCCTTTGGAGTTCTCTTAAAAATAATAATTTAAAATATAATATGAGTGTTTTCCAAATCACAAATCACTATGGAAGAGTGAATGTATATATCGGACGGAACACAAGCATGTAAGAATAGGAGATTCATAAGGAATGCATATATATGATAGGAGGGAAACATATAAACATGGATAAAGGAGGACTCAAATCTCAGGACTAGCCCACGATGCCTATGTAGCCCAAAAGGCATAAAAGTCAACGTAGTTCGAAGATAGCATAATGTGGGGTTTAATCCATAAATCCAAACATGGGATTTCTCTTATGTATGTGTGTAGAGAAAATGTGTTTTAAGAGTGAGAGTGTGAGTCTCTTATGTATGCGTGTAGAGAAACTGTGTTTTAAGAGTGGGAGTGTGAGATGAGAAACCCTATTTTGGAATTTATATATAAATCATCTTTTTCTTGTTTTTTTTTTCATGAAAATAGAGTGTGTGAAAATAATACTAATAAAAGTTTGAGATTAATATATGTAATGTAATGAAACAAAAATGATAAAGCATAAATAAAGCAAATAATACTATAAATGAGAGAATTAGAGATAAGGATGGAGAATCAGACCTCATTATGAATGCTTGATGTTGATCTAGGATGTAGATATACTGATCTTACAATTGTATGAAAGTGGTATGGATTGGTATGGGAATTTATCAACTAAGGTAAGAAAGTGATGGAATGGAATGTGGGAAAATGTGTTTTTTAGGAAAGGGAACAACTCTGATTTCGAGAGAATGTTCTCTGAATTGATGAGATTGGTGTTTAGGGGTGAATTTCAATGTGAAGTCATGATATCTATTTATAGGTACAAGGGGTTGTCGATCGGTAGGGATTTGGACCTCCCTATCGGCATAGCACCTCAGGCGCACTACCGATAGGCAGGGTCCTTGGGGTGCCATTAGGAAGTCTATGACAAGTTTTTTAAAAACATTGTAATATGAAAATCATAAGTTAGAATCGAGCACTGGACGGACCATTGGAAAGGTTATTCAGATAACTCCAAGAATCCATTAATCCACTCCATGGTCCGAGAGTTGACCAAGGTCAAACGAAACCCAAAAGCTCCCATTGGTCAGTAGACAGGAAGTTTTCGAAGGAAAAATGGTCGTTAATCCGAATCGTGAGGATGATTCATGCATGGGATGAACTGTTGGAAAGGGTATTCAGTGCCCTTTGAGATTTCATTCATTTTGGTTTTGCTCGGAGAGTTAACTAAGGCCAAACGGGGTCCGAAAGTGCCCGGTGACCCTTTGAAGTAATATGGGTCATTTGTATGTACCGTAAGGATGATTCACACAAGGAATGAATAGATGGGAAAGGGATTCAGAGACCTTAAAAGTTTCATTTAGCTTCGCTCAAGATGGAGATTTAGCTAGAGTTAAACGGGGTCGGGGAGTGCCTGGTGACCTCATGATCAGTTTTTAGAGTAAAACGAATTGTCCGTCCCAATCGTAAGGCTGATTTGCACAGAGGACAGACCGTTGGAAACAGGATTTAGATACTTTTGAAGATTCATTGATCTTTCGCTCAAGCAAGAGAGTTGTCCGAGTCAAACGAGGCCCGAGAGAGACCAGTGGCCTCCAAACTAGTTTTCGGTAGTGAAACAAATCGTTCTTTCGAACCGTAAGGCCGATTGGAGCACGGGGTGAACTATCAGAAAGGGAATTAAGAGTCCTTCGAATATTCTTTGATCTTTCACTCATGCAAGAGAGTTGACCAGAGAGTATGACCCAGAGTTTATAGTGAACGAATTAGTGCTTGGGACCTGAGGAGGTACTTAGGGAGGTCCTAGGATGGGGTGTCTACACATATAAATATAAATAGTGACACTACATCTCACAAGTATAAATAATTAGTTCCCACAATTAAATAATGCATAGAAAATACGGTGTGTGTGTGTGGATATATATATATATATATATATATATATATATATATATATATATATATAAATGCTCTTGTATGGACTAGTCCGCATTTTAAGAATGCCGACCGAACATGTGTCACCTAATAGTGCGCCTAGAAATTATCGCCTAAATTATAGGGACTCTCTCTCTCTCTCTCTCTTTTCTGGGCTCACCACCAGGTGACACATGTCCGGTCCGCGCTCTTAAAATGAGGACTAGTCCGCACAAGAGCAGGAGTGTGTGTGTGTGTGTGTATATATATGCATTAGGTTGAACCGTGCTTGCACAATAAAAACTCAAATTTAGCTAGCCTTCCATCAAATCAATGCTCATATTTTCACTATCCCTACTAAATATATAAGTTTTCTTAACACGAGATAATATCAACAAAAGAACGTTCTCATGTGCTTCCAAACATATTGAGCTTCACATATTCTTGTATAGTCAAAGGGGGGTCGATTCCGTAAAAGATGAGATTAGGAAATGGAAATTCACTGAAATTGAATCTTTGTGAGATCGTCAATATTGTACCGAGGGCGTCTTTAGATTATACCGACTCAGTATAGATATCCTCCTGCTAACACAGCATTACATGCTTCAGCAGTAAAGTTGGCGATTTCATATTTTTAGAATTGCACTGATATAAATTAATATGATGACATTTAACATTTGCAATGGGTTGTGCTCGGTAATGCCATGTTGTTTATTTTGCCCATGGTTTACTAATTAAGAATCCAATGGTTTCAATGATTGGCATCCTTAGTATATTGATGATGCCAATATTTTAAATTTGATTATTTAATTAAGTTTTTATAAATTCCATAAAACCTATCAAGACTTAACACGACGAAGTGAATTAATGAGACAATCAATACCCAAGTTTCAATTTTTTTATCGAAAGTGCGGCAATGAATTTACTAAAGCACTTGATTGGTTGATATTCAAGAAATTAATATCAATATTAAAGACTTGAGTATTTTAGTATATTTTCAAATGGTTGTATGAATATACTTTGTAATGACTGTATTTATTAATTAATATTAAGTATATCAATCACGTGAATTATATTCCATTTTCTAAAAGTACTTATGTCAAAAATTAGATTTCTTCTTTGTGTAAACATCGAAGATATATTTTTCTTGTTAACGTAATGGTTAAAAATATGTTTATTATATTTTGCAAAGTTTTCAAAATCATCTAAAACTATTTTTACATATGAAAATAAGTTTAGAAGTGATATACACAATTTTGGGAAAATATATAGTTTTTTAATCAATTGGATCACTTCTTATTAGGTGGAAACAAATCTCTGTTGAAGGCCTTAACAAATGTCGGGTAACATGCTATCATTATCTTAATCACAAATATATGCTGACCCATAAATGACTGTCGGGATCCCCACATGGAAATTTTTAGACTCAGAATAGAGTCGCTGAGGTAAGGTTCCACTATAATGAGAAAATTATTTTGTAAAATTCTTTATATTAACATTTCCCCTAGTTTTTTATCAATCCTGGAATACTTAAAAACTTTACTTTCGGGGCTGATCCTCTAACTATGTACTCAAAATTCAAATACATCAAAGTCTTAGACAGAATAATTTATCTCATTTTTTTTTTTTTTATCATGAAGCATTTCATTTATCATATATATAAGACTAAGAATTTGGCATACATTCATCAAATATACTTGATTTAACCTTGATTCTTTCATATAAAATATCCTCATGTGAGACTAATTTTTATCTCGTAAGTTACCAGAGATTTATGAGATTTTATTCAATTAATTTTTATAAATATAGTTGTATGTACTAATTTGTGAATCGGAGGTATACCTCATATGGAAAGTGGTTTAGAAATCTTAGGGAGTCTAATTTAGCAATTGTTGTAAGATGTTGTAATGGATTAATTTTTTGCCCGAAGAAAATTGATACCAGTCCTATTTTCTTGAGCCCCTTCTTGATGTGGGTGTAAAGGAGGTGTTTGTCTTGAATACTCAACTTGAAATTTCTCTTAGCTTTAGGTTTCTCATTACTTGTTATCCCATCTATCTATTTTCTGTAAGTTATTGCATATTTAGTATAATTGTTTAAATAAGTGCATAAATTTTTTAAAAAAATAGATAACCCAATTCACCCCCGATTGGGTTATTTTGGATTAACAATAGTTGGTTGTGGGATTAACCTCGCTGAAGTTTAGACACCCCTAATATTATTTTCCTAATTTTACTAGTGGTGTGGGCAAATGCAATTTTGAACCTCTAAAGTTTATTAAATCAATTACTGTAATGTGGAAACGGATAATGAAAGTATTTTTACAATCGATTAAGTACTACCAATTGAAAATTTGTAGGAAATGGATTTGATATATATATATCTTTTAAGATTGACCTCAGAGTGAAAGGTTGAAAAAAATTTAGTTGGTTGAAATATTAGTATATCTTCATACGACAATACACCTTGTATTAACTAAATCTTATTTTATTTCAATTGTCGACAAGAATGAACTTGATGATGTTGAGTAAAAAAACTTTCCCGTTTCCATCTCCAATAAACACCCCATATTTTCATAAATAGTTTACTTAAAAATTAAAACAATAATAATTTAAATGAACTTGGCAATTGAAATCAAGAATCAATAGGGTAAATTACCAAAGAATAGTACAGTTTGGGTCAAATTTCAATTTTTTCTTGATCTTTAAAATGTTTCAATTTTATCCTCAATGTTTGAAAAGTATTTTGCATTCTCCCCTCCGTTAAAAAACTTAACGGGTAGTCGGCATGTCAAAATTAGTGCTTTCTACCATTCCCTCCCCGCGTGTGTGTGTGTGTGTGTGTGTGCAGCCATTGTTGGCACTATCTCATCTCCTATTTCCTCTCTCCTTCCTTTCTCCTTTTTCTTTTACTTTTGTTTGCACAGTACGTATAACATCACTGCTGCTATTGTGCCACTATTTCTCCACCGCATTATTCTCGTTTCTTATATTTTCTTACCCCTCATACCTTTCTAACACACACACATACACACACACATACATTATATATACACATACATAAGATAGCATGGTTTTTGAAATCTCAAAATGTAAAAGAACAATAACATTTCAGATTTGGACACATCTTCCCTTTCCAAATTAGTGGTCGTGATTCACTCACCAAATTCATATCCCACCTAAACATTTCACCTATCCCCCCCAAAACATCTCACCCATTTCACTTTAGTTCAAACATCAGATTCCTCATTTCCAAAATGTTAGCACACTATTACTCCACCACCACGCAAAGACTAGTAAGAGGGTTGCATGGTCGTGATTTCATCTATTTGCTTTCTAATGACCACTTTGCATTTATGCCCTTTAGAATTTTGCATCCAATTCATATTTTGTGGGTATTCTATATTTATTTTTTGCTTTATCACGTGGGTACTTATTTTTTGCTGATTTTTGCCCGATCTAGGGTTTTGATTGTTTTGATTTCAAAATAGGATCCCAAGGGGATGTTAGTATTCAATTCATAATAGGTTTTTTGCCGATTGTTTTGATTTCAAAATAGGGACCCAAAGGAGATGTTAGTATTCAATTTTTTTTTTTTTGAATTTGTGACAAAAATAAGAAATTCCATTTCAAATAATTTCTTTTCATTTTTAAACCTTTATGACAGTAATATTTTAGTTCTCAGGGGTTTTATTTCATTCCTGGAACTAGAACTCTCATACTTTACATACTGGTCTTTGACCTCATGTCTTTTTGAAGTTCCGGTTTGTTCTATATTTAGTTTAAGGAAAATAAAGTTGGGAGAGAGTAATTGTTCAAGCTGTGGATTTAGATTCTGATCAAAATTTGTTATTCCTTGATTTATTATCAAATTAATTGGACTTTTCAATACTTTCTGATGAAGGAACTCCTCTGTTTGTAGTGGTTTGGGGTTTTACCAATTTGAAACCCCAAGTGGGGTGTTAATTTTAGATTTTGTTTGTTACAATCTTATTAAAGAAGATTTTCCATTACACTCCGTGATAATTTATACATTCATAACTGATTTATTATCAAAACAAATATCATATAAAAGCAACAACCAAAAAACTGAAGACTCTTTTGATAGGTGAATAATTATTTAAGAAAGGCTAACGGTATTGTTTTTTTTGTTGTTCATTCTATTTTCACTACTCATCTTTTCTTGCTTTGTCAAGGAGTTTTAACGGTGTTAAATCCTTTACATAACTTGACATAACCTTTCCTTTACATAACTTGAATTTAAATATGTTATAAATAACTCATTAAAAATGGATATGTCCAGTTTTGAGGCATTATTTCCTTCTGCTACATTTATGTCACCGTGTCCACAAAAAGCTCAAAGTTTATTAGATTCAAGTGTAATACCCCGTGACTTTGGGACTGAGAAATTAAATTTTTGGGAGAAATAAAATTTAATTAAATTGGAGAATTTTAAAATTTGGAAATAGAGGTCCAAAAATTGAGGACGTTATAAAGTATTTCGGATAATGATTCCGAGTGCACCATTGATTTCGAATAGGTCGAGATAGTCGAAATGACTGTCCTTGAGTTTTATTCCGGGTCCGGAATATTTTTAAGTTAGTTTGAATCGAATTGGAGTAAACGAGTAATTTAAAGTGTGTATTATAAGTTCAGTTGAGTGTTTTGGGAAATTAGGCTTATAAAGCCTTTGGGAGATTATAATCTCATTCTAGAGAGAGAGAGAGAGAGAGAGAGAGAGAGAAGACCTAGAAAAAGAGAAAGGAAGAGAGAAAGAAGAAGAAAGGAAGAAAGAGAGAGGATAAAGCTTGGAGGCTCCGGCTAACACGTGATCTCGAGAACGATTCAACCTCTACAATTCTAAGGCAAGTGTTTAATCTTTCTAAATAATTCATTTGTGTAGTTTATTTCATAATTTGTGGGTAAAAGAATTGGATTTTGGGTATTAATATCAAAACCTAGATTTTGGGACTAAAACTTGAATTTGATGTGTATATATGGGATTGATGGCATTTAAGTTGATGAGATGAGACGTAGGTTGGGTTTTGATGTAAGGAATATGATTGAGTTAAAGATTGGGGGTTAGATGATGATATTTGGGTGTTTGGAGAGTTTGGCGTGGTTCAAAATTGGAAAAAGGGCAAGACATCTGATATGGCCGGCCGACCGCGCCCAGGGGACCGATCGACTGCGCCTCAAGGGAAAAGCCTACTGCATTCTTCGTAGGGTAAAATTTAGACCCGCGGTCGACCGAGGGACTGGGACCGGTTGACCGGTCCTCTGTTTTTATCCCAAGAGTGGGATTTTCTTTTACCCCTTTTCTTTTGGGTTTTATTCTTAGGGGTCTTCTTAATGGACTTATTATGGAGGGTTATGATATAATATTAAGGGATTTGTTCCGCAGGAGGAACAGGGGCTTTCGAGCCTATGTTAAAATTAGTTCATGAGGGTAGGATGCCTCTTTTGGGAAGGAAAGGATTATAGGAATGAATAATAGGCGGATTATCTCAATATGATGGTGGTGGGCTATCATGAAATAGTTATGAAATGTAGAGATAGTCCCTTTATGTTTATGTGCGTATTAATAATAGATATTTCGAGGTATAGTGGGGAATCTCATTGAGGATGGGAGTTCTATTTAGAGGTCAGAAGTGAGTTTAGATATTATTTAAGGTTTAGGACTCTTTGGGAGAGTGGTAAAGGCATGGCGTGAAATTATAGGCCGAGATTTGTGCCCAATCCTTATAGTGATTGGATTATATTCAAGATATGATTTGTGACCAATGCGAGGTAAAGGTCGCATATCCTTAGTGATGATAAATTCAAGGAATATATCGTAAATGTGTTAATGTTAAGGGTTCATAGGGACAATTGAACCGTAGTCGGAATTGGGAGCGATTGGGTCATACTATCAACTAGAATAGTGTGTTGTAAATCTAGTCGGGATAGTTGTTATATATCTGTGTGTGTTTAACAATGGGGATTACAATAGTGGATGTGATTATGGAATGAATTTAGGATTGAGCTTGAGGTTTGTAGACTATTAGTTATGTGCACACCTATAGTCGCGGTTATTATTAGATATATCAAAGTGTATTCGAATATAGATGGAATCTATGGTGATTGTTATATATTTTAAACTTGGGAGTTATTAACCTCATTGTTATATGTATTGTAAGACTATTCATATCATAGGGGTAATGGATGAATATGCTTCAAGTGAGGGATCATATTTATATAACGAATTAAGTTAATACCCTTGGAATGACGGCTGGTATATTAAGGATTATGTATACTTATAGCCGAGTTTATAAATTTCATACATACGGACGAGAGATGGTATATATATATATATATATATATATATATATATATATATATATGTGTGTGTGTGTGTGTGTGTGCACTTATGGCGTGAATATCTATACCGCGTGTAATGGTTTGATTATATGATGTGATCATATGGATGTATATATATAGTGTGAATGCTATATATACTTATGGTGTGAAGCATACCCGACACATGCTATCATGGGAAATTGTGCGATGAGGGTGAGACCCTGGCTTGAGGATCATGGTGTGGATATTCCCCACGTCATAGTCGTCCATTATTATTTGTGTGATGTTATATATTTGTGGGTGAGAAGTCTTGGGTATGAGTCGTTCTCACTTGCTAGTTGGGAACTATGACTGCTCCCATACGTTATGATTGATTTTGTCGCCATGGCAGTGTGATCATAGTCCGATGGGTGATGACCTCGGGAGAAAGTGAGTGATTCCTGGAAGATGATAGCATGGTGCAGTATTTTGTTATCTAATAACCATTTATGTTATGTGTATTTAAAAGTGTACATTATGTGTGTTATGTATACGTGGTTATAGGAATGAATGAATGAATGATTGCATATATATATATATATATATATATATATTTAGAGTAAATGTATATTTTTTTATCCTATAGGTGAAGAGGGTATGGAGTTCCTATGACGTACATCTTGGGTGATTTGGTGTACTAGTTTATTAGGGTCGAAAGATCGTACTTAGAGACAATTGCGGTTGTATCGACCTCAAGAATATTTGATAGAGATTCTATTTATGTTCTTAGATATATACTCATTATTTAAGTTATTGCAGTAGTATGATACATGTAGATGACATGATGGATCACTACGATCGAAATTTTCAAGGAGTATTGTTTTGGGGGGTTCCTTATTTGGATTTCGCTTAGCGAGATGCCCCACGAACGAAACACGGTGCAATGCTGAGAGTAGCGAGAAGTTTTTTCCTTAGTATTTGTATGTATGTTGTTTAAAGAATAAACTCTTATATTGAAGCTTAATGTTAATGTGGGACGTATTAAGACTTATAACTGGTTTAAGTTAATATATTGGAACCACTAGAGCCTAGTAAGGCATACACGTGTATATATATTTTGGTGGGATTAGAATGGAAAGGATTATAGGGTTATGTTAGAATGGCATGTCATGTGGGTATAGGCCGTGCGTATAGTAAGTTAAGATGTCCCTAAGTGGGTGGGGTAACTTAATTAAGGTTCCAGGACACGATTAGGTGCGCGCTGTAGATGAGAGGTGAGTTGGGGGTTTCCTCGAGAGTGTGACTCCACTTTAATTATGAAATAGTGCATTTATATTTATTATGCACGGTTAACACACTTGCTAAACATTTTTACACCTCGGGCTCTGACCCGTTTATATTTCTCTTTTTCTATATATATATATATACTGTTACTACAGGCATCCCACCGCATGGATACCGAATGCTTTTCTATCCAGAGTTTTGGGAGCTGTAGCAGTTGCGGGCTGTTGCGGGACTTAGATTGTAGTCGCTTCCTACTTCTTGTAAATCTAGATAGGATTCATTTGTATATCGGGTTTACCCCCAAGGGTTATATTTAGATGTTTATATTTCTTCCCTATGGTTGTTGTATTGTCTGTGACCCGACAACTTATTCGGGTATATTTTTGTATGTACTTATGATGTATTAAGAGTATGACCTTTCTTCACGTTGAGCATGTAAATTCTTAATTCATGTTAATAGTCATTCTCATTGTTGGTCTGAATTCCATTGTATGTTTTTATTAAATTTTTGGCATCCGATTTTGTAGTTTCGGGTAGTTAGCCTTATCTATTTTACTATGGTCTATTGATGCTGAGAATGAGCCATCCTAGATTCCTGATTTAATGTAGTATAGGGAGGCCACCCGTTATTATTTTAAGAGGGGTGTCACATCAAGAACTCAAATATTTTTTTTGATATTATGAATAGTTCCATATATTTTTAATTATATATTTTGTTTCTTACAATGGTGTGTTTTTTCAAGTAAAAATCTAGGCTAAAATACTCTCTCTTTCTCTCTCTCTCTCTCTCTCACACACACATTCAATTTGTTGATTGGGCTCAAAATGGATTTCTTTCTTTCTCATGTTACTTTTCACAAAGGTTTGGCTTCCATGAAAAGTGAAGAATAAGAAGAATGTCTATGTCTATATGCGTTTATTTACATGTATATATAGTTACACAATTTCGGTATTAAGTATAGATTTATTTAGTTAGTAGCAAGAATTTTTTTTTGTATTGTTTCACTTTTAACGAAACTGCTTTTTTTGTGTGTGACATGAACTAATCTGGACATTCTTTATCATTATAATTAATTGATATACATAAATGTGATAAAACAGATTGATGATCCTACATTTTTTATTCTTAAAATTCCATTTATCTGATAAAAACCTTATCAATAGGGATTTATTTAGGTAATGTTGATATTTTGTTACAGATTCACAAGAAGATAAATGTACACAAGAAAATCCATATACCATGCCCTGTCCCATGACTTTTGTAGCTTTGATTTGGATTTGAAAAGGATCGCGTGTAGTTTATCAAAATGAGGTCTCTTTGCATGCTTTTTATTCTCAATACTTTACGGAACTTTCTTAACTACGCGCTCTAATTTCATAATATCACACACTAAGCTTAGATTTGCTATAGATGGTTGCAAGCTTCCCAGTAAAACCCTACCACTCCCCTTGAGCCAAATGGATTTAATCTTTTCAAGAGATGCACACATAAGTTTTTTAGCTTTAGCAGCTGCTTGCAGTTTCATCAGGAGGTCAAACAAAGGTGAAAGTACTGAATCAAAAATAACAAAAGCTGCAACACAATTTAAATTGGGGTGATGCCAATCCAATACTGAGTTAATCTGGGTTCTATTGAATAGATCATATGGATACCAATGATCTACAACTCCAGGAAATGCACAAGCTAGATAGTCGATACCTAACCCGTGGGATTTATTTCTTTAAATGCAGGAGAAAATTGTTGGCATTTAGACATGTTTATTTTAATCTTCTCAAACTCAATTAAATTTACCTTGTAGAAGATAAGAACATCATGAGATGGCTAGGACATGCGATCCGAGCATACTTTTAGCATCATAGTTCTATCTCGCACACACTGAGGTAAATGTTTTAAACTATGTAATTATTTTGTTATTTCTGATGATTCTTATGACAGTGTGCTCACAACACTGAGTCAATTTTTTTCTTGATGATTTATAACACCGTGGTAATTGCTGCTCCCCAACAATACGAGTTTCTTATGTATATGGATTCTTTTGTTTCAGTGATTCGAAACACCACCTTAGTACAACGAGAGCATTGGGGTTATTTCATTGGCTTCCAACTGGAGCATTGGAGTATCTAATATATTTTCAATGTTACTTGGGAATCACACAAGCCAATGAAAAAGTACATTGAGTAATCTATAGGAAGACAAATTACCAAATTTATGACCAAACTTACAAAGTCACCAGTGTAAGTAAATGTCGTAAATCTTTTTTCAAATCTTTGTTATACCCAAACAATTTGAAGTGATTTTCAAACTTGATTTATAACTCGGTAGTAGATTCATTTCTTTTTGGGAACAGTAATCGCAGTGATGGCTTCTCACCCAATTTAGAATTAGATTTTTCATTAGTTGGAGTTATAGAATTACCCTATTGGGTTGTCTATGTTTTACATCACTTAAAAGTATAAATATAACATCCTGGGTTCGTAAAATAGCTTGCAAATTAGGCTTATTAGTTATGCTTACGTTTTTTCCCCATAGAATACTTAATCATATGCACTATTTGCATAACATTAGTTATTTTTTATTAATTTTATATAATAATAAGCATAACATATTAGTTGTCCAATGATCTACTAAGTTTTGTAATAATAAGCATTATATATTATATTTTGGATTGACTACTAAGTTTTATTATCTAAATGTTTCTAACTATACACTATTGTTTCATATCTACACGCTAATTATTTATTGTTCTTGGTTGTTCCACGTTGCAGGACCATTGGATTTCAAGGAGACAGAAGGTGATTTAGAGATTAAAATTTTGATTGTGTCCGACCATGTTTATATTTGAAAATATTATATACCAAATACGATTTTGTGGAATCGATTATGTTTTTTCTACGAGATCGAGGATGGCGTATTACTATTGTTGTTGTTTAAGTAATTGTTTATTTGTTAAACAGGGTGGATAGTTCTATAAACAACGAGAACTATGCCCAAATTTTGTAAATTGTTTGCACTTAGTTGTGCTTTTTTTCTTACATTACGATGTTGTTTATACGAGGTCCAAGATGAACTATTACTATTATTTTTGTTATTGGGAGCATTTTTTATTTTTTAAACAGTGGATAGTCATATAAATAAAGGAGACTTTAGGACTCAAACTATTATTATATGGTGTTGTAAAAAACTTTTGGACTCGAATTAGATTTTTGATGGATATGATGTTGTTTATGGAAGGTCCAAGATAGACTATTAGTATTTTTGTGGATATTTTTTATTTCTTAAACAGGGGAGATTGTCATATAAACAAAAAAAATCCCAATATTTTTAATTTGTTTTCAAACATTTGTGCTATAGAAAAGATAACCATTATTATGACATCCGTGATGGATTATTAGTATTGTTATTAGACTTTTTTTAAATACGGTGAATAGTCATATAAATACATGAAAATTTGCCCACATTTTTTGAATTGTTACAGTTACATGTTTAAAAAAACTTCTTCACTTAATAGGTCCGTACTATAGTAGATGTATGTATATAAACACGGTGTATGTATGTATGTAAAAATCTTTCAAAAATTTCCCTTTTTTTAAACTAATAGGTTCATACCATAGGTTATTTGAAAAATTATTTATCTACTGCGAACTAAATATGACGTATGGTCCTATCAATAATGTACACTTTCAAAAATTAGCACAGTGCCTTCAGGCATGGGCATACCCTAGTGTATACACTTTCAAAAATTAGCATAGTGCCTTCAGGCATGGGCATACCCTAGTGTATGTGTGCATGTATGAGTGTGTGTGTGTGTGTGTGTGTGTGTGTGTGTGTGTATATATATATATATATATATATATATATATTATTCACCACCCCTACTTAAAATAGAGAACCCTATATATTGGTATATATTGTAATACCCCGTAATTTTAATGGCTTTTAATCTGACATTAATTAAAAGTTAATGGGCTAAATAAATGGGAATTAATTGGAATTAATTATTAAAATTTAATTGGGATTAATCCGGATGAAATATTACGAGAGATTAAAGTAACATATGATTTTAAATATATGACTTTAAATATTACTTAGTGATATAAAAGTTATATGTGAAAATAATAATTGTTGTCGGGAGCGACGAATATGGCAATAATGGAAATTAAGTCAGAATGCGCTTATGAGTCGTGCCAGAACTAAATTTGGGAAATAAAATGAAATTTATTTTTACGTCATTCGGATGATGATTTCGAGTGCGTCATTGAGTCCGAAAGGGTCTAAATAGGCTGAAAAGTCTACCTGGGGATTTGTATTGTGTCTCGGGTCATTTGAAAGATGAAAAGACACCCCGAAAGGTCATTTTAGTCATTTTTCTTGGGATATCAATTGTACCTACATTTTTTGTCTTCTGGATAATCTTGGAGACTTATTATATATGTGAGTTTAGATGTACGTAAGATTCATTTCATCAAAACTAAAAGTGAGGTCTTTTGACAGAGAGTAAAAAGCCTTAGAGAGAAAGTGAAAGGATATCTTGAAGAGAGGAAGAGTCATCTAGGGCAAACTAAGGGGATAACCACCATATCTACACCTTACACCAGCACCGGATAGTCACCGAAAAAAGGAAGATGAAGTGCCAAACACTTGTCTTCACCAAAGGTTCAGACCTACACATAAGGCAAGTGTAATTCTTGCTCTATTTTGGTGCTTATATTATCCATGTTGGAATAGGACTTCTTTTTGGATTGATGAACTTATGAATATGGTATTAAAATGACTGATAAATCAAGTTTAATGGATAGGCAAATTCATGTAGTTAGAGATTAATACATGTAAAGACTATGAACATGAAAATGGATATACATATAGAGACTATGAACATGAAAATGGATAGGTTTTACATATAAAGGAAATATTTGTTTATTGAAAATATGAAAATGATGTTAGGTATTACATGCTGATGAATTCTACTCATGTTGAATATGGAAATTTGATGATTTAGTTATGAAATGATAATTCTAAATTCTGGGGTTTTAAGAGGTATAAAAATGGAGGATTTAGATAAATTGAAATTTTAAGTATTTAATGGGTTTGATGATAATACCCTTATGAAAATATGAATTTGATGTTATTCGTATGTGAAAATCACCCTTGAACATGTAAGAACACTGTTAGAAAATCTGGGTTTTGGGTAGAATATAATCCAGAAGGGTTTGGGTGTAATAACTTGAATAAAAATGCAGAAAATTGAGGTTGAAGACGAACTGGAATGATGTTGATCTCGTTCGAACGAGACATGTTATCGTTCGAACGAGATGCCATCTCATTTGAATGAGATTTATGGGTTTTTGACAGTATTCCAGAATTTCTATTTTAGCCCAAAACAGTTTGAAGAATTGTATTTTTATCCCACAGTAGGTTCTGAATAATTTTGGTACATTAACAAGGAGTGAGGGTCGTGGGTTAATGCTGGAAAATTATATGAAATTGAGGAATAAAAAAATTATGTGAGAGATATCTACATAATAATAATAATACGATTAAGAGATGAATAATCATCATCACCAAGTACGGTTTAATGTTTGTGATATAGATAAATATACGGGTACTTGGGATTATGTGAGTGATAACTACAAAATAAATATACGATGATAATCGTGACTAACTAGTCCGAGTGGTATTTAAGAAATACGACTGGTACTTGGGGTAGAATGAAATGCTAATATGATATTGGTCGAGTGAGTACCGAATTCTAATAGGTTGATGTGTATACATATTGCTTGTTTAATTTATGTGTATGACATACCTAGTCTACTTGCTATCGACGAGAGTTTTACGCATAGAGGGCAGTCATATCCTGATGAGCCTTAAGGGGGATCCTTAACTTGTTGCCTCAGAACATAGGATTTAGGTTGGATTACCATTAGTAAGAACAATGGTATTGAACGGTCTTTTGGGTGTGTAGGTATATGTGTAGCCCAAAGGCTTAAGACTATATTTACCACCACTGTTTGTGATTTGTTAATTATGGTTCGTGGGACATACTTAACCTATGTTGCTTAATAAAGTGATGAGATGTATTGGGACATGATAGCAGAGTACGCATGCACCACAACTGAGCCTCGAGGTGAAGTTTAGTACATATAATATAGTGAATATGTATATATACTTGTGATATTATCTACTGTATGAATTAAGTAGACATGAAAGATAATGAAATTTGAAATGAATTAAGTAGGTGAAAAATTAATTATATTAAATTGAAAAAGGGCGTATCCATGTTCTAAAGAAATTGTATATATATGTATTACCTGTATTGCGAGAGAAATACGTGGGATAGATATGGGCTATGGTTAGTTGGCACTAATATGAACGAGTTAGCATGGGAATAGTAACTAGTACATTTTAAGAACGTTAGGAGTGCACTCTAGATGAGAGGTGAGGATCTCAAGAGAGAGTCCGATAAATCTAACATGTATATAATAATTGCTGAATATAACATTTTTTCTAAATCAATCACTTGATTTTTTCTAAACTATTTTTACAATCGGGCTCTGACCCGTTTTCTTGCATATTCTCTTCTCTCTTGTATCTCCTATATCAGGTGTCCAGCCGTAGGGAGCCAACCATAGAGGATTGAGATTTTTGACGAGCTATGCATGTTATGCAGTCTTAGACTTTGTTTCAACGCTTTCATAGTCATTGATTCATACTCCGTAGTTGATTTTTTATTTAGGGCATGTCACCCAAGAGGATTCTAGTTATTTCTTCCCTATCTTAGACGGATTAATTTCTTTTGTCGGTTTTGGTACATTTGATTTGTGATGGGATTATTGTATTGAGTATTTAAACTGGAGATTTTTAATCCGGTTGCATTTAATTCAGTTTTGATATTACTTAGTTATTATTCATTGTGTGAATGGATTGTGTTAAATGGTTTATGTTTTGAATAAAAAAAATAGAAATTTCATTTATATTAAAGTTTGAATAGTTTAACACCTGCTTATTTAGATATTAGGTGATTAGAAATGTTTTTCGACAGTGATGCTAAGAATGAACCGATTATAAATTCTTTTTAAATTGGGTATAGGGCTGATCACCCAATTTTTAAATAAGCGGGGTGTTACAGGTGTTATCAGAGCATCAGGTTCTAGAGTCATTTATGATCTGAACGATTTATTATGCTTTCAACTTAGCATTCTATGATATAGATCCCTATCATTTGGACTATTGTATCCTTATTTACGCATATATGATCTTCAGCTATCCTTTGAAATTTAATTTGAATACTGATGAAATTTTTCTCTCGTTCGAGATGCCTCCTCAATGTGCACCTCAGCCTTCCCCAGCTCGGGGTATAATGAATGCTGCAAAAGTTGCTTCCATTATTACTCAGGCAGTAAATGCAGCTTTAGTTGTTGTTCAACATTCTCCAGCACAGGCACCAATTGTGCCACTCGCACAAGGCCAGGTGTTTCCTACTTCTTGGGAACGTGTTAGGGATGCTTTTCAGAAGGCGTATCCACCGGAGTTTCAGGGAGGTTCTAATGTCGAGACTGATAGCCAACGGAAGAAGGGCATCCATAGGCACTTATGAATATTTTAACGCACTGAGGTTCAGCGTCAGTTACTAACTACATTTAAGCTAGTCGAGGCATCTCTACAGTGGTGGGAATCTATTACCACCATTGAAGAGAGAGATACTATGACTATCTAAGACTTCTAGGTGTGATTTGATCGTAAATACTTTACCTCTACCGTCCAAACTGAGATGAGGTTGAAATTACTCAACTTAACCCAGGAAGGGAGGACATTGGCAGAATATGAGGAGGAATTTACTAGGCTAACAAATTTGGTGCTAGGAGAGGTACCTACTGAAGAAAAGAGAATTCAGATGTTCACAGAGGGCCAGAATTGGAAGATTCACTAGCACTTATTGGGAAATATTTCATTGCATATGTATGTGGATGTTCTTAATGCTGTGATGCTTCACTGCTAGGATAACTTCTTACATGCTAAGGGTGTAAAGCGGAGGATTAAGTCGAGCCAGCAGGGCAAGACTGGTGGGGGCAGTTCTAGTGGGACACAACCAGGTCAGAGTTAGTAACGCCAGGAAGAGAAGGGTTCCCAATCGGGGGACTATGCTAAACGTTTACGATCCAAAGGATTTTGTTTTGGGCAAGGGGTAATAGGCAGGGGAAGCAGCAGGGCCAAGGGAGAGATGGTAATGGCCAGCAGGGCCGGGGATAGCAGGGATAAAATGGGGGAAAGTTTAATGGTAGATGTTTCGTGTGTGGCAAGACTGGCCAAAAGAGATAAGATTGTCCTGATAAGGGCAAATTTCCTCAACATGGAGCTCATTAGGAGCCACAGATACCAGTATTTCCACCAGTCGCTCTCTCAACACCAGCTCAAGTGCCAGCATTACCTGCCATTTTAGCAACTGCAATACAGCAGGGGAAGTATGGGCGTGTGTATAACATCCACCAGGCACCATTTCAGCAGCCAAATGCCCGTGATTAAGGGTATGCTTTCTGTCTATGGGGATATGGGGCGCATTCTGTTTGACACGGGGGCCCCACATTCATTTGTAGCCACTAGATTTTCACGAGCCATAAGGTTATTGGACTTGGCCAACAGCTCCGTTACTTATGTAAACTCGCCGATGGGTAGTGGGACGCCTATTTTCTTTATATGTCTTAGTGTGAGTATAGAGATTGGGAGTCTGATTTTATCAGCAAATTTACTTATTTTGGACATGTTCGAGTATGATGTGATTATCGTCATGGATTGGCTTATTGCATATAGGGCCATGACTGACTGTTATAGTCTGTGTATTAGTTTTGCTATTCCAGGACATGAGATGTTCATAGTGGCGATGCCTCATTCTGAGGGAGGGTCGTCTACTCATTTGTATTATATAGAGGAAGAGACCTCTATGGGAGTAGTAATATTCCTTGATTCGATACTGATAGTTTGTGAGTTTATGGATGTATTCTAGGAGATATTTGGATTACCTCTGAGGAGGGAGATCGAGTTTGTGATTGATTTAGCGTCAGGAACTCGGCCTATTGCTCGTGCACCTTACCGTATGGATCCAGCAGAGATGAGGGAGCTCAGGGACCAAATAGAACAACTTTGGGGATGAGTTTATCTGCAGGAGTACGTCGCCTTGGGGTGCCCCAGTGTTGTTTGTAAAGAAGAGAGATGGATCTTTACGATTGTGCGTGGATTATCAGGAGCCTAACAAAGTCACTATAAGGAGTAAGTATTTGTTGCCTGAAATCTATGACTTGTGTGATCAACTGAGAGGATCAACTTATTTCTCGAAGATAAACTTAAGGTCTAGTTATCATCAACTGCGTATCAGGGAGTAGGACATTTCAAAGACTGCCTTCTTGAACAGATATGGATCGTATGAGTTTTAAGTTATGCCATTTGGGCTGACTAATGCACCGGCAGTATTCACAGACTTTATGAATAGGGTGTTTAGAGAGTTCTTAGACCAGTTTGTCATTATTTTGATAAATGACATCTTGATTTGTTCTCATACTAAGGAGGAGCATGCCGAGAATTTGCGACGGGTCCTATAGACACTGTGTGAGCATCAACTATATGCGAAATATGAGAAGTGTGGGTTTTGGATTCGGGATGTTCATTTTCTTGGGAATATTATGTTTGAGATGGGAATATTGGTGGATCCTAACAAGGTGTCAGCGGTGAGAGTGTGGGGACAACCCACGACATCGATAGAGGTGTGCAGTTTCTTGGGACTGGCCGATTATTACAGATGTTTTATCCAGGGTTTCTCAAATGTTGCAGGTCCAATGACAAATCTAACCCGTAAGGGAGTGTAACACCCCGCTCAATTAAATATCGGGTCATCAGTCCCATACCAAATTAAATCAGAATATACAATTGGATCATTCTTAGCATCACTGTCGAAAACGTTTTATAATCACCTAATACTTAATTAAACAGGTGTTAAAAACTATCAAATTTTAATTTAATAAATTTCTCTTTTTAAAACATAAGCCATTTAACACAATTCATTCACTCATTGAGTAAAAACTAAGTAAATATCACAACTGAGTTAAATGAAACTGGAATAAAACTCTCCAGTTAAAATGTCATACAATAATCCAAAGTAAACCAAATGTAATTAACTCCGATACAAGTAAATAAACTGACTGAAAAGGAAAGACTATAATCCTTTGAATGACATGCCTTAAATGAAATCAACTAGAGAGTATGAATCAATGAATGTGAAGGCGTCTAAATAATGCTCAAAACTCCATGGCATCTATACCTCATATCATGTCATAATCCTCTATGGTTGGCGTCCCTGCGGCTGGACATCTGATATTGGAGATACAAGAGACAGAAGAGAATATGCAAGGAAACGGGTGAGAGACCGATGTAAAAATAGTTTATAAAATAGCAAGTGAATAGATTCTATATTTAGCAATTATTATATACATATTATATTATCGAACTCTCTCTTGAGATTCTCACCTCTCATCTATAGTACACACCTAACGTACCTCTAAGCCATCCGAATTACAGTTCCCATCCTAACTAGTTCAACCCAATGCATCCACTATCCATAGCTCTGTTCATTCCCACGTATTTTTCTCATAATACATATAATAATAATATATGTATAGCCATTTAGATTCAATATGGAAATTCCCTTTAATTATCTAACTAAATTAAGTATTATCATACTTAATAAATTCTAGATTCCATTACCTTTCACTTCTACTTTGTTCACATAGAAGATATTATTACAAGTATATATACATATAAAAGTATATATATATATATATATATATATATATATATATTCACTTATTAAATATATAGTATACAGCACCCTGAGGCATAGCTGCGGTGCATGTATTACTCTACTATCATGCCCCAATACATCTTGTCACTATATAGGAGACTATAGGTTCGGTAAAGATTCCTCGAACCACATATATCAAACACAAGCACTGGAGTTGAACATATTCCTAAGCCTTTGGGCTACGCACATACCTACGCACTCAAATGACCGGTCACACCCAAAAGAGGTGATTAATCCCTAAGTTCTATATTCTCAAGTGACAAGTCAAAAATCCCATAGATTCATCAGGTTATGACTGCCCTCACGCGCAAATCTCCCTTGATAGCAAGTAAGCTAGGTATGTCATACACATAAACCATGAATCAATCATATCGGCATTAACATCTACCTATGTAGTATTAGGTACTTACATTACCTATATCATATTAAGAATTTATCCCATCCCAAGTACCCGTCATATTTCTCGAATACTACCCATACTTGTATTCACGATTATCATCGTATGTATATTATGTTATTAATTTATCCCATAATCTTTTATTTAATCCAAGTACTCGTATATATGTCCTTGATGTAACCCGTACTTGTCATAACGATTATTCTCTTCTAAGTCATATAATAATTATGTAGGTATCTCTCCCATAATTTTAATCATTAATATTTTATAATTTTCCAACATTAATCCCAAGTTTCTCACTCTATTAATGTACCAAAATTATTTTAAAACTCATTCTGGGCCAGATTACAAATTCACAAACTTTTCTGGGCTAAACTAGATATTTCTGGAAATATCGATTGAAGTAAGTAATATCATTAGAATGAGATGGGGTCTCGTAAGAATGAGATTGACTCTCGTTCGAACGAAGTCATCGTTTTTCCTGTTCATCTTCAGTTATAGTTTCCTACGTTTTTCCTCAATTTCTAACCCTAAACCTTACTGTTTTTCCATCCTAACAGAATCCAGAAATCCAAGTCACTATTATAACATTATTTCAACATATTCATGGGTGATTTCTACATAAAAACATCAATTCCACATGTTCATAAGGGATTATCATTAAACCCATTAAAACCTCAAGATTTCAATAATCTGATATCTCCATTTTTATCCAACTTGAAAACTCAAAATTTTAGAATCATTATTTCATACCTAAATCATCAAATTTCATTTTTGTAACATGGTAGGATTTTCTCTACATGTAATTCCTATCATCATTTTCAATAACCTTAAGAACGTATATTTTTCTCTACATGTAAAACATATCATTTTTAACATGATCGTAGTCCCTACATGTTATATATTCAATTACATGAATTATCCTAACCATTTTCATAATTTACCAACCATTATAAATTCCAAATTCACAAGTTCATGAATCCTACAATAAAATCCTATTTGAACATGGATATTCTAATCACTAAAATAGAGCAAGAATCACTTGCCTTAAAATTCGGTCTGAACCCTTGATGAAGACAAATGTTAGAAGTTCTCCTTCCTTTTTTCTGATGACTATGGTGTTGGTGCAAGGTGAAGAGATGGTGGTTGTCCCCTTGGTTTGCCCTAGGTGACTCCTCTTTTCCAATAACTCTTCCCCTCCTCAAGATACTCTTTCACTTTCTCTCTAAGACTTTTGTTTTTCTCTTAAACTTTCTCACTTATTTTTTTTCGATGAAATGAGCTTACGTAGTGTCTAGTCTTATTTAAATAAAAAGTCTTAAAGGTAAGTTAAAAGACAAAATCAAAGTTACTATTCATCTCCCAAGCAAAATGACTAAAACGCCCCTTCGGGGTGTCCTTTTATCTCCTAATTGACCCGAGACCCAATTTCAACACCCGAGTAGATTTTTCTGACTATTTTGACCCTTTCGGATGCAACGGCGCACTCGAAACTACCATAAAGTTGATATAAAATAAACTTTCCTTTTTATTTATTTAAATTAGTCCCGACACGTCCCATAACCTCATCCCGACTTAATTTCATCTATTACCATATTAGTAACTCACGACAATATAAATAACATCATATTCATATATTACTTATATGTCACTCAGTAATATTCAGAATCATATATTACTTTAATCACTAGTAATATTAAATTCGAATTAATCCCAATTAATTTTTTTTATAATTAATTCCAGTTAATCCCCATTAACTTTTAATTTATCCTATTTTTAAAAGTTATTAAATTGAAAAGTTATTAAAATTACGGGGTATTACATACTCACCCCCTAATAACGGAATTTCGTCCCAAAATTCAAAAAATAAAAGCATATCTGGTAAAAATAACTTTGGGTATTTGTCACGTGTCTCATCCTCCCGCTCTCAAGTAGACTCCTCAATGTTATGGTGCTCCCACTGAACACGCACCAACGAAACTACTTTCGATCTCAACCGTCTTTCGCTATGGTCCAAGATCGCTACTGGTTTCTCCTCATAAGAACTATCTAGCTCCAAGTTGATCTCTTCTAATGCAATATGAGTGTAAGCCAACTCATCCCGGAGATATCACCTGAGTGAAGAAATATGGAACACTTCATCTATCCTATGCAAGTGCTCCAACAGCCCCAATCTATAAGCAACCAGTTCAACTCTCTTAATGATAGGAAATGGTCCTACATATCTAGGCGCCAATTTCCCTTTGTTTCCAAATCTCATAATCACCTTCATAGGCGATACTCGCAATAACACCTGGTCTACCACACTGAATTCACGAAAGAGCCACTTTGTATCGGCATAGCTTTTTTGTCTATCCTGGGCTACCCGAATATGACTACGAATCATCTCAATCCTGGAAGACGTATACTGAATCACCTATGGACCTAGTATCTTGTTGTCCCCCACCTCTAACCAACACGTAGGAGGATGACAAGGTCTACCATACAGTGCCTCAAATAGAGACATATCGATGGTGAACTGATAGGACTTATTATACGGAAACTCCACTAGCGGAAGGTACTGATCCCAACCTCCCCCAAAGTCCACGATACACATATGTAGCATGTCTTCTAAAATTTGGTTAGTAAGTTCTGTCTGTCCATCCGTCTGCTGGTGATAAGCCATACTCAACCGCAACTCGGTACCCATAGCCTCCTGAAAGCTCTCCCAGAAGCGTAACACAAAAATCTTGTCTCTATCGGACACGATATTTAGGTGCAACCCATGAAACTCCACTGTCTTAACAATAAATAACTGGGCATACGGTCTTGCACTGTAATCAGTCCTAACAGACAAAAAGTGAGCTACCTTAGTCAACCGATCCACAATCACCCATATGGAATCGTGACCCCTCTGAGAAGTAGGTAACACTTTGATAAAGTTCATAAAGATGCTTTCCCATTTCCACATCGGTATCTCTTATGGTTGAAGAAATCCAGCAGGCTTCTGATGATCCACTTTCACTAACTAACAAGTGCTACACTTAGAGACAAACTAAGCAATGTCCCTTTTCATCCCGCTCCACCAATACTATCGTCGCATATCTTGGTACATCTTACCCGCATCGAATTATACCGTAAATCTGGATCTGTGCAACTCTATCATCACAACATGCCTCAAATCCACACCCTTTGGAACAATCAACCTACTGTTGAAGCGTAAGCCCCCATCTGAACTCATGGAGTGAGACTCTTCTCCTCCGGCTAAAAGTTGTCGAATTTTCTAACATAAATGATCGGGAAACTGCATCCTGATGCCCCAGTTCCTTCCATTCTGCCTTTCACACTGCGGCCAACTCACCTACCGGCCTTCGGCTCAACTCGTTTGCTACCACGTTAGCCTTTTGCAGGTAGTAATGTATCTCAAACTGATAAGCTGTCACAAACTCAAGCCACCTGCGTTGGCGTATGTTCAACTCCCGGTGAGTAAATAAATACTGAAGTGACTTATGATCCGTGAATACGCAAAACTTCTCCCCCAATAAATAGTGTCTCTATATCCGAAGAGCTAACACGACTGCCGCAAGCTCTAAGTCATGGGTGGGGTAATTCTTCTCATAAGGATTGAGATTTCTAGAGGCATAATCTATGGCCTTCTCTTCCTATTATAGTACTCCACCAATCCCCTGTAAGGATGCATCAGTGTAAACTAAGTACTCCACTCCTAGCTTAGGCAATGCTAATACTGGTGTTAAATTCAATTTATCTTTCAGCTCGTCAAATGCTAACAGACATGCATCGTCCCAGACAAATGGTATACCTTTACGGGTTAGATTAGTCAATAGACCCGCTATCTTTGAGAAACCCTAGATAAAATGTCTATAATAACTGGCCAATCTCAAGAAACTGCGCACTTCTGTCGGTGTTGTGGGTTGTCCCCACTCCCTCACCACTGATACCTTACTAGGGTCCACCGATATCCCCATTTCAGACACAACATGCCCCAAAAATAGAACTTCCGGAAGCCAAAACCCACACTTCTCATATTTTGCATACAGTTGATGCTCACGTAGGGTCCATAGGACCTGTCGTAAATGCCCGGAATGCTCCTCCTCAGTCTGAGAATAAATCAAGATGTCATCTATAAAAATGAAGACAAACTGGTCTAAGAACTCTATGAACACCCTATTCATCAAGTCTATGAATACCGTCGACACATTAATTAACCCAAATGGCATGACCCGAAACTCATATGATCCATATCTGGTTAAAAAGGCAATCTTTAAAATGTCCTGCTCCCTAATACACAGCTGATGATAAAAGGACCTTAATTATATCTTTGAGAAGTAGGTTTCTCCTCTCGGTTGGTCTAACAAGTCATCAATTCTATGTAAAGGATACTGGTTCCGTATCGTGACTTTATTAATCTCACAATAATCTACGTACAACCTTAAAGAAGTGTCTCGCTTCTTTACAAATAACACCGGTGCACCCCAAGGTGACGTACTCCTACAGATGAACCCATTTCCCAAAAGCTTTTTTTATTTGATCCTTGAGCTCCCTCATCTCTGCTTAAGCCATACGATAAGGCGCACGAGCAAAAGGGCGAGTTCCCGGTGCTAAATCATTCATAAACTCAATCTCCCTACTGGGAGGTAATCCCGACATCTCCTCGAATACATCTGTAACGCAACTAAGAATGTGTCTCTAAAGTTCGTTCTCTCTAGGCTCAAGTGCAAGCCTATCGCATTAGTAATAAACCCGGTAATTCGGGATCATCTCCACAGGGAAATAGGACGAGAAAATCATGACGACTGAAGGATAGACGGTTAACCTAACTTTGACTCTAAAAATAAGGAAAAGGTGTTTTGAATGGTGAAATAACTACAACTAGAAGCAATTTTGAAAATGATTAATTAATGAAATCAGGAATGAATGGAATGAAATTACGCTAAATTACCTAAAAGACTGATGATAATTGAACTAAAATTTGAACTATATGATGAGAAAAAGAAGTCGGGAATACAATCCCTCAACCCTAGTGTACTGCTGGTATAAAACTGATTGTAAATTTAAGTGATTAATCAGACCCACACCATACGTAATCAGAGGACGAGTAAAGCGGTAACACGATAGCTACACTCGCATTGCATTCTAAAGCATCCCAATTACCCTGAAACAAACGAGATCCAAATATCTACAATGGTTGTGTTCGCTACGCAATACAGTCATAATAAATCCTTAAGTTTAGAGGATTAATTTTATACACATGCAACTATCACATCTGGTTGAGTTCATGCATCTCAACCATAAAGAATTTAGATACAAATATTGAACCTAACTATGCATGAATTAACTACGTTGCATGTGAAAGAAATCATGATGGAAGTGTATTGAATCATGCAAGGAATTATTATAAACTAAGAAACGAACATAATCGTGCAAGATGAATAACATGCAAAAACAATAATAGAGAGAATGAAACTTGAATTAAAACTTGAGATCAAACCCGGAAATAATCAATCTTGAATCACCAAATCAAAGACATGTTCCTAGGGCATTCTCCTACTTGTCTCTCTATCAAAAACTATCTTTTCTAAGTCAATACAATGATACATGTACGTTTTAGAAGAAGTTGTAACATTATAGGACTCTTTGGACCAATCAACTTTAAGTGGAAAATTCGCGCATTAGGTACCTCGAACCGGTTCGCAGGTACCCCGAACCAGTTCCCAGTGTGGTTCGGGAAATCTTGCTGGTTTTGGGCCTCTTTTCTTCACTTCCAACACTTAGAATATTTTCCAATTTTCTTCCTTTCTTCTATGGATTTTCTCCAACTTCAAGGGGTCATAACTCTTCACCGTAACTCATATTTGGGTGCCATTTTTTTCCAGTGCTCTTGTTGTTCTGAGCTCTTCAACTTTCCAGTTGGTTCCTTACTCGAAATCGGGCTGCAAAATTACAAAAATGTCCTTGAACTTGCCTTCCTAGCCTTTCTTTCATTGTTTCGATTTCTCTTCCGCACCGCTGGCATAAATTACCTATAAAACACATAAGAGAAACACAAAATACGAAATACATGCCAATGAAGGTTAGTAACATAATTACGAGTTAAATCCATATCAATTTCACTACTCGGGTTCACAAAGGTACCGAAATTAAGGGGATAAATGTACAATATTTATGCCCTATCAATCCGCAAACTCACAAACTACGGGTATCGAATCAAGGGAAATTACTACTCTAGTAAAGGTCTCCTCCTTTATATAATACAAATGAGTAAACGACCCTCCCTCAGAACAAGGCATCACCATAAGGAACATCTCATGTCCCGAAATAGCAAAAATAATACACCAGTTATAACAGTCAAACATGGCTCTATATGCAATAAGCCAATCCATGTCGATAATCACATCATACTCAGACATGTCCAAAATAAGTTAATCCGTCGGTAAAATCAGACTCCTAATCTCTATACTCACATAACGACATATAAAGAAAATATGCCTCCCACTACCCATCGGTGAGTCTACATAAGTAACGGTGCTATCCGCTATATCTAATAACCCTGCATCCCATGCAAATCTAGTGGATACAAATGAATGTGAGGATCCCGTGTCAAATAGAATGCACCCCATAGCCCCATAAATAGAAAACATATCCTCAATCGTGGGCGGTGGTTGCTAAAATGTTATTTGATGGACATTGTATACATTCCCATACTGACCCTGTTGTGCTGGAGCTGCTAGAATAGGAGGTAATACTGGCACCTAAACTGGTACTGGGAGGGCGAGTCGTGGAAATACTGGTCTATGTAGATCCTGTCGTGCTCCCTACTGAGGAATCTTGCCCTCATGAGGACAATCCTGCCTCTTATGGTAAGGCTTATCACATAGAAAACATCTACTAGTGAAATTTTCCTCATTTTGTCCCTGTTATCCCCAAACCAACTGGTCGTTATAGCCTATCCCTTGGCCCTGCTGGCTATGCCTGTTGCCTCCCTACCCAAATGGAAATCCTTTAGATAAAAAATGTTTATCATAGTCCCTTGGCTAGGAACCCTTATCACCCTGTTGTTGCTGACTCTGGCCTGATTGTGTCCCACTAGAACTGCCTCCATTAGTCTTTCCCTGCTGGCTTGACTCAATCCCCCGCTTAACATCATGAGCATGTAAGCGATTATCTTAGCAATAAAGCATTACAACATTAAGAACATCTGCGTAAGTATGTATGAAAAGATTGCCTAATAAGTGCTTGCAAATCTTATAGTTCAGGAAACTAGTGAACATTTGAATTCTCCTTTCCTCGTGGGTACCTCTGATCGCACTGAGTTAGTCAGCCGAGTAAATTCCTCCTCATATTCTTCCACTATCTTCCCTTCATGTTTCAAGCCAAGTAGTTTTTGCCTCATCTCAGTCTGGACTGGGAAAGGGAAGTACTTACGATCGAACAGTATCCAGAAGTCCTAGATGGTCATAGTATCTCTCTCCTCAGTGGTGGTAATAGAATTCCACCATTGTAAAGCTGCCCCTACTAGCTTAAATATAGATAGTATCTGACCCTGAACCGTGCATTATAATATTCTTAAGTGCCTCTAGTTATCCTTCTTCCATTGGCTAGCAGTCACAACATCAGAAACCCTAAAACTCTAGTGGATGCGCCCTATTAAAGGCATCTATAACACGTTCCCATTCAGTAGGAAACACTTGCCCTAGTGCGGGTGGCACAGTTGGTTCCTATACTGGAGCTTGTTGAATAATAACTAAAGCTAGGTTGATTGCCTGAGCAACAATGGCAACAACTTCTGGATCATTAATTGTACCCTGAACTAGGGCGAGTTGAGGTGCATGTCGAGGAGGCATCTGAAATGAGAGAGAATATACCATCAATATTTGATATCACATAATAGTTGAAGAACGTATAAATGAAATTAGGGATACGACAGTCCTAATAATAGGTCTTTACATCAAAGGATGCTTAGTTGAAAGCATAATAAACCTTTCAGATCCTAAAAGAATCTAGAGCTTGACGCTCTGATACCACTTGCAACACCTCGCTCAATTAAATACCGGGTGATCAGTCACATACCAAATTAAATCAGAATATACAGTTGGATCATTCTTAGCATCACTGTCGAAAACATTTTATAATAACTTAATACTTAATTAAGCAGGTGCTAAAAACTTTCAAATTTTAATTTAATAAATTTCACTTTTTAAAACATAAACCATTTAACACAATCCATTCACACATTGAATAACAATTGGGTAAATATCACAACTGAATTTAATGAAACTAGAATAAAACTCTCCGGTTAAAATATCATACAATAATACAAAGTAAACCAAATGTAATCAACTTCGATACAAGTAAATAAAGTGACTGAAAAGGAAACACTAGAATCCTTTGGGCGACATGCCCTAATTGAAATCAACTACAGAGTATGAATCAATGAATGTGAAGGTGTCTAAATAAAGCTCAAAACTCCATAGCATCCATAGATCATCGCAAGTCATAATTCTCTATGGTTGGCATCCCTGCGGCTGGACACCTGATATAGGAGATATAAGAGAGAGAAGAGAATATGCAAGGAAACGGGTTAGAGACCAATGTAAAAATAATTTATAAAATAGTAATTGAATGAATGCTATATTTATCAATTATTATATACATGTTAGATTATCGGACTCTCTTGAGATTCTCACCTCTCATCTAGAGTGCACGCCTAACGTAACTCTAAGCCATCCTAATTACAATTCCCATGCTCACAAGTTCAACCCAATGTATCCACTATCCATAGCCCAGTTCATTCCCACGTATTTTTCTCATAATACATGTAATAATAATATATGTATATCCGTTTAGATTCAATATGGAAATTCCTTTTAATTATCTAACTTAATTAAGTATTATCATACTTAATAAATTCCATATTGCATTACCTTTCACTTCTACTTTATTCACATGGAAGATATTATTATAATATAGATATATATATATATATATATATATATATATAGTATACAACACCCCGAGGCATAGCTGCGGTGCATGCATTACTCTGCTATCATATCCCAATACATCTCGTCACTGTATAGGGGACTATAGGTTCGGTAAAGATTCCTCGAACCACATATATCAAACACATGCATTGGAGGTGAACATATTCCTAAGCCTTTGGGCTACGCACATACCTAAGCACCCAAATGACCGGTCACACCCAAAAGTGGTGATTAATCCCTAAGTTCTATGTTCTCGAGAGACAAGTCCAAAATCCCATAGATTCATCAGGATATGACTTCCCTCACACACAAACCTCCCCCGATATCAAGTAAGCTAGGTATGTCATACACATAAACCATGGATCAATCATATCGGCATTAACATCTACCTATGTAGTATTAGGTATTTACATTACCTATATCACATTAGGAATTTATCACATCCCAAGTGCCTGTCGTATTTCTCGAATACTACTCGTACTTGTATTCATGGTTATCATCATACATATATTATGTAATTAATTTATCCCATAATCTTTTATTTAACCCAAGTACTTGTATTTATGTCCTTAATGTAACTCGTACTTTTCATAATGATTATTCTCCTCTAAATTGTATAATAATTATGCAGGTATTTCTCACATAATTTTAATCCTTAATATCTCATAATTTTCCAACATTAATCCCAAGTTTCTCACTCTAATAATGTAACAAATTATTTAAAACCTCATTCAGGTCCAGATTACAAATTGTCAAACTTTTTTGGGATAAACTGGAGATTTCTCGAAATCTCATTTGAAGTCACTAATCTCATTCGAACGAAGTCAAGTCTCGTTCGAACGAAGTCATCATTTTTCCTGTTCCTCTTCAGTTCCAGTTTTCTGCATTTTTCCTCAATTTCTTACACCCAAACCTTACTGGTTTTCGATCCTAACAGAATCCAGAAATCCAAATCACTATTATAACATTATTTCAACATATTCAAGGGTGATTTATACATAAAAACATCAATTCCACATGTTCATAATGGATTATCATCAAACCCATTATAACCTCAAGATTTCAATAATTTGATTTCTCCATTTTTATCCAACTTGAAAACTCTGAATTTTAGAATCATTATTTCAAATCTAAATAATCAAATTTCATCTTTAACATGGTAGGATTTTCTCTATATGTAATTCCTATCATCATTTTCATTAACCTTAAGAACTTATATTTTTCTTTACATGTAAAACCTATAATTTTCATCATGATCATAGTCCTTACATGTCATGTATTCAACAACATGAATTTGCCTAACCATTTTCTTAATTTACCAATCATCATAAATTCAAATTCATAAGTTCAAGAATCCTACAATTAAATCCTATTATAACATGGATATGATAATCACTAAAATAGAGCAAGAATCACTTGCCTTAAAAGTCGGTCTGAACCCTTGATAAAGACAAATGTTAGAAGTTCTCCTTCCTTTTTTTCGTGACTTTTCCGAAGACTATGGTGGTGGTGAAAGGTGAAGAGATGGTGGTTGTCCCCTTGGTTTGCCCTAGGTGATTCCTCCTTTCCAAGATCTCTTCCCCTACTCAAGCTACCCTTTCACTTTCTCTAAGACTCTTCTGTTTTTCTCTCAAACTTTTGCACTTGTTCTTTTCGATGAAATGAATCTTACGTAGTGTGTAGTCTTATTTAAATATAATGCCTTAAAGGTAAGCTAAAATACAAAAATGAAGTTACTATTCATCTCCCAAGCAAAATGACCAAAACGCTCCTTCGGGGTGTCCTTTCATCGCCTAATTGATCTGAGACCCAATTTCAATACCCGAGTAGACTTTTTTTACTATTTCGACCCTTTCGGATGCAACGACGCACTCGAAACGACCATAAGGTTATTATAAAATAAGCTTTCCTATTTATTTATCTAAATTAGTTCCGAAACATCCCATAACCACGTCCCGACTTAATTTCATTGATTACCGTATTAGTAACTCATGACAATATATATAACATCATATTCATATATTATATATATGTCACTAAATAATATTAAGAATCATATATTACTTTAATCTCTAGTAATATTAAATCCGGATTAATCCCAATTAAAATTTTTATAATTAATTCCAATTAGTCCCCATTAACTTTTAATTTATCCAATTTTTAAAATTTATTAAAATTACGGGGTATTACAGGGAGTACCATTTGTTTGGGACGATGCATGTCAGTTGGCATTCGACGAGATGAAAGATAAGTTAACTTCAGCATCCATACTAACACTGCCCAAGCTAGGAGTGGAGTACTTGGTTTATACTCACGCATCATTACAGGGGCTTGGTGGAGTATTACAGAAGGAAGAGAAGGCTATAGCTTATGCCTCTATAAAGCTTATGCCTCATGAGAAGAATTACCCCACCCATGGCTTGGATATTGTAGCAGTTGTGTTTGCTCTTCGGATATGGAGACATTATTTATTGGGGGAGAAATTTTGCATGTTCACGGATCATAAGTCACTTTAGTATTTGTTTAATAAGCAGGAGTTGAACATGCATCAGCGTAGGTGGCTTGAGTTCGTGAAGGATTATCAGTTTGAAATACATTACCACCCCGATAAGTCTAACGTGGTAGCAGACGCGTTAGGTGAGTTGGTCGCGGTGTGGAAGGCGAAATAGAAGGAACTAGGGCATTAGGATGTAATTGCTCGATCATTTATGTCCTTCATGATTGTTACACCTCAGATTGTGACAAGGGTAGTTCAGGCTCAGTTAACAGAACCTTTTTTTAGTACAAAATTTGACAACTTTTAGCCGGTGGATCAGATTCTTACTCAGTGAGTTTAAATGGGGGCTTTCACTTCAACGGTAGATTGATTGTTCCAGAAGGTGTGGATTTGCAACATGTGGTGATAACAGGGTCGCACGAATCCAGATTTGTAGTACATCCCGGTGGGGATAAGATGTACCAAGATATGCGATGACAGTATTGGTGGTGCGGGATGAACATAGACATTACTGAGTTCGTCTCTAAGGGTGCCACTTTTCGGTTAGTGAAAGCGGACCATCATAAGCATGTTGGGTTTCTTCAGCCATTAGAGATCCCAATGTGGAAATTGGAGAGCATTTCCATGGACTTCATCACAAGGTTACCTACTTCTAAGAGGTGTTACGATTCCATATGGGTGATTGTGGATCAGTTGACTAAGGTAGCTCACTTTTTGCCAGTTCAGACTGATTACTCTACGGGACAGTACAACCAAATTTTTATAGCCGAGATAGTGAGGTTACATGGGGTATTGATTAATATTGTGTCTGATCGGGATAAGATTTTTGTATCCCGATTTTGGGAGAATTTACATGAGGTCATGGGTACCGAGGTGCGTTTGAGTATAGACTATCACCCTTAGACATAACATACAAATGAGATGTTAGAAGATATGCTATGTATGTGTATCCTGGACTTTAGGGGAGGTTAGGAGCAGTACCTTCCCCTAATAGAGTTTGCATATAATAACTCTTATCAGTTCACCATCGGTATGGTTCCATTTGAGGCACTTTATGGCAGACCTTTTCGTTCTCCTTCATGTTGGTTAGAGGTGGGGTATAATAAGCCACTTGGGCCAGAGGTAATTCGGGATACGTCTTCCAGGATTGAAATGACTCAGAGTTGTATTCGGGTAGCCCAAGACAGACAGAAAAGCTACGCTGATGCGAAACGATTCTTTCGGGAATTTAATGTGAGGTACGTGGTGTTATTGAGGGTATTCCTATGAAGGGGATCATGAGATTTGGAAAGAAGAGGAAATTGGCATCCAGATATATATAGGACCATTTCCTATAATTGAGAGAGTTGGACCGATTTCTTATAGATTTGGGTTACCGGAGGACTTGCATATGATACATGATGTGTTCCATATTTCTTCGCTGAGGTGACATCTGCTAGATGAGTTGGCTCACACTGATGCTTCATTAGAGGAGAGACTAATAATGATATTAGACCATAAAGAGAGACGATTGAGACCGAAAGTAGTTTCGTTGGTGCGTGTCCAGTGTGAGTACCATAACATTGAGGAGTCTACCTGGGAGCGTGAGGATGAGATGTGCGACAAATACCCGGAGTTCTTTTTACCAGGTATGCGCTTATTTTTAGAATTTCGGGACAAAATTTCCTTATAAGGGGGAAAATACGTAATACCCCGTAATTTTAATGACTTTTAATATGAGATTAATTAAAAGTTAATGGGCTAAATAAATGGGAATTAATTGGAATTAATTATGAAAAATTAATTGAATTAATTCAGATTAAATTTTAATAGAGATTAAAGTAATATATGATTTTGAATATTAATTAGTGATACAAAAGTAATATGTGAAAATAAGAATTATTGTCGGGAGCTACGAATATGGCAATAATGGAAATTAAGTCGGGATGTGCTTATGAGTCGTGTTGGGACTAAAGTTGGGAAATAAAATGAGATTTATTTTTACGTCATTCGAATGATGATTTTTAGTGCGTCGTTGAGTTCGGAAGGATCAAAATTGGCAAAAAAGTCTACCCAGGGATTTTTTTTGGGTCTCAGGTCATTTAGAAGATTAAAAGACATTTTGCTTGGAAGATGAATAGTACCTACTTTTTTTTGTCTTTTAGCTAATCTTGGAGACTGATTATATATGTGAGTTTAGATGTACATAAGATTAATTTCATCAAAACAAAAAGTGAGGTCTTTTGAGAGAGAGTGAAAAGCCTTAGAGAGAAAGTGAAAGGTTATCTTGAAGAGAGTAAGAGATTCTTGGAAAGGAAGAGTCATCTAGGGAAAACTAAGGGGACAACCATCATATCTACACCTTGCACCACCACCGAATAGTCGCCGAAAAAAGGAAGAGGAAGTTCCAAACACTTTTCTTCACCAAAGGTTCGGATCTATACATAAAACGAGTGTAATTCTTGCTCTATTTTGGTGCTTATATTATCCATGTTAAAATAGGATTTATTTTTGGATTGATAAACTTATTAATTTGGGATTAAAATGATTGATAAATCAAGATTAATGGATAGGCAAATTCATGTAGTTGGAGATTTATACATGTAGAGACTATGAACATGAAAATGGATATACATGTAGAGACTATGAACATGAAAATGGATAGGTTTTAGATGTAGAGGAATTATTTGTTCATTGAAAATATGAAAATGATGTTTGGAATTGCATGTTGATGAATTCTACTCATGTTAAATATGGAAATTTGATGATTTAGTGATGAAATGATAATTCTAAATTCTGGGTTTTTAAGAGGTATAAAAATGGAGGATTTAGATAAATTGAAATTTTAAGGATTTAATGAGTTTGATGACAATACCCTTATGAACATATGAATTTGATGTTATTCTTATGTCAAAATCACCCTTGAACATGTTAGAACACTATTAGCAAATCTGGGTTTTGGGTAGAATATAATCCAGAAGGGTTTGGGTGTAAGAACTTGAAGAAAAACGTAGAAAACTGAGGTTGAAGACGAACTGGAATGACGCTGATCTCGTTTGAATGAGACATGTTGTCGTTCGAACGAGATTCCATCTCATTTGAACGAGATTTCTGGGTTTCTGACGAGATTCTAGAATTTCTTTTTTAGCTCAGAACAGTTTGGAGAATTGTATTTTTAGCCCACGGTAGACTCTGAATAATTTTAGTACATTAACATGGAGTGAGGGTCTTGGGTTAATGTCGAAAAATTATATGAAATTGAAAAATAAAAAAAATTATGTTAGAGATATCTACATAAGAATAATACGATTAAGAGATGAATAATCGTCATGACCAAGTATGGGTTAATATTGGTGATATACATAAATATACAGGTTGGGATTATATGAGTGATAACTACATAATAAATATACGATGATAATCGTGATTAGCCGGTACGGGTGGTATTCGAGAAATACGATGGATACTTAGGGTAGAATGAAATCCTAATATGATATTGGTCGAGTGCGTACCAAATTCTAATCGTTTGATGTGTATACCTATTTCTTGTTTAATTTATGTGTATGACATACCTAGCCTACTTGTTATCGCCGGGAGGTTTACGCGTAGAGGGCAGTCTTATCCTGATGAGCCTAAAGGGGGATCCTTGACTTCTTGCCTCAGAACGTAGGACTTAGGTTGGCTTGCCATTAGTGAAAATAATGGTATTGAATGGTCTTTTGGGTGCATAGGTATGTGCGTAGCGCAAAGGTTTAGGACTATGTTCACCTCCACTGTTTGTGATTTGTTGATTATGGTTCGTGGGACATACCAAACCTATGGTCCTTTATACGGTGACAAGATGTACTTGGACATGATAGCAGAGTATGCATGCATCGCAACTGAGCCTCGGGGTGCAGTTTTGTATATATAATAGAGTGAATGTGTATATATACTTGTGATATTATCTAATATGTGAATTAAGTAGACATGAAAGATAATGAAATCTGAAATGAATTAAGTAGGTGAATACTTAATTATATTAAATTGAAAAAGGGCTTATCCATGTTCTAGAGAAGTTGGATATATATGTATTACATGTATTGCGAGTGAAATACATGGGATAGATATGGGATATGGTTAGTTGGCACTGATATGAACTAGTTAGTATGGGAACAGTTACTAGTAAGATTTTATGGTACGTTAGGTGTGCACTCTAGATGGGGTGAGGATCTCAAGAGAGAGTCCGATAAATCTAACATGTATAAAATTATTGCTGAATATAGCATTTATTCACTTGTTATTTTCTAAACTATTTTTACAATCGGGCTCTAACCCGTTTTCTTGCATATTCTCTTCTCTCTTGTATCTCCTATATCAGTTGTCCAGCTGAAGGGACGTCAACAATAGAGGATTGAGATTTTTGACGAGCTATGGATGCTATGGAGTCTTGGGCTTTGTTTAGATACTTTCATATTCATTGATTCATACTATTTAGTTGATCTTTCATTTAGGGCATGTCGCCCAAGAGGATTCTAGTTATTTCTTCTCTATCTTAAACATATTAATTTCTTATGTCGATTTTGGTACATTTGATTTGTGATTGGATTATTGTATTGCGATATTTAAACTGGAGAGTTTTAATCTAGTTGCATTTAATTCAGTTTTGATATTACTTAGTTATTATTCATTGTGTGAATGGTTTATGTTTTGAATAAAAAAGTGGAAATTTCATTTATATTAAAGTTCGAATAGTTTAACACCTGCTTATTTAGATATTAGGCGATTAAAAATATTTTTCGACAGTGATGCTAAGAATAAACCAACTATAAATTCTGTTTTAATTGTGTATTGGACTGATCACCCAGTATTTAATTAAGCGGGGTGTTATCTATATCTCATGTATAAACACCGTATCAACACGGACTAACCATTTTTTTATATAGAAACCATATACACTCCTAACACCACCGTTTTTCTAATGTATAAAATGTCATCACCCTAAACTACTATGTTTGAAAGAAAAATTATGTTACAAAACAGTTGAAGAAAGACTTTCCTTACATAACTTCATATGGGTGTGAACTAAAAAACAACGCCTTTAAATGGGTTTTCAAACCACATTAAATTGGTTAATTTTAAGAAAGGATAAGTTCTCTATACAAGGAGAAGCGAGAGAAGAAAGTGGGAGAAGATAAAAGATATGTTTATTGGGTAAAGAAAGTGAAAAAAGAAATATACCCCCATATATTTGTGCGTATCATGTAAAGAGAGGGATAAGAGAGAAGATCTGCATACAGTGGGGAGAGAGAGAGAGAGAGAGAGAGAGAGAGAGAGAGAAAATGTTAAAACGTGGAATGCATGTTAAGTTTTTTAACGAATAGGTGTATTTGAAATACTTTTCAAACATTGAGGATAAACTTAAAACATTTGAAACATGAGGGGGGAAATTAAAATTTGACCCAAACTTTAGTTTTTTGTGACTAACCCGAATCAATATAATAATGGAATTAAAAAAATTCTTTATTGATTTTCGGTCGATATAAACAATGGACTTTAGTTAAATGTTTATGAACCAGGTTTGAACCGCTAAGAGTATATATTAATTTTTAGTAGACTTTTTAATAACGTATATCATCATCATCATCATCATTATTATTATTGGCCATCAAAATTGGATTATTATTGCTTGTGTGCATGTTAGTTATGTGTGATTTATAATTATGTGATGTAATCAATTTAATACGGAGTGTGAGAGAGTAATTTATTTTGGGGTGTTTATAGATAAACTGAGGCGTAACCCATTTTAATGGTGATACAACAGTGATAAGTGTACTCTTAATGACAATGAATAAATTCGGGTATATATTACAATGATGGGTAATAAATACAACTGTTTAGTTAAATAATGAACCTCTGATGGATGTTAGTTAGAGTGAGAGAGATGCAAGCACTCTAGTTACACCTAAGGTAGGCAGGAAAACACTAGAGTATTGAAAGAATCGTGTTTAAATATAAATAAATGCCTGAGTTCCTGGTAAGAACTAGACAAATGCATTAATGGAGGAGTATAAAAACTCTTGTTTGCAATGAATATCTCAAAGATGTATTTTTGTTCAAAGGTCTTGCAATTTATCAAATGATAAATGGGGTACATATAGACTCAAGTTGCACCGAGGAACCGCATGAACATTAAACTATGGGTTAGACTACCATACCTAACATGTCATAACCAGTAAATACTAACTGAAATTCTCAAGTGACCATATGTTGTTTTAGGTGGCACCATAGGTTTGTTAGTACTTTTACGGCCAACTTCTCACCAACACTTTATTGAGGTAAGTTTGACTATAACATGTGTAAATTATAACTTCACTAGAATCTTTTATGGAAATATACTATTTTGATACCAAAACTCTATGGTTGATAAATGAATAAGATCATGGTTTCTTGAGTAATGCTCATTCGAGCTAAACTAGGTGTTTTACCTAGTATATCTAAAATGGTTAATCATGCCATAACGACGCCTTTTTTATCTATCCTCCAAACCAATTCCCTCAGAAGTTTCCAAGTACCTTTCCTCCATAGAATATGAAAGGTCTTCTATTTTTTGCCAGACCTTGTCCATTATTGGTACGAAGTAACCTTGTCAATATTACAACATTGCTCATAAGTGCATAGAAATAGATAAAATACATGGTGAATCAACTCTCTTCTTCTGGAAAGCTTTCTTAGTCTTTGATTAAGCTCCACTTCATCTTTATATGTCATTATTCCCTTAATCAAGAGGTTTATCTCAAAGTAATCAGGCTTATCTATAATCCCCTCCTATATTTTCCCCCACATAGAGAGAGTTATTGTGCAAACAAGAACTTTTTGTATGAAGCACCTTTAATTAACACATCATTATTTGAAACATCTTTAGCTTAAACATCAAAAATCGAAAAAACTTGAGTTTGAGCACGTCAGCTAAATCTTTGAATATCTCTAGCATTTAATGTTATATTCATATCACTTGCCAACTTTGTTTCCGTTTTTACAGTGGCACCTTGGGGGTAAACTCTGAATTACCTCGGTTCATACCACATTCATTTTGCCTCCAATTTTCAAAATATACATGGGATATTGAATCGTCGAGGAGCCTCAATGGCTATTTTTTCCAATGATTTAATTAGCCTTTCATCCTTTCATTTAAAACTTTCATGTAAGATTTTCCATTTAATAAATTAGATCTTTTATTATCTATAGAGAAAAGTTGTTATTTGTTGCCTTAAACCTCCATCGAACTTCATTCCAATCTCAATTTTATTGTAATTTTCTGTTGGTATTGTTTATATACCACTCTCACAATCTTTATATCGTTAAAACCCTTATGAATTAAGATGGTGCCTCTTCAAGTAGGTTTGGTAAGGTTTTAAACAAGTCTTCCAGCAAAGATGCCACCATTGAGTTGGTTGGACACAATGCCTTGTATAGCCTCTATTATTATGATCATTTCTTTAGAAATGATGTTTTGTTTGCTGAAATGTTAAGGGAGTTTCAATAAACACTTCAGGGCATTGATGAGACTCTCTTGATAGCATCGAATCCATATTTTATGAAAACTATCACACAAACAGGAACATTCATATTGAATTATCAAGAAATATAAATATTGATTTTGCGGAAGCGTACCTGAATCCATGACAGAAAGTTAAAATATCTGAGTCTGAGGTCTTATGCTCTTCCAGATCAACACTTTTATTTCCTTTCTAAATTTCTCTCTGACAATGGGAATCAGAAGATTGGTGTTGTGTGATCTGGGAACCATGACCCCTATTTATAACACAATCGCGTCTTTTCATATTTCGTATATTTCTATTTTAACCCATCATAAAAATAAAAATTACACTTGTCTCTACACAATAAAACCCACACTTTAATAATACATTAGTAAGGCCCCAAAACTTAAATTAATCACTTTAATTGGCCTACTTTTATTTGATAGCCTATAATTCATATTTATTTTATATATAAGCCCATATATTAAATTTTACTCTAACAATCTCCCACTTGGGCTATATATATATATATGTAAGTTTATAATTTTGAATTATACTTTATGAGCTCATGAGTTTTAGCTATCAAAACTTTATGTATCTTAACAATCTTGTCTATTAATTGCACCAATATAGAATCAAAGCGATCGTCATTACATATTTCGTAAGTAGACCCATCAATGATCACATATATCAATGCAACTAATGGCAAAGATCAAGTGTGGATGTGTAGCATGAAAATTTCATGCAATGTGATCTTAACATGCCTATTTCCAACTGGTCCTCCTTAAACCTTAGTGAGATCAAACCATATAAAGTTAGAGTGAATATAAACTTAATACTTTACTGCAGTAAATAACCATACAATATCCATTAAATCAAATATGTCTATGAAAGCATATAAAATACAAACTCCCACTAAACTGACATATCCTGAAAAGAAATTACACCCATATGAGCAGTGTGCTCATGAAAGACCTTGGGTGGTAATCCCTTAGTCAGCAGATATTCATTTGGTATCATGAGATTTAGGCTTGATTGGGGAGATTCCTTTACTCTCACATTGTGTTCAAATGATGAAGTGGTTCTCCTAGAAGATTTGTTGCATTATCAAAGTACATTTATGGAAAGTATAAAGACATGTGTCTTAAGATGGGTATTGGGTGTGCATCTCTTTTATTTCAAGACTTTATATTATCCCAAAATAACCTTGTTATTTTGTTGTTAGTATCATGATGGAGTGTTATTTCTCACACCTTCATGATAGCTTGGGGGTGGGGGAGTTAGCCATCACTCTTAAGGATGTTTGACAACTGATAGGTTTAGAACCACGTAGTCATTTTCCCTATAATGCCACACCAATGGAGGAAGTTGAGAAAAATGAGCGTGCTCATCTAGATAAAGTAGTTTATGAAATTTTAGGTGATGTTACCAAGGCTACTTTTTAACGATTTATCAAGTATTTCTTCAAGGCCCATATTAAGTTAATGGAAAATAAGAAAGAAAGTGGGCTAAGCTATATGTGCCTTTTGGTTAAAGTTAGGGAAAATATTTTGTATAACCTAGCAAACCTAATGATCAAGCATGTCGGGACTTGGTCAAATTTCAATCAGGGTGGCTAATGGAGTCAAGATTCCTATGGCAACTATTACTATAAGGTCATTGTATAGTTGTTGGACATGTGTTATCTTGACATGGAGCGCTCAATCGGTCATTATAACGTATCAAACTTTGACAACACTATCTTGTTAATGGGATTCCTTTATGCTAAATTGACCCAGCTTTACCCCAAAGCTCAGACCATTTGCTTCCTTTCTCTAAAATGTTCCCTCATAAGATAATGGAATAAGAAACAAAGAAATAAAACCTTTCTTGCATTTTGATTTATGGATATTAGAATTTGATGGACATCCATATATTGGATAAATCAATTCTAATACTGGTTATCTTAAAGAAAATCTTCCACGGTATAAGTCCTTAACGGGAAAAAAATATGTTAAGGATGATATATCACTCTTCTAATCTCCCCCATATTTTTTCCAACTCATTTTGAATGGGAGATTAGGATGAGTCCTACAACCCCTATAGAAGTTCCAGGCAATTTGATTACGACCAAGGGATACCAATGCCTTTTTATAGGTATGATCGGATAAATAAGTCTTTTTTATCTACCAATTTTTTCTTCACCAAGAAAAGTGTGTTTGTTCATTGTGCGGAGCATCAAGTTCTGGTTCTTCCTAGTGAGAACAAAATATGATTGTGACACCCCGCCTAATTAAATACCGGGTGATCAGTCCTTTATAAAATTAAACCAGAATATCCGGTTGGTACAGATTATGCATCACTGTCGAAAACTCAAATTTTGATTAATAAAATCAAACCACCTAATATTTAAAAAGGTTGATGTCAAAATTTTATCTTGTTATTAACCATCATATAAAAAGGGAAATATTTAATCACCATACATCACAATATCAATAAGGAAATAACTAACTAAGTTTAAATAGAGAACTGAAGTAAATATTTCCAATGAAAATCCCATACAATAATCCAATACATGAAATCAAAGGCTAATGCGAAAATAAAATAACTCTAAATCTCTGACTGTAAAATAGGAGGGACGACATGTCCAACTGAAATAAATAAGTGATGAATAAAGAGAAATAGACTCAGAAGCGTCTACTAAAAATATCCTATAACTTCCACATCAGCTACAGCTCGGCAAATGAATGGAATCTCTTAAGCCTGGTGTCCATGTGGCTGAGCACCTAAAATAATTAAATAAGAAATGAGAGTTGAAGAAAAATGGGTCAAAGCCCAAGTAGAAAACAGTTTAAATATAGCAAGTGCTTAAATTGATTAATTAGCACAATATTAATCATGTTAACTTAGCGTACTCACTTAAGATGCTCACCTCTCCTCTAATGTGCATGCCCAGCGAGCCTAGCTACCCATACTAGTCACGATACTCTATCTGACTATACATAGTATAATTACTATACCGGATATTATATTTAAATATCTTGAAGACAATATATCTCTAATATTTGGGAATTGGTTTAAAAATACTTTAACTCATTCTCATATCATTCTTAATTCTTAACTGGTAATCTAATAAGTATAAACTTTAATAACGCAGCCAATATGAAACACATAATAGGAACTCAGTATACATATATAAATCTCACTATGTACACATACTAATACTTATATCAATATTGTACCCATGGTTAAGAAACCCCTGGTGCTAGGCATACTCGACTATCTAGTCCCATTGAAAACGCTCACGCATGAACGACAATAGGTTCAATCTCTCAGGAACCAATAAAACATATACACATATTGGAGGCGAACAAGGTCCCAAGCCGATGGGCTACGCAAATACCTATGCACCCATAGGACCATCACCACTATCGTTCTCACAGATAGCCGGTACCTAGGTTCCATGCTCTAGTGGTACGACTCAAAATCCCCCGAAGGCACACAAGATATGGTCGTCCACAACGCGCTAACCTACGTTCGATAGCTAGTAGCTATGTATGTCATAGACATAATATTCCAAGTAATAAGCATGCTCACAACTTATTTAATTTAATAGGCATTCACGCAACCCTGTTACCATAATACATAAGTAATATTAACGTCTCTACTCACCACGATATCCATTTATATATAACCTCTCTAGGACTTACATTCTCTCATAGGTTTCCATGCAAGTTCAATACCTAGAGTATCATTACACCTTGAATTGCCTAAAACTTTGGATTCTAAGTCACCCGTTACTCACGTAGGTTAATACACTCGCTTGGATAAAACTAGGATGATTTTAAACTTGAAAGAACCCTAAAAACCCATTTTGTACTCTCGTTAGAAGTTAAGGGATTCTTATTCGAACGAGGTCGTTCGAATGAACTCAACAACTCGCTAGAAGGGTCATTGGAAACCTCGTTAGAAGGCTCATTCAAATGAGGTTGTTCGAACGACCTGGGCAGGTCTTCGAACGAGATTTCTGAACTAGCCTTGTTCTTCCCCAAACTGAGTTTTCTCCAATTTTCATTCTTCAATTTCGTTCCAAACTCAACCCAATCCCAATGTAATTGTTTTTAATCTATTCTAAATTACCATAGGACACTTCCTAACACAAATTAGAGGTTAAATCCTCGTGGAATCAACTGAATCCAATAAATTACTCATTTTCTTATAAATCTCTTTGGTATGAGCCCAGAAATTTCTAGTCCTTCATACCCCCCAATTAATTTCGTGATTTCAACATTTAATTACCAACATTCACAGTTCTAAGAAGGGAATTTCTTCTACATGCCAACCTATTTCCAATTCATAGGGTTTCTTTACAAATTAGTCTAATTAAACCCTACTTTTCATTACAATAATTTCATCTCGTTTAATCTAAATTAACATGAATAATTTATGTTAAAAGAGGATCAAGATAAACACTTGCCTTGGAATGGGTTTCTGATACTTGGATTAAAATTGGTATGGGAATGATCCTCTTGACACGATCTACGCGTTGGTGTAATTCTTGGTGCGAAAACTTGAGTTCTTGGCTTAGGATCCAATGGAGTCTTCTTCTTCCTTCTCTCTCTCTCTCTCTCTCTCTCTCTCTCTCTCTCTCTCTCACGTATATTGAAAACTGACAGTAACCTCTAACCCACATTGCTTTTAATTAAACGAATTTTCGTCCATTTAATTTCCCAAAATTCCAAAAGACGATCATACCCCTTTGGGGTTCTATTTTGGGCTAAAATGTCCCGGACTCCAAATAAAACACCCGAGTAGTGTTTTTTGACTATTTTGACCCTTCCAGACACACTGGCACACTCAAAATAGTTGTTCGAGTTATATAAAATAATTTACCTTTTTAACCCCCAAATATATAAGAGTGACGCGACTCATACGCGCGTCCCGAATAATTATATTTTAACTGTCGTGTATCTCACCCCCGACCATATTATTATTTTTGAAACCATATATTACGTATTATTTCCGAAACCATCAATTACATTACTCACTACGTAATGTTCAAACTCAACATGATCTCAACATAATTATTTTCGATACCTACAAACTCTCGTCACGCTAGTAATTATTACCATAAAGTCGGATTAATTATGAAATGAATTTTCTCTTAAACTAATTAAATCCCAATTTCCATAATTTCATAATAAAATAAATATGCGTGAAAATACGGGGTATTACTTACTTCCCCCATAATAACAAAATTTTGTCCCGAAATTCGAGAATGAAAATATACTTGGCAAGAATAACTCTTGATAACGTTCATGCATTTCATCCTCGTGCTCCCAGGTATATTCCTCAACATTATGGTGTTTCCACTGAACACGGACTAGTGGTATTATCTTCAACCTCAACTTCCTCTCACTACGGTCTAGGATAGTAACCGACCCTTCCTCGTAGGATCTATCAGGTTGTAAACCGATCTCCTCCAACGCAATGTGAATGTGGGCCAAATCATCTCTAAGATATCTCCTCAGAGAAGAGATATGGAACACATCATGAACCCTATGCAAGTACTCTGGTAACCCAAGTCTATAAGCAACTGGCCCAATCCTCTCGATAGTGGGGAATGTCCCTACATACCTAGGTACCAACTTCCCCTTCTTCCCAAAATGCATAACTCCCTTTATAGGAGACACCCTAAGTAACACTTGATCCCCAATATTGAACTCTCAGAAATACCACTTAGCATTGGCATAGCTCTTCTGCCGATCTTGAGCAACCCGAATATGGCTCCGTATCAACTCTATCCTCGCCGAAGTATCTTGAACCAACTTTGGGCCAAGTAATTTGTTGTCCCCCACCTCTAACCAACATGCTGGGGAATGATAAGGCCTGCCGTATAGTGACTCGAATGGAGCCATACTAATAGTAAAGTGGTATGAGTTGTTATAGGCAAATTCCACCAGTGGAAGGTACTACTCCCAACCTTTGCCAAAATCGATAATGCACATACGCAACATGTCCTATAACATCTGATTTATTCGCTCGGTCTGTCCATCCGTCTGCGGGTGATAAGTTGTACTCAGTCACAACTCCGTACCCATTGCCTCCTGTAAACTTTCCCAGAACCGAGACACAAACACCTTATCTCTGTCAGACACAATGTTGAGAGGCACCTCGTGATGTCTTACTATCTCTGCTAAGAATATTTGGGCATATTGTCCCGTATTATAATCCATCCAAACTAGTAGAAAGTGGGTTACCTTGTTCAACCGATCCACTATCACCCATATCGAATCATAACCCCTCTGCGATGTGGGTAGTCCCGTGATAAATTCCATGGAAATGTTCTCTTATTTCCACATAGGAACCTTTAATGGTTATAGAAGTCCCATCGATCTCTGATGGTCCACCTTTACTAGCTGACAATTGGCACATTTCGAGACGAACTCGGCAATATCCTTCTTCAACCCGCTCCACCAGTACTGCCTTCGCATATCTTTGTACATCTTATCCCCATCGGGATGTACCACAAATCGTGAACTATGCGACTCTATCATTATCTCGTGTCACAAGTCTTCCCACTCAGGGATAAACAACCTTCCATTGAAACATAAACCCCCATCTGAACCCATGGTATAAGACTCGGCCCCCTCTGCTAGAAGCTGTACTATATGACTCTGGCATAACAGATCAGTTGCCTGAGCCTGTACTACTCTCAAAATAATCTGGGGCGTAACTGTCAGCGCAGACATGAATGATCGATCCACTGCATCCTGGTGTCCTAACTCTTTCCATTTTGCTTTCCACACTTCGGCCACCTCCCCTACCGACCTACGGCTCAACACGTCTGCCACCACGTTAGCCTTTCCCGGGTGGTATTGGCTATTAAAATGATAATCCTTCACAAACTCAAGCCACCGGCGCTGATGCATATTTAGCTCCTTCTATGTGAAGAGATACTATAATGACTTGTGATCTGTGAACAAGCAAAATTTCTCTCCCAGGTGGTAATGTCTCTAAATCCGAAGTGCAAACACGACCACTGCCAACTCTAAGTCTTGGGTGGGGTAATTCCTCTCGTGAGGCATAAGCTATTGCCTTATCCTCATGTTGAAGTACACCCCCAAGTCCTAAAAAGGATGCATCAGTGTAGACTAGATACTCCACTCCCAGCCTAGATAATGCTAATACTGGTGCTGAGGTTAACTTGTCTTTAAACTCATCAAAGTCCAACTGACAGGCGTCACTCCAGATAAATGACACCCCTTAGTGAGTCAAGTGTGTCAACGGACCCGCTATCTTCGAAAACCCTCGAATAACCCTCCTGTAGTATCCGGCTAGGCCCAAGAAACTGTGAATTTTCAAGGTTATATGTTCTTATTTTAATTCGTGGAATATACACACGCAATCCAATTGAAACTTAGCTAAGAAGATATATTCTCCAATTTTAATTTATGTAGCAGATTCACAAGTTCGCAAGAACAAATTTCGATTAATGCAATGAGATTGATAGCTAGGTTAATTAAAATAAAATTATTCCAATTTAGCCATTTTATCCTAAGCATACATCTAGGTGATTTAATTAAGTAAAATGTGAAAATCCCAACCACAACGCGCCAATGTACGAGGAAAACCCAAATGGGAAAAACCTCAGACGGCTGGGCCTAGACAAAAACCACTACAAAATAAGTTTTACAAGAGACTCAAAAGACTTATAGACATTGACTCACTCAAGACATGCTTATGCCGTCCTCGACCTCCGAATTTGCAGTACGCGAAGCTCCAACGCGTTGCTCGACACTCCTCGTGACGCGGTATCCACTGAAGCCCAAAACCACCGTCTCCACTAAGCTTGAATGCAGAGATCCACCGCAAACTTTCTTGTTGAATGTCAAGTTGATTGAAGGGGTTTTGTTTCAAAAGTTGAAAATGGTGTTGGAGATTAATTTTGCCAAAAAGAGGGAAGTTATGAAAAAAACGCTCTAAAGAGAATATGGAACTTCCTTAGATTAAGAAACTCATTTTCGTCCATATGATATAACTGAAAAAGTAGTGAACCAAAAGAGTTGTTGGAAAAATAACTGTTGAAAAATAAGTTAAAAAATTCAGATGTGGAAGAACTCGTTCGAACGAGGTTGTTCAAACGACTTGTCGTTCGAACGAGTTATCTAACGAAATTCCAGTATCGAATTAGATAGGTCGTTAGAAATAACGTTCAAACGAGATCGTTCGAACGACATTTCTAACGAACTTCTAATGAGTTTCCAATACAGGCTGGGGAATGTCATTAGATCTAGGTCATTCGAACAACCTGGATAAAACTTCGAACGAGATTTCTGATTTTTCAATAAACTGTTCAAATTAATTTCAAAAATAGTTCTTTATGAAAATTAATTATTTACGAACATTATTCTATATGGAAATTTCTCGTTTATAAAAAATACTCCAACGCATAAAATTGATTTTGGTCATATACCTTTTAGAATAGCGAACATGGCGTGCATATTGATGTCGCATGAACTTTGGATGCAATGCTCGAATCTTTACGTTATATGGTGCTTGATGAGGAATGACCCAAAATTGTTTTATCCAACGAAATTTAGCCAATATAACAAATGACTCGATTGGAAATTTGTCCTTACAAATCTCCCCCTTTGGCTATTCCGGGACAAAACAGAATAAATAAAAAAGAAATAAAACACTGAATTTGCTAAGCCAGCCGTCAAGACGATTCTAAAGCCCGTCCCAAAAACCCTAAAAAAAGACAGACTCAATGACACGACTCACGATGCTGCAAGAGAGTAGGGGAAGTAGAGAATGAAACATATATAAAACAATGTGTTAGCATATGTTGTGAATGGTAAATGAACTCCCCTTAAACTATGCATATGTTGAATATTTAAAAATTAAATCCCCCTAAATATGAATTCCCATTAATTAATGTTTCTCCCCCTTTTTATCCGGAAAAGACAAAGGGATGAATAGCCTGCATGGTAAAAGATAATCGAGAGAAACAAGAGGCAATAAATCCAATAAGAATAATTGACAAAGGAAATAACATGAAAATTCATTAATTGATAAGGGAAATGCCAAATATTCAAGGTGCATACATCATAAGAAAAAAAATCCAAACCAAAGGAAACAATACAAGAAATAAAATAGCCACTCATCCTCATAAATATATTGAGAAAGGAAATTAAAAACAAGTACATCAAGGGGCAGGAGCATCATGTGGAGAATCATTGGGAAGAGAGTCGGAGCCAGAACCGGATTAGCTTGCACCGTGGAGAATCTCCATACGATGAATGGAATCAAGGTGCTCTAACTAAAGACATTCCCGACGGGCCTGGGCTTCATCTCTACGCGCTTGGGCCTCCTCCCGGCGAGCTTGTGCCTCTCGGTCCTGTTGCTTGGAAACCAAAAGCTCCTGCAAAAGCTCCCTGTCTTGACGTCGATCCTCCTGAATCTGCTCAACTTGTGAACGAACAAACCAAATATTATCCGACTCTATGGGTGCGGGAGCATAAGAAGAGGAGGGGCGATGGATAGAGCGAGAGGGTGCGGGACGACTGGGGGCAGGGTGGGAGGATGTGGCGGAGTGAGAGGAGGTGGAGGGAGTGAGGTGAGGGGTATCGGGGGGAAAATGACCACGAGACCGGATGATCGAGGACATGCCAATGGTTTGATATTTGGTGATGGGGACATCGGTGGATAGGCGGGGGCAGCCGACGACAAGACAAATTCGGGTAATGATATCCACAAATGGGAGGGCTTGGTGAGCGGGACTGGAAGGGAGGATCCTAATCATCCGAATGACACTAAAGATGAAGGCGGTGAGGTCGATGTCAGCCCAAATGCTAATGGCAAACATAAGGTCCACGTGCATTTTGGTTATTTTGGTTGTGTTCGCACGTGGAATAAGACAAGCACACACGATCCAATTAAGGATCATGAAATCAGGATGTAAGTGTTTGTGGAAGATTGTGACAGTGCCGGGAGGGAGGAACCTAAAAACGGTGCTTATAATGAGAGAAGGGTCGGGACGAGTATCGGATGTCCATGGGAAGGAGGGATTAGTGAGCCTAGGTAAGGGGATGAGTTGAGCAATGGATTCGGGAGAGACAATAATCTCCTGAACGTGCACACGAGAATAAATATTATTCTCCTTATCATGCATTCCAAAATAAAATTCCCGAATGAGGTCGGGAAAAACAGTGTCCGTGAGTGAGAATAGGGTGTCCCACCCTAAATCAGAAAGCCACGAATGCACAGTGGTGCCGTGGAGGGATTGGAGATTAACAATTTTCTCCCGAACAATAGAGCGTGTAGAGAAACCTTGGGTGTGGTAAAGAGTGTGAGCGGTGAGTGACCACTAACGTAGCCTAAGGTCAGGTATAGCTGCATTGGCATTAGACTCCTCATCGGGGGAAGATGAGCATTCCTTGGGAGAGTCACGAATGCGACGTGGGTGACGGTTACGGGCCATGTGAAACTAGAATGAGACTAGAACCTACTCGAACAAAATTCCAACCAAACCACCGAACACCAACAATCCAGCAAACTAATCAGTAATATGCCCATCCTCCATTAGGTATAAATGAAAATAAAAGGAAAAAAAAAATAGTTAAGATAAATTCCATGAAATTAAAAAATTTAATTTGAGAACACTGATATTATCATGGAATAGATCTTAACTAGGAGCAACACACACAAAAATCAGAGAGAATAAAATGGCCCCAAATTTTTTTTAGAGAGATACACACATTTATATATGAAAGTGGGGTAACAAAAGAAAAAATCATTTTGGATTAAAAATGGGACCCAATAGCATATATATATATATATATATATATATATGGAGAGCAATGTAAAAAGAATAATGATACCTCGAAGAGAAGAGGTAAGCAGCAAACTCAAAAATCTACAGAGCAAAGGGTGGAACTAAATGGGGTTAATGGAGGAGGTGAAGAGAGGTTGAAGCATGGGAAAATGAGAGAGTATGGGAGAGAGGGGGATAGTGGGTAATGGGGTAAGGATAAAGGGATAATGGAAGAGTGTTGGGGAAGTGGGAAGAATTATGGGAAATGGGAAATGTGGGCAGAAACAAGGGGAAAAGGCTGAGGCGGTAGTTTTTGGGGAAACAAAATCGCAGATTTTAAACCCAGGTCATTCGAACGAGTGATGTATTTCGAACGAAGTTCCAGTAGCGAATTTGGAATTTCGTTAGATATATTGTTAGAAGTTCATTCGAACGAACTTTTCGTTCGAACGACATTACGAACAAAGTTTCAGAAAGGGGGTTAGAAATCTCGTTCGAACGAGAATTTCTGACGAAAATCAATATTTTTAAATAAAAATAAAATAAAATAGAGTTTAAAAAATAGCATAATAACAGGAATTGGGAAGGCCAAAACAATGCCAAAATGTGGATTTTAATAGGCCTAGCTTTTGGAAACATATCCAAATAGTGGGAGCAAGAATGTAGGGGTGTGAACAATACGAGTGAGAGTTTTTAGCCAAAACAATGTACAAGTGAGGAATGCCAAACAATATATAAGCGCAATATTCACTCACATTACCCTTGTGTCAAAAAGAAAATATTATTGAACAATTAAACACGAATGCAACAAGCATGCAAAATAGATGATTCTCTCGCCAATAATATCACAATGAGAAAGCAATGAATCGATTAAATGTGCATGCCCATTGATCTTCAACTTATATCTCCCATGAGCAACAATAGATTGAGACTATTCTTTTTGAAGAATCAATCAAGCTAATTATTTTTTTCCTTGGCATTATATATCATTTTTAATGCTTCTATTTTAGGCACACAATTGAGAATGCAAATGGAGGCTTTTCACGCAAAAACTTTATGTTTTTCGCAGCCCGAGTCCATTGCTTGAAACGGAAACCAACCGAAAGAATATAATTATTTTTGTTTCAATCCGGGCAACAGATGATCATGCGTAATTTCGATTGCTTATAATAGATGTGACAGGATTGAGAAGACAACATCAAATCTCATTTTGCAAGTACAATGTGAACAAGATATCCACAATATTTCGTGAATGGTGTGTGAAAAAGGCAAAGGTTCGAGGAAATCACAAAAATAAATATCATAAAAGAGCATTTTTGTGCACAAGATAAACAAGGTCTGGATTAACTACTCATCGAAATCCATGTGGACATGGAAAAAGATAGTGCTCCGAATACATTGACCACAAAGCCATATAGACAAAAAAAATTTGAAATCTTTTCTAACCATTCCCGTTTTTCCTTGAAAATAAGAGAGAAATATTTTTGAAATTTTGAATAAAATATATACAAAAGTGATCTAGTTCATAGGTATAAAATTATACGAGAGAAACAACCTAAACTAGATAAACGGCTTCGGTCTTAATCAATGGAGCAAAACCCCAATTGATTTCCTAAGGTTTTCAAACCTAAGGGAATTTAGAGGTTTAGTAAAGATTTCGGTCAATTGTTGATCGGTATAAACGAAGCTTAGAGAAACGATTTTCTCTTCAACCAAGTCACGAATAAAATGTTCACGGATCTTAATATGCTTGGTTCTAGAATGTTGAACGGGATTATGGGAAAGGTGAATTGCACTAGTATTGTCGTAATAGATAGTCATAGTGCCTTGGGAAATACCGTAATCTTCCAACATTTGTTTCATCCAAATGAGTTGAGTGCAATAACTCCCGGCGATAATGTATACGGACTCCGTCGTGGATAAAGAAATAGAATTTTGTTTCTTGCTCATCCATGAGACAAGTGCACTTCCAAAATAGAAACAACCGCCAGATGTACTTTTACATCCATCAACATCTCCTGCCCAATCGTCGTCCGAATAGGCCGATAGACAATCATTTGTGTCGAAAGAATACCAAATTCCAAAAGACAGGGTCCCACTCACATATTTGATAATACGTTTAATGGCAAGTAAATGAGACTCTTTTGGAGCGTCTTGATAGCGTGCACAAACTCCTACACTAAAGGAAATATTTGGACGACTAGCGGTTAGGCAAAGTAAACTACCTATCATACTTCTAAAAAGTGTGTGCTCTACATCCTTTCCTTTAGTATCCTTACTAAGTTTAATTGATGAACTCAGAGGAGTAAGAGCATGTTTAGAGGATTCGAGTTTAAATTTCTCAATAAGGTCTTTAACATACTTAGTTTGGGACAAAAATATCCCACTTTTGAGTTGACGAACTTGAAGACCTAGAAAGAAAGTAAGTTCACCTACCATACTCATCTCAAATTCATTGTGCATTTTTTTAAAAAAATTTGAGTATGTTTGTCACACGTAGACCCAAAAACTATGTCGTCGACATATACTTAAGCAACTAGGATAGCATTTTCATCACGATGAACGAAAAGTGTCATATCTACTCCCCCTCTCAAAAAGCCACGAGAAAGGAGATAAGAAGTGAGTCTTTCGTACCAAGCACGGGGTGCTTGTTTCAAGACAAATAGCGCTTTCTTTAGGAAGAAGACATGAGTAGGATGGTTTGGGTCCTCAAACCCTTCAGATTGTTCAACATAGACTTCTTCTTGAATAATACCATTTAAAAAGGCACTTTTTACATCCATTTGATATAATTTAAATTGGAGGTGACATGCTATGGCGAGTAAAAGGCGAACCGATTCTAACCTAGCAACAGGAGCAAAAGTTTCTTCAAAGTCAACACCTTCTATTTGGGTGTATCCTTGTGCAACCAATCTAGCTTTATTACGGACAATGACACCATTTTCATCCATTTTATTTTCAAAAATCCATTTGGTTCCAATGACATTCGTATTAGAAGGCCTAGGGACTAATTCCCAAACATCATTTTTCTTAAATTGAAACAGTTCTTCTTGCATAGCATTAATCCAATGTTCATCTTTTAATGCTTCTTTAAAGTTTTTAGGTGCAATTTTAGAAGTATAGCATAGATAGGTAACTTCATTTTCTAATTGCGCCCTAGTCTTGACACCTACCTCGGGATTAGGCCTGGCAATTCGGGTTGCCATGTCGTGTTCGGGTCGTGTCGAGACCTGATATTTCTAGACATACCGTTGACACGAACACGACCCGTTTAAGTAATCGTGTCATTGTACCTGACTCGAACACGAACCTGTTTATATATAGGTTACCCGACACGACCCGTCTAACCCGTTTAATAAACAGGTCTTGTCCAACCCGCTAACACGACACAAGCCGTTTAACCTATTTAATAAATAGGTCGTGTCCAACCCGCTAGAAAAACACAACCTGTTTAACCTGCTTAATAAATAGGTCATCTGCAAGGGGAACCTGTTTACATGATCCACAATGACCTGTTTATGAGATTAAATAATTTTCACTATTTATTTCTAAACACAATTTAACAAATAAACATCACAACATTAATCAAAAAAATATTTGTCAAATCTAATAAACATAACATAATAATACCAACAACATTTAGTCATTATCCAAATAACATCATCCAAATAACATAATAATACCAAATCTAATCCATTATCTATTACAACACATTCAAATCTCTAAAATTCAAATTACAATTTATAAATCTTCAACCAAATTGCAAAAATATGTCATTCTCCACTCTATCCAAAAGCTAGTCTCCTTCCATTTCATTCCATGCCTACGAACAAAAAAAGTAATGAGTACAACGCACAATAAGATTAAAAAAACAAATAGGATACTTAATTAAACTATATATTAATATGCAATATTTACCTCATCTGCAATTGATTGATGTTTTTTTGAAACCGATCTCATGTTTTCACCCCAAGTGCTATACAGAAATATACAATATCAAAATATATAACTCATAAGTACACAATAACTTATCACATGAATTTAACATAACAATTTGCTCACCGGAAATAGAGGTCGAGCATTGAGCATCAGATGATTGACTTTCTTCTTTGTTAATATCCAAATTCAAGATATCCTCGGTGAGATCGTCAATGTGAGCTTGTTCCACTTCTACATTCATAATTATTAAGTATATCAAAAGTTGTAATGATAAAAGTACTAGAACAATTGTATTATAATTTATATTAACCATTAATAATTACCAATAGCACCAAAAAGCCAATCTTTTGTGCAAAGCAACGCCTCGGCCACCTCCGGTTTCAATGAACTTCTATATTGATCAATTATCCTCCCACCCATGCTAAAGGCCGACTCTGAAGCCACAGTTGATATAGGAATGCTCAATACATCTCTTTCCATTGATGCGAGTTGGGGATACCTAAATTGATTTTCTTTCCAAAATGTCAAAATGTCCAAATTGGTACTCCTTTCAATCCTTGGTTCGTCCAAATAAAGTTCAAGTTGTGACTTTTGAGAACAATAACTAAATTCCGCACTTTCAAAATCATCAAACTCCTACAAAATAAGATGAAAAAAATATAAATATGAATTAAAAAAGACCTAAATTTGAAGTCAATAGAACTTAACAAATGTACTTAATATTTACCTTCAAAACATCACGTGTATCATCCATGGTAAATGAATCATGATTAAAGTTATCACCCGTTTTGTTTTGTGCCGAGGTAAAAGGAAGCTTAACATCATATTCACCAAAGAGGATGAACAAATTTTCTCGTACTTCCGCAAATTCAAGTGAGGCCATCCCATACACTTTCTTGTAGCAAAAATCCACAAAATGAATTTTTTACCGAGGATCTAATATCACCGCTATAGCTAATATCATGCTAAAATCTGCCCAATACTTCTCAAACTTTGCGTACATCATCACGGCCATGTTTTGTAAGTATGGATCACTACTTTCCATGTGTTTCTTTAATGTCAAATGCGCCATAAACACTAAAGGTAAGTACAAGTTTGCAGTAGGATATTTCGTGCCCAAGAAAATACAAGTTAAACTATAAAAAACACTTAAGAACTTGCATATTTTCTCAATCTTCGCCCACTCACTCTCCGAAGGACAATGCTTATAATTAGAATCACTTAATTCCAAATGGGAAAACACATCACGAAAAAAAAGTGCACTCTCAAGCATTATAAATGTGGAATTCCATCTCGTGGGAACATCTTGTCTTAAACCTCTTTTAACATCAAGTGACAACAATTTCGCGCATTCAACAAAGCTTACTTTCCTCGCTTGTGATCCCTTAATGTACTTACAACTTTCACGAATTTTTTGCACACCCACATCAATTTCTTTTAAACCATCTTGAACTATCAAATTGAGGATGTGTGCACAAGATCTAATATGAAAGAAGTCACCATTGCATAAAAGTGATTTCCTAGCATTCAATTGTGTACGACACATACTAACAAATGTATCATTTGATGAAGCATTATCAAGGGTCACGGAAAATAATTTTTTTTCTATCCCCCAATCCCTTAAAAAGGAGAAAATTTTATCACACAAAGAGATACCATTATGGGGCGGAGCCATGTATGAAAAATTTAAAACCCTTTTTTGTAACACCCAATCCTTGTCAATAAAATGTATCATGACACATATGTACCCATCTGTTACAACTGATGACCATAAATCAGAAGTTAAACACACTCTACCGGGAGCTACATCCAGCATTCTCTTAATATTGACCTTATCTCTATGAAACATTTTCAAAACATCTGCTTTTGCGGTGTTACGGGATATGAGTGGTGCATCCTCACGTATATAAGAGAAAATTGCTCTTATACCCTTGTATTCAACAAATGAAAAAGGTAAATCATGCATTATGATTGAGGCAATTAACATCTCCCTAAATAATTCGGGACTAAATTTTGGGGCACCCAAATATATTGAATCAGAACCAATTTGTTGTTGAACAATTAACTGCCCAATATCACGTGTAGTAATTTTTTGACATCTATTCTTATGTCGCGATAAATTACCGGTTCCGTACCTGCTATCGCAAATGAAGACGGACCCACATTTCTTACACTTACATCTTTGCTTGCCATCAACGCCATTTTATTTGAGAATTTCAAAGAATGGCCACACGTTAGAAGTGCATCGTCTTTTGCGCTTTCCACCCTTAATTTGGCTTTTAGCAGATTCTTTATTCAGATCCACAACATCATCGTCCTCCTCCTCATCCATTATTTCATCAACATCAATAGAATTGTCAACTGAATTAACATCAACTCCATCAGATTCCATCTGCAAAGAATAAAATAAAATGGATTTGTATGTTTTGTCAAAAAACTAAAATGGAATCTGAAGTGAATGTGTAGAAAAATTGAACTTAAATGTGTACAAAATGGAATTTGAAATCAATGTGCTGAAAAAAAATCAATACCAGAAATCAATAACATAAATCTAATTTACCTGCTGAAAAAAAATTCTGTACCTGAAAAAAAAATCAGAAATAGAAAATCAAAAATCAGAAATAACAGAAATCAGTACCTGAAAAAAAATCAAAAATATAAAATCAAAAATGTGTTTCTAAAACAATTAAAACAGCAAGGGACTTAATGTGTAAAGCATCCTAATCAGCCCATATGAAAAAGCACGCTTCTTAATTTTGTTTGGTTTAGTGGTTCTCCTAACAAATTTGGTACAGATAATATTATGTCCTAATTTTTGTTCAGGATTCTTGGTTTCGATGGCTTCAATTTAAGGTTTATATGGTGAACATATTCTAACATTAAAGAAAACTCTTTCATATATTATATAGATAAGTTACCTATCTGAAATTGTAGCTCAAAAAGAATATATTTATTCCATTTATTGTTCAAGTAACCTAACTCACCAAAAAGATTATGGTGCGTGTGTTCTGTGTGCGTGTGTTCAGTGTTATTTGTGTGTGCGTGTGCGTGTGTTCAGTGTTCTGTGTGTGTGCGTGTGTGTGTTCTGTGTGTGTGTGTGTTATGTGTGTGTTTCTGTGTGTGTGCGTGAGTTCTTTTGTGTGTGTTCTGTGTGTGTGCGTGTGTGTGTTTCTGTGTGTGTGCATGAGTTCTTCTGTGTGTGTTCTGTGTGTGTGCGTGTGTGTGTTCTGTGTGTGTGCGTGAGTATTGTGTGCGTTGTGTGGTGACTCACCACCGGTGAGAAATCTTACCTGTGTGCGGTGAGATGGCGAGAGAGAGTGAGATGGCGAGAGAAGAAATCTTACCTGTTTGATTTTTCAATTTGGTTGACGAGAGAGAAGTCTAGAAGAGATGATGGGCGGCTGTTTTTTTTTTTCTAAAGTTAGGTTTTCAATTAGGTTTTTCAATTACCCCTTTGATTTTTTATTTTTTTGACCGTTAGATTAAAACATCAACGGTTTATAATTATTCGTGTTTAAACGGGTTAATAGGTTTTTTGACCGGAAAGTGACCCGAAATCAACCCGAAAAAAAAGTGTCAATTACGGGTTAGGCGGGTTGACCCGAAACACGACCTGTTTAATAAACGGGTTAAGCGGGTCTGACCCGAATTCGACCCGGACCTATTTAACCATGACCTGACCTGCAAAAATCGTGTCGAGTTCGAGTCGGGTTTTCGAGTCGTGTCAAAAATTGCCACCCCTACTCGGGATCTCCTATTATTTTTGATGTGTCATGACTTTTACGCACCCAAGGAGTAGGATCCTTTTTCTCAGTAGTGGGAACAACCAAGTCATTTTGAGATTCAATACTTTCAACATTGGACACAACATCACACTCGCATGAAAAATCTTCCTCATTATTAATTTGTGTGGCCAGAGCATCATCTTTTATTACAACATTAATTGGTTCCATGACTTTAGAGTTACTTAAGTTGAATAATCTAAAAGCTCTACTATATCCTAGGAATATACCTTCATCACTCCTTGAGTCAAATTTGCCTAGAAGTTCTCTATCTCGAAGAATATAGCACGTACTACCAAACACTCTAAAGTAGGACAAATTAGGTTTCTTACCCATCCACAATTCATATGGTGTTTTGTTAGTGTTAGGACACAAATAAACCCTATTAACGGTGTGACATGCGGTGTTAATCGCTTTGGCCCAAAACCTACGGGGCACATTTCTTCCTAAGAGTATAGATCTTGCCATTTCTTGGATCGTTCGATTTTTTCTTTCAACTATACCATTTTATTGTGGATTTCGAATGACCGAGAATTCATGTTTAATTCCTATTTCAGCACAAAAGGCATTCACACTGGATTCCTTGAATTCGGTTCCATTATCACTCCTAAAGTGGTTTATGGTAACACCGTGTTGATTTTGAAGAGTTCTACACTTAATAGTAAGAAAATCAACTATCTCAGATTTTTCTCTTAGAAATCCTACAATAGAGTACCTAGAAAAAACATCCATCATTACTAAGATATATCTTTTTCCTCCTATGCTCTCTGTACGAGTGGGACCCATAAGGTCCATGTGTATCAATTCTAAGACACGAGAGGTTTTTATAGAGTTTAACTTCTTATGAGGACTCTTAATTTGCTTTCCTAATTGACACGGCCCGCAAATGATGGAGGTTGGCTTTCCTAGAAGTGGTAAGCCTCGAACTAGATCTTTTCTCACAATCTATCGAGATCTCTAAAGTTTACATGAACTAATCTTTGATGCCAAAGATCTACATATGAGGCTTTTGCACTATTGCAAACTAAAGATGATTTAGGAATAATTCCATAGCAATTGTCACTAGTTCTAACACCTTATAAAATAGATTCACCCAACTGATCATATACGGTGCGCTCCGATTGACTAAATTTAACATCAATATTTTCACTACTTAATTGGCTAATACTTATCAAATTAGCCTTGAGACCATCAACAAAAAGGACATTTTCAAGTTTAGGAAACCCTGAGATTTCAATAGATCCTTTACCCGTGATTCGAGATTTGCTACCATCCCCAAAAGTGACTTTACCATCTTTATAGTTTTCATGAGTGGTAAATAGAGATTTATCACCAGTCATATGTCTCGAACAACCACTATTAAAGTACCATTGTGAGGTATTTTGAGCCTTAAGTGCAATATAAGCAACAAAAGCTTTATTGGTGTGATTTTTCTTAATCCAAGCTTGAGTTGTTTTCTTTTCTTTGTTGGCTCTAGTGTTATAATTAGAATTATTTCCTTGGACTTTAGAAAACATAAGAAACTCTTCCATTAGACCTTTAGAAGTTATTGACTAGATACTCAACTTGGCTCTTAAGACTAGCTAAGGAGTTATAGTGTTGTTTAGAAGGAGTGAAATGTGAGTTCTTTCCAAGCTTGTAGCAAAAATCTTTAAGATGACCCCGTTTGTAATAATAAGTGCATTCATAGGGTTGTTTTGGACTATATTTTGAAGATTGCATAGTAGGACTTACTTTATAAACATTAGATTTGGTGATAAACTTAGCTACGGGTTCGGGTTTAACTTTTGAGGAATCTCCGTCTTCATATCCTATACATTTTCTCTCTTGATAACCTTTCTCCTTATATCCTAAAACAGGACTTAGAAATAATTTTCTCATTCTTGCTGAATTATCCTCGAGTGTGACTTTAACTTTACGAGAGGACTCGAGATCTTTTTTAAGTTGGGTAATTTTTGCTTCGAGAGATTTTCTAATCTCTAAAGACTCATTAAGATCTTTGTTGACACCTTCTAAGGAGATAATTAAGTCACATTTTTCTTTACCTATCAAGATAAGCTTCTCAGAAAGAGATATCTTAATTGCCTCGAGTTGACTAACTAAAGCCTCCTTCTCCTTCAGTCCTTTTAACTATTTTTCTAAAGTTAATACTTTAAAGGTTAATCTTTTGTTAACTTTTTGAATATGAAGAGATTCAGTGTAAAGTTCGGAATAAGCGGATTGTAGTTCACTCTCATCTATTTCACCATCACTCTCTTTTTCATCACTACTAGTAGAATGAGTGGAAACAACCTCAAGATTTTGCTCAATATTGTCAACATTAAGATATGACACACTTGAATTACTAGCATGGCTTGCCATAAAGGCAGTGAAGTTATTCCTAGACGGGTTAGAGTCTTCAGAGTCTTCAGACTCATTATCACCGTCACTTAGAGTGGCATTGTAAACTGCTTTTTATTTGCCTTGTCTTTTAAGTTTTGTAGGACACTCGAATGCTTTATGACCACATCCCTCACACTCAAAGCATCTCTCTGAATCATCCTTTTTAAAGTTATCTTTGTTGAACTTCTTCGGATCCTGATTATTGAATTTTCTGTTTCCTCCTTTGTTTTTGTTCTCAAATTTAGAGTTTTATTTTTTAAACTTGAGAATATTTTTAAAGTTTTTGGCAAATAAAGCTATATCATCAAGATCTATATCAGACTCATCAGAATCAGACACATCTATTTTCTTAACTTTTAAGGCAACACCTTTATCTTTGCTTTTGTTATCTTTAGGAAATATATCTAGTTCATGAGGTTGAAGATCACCAACAAGTTCTTCAAGTTTCAAGGTATTTAGATTTCCTAAATAATTAAGAACAGCGACTTTAGGAATGAAACGCTTAGGAAGACATCTAAGAATTTTCTTAACAACATGATCTTCAGGAATCTTTTCACCTAGGTTAAAGCAAGAATTAACAATATCAGATATACGAGCATAGAACTCATCAAATGTTTCAGATTCTTTCACGGTGATCATTTCAAATTGGGTTGTTAAGTTTTGAAGTTTTGATGTTTTGATGTTTTAACTATACTAGTTCCCTCATGAGTAACTTAGAGTATATTCCAGGCTTCCTTTGATGTTTCGCACGTCATTATACGACGAAACTCATCGGGGGACACCGCACCAAATAAGGCATTTAAACCTTTAGAGTTAAAGTTACTCCATTTTAGTTCTTCCTCATACCATTGTTCTACAGGAGTCAAAATAATTTCATCATTAACTACCACAGTAGGAGGGGACCAACCTCTTTCAATAATAACCCAAGCACGTTCATCAATTGATTTAAGAGTAGATTCCATACGTGATTTCCAATAGGTATAATTAGTTCCATCAAACAAAGGTAGTCTATTCGATAAAAAACTATCCATATAACCTCCAGGATTCATCTAAATAACTTTTAGAGACTAGCTCTGATACCAATTTGAAGTTGCAAGGTTATATGTTCTTAGTTTAATTCGTGGAATACACACACGCAATCCAATTGAAAATTATCTAAGAAGAGATATTCTCCAATTTTAATTTATGTAGAGGATTCATAAGTTCGCAAGAACAAATTTCAATTAATGCAATGAGATTGATAGCTTGGTTAATTAAAATAAAATTATTCTAATTTAGCCATTTTATCCTAAGAATACATCTAAGTGATTTAATAAAGTAAAATGCGAAAATACCAACCACAATGAGCCAATGTACGAGGAAAACCCAAATGGGAAAAACCTCGGACGGCTGGGCCTAGAAAAAATCCACTACAAAATAAGTTTTACAAGAGACTCAAAAGACTTACAGATATTGACTCACTCAAGAAATGCTTATGCCGTCCTCGACCTCCGAATTTGTAGTACGCGAAGCTCCAACGCGCTGCTCGACACTCCTCATGATGCGGTATCCACTGAAGCCCAAAACCACCGTCTCCACTAAGATTGAATGCAGAGATCCACCGCAAACTTGCTTGTTGAATGTCAAGTTGATTGAAGGGGTTTTGTTTCAAAAGTTGAAAATGGTGTTGGAGATTAATTTTTCCAAAAAGAGGGAAGTTATGAAAAAATTCTCTAAAGAGAATATGGAACTTCCTTAGATTAAGAGACTCATTTCCGTCCATATGATATAACTAAAAAAGTAGTGGACCAAAATAGTTGTTGGAAAAATAACTGCTGAAAAATAAGTTAAAAAATTCAGATCTGGCAGAACTCGTTCGAACGAGTTATCTAACAAAATTCCAGTATCGAATTAGATAGGTCGTTAGAAATCTCGTTCGAACGATATTTCTAACGAACTTCTAACGAGTTTTAAGTACAGGCTGGGGAATGTCGTTAGATTCAGGTCGTTCGAACGACCTGGATAAAACTTCGAACGAGATTTCTAATTTTTCAATAAACTTTTCAAATTAATTTCAAAAATAGTTCTTTATGAAAATTAATTATTTACGAACATTCTTTTATATGAAAATTTCTCGTTTATAAAAATACTCCAACACATAAAATTGATTTTCGTCATATACCTTTTAGAATAGCGAACATAGCATGCATATTGATGTCGCATGAACTTTGGATGCAATGCTCAAATCTTTACGTTGTATGGTGCTTGATGAGGAATGACCCAAAATTATTTTGTCCAGCGGAATGTAACCAATATAACAAATGACTCGATTGGAAATTTGTCCTTATAAAATGCTTATCTTGATCAGTGTCCTAGGCTGTCCCCACTCCCTCACCGCTAACACTTTCCCCGGATCCACGAATATCCCTATGTAAGTGATAATATGTCCCAAAAACTGGACCTCCTTCAACCAAAACCCATATTTCTCATCTTTTTCATACAACTCATGCTGAAGCAGTGTCTGCAAAACCTACCCTAAGTGCTCATCATGCTCCTCCTCGATCTACGAGTAAACCAGAATGTCATCAATAAAGACGATGATGAACTGGTCCAAGAACTCTCTGAACACCATGTTCATTAAGTCCATAAACACGACCGGGCATTGGTTAGCCCGAAAGGCGTGACCCTGAATTCATAGGAACCATATCTCATCAAGAAGGAAGTCTTCGAGACATCCTTCTCCCTGACACCCTGACACGTAACTGATGGTATCTCGATCTCAAGTCAATCGAAGGTAGCTCTTCTCAACTGGTCGAATAAGTCAACGATTCGAGGAAACGGAGATTTGTTCCCTATCGTAACTTTATTCAACTCTCAGTAATAGACACATAACCTCAATGATCCACCCCTCTTCTTAATGAACAGTACTAGATCACCCCACGGTGACGTACTCCTACGGATAAACCCCTGTCCCAACAACTGCTCAATTTGGTCACGTAGCTCCCTCATCTCTGCTGGAGCCATAAGATAAGGTGCGCGGGCTCTCGAACGAGTGTTTTGCATTAAATCAATAACAAAGTCTATCTCTCTACTAGGTGTTAACCCCAGAATCTCCTAAAACACATTGGCAAACTCTCGAACAACAGGAATCGAGTCAAGCGATACAACCACCTCCGTAGAGGTCTCCTCTTCTATATAGTATAAATGTGTGGATGATCCTCCCTAAGAGTGAGGCATTGCCACCCGGAACATCTCCTGTTCGGGTATGGAAAAAACTATACTCCTACTAAAATAATCAATCATGGACCTATACCTGACAAGCCAATCCATACCTACAATCGCGTCATACTTGGACATACCCAATACGATCATGTCAACGGGTAAGATAAACCTCCCGATCTCTATACCTACTCCCCGATAAATAAAAGAAATAACGGAACCTCTACTCAACGATGAATCCACACAAGTAACAGTACTCTCTACCATATTAAGTAATCCCATAGTACGTGCAAACCCCGTGGCAATAACATAGTGTGTGTCCGCCGTGTCAAAGTTTTAGGGAATTAAAGATGTAATTATAATCGAGGTATTGAACTTTTATGGAAACATAGGAGAGAATGTAAGTCCTAGAGAGGTTATATATAAATGCATATCGTGGAGAGTAGAGACATTAATATTACTTATGTATTATGGTAACAGGGTTGCGTGAATGCCTATTAAATTAAATAAGTTGTGGGCATGCTTGTTACTTAGAATATTATGTGTATGACATAACTAGCAATCGGCTATCGAACGGAGGTTAGTGCGTTGTGGACGACCATATCTTATGTGCCTTCGGGGGATTTTTAGTCGTACCACTAGAGCATGGAACGTAGGTACGGGCTATCTGTGAGAACGATAGTGGTGACGGTCCTATGGGTGCGTAAGTATATGCGTAGCCCATCGACTTGGGACCTTGTTTGCCTCCAATATGTGTATATATTTTATTAGTTCCTGAGAGATTGAACCTATTGTCCTTCATGCGTGAGCGTTTTCAATGGGACTAGGTAGCCGAGTATGCCTAGCACCAGGGGTTTATTAACCATGGGTGTAGTATTTTGATATATATTAGTATGTGTACATAGTGAGATTTCTATATGTAAACTGAGTTCCTATTCTATGTTTCATATTGGTTGCGTTATTAAAGTATATACTTATTAGCTTACCAGTTGAGAATTAAGAATTTTATGAGAATGAGTTAAAGTATCTTTAAACTGATTTCTAAATATTAGAGATATATTGTCTTCGGGATATTTAAATATAATATCCAACATAGTAATTATACTACATATAGTCAGGTAGAGTGTTGTGACTAGTATGGGTCGCTAGGCTCTCTAGGCATGCACATTAGAGGAGAGGTGAGCATCTCAAGTGAGTACGCTAAGTTTACATGATTAATATTGTGCTAATTAATCAATTTAAGCACTTCTTATATATAAACTGTTATCTACTCAGGCTTTGAACAGTTTTTTTGTAAATCTCATTTCTTGTTTTATTATTTTAGGTGCTCAGCCACAGGGGCACCAGACTTAGGAGATTCCATTTATTTGCCGAGCTGTAGCTGATGTGGAAGTTACAGGATATTGCTAGTAGACGCTTCTGAGTCTGTTCTCCTTGTTCATCAGTCATTTATTTCAATTGGACATGTCGACCCTCCTATTTTACGGTCAGAGATTTAGAGTTATTTTATTTTAGCATTAGACTTTGATTTCATGTATTGCATTATTGTATGGGATATTGACAAGAAATATTTACTCCAGTTCTCTATTTAAACTCAGTTAGTTCTTTCCTTATTGATATTGTGATGTATAGTGATGATTAAATATTTCACTTTTTATATGATGGTTAATAACAAGATAAAATTTTGACATCAACCTTTTTAAATATTAGGTGGTTTGATTTTATTAATCAAAATTTGAGTTTTCGACAGTGATGCATAATCTGTACCAACCGAATATTCTGGTTTAATTTTATAAAGGACTGATCACCCGGTATTTAATTAGGCGGTGTGTCACAATGATATCCTTCCATAGGCTGGAACTATCATTATTGTCCAATGCCACTCAAAGTCTTCAATGAATTTTTTCAAACGGAGCCCCGACACCCTCCCATAAAGAGATTGGTTCCTCTTGAGATTGGGCTGAAGAAATTTTCCATAAAAGGTGTAGAATTTCCCTTCAATCTTATGGATATGCATTAAACCAAGGATTTTCCTCCCCTTTAACCAACTGATGAGGTTGTTGGAACGAAAAGGAAAGCTTCATCAGATGCAAGTTTATCTAAAACGGAAGTTGTTTCAAAAGTTGCCAAAACATCCAAGTCCACTAAAAGTTCCTCGAACCCTGTGAGTGATCCTACCCTAAATACAACTTTGGTAAATAAAGGAAAAGCCTTAGTAGCTAAGGTTATTTTCACAATGGATTCCACTCTGGTGACTCCAGAAGATATTATAGTTGCCTTTAAGAGACACCATTCGGCTGATGACTTTGTGCCCATTGTGCCTACTAATAAGATGATTTCTAGGGTGGACTAAGTGGAGTAGGTTCCACAAACAATTGTACCTTCTTAACATAAGAAAATATTGACTAAGAAGCTTTCTGGAAAATATGTGGTTCCAACTCCCACACCTTTATCTTATTTAAAAAAAAACTTTGGATGACCTTCATGACGATGACGTGGTGGATTCCACTACTCCAATTGTGTCATTTGTGCCTCGTCCTGCTATTCAACAAGTAGACCTTTTGTTCCTTTCCTCTCAAGATTAACAACAAAATATTTTGTCCAAGTATCAATATATTTATAACAATGCTATATTTTTTTAGGATTCCCCTCCTCCACTCGTGTAAGTTGTGTTTAGTGCTGATGACACTCCTCCCACAAGAGGTTCTTCGAGTCCAATTATTGAAGACAATATCCTTACAACTCCTTATTTGTAATAATCTTTAATGATTGGACAAGATTCCTCTTCTTCTAAGCTTGCTACCACGGTGGCGATAAAATTGCCAATGAACTAGGAAACTGTGGGGGACCTAGGCGGAACTCTAGGAATACTAAGTCCAATTATTCTTCCAAATACACTTGAATTACCATTGGTCATTACTCCCCCAACTCTTTCAACTTATGTGATTATAATTGAACTTTGAAGTGATCAATCAGTTATTCTCAATATTTGTGATTTTTTCCAAGACTTTGATAACGTAAACATTTTTAAAATATATAGATTGGCTATTTCCTAAGTCAAAACATTTAAGTCTATTAAGTCACACAGACTTTATCCATTTGAGTGGAATGGTCTTGGGTGTAGATTAAACCTTTAACTATTGAAGACCTTCATGTTGTTCTTTGAAGTCTTCTGATTTGCATCCATTCACATCAAATTAAAGACGATATCCTTTTGGTAGTATTTGTAAATTGTATTTAGCAAATCACAAACGTGCACAAAAGTAGTTTTAAAATGTGTGAGGATTTTAAAATTGAGGAATGAAGTTGTCTTAAATCTTTCTAAAAGTTTTAGAGAAAATGTTTTAAAGGTTATTCTATCTTTTTATATTTTGTTAAGGCTTTTTGGAGAAGTTTTTTCCTTATCGTTCTCACAACTCCAGAGTGTGCCCATATGCATAAGGAATTCACACAACATTTGTTTATGACCGTGCACCTAACTGAACTTTGAAATCACACTATATGATTTCGTGTGCATGATTAAATATACTCGTGCTCACAATGTGATCTGAATTTTGTAAACTCCTTTTTAAATGATATTTTCCATTTCTTTTAAGTAAATTTGATTTTTTTCACAAGTGAAAAACACTTTTAAATGATTTTTTGGAGTTGTTAAATTTTGTTCTTCCCTCAAAAACTCTTTTTCACTCATTCCTCACAATTTGTCAAAAACATAAATCCTATCCTTGATCAATATGTTTTGTCAGAGAATTTTGAGAGTTTAGATCAGGTAATCACTAGAGATTTGACATATTCATTAATCTACTTTTGATTCATCATGATCAACCACTCCATGATATAAAATGGAGCATTCCAAGTTATTGAAGAATTTGGAGTGTGGCATGACTTCCAAGGAAGAGAATGGATTCTTTGTTCATGGCATGGATATTGTCATGGATTCTCATTGACTACAAGGGAGAGTTGAAAAGTTCCTAGATAACTACACTATAAATATTGGGTGAGAGGTACCTTTTTTATTTTTATAAAATTTCTTTTCAAGTATAAATAAGAATTGAATTGGAGAGAGGCTTTTTTGGCCATGGTAGGGGGGTTTTCCTCATGAATCTGTCTTGTGTGTGTTTGACTGTTTCCTTGTCTTATAAGCACACTTGATCGCACACCACATTCTAATTGAATTTGTATCTGATAATTTAGGCTAATTTGGTTTGACTTTCTCGATTATGTCTCTACACCTAGATCGATCTGATTCATTGTTGTGTGAGTTCAATAAGATAATAGGATTGTTTTTTTTGATAAATTTATTGTTAAGAGATATGAATTTGAAAGAATTTTTTATGAAATTTAATAATTAGATATATGAATCCTTCAAACCTATTCACCTACCTTTTACGTTCAGTGGAGGTTGTTTACACAAAAGTTTTCCCAATTAGTATCAGAGTTAAGTTGCTCATTTTAGGATTTGTAAACTGAGTTTGATACGTAATTTGTGTGTATAATTACATATTTGTGAATTATTTGTGTTTCCATGGATATTGCAAACACATATGCTTTTAGTGTGAGTGTAAATATTTTTCATTCATCATCTCATTCTACTTTTAATATAAACACTTCACTTACATCTAGTGTGTCTAGTTTTGAGGTTGATCACAACAAGAATAACAAGAGTGATGATGAGGAGATGAGTGAACGCAATCATGCATAAAACAAATAGTTTCATAAATCACTCAAATTAAAGAAATTAAAATTAAAATGATAAGTAGGATTAAAGTGTTTAAATAACGGAGTGATAAATAAAAAGATAAAATGATTTTACATCTAAAGCATGAGTTGAAGTGTGTTAGTGATTAAAATTATTATTTTGGAATACAAAATGGATATTTACCTTAAATGAAATGCGAGCTTGAAGAGGAACGCAAAATGTCAAAACTCTAGGAAAAAGAGTATGAAAAATAAGTTGTTTCCCTTAAGAATGACTTGTGTGATAATTTTAAAGTGAAGCTTGTTTTAGAGGAATGTTTGAAAAAGAACAATAAAATGCTTTTTGAAATATCTATGCTTCTGAATGGTGCTAAAGGGATTGGATTTGACTATTTTGATCCTCGTACTAATTCTTCTATGAATTTTGTACAAGAAAATATGGATGATGTTTAAGAGAGTTGTACTCAACTTAATAAAGAAAAAATGTTTTCAAAAGGAAAAGAGCTTGAGGAGAAAGTCTTATCCGTCAATAGTATAAATTTGAAATTTGATAACATTGAAAAGAATCAAAATGTCAATTAACCCAAATTTGTTCCAAGACCTTAAAAGCTATAATTTGAAGCAAGAGAGTTTGAAAAACAAATTCCCAATTTTAGACATTATTCAAGTTCCCTAAGAAAAATGAGATTTTCAAAATCACCGAGTACCACATTTTGAAAGAAGGAATATGAATTTTTCTCCAAAACCATTTCAAACATATAAGAAATATTATTTCCACATGATGGGTCACTTGAGACAATTTTGTTTTATACTTCAAAGAGAAGAACAATTCTCATATTATGAGTTTTTAAGAGGAAATGATTTTCGAGGAAAGAGTTCCAACATTAAAGTGAATTGAAAAGACTTCAAAAATAAGAGAATGATTTGAAGAAAAGTTCTCAAGTGAACCCACAGTTGTTGAGAAGAGAAAATCATAATTGTAATGTTATCATTGCAGCCTATAAACCCTCAAACTCCATAAATTGGTACCTCGATAGTGGGTCCTCCAGTCACATGACCGGAGTGAAATATTTTTTTACTACACAAAATAACTATAATGGTGGTGTGGTGACTTTTGTAAATAGGAAAAAGTCACATGAGTGATAGAGGAACAATGAAGGTGAACGAGAGTACGAATCTTCATAATGTCGTGTGTGTAGAAGGAGTTGCCACTAATATATTTTGCATAAGTCAATTGTGTGATGATGGACAACATTTTAGTTTTTCTAAAAGAGAGTGTTTAGTTAAGAAGGAATGTATTGGTGATTTGATGAGAGGTGTTAGATCGAGGAGAATCGTTATGTATTGGTGAGTGATCCTAGTGTGGTATGTCAAAATTCAAAGAGTTGAATCGATAGACTTGTGTCATCAATGACTAGGGCTATAAATTTGGGGTTTTATAGTGTTTGTATATTAAGGAGAAAGTGGTAGGTTTGCCTAGGTTAGGAACATTAGAGAGCAAGATTTGAGGCACTTATTAAAAGGGAAAAAATAAAGAATTCCCACCAAAAGTTCAATGAAATAACTACCTCTATGCCTCTAGATCTAGTTTACATGGATTTAATGGGACCATCTAAAATCAAGAGTATTAGTGGGAAAAGGTATTGTTTTGTGATGGTGGATGATTATTATAGAAATAAACTCTTTAGTCTTAGGAGAGAGAATAGTGTGTCATTTCAGATAATCGTGTTGGTGTGCAAGAAAATTCAAAATGAGAAATCGTTATCCATTGTGAGGATGAGAAGTGATCATGGTATCGAGTTTAAGGACTCAAAAGGGGAGAAGTATTATGATGAAGTTGGAATTGCTCATGAGTTTTAAACCGCTGAACTCGGCAACAAAATGAAATGGAAAGAATTATTCGTGATGGAAAGAACATTCCTAAGATATTTTGAGTCGTGGCAATGCAAATATCTTTCCACACATCTAATAGGGTATTTTTTAGACCCTTTACCAAAAAGACATCGTATGAGATTTGGAAAGGTAAAATGACAACTAGAAACTACTTCAAAATTTTTTTTAGCAACTTCTATATCTTGAGATATTATGAGTACTTGGCCAAATTTTATTCAAGAAGTGAAGATGATTTTTCTTTGTTTATTACCAAAATAGCTGAGCTTATAGAGTCTATGATTTGGAGAGTAAGATTGTTATGACAACTTTCTATGTGATAATTTATCATGATCTATCAAATATTGTGACACTTCATGATAAGGTTGAAGGTAAAGTTTTATATCCTAAGGTGGTTAAAAATATGCATCTTGGTGTAGAATAGTTTAGTTCTTATAGGACAGACAATAATGGAACTTCACAAAATATGTCTCGCAGTGAAGAATGTGAGATAGAGAGAAAAATGAATTGTAACCTGGGTTCAACGTGAACACACTCCATCTAAAATAATAGAAAATCTTAAGAGTGGTGTTAAAACGCAAAATCAAATTTTAAATAAACTCAATTTATATTGTTTCACATCTAAAATTAAACAAAAAAACATAGGAAAAAAAGTTTTGTTGGATGAGAATTGGACATGATCAATGCAATAGGAACTAAATCAGTTTGAGAGCTTGAAATTTTGGGGGTTGATATCACATTCTAATTTTTTTAACATCGTTGGTACTAAAGGGGTGTATAAGAACTAAATAGATGAACATGGGATAACTGTGAGAAATAAGGAACCACTACAAGAAAGTATAGATATGCTGACATTTTTTATAAATGTTGGGAGTTCATAATTAATTAGAAAATATGAGACATTTTATAAAAATGATGGGAAAATAGTGACATTTAATTTAAATATCGCAAAATACCGACATTTTTAATTATAAATGTCGGTTATTTGGTGTCATTTAGCTACTTTTTTGGCGGGATTTTGAAAATATATTATTTCCCTCTTTTTCTTACCTTAAACAACCACGCTTTTTTATCTTCCATTTTTGTATCTCCAAAACTAATTTCGTGTATTACTCGGACTCTTCCACTTCCACGATTTCTCCCTCTCTCTCTCTCTCTCTCTCTCTCTCTCACACACACACACACACATACGCACACACAAATATATACATATATATATATATATATATATATATATATATATATATATATATATATATATATATATATATATATATATATATATATAGCTTAGATGCGCATTCCCTCTCTCATAGCATATGCTGAAAAGATTTCGATCAGATATCTAATTGAGATTTGATCCTACAATTGTCAAGGCCTTTAAATTATATCTGAGTTAAGGGTTTGATAAAAAAGAGGTAATTTTATTTGGATGTGATATTTTTTGGTGTTATATGTTTGATTGCTATTAACTCTTAGTGGCTCTCTGATTAATCAATGTATTTTCTCTAATTATGAGAGTTTGTGAAAGGTAGTTATGTGTAGTAAATCAATTAATAAAACTCAACCACCTGGGAAAGAATTGAAATTTTTGTTGAGGTATGTATTCTACTTTTTCTGAATTTGTAAAATGGAAGTTTAGTTAAGTATATATTTTTGAGACCATGTGTGCTAGTCAGATTCTAATTAGGTTGATTATCTTCTACTCTTTTATTTTTTATATTATTACTTTGTATGTCTATTTTAGGTTATGCTATTTTACACTTTTTAAGTTGAGTTTTCAGCTGGTATTTTGACCAATATTGAAGTTGTTATCTGCTTGGATTGTTTCTTTTTGTATCATGCTATTTCTTTAATATATATGAAGTTTATAAAAATTAATGCTATTGTTTTCTATTTAACATTTTTTGCTTGTGTAGCATATATAATTTGTTTAAAACATGTAATCCATTTACATGGAAAAGAATAGCTCCCTTATCAATAAGAGTTTGCACAGAAAAGTTAAAGAATTAAATCATTGTATATGAACACATTGGTGTCACTAAGAAGAAAAGATACAATACTACTTCAATTAACATTATCTGAATAAGATATATAATTAATTAAATGAACTTATCTATGGTTCAAAGTCTAGGCCGATACGGTGACGATATGGCTAAGTTGAATAGGTATCAATACAAGAAAATCCAATTTCGAGTTACTAGTTGGGTTTTATATTATTGGTGTGAATCGCCCATGTCGATGATTTTTTAGTAGTATCCGCTCATATCGATAACTTTTGCAATAGAAACGACTCATATCGGTGATATCACGGTAGAGTTTGACCATTATGCATATATTGAAGTTCACATATTGAGTTTGACTGTTAAAACTCGTAAAATATTGAACTTAAATGAAAACTCAAATGGTTGAAATCTTGTTTGAAATTAATTTGAAAGTCAAATAAATCAAGTCAATCATATTTTAAAGATCCCTACTTGAAAATTTAAGGCATCACACCGAAACCCACACACTGATGTCATTCTCATTTAAGACCATTCACCCTTAACAAACTATTAAACATGAAGCAACATCGAATGCTTCAAATTATCCCACGCTAACAAGAGAAACATCATCTTTAGAGATCAACAAGGGTGATTTTAGGGTGGGATGGAGGGAGGAGGGGAGGAGGTGACAAAGAGGGTTTCACAATTGAGATCGGGTCCATTAGAGTTACGTCTCTTAAAAGACGATGAGTAATTTATTATGTGAAATAATTTTTACAAAAGAAGATAGTTGAGTACCACTCACGGGATGTTCTCTCTATGATAACAACAACTATCGATCATGAGTGACGATGGAAATTCTGACAGACTGTACCATGGTTAGAAACATGATAGATACCCTTTATGTTTCATGAAATCCAGGGTGTAGGACTAGCAATTGTAAGAGGGAAATTATTTTTCTTGATGCCTTGTGTATTGAGTTTGGTTGACGCTTCCATTGATGGTGATGCAACTATTGGAGGCCAAGATAATTTGGGTATTATGATATGTATTATGGATTGGCCTTTGCATGGAAACATTCGTGTTGACATTCCATGTTTAATAATAACAGTACATAATCCCCTTTATGTTCGATATGTATTGGCATTGAAATGGGTTTCGATTAAAGTATATCACTAGTGTAGTGTGTAAAATTGGTGGTCAATCTGTTCTAGGGGATAGTGACATAATTAGTAATAATACATGGCATACTTGAAACTTTCATTGCTCTTATTGCAGAAATTTAGTCTTGTATTCCTTTTCATTTATATTATTTAGTGGGATAATATTACAAGGTTTATTAGTACATAACCTATTTTGTCTTTTTATGTTTTCAAATGTGAGCTTACGGCTACGTTAACTTTGAAAATTATTTATTTGTTAGAGTATTAAAAACAAAAGAAGTTTTTTACAAAACTATGGGGAAGGGGTTACAGAACAACCTGTGATATTTGAAATTGGGTTATTAGACTTAAATGAAAACTTAGGTAGTTTAAAACTTATTTCTAATTAACTCGAAAGTTAAAGAAATTAATTCAATCATATTTAAAATATCCATGCATGAAAAATGAGGCCAATCAACCTCAAATGGCTAGTCATATTGAGCTATAACGCATCACTTGATATGCTATATATGTTCTCTTTTTGTTTTCAATTAATTTTAAACTTTTCTTCTATGTATCATGTAAGTCATTGTCTTTCAATTTAACAATGGAACATACTCTGTTACCTCCTTTGGTGAAATCTATATCTATCAAGTAATTTGCTGAACCAATTGTAAAAGAGCTTGGTGTTGAGTTTATTTTCTTGTTTGATTTATTCTTTACTTTGGAATTATACTACACCTGGGAAATAATTTTAGGTGGAATGAATTTCATTCCCATAAATATATAAACATGTACACCTCAAAAATTTCTTACCACGAGAAAGTTACTTTACTGAAAGAAAAAATGTACAAAGCACAAAAACAATCCCAAGTAAAAATAATCTATGAAAAATCCATCCAAAAAAAATATAAAAATTCAAACTTGCACATGAAAACATTTATCCCATCACATAAAAAAAGAGGGCTTTAGAGAAAAAATGAAATATTCTAGGGTTTTGAAGAAGGAAGGACTATATAACTCAAACATAGGGAAACAAACATTGAAAGGACTATATAACTCAAACATAGGGAAACAAAACTACAAATAAATAGGGTTTGGGTGGCATTCTGAGAAGTAAGTTAAATTTCAAATTACACTTCAATGGGACCCCTAAAATGGAACCACAGACAATTTTTGTTATGTATTAAATTTCACATTACACTTCAACATGACCCCCAAAATGGAGCCATTACAAACAAAACAAATAGTCTATGTCAAAAACAAAAAAATAAAATGAATATTCCCTATGTCTTAAATAGTCCACTGTCCAAAAATTAATGAAGAAAATAAGCAATCAATTACTCCATGTCAATAATTATAAATCATAATCAGGGAAAAGCTTGAAATTTAATGCCATTATCGAACACATAATTAGGGATAGCTTTTTTTCTCTTTTATGATAATAAAATGCGTTTCCAAGTTTGTTGAATACCATTATCGAACACATAAGATTTATACAATGGAAACCCCCAATATGTAGGTGAAGTTTTCCCAAACCCAACCCATAAGATGGTTATGCTCAGTGAAAGTAGTTAAGGGAAAAAAAACATTATACAGTTCAAAATACTGTGGTGCAAGAATTTAACTATAAAAATAAAAAAGCAACAAAACTTGATGAGTCCCAAAATCAAAATTTGAATCATGATAAAAAAAACACAAAAAATGACACCAATATTTGTGAAATCCAGCCAAACATAAATCAAACCCAAAATCATAACTTGGAAAAAAAAATTGAGCCTACTTTTACACCTCTCAAACCTAAAATCTATAAATCAACCCACAATAAAAATAAAAAGAGTGTACCTGCTTAAGGTTTTGAAAGTATAATCTGTGATTCAGGTCTTAATCTGCAAAAGAAAAAATAAACAACAAAGGAAAAAATGATTAGATCCCATAAGATAACATACACCGATCTTAGCCGAAATAAAAATCGAACCACAAATTCCACAAATCAAACCAGTGTGTGTCTATTTGCATGCATACGAGTGTCTGTGAGTGATAGAGGCGGAGGTGTAAGGAGGCGTATTCGTAAGACATAGAGTTTTTGTTGATAGGGGGAAAAATCGAAATGAGAGATAGAGATAATGATCAAGACAACTAGGGTTTCCAAATTAGCATAAAGAAGAGAATTGAGAAATCAATCCCAACCCTTCATTTTCGAGTGAGGTGGCAAAATCTAGACCTCTAATTAAGTAACCAATATTCTAATCCTTATTATATAGACAAAATGAGTGCCAATGGAGAAAGAACCTCATATAAGAAAGAACATACACCACACCTGCAAAATACACAGAAACCCAAACTGTGACCAATAGTGAGGGAGGGAAAATAAAGAATAAACATACATGGTCTATAATACAATATAAGATAAATTAGAATAAAATACCAAATTGATCCACCTATACTTTCAAGTTTAAACCCAAATTTGTTTACCCTTCGTTCACTTCAATCCCTAATTTCATACCGGGTTGAACATAAAACCCCCAATTTTGAAACCCAAAAACTAAGAATTAATTAACAGAGTGTGGGATCTAAAATCCCTAATTTCATAACTTTAAAACAAATAAAATGTGCAAGAGAAAAACTTCAGAACTTTACTAAATCTCTTAATGGTGATTATTTACAATTTCCATACCATAGAACCTATTCGCAAACCCGAAAATCAAATAAAGAAAGGATTAATAGAGGAGAAAGAGTGAGAGATGAAATTATGAGAGAGTTACTTCTGATCTGAGATGAAATTATGAGAGAAAGAGTTGTTCTCTGCCCTGCCCAACATGCATATAGCACCGCACACGTCCCCTTCGACTCACGATTGTAACCATCCACTCACGATCTGAGATCCATCGACTCACGATCATAGATAATAAAGCTATAAAACCCTCCTCATAAAACACTCTCCTCATAGAGGAATCCAAAGTGGTATAAAATGCTATAAGAAGCTAAACATTGGTAAAATATATAAGGTTAAAAATTATATTTTTAAGCATTACTCCACCACCACTTCCAATGTCATGTTAGCAATGCTCGAATCAATGCCATGGGAAAGAAAACATATAAAAATCATAAGCAAAGCTCGAAGTATACCTCAATCTATCAAGTGTTCACTACTAATCATAATATACCTACAAATTAAGACAAATAACCTGTTTGGAATATTTAGAAAGTAAAAATTAACATAAACGGAGTTGACACATTTGCACATTCATTTGGTACATACGTCAACAAAGAGATATGCATATCATATTTAACAAATAAGAAGAGAGATGTACCAATAATGAGTAATGGAAAGGAAATACAAAACAAACCCAGTTTTGAATATCCCAACAACTCTCTTTGACTAAAGAAAAAAAATAATTTTTGAACAGAACTTTTCTCACGACATGTGGTGGTGATTGTTTAAGGGAAAAATCATTTTAAAACCAAAATTTCCCGAAATGATTTTTAAAAAAAAACTTTTAAGTCTATTTATTCTATTTCAAAACTGAAACCCTTAGATTAAACCCTAAAAAATCCTTAATATCAACAAAGCAGAATGTAAACATAAAGAGTGAGAGACGGAGAATACCTTTAGGATTTGTTAAGGTTCTCTACAAAATAATACATGCGGATTATAAATACAAAACCCAAAAATGCTCCATTGACATTAGTAGCTCCAATAATAGGTAGGGATTTCTTGGTAATTCCCGTATAAATAAGATATGGTGTTTCAAAATATTGAAAACCTACCCTATTACGAGTTGCTTTGCACAAAAAATAAATAATAGATTAAATAACAACATGAACAGAAAATAGAATGTGTGCGTGAGCGTAAGAGAGTGAGAGAGAGACTACCTGAGGGCGGCAATAATGGAGAAGGAGGGCGGCGTAGGTTAGCAAGGTTTTAGTTAGGAGGGTTTGTCTTCAAAAGCGTAGAGAGCTGAAATGAGTTAGGAGAGAGTGATGGCTAGGGTTTTAGCCTAAAGGAGAGAATGGGAAAAATCAATCCCAACCCTTTATTTTTGACTGGCATGGCTCAATCAGGACCTCTAATTAAGTTATCAACTTATGGAATACTGAAAAACTTCTACTCCTTATTATATAGATATATATAATATGGAGTAACAGTCTTTCACTATTCACTCATGCATGATATTTTTACTTTTCATGTATGATACATGCTAAAAGCTTTTTTTAATAAATATATATATTTATATAATTATTATATTTTTTTTTAAATTAACCATTTTTTAAAAAAATCTTTTTTTCTTTTTATTTTTTTAAAGGTATTTTTTTTAAAAGTCGGGTTATTATGGGCTGGAATTTATCACAGAGGAAAATTTATCGTCGTGCCCTCAGAACAGGCATTCGCTAGTATGTGTGTGTGTGTGTGTGTGGGTGTGTGTGTGTATATATATATATATATATATATATATAGAGAGAGAGAGAGAGAGAGAGTCAGACTCTCATACATGCCAACTATACATACCAAGAATACATACCGCTAGCACGGACCCGTTTTTATAAATTATTTTTAGTTGTGTTTTTTAATGTGGTATTTAAATATTTAGGAAGACCCATATAAAAAAAATCAGGTAATATTTTTTTTGGTTAATTTAAAAAAATAGGTCAAACTTTTACAGTTTTAAAGTGCTTTAAAAGTTGCAAAAGTTTAACGCAAAAAATGTTATTTTGAACTGATTTTTTTATATGGATCCATTGAAATGTTTAAACATCGTTGTGGTGTCAAAAAATCTACCCGCAAGGGGATGCCAATTCACCACGATGCATGTATAAAAATAAACATGAGAGAGACAAATATTTACGTTGTTCGACCATCAATGGCCTACGTCCACAGGGCTCCTAGAATCATGAGAGAGTTTTACATGATAGTGTATCCCTAGCTTCTAAGCCCCCTTTCACAATGGGGGGTGTCCCCTTTATATAGAGTTAGGGGTTACATTAGGGTTATAAAAATGGATGAGCCCTATCTTCACGGAGTTTGATTTGAATCAGATACTGCTCCTCGATCTTCTCGTTTATCATGGACTATAATCGTTCCTATCTTATTGGAGTGTCCGTTGCTCGCCATCTCGATCGAGATGCTCGCCACGTGTCATGCTGTTATGTAGGAATTTTTTTACCCCCATAATAACACCATAGGTCGCAGTTCAACTGAGTTGATTTTGAGATGAGCTGGGAGTTGGTCCATAATCTCTCTAGACATGTGAGGTTGCTGATGTGAACTGGATTGGCGTTCTTTGAGTTTTCGTTCAACTTTTAAGCCTTCTTTAGTTGATCTTCTTGCCTTTATAGGTTTTTAGATGAATTCTTGGCTTGAGTTGAGAGACGTTCAGCTGATATGAAATCGAACTCGAGAGTGTCGAGCTGCCCACGTACCCTCATGGGATAAGGTCGAACGTAGTTCATTGTTATGTTTTATTGCATGGCCCAATTCGTGAAGCAGACCACAGGCCTGTTAAGAATTCATTTGCTGAGGCTTTCTCGAGCGTGCATCAAGTTTAGGGCATCTCCCTGTATTTTGATCTTATATGGTCCAATTGGTGAGGCTGACCGCAGGCCTATATGCTGAGCCTTTCTCGAGCATGTACCTAGTTGGGGTAAGACCCTGTATTAGGTTTTTCAAACCGTCCAATTAGAGAAGCCAACCACAACCTATGTGCCGATCCTTGCTCGAGCATGTACCTAGTCGGGGTAAGACCTTGCATTAGGTTTTTCATATGGTCCAATTATAGAGGCCGACCACAGGCCTATGTGCCGAGCTTTGCTCGAGCATATACCTAATCGGGGTAAGACCCTGCATTAGATTTTTCATACTTGATATGTAATCAATACACTTATTGCACTTAGGCCTTTCCCGCAAGTCAATGTAATATCAATTTTGTTTGCATTTTTCTATTTTCTAATGCCTCGCATGTAAATATACGTCTATTTTACCTTTTATGTTGTGCCGTCACACTTCCTTAGTCCTAAAAGACGATAGAAAAAATGCACCTGGTTTAAGGGCCATCAACCCGTTCAAGATTTTAACCGACCAACATAGTTGGCGACTAACCTGAGTTGGATTTTTGCCTAGGTATCCCCCATAGGGATTTTATTGTTGTTGGGGAAACTCGTGGGGCCATTTGTGTTTGTAAATGACAAAGACCCAAGGATTTCCTTAACTTAATTGAAACTAGCAAGAGAGTTGTTGTAATTAAATCAAGCTTAGTCCTGATCGTTATTTGAAAGACTCATGCGAGTGTTAACCGTGTTGGCATCCATCCTGAGTTGGCCTCTTCTATTTTTCTTTAAATGTTGCGATGAATCAGTTCACGTGTCATCGTTACTATGGAGTCGCCAATCGAGATGTGAAGAGAAGACTGGCCGACCGTCCATCGAGTTATTTGATCTGTATAATCGAGATGATAAGTGTGCCCGATCGTTCCTCGGGGCATTATTGTGTTGAAGAATATCACAGCGATCATTCGTCGAGCTGTATGTAATCAAGGATTATTTTACCTATATATCTCCATGTAATGTATCGTTACTTGTTCGTTGATCATGCCTGGTGGTTCCTGGATGCTGTGGAAAACTCTGTATAGCTCGTGCATCTTAAAAAATTAATATGGGTTAAAATCATCTTCCTGTAGAAATACATTAATTTGATATGGCGTTCAAGAAACATTGTTCCTGTGGAGTGGATATATTAGTACTGATGAAACCCTTTCTATGTCGACAAGAGAAATTTCGTTGCCCAGTGATCGTCGATCACTATGGGTTGTCCGACGATGTTGCTAATACATTCAGGGTGGTATAGTGTTGCTGCTAACATATTATATTTATCACACATGAAAGAACGTCGGCCAGTATGGGAAGACCCGAAAGCAGGCCGAGGATGACTGGACATAGGATTAGAGGGAATCTGTGGGTGCTTGGTTGTGACAACTCCAGTTCGCAGGTTGGTGGGCTAAAAATTCTTAAGTCAGTAGACCACGAGGAAGGTTGGTGGAGATGAGACGCGAGTCATCCTTAACCCATGAGATCGTTGGTCGGAGTGTACAAAGAGGAGTCTGGTGATGCTCACCTTCAATCCTTAGCAACCACGGTTAATTATAATCTTGCTGGATATGTGACCTACTACATGTTGGATTCATTCTTGTTAATGAATATAGTTGATCGTTGCACTCCATACTGCTTTATGTGTTATTGGATCTTTGTCATACAGATTGCCCAACTTCCCATTCATCGAGGTTAAATTAAATAAGAATTGCATTGCCCAATAGTACATTGGAGCTCACGACATGATCACAGAATATCGACTATTCATCGAAGATGAGGGTCCGTTGAAGAAAAATTGTAAAGGGTCTAGTAAATATTGTGACCGATCCATGCTCGAGCATCCATCGATGCATTGATAAGATAAATAATGTCTGACCATTCGTCGAGGCAAGATTATCAAGGTGAAAAGTAGATTTACAGATTAAATAAATGATGCCTGAATGTCTATCGAGGCAAATATTGTAGAGGATCTAGTACATATTACGAGTGATCCATACTCGAGCATCCGTCGAGGCAAAAAGGACCGATTAGATATTATGAACGATCCTGCAGTGTTAATGAAAACTAACTTTTCCAATAAATGTAATGTCTATCATTAGTCGACTGTCCCAACCATCTGTAGGGATTGAATATAACAATTATCCTGACCAACCATTTGTTGGGGGTAAAATGCGTCATGTGTGGAAAATATCTTCGGGACTAAATAAATAGAAATATTATGTCGATTATCCACCAAGATGAACCTTGAATATGCCTAATCGTCCTGCAGGTTAAGAATCAATAAGTCGAATGATCAATAGTGGCTAGTCTGTCGATGCTAAGCTATATAATACCGAGTAAATACAGCAAATGATTTGTGCTCAAGTATTTGTCGGGGCCTTAATAAGATTTCCAAGAGCTTAATATTGTGGTCGAGCACTCGTTGGGACCGAATCTTGCACCTGTGGAAGTTAATAAATTGTTCGACCATCTTTCGAGACTAAATCAAATAGAAATTATCATGTGATTTGCTTATTCAGTCAAGGAATATATGATGTGTATCTGCTCGACCATGTGTCGAGGAAAAGATTCATAGTATTGAATGAATCAAATGAATGATCCTATAATTTTTATGATAAAATCTCACGAGGATGGCCGTACCCGAGCATACATCTGGGCTCCGCTCAGTATTAGTAAAGATATTACAACGACCATCCATTGTTATAACCAATAATAGCTAGACGACAATATTGAAAATTAAATGATCGAATAAATGACATGAGTGCTCTATAAGCGCCCCCATTATTTATGTGAACAAAATAATTGTAAAAAAGTCGAATAAAGGATAAAAATTTTGTCAAATATATCCAAATGTACGAAACAGGAGTTAATTTGGAATTTCTGCAAATAGGTCTAAGCAAATGCTCAATTGTAAGTTGGTTTAAAAAAAATTCACAGAAAATTGTGTAGTGACAATTGTGAAGTATAACGTATAGATATCCCCCTGCTAACAAATTTATAATGATTAAATCGTGAGCATAATTTGTGAGAAAATAAAACATTATGAACAATGCACAAAAAATGTGCGTATCCATTAATTAGGGTTGTGCTAAATATAAGAATTATCCTGACCAACCATCTATTGGGGATAAAGTGCGACATGTGTGGAAAATATATTCAGGACTAAATATAAAGAAATATTTTGCCTATCATTTGTCGAGATGAACCTTGAATATGCCTGATCATCCTTTAGGTCAAGAATCATAGAGCCCAAGCATTTTGGGTCTAAAGTGTTGTAGTATGCTCGACTATCCGTCGGAGCATTAATAAAATAGTTGTTGTTTGGCAAGTTCGTCGGGGCAAAGTTATTCAGTATAGAGTAGATATATAGAGCAATTTGTGCTCGAGCATCTCTCGAAACATTAATAAGGCTTCCAAGAGCTTAAGATTGTGGCTGAGCATCCGTCGGGACTGAATCTGGTACTTGTGGAAGTTAATAAATTGCCCGACCATATGTTGAGGCTAAATCAAATAAAAGTATGAATGTAATGAATGATCCGATGATTTTTATAATAAGAATCCCACTGAGATAATCGTGCTCGAGCATCCGTCGGGGCTCCTTTTGTCGAGATTAAATAGTTGTAGCCGAACGACAATATTGAAAATTAAATGAACGAATAAATGACATGAGTGCTCTATAAGTGCGCCCCACTATTTATGTGAACAAAATAATTTGTAATAAGGTCGCATAAAAAGTGCCAACTAAAATCGTTGCAACAATTGTAATAAAGTCATATGATCCCTCAAATTTTTTTTGAGAGAACCGAGCAGTGGAAATATTAGTCAAATATATCTCGGATGTAACACATAGGGTTGATTTAAAATTTTTGCAAAAATTATTTGAACTCCAAGCAAATCCTAAATTATAAGTTGGTTTTAAAAATTTATTTTTGCATGAAGATGTGAATTAAGAAAAAATAGGTGGGCCAATATCTTCTAAAGTGCGCACTGTGCTTTAATGAAGATACACATGTCTGAAAACCCATGCCCCAAAATAATCTTGTCAGAGTTAAACAATTCTCAGGGCGTGCTCGTCATCGACCATTGATTGGGTCCAGTGGTGATCTCCCCCTAGATCGTCACTATGGTACACCGTTCGCTGACCACGAAGGGTGGTTCGGCGTCGTAGCTGATGCTCTTTATTTTTCTGCCAGTGATTATGATCGCAGTTGAAGAAATGCCCCTCCTGGCTCGTCGCTGTAAAATAGTGACGGTCGTCGGCCAAGAAGGGTGGTCGGGAAACGACGCTGATGTGTGGAAGCCTTTGTGGGGCAGTTTTCGACCATGATGAGATTTCCGGCGATGTTCATGTTCTTCACATAGGAACTCCGTCTAGCAGGGGTGGATCAGATCAAAGTTGATCGACGAGGAGGGAGGCAGGTCTGAGAGTAATCGGAATGGAGACCAGGGAGCTCGTTGATGCTCGATTAGTGCTATATGCATTTTTCTTTTCTGTTATGAATCAAATTTGATGTCCGGATCGAAGTGAATAGTTCCTATCATAAAAGTTTTTTGTCTCTATATTGATTGGTTACTCCTAGTGTACTATATTCATCGAAGGCCGACCAGCAGGGACGGATCTACTTGCAGTAGGTCAGAGGTGACTGGAGAGATTACTGAAGGTCACAAGTTGAAGACTTGTTGGTGCTCGATCAAAAAGATACCGTTAGATGACGAGCTGTGGCTTCACCAACGAGAAGTTAGGACACGAGCTAGTCCTGATCTCAGAGAGGGATCATCGCACTATTACTGCCAGAGGTCACCAAAAATCATTTGTCGACCTGAAAATTGGCTTTTTCTCCTTTTTTTACTCCCAAAATTGGGTTGAGATCCGATATACAACCCCCCCTCTCTTCTGTCATGAATCAAATCTGATAAGGATCCGGAGGACCGAAGTGAATCGAGATCCCGATGTTAGAGCCTCTAATATATGTTTGTTGAATAAGAAATCTGTTGGAGTCTATCACCTCCTAAAATAAATGCGTACTGGGATTCAAGAAATTGATGTAACCCATGATATGCTTGGCATGAATAATCGTACTATCGCAATAAACCCTATTTACAAGAACTCGTACAAAACTCAGAGATTGTGAAATCTAGTGTTATACAGATTCTAAATAAAACTTGGACACAAGTTTATGAATGTAAATATATCAGAATCGTGTTTCGATAAAAACAAAATGTATAACTGTTCATGTTAGATTAGAGAAAGAAAACTTAGCTTTTGATGAGGTTTTTGTGCGTGTAAGCCATTGTGTCTCGATGTAAATCTCCGTCTCGTCGACAAGAAGGAAAGACTTTTTATATCGTTTCCCACAGACGACGCCAATTGTGGTGTCAAAAAATCTACCCGTATGGGGATGCCAATTCACCACGATGCATGTATAAAAATAAATATGAGAGAGACAAATATTTACGTGGTTCGACCATCGTTGTCCTACGTCCACGGGGCTATTATTATATTTCATTAGAATCATGAGAGAGTTTTACATGAGAGTGTTTCCCTAGCTTCTAAGCCCCCTTTCACAATGGGGGGGTGTCCCCTTAATATAGATTTAGGGGCTTCATTAGGGTTACAAAAATGAATGAGCCATATCTTCGTGGAGTTTGATTTGAATCATATACCGCTCCTAGGTCTTCTCGTTTATCATGGACTCTAATCATCCTTATCTTGTTAGAGTGTCCGTTTCTCGCCATATTGATCGGGGTGCTCGCCACATGTCATTCTATTATGTAGGCATATTTTCCCCCCTACAATCGTATAAAAAAATCATCCATAAAATATGTTTTTTACTATTTTAAAAAAATCGGTATGTATACTTGGTATGTATAGGAGTCTCTGTGTGTATGTGTGCGCGTGTGTATATATATATATAGGGAGAGGTTTGAAAGTGAACCTAAAAGATTAACATTTAATGAACCTTAACAAAAAATACCTTAACATCCCACTAGTTTTAATTCATGTGTTGTAATTGATCCGCGCTAGTGGAAACGGACACACGTGTGGCATGTGGGTGGAGCACGCAGTTGTGTGTATTAAAAACACGTGTGTCCATTGTTGCTGGTGCGGACCAATTACAGCATATGAATTAAAATTATTGGGTTGTTAAGATGTTGTTATGTTAAGGTTCAAGAAAATGTTCATCTTTTAGGTTCACTTTTGAACCTCTCCCTATGTGTGTGTCTGTGTGTATATGTATATATATACAATATTGCTCTTGTGCGGACTGTCCCGCACATTAACAGTGCGGACTGGACATGTGTCACCTGATGGTGAGCCCCTAAATTATTGTCTAAATTATCAGCACTCTCTCTCTCTTTTCTAGGCTCACTGTCAGGTGACATATGTCCAGTCTGCACTATTAATATGAGGAACAATCCACATAAGAGCAGTATTATTTATATATATATATATATGAGAAGAGGGTCTTTTACTGTTCCAAAAATTCAAGTGCTGAGTTTTCTGGTGCTATATAAGGATGTTAGATTGTACCATGTCATAACTTGATAATTATGACATGGGGAAGTTGGAGATAAACGGGCCTCATAACGCAAACCCTCCCGAATCCCTTCTCCCATCCGCCTCATAACAAAAAAACCTCACACAAATTCGCCACCTACTCCATCTAGCTGTCGACCTCAGCTCTACACTGCCCTCTCTTTCGCACCACCCTTAGCTCCATATTGCCTTCCTCTCCTACACAAAAAGGTATGGGTTTCGATTTTTTCTTTGGTTTTTTGAATTCGAATTGGAGATTTTCTTGGTTGTAGAAATTTCAGATTGAAGATCTAATTATTTGTTTCTGATTGAGATTTTCTAGGGTTGCTTATTTGTTTGTATTTTGAAGTGAAATTTCAAAATCTAATCAGGCATGCCTTCTTCTAGGGATTTTTGGGTTCATTTAAAGTTTGGATTTTTGTTTTTTAGACTTCAAATTGATTTTCTGGGTTACAATTGGTTCCACTTTTTTGTAACACCTAACCCTACACTCATGATTTTTGGTTCTGATTGGATTTGTTCTCCTTTTTAGATCTATATATACTCAACGTATATTCTAATCTTTTAGACTTATACATAAGAATACTAATGAGTTGAAAAGTGAAGGAGAATTTTGTTTTAGATATTGTAACAAAATGTCATTCAAAATTTTTAGCTTTAAATATAATTTTTTTCAGACTATAGGTCGATGGCCATCAATGGAATATAACAGTTTCTCCTGATCCTCTTTCTTTATTAGAAGGTATTTTTATCAATCCATTTTTATTTCTTTGTATTGTTAAAATTTCTTAGAAATTATATATGAAAAACAATTGTTACCTTATATATTGTTTGTAAAATTACAAAGCAACGCGTAGTTCCTTGTTCAACATTCTTATTTTCTATTGTTTATTGAATTCCTACAGTTTATGTTTTATTTTATTTTTATAGAAATTGCAAAGCAATGCGTAATTTGTGTTGTTTGTTATTTTGATGAGATGACATGACATTACAACTAGCGTTATGTTTCAACATTTTGATGAAATATTGATGCTATCTTATCCAATATCATAGGATATTTAGGGTCGTAGAACATTTTAGTTTGGTATCATTTATACCCTCTTATATATTTGATATATTTATAAGCTAATTGTTCAGTCCAAATATATTTTCTTAGGTGGTGGTTACATTGGTGTTGAATGAAATGGGTTGAAATTCAGAACACGGTTGTCTTTCTCTAACTTATCTTCCACGAACTCGGGTAACCCTCCCTCCTATGAGCTCGATATTTTCTCTATTTGGATACTAGGTTTGATTGGGTTTCACAATTTGGTATGAATTATTGGAGTAGAAATTGGTAAGGCTTTTTAGCATAACTTTGTCGATGGAATATTTTCACGAATGTAGGGAGGTTTTTCTCAACACAGCTTGCAAGTGAAAGTTTTAATTTATAAATCCGTGTTAGCCGATGGCACCCAATAAACTAACATTTTTTTATAGATCACTTTGTAGTTTATGGTTGCACAGTTGAATATGTTTAGCTAAATGTTATTCTCTCTTCTCTATGTTTCCTTTCAATAAAAATAACTGTTATTTCTTTGAGATCTCCCAAATGTTGGATCACATTAATTGTCAAAATAATACATTTGACAGTTCAATATTAGATCCAAATCAACAGCATGTATGCACCATATATACAGCAACATATATGCAGCAACTATATGCATATATACATAACAACATATATACAACATATATGCAGAATTGTATGCATATATGCTGCATATTAGTAAAATTGTAAATGTGTCGTTACTCATTAGTGTATGGATTTTAGATATTTCTTAGTGTTCACATGGTAGACCTATTTCTGTTTCGTTAACTCGTCTTCATTAGCTACGTTTTGTTTAATCTTTATATGTTCTGCATTAGCTCATCGGGTTTTGTGACAGTGGTTGCTACTACTTAATATTGATAACTTTCAAATAAGGCAACTGATGCTTTCGATAAGCTCAACAACACGAGGGAACAGATTCAAGTCAATGTATTTAATGTTATCAGGGCAAGCTGATGTTTTTAAGATTGCTTGGATAAAGTTGATCAAACAATTTCTTTTCTTTTTCAACCAAGATACTCGATTTACGTCCTTGGGGATTTCATTCCCAGCACTCTCGAAAACTTGGCAATTAGTTTAAATTGCTTAAAATTATGAACCTAAGATGAGATAAGGAGGATAGAAACGAGATCAATATTCGTGTTTTCCAACTTTTTTTGTGCTCTCACCTTATACTTTAAAACGTGTTCCAACTGTGATGTTAATTTTTAGCTTTGTTTGTCAAACTACCAAGTTTTATTGTTATAAGACTGACTCCTTCTAAATCATTTCCAATTTTTAAGAGGAAAAAAAAGTCTACTTATATTGTGGTGTTTCGTTTTCATGATTTTGTGTTTGACGAAGTTTGTGTAGTTCAAATTTTCGCTTCTTTCTCACTCACATTCTTTGCCTTTTGAGTTGAATAGGCTTTGAGTTTGAAATCAGATCTTCGGGTGAAGTCAAGTATACTCTGATTTGTTTTTACTATTTATCAATTGATATAGGCTTTCAAATGTCATTATTCGATATGGAGTTTATGAAATGAATACTTTATTACGTCTTCACATAAATACTACTCTTAATTTAATTTACTAACTTTTCAAGGGTATGTCAATTTCTCTTATTTGCAGGAGATGATTTTTCTTTCATATTATTATTGTTTAAAGTTATATAAAATTATAAAATTGTAAAAATTACACTTTGTTTTGTTGGAGAATGATATTTTTTCCATTTTGCAATTACGTATTTTGGAATTTTTTGTCGTTTCATGATTGCGTACTTTCAATATTTTCATCATGCCTGCAAAAACGAGCATTTCACGTGTTTATATATATATATATATAGAGAGAGAGAGAGAGATGACTTATAGAGAGAAATCTCAAATAAAAAAGGAGAAGATTGAGGGCCAAAGTCGAATATAGAAGACTGGGCATGAAAGGGTTATAGTTTTTGGAATGAAGAAGTGGTTTTGAGTGAGAGACTAAGTTTAGACATCGCGCGATTCCTCCAGTAATATTTCAGACAGTTATGTAAAAAAATAAATGTAAATGTGTACCCTCTTGACCAAAGCGACGTGAAACCAGTTATAAAAGGTGTTTTACAATGGTGCATTTGTAAGTGATGTAAATGAATTATTAAGCGTGTTAAATGGCCATTTTCTTGTAAGGTCCTCTTCGATAAATTTTCTCTTACAACATGAAAAATCTTATGGCCCTTCTCCTTATCCTTATGGCATATAGTTTCTCTGTTGGGAAAAACCCATCTCTAGTGAAATCAATGTAGTGTTTCTTCTAATTCATTTGAGCTTCCACAAAATTACACGTAGCTAGTTGTAATAAAGCTTGACACTTAGCACATTCTCTTTGTATTGCCTGTGCGTCTTACTTCATTATTGACCAAAAATACCCCTCTCTTTGAATTCTTCTATAAAGGGTAATCTCACTGGTTTCATAATGATCATCGCGATTTTTCTCCAACTACTCTCATGATTACCTAGACCCTATATATAGACAATGTACCCCTATGATATCTTTAGTGAAAAGTGCCTTAAAGAAGGAAGTATTGTGCTAACTCCATGAGATTAATCTTGGCATCTCGTCTCCAACTGCCTCTTTATATTTCCCCTTCAATCTGAATCAGCACCACTTGGGAAGAGTTGAACCAAGAATGATTGATTTGTTCTCCGATGGATCACCATTGTTGTAGACTCACCATCTATGGCAACTTTCTGTGCGATTGTGGCATAGGCATCAGCATGACGATTCATTATCCTTGGGTGCCTCTCCACCTTAACGGATGAAATTGCCCTTTAAACCTCTGAATAATCATTCTATATAGTGACAAACTTATATGCTTCAAATTATATTGATCACTAACTTATTTGACCATAAGGTAGAAGTTTCCTATGATGTAGAGGGAACATATGCCTCTTTGTAGTGCTTCGAGAAACCCAAAATCAAAGCCTCATACAGTGTCTTATTTTTTTTTAAATGGCAGTCCAACTTAAAATATAAAGTAATATCTTTCATTACTCTAGACAAGATGACCATTTCTCATGATTTAACTTTCATAGATGAACCATCAAACTCCATTAACCATTCTTCCAGACCTACCCCATAAACCTTTATCTATAAATGATCTTCTAGTATATTTTCTTAGGTGTCTTGAATAAGACTAAGAGAAAAATGGACAAAAAATCTACATAGTCTTGGCCCTTGATCATGTGATGTACTACGCACTTCAGATCATATTAAGAGAGAATGAAGAATTACTTACTACTCTCCCGATTAAAATAGTTCGCGCTAGAAAAACTTGATTGGTTCATATGAGGTTGTGTTTTGTGCTACTATTCTGATTGTGATGGTTTACCTATTTGGATATGAGGTAATATACGGGTAATATTTATGGTTTATTACTCATGTTGCATAGTTAGAGTTGTATTATTATGTTGTAGTATTAAAATGATAATTTGTTGTTTAATTATTTGTTTGGGACTGGGACTTTCACATTTTACCTTTGTTGTGCGTACTTAGACATATAGTCACGATATACCTTAGGACATATGGGGTGAGTTATTTTGGATGTGAGTAATGGTAGGACTGTATGAGATGTAAATGAGTCGCATTTCATACTATTCAGATATAGTAAGTTTTTTCTTGCAAATTATGGGGCCTGACCCACTGTAATTTCCTAAATACATTTCCAGGTGCACATAAACAAGATCAACAAGGTCGAGCAGTTAGACATGAAATTTTAGCTTATTATACAACTATATATCCTTAGAGTAGGATTTATTATTTTATTTTAGTATTTCCTTTTGTATCGGACTATCATGTCATTCTTTATTTCAGAGATATTGTTTATGGGTTCATGGGGATTCTAAAGTTCTTTATTGATTCGGTTTTGAGACATTTAGTATTGTATAAGCTCATTTAATTATTATTTTAATTTTGGAGACTCTCATTTTTATCCGCATCGCTTATATTATTGTTGTTACTTTACTCATGTGTATATCATTGATGCTGTGAATACTAAAAATTATTTGATGTACCATATCTTCGATGTTGAGGCTTGGCCACTCGATTTGTACAAAAATAGGAGATTTTACAATTGGTATCAAAGCATCCTAGTTTCAAGTATTCTAGGTTCCTTGGGACTTTAGATACATTATGTGTTGCGTTCTTTAATGTTAGAGCCCTATTGCTAGGTTCTTTGTACTATTTATCCGTGATTGTAATCTCATACGAATATTTTTAATTGATTTCAAATAGTAAACATTATTTGGAGGAGAGTTTCGAAAACGAGAAACTATCTAAACCAACAACCATAATAGTAGGCACCATTGACATCACCAGTTGATATGGCCACCATCATTGCTTAGGAAGTTATAGCCAGGATGGCTTTTGCACTTTATCACCTTTAGTGGCCCTAAGGACATCAAGAGGAAATTGAGTATTGTTTAGTTTACCGATAATAAGAGACAAATGATAACCAAGATTAAGTTAATGGTGGATGCATTGTAGTGGTAAGAGACTACTACCACAGTTGGGAAGAGGAGTATTATTCCCATTGTGGAGTTCTAAACCAGATTTAAGGCAAAGTATTTCCCTTCCATAGTGCAAGGTAATAAGAAGGGAAAGTTTATGAAGTAATATCAAGGTGGACATATAGTTTCTAAGTATTAGACTGATTTCGTTAACCTCTATTTGTTTTCACCTGATGAGGTGGCCATTAAGGCTAAGAGGATGGAGTTTTGCATCAGGGGACTATCATAGAGGATTAAATATCTCTTAATAAGGAACCTGACTTACACCACATACACTTAGGCAATGAATGTTATTCTAATGTAATATGAGGATACTATGAGTTTCAAAGAGTGAGGTGATAAAGTATTTATAACACGGACATGTCTTTATAGGTGTGGAGGCAATTATTATGCAACACAAATAAATATGAGAGAAATATTATCAAGAAGAGGACAAGGAATACAAGATGCCAATCACACAACAAAGTATGTACGTGGTTCATCCATGATGTGCCTACGCCCACGGTGGTGCAGTCGATATTATTTCTATATACTCCGGAGAGTGATTACAGAGAATACAACTTGTCCATTTTCCCCGGACCCGGGGTTTAATATATACATGCGCATGTAGATGAGTGGAGGTGATGGGTTCCTCCATGTTTTCCATTTCCCCAATAACTTCCCTTCATGGGATCGTGGGGGCAGACCGGATCAATTATAAAGGATGAGGGGCCTGGACTTTGGGCCACCAGGACAGGGCTACTCGTCCAGGCCCATAGTTCTAAATTTCGGGTATCCACAATCGCCCCTAAATTTGTTGGGCCACGTTTATGGGTCCAATGGATTTAAATGATCAGCCATTATGGCTGATTTGTGATTCTTCGAAAACTGTTAAGTTGCTTTGGCGGCACTCGCTTCGCTATCTGTACGCTATGATTAGAATTGAAGGCTTGTTGGGATAGCCACTTTTTCTTTCGTCGTTTCAGCCTTTCCAGTACTCTTCCTTCTTCTGAGAACTCTAGCGCCTCGTACCTTCTTCTCTGAATCCCCATTCCCATTGCTTCTTAGTCATCTTGAGCTCGTGCTTCTTCATCACTCGAACCGATCTTCTGTTTTGTAAGTTTCTCGTGCCCTTTCTTTGCACTTTCTCTTTGGTTTGTAGAATTTCTTGAGTTTTTCAATGGCGAAGATTGGAAATAGGTCAATCTCTGAGTTCAGGAAGTTCTACAATATTCCTGAGTGGGTAGATATTGAATGTTGTGCCTCCCCTCCTAGGAACGTTAGGGATATAGAGGATGCCCACTAGATCCATATTTTGTTGCTCTCCCAGGGGGGACTTACTTTTCCCCCTAATGACCTATTTCTGCATTTTTTTGGTTATTTCAATATTATTCCCGCACAGTGCTCGCCCAATGTGTGGAAGATAGTAAATAGCGTCCATAAAATAAACCAGTTGTATGGTACTAGGTTAGGACTTGCCGAGATCTATTTCTGTTATTCGTTCTCTCTAACTAGCTCAGGTGTCTTATACCTCAAAGCTAGGAGTCCTGATAGGGTATTGGTAGTAAACCTAACTGATTCCCATAAGGACTACTGGCAAGAGGGTTTCCTCGTTAGGAATTGGCAGTTCCCTTCCCAGTTTGAAGGGTCGAGGTCTGATAGGTTCACCATCCCTTTTTACGGGGAAGAATATATAGGTAGACATTGTACTGTTGTTTCAACCTTTGCTGACTTGTGACTTTTCTAACCTCTCTTTGCTTTTTTCTCCCACAGCAAGGACAAAGAATTTGGAGCCTGCTCTCAGCGAGGTTCGTATCTCGGAGTTGCTGAAAGCTTGGAATATCAGGGAGCCTCTGGGTGACGGCGAGCATCCCAAGTATGCTGCCTTTTTGCTCGAGTACAAGAACGCAGGCTCCAGCTTCATAGCACGGCCTATGGATAGTGTTCCAGAGTTTGATTCTTTCGGAGAGACTACTGCTGAGCCTATCCAGTTGGACGAAGAGGAGAGCAGCACTGAGAGTGAGTCTGCAGGAGCTGCGAGTAATTTGGGTGGAGGGAGCTCTGACAGTAGCAGTTCTTTTGAAGAGGATTCTGAAGCTCGAGGATCGTTGAGCACTTCCAGCAGTTCAGACGAAGAGATGCCTCCAAGGAAGAACCTGATTAGAGAGGATGATGATGAGGACCACGTGCTTCTTGCACAGAGGCCAAAGAAATAAAAGTCTTCTTCTGGGGCCGTGGTTACTGGTTCTTGGTCTTCCACTCAGGAGCAAGAGAGGAAGAGGAGAGAGGAAGAGCAGGTGAGAGAGAGGGAGAGAAAGAAGGAGGAGGAGAGAAATAAGGTGGAGGAAAAGAAGAGGGTGGAGGAGAGGGAGAGGATGGAGAGGGAGAGAGAGGAAGAGAGGAGGAAGATTGAGTCGAGGACGAAGGCTGGGCAAGCCTTGGTCCCGGTGTCTGCTTTGCCCGAGGGGGCCTCAGTTGCCACTTCTCCTCAGCTGGCTCCTGCGCTGATCGAGAGGGCAGTTCTTCCTGTAGATCGCCAGAGGGCGCTGGGGTCTGATCAATTATCCCTTCAAGCTAGCCAGAGACTAGCCTTGGTAAGGTTCCCTCCCTTTTTCAATTCCTTAATAAGTTTTAATTATTTCTCCTTCTTGATTTCTTCTTTATTTTTGACAGTTTGTGACTGACTTCGCCGTGCTCTACCGTTCTCACGACGAGTTGGTGAGAATGAATGGCGAGCTGGAGCAGCAGAAGTCCGCTCTAGAAGTCAGGGGTTCTCAGCTAGAGGCTGATTTGAAGGCTGCTAATGCCGCCCGAGCTTCCTCTGATCTGGCCCTTATCAATTCTAACTGAGAGAGGGATGCGGCGGTTAAGGAGATGAGCGAGCTGAGGCAGGCCTATGACCTAGTCTGCTTGAGCAAGCTGGGTGTTGTGGAGGAGAACAAGGCTCTGACCGAGCAGCTGAAGGAGAAGGAGTCCCAGGTAGCCACCATCGAGGAGGATTCATACAACTCCGGGTGGACTACTGCTTATGAAGACGCCGAAGTTCAGATAGGCTATATTACCGTTTAAACTTCAAGAAGGGCTGGAACAAGGCCCTCCTAGTTACTGGTGTTGATGCTGAGTCTCCTCTATTCGACGAGCATGACCCGGGTCCAAGGCCAACCGTGGACGAAGAAGCCCCTGCCCCAACCATCAAGGGTGTTGATCTTACCTCTCAGACAACTCCTGCCGACGCTGGTCCTGCCCAGGCGAATGAGGGCCTCCCTGTAGAGGGGGATGCCTCTGCTACTGCTGACAAGGGGAAGCAGCCAGCCACCTCTGGGCAGCCTGAGGTTGCTAGTTAATCCTCTCTTAGGATTATTTTTGTACTTCTGCTTGTAATTTTTCCATTTTCTGCTCGATGTACTTGACCTTTATTAATGAAATAAAAAGGCTTCTTTTCCCAATGCATTGATTGATTTTTCTTTCCCTTGCCCTTTTATGTCTTGTAGTTGACTGATGTAGAAGAGTATATTCCTGCCACATCTCAATTGGGCAGGACTCTTGGTCCCAATGCCAGTCCTCAGGTTCGTCAGGCCTTTGTTAGGCTTTGCAAGTCTCTTAGGTCAAGGAATCAAAAGTATAAGGAGCAGTCCGAGCTAGTGGCTAGGCTGAAGGACAGGCTCCAGGATATGGAAGGCATTAGTGCCTCTGTACAAGAGGAAGTCAATGTACTGAGAGCTAGGTTGCTGGAGGACACCGAGATAAATCAAGTTGGGGAATTCCTGCAGCAGGAGAATGAAAACCTGAGGAGGGAAGTCCTGCAACTTAGAGAGCATGCGCCGAGCACTGTTTCAGCGGTTCTGCAAGGCTCCTCGTCTTTGCGAGCTGGACATACCCCTCATATGCCGCAAGGTTCCACTCGTCCTCCCCTATCGCGAGCTGGTAGGAGCACCAGGGGCAGGAACAGGGAAGCATAAGAACAACGGGATAAGGAGATGGAAGAGATCCGTGATGATGTCCGCCGAGCATATGTAACTGCTGCTGGGCTTCAAAGGGACGTTACTCGATTGCGACATTTATTCAAGAAGGGTCCTCGACAAGCGTGGGCTGACGGTTATGATCAAGGCTGGCTAGATGCTCTCACAAGACTATCCGAGTTCGAGGAACTTTCTTTCATCAGAGGGTGGTTGAGTGCCTTGAAAGAGCTTCAGGTCCCGAGGAACTCGATGTTATGGTATCTTCACGATATGTCCTCCTCCACTCTGATGCCCAATCCATTCAGGAGGGATGATAGATGGATCCTCATTGATGCTATTCCTCAGCAACTATTAGAGTTGGACGCAGATGAGGTTGTGGAAGAGCTGGTCCCTGCTCCTGATGATGGACGAAGAGCTAGAGTGGCAGACTATCTTGTTCGGAGGCTTCCACCTTCTTGAATTTTTTGCAAGTTGTTTTTCTTTTGATAATGTAAACGCTTTGGGCGTGCTTCGCCGACTAAACGTGTATTATCGTTGTTGTAAATATAACAAGTTGTTATTCTTTTATCTTTTTTGATAATGTAAATGCTTTGGGCGAGCTTCGACGACTAAACATGTATTATCACTATTGTAAATATAAGAGATTAATGAAAAGTTCGTGTTTTGGGCAATTTTGCCGACTAAACGTGTTCATCCAATCTTTTTATATTCTTGCTGCTTAATAATTCTTTTTATTTTGCCATGCAAATGTCCCCCCAGTCCAATATAATACCAAAATACCATTGTGCCCCATTTAACCTTTTAGGTTGTGTCATCACACTCCCTTAGGCCTAAGTAGGGCAATTGGCGAGGACACGCCTGGTATTGGATGTCTTCATCCGGTCAGGATTTTGCTCAACCAAAGTAGGTTTGATGGCCAGTATAAAATCTGGTCGCATTGCCTAAGAATCCTCTGTAGGGCTTTATATATAGCCAGGGGCAATGCTAAGAGGTCTCTCGTGTTTCATGACGATGACCTGAGGAGGGGTATCCCCCTGCTATATCGACCATCGTGCCTGTGATTTGGAAAAAGATGTGTGATAAAATGCAGTTTCTGATTTCATTAGTAATAAGGGGAATGAACTGTTCCTTTCACATAACAAATACAAGAAAAATATTCAAAAATATAATTCCTTGAGAATCTAAAAATAGAATTTCTTGAGATTAGCTACATTCCATGCTCATGGTATCTCTCTGCCCTCCATCGTTTCAAAATGATATGCACCTTGCAGGTCGTCCCTAGTTACTTTAAAGGGTCCTTCCCAGTTTGGGCCTAACTTATCGTCTGATGACCTTACTGTGTTTCCTAGGACTTTCCTTAGAACATAGTCCCCAACTTGGAATCTTCTCGGGTTAACCCTTTTGTGGTAATGCTTTGTGAGCTGTTGCTGATAGCTCACAAGCTTCACCAGGGCCAGTTCTCTACGCTCGTCGACGAGGTCGAGTTCAGCGAGCAACGCCCCATCATTCTGGCCTTGGTCGACAAGGTCGGATCTCATTGTTGGCAAGCCCGCTTCTAGTGGAATGACTGCTTCCATGCCATATGTTAGCGAAAATAGGGTCTCTCCTGTTGCTCACCGAGGAGTTGTTCGGTATGCCCATAGGACATGGGGTAGCTCGGTTGCCCATGCGCCCTTGGATCACTCTAGTCGCTTCTTCAATCCATCGATCACAGTTTTGTTTGAAGCTTCTTCTTGCCCATTGCTCTGAGGGTAGGCCACCGAACTAAAGTTGTGCCTGATCTCGTGTTCGTTACAGAAGTCCTGAAAGGGTCCACTCTCAAATTGTGTCCCATTATCAGTGATGATGGTTCTGGGGATTCCGAATCGAATGATTATATTCCTCCATATTAATCTTATCATGTCAGCGTCTCGGATGTTTGACAATGGTTCTGCCTCGATCCATTTGGTGAAGTAGTCAGTTGCAACCAACAGGTATTTGCGATTGCCGGTAGCAGTGGGTAGTGGTCCCACGATGTCCATCCGCCATTGGGCGAAGGGCCACGGGCTGGTCAGGGATTTTAGTTCGTTGGCTGGTTGGTGGACCATTGGAGCGTGAAGCTGGCATTTCGGGCATTTGCGGACATATACTGCGGAGTCCTTTTGCATATATGGCCACCAATAGCCTTCCTTCATTGCTCGAAAGGCTAGAGACCTTCCTCCGACATGACTTCCACAGATTCCTTCATGAAGCTTGCGCAGCACTTTCTCGATATCGCCTGGGTGGACGCATCTAAGGTAGGGACCGGAGAAGGACTTCTTATACAAGTCGCCTCCTGTGGATAAGTGAAAGCGAGCAGCTTTGACTCTTATCTGGTGGGCGGTTTTCTTGTCCTCGGGGAGCGTGCCCTCCTTTAAATAGTCTCTTAAGAGGTCCATCTAGTTGGGGGTGGATCCCACCTGGAGTATTTGTTCCACGTTTGGCGGCTTGTTGTTGTGGTTAATGCTTGGACAAATGAGGAAATCGATGGGAATGACCCTTTTAAGGCTAGAATCAACTGCCGAGCTTAGGGCTGCTAAGGCGTCGGCATGACTGTTTTTCCCTCTGGGAAACTGCTGGATGTTGATCTCCTCAAAGCTCGTCATTAGTTTCCTCACCAGGGCGAGGTAGGTTGCCATTCTTTCATCCTTATCGTTGTAATCTCCACTTATCTGATTGGAGACTAGTTGAGAATCGCCGAACACCTGTAAACGTTTTGCTCCCAGAGTTTGCGCCTTTTGGAGACTGGCTATTAGGGCTTCGTACTCTGCTTCGTTGTTGGAAGCTGCAAATCCAAGACTGATTCCTTTCTCAAGGATGGTGTTTTCTGGGGTGATGAGAACGATGCCTAAGCCTGCCCCCTTTGAGTTGGAGGCTCCATCAACGAATAGTTTCCAGGTTTCCACTGTTGCTGGGTCCTCTTTTTGCTTTGTTGGTTGAGGTTGGTTGGGGAGTTCTTCGCCAGTGAATTCGGCTATGAAATCAGCGAGGATCTGACCCTTGATAGCGGTCCTTGGTTGAAATTGGATGTCGAACTGGCCGAGCTCGACTGACCACTTAGACAATCTGCCCGACAAATCTGCTTTCCTTAGGACCGCCTTAAGGGGGTGCGATGTAAGGACGATGATAGTATGAGCTTCGAAATAATGCTTCAGTTTCCTCGAGGCTATCACTAGTGCAAAGGAGAGCTTCTCCAATGGCTACCTTTGCCCGGCGTCTAATAAGGTCTTGCTCGCGTAGTAGACGGGGTGTTGGATTCCTGCGACCTCGCATATTAATGTCGAGCTGGCAGTGTGACTGGATACCGAGAGGTACAGATATAAAGAATCCATTTGCTGTGGTATGACAAGCAGCGGTGGAGAGCTTAAGTAAGACTTGAGCTCGTCCAAAGCTCGCGAGTAGTCCGGGCTCCATTCTATTGATTTACTCCCTTTTAGAAGCTGGAAAAAAGTCTTGCACTTCTCGGAGGATTTGGAAATGAAGCGATTTAAGGCAGCGAGCATTCCAGTGAGCTTCGACACGTCTCGAACTGTTCGAGGGGGTTGTACCCTATTGATTGCATCGATCTGGTTTGGATTAGCTTCTATACCTCTCTTACTGACCAAGTATCCAAGAAATTTTTCTGACTGGACACCGAAGGAACACTTTCTCGCATTAAGCTTCATTCGGTACTTCCTAAGGATTTCGAAGGTCTTTGACAGGTCTGAGAGGTGATTTTCCTTCTTCTTGCTCTTAACAAGCATGTCATCGATGTAGACCTCCATTGTGTCTCCCATTTGATCCTTGAACATTTTTGTGACCAGCCGCTGGTAAGTTGCCCCTGTATTCTTGAGCCCAAATGTCATGACCTTGTAGCAATACAACCCAACCGTCGTGATAAACGCCATTTTGTTCTGGTCTGGGGCATACAAGGGGATCTGGTGATATCCTGAGTATGCGTCCAGGAAACTCATTCGCTCGTGAGCTGCAGTGGCGTCTACTAGTTGGTCTATCTTTGGGAGGGGAAAACTATCCTTAGGGAATGCTTTGTTGAGGTCAGTGAAGTCGATGCAAACTCTCCACTTCCCATTGTTCTTCGGAACTACTACTGGGTTGGACAACCACTTGGGGAATTGTACTTCCCGTATGGATCCTGCATCCAGTAGTTTTTCGACCTCCTTTTCGACCGCTTTAGCCTTCTCGGGTGCAGTTCTTCGTGCCTTCTGCGTAACTAGCTTGAATGTGGGGTCGATGTGAAGCTGATGACAGACCATATCAGGATCAATGCCAGGCAGCTCATATGGTTCCCATGCAAAAACATCTACGTTGTGTCTCAGCAAGGTCGTCAACTCCTTCTGTTCTTGATCGGTGAGAGATGCTCCAATCAAGAAGACTCTGCTATTGTCACCAACTTCGGCTATAACTTCTACCAGGTCCTCGATGACACGCTCGAAGGGGAGGAGCCTGGTCTCCTCTACTCCTGGTCTTCCATACTTTAGTTTCTATTTGGATGGTATCACACCCTCTTCAAATTTCTCGCTGGGTTGATCGGTCTTCTTCTCTGGCTTTGGTAGGATGGATACTATAAAGCACTTCCTCGCCATCGCTTGGTCACTGTGGATCTCCATTACTCCTCGCTCGGTTACATACTTGAGCTTCTGATGGTAGGTTGAGGAGATCGCCTTCATTGCATGAAGCCATCCTCTACCGAGGATGGCCTGGTAGGGTGATTCGATGTCAACTACCAAAAACTCAATCATCTTGGAGACGTTCCCAGTACGAACTGGCAGCACTATCTTGCCTAGGGGCATGGTCATTTTCCCAGCGAAGCCGACCAAAGGAACAGTAGCTTTCTTTAGGTCGGCGACGCTCAACTTCAATTTCCTGAACAGGTCAAGGTACATTACTTCGGATGAGCTTCCTTGATCGACAAGAATCTTGTCGATGTCAAAGTTGGTTATCCTGAGTGTAATGACCAGGGCATCACGATGTGGGGTCCTTACTTCCATCAAATCTTCATTCGTGAAAACAATATGCTTGTTGTAGTTGACGTCCTCTGCTCGTCGACGCTTTCCTGACTATGACTTTGCTGGATCAATTTGAAAATCCTGCATTACCGCTGTAAGCTTTTTCATCTCCATTCGAGCTGAGTTACCTTGTATCTGCTCGGCGTCAGATACTCCGTGAATTACGACGAACTCATGTCCAGCATCATCCTCTAGCACATTATCGGGTCTTATCTCTCTGTTGGCAGTCACTTTCTCTGCCCTTTTCTCCACAAAGTCGTTCAAATGCCCGGACTGGGCCAATTCTTTGAGGTGAGACTTAAGAGCTTTGCAGTGCTCGGTCTTGTGCCCTCCCTCTTTGTGAAAAGCGCATCTCAACGCATTATTCCTCTTCGAGGGATCTCCCCCATCTTCCTGGGCCACTTGATGAATGGCACATTCTTGATATTCGCGAGAACCTTGTAAATTGGTTCTTTGAAGACGGTGTTGACCGCCTGGAATGCTTTCGACGCATCCTAGTTCCCTCCATTCTTGGAGCCATTTTTGCCTCCATTCTTTCCTCCTTTCCTCTGGTTCTCAGTTTTTTCACCTACCCTGGTAGTGAGCTTAGCTCGACCGTTTTCTCCTGTATTAAAGCGGGTGACATCTTCCACCTTTGCGTATTTATCGATTTGGGCCATAAGGTCGTCAATAGTCATAGCTTCCTTCTTCGTCAGGGATTGGTAGAGGAGGGAAGAACTAGGGAGCCCAATTTTGAAGGAGGCTACTGCCACCTCCTCCACACAGTCCTCGATCTCATTGAATAACTCCAAGTACATCTTCGCGTATTTTCGGAGGGTCTCTTGAGGCGTTTTCTTTATTATCAGTAGAACATCCATCCTTTTGGGATGGGAGCTACTGGTAATGAATCGGGCCGTAAAGAGTTCGGCTAGGGATTTGAAATTCTTGATCGACCGGTGGGGGAGCCTTTCGAACCACTTCTGTGCTACATCATGAAGGCTCGTGGGGAAAATACGGCACATCAAGGCATCCCGGTGACTCCAGAGGGTCATGGCCTATCGGTATTGCCTGACGTGATCAATGGGATTAGTCTTTCCGTCGTAAATCTTGAACCTTGGAATGGAAAATTTCTTGGGAGCTTCCTCTTATTCAATTTATCTTGTGAAAGGTGACTTCATCTGGGTTTTGAGAGCACGCCTCGCGAGCTCTCTAGTTGATCTTATTCCGTGGTGAGTGGGATGCTGGTCCATCTCCCTGTGGACCATGTTTCGTATGTGCTCGTCGCTGCGAGCAGAGCTCTGGTGGCGGCGAGCTCTTCGCAGCTGTTCGTGGAGGTCATCGTTTGATTCGCCTCCTTCGTCCCTTTGAGATTCTCACCTAGGGCTCCTTCCTCGGCTGCGAGACTTGCTCGCCTGAGGGCTAGGAGTGCGATATGGGCGTCTCCAGTTATCAGGGTGAAGCTCCCTTTCTAGTCTTTCCAGTCTCTTTTCAAGCGAGCATTCTCAGCCTCGTATCTGCGATAAGACTCCCTCTGCTCGTGGAGCCTTGCCTCGTACGCATCAATCAACCTGGATATCTGCGTGGACCTCGCTGGTCCCTGACTTTCTTCTGAGGCTGGTCTTTCCAAGCGAGCTCTCTGATCTGAACGTCGGACTTTAGACCTAATCCTGCGAGGAGCAGGTGGCTCTTGAATATCTCCTGCTTGGGGGGCATTGCTACTGTGACCAGACATCTTAAACTCCTTTCTTGATGTGGTCTCTTCTCAGGAAAAGATGAACGCTTCCCATAGACGGTGCCAATTTTGGAGGCAATTATTTTGCAACTCAAATAAATATAAGAGAAAGATTATCAAGAATAGGACAAGGAATACAAGATGCCAATCACACAACAAAGGATGTACGTGGTTCAGCCAAGATGTGCCTACGTCCATGGTGGTGCAGTCGATATTATTTCTATATACTCCGAAGAGTGATTACAGAGAATACAACTTGTCCTTTTGCCCCGGACCCAGGGTTTAATATATACATGCGCATGTAGATGAGTGGAGGTGATGGGTTCCTCCATGTTTTCCATTTCCCCCATAACTTCCCTTCATGGGATCGTGGGGGGAGACCGGATCAATTATAAAGGATGAGGGGCCTGGACTTTGGGCCGCCAGGACTGGGCTACTCGTCCAGGCCCATAGTTCTAAATTTCGGGTATCCACACTAGGTAATCAAGATAAAGGGTGGTGCAAGAGAGTCTTCTCGTATATTGGAGGCCCAATAACCAAAAGGGACACGTTATGGGTACTTGCCCCGTAAGAGACCCTAAGGGTATTATCGTCATTGATAATGCCATTAGGTCCATGGATAAAAGACGCATTCAAGCCAATGGGGATAAAGTCAATAAGATAGAGTCCACTATGGCCAACAAAAGGGGAGGCATCAACACATGATGTATCCTGGAACTTATTTCGATTGTGGTAATATGGGACATGTAACTAAGAGGTACTCAGAGTCAGAGAGGATAATAGGGATATGAGGCCACATGGAGAGCGTTAGCAGCTACAAGCCCTAATGGTTATGTCCGTTCCATCCTTACCAGACAAGAACTAGCTTAATAGAAGGGCCAACAACAATTACAGTATGTGCAAGTGTATCACGTTGCTTCAAGGGATACGCATGCATTAGTGCAGGAAGTTGAGGATATGTTTCATATCTATGGGAGCTTGGTCCATGTTTTGTTGATACAAGTGCTTCACATTCATTTGTTAGTAGGTATTTTTCTTAGTTAGCTGGAATTATAAACTTATCATCAAATACTTTATTGAATATTAAATCACCGTTGGGATGGAAACTTATTCATCATATTTACCGCGATATATGAATATATATCGGACAATTATAGCTTTTGGCTAGCCTTTTGATATTGGACATGTCATCTTATAGCATTAGCTTGGGTATGAATTGGTTGTCGTAGTATCATGCTAGTGTGGATTGTTATGGGAAGTCCATACTTTTTGCTATTTCGGGGCATGATATCTACTTGATTACGATGCCATAATTTGAGGTAGGGTCGAGTACATATCTTTACTATATATAGGAGGATACTTTTGAGGGAGTCACGGTCTCTAGATTTCATTATAGTTGTTGAGGAGTATCCTGATGTCATTAAAGAAATCCCCGGGTTTCCACCAAGTAGGGAGATGATTTTATTGACTTAGATCCACTAATAGACCTAACACCATATTGTACAGTATTAGTTATTATAGAGCTTCGAGAGGCAATTCAACAGTTGCTTGTATAGAATTTTATTATAAGGAATACTTCACCATGGAAAGCTAGAGTCCTCTTTGTGAATAAGAATGATGGATCATTAAGACTTTGTGTGGATTATATGGAGTTGAATAAGGTAATCATACAGAACAAGTACCCTTTAACCAATATAGATGACTTTTTTTACCAGTGAAAGGTTTTTCGTATTTCTTTAAGACAGATTTGAGATTAGGGTATCACCAGGTGAGGATTTAGGAGAAGGATGTTTTGAAGATAACTTTTCTAACAAGTTATGGGTCGTACGAGTTTATAGTTCTGTCATTTCTCCTAACCAATGATCCAACAATATTTATAGATTTGATTAACTGAGTGTTCAATTAGTTCTTGGAGAAGTTTGTTATCTTGTCCATTAATAACATTTTGCCTTATCCTTGGATGACAAACGAGCATACACATCACTCGACTGTAGTGTTATAGATCCTCCGAGACCACCAACTTTATGATAAGTTTGAGAAGTGTGGATTCTAGATAAAGGGATCTCATTTCTTAGGTCACATTACTATGGAGAGGTGGATTTTAGTGAATCTGCATGGGTTGGGTGGCGATAACCAATGACACCTACAAAGGTACGCATTTTCTTTTGTTTGGTAGGGCACTATTAGCTATTAATTTGAGGTTTCTAAAATATTATAAGGATTTTAACTAACTTAATGAAGAAGATGTAAGGACATAAATTTCCAGTTGAGTCCTTTGTAGTTTTGGCTCAATTCCGGACAAAAATGTTTGTGTCATAGGATAGAGTTATTAATCATCCTTCAAGCCTATGACGTACTAAAGTTGAAGACGTAATGGCCAAGTTTAAAGCTTCAACCAAATGACGAGTTTAAAGTGCCTCGTTTCAACGTCATCAACATGGTTCCATTGCTCCTAAGGTATGAATGTATTTTAATATATATAGGATCTTAGAACATTTCATATTGGGTGTAGTTTATTTAAAACTGTTGTTTATTTTCAAAAAGATTTTATTAAAACTTTAAAATAAATAATATAAAGTTTTGGGGGCCTATTGTTACAACAAGTGGTATCAGAGCCAAAACGATAAATTATTTCGTTAAGATCCTTTAAAATATTTTGGCTAAAATTGAATTTTCCCCATTCTCAAAATTGCCTATTTTCCATGGTTCTAATTACGCATACTGAAAACCGCGTATAAAATTGGCACTTAAATCTATCGACGAGAGGCTTTGGTTATTTGTAGTTAACGGGTGGTCTCCATCAACACATTTAGTAGATAATGAACGTGTTCCCAAACCGGCCGATAGATGGAGTGAGAATGAGTTTAAACTTTCAAAGTTTAATTCCCGAGGTTTAAACGCCTTGTTTAGCGTTGTCACACGGGATGAGTTCTGACGTATTATGACGTGTGAGACCACTAAAGAAGCATGGGATATTTTACAACTCACTCATGAAGGTACAAGTGTCGTTAAAGCTTCGAAACTCCAAAACCTCACCACTCAATTTGAAACCATCAAAATGAACGAAAAAGAAACTTTTGATGAATTTTATGCTAGACTTTCTGATATTGTTAATTCATCTTTTAACTTGGGAGAAAAAATACCCAACAACCGAGTACTAAAGAAAACTTTAAGGTCCCTACCTGATAGATTTATTCCAAAAGTGACCGTTTTAAATTCGTTACCAACTTTAGCCTCTACAAAATTAGAAGAGCTTGTATGTGATTTACAAACCTATGAACTGGACATGTTTCCCTCTAAAACAAAAAAGAAAATAGAGAAGGGCATTGCTTTAAAAGACCGAAAAGAGGAAAAACAAGTAGTAGAGAGCGAAAGTGATAGTGACTCGAAAGATATGGCTATGTTTGCTAGAAAGTTTCGAAAATTTCTTAAATTTAACAAAGATAAATTTAAAAATGATTTTAAGAAATTTGAAAAATCTAGACATGACAAAGCCAAGAAGACCCTTAAAACTTCTAATGAAAATATTAATAAGGACGAGTCGGATAAGTGTTTTGGTTGTGAAGGTTATGGCCATAGGGCTTTTCAGTGCCCCACTAAACTAAGGAGAGAGGGTAAGAAACCAATTTCTTTTAATGCAACCCTTAGTGATAGTGATAATGAAGAGGGACCCGATTCCCCTACTAAGCCCAACTTTATGGCTTTTATGGCTAGTCATGTGAGTGATAGTGAGAACTCGTCTATTGATGACATTTTAACACACGACACTTCCAAGGTCATAGTTTATGATTCCAATGTTTTTGATAGTAGTGAGAGTGAAGAAGAAAGAGAGAGTGAAAATAAAAAAGAGGTTGATGTAAGTGAACTTCAAAATGCTTTTCAAGAACTTTATGAAGAATTAATTAAATTAAAAAGAGATAATTTGAAGTTAGAAGCGAGTTTAAGAGACCGTGTCAAGGTCGTTGATGATAGTGCATTAGTGGAAGACCTTAGGACACGAGAGAGAACTCTTCGAGAGAATCTTGAATATGTAGAAGGTGAGAGAGATAGACTTAGAGATTTAATGGAATCCTTGAAAAAGGAGCTTCTCGAGTGTTGATACCAAAATTAATATGCTGATGTGGACGAATAGTATGAAGACACGCGTCAATCTACGTGGCATAATAACAGCGAGGAAGATCATTTCCCGACCAACCATGCTTCTTTCCGAGCAACGAGAATACACCGAGGAACTCTATCATACCGAGGAACTCCATCATCCCGAGATACTCTAAGCACTCCGAAGAACTCTTTATTAACGAGCAACTAAGGCGGCCCGAACTGCACCTCGGCCGTATCATCAATTATCAGACGGACAACTGTTCAACTATTCATTAGATTCTTGACGCACACGCTGCATTAAATGTATTACCCATTCATATGTATATCATTTAATGTATTGGACCTTTCATGTACAGCCTTGAGGCTATAAATACCTTGTATCAATCCCATTCAAGGGGACCGGAATTTCTTGAGAGAACTTGTAATCAAGAATTCCACAAACACTCAGCAATAACATAACAGTGGACGTAGGCTTTATTCCTAGCCGAACCACTTTAAAAATCTTTGTCTTATTTATTTATCTGTGATGGAAGAATTAGAGTGATCTAGTTTTTTACATCAACAGATTGGCGCCGTCTGTGGGAAACGACTGTTATTATCGTTTTTCATAAAAATCATTTATCACCAATGGCAGATAACCCAGAATCCAGTAATCGAAATGCTGGAAATACTGGAAATCTTCCAAATCCATCTGCATCTCCAGATCTAGCCGGAATTATGACGAATCTGGCTCAAGGACAAACCGCCATGCAAGAATCTATGAGACAACTCCTTCAAACTCTTCAAGGCGGTGTACCTACTTATTCAGGGCAAAGGACTGATCATGGGCAATCACGATCCAGACGTATTGGGTCATATCGCAATGGAGAATCCAACGATTCTTCTTATCAACCTGGGCGAACTTCATCAATACGGGCTACGGATACAAATCAACATATCTCTCTTTCTCCGGAGAGAACTAGCGCTTTGGAAAGATTAAGCAGGGTGTCTCCTTTCAGCCGGTTAGGACCAAGGAGGAACATGAGTCCACCTAGGGCTCCATCAAGAAGTTTTCGACCACCACCAGGTTTGAGAGAAGGATCTGCACAATCACGACCAACTACTCGTCGAGATAAAACTCAGGAAGCTACGTCAGAGCAATCAGTTGCTCGGACTAAGCGGCCTGAGGAAGGGAATGAAGCATGGAAAGGTTCCATTCAACGGTTGGAGAATAGACTGGGAGAAATGGCTAAGGCGAGGAACCCCTTACAAAGAACTTTTGTTCAAGGGACACCTTTTGTGCAAGCCATTGTGGATTTCCCTACACCGTCGAAATTCAAAGCGCCTGTAGTGACCCCCAGGTACGATGGAAAGACAGATCCCGTACTTCATATAGAACAGTACCAAGCTGCTGCAGATATCTACGCTGTCCCCGACGAGATGAGGTGTAGAGCATTCTCGGGAACTCTTACCGGATCTGCACAGATATGGTACAATAATCTTCCTCGGGGTAAGATTTCAACTTTTGTTCAGTTAGCCGAGCTGTTTATTGGCAATTTTTGTTTTGGAGCAAAGCCGGTAAAGCGAGTAGCGCACTTGCTAAGTGTTAGACAAAAATCAGGAGAAAGTACTAGAGATTACATAACTCGTTTCAATAACGAGAAGTTGGAAGTCATAGATTATGAAGAAAAGACAGCAATCACTGCTTTGATGAGTGGTTTGCTGCCTAACAAGCTGTACTATACTCTGGCCAAAGATCCGCCTAAAAATATGTCGGAATTGATGGAAAAGGCGGCCAAAATCATGAATGCCGAGGAGGCTATGACTGCGAAGAAGAATATGGATAAAGAAGTTAAAGTGGAGGTCGACAACTCTAAGAAGAAAGATCAGAAAGGTAATGGTGGTGACAAACATTCCAGGAATAACAGGATAAAGTTGGAAGCCCTAAAAAAGTATGATAATTATACTCCGTTGAAAATGGGTATTAATCATGTTTTAGAAGAGATCAGGAATAACGAGGAAATCAAATGGCCAGAGAAACTGAAAACAGATCCTGACATGAGGAATAAGGCCAAGTATTGCGAGTTTCACAAAGATCATGGCCATATGACCAAAAATTGTATAGCCCTTCAGAACGAGATTGAAACACTCATTCGAAGAGGAAAATTATCAAAGTATGTAGATCGCAGAGGTGAGAGGACAAATGATGACAGAATTAGAAAGAGATCTAGATCTCCTCGTCGTGCAGAGGAGAAAAATAGGAGGGATCATGAAGAGGATCCAGATGATGACCCTGATCTTCCTAAGAAACCAAGGCAGCCTGAACGAGAGGTATTTTCCATACGTCTTGGGTCATTTGATTGTAATGTTATTACAGGAGGAGATGCAGGAGGAGGAGACCTTACTGCAGAAAGAAAAGCTTATCTCGGAGAGGCTCAAGCTTGCTCATATATTCAGCGAATAAACCTGGTCGAGGATGATCGTCCGAGGAAGGTAAACAAAGAGAAGCTAGTAATTGGTTTTTCAAAAAACGACCTGGCAGGTGTTCTTTACCCTCATGATGATCCTTTGGTGATCAAAATAAGAATGAAGGATGTGATCATTTCAAGGGTGTTGGTAGACAATGGTAGTTCGGCAGACATCATGTACTATTCATGCTTTGATAGCTTGAATTTGAAATTATCTCAATTGGAACCTTATCACAGACCCCTTCTGGGTTTTGCTGGCGAGAAAGTTTTTCCACTTGGGACGATCAAGTTGGATATATTCATTGGAACCTGGCCTGTTTGTCGAACAGAAAGAATACGATTCTTTGTGATGGATAAGAATGTGCAATCAGCCTAAAACATCATCATGGGAAGAGTTGGATTGAAGAAGTTCGAAGCAGTTCCTTCTACAGTACATCAATGTTTGAAATTCCCAACAAATTTTGGAGTTGGAGTGGTGAAAGGTGATCAAAAAGTAGCTCGGGAATGCTATTATTCGTCGGCCGAGCAAGAAGAACTAGAAGGATCGATGAAAAAGACTACTACTTATCAAGTGGATGAATGTACAGAAATTGAAACTCTTGATCCTAGAGATGAGTCCCAACTTGTGAAAGGGCAAGTGGTAGAATCTACAGAAAATGTTATTCTGGACGACGAACATCCTGAACGAACAACCCAGATAGGTTCATCGTTGGATATGTCAATAAAAGAGGAGTTGATAACTTTCTTGAAGAATAGGAAAAATACTTTTGCTTGGAGTCATGAAGACATGCCAGGAATAGATCCAAACTTCTTATGTCATGAACTCAATGTGAATAAGGAGATTAAGCCTGTAAAGCAGAGAAGAAGGGTGTTTAGTCCCGAGAAGAATCAAGCCATACAAGAGGAAGTCGAGAAACTCCAGAAAGCCCAATTCATTGAAGATGTAAAATATCCAGATTGGTTGGCAAATGTGGTGATGGTAAAGAAGAAAAACAACAAATGGAGAATGTGTGTCGATTTCACCGATCTCAATAAGGCATGCCCCAAGGATCACTTTCCATTGCCCAGAATTGATCAACTGGTGGATGCTACCTCGGGACACGAGCTACTCAGCTTCATGGATGCTTACTCTGGCTACAACCAGATCAAAATGAAACCTGAAGACAGGGAAAGTACTTCTTTTATTACCCCTAGGGGAACTTATTGTTATAATGTTATGCCTTTTGGTTTAAAAAATGCAGGTGCAACATATCAGCGGTTGATGAACAAGGTTTTTACGGAACAAATCAGCCGCAACATGGAGGTCTATGTCGATGACATGCTCACTAAAAGCAAGAAAGCTGCTGATCATTTGGTTGACTTGAGTCAAACTTTTGATCAATTGGATAAATACCAAATGAAGCTTAACCCGACGAAGTGCACCTTTGGAGTACGAGAAGGAATGTTCCTCGGATACATCGTCAATCAGCGAGGTATTGAGGCAAATCCAAATAAGATCAAAGCTCTTCTAGGGCTGCGATCCCCGACGACGAAGAAAGAAGTGCAGAGTCTTACCGGACGAGTTGCAGCGCTCAACAGATTTGTATCTCGAGCAACTGATAAATGCATACCATTCTTCAAAACACTTCGAAAAACCTTTGAGTGGAATGAGGAATGTGAAAAAGCCTTTCAAGACTTGAAGAAATACTTGGGAGCACCTCCACTGTTGTCCAGACCAATAACAGGAGAAAAGTTGTATTTGTATTTGGCAGTATCAGAGAACGCAGTCAGTTCAGCGTTGATCAGATTGGAGAATGGAGTCCAGAAGCCAATTTATTACACAAGTAAGGCTTTCTGAGGTGCAGAAATCAGGTACCCAAAGCTAGAAAAATTGGCATTGGCACTAATTGAAGCAAGTAGAAGAATGAGGCCATATTTCCAAGCCCATACCATCATCGTTTATACTGATATGCCATTGAGACAAGCCCTCTATAAGCCAGAAAAATCGGGGAGACTGATGTACTGGGCAGTAGAACTTGGTGAATATGATATTGTGTATGAGCCCAGATCATCATTGAAGGGGCAAGCTGTAGCAGATTTTATAGCAGAGTTCACATACCCTGATACCCCCGAGGAGCAAAAGGTGCCTGCTGATTTACCTGTGGACGATACAGGATCAACAGAAATATTTGCTGACCTACCTGTGGACGATACAGGATCAGCGGAAACAGGTCCAAACCAACCAAGGTTGGTAAAAGGACTTGTGGATGTGGAGAAATCATTATATTCAAACCCAGACCAACCAAGGTTGGTAAAAGGGTACGAACAGATGATTGACGAGGATCGAAACATACCGGGGGATGATGGAAGAAAACAGCAGATATTTTATCGAGGAACTCTGACAGATAAGAAATTTGAAGACGAGGTACCTACATGGAGATTATATGTAGATGGATCATCCTGCACAGCTGGTTGTGGAGCAGGAATTGTTTTGATCACTCCAGACGAGATTGACATGGAATATGCTTTGCGATTCCAATTCAAAGCATCTAATAATGAAGTGGAGTATGAGGCCATGATAGCAGGTCTTAATCTAGCAAAGACTATGGAAGCACAACAAGTGATGGTATTCAGTGATTCTCAATTAATTGTGAATCAGATGATGGGAATATATGCGGTTAAAGGAGATTTAATGATCAAATATCATGCAAAGGTGATGAAATTGTTGACAAAATTTGATGCCATTCAATTGGTGAGAATACCGAGGATGGAGAATGTACAAGCAGACGCACTGGCCCGACTAGCATCAGCTACTCGTACCGAGATGCGAAGAACCATACCGATTGAAGTATTAGAAGGTCGGAGCATAGATGAAGATCTGACAATGAATGTGATTATCCTTGATTTAGGACCATCTTGGATGGATCCCATCAGGAAATATATTGAAGAGGGTGGATTGCCGGAGGACAAACTCGCTGCCAAGAAACTGAAGTATAAAGCTGCTCGGTATGTATTAACTAATGGTATTTTGTATAGACGAGGAATTATGGCAGGTTTGCAGAGATGTGTACATCCCACCAAGGTGAAAGAATTGATTGAAGAAATCCATGAAGGATCTTGTGGAGCTCATGTAGCAGGTAGAACACTTTTACAAAGAGTGATGACACAGGGATATTACTGGCCGACGATGAGGACTGATTGTATAGCCTATGCCAAGAAATGTGACAAGTGCCAACGTTTTTCCTCCATCCGACGAACTCCACAAGCATGGCTAACACCAATAACTTCCCCTTGGCCATTTTCCATGTGGGGAATTGATTTGGTTGGACCACTGCCGACCACCCGAGGAAGATTCAAGAATCTCGTAGTTGCAGTCGACTATTTTACTAAATGGGTGGAAGCTGAGCCTCTTATCGATATGACGTACGAGAAGGTATACCAGTTTATATGGAAGAATATCATTTGTCGATATGGTCTCCCTCATGCTTTCATCACAGACCATGGAACACAATTTGATAATGAAGAATTTGCTGCCTATTGTCATCAGTCGAACGTTTTAAAGTTTCATTCAGCACCAGGCCATCCCCAAAGCAATGGACAGACTGAAGTGACGAACAGAACATTACTAAACGGGTTGAAAAAGAGGCTAAGTGAAGCTAAAGCAAATTGGATTAATGAGCTCCAATCAGTATTATGGGCTTACCGAACAACTCCCCGAGCAGCAACTGGAGAATCACCATATATGCTAGCATTTGGCAGTGAGGCTGTGATACCGGCCGAGTTGGGTCTCCCAACGCATAGAGTGCTGAATTTCAACTCTCCGATCAGTGACTTGATGAGAAGAATGGATTTGGATATGCTCGAAGAAGTAAGAGAAGAGGCAGCCATTAGGAATGCTGCTTATCAACAACGAACAGCTCTGTTCTACAACAAAAGGGTGAAGAAATGCGATTTGAAGGAGGGTGATTATGTGCTGAAGAAAGTCATTCAGAAACAGAATAAACTGGAAGCAAACTGGCATGGACCTTACCGAGTTACAGAGGTTGTTCGACCTGGAACTTACAGAATAGCAACTCTAGAAGGAGAGGAATTTAAGAATGCATGGAATGCTGAACACCTGCGCAAGTATTATCAGTGATGTAAAATGTAAAGTATTTCCTTCATTATGAATAAAACGATGAATAAAATGAGGATGGTTCACCATTTTCTTTCTGTTGAAAGTTTTTCGGGGAATACTAGTGTTGGACACTACACTGCTTGATAACAAGAAGAAGACTGCTCTACGGAGCCATGCTCTACGGAGCCATGCTCTACGGAGCCAAGCTCTACGGAGCAAAAGTGCTATAAGTAGCCAACCTCCTTTGGTTAGGAGGACATGCTCTACGGAGCCAAGCTCTACGGAGCAAAAGTGCTATAAGTAGCCAACCTCCTTTGGTTAGGAGGACATGCTCTACGGAGCCAAGCTCTACGGAGCAAAAGTGCTATAAGTAGCCAACCTCCTTTGGTTAGGAGGACATGCTCTACGGAGCCAAGCTCTACGGAGCAAAAGTGCTATAAGTAGCCAACCTCCTTTGGTTAGGAGGACATGCTCCAAGGAGCCAAAAAGTTCGAAAGAACCCTACTACTCCTTTGATTAGGAGGTGTACACCAGCATGATCAACTACGGTTGGTAAGACTTTATATACTCTCGCATTACAGCTTATGTTGGTCGGGAGGTAACGTTATTACAAAAAGTTCTTTAAAGAACAAAATATTCCAAACTGTACCAAGTATGGTTGGTCGGGGATAAAAACCCACTAACTGTAGTTGGTCGACGAGGACAAAGTATTGACCTTAGTTGGTCGGACACATGTTTATATTTGAAATTGAACCAAGTATGGCTGGTCGGGGATAGAAACCCACCAACTGTGGTTGGTCGACAAACATTATTTATCCACCTTGGTTGGTTGGAAACAATTTTGAACAATTTATGCTTATTATAAATTCTAAGTTGGTTGATGAACCATATAATTTGCAAACAGAAAAATAGCTATTGGCAAAACAGAAAATGAAATTCTTTCATTAAGATAAAAATGTATTACATGTTACATATATGTGCTAACTATTACATTAAAGATTCCTACTCTATTGGTTTCTTTCCTTTATCTTTTGAGACAGGTTCCTCGCCAGCAGGAGGATCCTTTAGACAAAGAGGAGAATTAATAAAGTTCATGTCCTTCAGCATTCTGACATTCATTATTGTAGGAGTGTCCAACAGGTGCTCAGGACGAGATAATTCAACTTGAGCATGAAGGTTATAATCACCAAGATATTTAGAGATCAAACTCCGAGGAATGGAACGAGCAGGAATCCATGCCATATCCAATTTATAGGGAGGAACAGGCAAGTCTAGCAATCCAGGAGCATGATAATCCCATAAATAATGACCTTGTTCCAATTTTAATACACCCAGGGCGTTCAACCATCCCTGCTTATAACCTTCGTTGTTTGCATTTTCAATGCGAGCGTCCAAATGATAAAGAGCTTCATTATAGCCTGCATTCCAGAACTCCCGAGGCTGTTTATGGAATTGGAAAGTTAATCTATCTACTTGCTCGAGAAAGTTCTTGATAAGAGCATCTTTATTATTCAGAGCAGACTTCATCGCAACCAGTTGATCCTCTAAAGATAAGTTTTTTTTAGACAAATCAGAAAGAGCACGATCCTTAACATTCAGTTGGAATGCTTGAGTTTCCAGAGTAGATTGGGTGCAAGATTCTTCAACACTACGGCTAAGAACTCTTGATCGGCTCCGAGAAGCAACTGGAGAATTTTGCTCCTCGACGATTCTTCCTCGTCCCCGAGAACTCCTTCCTCGTCCCCGAGCAGTCACAGGAATAATAGACTTTTTCAAGTCATCCAACTCTTGCCTTAGTTTGGCGTTTTCAACCTCTAGAAACGAAAAACCTTCATCAGTAACTGGTACTAATGCAGTGGAAGAGGAGGCAGCGGATTCATATTGAGCCAATCTTTTCTGCAGACTATTATTTTCTTGTTCCAGGATCTCGGCAATTTGCGGCAGGCTTCAACTTCACCTTTTAGGGTCCTTTCCCTAATGTCATATGCAGCAATGATCTTTTTATGACCTGTATCAGAGGAAAGTTGTTGATATCTATTTTCATATTCCTTGTGTAATGAAGCCATCGATTCATTGTGCTGACCTTGGAGATCCTCTAAGGAACAATGCAGCTCTTCAATCAAGTCATAATAAGCGACATTGTTAGCTACAGCTCGGTCGAGTAAATCTTTCAAGTACCGATAAGCCTCAATCGCCTGTTCTGAAGCATCATGACCAAGAATGTCAGCAATTTCAGAAGAACTAAGGTCTGTATGACCAGCCCTATAGTATTGGTGACATTGCTGCATCAGCTCGGTATCATGAGAAGAGATTAATTCCATTCTAGCAACAAACTAAAGACAAGAAAAAGACAACAATCAACAAAGAATCATCAATAACAGAGATGAGTAAAGAAGTATTTTATTAGATCATAAAAGGATTACATTGTTCGATTACAAATGATGAAAGATAGAAATGATACCGAACAACTTCACACCTTTTCCTTGTCTCCCAAGACTTTCTCGGGAGGCTGGGACGAGGAGCTCGGTTGCTCGGTGATAACAACAGCTTGATCGGCAGAAATCTTCTCGACAGGAGGAGGCATAGAAGAAATATCCTCGATGACAGAGGGTTGAGAAGCAGAGATTGGGACATCCACAGCCATGGAAGACTCATCTGAAGCAGGTTCATCTTCTTCTTCTTCCACAATTGGTGGAGGAGGACCAGGGAGATGCCGTTGGAATAGCTCAGAATCGTCTTGGACTTTTAGCTCTTGTAGAGCAGCTACCCAACCATCATGGAAGTATTTCAACTTCCCATATTGGACTTGGGATGTCATAGCAGCAATCCCTTTATCCCATCCTTTCTCCCAACCAGCAATGAAATGTTTCTTGACTACAACTTTTCTTTTCAACTTCTCCGAAGAGAGTTTGACATCCAATTGTTCTTTCTGGATTTTGATGTCTCGCAGGATAGACAGTTCTTCTTCAGCCTTCTTCAGTTGGTCATCGCACTTTTGCTGATTGACCTCTAAGCTTTTCACCTTCTCCTCCAAATTCTTGGAGGTTTCAGCCATCTTCATCTTATCAGCCTCAGCTGCAGCCAATTTTTTCTCCCAAACAGTTTTCTCCTCGACGTACTGTTGGCGAGATTCCATCACAGATTGGGTTAAACCCAACAAAGCATCGTCAACATCGGACGAGGAAGTGGAAGCTTTAATAGCCTGATCTTTCTTCACGATGGTATTGAAGCAGTTCACCAGCTGAAAGATAAGAAAAACAATAGAGTCAACACAAATACAAGAATTCAAGAAAAAGAAAAGAAAGACCAAAGGTATGAGAAATTTACTGAAGAAAGATGGCGAGCAGCTAGGGATGTCAGTGTATCCCTAGGAATCTTTTCATCAACCCCGAGAACCTCGGGTATAACTGAGCTCGTTGAAGAACTCGGGAGAATGACTTTTGAAACACTACTACCACCAGCGGGTAGAGAAGATGCAGTTCCAGCAAGATTAACTGAGGATGATTTCCTCAGTCTCTTCAAAGGACGGTCAGCAGCATCAACCAAGGAAGAAGTCTTGGTCGGAGATATTGTAATTACATCAGCACTAGCATTTTTCTTGCTCGGGGCCACTGGGGGCTTCTCGGCAACTCTGGAGGAACTAACATCTACTTTTTTAGTCCCCTCTGGAACATCAATTTTGCCTTTCTGTGCTCCAACAGCAGAAGAAATTTCACCAAATAGAGCAGGAGGAGCTCTTTTCTTGCCCATTCTCTGAAATAGGGGGATATGAGAATCTGAAGATGAACTTTCTGGTGTTGAGGCTGGTTCAACAGGGCGAGCAGTATAAGAGGTTGTGTAGCTCTTATACTGCAGCAAATATGATGCAGACCTAATATGCTCGTCTGCAATTGTCTTATGCAAATTCCAGATAAGTTTTAAAGGCTTGATATTCACTTCCGACTCTTTTGGAGTTTTTCTTTTACTATCAACTGCAAATAAATACATAAATCTCAGTCATACATTTTGTCAAACATGATGAAAACGCAATTTCATAAGTAAAATAAAATGAAAAATAAACCTATCCCATTGCCGTATGGGGGGCATCTGGGACCGTTGTATACTTCATTCCCAGATAAAGGCGCGTGTTGCCAATTTTTTATGACCAACCCATGCTCAAAATAATCTCTATTTGAATCAGGGAGGTTAACTACAAGGGCTCTATTTAAAAACCTAGTTTTTAAATAATAAACATTATCTAAAGTGGCCCACTTATAGCAGTACATGATTTCAGGGATCCCTATGCGAGTCCCATGGTTTAAATTTAATTTATGCACCCCGTTAATTATTCTCCATGAATTGGGGGCTATTTTTGCAGGAACGAGATCAAAGTATTGACAAAACTCAAGACATAATGGGTTTGGTGGAAAGGAAAAACCACATTCAGCAATGAAAAGACTGGGGAACCAATGTCCCTCAGCCAATCGAAAGTAATCTAAAGGCTCAGAAAGAACCTCTAGAGTTACCCAAGAAGGAATGGAAAAGTCAGAACGAAATTTCTCAGCAGATTCAACAATATAAACCATATTGAATAAAAGAGATGCAGAAGAAAGGAAGAAGATCTTACAGAAAGAAAGGAGATATGTTGACAACGAACAGAAACAATGATGAACGCACAAGAGAGAGGAAGAGAATAGAAAACTTGAATGCAGAAAATTGGAAAGTGTAGACGACGGTATGGTTACCAAAGAAGTTTAAATACTTTGCATTGGGAAGCGGCGAAAGAAATGATTACTAAAAAGAAACTACTGAACTTCCGGCGGCTAAAAAGACAAAAGTTGCACGAAGATCGAAGCGCTTATAAAAAAGGCGGAAACTGCGAAATGAGAAGGAAATTTGAATACAATGTTCCTGAAACCCAGGAAGGTCATTTAATATTACCATATACCGAGAAAGAATGTCCCATACTCCTCAAAGTTCGAAATATGAAACATTGGGGGCTTCTGTTGATACCAAAATTAATATGCTGATGTGGACGAATAGTATGAAGACACGCGTCAATCTACGTGGCACAATAACAGCGAGGAAGATCATTTCCCGACCAACCATGCTTCTTTCCGAGCAACGAGAATACACCGAGGAACTCTATCATACCGAGGAACTCCATCCGAGGAACTCCATCATCCCGAGATACTCTAAGCACTCCGAAGAACTCTTTATTAACGAGCAACTAAGGCGGTCCGAACTGCACCTCGGTCGTATCATCAATTATCAGACGGACAACTGTTCAACTATTCATTAGATTCTTGACGCACACGCTGCATTAAATGTATTACCCATTCATATGTATATCATTTAATGTATTGGACCTTTCATGTACAGCCTTGAGGCTATAAATACCTTGTATCAATCCCATTCAAGGGGACCGGAATTTCTTGAGAGAACTTGTAATCAAGAATTCCACAAACACTCAGCAATAACATAACAGTGGACGTAGGCTTTATTCCTAGCCGAACCACTTTAAAAATCTTTGTCTTATTTATTTATCTGTGATGGAAGAATTAGAGTGATCTAGTTTTTTACATCAACATCGAGTTTGAAGAGAGAAATGTTTTATTAGAGTCTAATATTTTAGAATTAAAAAATAAATTAAAAGACTCTAAGAAAGTCAAATTTGATTTGGAGTGTCGTTCGGAGAAACTAGATAAAATTTTAGGAACGGTCCAAATTAAGAATGACACTTGTGGTTTAGGCTTCGATTCTTGTAATGAACCTACTCATAAATCCAAAACCAATATTTTAGGATAATCGCCTAGGAAAGCCTTTAGAGATCAATCCTTAGGTACCAATTTTCGATGTGTTTTTACTTGTGCACATTGTGGTCGAAAAGGTCATCTTAAGAAATTTTGTTTTGATCTTAAAAGATTTTTTAGAAAATTCCAACGTAAGGCAATCAAGGTATCCAAGATTCCTACACCTCGAGATAGTTATTCCTCATTAGTATGGGTGAGGAGATCCGACTTGGTAGCTTTACAAGATAGGGTATTTGATTTTCATTTAATTTCACATGCTTCCTCCCCTGTAAAATCTAAAGGTTGAATGTGTTAGTTTTATTTGCATACTTTAGCTTTTGTGCTTCATGCTATATCACCCATGCTAATAGTATGTTTGTTTAGTCATTTTCTAGTCGTTTCTCTATTTCATATCTCATGCTAGAAATCATGACTTATTTATCTTTTGTATTATATTCTTTTGTTTGCATTAAATGAAAAATAAAAAAATATATTTGTTTATCATTTGGGTTTTTATCACTAGGTAATTTAAGCTTAATAAAAAAATCAAATGATTTTTGTTTGTCTTTTGAGTATATATTTTTATTTTTGGTTAAAAAATTTCAAAAACTCAAAAACATTTTTTTTGTGTGTATTTTAGTTTGACACACTTTATGTGGCATATACTTGTGTTTGAATCCCTATTTTTTCGCTCCCATGTGGCTAGAACTTTTGGTTTATATTGTCAATCCTTATTATGTTCTTTACCATGCTTCCATGGAGTAGTTGAATTTTGTGTTGATTAAATGGATTCTATTTTTTATATGCCTCTTTTCACACATGCACAAGCTCTTTTGAAATTCTAACTTCATATGTATTTTTGAGGTTTGTGATGTGCTCTCCTAACAATCTTGTCATCTACATATTTGTGACCTAAAAGGACTAGTGCATGTCAAAATCCGTTGCACATGAGATTTGTGAGAAATACAAAATGATAAATATAAATGTGCAGGGGGAAGGGCTCCGAAAGGATTTATTATCCTTTGCGAATAGTAAGCCACCGTTTTTTTACACCTAAAAGAAATACGTGGTCCAAGGCCTAAAAGAATATATGGCATTAAAAGAAAAAATAATTGCCAAGGCCTATGTTTGATTGATATATTCATTCAAAATTAATATATGCTTATTAAGGGAGATTGGATGGTATATCAGCAGTTTGCACAATCTTCATTTTATCCTAGTTGTGTTTTCAATATCATGACTCTATTGGTTTATAGAATCAACAACATGCTAGGCTTGTATGCATTGTGTATGTTTGTTCATTGAGTTCAATCTATATTGTCACATGAGGTTATATTCAAATGTGATGAAGTTTGCAATCAATTGAGAACTTCGTGAACATGTTTTAAGTGATTGGGTCTAAATTTAATCACACCCCCAACACGTCCGTTTCCACATGACACATTTTTGCCATACGAGTGTGAAATGCTTATCTTATTTTGTGCCATTTTGGTGTTTATACCTATATATATATATATATATATATATATATATATATATATATATATATATATATGCGTGTGCATCTTTGGTATATCTAGAGTATGTATATAAATGATATTTTGTCTATGTCTTTGCCTTGTTTTGTTAGTACATTTATGCTTCAATTCATAATTGGTACCTTATTTGTTGCGTAGTTTGTTTGATATCACATGCTTAGAATCTTATTGGTCGATTTGGTATCATTTATTTTCGCATCATAGTTGGTATTCATTTGTATGGATTAGTTATGATTTTGTTGCCTATGTGCTTTAATGTTCTCATCACTTTATGCGCGATTGCATGTTTTTAGCATGTTATCCCATTTTATTTATCCCTTGCTTAGTTTAGAGGGTGTATATGCTTTAATTGGGGAAGATAAGTTAATGTTTTGATTCTTTAACCTTTGTCTATTCCTGAACAAAAATGGGGAGAATCATTGGGGGAGAAATGGTATCTAATCCTATTATAATCGTATCATAGTTTGGGGGAGATTTATCTTAGGGGGAGACGTCTTTCTAAGTTGATCATAGTTGATAAAGGGGAGAATTAATTTAGGGGGAGTCTTTATTTAATTGCATTTAATATTTTGATATTCCCTATGTATTTAATGTGTTTGCTTAAGTGTGCAGGAATTATATTCTAAGTGGCAACTTTCACCGGTAAAGATTTTGATCCTTGGGTTATTTGAATCAAGCATTGTATTTTATTTTGGGTGGGATATTTTTGTTAGTCTAGTAGAGCTTCACGGCCCTTTAGGATTTTTGTTTGGTTTTTGTCTCGGAATAGCCAAAGGCGGAGATTTGTAAGGACACAAATTTCCAATTGAGTCCTTTGTAGTTTTGGCTCAATTCCAGTCAAAAACGTTTGATTCATAGGATAGAGTTATTGATCATCCTTCAAGCCTATGGCGTACTAAAGTTGAAGACATAAAGGCCAAGTTTAAAGCTTCATCAAAATGCCAAGTTTAAAGTGCCTCATTTCTACGTCATCAATATGTTTCCATTGCTCATAAGGTATGAATGCATTTTAATATATATAGGAGCTTGGAACATTTCATATTGGGTGTAGTTTATTTAAAACTGTTGTTTATTTTTAGAAATATTTTATTAAAACTTTAAAAAAAAGTAAATGAAGTTTCTGGGCTAAATAAAGAATTTTTCAAACTTTCTAGAAGTTAGTTCGAAGTGTCATTCGAACGAGTTTGTCGTTCGAACAACAATGTCGTTCGAACGAGTTTTCCAACGAGTTCCCAGATTGGCCACTTGAATGTCGTTCGAAGTTTCGTTCGAATGAAAAATGTTGTTCTAAAGAGATTTCCAACGAGATTTCTAACGAGTTCACACTAGAACTTCGTTAGAAGCTCGTTCGAACGAGACTTCGTTCGAATGAAAATATCGTTCGAACGAGATTTGGCGGGAACAATTATTTGGATAGTTTTTCCCACTTTCCCACTTGTTTTCCCCACTATCCTTTTGACAGACTTAATATGAACAGGAACCAACTTTTTCCACTTAACTTTTTCATACCATTCCATCTCTAAGAGAGAGTTTGAGAGCAAAAATTAAAAAGGAAAAAGTTCATGTTTTGAGTGTACATGTTTTTCAAGGAAAAATCCTTTAACACTCTAGTTTACACCCATATTGTTTATTCCAAGTTCCATTATATATACCATTGCTTGGAGTGTCTGGCATCAGGTATTACTCTACCATTTGAAGAGTTTGTTTGGGTTTGCTTCTACATCCCACAAATAATAATAAGTTTGCATTGATTTACCCACTTGGAGAAAGGCTCCTTGTTCGGGTGACGGTGACCATATAAAGTCCGATCGGTGGATTCCGAGACCGCGGTGGAGCTCAGTGATTATTCGCTAGGTGGAGGTGTCTGCAAGAAGAAGCGTCGGGGCTTGAGAGGGATCGAGTCGAGTGTTGTAAGTCTTTATGCCTTGTATTTGTAAAACCATACTTAGTGGATTTGAGGCTAGGGTCGTCCGAGCTTTTTTTCCGTTGTGGGTTTTTCCTCGTACAGCGCGGCGTAGTGATTTATTGTTTATTTTATCTTTCGCAATACTCACCTAGAACGCATACTTAGGTAAAAAGATAAAATTGGTTTATAATCACTACTTGTTTGATTTGGTTCTAATTAAATATTGGGTAATGTGAAGTTAATTCAAGTCGTTAATTTAATGTGTTAAAATTTGGTTTGGCCTAATTCACTAAAATAAAGTAAATATCTTGTTAGGCAAATTTCTAGGACTCGGGTTAATTAAATTGGTTTAAGTGAAATTTAAATTGTGTGTGTGTTTCATCATATTATACTTCGTTTAATTTTAATTTGATAAGAAATTAAAATTTGTTTATTTATTTTGAATTTGAACCATCATCTTACGCTTCCGCATCTATAAAAGGAAATAATTAGGTTTGATTTAAAATTGGGGGCCTATTGTTACAACAGAAAAGGGTACCATTTGTTTGTATTGAGTTTTGTGAGTATATTATCTATGAGTTGAAGGCTAAGTTGACTCCAACTTCAGTTCTTGATTTACCTTATAGTTGGGTGGATTACATGTTGTATACTGATGTCTTGCGATGGGGACTTCGGGGTATTTTGATATAGGATGAAAGGATTATATCTTAAAGTTTATGGAAGCTTAATACTCATGAGGGGAACTACCCCGCCTATGATTTAGAGTTAGCAATAGTGGTTTTTTCTCTTCAACTATGGAGACATTACCTATTAGGGGAAAGATTTAACTTGTTCACCGATTATAAGATCCTACAATAATTGTTCACACAAAGGGAGTTGAACAAAAGATAGCTATATTAGTTTGAGTTTGTATAAGATTACAATTTTGACATCTAGTATCATCTGGGTACGAAAAAAGTTGTGGATAATGCTTTAACTCGTAGATTAATAGTGTATTTAGTCACATTCTAGAAGTCATAGTGGGGTTATCTTCGTACATCAGATGAGTTGGCAAATGCTTTTATGGAAGTTATTACTATCACACCTAAGATTTGTTCGGGTTATAAAGACCCAAACTGTAGAACTTTCTTTATTATATATGGTCATAGAGTTATTGACTAAGGGGGCAACGTCTTACTTAATATGGTTTAATAGGGGTTTTCAGGTCCACAGTAGGTTGGTTATGCTATGAGAGGAGGATTTACAACGAGTAATACTGATAAGGGGACATGTGTCTCGTGTAGATAGAGGGGTGTGTGTCTCTATTTATAGTACACACAGGTGGGGATAATATATACCAGGACATAAGGCACTAGTTATGGACAACTCAAACTTCAACTAGAATTAATTTTCATATTTTATGCAACAAAATCACGTAATCCACCAGCCTCTCAGAACAGCTCAAAATAAACTCCCAAAGATCTTGGTTTTGGTCGTATCAGAACCAAAATTTTCTCATAAATACGTCGTCACTCCAAAAATACATAAATCCATATACTTAATGGTACTACCATGTCCAAATTTAAGGAATGTATGGAAAATCAAATATGTTAGGCATTTAATCATGCAATTAAATGGTTGACCATGTGGTTAAATATCTCACTCATCATTGCGTATCCTTTTCACTTGAAAACAAATCTTTTTGGATCTGATCATATGACTAACTAATTAAGCGTGTGGTTAGAAAAGTGGGACACCTATCACCAGATCAAAAGAATATTCCATGGGTCGTTAATCATTTAACTGTGCGGTTAATGTGATAATTAATAACATGGAAAAAAAGTTTGGATCCTGTTGATGTCTAAATTTGGCTTATTTTTCTTAGCCTTATTTATCCAAATATATAACCATAGATGATAATAATAATAATAATAATAATAATAATAATAATAATAATAATAATAATAATAATAATAATAATAATAATAATAATAATAATAATAATAATAATAATAATAATAATAATAATAATAATAATAATAATAATAATAATAATAATAATAATAATAATAATAATAATAATAATAATAATAAAGAAAATAAAGATACAATAGAGGTTTTTTTATGTGGTTCAACTCAAGAATGGAACTGGCATCCACGGGGTAGTTCTAATATTTGTTTAAGGTTTTGTCCAATCTCTTGATTATAACTTTAAGGTTTATCACAAAGCATGCTTGTTGATGCTTCCTTCAGCTAGGAGGAGTGTATTTCTAGTAAGAATTAAGAGATGGAATGCCTTTATAACTTCATGCATTTACACATGTACATGACAATATATAGCTAGACATTATTAACAGCATGATCATGGTGACTGTTGAATATAGTGCACCACTTTTCGTCGTCTTGATTGTTCATATTCCTAGTTGTGGTCGGTTATTAGGCCGACCAAGGACCTCCGGAGCCTCTCTAGTATACCCATTGTAGAAAACAAAATGGAAATGCAGGCAGATGTCACTAGCTCATTGACCCATGTAGCCTGATAAAATTAGGCTATAGTAAAAGCCTCTAATAATTCATACTTGAAGGTGTATTGAAAGAATGGAGTATTCATCCTAAAATACTCTCGACACTATAAAAATATAGCAGTCGACAGCCGGCCCCTAGGAGTTGTAATTTTTCCCTTGGCCATACTAAGTCGGTGGAAGTTTTAAAAATAAGTTGAAAAATAGCAAACTGTGAGAGGGTACGCTAGTCTTTTTGGCATTTGGCAATTTTGGACATCGTAGAAAGCCCAAAAGTTGGTTTATTTAATCACTTAAAGTCCCATTTTTCAAGAGTCATCTTTGTTCCTACAAAAGGTTTGCTTCTACTTTTATTTTATCTCATTTATGTAATTTTGAACTTTATCTTCAATTATAGCATTTTTCTTTTGCTGCTAAAGGATTTTTTTTCCCCTGGGCTACTATTGTAAGAACCTTCTTCCTCTAGTCCCTTTTTACTTTTTAAGCTGTTAAGATGGTTTATATAGTAGATAAGAGTTCTTTGGAAGACTTTAGAGAAAAAAGAACGATCCCAAATTGGGTGACTATAGAGATAATTTTTGTCCCTTGCGATTTATTTGCTTTGAGTGAGGGCCACCGGTTGCCAATAATGTTTATAGCTAAATGTGGCATTACTTTCCCTCCAAATATTTTTTTCCTCGAGTTTTACCGATACTTTGATGTGATCCATGCTCAAGTGGCTCCAAATACTTGCGGAGTAGTTAATGGAGTTAACCGACTTAATGAGATACATAGAACCCACATATGAATAACTACTGCTATAGGTGGGGGAGCACTGGTGAGTAAATTTATTACTTAAAAACCATATATTCCAATAGAGCTCTGGTGGTAAATTTACCTGAGTCTAATAAGGACTATTAGGCCAAGATTCCCTCAATAAGAGCAAGGCATAGGTCGGCATTTGAATTACTTCACATAATTTATTTGTATTTGATTTTTATTCATTGGTTTGATGATATTTATCTTTATGCTCGATTTGTGCAGAGATAAATAAAAAGGACTGTCTTCATGATTCAGAGGTTAACATTATTGATTTGAAGTATATTAATTCTATTCAGCAAAGAATAGGAGAAGAACATCCTCACCCGGCTTCTGTTTTGCTAGAGTAACATAGCTTTATCACTTATTTTTTAGCTTGGCCTATAGAAGATTTCCCCATAGCCCCTAATAATTTGGTAACTGCGAGTTCATCCCCTTTTGTTGCCGTGTCTGAGTCTACTTTGCAAGAAGAAGGAAACACTGCATTTGAAGGAAGTTACTCTAATCTTATTCTTTAGATTTGTCTACTATTCTAGCCACCCTCTCCTCTCCAAAAAAAATACCTAAAAGGAAGATACCAAACTTGATTGTTATGTCTCCCACCAACTGAGAAGAAGAAAGATGTTGGTGAAGGTTGATCCAACTGACTTGTAATGGTGACGACTGAGGAGATGAGGAACATGGGGCCTCAATAAAAATGGTTGAGAAAAGGTCCTACCAACTATCAAGAATTGGTGAAAAATACTCAGCCGACTAGGCCTTTGTTGATGTTAATTCTGTAGCAGTAAACCCTAGTTTAGCCATGGGTTTGATCAGTTCTGGAGTTCTACCTACTATAGGTCGACAGTCTCCCCTTTATCTAGGGCAAGATTGTTGGAGAGATCCAACCATAATTTTTCCTAGGTAAGTTTCCAATCCATGGCTTTGTACACGTGGTCAGTATTTTTTGCCTTCGTACTTTACTAATTATCTTTTCACTGAAATTTGAAGTTTTTGGTTAATTATGACCAAATTTTGATGAGGTGTGACTAGCTGAGAGAGTCGTGAATTGGCGTTAAGGAGGATTTTAAAAGCCTGAAAGCATATTTGAATTCTATTAAGTAAACCCATGAGAAAGACCATGAAAAGTACCAGGCACTACTAAATACTTCGGAGCGGCCAAGTAGAATGTTGAGAAAGCAGCTGCAGATGCTTTCAAGGCCAACACTGAGGTGGATACTAAGTACCAAAACTTAAAGGTTGTCATGAAGAAAAGGAAATATGATGTTTAGACCCAAGGTTTTGACAAGGATCTTTCTATCAATTTCTTGAAAATTGATTTCTGAAGAAAACCTATTTCGGGAAAGGCTGGGATTCTGCACTCAAATAGGTCGGTAGTGTTGTCGACTTAGATCTCTTTCAGTAGTTCAACCCTAGTACCACTCCTATTATTGATGAAGAAATGGATGATGAATATGGCACTAGTTAGTCTTCCCTGATATGGTACTTCGGTGGTGGCTGCTTAATTGGCAGAGGAAATGGCCCAGGACAAGTAGAAGGTATAAACACCTTCGGATTGTTTTGCATTTTTAATTTTTTTTATAATGTTTGGTTTCCTTGTAACCTTCAACACATATCCTTTTCATGTACTCCTCCACAGTCTTAATAAGATTTTTCATTATTTCACTTTCACAGTGTTGATGTTGGTTGAACTTTCTTCTTAAATTTTATACTCGTATTTTTTTTTTAGTTTAAATCCAAGAGATTCGTTATAGTAGAAGCAAAGAGAGATCTTTACCGGAGGAGTGTTCAGCTCTTTGGTGTTGTTCATGATGACCTGAACGAAGATGAATTAAATCAATTTCTCGGCCTGGATGCCTCTAACCATGTTAAAGAAATATATATCCAACTACAAAGCTATTTGATCAAGCTCTGGTAACTAACGTTGGCTACTATGCGATGATCCTTATGGCCTTGGATTTGGGCCTACTTACCAAATGTTGATGTTAATTAGATCTCCACTGATAAAATACCATCGAGTCTTGTCAAAAAATATTTGGGTGATTATGTTCTGCATGACGAAGATACCTTGGTCCGACCTCAATATTTGGCGAGTAGGCCCAATTCCAACATCCGTGAAAGACTTTGGGATTTAAGTTCCATGGTTTCGCCTTCTACTCTGGATGTTCCTCCAGAAAGAGTAGGCAAAGCCTTGGGAAATTGCCTAGAAAATAAATATGTTTAACTTTTCCACCTTTGTAACTTTGATGAAAAGTATTTTGTAATAAAGTTTATTATTCTCTGAATAAAAGATAACTAGTGTGCAATACATGTTAAATTTGATATTAGCCGATCAATAGTTAAGAAGTATGATTGTCTGGCCAGCCTTTGGTTGACTAATATGCTTTACTTATTATCAATTTAGACGAATATGAGTTGTCTAGCCTTAAATTCTATTTAATACACTTATGGTTATTCAAATGGATCTTTGTTGTTTTAGGATAAGTGTTTGGATTAGTTACCATTGGAGACCAAATTTTATGGGCTTTTTCCTTAGCTTTGTTTTATAAAACTTCTTGTTCTTAACTTTAAACCATACATTAAGTTTTTAAAGTTATGGACTTCTTATTCATGACTTATCAACGATGAAGTCATAACACTTAACTAGGACTGTTAGGACTATGAAGTTTTCAATTGTTCTTTCTTCACTACTATTTTTGTTTCAATGTTTTGATATTATTACATCTCCCACGCCTGAAAAAACATAAAAAGAAAGTTAATTGCTGATAAACAAATAAATTTTCATCAAAATGATCATAGTTGCTACATATGCATAAAAAAAATTATTTTAAACTCATTGATTGTACTTCCTAAGATGCTCGATGTTCCTTGGGTTCTTAAATTGCTCCCTTCAAGTGTCTCCATGTGATAGGTACCTGGTCGAACGACTTTAGAAATGCAATACGAACCATGCCAATTAGCTTCCAACTTATTTCCTTTCTGAATTGCCTTTTAAGGAACATTTCCCTTCTTTAAGTTGTCTGGCTTCACTATTCTATTGTAGAACCTGCTTGCACGCTATTGATAGGAAGCTACACATAATGTAGCATTTTTTTCTTCCTTCGTGTACCAAGTCTAAGTCAAGCCTCCTTATGAGATAACTTTTATCATAGTTAAAATTGAGCACCATGTGCCTTGGCAGATCTATCTCTGTTGGAACCACCACCTCTATTTCGAATGCCAACATGTACGGAGTTTTATTGATAGTCGTCCTTAGCATGGTTATGTAGGCCCATAAGACACTTTACAGCTCATCGATCCAGTTTCATTTTTCCTCATTAAGCCATTTTTTCAATCCATTGAGCAACATTTTGTTAATTACCTCTATTTGACCATTTCACTGAGCATATCTGGGGGCAGAATGCAGATTTTGGATCTTGGATTGAATACAATAATCCTCAAACTCTTGGTTATCGAATTGGGTTATATAATCTCAAGTTTTGTATCTCAAGTTTTTTCCTCATATGATTCTTTAGGTAGAAATTCGTTGTTAATGTACCCCTTAACTGTATCCCTCCATGACGGGCCCAGATCTACTGATATTAGGCTTGCATTCTCTTTACTTATGCTTCAGCTCATAAGGATTTCCATCGGAAGGGTCCTTCTTAACTCTGTCATGGTTATTGAAGCTAGCTAAGCAAGTGCATCTGCTCGAGCATTCTCAATTCTTAGAATTCTAATCATCCTGATATCCAAAAATTTAGAAATCTTTCTTTGAGCTTGGGTCAAATACTTCATCATGAACTCTCCTTTAACTTTTTATATTCTGAGCACTTGATTGATGATCAACTTGGAGTCGCTGTGAGCAATGATTTGCTCAACACTTAATGATAATGCTAGCTCCAAACTTATGAATAATGATTCGTATTTGTCTTTATTATTGGAATCTTGAAATTAAAATCATAATGCATACTCCACGTTTATATCATTAGGAGTACTGATAATCAGGCATGCCCCACTGCCAGTTTCACAAGAGGACCCGTCTAGATAAAATTTCTAAACATGGATCTTTTCACCAAATCTTTCTTCACTGAATGATCCTTGTTTAAACAACTTCTTAATTTTCTCCTTCACTGAAGGAGATGTCTTCTTGGCTTGGTTCATATTTGATCTCTGTTCCAAGGAAGTCTGCTCAGCCTATTTCTCTTTAACTAACTCATGATCAGCTGTTACTTCTTTATAAGTAAATTCTATTATAAATTCCACCATAGCCTGCCCTTACAACGTTGTTTGGGTCTCATAGAGTATATCGTATCCTCTTAATTCAACTTCCCAAGCCATTAACCTTCCTCATTTTTCTAGTTTATAGATAGCTCGGCGCAATGGTAAATATGTATAGATCACAATGGTATGTGCTCGGAAGTAAGGTTTCATTCTTCTAGAAGCTTTAACAAGTGCCAAAGATAATTTTTCCAAGTGAGGACACTGAATCTACACCCTTTAAAATCCTTATTGGTGTAGTACACTAGTTTCTGAACTCCAGTTTTTAATCGAACGAGGGCTGAGATGATAGCCGACTCTTATACAACAAGGTATAAGAATAATTTCTCTCCCATTATAGGTCGGGAGAGCAATGGTGGAGACCCTAGATATTTCTTCGATTCTTGGAAAGCATTCTCACAATCTTCATCCCATTTGAAGGTATTTTTGAGTACCTTGAAGAATGGTATGCATTTATATTAGTACCTCGGGAGATAAATCGATTGAGTGAAGCTACTCTTCCTTTTAATTTTTGCATGTCTTTTTTGTACAAGATTGCATCTCGATTAATGCCTTGATTTTGTCTAGATTGGCTTTAATCCCTATTTGATTTATGATAAATCCCAGGAACATCCCTTTTTGCATGATGAACACGCATTTGGTCGGACTAAGCTTCATCTGATGCTTCTCAATACAATCAAATGTCTTGCCTAAGTATTTTATGTGGTCGACAGTTATTTTGCTTTTAGTAAGCATGTCATCAATAAAAAAATTCCATACTCTTGCCAATATGTTCTTCAAAGACCTTGTTCACAGTCTCTCGTATGTGATTCAGCATTTTAATCCCAAAAGGCATAACGTTGTAACGAAAAGTACCTCGACTGGTGATAAATAATGTTTTCTCCCTGCCTTCCAGCTTCATTTTAATCTGGTTGTACCACGAATAAGCATTCATAGAGCTGAGTAACTCATGACCTTATGTGGCATCAACTAGTTGATTAATTATGTGCAAAGGGAAATGATCCTTCGGATAGTCTTTATTGAGATTAATGAAGTCAACACACATGCGACATTAGTTGTTCTTCTCTCTCACCATTACCATGTTGGCCAACCAATCTAGGTACATGACATTTGCAATGAACTTTGCCTTTTATAGCTTAGAGTGCGCCTATGATCTTAATGGATAATTTCTATAATTAAGTGTTCAGCACACAATAGTCCAAATTTTATCTTGTTAACCTAAACAAGGCAAATGAGGAAAAACCTTTTTCGGGTAAAACCTATTATCAGGACTATAGAAAGTTTTATAAGACACAATTTATAAAACTTCTACAGGATACAACTCAATCCATAGTCATCCACAGGTAACGGTCCACCCTCAATATCTAGTGATCTGCCTTGGTCTTCTTTTCAATAATGAACCCCTCGAGAACTACAACGGATAAGTAGTGAAAAGAATATTCCCACGAGAATAACTAAGATTTAGAGATATAGGATTTTAAACTGATTCAGATAAATATATTGGGAGTGATAAAGGAGAATCAAAATTGGTTTTTGACCTAAAAATATGAGTACTTTTGCAGTAGATTTAAAGAATTAGAAATTGCAAAAGTCTCTTTTATTTTTTGTACGAAACGAGTGTTCATAAGGCAACTAAAATTTGGAGGCAGTTAAGGTCGTTCGAACAAAAACACGACTTCATTTGAACAAGAATATAATCTCATCTGAATGACACTGAGGTCGTTTGAATGATAACCTAATCTCATTTGAACGGGTTTCAGCCATGATAAATTAGTAAGCCCTCGTTACATGTTCAATTGATGAAATCATCTAACGACCATATTGAATGACGTCGCAACTTCGTTAAAACAAGATGTGCATATCGTTTGAACAACTTGCATGCTTTTTGAAAATTTTTAAAGCTAGAAAAATGTTTAGAAAAAATACCTTAATTTTTATAAAAAGAACTCCCATATATAAACGCGAATAAATTTAAATCCTAATTAATTTATACCTTTGTTTTATGAAGATCTTATTGAATCTGGAGATGATGAAATTCGGTTCTTCATAACGGCTCAACACAATTGGTAGTGGGATATGCCAAAAAATACATGTAGCCAAAGATATTAGTAAGTGATCAAGATCATGCTTTTACAGTAGCTTATCCACCTCTTCTTAAATAGCCATTTTCTTCTCAGGATTGAATACACGCCGTTTTTTCTTGATCGGCTTGGCATCATTACTGATGTTCAGCTCGTGGCGTATGAACCCTGTATATATTTCGGGTATGTCTTCATGGCTCCATTAAAACACGCTCTTCTACTCTTTAAAGAATTTTATTAACTCTTGTTTGAGGGATGGTTCCATAGATGAACTAATTTTTTATTGTTCTTTCTTGATGGTCACCATCCAGAATAATCATTTATGTAGCTTCCACAACCTATCCTTTAATAAAATCAGCCTCTTTGCGGGAGTCTAAAGTATCCATCTGGTAAGTAGAAATAAGTTTTTTTACTTCTTCTTGGTCGACTGAAGTAGAATAACATTCCCTAACTCCAATTTGATTTATTGTAACAACATAGACCCCATAATGAGTGGGGAAGTTTAGACATTGGAGGATAGTAGATGGAATTGCTTCAAAAAATTTTAGACTAACCCTAACAAGGATCATGTTGTAACTTGATTAGATGTTCTTATCTAGGATGAAAAAATGTATCCGTTCGGTCCTAATAGAAGCCAAGTGCTGATAAGAACATCCAATTGATATTTCTTAAGGGATATAACTTTTTTCTTAAGAAGCCTACTAGGGGCATGTGATAAGGTTTAGTTTACTGTTGCGTAATCCTAAACTATCGAAATAATTATAGGACATAACGCTGGTCGGACTGCTATTGTCAATTAGTATTATGTCCACCCTTGCCTCATGTACTCTCATAGTAACAACCGAAGGATCATCATGGTAATATATCACCCCGTACAGATCGTTCTTAGAGGAATCGATTACCAATTTATCTTCGTTTACTTTCCTTAGCCGACCATCGACATAATTAGATATGTTAATCTGTTAGTTATAAGAACATGCTTTGGCTTCATTTAAATAGGATTCTATCTCTTCACCACCACAACATCTCCCCTTGTAATAAAATGATAGCAAAAAGAGATAATTTTATCACAATTTCAGGCTCTCGAGGTTTCTTTGGCAGATCTAGTCATCTTTTGAATCATTATTTTAGCCTTTCTTATTGTCATCTCTTCCTTTGTAAGGAGATTCCGATGCCTCCTGAAGTTTCATCCTCTGACCTATCAATAAACTTAGGCATCTTGCCACGCTAGATTAGATAGTAAATTTCATTTTTTAGAGCAATACAGTTGTCAGTTGTGTGACTATGGCCCTTATGGAATTCATAATACTTGGACTTGTCTCTCTTACTAGGAAGGGACTTCAACTTTTCAAGCCATTTGAGGTCTATGCTTCCTCTGATTTCCTCCAAGATGTAATGCATGCCCACAGTTAGAGTAGTGTATTCCTCATAATTCTAAGGTTTCTTGTCCTTCGTATCTTTTTTCTCCTTCTTATTAGAACTCTTATGATTGTCGGCTTTAGCACTTGGAGATTGATTGGAAGCCATAACTTCCTTGACGTTCATGATTTTGCCAACTTTGGCCATTAACTCTGTCATGGTTTTATATGGGTCTTTGGACAATGCATAATAAAACTTTTAGGGAACAGTCTGCTCATTAAAGTAGTAATAGCAGTGTTCTCTTCCCAATTCTCCACTCTTATCTTTTCACTGTTAAAATGAGTTATATAGTCACGAGTGGTTTCCCCTAGTCGCTGACGAACGCTCAGTAAGTGGGCTACCTTTTTTTAGGTTTGGCCCTAAAGAAAAAGTTACTAATGAATATATCAGCAAGCTATTGGAAGCTAGAGATTTATCCTCTAGACAGATTATTATACTAAATATGTGCAAATTCAGTGATGGTACTTGAGAATGTTCGACAATGCATCTCATCGAGAACTGAATAAATATCAATTGTTGCCTACTATTGTTCAATATAAAGGATGACATCAGTCTTACTATCATATTTGGGAGTGACAACAGGTATCTTGAATTTGGATAGCGTGGGGAAATCCAACTTGGCTGGAAAAAAACGAGATCCGTTTACAAAGATCCTTTGCAAGGGATTTATGCACTTGACTATTTCTTTTAGGATATATTCCAATTGTTTTATCGATCCATTCCAAAGGTAATATTCAGGATTAACTTTGGCTGAGGAATCTCTGGTAGCCCTACCATGCCTTTGTGTTGAGATCTCTTCCTAGGAAGTCTGCTCGCCATGCGCAGAACCTCGCATACTAGCCTTGGACCTAGTAGACCCTTCTTGGAGATCTATTGATATGAATGATTCCCTATGATATCCTCGATTTTCTCGGTGTCCCAAATGATCGAAAGAATAATCATTGCTCAGCCTTTCTAAGGCGCTCGGACATTTCCGACTGAGAGACTTAACGTCATAATATTCAGTAGATATGACTAAAGAAGTTATTCCCAGACGAGTACATCGGTCTTGTGAGGATCTAGAATATTTGGACTTGTTTCTATCACCTCTAGGAGGTGGAGGTGGCGTTTCCCTCCTATAGGATGGAGCATCAGTAGATCTAGCTTAAAGCATCTGAGTAAGCTAACTCACAGTTTCCTACATTGCCTCTATGAGAAGTGGAAGTACTGAAAGCATTACCTCAAGTAAGACTACTTTCTGCGATGTCCATCATACTTCAGAGGCATGGAAAATGGGTTTCAAAAAAGTTGGGTAGGAGACAACATCAACTTGTCATTTTCCACAGATGATGCTAATTTTTTGTGTCTAAATTTTGATTATTTATCTTATCCTTATTTGTCCAAATATATAACCACAGATAACAATAACAATAACAACAACAACAACAACAACAACAACAACAACAACAACAACAACAACAACAACAACAATAATAATAATAATAATAATAATAATAAAGAGACACTAGAGGTTTTTTATATGGTTCAACTCAAGAATGGAACCTATATCCACGGGACAGTTATATTATTTGTTTAGGGTTTTGTCAACTCTCTTGATTACAGCTCTAGGGTTTATCATAAAATAGATGTGTTTATGCCTTCTTCAGGTGGGAGGATTAATGTATTTATAGTAAGTGGAAAATCAGAAGATGCAATGCCATTATAACTTCAGCCATTTACATATGTATATGATAATAAGTAGCTGAACATTATTCATGTGTATGTGCATAGTGATTGTTGAAGATACCTCATATCTTTTCGTCTTCTTGATGGTTTATATTCCTGGTTGTCGTTGTCTAGTAGGCTGACCCAGGGCCTCTAGAGCTAACCGGGTATACTTGTTATAGAAAACAAAATGGATAAGCGAACAGATGTCACTAGCTCATTAACCCATATAACCTGATAAATATAGGCTATAACACATCCAACCCTATAAAAGGGGATCCATCTCATTGGAAAAAATATCCCAAAACCCAATGTTGATCGGGTTGTTTAAAAATCCTCCATTCATGAGCATTGTTTCGAGCATCCGAAATGAAGTTCTCAATTTTCAAAAAATCATCTTACGATAATTAAAAAGGCATTGAACCACTGTGCAAATGTGCCAACCATAGGCTTTTGAGTCAAATGTGCCAACCATAGGTGTTCTCGCATAACCTAGTTTCCGTCAGAATTGCTCACTAACTTGGCCAAAAATATAAACACAATGGAGGCGGTCATATTCCTTCCCTGAAAGTGAGATAAGTCACTCACCCATATAACGAATGCTATGACCTGGGGATATACTCTCCCTACTCCTCAATCTAGGGGATTCACCCACTACGCACAACCTCCCTTGATAGCACTAGAGTATATGCATTAATAATATCTAACCACTGATATTTATAAGAACACACCATATATATACTATCACACACCATATATATAATATTCCGGCTTTACTGTGTACTGAGTCCGTAACACTACCCTATACTTAGTATCTCGAGTTTCTGGTCCAACTCTGATCATTAATTAATTTGAACATTAATTAATTAAATTACTTTTGGTGTCGCTCAACCAATATACTTGGACTCGCTCTCGTGGTCTGAAATAAATATAATACCCGATTCTAATCCCTGCCTTAGAATTCATTATTTTTCATCCATAATTAATTTAAGCGAGTGACGTCACCCTACTACTATACCCGAACTTATTCACCCAGTTCATTATTTTATTGCCCAGAATTTATTCTCAAAATTCATACGTAAGTGTTACACTTAATTACCCCACCACTCCCAATTATATACCCCTATAATTGTGAGGGTATTAACTTCCATAATTAAATTGTCTCCCTTAATTAGACTTGGTGGAAATTAAACTAAAAGAAAATCCCACTTAAAACTCCCAAGGCCGAACTGTAAAAAATTCCCACCCATCGATCGATCAATCGAACAGGTCTTCATCTTCTCCGACTTCCTGTTTCTGCCATTAACGAATTCCTCTAATCTCCAAACTCTTCTATGGTTCATCTCAGGCATACACAACATTTTGATCATATGGTAACGTGATTAGTACCTCCCCTAGAACCTTAAACACAATTTAGATTTCACAAATCTCTACTTTTTCGAATTCGGGGAATTTTTGGGTCTTTACTCGTTCAGTCCCAATTACATCTGTTTATCCAAAATTCGTTCATAAATTTCTACTGGGTTTTCACATCTTAATAAATTATCTCAGAACTATGTAACACAATGAACTCCCACATTAATTTCCCATTAATTTCATTCAAGTGTTCTATACACAACCCCCCCCCCCCTTTTTAATACCCTTTTTCACCCAAAACGAATTTTGATTTACACATAACAAAAATATGAATTGAATATCATAACTAAACATCACATCAAGTTAACCACTTACCTCTAATGGTTCGTAGAGTCTGATCCATTGGTGCGGAGAAAGGGTTGATGAAGAGCACCCAATTTTTCCCTCGATATGTCTCCAAAAAGTCCCCAATTTGTTCTTAATTTGCTTCCTCTATTTCTCTCTCAAAACCCTAAGTTTAGAGTTGTGTTAAATATCATTCAACATTCCCTCAATTAGGTTTAAAACCTCTAATCACGTTTTTAGTCACATTGGCCTAATTAAAATGGCCCAAATCCCCCGTATGGGCCCGACTATGCCCAATAATACTCCGAGACCCGATTACTACCCCCGTGTACTCTTTTTTGACTATCTCGACCCCTCCGGACTCAACCGTGCACTCAGAGTTGTCATCCGAAATACTGTATAACAGTCTCAAATTTCAACCTCAAAAATGCGACACATAATAATTTGAACAATTAAACTTAGAGTCGCTAAAAGTTAGAATAATTCTTCCCACTCCAATAAATTCTCCAAATCATAATTTTCTCCAACTTAAATAATTTTATTTCTCTAAAAAATAATTAAATACCAAATCCTCAAAATTACGGGGTGTTACATTATGTCTCCTCTTCCCTAAGACTCTTACGAGATAAGCTCCTCTTCTCCCCCAAAGATCCCCCTCAAATGTAAAGAAGTAAGGCTCTTTACAGCAAGACCCAATCCAAGTGGGTTACCACATGTCAAAAATATTGTGGAGACATGTGTTAGAAAACCCGTGATAACACATGTCCTAGTTTGAATGGCGTGCATTTCATAACATATGTTACTCCCCAAATACTAGAATATTTTCTAGTTGAAGCGTAAATAATATGCAAATATGCGCGATATGTTGGACGCGCATAATAATATCCAAGTCGCGTAAACATATGTGGTATTGTGGACTTTTATCAAGATTAATTATATCTAGTATTAAGCCCTATAAAAATTTCTCCCTCATATACATCGTTGATGTGTTGATGCCTGGTTGAAAACATATCGACTATGTCTACGAAACAGTTATAGTCAGTTTTGATATATTCGATCAACCTGTGGATCGTGGGTATTGAGCTCATATCTCATTTAAATTTGATGATATACATCGATCTCACATCCACATCTCATAATTCATACTTTAATCTCATGGATTATTCGGATTGAACTCATGGTCGTTTTTTATGTGAATGATATACTTTGAGTTTGTCTAGTTGCCCTTGTTTTGGTTTGGAGGAGTATTTGGGGGTCTGCCCCTTTTTTTCTTTAATGAATGTGTATCAACGGTTTTATTTTGGACGATCGTAACTTTACTTTTTATCAGACTTAGCACGTGCAGGTAAGATTGAATATTATAATTGCCCCTTCCTTCGAGAAAGATTTCATGCATACACTTACTGGTGACTTCCTCCATTTAGGCAATATTTTTTCCATACACATGCTGTAACAACCTCAATTTTCATGCATATATTTTAGTATAAATTTGAACCTTTAGTTTATTTCTTTCATTCGCTATTTTTTTTCAATATGATCACCCTTAAATTTTTGTACGAGATTACAATCTCTCTCTCTCTCTCTCTATATATATATATATATATATATATATATATATATATATATATATATATATGTTGATTAATAAAAATTTGAATTAATTCAAATGTACAATTTTATTTTTGTCGCATATGTTGCCTTATTCTTAATACAATACCCACGTATATTGGGCCACTTTGTGTCATAGATATATTTGTAGGTTAAAAATAATTCCACGTATAATAATTTTTTTTTTACAACTAGTCAATGATTTTTTTGTAAAAATAAAATAAAAAAAATAGTAGAAAGAAAGTAATGGATTTGAGGAGAGATAGAGAGAGTGTGAGAGAGGAGCACGTGGGGGTGGAGTGAATGAAGATGGGAATAAAAGATGATGGTGGATGAAATGAGTGTGTGGGATAATCAAATAAAGTAAGGAGTAGTTTGTTTAATATAAAGATAAAGGAGCATGGGATGTGGGGTAAATATATGAGTAGGTAGGTGATAAAAAAGTTAACAAGAAATGAAGATGATGGTTATGTGTGTGGAAAGGAAATAAAGAAAGAAAAGATGATGGATGAGTGTATAATTGTGCTGGAGATAATAATGTAGTAAATATTAAAATAATTAAAAAAAAAGCTAAAAAGAGATATGATAAAATGATACCAAATTTTGTATAAGATGGGGGTGGTTGCCCTCTCTTCATTTTTTTTGTTACTAAAAAAAACAAATATAGAGGTTCAAAAGAAGAAGAAGAAGAAGAAGAAGAAGAAGAAGAAGAAATACAAAACAATAGGAGGATTATTCAAATAGGGAAGATTGGATCATTTCAAAATTATTTTTCATCTTCATTTCAAGTTAGATATTATTTCAAGGTGAGTCACGGTTGTTCCTTTATTATAAAATATGCTAAATATATTTGAAATTGCATGAAATAAATTCTTGAAATTGAAATCTCCATGTGTAGATGTCAAATAGAATTAAATTGTGTAAATACTTATATACATACATAAGTATGTATATATTTATATGTATGAAGTGAAATGTATATTTTGACTAAAAAGATTCCGTACATGAAATTTGGGAAATTTATAGCACATTTACAATTCACAAAATTTACTACTCCTGAAAATATGAGAGTCCCAAAATAGAATGAAAGAAATATAATATTATTCTAGTAATTATTGTTAGCTTTTCATATAGTTAAAGATCGAAGAGAATATTTGAATATTTCAAAAATGTATATTGCATTATTATTATTATTTCGTAAGAAAATTTAATAAAAAAATAAATATGAAAATATTCTTAATGGTAATTATTTATATATGTTGATAAAATGTGAAAATAATGAATAAGATTCAATGTACGTGTATAATAAACAAGTTTAATGAACCCGAATGATAGACTATGTGATTGAATGATCATACATGGTATTTGATAAAGAATGTATTTTAATGTTCCAAAAAAGAAATGGTAAGATTTTTGGATGATTGACTAAATTGTGAAGAGTTAAATATATGAATTTCCCGAAGTATGGAAAGGAAATATAATGAATAAAATGAAATAATTACTAAATCACGTATGAGATAATTACTAAATCACGTATGAATAAAATGAAAATAATTTAAGTAAATCATAAAAGTTCGCCACTACTCTGGTATATTAATTAAGGGCCTAAAACTCTTGACTGAACTTGATCCCCGAGATAATTTTCTAAATGTGTTATATAAGGCTAGGATTTGGTGGGGCGTTTCGTATTTTTTTGTGATCCCTTAATGCTTTTCGCTCGACCTAGTAAATTATTTGTCCCATCATAAATGTGAGATGTGGACTATTATTGGTGTGCAAACATAATGTATAACCATCCAGCGAAAAAATCAAAACCAAGGCCGATGCCCCGGTGCAAGTTTGGATTCAGAGAGATGTTATCATTATGAGGAGGCACGGGGGAGTCATCCGTATAGGTCAGGCCAGTAGGAGGCCAAAGTGGAATGAACTAAGGTAAAAAATAAAAATGTAGAAGTTTTAAGTTTAACTTTAATTTAAGTGTTTCCAATAATTAATTATGTTATTTTAATCTAAGAATATTATACTATATCAAAAAATTATAAAAATATATGTTTATCATAATTCTCTGAAATTGCCAAAAATACTTGAAATGGAAACTTTGATGCCATTTATGAATTATGCCACTTCACTTTAAGAAATTGGGAGTTATTATAAATAATATTGGGTTGACACATGTTATTTTAAATATGAGGGGTTAAAATGAGAAAGTTGAGTGTGAAAAAGAAACTACCACCGCCACTAATGGGAAACTACATCTTTGTTCCGAGAAGTGAGAGGAACTAAGTGTATTGTTCCATTGAATTATTGATGGTTGGATATTATTATCATTATTATTATTATTATTATTATTTTTATTATTATTATTACTATTACTATTACTATTACTATTACTATTACTATTACTATTACTATTACTATTACTATTACTATTACTATTACTATTACTATTACTATTACTATTACTATTACTATCATCATCATCATCATCATCATCATTATTACTATTTATGAGTAATATAGTTATGTTCTCAAATAATTGGACGTTTCATTCTGTGAATCATACCAGCATTTTAAATACTGAATCATGTTCTGTTTGTGCACACTCGGGTGAATCCGTTTCAAATAAATGCATTCGAGCCTCAAAAGCAGGAACAACCATAATTGGAAGTAGTTCATCGACACAATGTTGTGGAGTACAACATTTAGAAATTATTGTAGAATTAATTTACAATTCATATTAAAATGTTGGTTTGTTATTTTAGACATTGGCATGAGGGCTACCTTTGATAACTATTTGTCTTTATAATGGAAACTTATTGTATATTTCCTTTGGGAATGTAATATTTTTATATATTGTTTATGTATAAGATGAGATAGTTTGTGTTATGGCCATTTAAATTCCTGTAACACAAGAATTTAAATTTTTCCTCTTAGCAAAATGAGATATAAGTCTAAAATTAAACTCACACTAAAATTTTAGGCAATGGAATATTGGTTGGGAATTAAATCATTCGAGTATTTAATTGTATGAAAAATTTGGTTATGACAGTTTGGCATCGGAGCTCAAGTTACCCTAGATTGGAGGGATAAATAGTCTAGGTGATCCACGGATCTTGGAATAATGGGCTAGTTATAATCATGTTTACAATTATGTTTTCTATAAATTGAATGTTTTTCTTGTTTGAAGAAAATGGCTGGAAAAAGAGGAGCGCGTAACACTAGGAATAATAATGGTCAAATCAAGTAAGTAGACACTGCGACATGCAGAAGTAAGAGCAGTAATAACAATGCTACTCCAGGTGGTGCAGAACAACCATCAGAATAACTAAGAGGAATCGTTCGCAAAACGAAATAAAGACTTAGGGTCCTTACGAAGTCAATAATTCAATGGGGAAGGTAATGCAATGGATTTCGATTCATGGATCCAAAAGTGTTAACTAACTTTTGAGAAAAACCATCTCACTGAAGTACAGAAATAAGAGCTAGCTACCCAGCAACTACAAGGCACAACTTTGTTTTGGTGGGGTTCAGTGCATAGCCGAAAAAACGTAGAAGAAATGACATGGGAAGACTTTAACTCTCAGTTCCTGGAGTACTTCATTCCTAAGTCCGTAAGGTCGCAATTGTATAAGAAGTTTCGGGACCTCACTCAAGGTACGATGTCCATTACCGAATATGTATCTAAGTTTAATTAACTTTCCCGTCATGATCTTCTTCTAATAGAAATCGATGAGATGAAAAGTGAGAAATTCATTGATAGATTAGGGTATTATCTCTCAAAGTCAGTGCTTCTGTATGCACGGGTATTATTTAGAAGCATAGTGGATTTGGACTTTAAATTGGAGCAAAAAGACCAAAAATTTAGAGAAGAAAAGTATGGAAAGGTGAAGGTTGGAGAAACTTCAAGAGATACTCATTCCTAGCCTCAATAAAAAGAGGTTGAAAAGAGTGTCACCAGGTACCATCCTTATGACCCATGTCTATGAGGTCAATAAGTGCAAAGACCAACCAATGGTGGACAACTATAATCGAGAAACCAAGGAAATTTTAGGTCCCAAGGTCAACAGGGCCAGGGTTAGGGAGGTCAACGTCAATAGGTCCATCCTTGTCAACATCATTAAGGAAACTTTGGTCGGCATAACCAGGGTAACCAAGGATGTGGAGTCCATCCAGTCGATCCTCACCCACATGTACCACATATTAGAACATCGTCGATAGGTAAAAGTATAAAAGAAGGGCTAATATTGTGTTATAGTTGCCAATAACTAGGTCATATCTCCAGATATTATCCTAGGAACCAGGGAGAAAACACTAAATGGAAAGGCCCAGTAGCCAACCAAGGTCTTTGCAATCATGCCAAAAAGGAACAATGTACAACGTACAATGAATCTTTTTCATTCCAAAGTGCAAGTGTTATTTGATACGGGTCACACTCTTTTATGTCTAGACAATTTATTGAGAAAGATAATTACTGTTACCCCTTTATTAATACCTTTATGTATTGAGACACCCCTAGGTAGATCCATAAGAGTATATTAATAATGTATGAGGTAGCATTTGTAGGAAATATCCTTTTAACAAATTTGATTGTATTAGGGTTTGAGGGGTTCTCCATTATCCTTGGAATATATTGGCTTAGGAAACACCATGTATACTTAGATTGTGCCGAGAGGAGTATTCATGTAGATATTCTAAATTTTCCATGCCTTATGCATAGTTACCAAGACAGTGGGGAATCGGTGATGGCTAGTTTCCTATTTTTAGTAGGAGTACCGAAGAAATATATAAGTGATGTCGAGATTGTGTGCGAGTTTGAGAATGTCTTTTAGGAAATTCTTGGACTTCCACCTAGATGGGAGGTTGAGTTCATGATTTATCTTTTGCCTAGTACGTGAACTATCTCCAAGGTATATTATCGCATGTCAGCTAAAGAACTAGAAGAAATTAAAAAACCACGTATAGGAGATGCTGGAAAAAAGGTGAGAATATTATAATAGTTTAATAATTTTTTTACTAGTTGTATATTTTGTTAAGTAAGATTAATACTTTTGAGGTGTGTATAACCCAAGTTCATACGCTATAATAATTCACTATGGGGAGCACCAACAACTTTTGTTTCTAAGAAGGATGGAACGTTGTGTTTATGTATTGACTATCATAACTTGAAGAAAGTGATGATTAAGAATAAATATTTTCTTCCTAGGATTCTTGATCATTTTAAGGGAGAAGCTATCTTATCAAAGTTTGACTTAAGGTACCACTAGATAGGATTAGTTGAAGAGATCATTCCCCTTATGACATTTTGTACTCGATATGGATTGTACAAATTCCCAATTATGCCATTTGAGTTAACTAATGCTCCAAATTTCTTTATGGACTTAATGAACCGAATATTTTGAACCTATCTAAATCAATTCGTCATTGTCTTCACTGATGACATTATGCTATACTATCGAAATGAGAAAGAACATAAGATCCATTTGAAGACCGTACTGCAGACTCTTAGAGAACACAAGTTGTATGCAAAATTCAGCAAGTGTTATTTTTAGGAGCTGTCTATTAAATTTTTGGTCATGTGATTTCAGTGGAAGGCATGATTGTAGATCCATAGAAAGTTACAGCAATTAAAGAATGGGCATAACCAACTAATCCCATAGAAATAAGAAGCTTTTTGGGACTAGTTGGGTACTACCTGAGGTTTATCGAGAAGTCTTTCCTTATTGCTTCCCCAATAACTAAGTTGACTTGCAATAATATATAGTTTGTGTGGACTGGTGATTATGAGAAGGCATTTTAAGAGTTCAAGAAACGATTGACTAGAGATCTAATTCTTATAATCCCAATCATATGAGGAACACTGGTGGTATTTACCAATGCAAGAGGGACCAATTTGGGTAGCGTATTGATGTAAAACCGTAGAGTGGTTTCGTATCCTTCTCGATAGTTGAGGCCTTATGAGAAGAGGTATCCTAAACATGACTTAGAATTGGCAGCAACCGTGTTTGCATTAAAAGGTTAGCGAAACTACTTTTCTAGGGAGAGATTTGAGTTGTATACTGATCATAAGAGACTTAAATACCTATTTTCCCAGAAAGAGTCGAATATGAGGCAACGAAGATGGGTTGAGTTTCTAAGTGGATACGAATTTGAGAGACTTTACCATCTAGGCAAGGCAAACGTAGTGGCTGACGCACTCAACTGAAATAATAGAGTGTTAGATTCTTTGATGATTCGAGAATAGAAGTCCTTGAAAGTTCTTGTATATCAAGATGTCCAACCAGTTCAGAAGACCGATAAAGTTTTAATTGGTAGTTTGATTGTTCAACCAACCTTGATAAGTAAGGTTAGACAAATCCAGAGAACGGATGGATTTTTAGTGAGTCATTTAAATGACTTAGTAATGGAGTTACTTGATGACCGTCCTATGGAGTGGTTTGTTGACTCTAAGGAAGCTTTTCACTGTTGGGGTAGATTTTGTGTAAGAAACATTGCAGCATTAAAGTATGAGATCTTATATGAAGCACATCGGTCTCGTTACACTAATCATCCGGGTGGGATAAAAATGTATCATGATGTGAAGTAGACATTTTCGTGGGAAGGTTTGTAAAGAGATGTGGGTGAGTATTGTTATCATTGTATCTATGCCAACACGTAAATATGGAACAACATAAGCCTTCTGGGTTGCTCCAACCTTTGGAGATACCTGTGGGGAAATGGGAATGTATTTCTACGAATTTCAGAGATGGAATGCCATGATCCAAAAGAGACAATGAGTCTATTTGGGTTATTATTGATCAACTTACCAATTCAACACATTTCATCCTTGTGAGTGTGCACATGACTAATGATAAGTTGACCTAGTTATACATCCATGAGATAGTCTGTTTACATAGTACGCCATTGTCAATTGTACCAAATTGAGATCCTCTATTTGTGGCAGAATTTTGGAATAGTTTTCAACGAGCTATGGGTACAAAGTTGGACCTTAGCACCGCTTATCATTCAAAAACTGATGGGAAAAATAAGTGGGTAAGCAAAATTCTAAAGTACATGTTGAGTTCATGTATAATTGATTTTGGTGGTAGCTAAGAGGATCACTTAACATTGGTAGAGTTTGCATACAATAATAGCTATCAAGTGACTATAGGTATGACACCTTTTGAGGCATTATATGGGAGGCCGTGTAGATCACCTATATGTTGGATAGAGGTAAGGGATGTACATATTTTAGGACCATAAATGTTTTGGGTGAAAAATTCTAAAGTAAGTATCATTAGAGAGAATTAAGACTGCCCACAGTCGACAAGAGAATTATGCCAATCGAAATTGCAAAGCAGTTGAGTTGAATGAGGGGGACTTTGTGTTTCTAAAAGTCTCGCCAATAAGAGGAGTCATGAGCTTTGGAAAAAAGGTAAAGATTGCCCCTAAGTTTGTGGGCCCCTATGAAATTATTGGGAAAGTCAAAAAATTGGCATATAGATTAACCTTGCTGCTAACACTATCACTCATTCATAATGTGTTCCACATATCACTGTTGCAGAAATATATGAAAGACCCAACTCAGGTTATTTTGCCAAACAAGATAGAAGTTTGTGAAGACTTGACGTACATTTTTTGGCCAATTACGACACTAGACTGAGATGTTAAATGATTGTGGAATAAGAATGCCAGGTTAGTAAAGGTACAATGTAGTGAGAATGAGAATGATGTCACATGGAACTCGAGAATAAAATACGAGAGTAACATCCTGAATTATTTTTGAAATATTCTCCGTCCTAAAATCTCGAGACGAGATTCCTTTGAGGTGTGTATAATGTAACAACCTCAATTTTTACGAATGTATTTTAGTATAAATTTGAACATTCAGTTTATTTCTTTTGTTTATATATATATATATATATATATATATATATATGTGTGTGTGTGTGTGTGTGTGTGTGTGTGTGTTAATAAATAAAAACTTGAATTAATTCAAATGTACAATTTATTTTTGTAGCACACGTCGCCTTATTCTTAACATGACACCCATGTAAATTGTGCCATTTTGTGTCATAGGTATATTTATAGGTTGAAAATAATTCTAAGTATAATAATTAATTTTTGTACAACATATCAATGATTTTTTTGTAAAAAAAAATAGGAGAGAGAAAATGATGAATTTGAGGAGAGAGGAGTGTGTGAATATGGGAATAAAATATGATGGTGGAAGAAATGAGTATGTGGGACAGTCGAATAAAGTAAAGAATAGTTTGTTTAATAAAAAGATAAAGGAGTGTGGGATGTAGGGTAAATGTATGGGTAGATAGGCGATAAAAAAGTTAAAAAGAAATAAAGATGATTGGTATGTGTGTGAAAAGAAAATAAATAAAGAAAAAGATTATGGATGGGCATACGATTGTGTTGGAGATAATTATGTAGTAAATATTAAAAAAATTAAATAAAAGCTAAAAAGAGAGATGATAAAATGATACCAAATTTTGTATAAGAGGAGGGGGTTGCCCTCTCTTCATTTTATTAGTTACTGGACAAAACAATAAAGAGGTTTAGAAGAAGAAGAAGAAGAAGAAGAAGAAGAAGAAGAAGAAGAAGAAGAAGAAGAAGAAGAAGAAGAAAAAAATAGGAGGATTATTTAAGGATGGAATCTTGGATTATTTCAAAATTATTTGTCATATTCATTCTATCTTAGATATTACTTCAAGGTGAGTCAGAATTGTTCCTTTATTTTAGAATATGCTAAATATATTTTTAATTGCATGAAATAAATGTTGAAATTGAAATCTCCATGTGTAGATGTAAAATAGAATTAAATTATGTAAATACTTATATACATATATAAGTATGTATATGTGGGTACCTCGATTAGTTATTCTAGCCCAGATGAGTAGCCCAATTAAGCCCAGCACAAAGTCTAGAGGCCTCGTGTTGTAACTGATTCAGTTGTGACCCATTCATATCCTAAAATATCTCAAGAAATATTCTAGCGATTATGGGCTAACATGGAGGAGTCCCACACTGCCACTCTCCAAAAAATACATGTATAAATAAAACCCTCAGCCCGAGGCAAAATGCATGTAGTTGAAAACACTCCCCTGGAGTAAACAGAAATAAAATACAGAAAGCACCACCGTAGACGTAGGCCTTCTTGACGAACCTCGTATATCTTATGTTGTGTGTGATTGTAGTCATTTTGAGTTCTTTATTTATTCTGGTGATCGCTTTTGCTTATTATTTTGTGTTGAGTTTAATTGTCACCGCAATTGGCATCGTCTGTGGGAAGCATTTATTTTCCTTTAAGAAAGCCTTCAGCAATAAGAATTTTGAATGTCTGGTCACAACATCAGTGCCTCTCAAACAGGGGATATTTAAGAGAAACTTTCTCCTCGTAGGATAAAATTTGAAGTTCGACGTTCAAATCCCAGGGCTCGCCCAGAACAGCAAGCTTCGGAGGAAAGTCAAGGACTAGCTAGGTCCACATAGGTCTCCAGGCTAATCGATGCCTATGAGACCAGGCTCCAAGAGCAAGAGGAGGCCACTCATAATTAAGAAGATAAGAATGCTCATCTCAAGAGAAGACTGGAGAAAATGGATAGAGAACTCCGTCGTAGCACAAGGCAATGTCAATATCGCACTCCTAGCCCTCAGGCGAGCAAATCTCGTAGCCGAGGAAGGATCCCTAGATGTGGATCTCAAAGATTTGAGGAACACATATCAGACAATGACTTTCTCGAGCAACAATAACCAATTCGCCGCTACAGGAGACCAGGTCGAGGAAATGACGACATAAGAAATTTAATCCGGAGAAAAATGGACCAACACCTAGCACATCAGGGTGCCAGATCGACCAGAGAGCTAGCCAGGTGAGCTCTCAGGAACCAAATTAAATCCTCTTTCCCAAGGGAGATAGAAGAAGAAGAAGAAGCCCCCAAGAAGTTCACGATGCCCATATTCAATATCTACGATGAAAAGACTAATCCTATCGACCATTTTAGGTACTACAGGAAAGCCATGACCCTCTGGAACCAGAAGGACGCATTGATGTGCCAAATCTTTCCATCGAGCTTACATTACGTGGCCTAAAAGTGGTTCGAAAAACTCCCTCACACATCCATCAAAAGCTTCGAGTCTCTAGCAGAGCTCTTCACAGCTCGCTTCATTACCAGCATCTCCCATCTAATGAGGACGGATGCTTTGTTGACAATAAAGAAAATGCCCTAGAAGAGCCTCAGAGATTACGCGGAGAGATATTGGGAGCTATTCAATAAGGTCGAGGACTGCTCAGAGCAGATCGTCGTGTCATCCTTGAATATTGGTTTACCCAGCTCCTGCCTCTTGCACCAGTCACTCACTAAGAAGGAGGCCACAAACATCGATGACTTAATGGGCCGTATTGAAAAATATGCCAAAGTTAAATATGCGACCCACCTCAACGCAGGTGAGAATGGTCGCACCAAGTTCACCGGTAAGGGCAGCGACAAAGTTGAGAATAAAAAGAAAGGAAGTAAGAATCGGGGCAGGAGAGGCCCTAAGAATGGGAATAAGAGTGACGCCTTAAAAGAATTTCAAGTAGTGAACACGGTTTTTAAGGAACCAATCTACAAGATTCTGGCAAAGATCAAGGACGAACCATTCGTTAAATGGCCCATGAAGATGGGTGGAGATCCCTCGAAGAGAAATAATGCACTGAGATGTGCATTCCACAAGGAGGGCGAGTACACAACCGAGCATTACAAATCTCTCAAGTCTCACCTTAAAGAGCTAACCCAAGCTGGGCATTTGAATGAGTTCATAGAGAAAAAGGCAGAGAAGGTAGATGCCATTGGAGATCGGAGACCTGATAATGTGCTCAAGGAGGACATCGGCCTTGAGTTCGCTGTAATTTATGGGACATCCGACCTAAAGCAGATTCAAGGGAACACAGCTCGGATGGAAGTTAAAAAGCTTATGGCAGTAATGCAAGCTTTTCAAATTGATCGAGACAAAATGCAGGTAGTAAAGCATCGGCGAGCAGATGATGTCGACTATAGCAAGCACATTGTGTTCACAGATGAAGACCTAGTGGGAGTAAGGACCCCATATTATGATGCCTTGATCATTACACTCGGGATAGCTAACTACGATGTCGACAAGTTTCTCGTCGACCAAGGTAGTTCATCCGAGGTAATGTATCCCGACCTATTCAGAAAGTTAAAGTTAAGCGTCACTGACTTAAATGAAGCTATCGTCCCTCTAGTTGGCTTCACTGGAAAAATAACTATCCCCTTGGGAAAGATTGTACTACCAGTGAGTGCAGGAAACATCTCCAAGATGATTGAATTTTTGGTGGTCGACATTAAATCACCCTACCAGGAGATCCTTGGCATAGGGTGGCTTCACGCGATGAAGTTCGTCCTCTTTACCTACCATAAAAAACTTAAATATGTGACTGAGTGAGGAGTAATGGAGATTCATGGAAACCAGCGATGGAGAGAAAGTTCTTCATAGCAACCATCTGTCCCAAGCCAGAGAAGAAGGTTGAGAAAGTTACAAGCAAGGAAGAAGAGCAAGAGAGGCTGATGCCCTCCAAATAGCAACTAAGGTATGGAAGACCAGGAGTGGAGGAGACCAGTCTCCTCCCCTCCGAAACAGTCATCGAGGACCTAGAGGAAGTCCTAGCCAGTAGCAACTCAAGTGAAAGAAAATTCCTAATTGGAACCACACTCACTGACAACGAAAAAAGGGAATGGATCACCCTACTCCGAGGTAACCTAGATGTCTTTGCATAGGAGACTTACGAGCTGGTCGGGATAGATCCAAGTGTCACCTATCATCGACTGCACGTCGACCCAAAATTCAAGACAATTACACAAAAAGCTCAATGTACTGCTCCGAAAAAAGCCAAAGCAGTGGAGAAGGAAGTTGAAAAACTACTGGACGCAAGATCAATACGGGAAGTCCAGTTCCCCAAATGGTTATACAACCCAGTAGTTGTCCCTATGAGCAACGATAAGTGGAGAGTATGCATCGAGTTCATCGATCTCAACAAGGCATGCCCTCAGGGCAACTTCCCCCTCCTAAAGATTGATCAGCTAGTAGATGCCACTACAACACATGAAATAATGAGTTTCCTGGATGCATACTCCGGATATCACCAGATACCTCTATACGAACCAGATCAAGACAAAACAGCATTCATAAGCACAGTTGGATTATATTGCTACAAGGTTATGCCCTTTGGGCTAAAGAACACATGAGCCACCTACCAACGTCTGGTCACCAAAATGTTCAGAAATCAAATGGGAAGCACTATAGAAGTCTACATCGATGATATTCTCATCAAGAGTAAGATCAAGGAGGACCACCTCTCTGACCTGTCAAGAACCATGAAAATCCTCATGAAGTACCAAATGAAGCTCAATTCAAGCAAGTTCTCCTTTGGTGTCTAGTCAGGAAAATTCCTTGGGTACTTGGTCAGCAAGAGAGGTATCGAGGCCAACCCAGATCAAATTGATGCCATTAATAGGGTGCATCCCCTGTACAATAAGAGACGTGAAAAAGCTTACAGGAATGCTCATCTCCCTAAACCGATTCATCTCAAAGTCATTCAAAAGGTGCGAGCCGCTCTTTTAACTTTTGAAGAAGAGAAAGATGTGGAGTGGAATGAGGATTGCTCGAAGGCACTAAAAGGACTCAAGGTTTACCTCAGTACACCACCCTTGCTCGTAATCCCCCCCAAAAATGACTCTCTATACCTGTACCTCGCAATTTCCAATCATGCTGTAAATTCTACACTCGTATGCGAAAGAACGGGGATCCAGCGACCAGTCTATTACGCGAGAAAAACTCTCTTGGATGACGAACAGTTATATCTACCACTAGAAAATATCACCTTTGCACTAGTGGTAGCCTCGAGGAAATTGAAACATTACTTCTAATCCCACTCAATCATCATCCTTATATCCCACCCCCTTAAGGCAGTATTGTGAAAAGCAGATATGTCCGGTAGACTATCAAAATGGTAAGTCGAGCTCAGGCGATTTGACATCCAATTCCAGCCAAGGACCACCATCAAGGGACAAGTCCTCGCTGACTTCATCGCAAAATTTATAGGAGAACATCCTTGCGAATAACTATAAACTATCCATCAAAGGGAAAACCCCTCGACACAAGGTGTCTGGCGACTGTTCGTTAACGGAGCCTCCAATTCCAAAGGGGCAGTAATAGGCGTCGTCCTGATTACCCCTGAAGATGCAATCCTCGAGCAAGGAATCAGGCTTGGATTTGAAGCCTCCAACAATGAAGCAGAGTATGAAGCACTGATAACAGGCCTACAGAAGGCACACACGCTGGGGGTAAAACAACTCCAAGTGTTCGGCGACTCACAACTGGTCTCCAACCAGATAAGTGGTGACTTCAATGCTAGGGATGAGAGAATGGCAGCCTACCTCACCATAGTGAAAAAATTAATGGCTAACTTCAAACAGGTCAGCATCTAACAGTTCCCCAAAGGACAGACTAGCTATGCTGACGCCCTAGCAGCCTTGAGCTCAACGATCAATTCTGACCTGAAGAGAACAATTCGGATCGACTTCCTCGCCCATCCAAGTATTAACCAGATCGACGAGCTGCCAAACATAGGTCATGTTCTCCAGATTGAATCAGCCCCTAGTTGGATGGACCCCTTAAGGGATTATTTGAAAGATGGTGTCCTACTAGACGATAAGAAGATCACTCATCAGATAAGAGTCAAAGATACTCGCTTTCACTTATCTCCTGAGGGAAATTGTATAAGAGATCTTTTATTGGCCCTTACCTCCATTGCGTTCACCCAAAGGACGTCGAGTAAGTTCTGTATGAGCTCTATGAGGGAATCTGTGGGAGTTATATTGGGGGTAGTTTGCTAGCTTTTCGAGCGATGAAGGAAGGCTACTAGTGGCCATACATGCAGAAAGATTCCGGGATATATGCTCGCCAGTGCAAAAAATGCCAACTTCACGCTCCTATGGTTCACCATCCAGCCAGCGACATAAAGTCACTTACTAGCCCGTGACCTTTCGCCCAATGGGGAATGGACATTGTAGACCATCTTCCTACCATTGTCGATAATCGCAAGTATTTGTTGGTCGCAACAGACTACTTCACCAAATGGATAGAGGCAGAGCCGCTAGCAAACATTAGAGATGAGGATCTGATAAGATTCATATAGAAGAACATCGTCACCCTCTTTGGGATCCCCAGGACCACCATCACTGACAACGAAACCCAGTTCAAAAGTGTCCTCTTCCAGGGCTTTTGTAACGACCACGGGATCAAGCACTATTTCAGTTGTATGGCATACCCTCAGAGCAGCGGACAACCTGAAGCTTCCAACAAAATAGTGATTGATGGATTGAAGAAACGATTGGAGAGAGATAAAGGGGCATGGGTGAGCGAACTACCCCACATACTATAGGCTTATCGCACTACCCCACAGTGAGAAACCGAGGAAACACCATTCGCACTGACATATGGCAAGGAGAAAACCATCCCCTTGGAAGCTAGCCTCCCTACCATGAGGTCCACCCTGGTCGACCAAGGCCAGAATGATGCAGCATTGCTTGCTGAACTTGACCTAGCTGAGGAGCGAAGAGAGTTGGCTCTAGTGAAACTAGCAAGTTATCAGCAACAGCTAGCAAAGCACTACAACAAGAAGGTCAATCCAAGAGCATTCCAAGTTGGGAATAACGTCCTAAGGAAATTTCTTGGCAGAGCAGTAAAACCATCAAATGGCAAGCTAGGGACAAACTGGGAGGGACCATCCAAGGTGATAAGAGACGACCTATAAGGAGCCTATCACTTAGAGACGCTGGAGGGCAGGGAGATACCTCGAGCTTTGAACGCTGCCAATTTAAAGAAATTTTACTTCTAGTTTTCTATTTTTTTAACCCAATGTTGAAACTTGCAAATCATTTCTGATTAATAAAATTGTTTGGCAGTAGCATTCTATGAAGTATTCATTTTTCTCAGATACTTTATAATTCATGCACCTTTTCCAAGTTACAGGCTCTCCTCTTGATATATAAAAGTAGGGTATCACCCTCCTCAGGTTTTCATCATTATACATGAATAACCTCCTAGCATTGCCCGTGGCAATATATGAAGCACTACAGGGGACCCTTAGGCAGCTCGGCCAACCCAAGTCGGTCGCCAAATAATGTTTGGCTAAAAAAACCTGCTCGGATAGAACATCCAACACCATGTGTGTTCTCACTATTGCCACACTTAGGCCTAAGGGAGTGTGACGACACAACCTAAAAGGTAGAGTGAGGAAGAATGGTATCTTATAAGCATACTGGACTAGGGGGATACTCACTCAGCAAAAAAACTCTACCTATATCAAATCTAGTTGGTTAAGAAGAGACCAAGATAGTCGAATAAGAAATCAATGAAGTAAAAAATACACAACATGTGTTTAGTCGGCGAATCGCCCAAAACATAATTATTGTATTACATCATTACATATACAAAGAGTTACATGTGCTGAATAAAATAAATCCTAATGAGAATTAGGACTCCAAGAAAGATAATCTGCTACTTGCGCTCTTCGGCCATCATCTGGGTGAGGAGCTAATTCCTCCTCGACTTCATTTGAATCTGGTTACAATAGTTGCTTTGGGATAGCATCTATGGGGACCCATTGATCATCCCTCCTGAATGTGTTCGGCATCAAAGTTGAGGGAGATATCTCATGACGATACCAAAGGACAGAGTTCCTGGGGACCTGTAACTCTCTAAGAGCACTCAATCATCCCCTGATAAAGGATAACTCTTTAACCTCCCCCAACTTCATCAGAGCATCTGTCCAACCCTGATCATAACCATCATCCCACACTCACCGAGGACCTTTCTTGAACAGATGCCTCAGTAAGGTAACATCTCTTTGAAGATCGGTAGCTATCATATATGCTCGGCGAACATCACCTTGAATCTCGGTAATCTCCCTAGCTGAACCTCTGTCATCAGTATCAGCTCGCGATCCAGTCGATGAACAGGAACCACATAGAACTCGAGGAGCAATGCTCGGTGCATTTTCCCTGAGTCATGAGACTTCTCTCCTCAGAGCATCATTATCTTTCTCAAGTACCTCTCCAACTTGAATAACCTCGGAGGCATCCAAAAGCTTAGCCTTCAGAGCATCCACTTCTACTAGAACAGAACCGATCTCCTCCATCTCCTGGAGCCTATCCTTCAGCTTGGCAATAAGCTCTAATTGGTCCTTATAGTCTTGATTCCTCGACCTAAGAGACTTGCATATCCTTACAAAGGCTTTGCAAACTTAATTGCTAATATCAGGACCAAGAATCTTTCCTAGTTGAGAAGTAGCAGGTATGTACTCCTAAACATCAATCAACTACGAACCATATAAGCATTAAAGAACAAATATATCAGTATACTGAAGGAAAATGAATTTTATTTCATTAAAAGAAGTTTCAAAGTACATCATTAAAGGAAAGAACAACAAGAATACAAAGATCTCCCTAAAGAAGACTAGATGGCAACCTCAGTCTGTTTTAAGGTCGTTGGTTGCTTTTCCTTATCTATAGCAGCCCCAGATATGCCTCTCTTAGACGAAGCGGTCACCGTCCCTTGGTCGAGGGGAGTACCAGCAAAAGTTTCCTGGACAGTTTAAGCACCTTTGTTGACATCAGAAGCAGGCGTCTCGTCCACAACAGGCTTGGGGCCAAGATCTTGCTCGTCAAAGAGGGGGAGTCAATATCCACCTTGGCAATAAGCAAGGCCTTATCCCAACACTTCTTGAAGTTGAGACGGCTAATATAGCCAATCTGAACCTCAGCATCCTCGTACGCTGTGACCCATCCAGCATTGTACGAGCTCTCTTTAAGGATATTAGCCTCAGATTCTACCTTCTTCACCTTCCCCATAAGCACCTTGTTCTCCTCAACCATAACCAGCTTGCTCGTACAGACCAAGTCATAGGACTGCCTCAGCTCTTTGAGCTCCTTAGTTTCCGCCTCTTTATCTTTGTTGGATTGGGCCAAGGCGAGGTCAGAAGACTTTTGAACATAACTGGCAGTCTTCAAACTAGCCTCCAGCTCGACATTTTTCCTATCCATTAGTGTTCTACCTCGCCAGCTCACCGCGACTGCGGTAAAGGACGGTAAAATCAGACATAAACTACAAAGAAAAGGAAAACATTAGGAGAGAAAGTATCGAAAAGTTTATTTCAAGAAAATAAGAGTGAAAGTAGGCTTACCAAGACTAGCCCGTGACTCGCCTTCAGGGGTAACTGGTCGGTCCCTATGTTTATCGACCTCTGGCGATCAGCTGGAAACACTGCTCTCTTAAGTACCGTCGGAGCTAACTGAGGGGTAAGAAGCCCCCTTAGCTAGAGCAGACACGGGCACCAGAGACTGCCCCGCCTTTATCCTCCCCTCTTTTCTCCTCTTTTCTTCTTCTCTCTCTTTCTTCTCCTTCTCAACCCTTTTTATCTCCTCCACCTTCCTCCTCTCTTCTTCTTTCTTCCTCTCTCTCTCTCTCTCTCTCCCACCTGTGCCTCCTCCTTCTTCTTCCTCTCCTTCTCATGAGTAGCACTCTGGGAACCAGTGGAAATATCCCTTCTCCTAGGTTTCTGCTTCTTCAATCGGCGAGCAAGAAGCACGTTATCTTCATCATCCTCTTGGATCAAAATTTTCCTAGGAGGGGCCATATCTTCCTCGCTGGAGCTACTTGAATCCCCTGAAGACTCCTGAGCCTCTGAACCCTCCTCCGAGATGGAAGATTCTTCGTTACTTGATCTCACCTCACTGTAATCACCTTCAGTACCACCCCTGTTAGCTCCCTCACTCTCTTCTCCAGAGCTACTTTCCTCCTCGTCCATTTAAATTGGGTCAGCAACAACTTCTTCTGTCATATCTAGCTGAGGAATGATATCCATAGAACGTGCGATGAAACTGGACCCAATGTTCTTGTATTCCAGAAGAAATGCCGCTGATCGAGGATGCTCATCTTCAGCTAAGAGTTCCCTGATCTTCCAAGCCTTAACCAGCTCAGCAGCTCGAATCTCGTGAAAAGCAGGTTCTGAGCTCTTTGCCTTCGCTGAAAAAAGAAAGAGAGAAAGATATGAGAAAGACCATACACTAACAGAAAAGTCAATGAGCAGAACAAGAGCTATGCCTACCTATGTACTCCTCCCTATAAAAGGGAATCACAGGTCCCCTGTACCTCTCCCCTTCAGCTTAGGGATGGAATTGTCAATTTCTGGCAATAAACCACTCATGCCAGTAGTCCTTGTGGGAATCAGGTAGATTTACTATCAATACCCTATCAGGACTCCTAGATTTGAGGTAAAAAAGACCAGATCTTGTTCGAGAAAAGGAGTAACAATAGAAGATTTCAGCAAGCCCTAGATTGGTGCCATAGAGTTGATTAATTCTATGCACACCATTGACAATTTTTCAAACATTTGGCAAGCACTATACAGGAACTATATAGAAGTATTGAAAAAAGTGAAAAACAAGCGATTTGGGGGAAAAGTAAGACCCCCTGGGATAAAAGAAGAATATGTATCTAATGACCGTCCCTAATGTCCCTAACATTACGAGGAACAGTGGCACATTCAATGTCTACCCAGTTTAGAATATTGTAGAACTTCCTAAACTCAGTTATCGACCTATTGCCTATTTTCGTCATCAGAAAGGAGAAACTTTAGTATCGAATATGAAGAAATTCCAATAAAAAAGGAAAAAAGAAGGAGTGTGAAGAACTTACGAAGTAAGAATCAACCTGAGACAATGCAAAGTCGCAAGCAGGGAAGATGAGAGAATAAGAAAGAAGCTTGAAGATGGACGATGAGACCTGGAAGTTTCAAAGTAACGGTGAGAGGTTGGAGAAATCTAGAGAATGCAAAGAAATTTGAAGCGACGTCAGGGAATGACCTCTCCATGCTTGTTTAAAACCTTTCAATCATGACGTACAGGAAACTAAGTAATTTGCCGCCTAAATCGATTCGAGAAAGACGCTTCAATCCCAAGGTACTGCACGATTCACAAAAATGCCATTAAGGCAATCATTTAAAATTATTGAGCCCAAATTGTGAACCAAAAATTTTAGGGGCAATTGTGGGTACCTCAATTAGTTATTCCGGCCCAGATGAGTAGCCCAATTAAGCCCGACCCAAAGTCTAGAGGCCTCGTGCTGTAACTAATTCAGTTGTGACCCATTCAATTCCTAAAATCTCTCAAGAGATATTCTAGGGATTATGGGCTAACATGGAGGAGTCCCACACCCCCAGTCTTTGAAAAATACATGTATAAATAAAACCCTCAGCCCGGGACGAAATTCATGTAGTTGTAAACACTCCCCTGGAGTAAACAGACATAAAATACAGAGAGCACCACCGTGGACGTAGGCCTTCTTGCCGAACCACGTATATCCTGTGTTGTGTGTGATTGTAGTCATTTTGAGTTCTTTATTTATTCTGGTGATCATTTTTACTTATTATTTTGTGTTGAGTTTAATTGTCACCACAATATATATTTATATCTATGAAGTGAAATGTATATAATGTTATGAGGCTTTAAATTTCATTTCGGTTTATAATTGTTTTTAAAAATTTTGTATTAACAAGAATCGACACGTTTTGACTAAAAATATTTGCACATGAAATTTGGGTAATTTTTAGAATGTTTACTATTCATAAAATTTACTATTTATGAACATTTTATGACACCCGAAAGAGAATTAAATCAATATAGTAATTCCGATTAGCTTTTCATATTATTAAAAATCGAAGCGAATATTTGAATATTTCAAAATTGTATATTGCATAATTATTAATTAATAAGAAAATTTACTAAAAGAATAAATATGAAAATATTCTTAATGGTATTTATTTATGTATGTTGATAAAATGTGAAAATAAGGAATAGTATTCAATGTACGGGTATAATAAACAACTTGAATGAACCCGAATGATAGATTATATGATTGAATGATCTAAAGAATGTGTTTTGATGTTCCAAAAATGAAATGGAAGGATTTTTAGATGATTGAATAAATTTTCAAGAGTTGAACATATGAATTTCGTGAAGTATGGAAATGAAGTATGATAGATGACATGAAATAATTACTGAATCACCTATGGTATATGTTAATTAAAAATATCCTATGTAAATCTTTAGAGTTTACCACTACTCTGGTATATTAATTAAGGTCTTAAAACTCTTGAGTGAACTTGATCACCAAGATAATTTTCTAAATGTGTTGTATAAGTCTAGTTGTGGGTGGGACCGCCCGTCTTTTTTTGTGATGCCCTAATACCTTTCGCTAAGCTTTGTAAATTATTTGCCCCACCATAAATGCAAAGCATGGAATATTATTCTTGCGCAAACATAATGTATAAAAATTAGCCAGAAAAATTAAAGCCGAGACCAATACCTCAGTTCAAGTTTGGATTCGAAGAGGTGTTATCATTATGGGGAGGCACGGGAAAGTCATCTATGTAGGTCGGACCAGTAAGAGGCCAAAGTGGAATGAACTAAGGTGAAAAATAAAATTTTAGAAGTTTTAAGTTTAACTTTAATTTAAGATTTTTCAATAATAAATTTTGTTATGTTAATCTAAGAATTCTATACTACATCAAAATATTATAAAAATATATGTTTATCATAATTCTCTAAAATTGCCAAAAGTACTTCAAATGGAAACTTTGCACCATTTGTTAATTAAGCCACTTCACTTTAAGAGATTGGGCCTTATTATAATAAACGTTGGGTTGACACATGTTATTTTAAACACGAATGATTAAAATGAGAAAGTTGAGTACAGAAAAGAATCTACTACTGCCACTAATGGGAAACTACATCTTTGTCCCGAGAAGTGAGCGGAACTAATTATCTTGCTCCATTTAATTATCGAGAGATGGTATATTATTATTATTATTATTATTATTATTATTATTATTATTATTATTATTATTATTATTATTATTATTATTATTATTATTTATGAGTAAGATGGTTATGTTCTTAAATAATTGAACATTTCATTCTACGATTCATACCACTATTTAAAATACATACTCTAGTTGTGTTTATACACACCCGGGCAAATGGATGTAGCCGAACATCATAAGTAGGAACAAACATAATTGGAAGCAGTCCGTCGACGCAATGTAGTGGAGTACAACATTTGGAAATAGTTGTAGAATTAATTTACAATTAATTTTAAAATATTTGTTTATTATTTTGGACTTTGACATATGGGCCACCTTTTATAACTATTTTTTTTTATAATTGTATCTTATTATCTATTTCATTTGGGACTGTAATATTTTTGTGTCTTCTTTATCTATGGTATGAGATACTTTATGTTATGTCCATTTAAATACTTGTAATACGAGCATTTAAATTTTTCCCCTTACGAAAATGAGATGTAAGTCTAAAATTGAATTCACCATGGAATTTTGGGAAATGGAATATTGGTTAGGAATTAACTCATTTGAATATGTAATTGTCTGAAAAATCGAGTCATGACACATGTTAGTGACTCATCGAAATCATAACGAGAGTTACGAGAAATAAACATGCTTGATGACTTAGCTCAACCTTCGGTATGTTTTTCTCAAAAATACACCTTGAAAGGTCACTTAGCAAAACTTTTGCTAAGATTTATCATAGAACTACACTTTAATAGTCAACCTAGCGCAAATATTTTTAAGGTTTATCTCAATTTTACACTTTGTAAACCAACTTAGTAGCAGACTGCTAAGGTTTTCTAAAATTTGCATTTTGTAAGTCAAATTAGGAGCTTAATGCTAAGGTTTGTTCCAAAAGTACACTTTGTAAGTCAATTTAGTAGCTGACTACTAAGGTTTTCTCAAATTTGCACTTTGTAAGTCAAATTAACAGCTGACTGCTAAGCTTTATTTAAAAAATAACGCCTTCTTCGCAATTAGTATAATGCACCGCTGAATGTGGCTTACCATAATTTTGGGTAAGGTTTTTATAATATAATGCACTGTTGAGGGTGAGTTACCACAATAACTATAAGGTTTTTATGATATAATACATCTCTGAGTCCAACTTTCCACAATAATGATAAAGTTTGTTTAATATAATGAACCATATGTGAAGGATGGGGTTTCAATGAATTGTGCCAAGCTTTAGTTCCTGAGTTGCCATATGATGTCTCTGATTTAAATTTTTTATATGTTGATGAATTTTTTAGGGAGGGTGATCCCTGTGCCACTTAATCGATTGAAAATCATGGTTCTCAAACTGTGTAACACCTTGACCCTGATTTATGGGTTACCCGTAGTCAACCCGGTCTAACATGAGCATTAGGTGTGAAGTGCAATAAACAACCTATATAATATTGTTGGTCCAGATATATTTTAATTAACGTTTCACTTGTTTAACATACGATTCCAACTTCAAATCAAACTAGGTGAGGCACCCATGGGGAGTAACCCCAGAGTCCAAGCACACAAAGCTATTAATGTAAAACAAAAGAGAGTACTTACCTATGTAACGCTCTCAAAATATGAACCCGCAACCAACTTGTCCTAACAAAGACTAGAGTGTGAGCCGAATGCTCAGTGGAAATATGCAAATACAATATTGAATCGAATGCCAAAAATAAGACTCTAACATGTTACACCTACGTGCACATGCAACTACCTAATATATATATATATATATATATATATATATATATATATATATATATATATATATATATATATATACACAGCCAGACTCTAATGCGAACGCAACTTGCGGATTTAACTTGTGGACGGATTTTTGTGTAATTTTTAAAAATAGCAAACAATCAAATTTCGATTTGATTTTTTTCTGTGGTATTTAAACATTTCAGGGACCCCTGTAAAAAAAATCAGTTCAAAACGAAATGTTTTACTATTTTTAAAACAATGGTCAAACATATGTTAATTTTAAAGAGCTTTAAAAACTGACATATGTTTGACCGATTTTTTAAAAATAGAAAAATAATTCATTTTGAGTTGATTTTTGTTTATAGGGGTCCCCTGGAATGTTTAAATACCACAGAAAAAAAATCAAGTTGAAAAAACTTTTTTTGCTATTTTTAAAAAATACGAAGAAATTCATCCCCAAGTTAAATTCGCAAATTGCGTCTGCATTAGAGTTGGCCTGATATATATACAGCCAGACTCTAATGCGGACGCAGCTTGCGGATGGATTTTTGTGTATTTTTTAAAAATAGCAAACAATCAAATTTTGATTTGATTTTTTCCTGTGGTATTTAAACATTTCAGGGGACCCCTGTAAAAAAATCAGTTCAAAATGAAATGTTTTACTATTTTTTAAAAAATTGGCCAAACATATGTTAGTTTTAAAGAGCTTTAAAAACTGACATATGTTTGACCGATTTTTTAAAAATAGCAAAACAATTCATTTTGAGTTGATTTTTTTATACGGGTCCCTGGAATGTTTAAACACCACAGAAAAAAAATCAAGTCGAAAAAACTTTTTTTACTATTTTTAAAAAATACAATAAAATCCGTCCGCGAGTTGGGTCCGCATTAGAGTCGGCCTGATATATATATAACCAGGCTTTAATGCGGATGCAACTTGCGCATTTAACTTACAGACGGTTTTTTGTGTATTTTTTAAAAATAGTAAATAATCAAATTTTGATTTGATTTTTTTCTATGGGATTTAAACATTTCAGGGGACGTCTCTAAAAAAAATCAGTTCAAAATGAAATGTTTTACTATTTTTGAAAAATTGGTCAAACATATGTTAGTTTTAAAGAGCTTTAAAAACAGACATATGTTTGACCAATTTTTTAAAAATGGCAAAAAAAATTATTTTGAGTTGATTTTTTTAGGAGTCCCCTGCAATGTTTAAAAACCACAGGAAAAAAAGCAAGTCGAAAAACTTTTTTTACTGTTTTTAAAAAATACGAAAAAATCCATCCGAAAGTTAAATTCGCAAGTTGCGTCCGCATTAGAGCCGGCCTGTATATATATATATATATACATACTTAATGCATGATAGCATTTTTATTTAAAAAAAAACATAATTTACTCCGATTAAATTACCTTAATGTTACAAAATACTTCTTTTTTCTTAACTTTCAATTTATCCCTTTACTTAACACACACAGTTAAATACTTTAATTGCTACACTTTAGTTAACCAGGAACCCTCACATTAGTATTTTCATTGAAAATCACTCCTTTCAACACATGCGAATATCGTGTAAGAAAATACTTATTTAACTTTTGAAAACCCTTCACAATACAACCTTGTGTTAATTATGGTTAAACCTTCTTAGGTTGCTTAAATCATCTGTTATCCACTATACTTTACCGTTCCGTTACTTTATGGGCATTAATTATTTTACACATTCTTGTACAATTTGACCTTCACGGGAATATTTATTAACTCATTTAAGTTAGATTGTCTTGACACATTTTTTTCACAAAATCCATTTCTTGACTTGTTCTTTATTCCTTTATCTTTTCTCAAAATCATCCTATAAATCGCGTACTTTAACGAGCCCAACACTGTCGTCGACACCATCATATACTCTTGACAATGATTTTTGGTCTTTTACCCCAAGACTCTCAGCCCTCCTTAATTATCCCAGTGTCATCCGAGTTCCTTTTAATGTGTTTTAACATTTTTCAAATGTCCACAATACTTCACTTTTCCCTTTACCCGATCGAAGCCAAAACTTGGAGTTTCACCCTAACTCATGTTACACTTTGAAAATTATCATTTCATGTCCATTACATTTTAGTTTTGATTTTATTCCAAAATTATGTACATTTAGGACCAATTTGTATAACACCCTTTCGAACATTTTTGTTTCATAAAAATATTCCACTTTATGTAAAATTACCATTTTACCAATCTTTTCTTCCAAACTTTCCATTTCCTCCATCATTATTAATTTATTAGTATTATTTTTCAAATCACCATTAAGGTACCCACACTAACTTCTTAAGTATTTTTATCATATTAACATTTGGAGTAACATTTTTTCAAGTTGAAAATATATTTATTTAATTATTTTTTCTCTAATTTCATAAGTGTTATTCTTTCAAAATAATATTAAGTTACACACACCAACTTCCCAATGTTAGAACCATTAACACTCATTCAACACTCTCAACCCCTCTTCACACACTTTGAAGACTAGAATTTCGATTTTTTTATTTCATGTTTAAACCCAACAAAACCTTCTTTAAACTTGTTTTTATGTTTATCATCAAAATACTACATGTTTATATACTTGAGAAGATGGATTTTAATTCCAAAAATCCTATTAACGGGTTAAACACAAAATTTATATTAAAAACTCATAAAGATGAAAAATACACTTTTCAAGACTAGATGACATTTTAATTTCTTCAAAACTCAACAATGTCCAACTTTTATCAAATACACATTTATCAATAAGCCTAAAACATCATTTTTCCAAATGTTTTTGCAAGATGAACATCATTTTCAAATATTTTATTCTATAAAATGTTCAACATCAAACCTTTAGAAATACACCATTTTTCTTAAAAAAAATAAATCTTTATTTCAAGAAAACCTTAAACTATTTTTCCATGAATGATTCCCAACAAAATAACATTTTTCCAACATTTTTATTTTATAAAAATGTTCAAATAGAAAGTTATCTTAAAATATATCATTTTTGTTTAAAACCTTTAAAACTCATTTTCTTACAACTGATAAGAATATCAATCTTATATCTCATATGCATCCTTATACAAACAAGACTACTATTAAAAATAGAGTCATAAACCTAATAGTACAATGTTTTCCACCTCAAATGAAGCTCCAACAATGGAAGGCATTAAATTTCTAATAAGATGTCAACTTCCCACCTCCTAAGGTGGCCTTAGAGAGGTTGCCTACCTCCACCAAGCTTGTCTCCATAAAAGCTCCATCAAAACACTCTTCAAGCTTAAAAAATCATCCATCTTCCTCTTCTTCAAAGCTCCCTAATAACAACTCCAAATTTCTTAGCTTCACTTAATAATGGTGGAAATGGGTATGTATATCTTGGATGTGGTGGAATACATAGTAAAATATGGTGATATATGGTGGATGGGTGGTGGTGGCATGGTGGTTTATGGTGGAAATATGATGAAAATGGTGGGTGAGGACCACTCCATCCACTATCTCTCTCTCTCTTCTTCCAACTTCCCATAACCCAAATGAGCCCAAACCACCCTTAGAAAACCCTTCAAGACTTTCAAATTCTGTTTTTCCCAATATGGGCTCACCAGAGATCGATAGCTCATCCATTTAATGGCCCAAAACGAGAAAGAACATAAGGGCATCCTGATTTAAAAAGATCATCACGCTCGTTCTAATGGCAATTGCCTCTCATTCGTATGAGAAAGGCATCTCGTTCGACCCCCTGCTTCAAATGACCTTCGAACGACTCGGACCTATTACTGAGTGGGATCTCGTTCGATCCACGTTCTATCCCTTACTTCAAAACGATATGAGTTCCTCGTTCAAACGACTTGACCTTTGTTTAAATGTCAAAGCTTATATTTACTCAAATTTTTCCAAATTTTAAACCACAAATTTCCAATAATTCTCATCAAGCCTCCAAAACAATCAAATAAGAATAAATACTCAGTCAACATGATCCAAATCCCAAGGCTCTCATTTTATCACAATTATGAGGGAAAAATAGTAAACTATGGTAATTCGGTATAATATTGCAACTTCGAAAATTTTGATTCTGAACTTTCTTTGATGATGCTTTGTCAAACACGATTCATTAGGAATAAAATCACGTTTGCTCAGCGATCTCTGCTACTTTAACTCTGAAGGATGATTAATCTAACCTTATCATGGAGGTTCTCGGAGAAGATTTAATTTTAAAAGTTATGTTACATCATAATATTGTTTTTTCCTCTATTTTATTTTGTAACACGATAAAATAAAATAAATAATATATACCATACCATTTTACACTGCCCACCTGAAAAATAGAAGCAACCTAATCGTTATATTTCACGGGGTTTGTCTTAAACTGTCATAACTTTTAACAATGGCTTAATATTTGTGGCTCAATAACGGAATCATTCACAGGTCTCTATAAAATAATATAGCATTTCTAACATAGTAATATAATATTGCAAATGCTTAGTAGGAATCAAGAAATATCCAAGTGCAATTATCATCATGCCCCCCGTTATTTTATTTATTTGATGTTATAAAATAACTTGAAGTGTGGGGATATTTGTATATGAATTATAACAACATAGACTAGTAGGTGTATCACGCATAATTTTATTGTCGTTTAATCACACGAAATATCGAATTTTTGGGCGTATATAATCTCAAGGTGAGTCCCGTGTTGTAACATACTCATACTATTTTATGATATGTCAAACAATAATTATCGTACCATGAATCATAATAGAAAATGATAATGGTTGTATCTCAAGTGGTGTGATTTATCGCATACTTAAATTTCAGGTGTGTCATGAATAAATTAAGAAATGATGAATCATGCTCTATATTATCGAATAGTCATCAAATGACATTTGTAAATATTTGTGAGATGCTGTAAAAATGTGGTTTGAAGGTTTTTTTATGCCCCTCTCAATTTTATATGATTTATCACAACAAAATAGAATAAACTCATTATTCGGCAATATCATGTTTATATTGCAAATCAAGTAACATTTAGCTATCCCATGAAATATTTACATGATTAGCCCTTTGTTTGAACATATATCCATAAATTCTTTTGATACACCAATTTAGTTCTAGCACTAGATTTTAACCCTGCGTGGTGCGCGGGCAGTTTGTAAAGCCTATTATGACGTATTTGAAATTGCTCAAATGTTGTACATATGGTCATGTGGATACATTTCGAAATGACAATTGTACACAAAAAAATATGAAATCATTACCATAACAACGTGTGATGCGTATATTAGAGAAGGGAGGGTGGAAATAATATTAGTGAGGTCATCCTTGATCAAAATTTCTTGGTTCTTCACTAATTCCCTTGGAGAAATATAATTCAATGTAAAATTATATATAAATCAAATCACTATACAAACAATATGACTGATATGGTAAATCTTATTTCTTTATCGCTTTCATATTTCATATTGTTGTAATACAAATATCATATTTTATAATATTAGTCGAATAAAATGATTCAAAATCATCATAAAATGAAAAATAGAAAAATCTTACCCCCACCTATTACGGAAGATAACTCAAAATGATCATAAAATGAAAAATAGAAAAATCTTACCCTACCCAATACGAGAGATAACTCACAATAGAATGCTCTAAGAAGTCTTTATTTTAAAAAAGACATCACCTAACTAGAGAGTGGGAACTTCAGTATGTGGTCATAATTCAAGCCCTGATATTATTTTGCATATAAAGGGATTATATTTAATAATAAATAAAATAAATTTACCTTTAAAAAATCCCTCCAAAGTTTTTTTTAAAGATAATTCCTCCAATTTTTTTATCACATATAAAGCTATATTAAAAAGATATCTTCAAAGTCTTCCTAAGCTAAAATTGTGATAAAATTACCAAAATCAATACCGCCTTTAAATTAAATGAAAAACCCTTATTCAAATGCAAATATGAAGTGAGAGAAACGCAAGATGATAGCCCCGATGGTGCCTGACATACGGATATCATATCTGTGTTGTTTTGTTTTGTTTTCTGGATAGATGGATTCAACACTCTATATTGCTCACCAATTTTGACTCACTCACAGGATGGTTAAATATTTTTAGTATTAAAAAATAACTGGTAACCTCTCCAATTTTCATGCTCCAAATACTAGATGGACGCCTGAAGAATAAGGATCGGAAGAATATAAAAGTTATGTAATACTTCCGAAACAGAAACATCATAAATAGAAAGCCCTAGTCTGAAAGGATTTATCGGGGTCATCCATATCTCCCCAATAAGAAAAGAAAACCTCGAGGAGACAAAAAATGTACGAATTATGATTTGAGTAGGTCATCATGAATGCTATATTTATACAAACTACAGAGTAAGAAAATAAAAATACTTTTAAGTATCATTTGGAAATTGTAAAGGCATACAACCTTAGTGAGATACTTTCGTCTCTTTTAAAAATTGAAAAGGCACCTGCCTTGTGGTATGAAATGGGATGAATTAAAGGGGTGTTGGTATTGGAATTGGAGAGATGGGGATATGAATTGTTTAAGTTATAATGTATAATTACACATGACTCTTGGGATTATTGAGATGCAAAGGGAAAAAGAGAAATTCTTAGTTATTGCTTTCAAACGAAGACTTATTAATTCTAGCTTCATTTTGAATCTACCTGCCAAACTTACATTTAGAGACACCATTTTTTTAATATAGATATTATATATGCTATAATCGAGGGACCACATGACCATGAGGTGTCCGGACAGCTTACGCGAATCTCGACTAATCCCCATTCGCGGTTTGTGGCTTCTGCTGGCAAAGCATTATTTTGACAATGTCGAGATCGAACTGTGGACCAAACTCAATCCACCCTCAAAACTGTCACAGTGACAGCGTTATGCCAGTGCCCAAGAGAGATAGGTTATATAACCGCGGGACCACATAAATGTATATCTATATTATCATTTCTTTTGTAGTATTTAAGAGATATATGTGGGTTAGCAAATAACCCTTTTTAATTATGGTTTCGAAGAAAAGATGGGTTGTTGTTTCTTAAAAAAAGATATGCTGATGCTGAGTTCAGCTCTATTTCTAGAGAATATTATATGGTCAGTCATGGTTTCTCAGAGCAAGCTCTGTTAGGGCGTGGTTTCTGGAAGCTAAGTTCACTATGTTTAGTCAGTTTGAGATATCCAAAAACTTCTTTAATCAGTATTGGTTGTACCTACTATCTAATTTTTATGATCGATCGGGTTTTGGGGGTTTTAACAATAGTGAGAAGTTTGTTTGGAATAATCAAACTTGTGTGGTTTTGCATCATCTATATAAGACTGATGTAAGATTTTTTAATCTTTCTAAGATTAAAAATAGTGGTTTTAAAGTTATATCTTGGATCCTTAAAGGGCAAAGGTTAATGATTTGTGTTATGCCTAGCCATTCCAGATGTCGAATATGAAGTTGTATGAGGGTTTGTTCCATTTTCCTTTTTGTATGAAGCTTTGCTGTCACAGCAAAAAATTTGGGATTTAGTGGCAAAACTTTTCAGTGACGACGTAAAAGTTGTCACTAAATAAAATAATTAGTAACAAAAATGATAGTCGTCACAAACTTCATATGTAATGGTGGCAAATATATAATGTTGTCACTATAAGTTGCTATAGTGACAACATTAATTATGTCATTAATAATTTTTCAACTAAATTCACGTTATCACATATATCAGTGACAACATTTCATGAAATTTCTTCACTAAAAGTTAGGTCTTTAGTGACAACAATTTATTGTCAATACTATGTAATGCTTCTCAATATTTGTCACAAACACTTTAGTGAAAAATTTATTTTTACCACTAATTACTATATTTAGTGACAACCTCATAAGTCATCACTATATTGGATGTAGTTGTTAATTTAATGACACAAATAGTTTGCCGCTAGATGGGGTAGATAAGTGGCCATTTATTTTATATTGTCACTAAAGGTTTTTATTATTATTATTATTATTATTATTATTATTATTATTATTATTATTATTATTATTTGTTAAGAATTTATTAAATTTTCTTATTTTTCAAATAAATTCCTAACTTCTTATTTATTCCCCCTAATATTTGTTTCACAAGTTCGAAAATTCGTACTTTCAAATTTATGAAAGCATATGTAAAATTGTAATTGTTTTTAATTATATTGACATATAGGGTCGTGTTGCCCCAACACAACACAACACTACACGACTTCATTTTACCCGACATGAACATGACACGATATGATGTGTTTTTTTCTAACACGAACATGACTCGTTAGGAATACGATAAGACACGAATAGCATGATAAATCAATTTTATGTCAATTAACACGATTCAACATGACCCAATATGATAATTCCCTTATTTTTTATATATATGAACATCATTTTTTTAATTTTATATTAGATGAAATATATTAAATATTAAGTGATCGAGCCAAATTAGGTTTCTTAATCGGGTTGTAATTGGGTCAAAACAAATAAATTTAATACGACTCAATCAACATATTTACAATTTTTTTATATTGATATTATTACTAACGAGATCTTTACTAATATGAAATTGATATATGCAGTTAACTTTTTGAAAAACAAAGATAATCCTCCTATAATTTTTAAGTAGAAATTTATATCTATAGATATAAAAAAACAGAGGAAGAACAATTGGGAGCTAACACACACGTAACGGCTGAAAAAAAAGGAGGGAAACCAAAATTCATCCTCTCCCAAATTTGCGGTGACCTTCCTTCCAATTCTAACGTGTTATATTCAGCTAAGAAACTCCTCATCCACTCTTCAGTTACGAAACTCCTCATCCCTTCTCTCTTCAGTTACGAAATACAAAATAGATGTGTTCTCTCTCTATACGTATGTCTTTGTTGAGTGATGATCTGTATTTATTGTGTATTTGTTCTTAATTTGGGACTGATTCTAGGTTTTTCTTTTATGATGTTAGAATTTTCTAATTCTTTAATTTCAAAAGTTGATTCTGATATTTATTTGATTTGTATTTATATTCTTATTGTTAGAAATAGTTTTTATTTTGTTTTTTTTTACTTTTTTTCTAGATTCATATAGCTTGTTGTTTGTGTACATTATATGCATGTATCTATGATTTTCATTTAATATTTTATTTTAGAACTTGAATTACAGGATGCATACAGATTGTTATTTGTGTATATTATATGAATGTTTAGGCATACATTCAAATTGATTAGAATAAATAAGTATAAAGTAAAATTCCAAACATTTATTTGTTTAGAATAAATAAATAAGTAATGTTTCCATTCAATGACCTATTTTCATCATGCTAATATTCAACTATTTCAAGTTAAGAAGATGAATGTTTATTATTAATTATCAGCCCTACACTCCTATTATATGTGTTGGGGCAACATTAGCTCCACTCAATTACAAATATCATTTTTAATATATCGATACTCCCCCTCTCTTATTATTTTTATTTTCTTGTTTTGATATATTTTGCTTTATAAGTATGATTCTATATTTAGTTATTTGATTAATCATGTTTCTTGATAGATGGTCTTAATTAGGCACATGTTTCATATCTCCCTCTTGAAAAATAACATTTTATATATGTAGGTGTGTTTATGTTTCATTACTAAAAGTGAAATTGGCTCACTTACTTCATTTGTATTATTTCGTATATATTCACGAAATTTAGCTTAAACATCTTGTTTAATAGGTTACATGAAGTTCTTCACCGATATTCAGGAAATTAAAAGTAACATTTGTTAGGAGAAAACGAAAATTTACTCAAAATATTTTATACATGTTGCCAAAAGAAAGTTTAGTTAGTATTTTTTTCACTTTATAAACATTAATATTGTAACCTCCATTAATAGTTTATCAAATAAAAATCTAATGGTGAAGCTAATTTTCTTTATTATTTCAATCTATTGTATAGATCATAAATTGTTTTGAACAACTTAATGTTTAAATTATGTCACGATCACCCAAATGAATAAGAGTTGGATGAAACTCAAGAATAGATGGGACCTGTTTATGAAAAAGGGGTGAAAGAATTCCTTAATTTTGCATTTACCCATAAAGAGCCACCGAGTAAGATCCATTTTTCTTGTATCAAATGCAACAACTACTATGATCAAACACGAAAAGTCATGGAAGATCATTGGTTATACGGGGAATAGTAAAAAGTTACACGAGGGGGATACATCATGGGGAAGACTTTGAACACAATTTGGGTGATGACTTTGAGGTTGAGAATTGTGATGAAGATGGAGAAGACGACAACATGCATGAGTTGATTCATGATATTGCCTCTGGTAATTTTGGGCATGGGTGGGGGGATAGAGAAGAATCTAATAACTAAGGTTCTCACGGGCATAAAAGGAAAGTTGATTCGTTTATGAGACTATTGAATGATGTAGAACGAGAACTTTATCCAGGTTGTAAGAATTTCATGCTATCTGTCATTGTGAAATTGCTTCATTTAAAAACAATGAATCAGTGGAGTGATAAATCTTTTGACATGCTGATTAATGTGGTTAAGGACATCCTTCCAGTTGGTGAAACACTCCTAGGGTCATATTACGAGGCTAAGAAGATAATTAAGGACATGGGACTTGATTATATTAAAATACATGCTTGCGTATATGACTGTGCGCTTTTTTGGAAGGAATGTGAGGATTTAGATGTATGTCCAAGATGCGGAACCTCTAAATGGAAGTATGAAGGATGTAAGAAAATATCTCAAATTTTTTTGTGTTATTTCCCATTAAAACTGAGACTTCAGAGGTTATTTATAAACAAGAGCATTTCTCAAGATATCAGGTGGCATAATGATAAGTGCGTCAATGAGGAAAATGTTTTGAGGCATCCAACTGACTCTGAAGCTTGGAAAGAATTTGATAAAAAACATGAATCATTTGCACAGGATTTGTTGATGTAAAAAACTAGATTCGATCTAATTATTTTAATCACACATAAAAATGAATAAATAAATATAAGACAATGGATTTTTAAAGTGGTTCAGCCTTATGAGAATGGCTTATGTCCACCGTTTCTGTATTACTGACTATTTGCCTAGAATTCTCGATAATAGGTTTACCCAAAGATTTAGAGTCCCCTTCTAATGAGGATATTACAATGTATTTATAGCCTTGAGGCTGTACATATGAAAGGACAATGCGCTGTTATCTAGTAAACATATACATCTGTACGATAATAATGAGTATTTAATGCGCAGTTGTCTTTTTAATTCTCTTGATTTGGATGCTCTGCACGCTAAGTTGCTCGGACTGCTTAAGTTGCTCGGTACGCTTGAGTTGATCGGATCTATGAGTTTCTCGGGGCGCCTAGGCTGCTCGGTATGATTAAATTGCTCGAAACGTATGTGTATTTTCCACGTGGTTGACACGTGTCTTCAGGTGATTGGTCCATATCAGTAGACTAAATTTGGTATCAACAGAAGCCCCCAATGTTTCACAGTTGAGGTTGAACGAGAGTGTGGAACATTTTTTTTGAAAACTGCTTGGATTACTGGTCCTCATGGATTTTAGGAAAATTTCCCTTGTACAAAATTCATTTTTGAGCGCACTTCATCAAGCTTCATAAATATTTTGAATTTTCACGATCGCTTTGATACTTGTGCCCTTTTCTTCTTTTAGCCGCTGGAAATGCAAACGTCTTTCCATGTAATCATTGTTTTTCTCTATTCCCGAGGTAAAGTATTTAAGTGTGACATAAATCCTATCATTTTTCACTTTTCAAATCTGTATCTTTGAACTCTTCATCTTCTCTCTATCTTGTACCTTCGTTCTTTCCATCGTTCATTGACAACTGATCTCCATTTTCTCTGTAAGATTTTTTTCCTTCCTCTTTATTTTCCTTATTCGCCATGGTTTATCCTGTTGAATCGTTAGACAAATTTTGGTCTGAGTTTTCAATCCCTTCGTGGGTTATCTTGGAAGAAATTTTTGGTCCTTCTGATTATTTTTCTTTGGCTGAGGGACAATCGTTCCCAAGTCTTTTTGTAGCCGAATGTGGTTTTTCTTTCCCGCCAAATCCCCTGTGTTTGGAGTTTTGCCAATATTTTGATGTTGTACCGACAAGAATATCTCCAAACACATGGAGGATAGTTAATGGCGTACATAGGTTGAATCAACTTCATGGAACCCGTTTAGGGATTCCAGAGATTATGTATTGCTACAGATGGGTTACCAGTGACAGTACTTTCTATTTAAAAGCAAGGTTTTTGAATAGAGCGTTAGTTATCAATCTTCCTGATGCAAATATGGATTATTTTCATCATGGGGTTGTGATGAAAAATTGGCAACACCCTCCATTAAATGGAGATGATGTATACCAAGGTCCCAGGTGTCCACTTTATGGCAATGGGATAGGTTGTTTTTATTTTTAAAATCTTGTTTTCTTTGTATTTGATAAAATGCATCACTGACATTTGATTTTTGTTTATTACAATTGACAGTAAAAGAAAACCTCCAAAGGAAACAGATGTTAATATAAAGCATTTAAAACTTATCTGGAGCTTGCACCAATCTGTTGATGAGGAGCATATTAGATCTGCTTCTTACTTGTTGCAATACAAAAGCTACACTTCATCTTTCACTGCTCGTCCTCGTCCAGCGGTGGTCGATCATGACCAAGTACCAGCCTCTGAGACTAGTGTGAAAGGTTCTTCTTCTGAATCAAATATTCCTATCACTGATTTGATGAAGAAGAAAAAAGCTCTTGCCTTTTTTGACAAGTCTGCCTCTTCCACTGTAGAGGCAAAGAAAAGTAAACCAGATATCCCAGAAGAAGGTATAAAGATTATAGATGTGCCCCCTTCTACTGCTGCCAAGGAAGTTGGCAATAAGCCCCCTATGGCTCCAAGTAAGACTGTTGTTATCTCTCCTTTGAGTGATGTTGTTGTCATATCACCAATAGAGATAGCATCTTTAATTGAAAATGCTCCAGCTCCTCTGAGGAGATTAAAGAAAAACTCTTCTGAGAGGCCTGCTGAACCTATCTCTCAACCTTCAAACGTTGAAGGTAGTGTTCCAATTCTTGTTCCCCCGAGCTCTACTGTGGGCTTGGTAAGATCCTGGCCTGTCCCAGAAGTCCAAAGCCTTGAAGATACTCTTTCTTGTGAGAGAAGTACTACTCTGGTTGTTCAACACATTGCCTGAGTAAGTATTGTTAGCCTGAGTCTTTTACTTTCTAATATTATACTCATATATTGACTTAAAGCTCTTTCTTTTTCAGCTGGTGACGTGTTTCAACAACATTTTGAAGAAAAATGAAGTTATTAGGGCTTCAAGCTCCTCGAATGGAGTAGAGGAAGCTTTTATTGGGCTGACCCAATCTCTAAAAGATTCTCGTCAAAAGTACAAGGAAGATAAAGGTGCTTGGGAGAATCAATTTAAGTCCGTTGAGCTAGATAGAGATCAAGCTGTGAATGCCTCTAAGGAATTGAAGAAGAAGTTGAAGGAGTTTGAACAGGGCAACAAGGAGTTTGAACAGAGCAACAAAGAGCTTGAGGTTAAGCTTAAGTCTGCCGAAGAGAAAGTTGTTATACTTCAAGATGTTGAGCAATAGAAAACGGAGGTGGAATAAAAGTTAAAGATTGCCGAGGAGCTCCTTAGGGAAAGGATATCCTCGAAAAAGGTAAAAAGGAAAACTACGGTTAAAAAATCATTCAGTGCTGGTTGGGACAAAGGCTGGAACAAAGGTCTGGATGTCATGTCTTTTCAAATGGAGTATGCAGGTGTTAAATATTTTAGGGATGGATGTGTAGCAGCCTTGAAGGAGATGAAGGTTGCTGAGAATTATGATTTATTCCAGCAGCACACTCATGGCCCTCCTCCCTCTCTTGGAGAATAAGAGGATGAAGCTACTTCAGATGAATCTTCCATGATGATCGAAGATCAATCCCCTAATGTTCCTATTATTCTTCCTTCCAAGCAACTCCAACCAACCAGCACTTCTACCGAGCAGCTACCATTGTCTTTCGAGCAACCAACCCCTTCATCCAAAACTTCAGAGGAAGTCGTAGGAAACAAGGAGAAGGTGTAAAGTTTTTCGAGTTTTCTATTTTGTTATTTTCTTGAATGTAACTTGGAACTATGTATCTCCTCTTATGATGATTAAAAATTTGAACTTTGGTTGTTCGTCTTGAATTTCTCTTTTATTTGCTCTATCTGCATAATTATTGATTCTTTTTATTTCTTCTCTTTGCTAGTTTATGGCCAGGATGGAGCTCTTATCAGCTCATGATACAGAATTGATGAAGAAATGCAATGACTATTTTAAAGCTGGTCATGCATATCTTAATGAGGCCCAAATCATTGATATCCTTGGTTAAGATGCTTCTGAACGAGCAGTTGAAGCTTACCAATACTTTAAGTGCTTACTTGATCGTGTTATGGATAATAATGTGGCCTACTACGAAATGATTGAAGACCTTCAAGGAACGATCGAGGAACTTCAACAACAATATAAAGAATCCACTACCCTTTTGCATCAAGGATACGAGAACAAATATCAACAATTGAGTGCTAACAAAGGGTATGACAAATTTATCTATACTCATGAGAAGAAAGAGAATGTTATGAAGCTTGAAGTTAAAGAGCATAGGCATATCGCCAAGTTATTGGAACAGGAGAACATTGCTTTGTAAGAGGAAATAAAGAAACTTAAATCTGCTTCTTCTTCTTTGGGAGCCTTGGTCCCAGTAAATGATGATGGTTTCTCATTTCTGGAAGTAGAAAATGCTAACTTAAGGGATGAGTTAGAAATCTTGAAACGAGCTGAACCCTCCACATCTACTCGTGGACGAGCAAGATCTTCTCGTGGACGAGCAAGGGTTGTTCAGGTCACCATTAAAAAAAGCAAAAAACGCAGTCAGCTTTAGAGAATCAAGTCGTTCAGTTTATGGCAAAGAACCAAGCCTTGGCAAAAATGTATACGAAGATTCTGAATTTCACCGAACAACTCTTTAATCAAAGATCTGCTCTGGAAAGTAAAGAAATTCTAGTGAAGAAACTCCACGAGCAACTTTAGAGGTTAACTTATTAGTTCCACAAGCAGCCCAGGGAATTTTGGATGGCTGGGTATAACGAAGCTCTGTACCATCTCGATGCTCGGTTGCAACATTCAAATAATGAGGGAAATAAGCAAGGGTGGTTGAATGCCTTGTGTGTGCTGAAATTGGAGTAGGGCCACTACTTATGGGATTATTATGATCCTGGAGTACTCGATTTGGTCGTGCCTCCTTTTAAGCTTGATATCAGTTGGATTCTTTCTCATGCAATTCCTCAATGCTTGATTTCCAAGTATCTCGGCGATTAAAGTCTTCATGCAAACATTTAGATATCTCGCCCAAAGAATTTGCTTGATTGGCCCTCCGCAATGAATGTTAGAATGCTGTGAGATGTAAACTTTATAAATTCTCCATATGCATTAGATGATCCTCCAGTCGGGGTAGAACCTGTTTCAAAAGCAGAGGGGAAGAAACCTATAGAGTAGGATATTCCTATGTAATGAATCAGACTTTTCACATCCTATGTAATTTTACTTGATTTGAATGAAGAAATTTGTAGTCTTTTGCCATTTCATTTTCTTCTAAATAATTTGTAGGATGTCTTTGCTTGTTGGTTGGTAAATATATATACTATACTTGTCCCATTTGTTGTTTGATTATAGTGACTTGTCACTCTTTAGTCCTAAGCAATGGAATGATTTGAATCCCATATTCCTGCTTAGTTGTAGTAATCTCGTATGGATTACCTTGTTGTCTAGACAGTGGATGCCCCGGGAGGTCATTCCACTTCTTGTCTAGTTTGGTACTAACCAACCGGAGTTGATTGTAATTGGTTTACCGACCAACCGGAGTTGGTGGTAATTAGTTCCCGACCAACTGGAGTTAGTGGTAATTGATTCCCGACCAACTGGAGTTGGTGGTAATTGATTCCCGACCAACCGGAGTTGGTGGTAATTAGTTCCCGACCAACCGAGGTTGGTGGTAATTGATTCCTGACCAACCGGAGTTGGTGGTAATTAGTTCCCGACCAACTAGAGTTGGTGGTAGTTGATTCCCGACCAACCGGAGTTGGTGGTAATTTTAAGCTAATTTGAAATTTTTACCATTCCTACTGTTCGGCAGATGAATAGTAGCATTCCCGAGCTACTTTCTAGTCGCCTTTCACCATTCCTACTCCAAAGTTGGTTGGGAATTTTAAACATTGATGTATAGTAGATGGTATTGCTTCGAACTTCTTCAGACCTACCCTTCCCATGATGATATTGTAAGCTAATTTGACATTTTTATCCATTACAAAAAAGCGTACTCTTTCTGTTCGACACGCAGGCATGTACCGATAAGCATATCCAACTTGATCGTCCCAAGTGGAAAAACCTTCTCGCCAATAAAGCTAAGGAGGGTCCTATGATATGGCTCCAACTGGGCTAGCTTCAGATTTAAACTGTCAAAGCATGAATAGAACATGATATCTGCTGAGCTACCATTATCCACCAGTACTCGTGAAATCACCACTTCCTTCATTCTCATCTTGATCACCAATGGGTCATCATGAGGATATAGTACACCTGACAGGTCATTCTTAGAGAAACCAATGACCAGTTTGTCTTTATTCACCTTCCTCGGTTGATCATCTTCAGCCAGATTTATTCGCTGAATGTACGAGCAATCCTGAGCCTAATTGAGGTAAGATTTTCTCTCTATAGTCAGATCTCTACCACCTACATCTCCACCTGTAATAACATTACATTCAAATGATCAAAAATGGATTGAAAATACCTCACGTTCTGGCTGCCTTGGCCTTTTGGGGAGATTGGGGTCATCTTGGTCATCTTTTGGATGTTCTTCGTGATTTCTCTTTTTGTCTTCTTTTTCTCGACAAGGAGACCTAGAACTTTGCCTTCCTCGGTCGCTGGTCTTTCCACCATTCTGGCGATCAACATACTTAGCCAGTTTTCCTCGTCTGATGAGCGCTTCAATTTCATTCAGGAGAGTTATGCAACTTTTGGCCGTGTGACCATGGTCTTTATGGAACTTGCAATATTTGGACTTATTCCTCTTGTCAGGATCTGCCTTTATTTTTTCTGGCCAGTTTAGCTCTTCGCTGCTGTTGATCTCTTCCAGAATGTGGTTTATATCTACCTTCAAAGGATTATAATTTCCAAATTTCTTCAATTGTTCCAGTGCTTGCTTTGCTTTTGACTGCCTGTTGCCACCATTATTCTTCTGATCCTTCTTCTCAGTCTTGTCAGCCTCGACCTTGGTCTCCTTAGTGTCTGTATTCTTTTTCGCAGCCATAGCTTCTTCGGCGTTCATAATCTTGGTTGCCTTTGCCATTAGTTCTGCCATGGTCTTAGGTGGATCTTTGGCTAGAGTATAATACAACTTGTCTGGAAATAGTCCACTCATCAGAGCAGTAATTGTTGTTTTCTCCTCGTAATCAATAACTTCAAGTTTCTCGTTATTGAAACGAGTAATATAGTCCCTAGTGATTTCACCTGCCTTCTGTCTAACACTCATCTAATGCGTTACTTATTTGACTGGTTTTGCTCCAAAATAGAAGTTCCCTATAAAGAGCTCTGCCAATTGAAGGAAAGTCGTAATATTCCCCCGAGGAAGGTTGTTGTACCATCTCCGAGCTAATTCGATAAGAGTTCCTGAAAAATGCCCTACATCTCATCTCGTCTGCAACTGCATACATATCTACAGCAGCTTGGTATTGTTCTATATGAAGGACAGGGTCAGTTTTTCTATCATACTTAGGCGTCACCATAGAAGCTTTGAATTTTGATGGTGTGGGAAAATCCACAATTGCCTGTACGAATCGTGTCCCTTGGACAAAAGTTCTTTTTAGAGGATTCTTGGCCTTAACCATTTCCCGTAATCTGTCCTCCAACCTTTGAATAGAACCTTTCCATGCATCGTTTCCCACCTCGGGCCTATTTGTTCGAGCGACTGATCGAGCTGAGTTTTCCTCTCGAGATCTTTCATTATGGGCTGTTGGTCGTGATTGGGAAGAGCCTTCTCTTAGATCAGATGGTTATTGAGAGTTCCTCGACGCAATCCTAGGAGGACTTCTATTCCTCCTAGGGCACAAATGATCAAAAGGAGAGACTCTACTCAACCTTTCTAGAGCACTAGTTCTTTCTGGAGATAGAGTGACGTTTCATTGAGAATTTGTAGCTCGTACTGAGGAAGTCTGACCAGGTTGATAAGAAGGATCATTATATCTCTCAGTATGATATGATTCGGTGCTTCTGGATCGAGATTCCTTTGGGAATAGTGTTTGCCTAGTTAGCGAAGAGGGTAAACGGGTATTTCTCTGAACACTTTGTTGTCCTGATTGGGTCGGCACTCCACCTTGAACAGTTTGTATAAGTTGACGCATGGTTTCTTGCATGGTCGTTTGGCCCTGGGCTAAATTAGCCATTATGCCAGCCAGATCTGAAACATTTGGGGGAATAGATGGATTTGGAGTGATCCTAGCGTTTCGATTACTGGATTTCGGATTATCGGCCATTGATGATGAATTGTTTTGGTGAAAAATGCTAAGTACAGTCGTTTCCCACAGACGGCGACAATCTGTTGATGTAAAAAACTAGATTCGATCTAATTATTTTAATCACAGATAAAAATGAATAAATAAATATAAGACAATGGATTTTTAAAGTGGTTCAGCCTTATGAGAATGGCCTACGTCCACTGTTTTTGTATTACTGTTTATTTGCCTGGAATTCTCGATAATAGGTTTACCTAGAGATTCAGAGTCCCCTTCTAGTGAGGATATTACAATGTATTTATAGCCTTGAGGCTGTACATATGAAAGAGCAATGCGTTGTTATTTAGTAGACATATACATCTATACGATAATAATGAGTATTTAATGCACAGTTGTCTTTTTGATTCTCTTGATTTGGATGCTCTACACGCTAAGTTGCTCGGACCGCTTAAGTTTCTCGGTACGCTTGAGTTGCTCGGAGCTACGAGTTGCTCGGGGCGCCTAGGCTGCTCGATATGATTAAGTTGCTCGAAACGTATGTGTATTTTCCATGTGGTTGACACGTGTCTTCAGGTGATTGGTCCATGTTAGCAGACTAAATTTGGTATTAACAGGATCCTTGCAATTATAGGTTGGGTTTGGCAACCGATGTATTTAATCCTTTTGGTAATATGAGCAATGCATATAGTATATGGCCAATTTTTCTTGTGATATACAATTTGCCTTCGGGGAAATATCTAAAGGACCCTTTTTTTTCATTATGTCCATGATCATTTCGGGTCCAAATTCTCCAGGAAATGATATTGATGTATATTTACAACCGTTCATTAATGAATTCAAAAATTTATAGGAAGATAGAATTGAGACATTCGATGCCTACAGCGGAGTATCATGGAATAAATATTTTAAACGATTACATATACCAATATATACGACGATGATAAGATTTGATAATTTTCATTGTTGATTGTGAAATAATTTTTGAAAGATCTTTGATGACTATTCAAATTCCCATTATATTTTTAATCAGAGAATGGGAAAAGGTTAAAGACAATAAAAAAATTTCTCATGGAAATCATGACCCTGATCTACTTTCTCTCTCTTCAAGTTTGAGTCTCTTTGTATTCATTTTTATGAACTATATACTTAATTTGGTTCATCTTCCATGTATGTCAATAAAGTCTCATTGATTGATTTTTGATATAAATTTGGTAATAAATTCGATCATTCAGCATATTTTTATCTCTCCAAATAGGGAACAGGAAGGGATCAATATAAAAAATAATTTTCTCTCACCTGAAAAACCATTACCCACCTTTTGTAAAAAAGGACCAATTAAACAATCATGACCATATTAAGACTCCGGGCACAAATTTGAGATGTTGGCTCCTCGTTCATCACATCACAGGGTTTCTTTGTCGGAATCACACGATCTAGTGGATTATAAAATGGATCATTTAATTAGCAATCTTAATTCTTGGATTTTACATCGAATGTTATTTTTCTGATCTATTGGTTCGAGATATTTTGGGATATAGCAATCTCATGAAAAATTCATCAGCGCAACTCATATGGCTGTTCGGAATCGTCCACTCACAGCCCCTATTTCTGGTCAGCCATAAATATTGTTGGTCGGCATCATCTCGGGACATCTTTTATTAAAGGGAAGCTTAACCAGACCATTTTTATTTGTCGAAGATAAGATGTGAAGATCCATCAGCAACGTTGAAATAATTTTATCCAACTACGAGGTATCTGATTGTTGGTCGGAGACTCAATTGTAGCTAGGTGGAACCAATTGCAAGTCGACGATCATCCACTTCTTGATCGGCGACATCTCAGTCTTGTTCGGAGGGTTCAATTTACTGGTCGGAAACTATCCAACCATCCACTTCTTGGTCGGCGTCATCTGATGTTGTTCGGTGACTATCCAACAGTTGGTCTACAATATCAATGCACCATTTTTGTTGATCGGAGAAATCGCTTTGCTGGTCGAGGAACATTTGCTTCTTGGTCGGCACTATATATTCTACAACCTGAGACATCCCCAAATGTTGGTTGGCAACACCCATTCCGTTGGTCGGCAAGAGTAGAATCTTGGGGTATTAAAAAATACGGAGCACCCTAGATATGTCTTTAAACATGATTTCCACTTGCGGTCTCGACAGGTGCTCGGGCAGCTTATTAAAATTCCATAGGGACGAGATTCAATCCCGACGAAAGCTCAGCCACAATCTTAAACCTCTGGAAACTATTATTTCTCGACATCAAGCAATTTTGCCTCGACATATCAGCCAACATATATTATTTCATTTTTTGAAATTAATATTTTTATTTCTCAAGCATATACATATCGTATATTAATTGGATGAGTAAATTATTCTCATGACTAATCAATTCAGCCTACACATATGGTAGAGCAAGTTATTAATTTTTACAGGTACAAGATTCAACGCCGACGAATGCTCGAAAACAATCTTAAACTTCTGGAAACTATTATCATTGCTCAGCATTATGAAATTTCACCTCAGCAATGAACTATATATTTTATTATTGCTCTGATTTATGCTCAAGCATGAATTATTCTATATATTCGTTCGGATTCATATTCTATATTCATCTCATCATGGAGCTCGGCGAAATACTTATTATCATATTCAGCTCCAAGGAAAAGCTACAACAGTTATTATATTTCACCCCCAACGGATAGTTGGTCGGGGCAATTCTTTTTTATATTTAGGCCCAGATATCGTCTCAAGCACAAATTATTATGTATATCCCTTAGGATTCATATTCTATATTCATCTCAATATGGAACTCGGCGAGATACTTATTATCATATTCAGCTCCGAGGAGAACTATAGCATTTATTATATTTCACCCCCAACGGATAGTTGGTCGGGGTAATTCTTATTTATATTCAGGCCCAGCAAAGTTCTCGGCCATATTCTTATTCGGAATTATGCAATTTTGCCTCGACAAATCAGCAAGACAGTCTATTATTATTCTAAATCATTCTTTATGTCTATGCATGTTTTATATTTATCTCAGCATGGAGCTCAGAAAATTTCTTATCTCTATATATATTCAGCTTCAAGGAAGTCTTTAACATGTATTATCTTATTCCCAACAATCTGTTGGTCAGCTCCGAGGAGATCTCCAGCATTTATATTATCTTATTCCCAACAATCTGTTGAGGAGGTCTCCAGCATTTATTATATCTTATTCCCAACAATCTGTTGGTCAGCTCCGAGGAGATCTCCAGCATTTATTATATCTTATTCCCAACAATCTGTTGGTCAGATCCAAGGAGGTCTCCAGCATTTATTATATCTTATTCCCAACAATCTGTTGGTAAGCTCTGAGGTCTCCAGAACTTATATTATCTTATTCCCAACAATCTATTGAGGAGGTCTCCAGCATTTATATTATATTATTCCCAACAATCTATTGAGGAGGTCTCCAGCATTTATTATATTTTATCCCCAATGAACTGTTATTTAGGAAAATTCTTTTCTCTATATAAACTCAATTACCACCAACTCCGGTTAGTCGGGAACTCAATTACCAGCAACTCCGATTGGTCGGTAGTTCATTAACTACCAACTCCGGTTGGTTGGTACCAAACTAGGCAAGAAGATGGATGACCTCCCGGGGCATCCACTGTCTAGGCAACAAGGTAATATTAACGAGATTACTACAACTAAGCAGGAACATGGGATGAAAACCATTCCATTGCTTAGGCGCAAAGAGTGACAAGTCACTATAAACAAGCAGGACATTTTGTCCTTCTACAGATATATATATACAATTCACCAGTGTATAATAAGGAAAGAATCTTACAAAGTATTTCCAAGAAAATGACAATGCAAACATGCAAAGATCTCAGGGAGTCATTTCAGGGAACATTTCCTCGGCCTTATTTTTCTAGCAAGACCAACATACTTAAAGGCCAAGAAAGCATTCAAAGTTTATATTCCACACTTGGGAGCTTCTATTACAGATTTAGTTATTCATTCGGTGGCACATTCTCATAACATCATACAGTCGAGCATCAAATTCAACTCCACAAACTCACTCGATCGGGGCCCCGACCAATCATTATTCAGGAGTTATTATGCACATTCAGGAGTTGTTTTTCTTGCTTAGGAATTAGTTTTGATATTGAAGTTCAGGAGTCATGTTGAAGTTCAGGAGGCATATTGAAGTTCATGAGGCATATTAAAGTTCAGGAGGCGTATTTATAAGTTCAGGAGGTGCATTCAGAAGTTCAGGAGGCATATTCAGGAGTTAGTTGTGCTGTTGAAAGTTCAGGAGGCATATTCAGGAGTTATTATGCACATGCTATTGAAGTTCAGGAGTCAAATTCAGCATCTATATCAATGAGATCTTTACTACTACTGTCCCGACCAACATTGAAGAAGAAGTTGTATGAAAATGTTTCGAAGTCCACCACTAGCTTGGTACTAATCATATTAAAGAGTTGGGTTCAAAAGCTAGTATGTTACTCGACAAAGTAATCAGAGGATCATAAATCAGAAAAATTAAGCACGTGAAGTTAGCATTCAGTTGCTCGGCACAGGAAGCAGTTGGTCGACTAGCAAACCAATCAACATACTTGAAGATTATGACAAGCTACAAGCTGCATACTATGGCATGGATACATCCAAATTACCAGGGGTGATACATAGCACACGTTCACTTGACGAACATAGTTCCTCAAAAGAAAGATTAGCAACCATCGATCAGCCTGCATCATATGTCGTCCAGGAGATAGTGCACTTTATGTTGAACAAATCAAGAAGGCATATCAAGAATTTCACGAGCACCGAGCAACACTGCATAATAAATACTCCATCCTTTCAGTGAACCATTAAGCATGGAGTATTGGGGGCTTCTGTTGATACAAAAATTCTTCATCTACGAGGACCAATCAGAAAAGGACACATGTCATCCTACGTGGCAATATTTATACTTATTCGGCACCCGAGGAGTTAGTCGGCACCCGAGGAGAGTTGGTCGGCATACCAACCAACACAAGGCATACCAAGCAACTTAAGGAAGATCAACCATCCTAGAAGACCAATAGTTAGATTCATTGTCTATAGACATAAATGTCTGAATGTATAAAGACATTGTATCTCTTTATCTCCCATCACTATAAATACATGTATTCCCTTAACCAAAGGGACGGACAACTAAGAAACACCATAAACAAGATACACACTCTTTCTCTCTTTACACCATATTGTGCTATTGTAAACCCCTGGGAATAAAATAACAGTGGACGTAGGCTTTATTCATAGCCGAACCACTTTAAAAACCTTTGTCTATTATGTGTTTGATGTGATCGCCATTTCATCTTCAATCATCATTTTCATACCTTCATTTTTATCTGTTGTTGATGCCGATAAGGTAACATAGATGCTCATCAACACATGTGTAAGGAAGTATCTCAAGCGTTGGTTGAGTTAAGCAATATCTTTAAGAAGCTATGTTTTAGGACTTTGTACTTAGACAAATTGGAGAAATTAGAAAAGGAGATCCCTTTAACACTTTGCAAAATAGAATGCATATTTCCTCTAACCTTTTCGATGTAACGATTCAGTTAATAGTTCACCTTGTTACAAAAGCTAGGATTGCTGGTCCAACGCAATATTGATGGATGTGGCCGTTTGAAAGGTATTGTATAAGTTATATAATAATTTCTTTATGTACAAAATTTTTTATACCATAGATTTTGATGTTTAAACATTAAATCATATTTCTTAAAAGGAAAATGGGTACGTTAAAGCGGTATGTTCCTAATAAAGCAAAATCAGAAGGGTTTATTGCTGAGTGTTATATCCAGAATGAATGTTTAACTTTTTCTTCAATGTACTTGAATGATATAGAGACCATATTCAATAGTCCCAAACGACATGATGATGTAGGCGAACAATAAGGCAATCTAGATGTATTTACATGTGATGTTCGCGCATTTGGTGGCCCACGGTATGGAAAGTAGGATGTTATTGAATAAGAGAAGGCTCACATGTATGTGTTGAATAACTGTGAAATTAGTGAGAGCTATATAATCTAAGAGACACATATTTTAGGGACATTAAACTTTTTGTTATTGTAATATTTTATGTAGCATCTTGTGATATATCATCTGTAGTGAGCACAAGGATGAACTTAAGATCAATGGTGTGAGGCACATAGACAAGACACATAAATCACAATTCATTAAATGGTTTGAACAACGCGTAAGTACAATTACAAGTAGAATTATTTGACTATCATGCTACTATTTATTGGTCCATATGTACAATTATTTACCATTGATTGCATTTACACACGTGAGTATGTCAAAAAATTATATTGTGAAGGTAAGGTCGATGAAGAACTTTTATCCTTAGCTAAGGGTCCAGACAACCGAGTGAAACACTACACAGGTTACAATGCAAATGGGTTTAGGTTTCATACCCAAGAAATATAGATGAATAGAAAGACCCAAAATAGTGGTTTGATTGTAAAAGGATAGCATGATGGGAAGTCAATTGACTTTTAGGCTGTGATAACAGATATTATTAGGCTGGAGTATTTGTTAGGAAATAAGTCGGTGTTATTGTTCAAATGTGATTGGTGGAACACAAGTGGCAGTAGAGGCATTCATATAGATAAGGAGGGGAACATTACTAGTGTCAATGTATCAAGAAAATGGTATACTGACTAGCCATTTGTGTTTCCATCTCAAGCTGCTCAAATTTTTTACATTAAAGACATGCAGCTAGGCGATAATTGGCGTGTTATAGAGAGGATAGCTCCTCATGGAAATTATAATTCACCTGAGCGTGAAGTAGATGAACCATTCAATATCGAGGACCCTTTTCAAAAAGAGGATCCCATTGAAGATGTTGATGTATTGGAATTTGATGAAGTTCTCCCATTAAGAAGAGATGATTTAGTACATGCTGACGCCAAAAATTTACCCGTCAACATGGACCACTGAGAAAGGGACACCTGTCATCCTACGTGGAAATACTCACACTTGCTAGGCATATAAGACACTTGTTTGTCCCCCGAGGAGAGTTAGTCAGTGCCTGAGGCAGTTAGTTGGCATACCGCTCGACCAACATAAAGAAGACCAGCCATCCAGAAAGATAAAGAGCCACTGGTGGGGAGTAGTCAACGGTCATTTTACTCGAGAAGACCAAAAGTTATATTCATTGTATATAGATATAAATGTCTGAATATATAAAGACATTCTATCTCTTGGACTCCTATCACTATAAATATATTGTAAACCCTACAACCAAGGGACATGAGAAAAATGCGACAAGACGAAATTGAAAAGCCTAAGGCAATACACAAAAGTGGACGTAGGCTCTTTCTTATAGCTGAACCACTTTAAAAATTATATATCTTTTGTTCATATTTATCTGTGATCATTTAATTAGGACAGTCTAGTAATTTGCATCAAGAGATTGACGCCGTCTATGGGAAGAGACACACAAATCTTTTCATTCTTATTAGAAGAGATGAAGATCATCATTAAAAGCTAAGTTTTACTTTTCTCTGCGTATAACTAATTATATGTTATGCACACATCTTTTTTCTCATATGTTTATACTCATGAACTATTTTATCAATTTTTGTTTACAAAACCCTGAATTTCATAACCATAAGTTTTTTACGGATCCACATTTATTCACCGGATTAGATCTGATATTTTAATTCCCATATATGATATTTTTTATTGGAAATAAACGTCTAAAACGATTACCTATCTTCATAGTTGATACCCACAACATTTCTTTTAAGTAATGTATAATTTTTATTCATTTATCAATCAACTGTGTCAATTTTAGACAACTTTTATTGTTGATTTTGTGATGAATCTAGTAATGGGAGATCTTCAATGACTCCCTGAACATCTGAATTTTCATGATAATTTTTTATGTGATACGATTAGTAGTGGCAAAATTATCGGTTGGGTGTAATGTGGGCGAGCCAAATATGGGTTGAGCCAAATATGGGTTGGACAAAATATGGGCAAATCAAATATGGGTTGGGCCAACCCATTTTTTTTCTACCAAGAAGTGTTACAATTCTAAATACATGTAAAAAAACTTATGATTTACTCATTAATTTTAAAAATAGGTTTTATATTTGGCTTGTTGATGAGTGCATTATTTTGTATTAATTATACCCAAATCTAGGCCTTGTTAGTTCCATTGCACCATCAATAAAATGTTTTTAGAGCCATTTTTATTATTTTAGAGAAAAAACAAATTTAAGAATAAATGGGGTTAATAATGCAATTTTGAGAGCTTCACGCTCACATCTTATATTCATTGCTAATCTCCTGTGCAAGTTTGTTTTTGAGTATTAACAGGTTTAAAAAGAAAGCGGTGAAGTCCAGACGCAAATTGAGCATGAAATGGTAATTTACACACCTTCAGGGCAATATTATAAATTCAGATGACTTAATTCAAACTCGGACCAAACAAGAAAATTGAAGGCCTTGAATCAAGGGACGTCTGGGTTCAAACGGTGTGTCAATCGGAGTTGAAATGAAGAAGTTATGGCCGCTCAAAGTTCAAAGCCGAAAGAAAGTAAAAAGTCAACCTCAAAGTCAAACCCAATCCCTTAACCAAAACCGAGTCCAACCCACACCTACACCTTGTGTATGTGTGTGTGTTTAGTTTGTATTTATTTATTTTTAGATTTTCATTTGAGTCATGTGTATATATATATATATATATATAAATATATTTGTTATGTTTTATTTGTGTGCGTATCATATATTTTTTTTTAAGAGTCCTTATTGTCACTTTGACTGTTTAATTATTTTATGTAAATATTATTTAGAGTGTGTCGTTTTATATGTCATAGTGCTATTTTAGTGTTAGTCATTTTATTTGACTCATTGTACATTTTTTTTAATGTCATTATACATTATTGTGTCTAGATTTATTATTTATTATTATTATTTTTTAATCTCTTATTATTTTATAGGTTAAATTTATTTATTTTTATTTTTATTATTTTTGTAATTTTTAATTGAGTTGTAAATAATTTGGTTAATTTTTGTTAGATGTACAATTAAACACACACACTCTATCCTCATGCACCTTACTCACACCATAAAACAAATCCAGTCATACCCTACTCCTATACGCCTCACCTACACCCAAACTAACTCTCTCACCCACACCCATCTTACCATGCACTCTCACCACACCATACCAACCCCCCATTATTCCGTCTTTATTTTTAGTTTAGAAACTTAATCACTTTTATACACTCATATGTCTAGTTGGACAGTCAATATTTTATAAAAATCGACGAAATCTCTGTGGGTTCGACCCGTACTTACACCCGCTATATTTCAATAGCCCGTGCACTTGCGGTAGTTTTATAACAAATAAAACTTGACAACAAGTTTTTGGCGCCATTGCCGGGGATTTCGGTCGATTTTAAGAATATTAATTTTCGGACTAGTTTTATTTTTTAAAAAAATAAAAAAAATATTCTAGCAGCATTTTTTTAATTTATTTTCAGAATATAACAAAAATCAGATTTAAGTCTTTTGTGATTAAATAGTGTTTTCGACCCTAGTTTTGTCATAAACTACCTCAATATTTGTAAATTTTGAAATAAATTTTAAAAAAAATCTGGAAAAATTCCAGATTCATATCTGCTGTGATTTGTAAAAAAAAAAAGATTAAAAGTGTTTTATGAAAAAACTAGTTGTTTTAAACACTAGTTTATGATAAAGTACTCAAAAATATTTAAAAAAAAAATCGAAAAATCCCAAAAAAAAAGAGCAGAAAAAAACTTTGATTTAAGTTTTTTTTAATAAATAGCACTTTTACTACTAGTTTATCACAAAAATACATAAAAAATTAAAAAAACTTGAAAAAAAATATTTTTTTATGTAAATTTCCAGATTCGTTTTTTTTAATCAGTGGACCCAAAAAAAATCCGTAAAAATAAATAAATAATAATAAAAAAAATCAGTAGTAATTTCCAAAATAAAAGCAATCAAAAAAAAATTTGTTTCATTAGTGTGCTTGGTCATTTTTGTTTGTGTGTTGAATACATTATTAGTGCGCGTGTCGTGTTAATTTTTTTTCTTTTCCTTTTCCTTATTATTATTATTATTATTATTATTATTATTATTATCATTATTATTATTATTATTATTATTTTGTGTGTGTGTGTTGCACTTTACAATTGGTGTATTTTTTTGGTTTTTTTTTGTGGCACAGTAAATAAATAAATAAAAAGGAGATTCATGTAATAAATTACAATGGGGGATCCCAATATTGTTATACCGTCATATTTTTTGGATTCATATATTGATCATTTCGACGCGTGGCTTGAAAATACTAAAAATTCGGACGACTATATATTTCGATTTGAGTCGGATGGGTCAGTAATAATTTTTAAAGAAATTAAAGATGGCATGGATGAGAGTCCAACTCCTTTGATTACTATTTGCCCACCAAAGTGTATTAATTGGGAAGAGGTAAACAAACGATATAATGACGAGATTTGTGAAAATAGTTATGAAATAATTGAAGATAATCAATTTTGTGTGGAGAAAATTGACAAACTTGACACAAGTAATAATTGTGATGATTTGAATGTTGATTTTTGTCAATTTTTTTCTTATAATTTAATTGAGAATAATGCTACTTCTCCTTTTATGTGGGAAAATTTAATTGATGATTCGTCACCCGATTTTATTGATAAATCTAGTGATTATGATGGTCCTCCCATTTTTTACGAAGAGAATGCATCCCCGTGTGATACATCTTCGTCCCGTATTTTTTGTAAAGTCTCACATTTAGGAGTAGAGTACGCATCCCCAATTTTACGTGACTATTTTCAGAAATGGGACAATAATTTTATGGAACCTCATTGTAATTCATTACTCCAATGTGATACATCAACATACGATTTATTTGATTTGAAATTTTTTATTCTTGAGGATGTCGGTGCTCACCATTATGACCGTTATTTTAATTTTTCGATTTATGTTATGCGGTCATATTCACTAGTTTATAGTACTTTTTTACTTAGTACTATAAAGATTATTAATTGGAATGACCCACAACTATTTCGATTATTAATTTATGGTGATGGTGATAATTGTCACAACTTTGTATATAATTATTTTTTTCCTTCCTTCTTAGATTTTTTTTTTAGGTTGTTTCACTTTATTTTATGACTAACATGCACTTGTATAGTTTGTAAGTAGGTGACACAAGTGAAAATTCACAGGTAATATCCTCCTTTTACTTCTCTACTTTATTTTTTTTGTCCATATTTCTATTTGTGTATACATTGAGGATAATGCAAAATTTAGGTTTGGGGGTATGGGTGGTATTTAAAAAAAATGAAAAAAAAGGTAGAATTTAAAAAAAAAATCAAATTAATTCTATATATATGTTTTAAAAAAAAATCCGAAAAAAAATAGTTTCAATATAAGTGAGTTTTGGAACAATTTCTTAATATATAATTAATTCACAAATCTCTCAACTTATAAATTTTTTGTTACACTTAGCCGCATAATATGATCGAAAAAGGATATTGAGGCGAAAGTTAATATGCTTAACGAATAAATGTGGAGATTTTAACCCGGTGAGATTTTGTGCCATTCATTATTTTTGAGAGATTTAAATCAATCCGAGTTAGAATAGCTCAAACTTTCCTTCAGCGCCTAATTCGTCGATGATCTCAAAATTTTTGTTTTGTTCGATTACTGAAAATTGAAGGTCAAAATGAGAATCGTACACACTAAATGCCTTAATGAGTTGACTTGAGACACAAAGTAACTTAACGGAACTTGAGAAATGAGATTAGGCCATCGTTTTGAAAACCCAAAAATAAAAGCCTAAATTCGTCCCTTTCTACATTATCCCCTTGCAAACCCATTTGTGCCTAAAAAGAAAAAAATGCCTTTCATTGAAAACCCAAAAATCCATACCCACTTTATGAGAATATCAGGATAAAAAAAGCCAAAAGAAGAATGTGTGCTACAATAATGTGGAAAAAAAAGCGAGAAAAAAAAGGGAAGATCGAAAGAATGCGAACATGAAACGAAAAGGATAAGAAGGACTATGTGAATCGAAAAAGAAAAGAAAATGGAGGTTGGAAAGTGCCTAAAAAGTCAAAATTTCGATTATCTCTATATTCTCAAAAAATTTTGAAACTCCAAAATCCGTTCTTTCTAGCCAAAACCAAGCCTACAATACAACCGAATGAAAGTCCTAATTAATCTCAAGTAAAGTTAGTTATAGTGTGGAGAGAAGATGAATATGATATTTTAGTGTGATTCAAGTTTTCAAATGTAATCGATCTTCCATTCATGAGATCATAATCATCCATTATAAAATGTTCGTATTTCATGATGTACATGTGAATTTTGCTCATTAAATTTACTTTTTTATTCACATATACTGGGAGAAATTACCCAATTTCGAGTGTTCAATTGTGAGCGCATCCCGTGAGAAATTGAATCAAAACAAACTTTCGAATAAGAAATGCAACGATCAAATCTTTTGAAATGGACGGTTATATTGGCATGCACACACATACACACACGATAAGTTGAGATTGAAAAGTGAAGTTCTACTATATTTATGAAGCTTGCATTCGAACTTAGTTATATTACATTTGCGTCTTTTGTAAATAGAGTCAAATTTTGAATTTTGTGGGTATATTCACTGCAAACCCTCAAGAGACAAAACTCGTCCACTAGGGCAACCTAGGAGTTTAACGGTTTGTTTGCACATGCTAAGTGCAACCGTGATTCCTACGAAAGTGAGTTATATTTTAATTTTTGCTCGAGGTAAGTGCAACCATGACTCATTGTACATTTTTTTTAATGTCATTATACATTATTGTGTCTAGATTTATTATTTATTATTATTATTTTTTAATCTCTTATTATTTTATAGGTTAAATTTATTTATTTTTATTTTTATTATTTTTGTAATTTTTAATTGAGTTGTAAATAATTTGATTAATTTTTATTAGGTGTACAATTAAACACACACACTCTATCCTCATACACCTTACTCATATCATAAAATAAACCCACTCATACCCTACTCCTATACACCTCACCTACACCCAAACTAACTCTCTCACCCACACCCATCTTACCATGCACTCTCACCACACCATACCAACCCCCCATTATCTTCCACAACTCTATAATCAAAACCCATTTCCAAACCTTTAACCCCACTACCCCCACCAACTCAAACCCATGATTTTACTACCTTCCATTTTGTGTTTACCCATGCTCTCACATCTTTAAAAGGGGGATAAAAAGTTGGGATTGAAAAAGGGTGGCAAGGAGAGTGGACGAGAGAGTGAAAGAAAAAAAAAGAACACTTTTGGATAGAAAAAAAAAGACACACTTTGAGAGATAAAAAAATCTGTGTAGAGAGTATTTTTTAGACACATTTTGGAGGAGCATATTGTGTATTGTAATTCAAGTCTTGGCCTCAAAATTTTGTAAGTTGACATTTATTAATGAAAATTATTTTTTTCATCTTGCAATATTTGTGTGTCAAATATGTTGTGTGAGTAGTTTAATTACTAGGACTTAGGTGATATTTGTCATGACTAATTAAACCACGCATGTTAATTTAATTTCGTACATATTCCGACGTGTTCTAATTTGAAATAAAAAATTCGGTATTCGCTTAAAATTATATGAGAGTGTATTTTTAAACCTAAACGAATTAATTATAAATTCATGCTTTAAAAAAATTTAAAGTTGTCATTTTTGATGGGTTATGATTGCACTTAGATGTTTTGATACATCATGCTTAAATACACGTTAAAAATTTTAAACATGATATTTTCGAGGGAATAGGGATTTATGGTGTCTAATTTAAGAGGCGTTAAAATATTTTGAGCGCATGTATTGTTTTATTCTCCGAAATGTACGCGACGAGAGTCGATATATTTTGTGTTATAAATTCGGAACTACGAAATTAAATTGATGTGTTAATTTAATTAAAATTGACAAACGGAACCGACGTCCTAGTTTCTTCCACATTTAATATTATCTCTTGTACTTGTTCGTTTATTCCGTCTTTATTTTTAGTTTAGAAACTTAATCACTTTTATACACTCATATGTCTAGTTGGACAGTCAATATTTTATAAAAATCGACGAAATCTCTGTGGGTTTGACCCGTACTTACACCCGCTATATTTCAATAGCCTTTGCACTTGCGGTAGTTTTATAACAAATAAAACTTGACAACACTTGTAACTTTTGAAAATAAATTTTATATTTAATTTATAACTTTTAAATATATAGCTCATATTTGATTCTAACTTTTAAATATAAATCCTATATTCGATTCATACCTTCTAAAAATAGACCCCATATTTAAGTGATCGATCTAATATGAATTGTTTTATTTAGTTGCGCTCATTTTGCCGCTGCTAGATCGTCCTATTATGTTTTCCTTGTAAATTCAGTTGCCCACCTCCTGAAAAAGGGGAAAAGATGAACATACAAGACTTTTATTATTAAAAGGAACCTCCTCACTTATACGCTTCAACAAGTGTTTACCAGATCCGCTCATATCCAGTGGAGTCACAACTCTGTATAATCAGTATTTGTTTGGACTAAAAACAAAAAAAAGTCCCAGTCCCCAGATTTTTTGCTCAGACTTGGATTTAAGATCAACAAATTATGTCACTGGGTCAATTAAGATCACGTAGTTTCCTTCAAAGGAATATATAAATATATATATTTTTACCAAGTTACCTCACCATCACAGCTCATTGATGGACCATAATCGCTGGTCGACTGCCACTGTACCCATAGCAGAATACATCGACGACGGTTGCGATACCAGGTGTTATTATTGCTGGTCGGTGATGGTTGCAGTGACAGGTGTTGTTGTTTTTGGTCGGCTATATTTTTACGATACCAAAAGTTCAATTAAGTTAAAAGTGTCACATGTCGTGGGGTTTCCCCAATTACTGGTTAGAGGCATCTATTTTTGGTCGGCGAAAAGTATTATACAGCTTGAGGGGTCATGACCTCTTAGTTCTTGATCGCCAACATGTTTTATACAAAGCGAAGCTCTCCCGACTATACACAGTACCAATCTTATGTGTTGGTCGGCAATCTCACCGGATCATTTTTGTTGGTCGGCGGAAGGTGCGAAAATCTATCAGTAATATTTGCACTGATCAGCACCTCCAATTTCTTAGTCGGCAGAACATGTTGGTCGAAAGCATCCTGTATAATCGGAAGTATGGTGGAAACACCTAAGGTACAGTGCCTATATCATCATAACATCACCCCTCCTGCTAACTCAAATCAACACGTGCTCTTAATATTAAAAGACTTTTGGTTCCTTACACCAATCCATTTTGTAAAAATAGCAATTGCTACCTATTTCACATCTTTGTACTGAAATAATTGTTAACAACCAACTTATACTTAAATTGTTGGAGTTTAAATAATTTGGAAAAAAACAAATCTCATACTTGATAAAAATTTATTCATGGGATGTATATGCGACATAAAAAATATTGTTTCATATTTTGAAATGTTTATTGCATGATATTCATCATGATACAAAATACGCATTATATATTGTTTGGTTGAATGAATTATTCTCATGATGTCAATTTGATTTAGCCTCAACAGATAGTCAGGCAAATTTATTGAATTCCACAGGAACAAGATTCAGTCACGATGAACGCTCAGCCACAATCTTAAGTTCTTGGAAATGTTATTAATGCTCGGCACTATACAATTTTGCCTCGACATATCAGTCAAGTACTATTTATCTTCTTAATGCTACAACATATATGCTCGAGCATGAATCATTCTCTCAGATGGCTATGCAAATTCTATATTCCTCTCGGCAGAAGCTCAACAAAATATTTATTATCACATATTCAACTCCGAGGAGATCTGCAACACTCATTATATTTATCTCTAATGGACAATTGATCAGGAAAATTCTTCTCTATATATACTCAACACCGACAAATGGCCGGCGTGTTCGATCAATCATCGATATTACATTTATTATTCATATGAATGGTATTTTTCTCTAACCATGCAGGATCATTCAGTCCCATTATGCATTCTTTAAAGACCCAAACCTATTCTTGTTCGGCGCTTCCATTATGTATCTAGATTTCTCATTGGCATAGATATTCAATACAAATTATATAGCCCCGAAAAATTATTGGGCATTATCAACTGCTTGTTCATCCAATCTTATATTTGCAATTCATTCCAAAAGCTCGAGCATGCTTATTATTTGATCTTATCACATGATCAACATAACGAACTTTATACTACAACAAAGTCCCGATTCAGGCATTATTATTATTATTATTATTATTATTATTATTATTATTATTATTATTATTATTATTATTATTATTGTTATTATTATTATTATTATTATTATTATTATTATTATTATTATTATCTCATTTTCTTATCACTGTTCAGTCTTCTCTTAAAAAAATAATGGGGGCTTCAGATACCAATTTACATATGAAGACTTGCAGACGAGCACACTTCTCCGAAAGAGCTCACATTCATAAAGAATCAAAAGGATGAAATCATCCTTAGTGCTTATTCGACAGTAGACAAAAATCCAAGTAAAGCAGAATATTAAGCCCTCAAGAAGCTTGCTCAAAGAAGACAAAGATAAAATAATATTTTATTTGTAATGAAGATAAGGATAAAACAAGATCTTTATTCAACTGGGCAAAGTGAAGGAAGAACATTGTGAAGATTCCTAAAAAAGGAATGTAAACACATATTCTGCATATGCCTGGTCACACCACTGGTAACTAATGCATAAAACCTAAAAATTTAGGTGCATTAGTAGAACCTAAGGAGACACATGGGTAACTAGTGCCAAACTTGATTTTTAATCTAAGTGTACTAGTAGAATCTATGTACTCATTGGTAATTGATGCTAAACTTAGGCCAAAGCTTAAGTGTGTCAATAGAACTAATGAAAAAAGAGGCCATTCATATCAAGAAGCCATTCACATCCAAAGATTGACAAGATAAGTTAATAAATTTCATTCATTTATATGAATAATGATTACATGCAAATATTTTTTTACAATTTCAATACAGGACAATTACAAGAACGCTAGTAAAATATTCTACAAAGTCCAGCAGATCAGCTTCCACCACTAGTAGCATACTTCAAGGACAATAAAGTATTCAAAGCTCATATTCCATCATTGGGGGCTTATTGTTCATGCTACTAAGAAATTTCAAGGAGTGCAAGAAGAATTGATGATATTACCAGCCAAGCATCAGACTAGGCTCGAGATCATAACATGGTCGTCACATTAGCCAATTATCATTCAAGAGTTATTTTTGCTATCAAATTTCAAAATTCACATTCAGGAGTTACTTTTGTTATTGAAGAATCAAGAGGTTGCGTTAGTATGTACATCACTGGGATCTCCACTACTATTATTTCGATCAACACCGAGTAAGAAGTTATACTTATATCTAGATATGCTACAAGCTCGGCACTAATCAGATTGAAGAATGGGGTTCAAAAGCTAACATATTACACCAACAAAGAATTCAGATCGGCAAAAATTAGAAAAATCAAACATGTATAGTCAGCACTCAGTTGGTCGGCTCGTCGGCTAACCAGCCAACCAACCCACCTAAAGATTATGATAAGCCACAAGATGCAAACTATGACAGATCTCATTATTTTATCTACATTCACAGGGGTGATATATAGCACAAGTTTTCTTATCGAGTAGAGTTCCTAAAAAAAAGATTAGCTCCAACGCAACCATCGATCAGCCTGCATCATCCGTTGTCCAGGAGATAGCCCACTCATATGTTGAACAAATAAAGAATATCATTATATGCGGGCACCAAATACTTTTTAGAATAAATACTCCATCCTCTCAGTAAATCATCAAGCATGGAGCAATAGGGGCTTCTGTTGACATTAAAAAATTATCCGGCTACGTGGACCACTAAGAAAGGGACACCTATCATCTTACATGGCAATATTCACACTTGCTCGGCATAAAAAACACTTGGGCGTCCCCGAGGAGAGTTATTCGGTGCCTGAGGATAGTTAGTCAGCATACCGCCCGACCAACATAAAGAAAACTAACCATTAAGAAATATCAAGGGCCACTGGTGGGGAGTAGCCAATAGTCATTGTACCCGAGAAGATTAAAAGTTATATTCATTGTATATAGTGAAAAACTGTTACTAAAGCCGTTTAATACAAGATTAAACTATTTAAGTAACTCCGAACTATTTTTTGAAGAAACTCTTTTCTAGAAATCAAATCAGTTTAACCACAAGATGTGTTTAAAAAATATGCACGAGATTTGTTCAAGATTTGTTAACAAGTTTTGAAAAACAAAACTAAAATCGTTTTTAATTCAGCACACTAAATAGAAGGGGATGCGAAGATGTAGAAAGATTAATGACAAGATATTTTTAACGTGGTAAAACCTCACCCAACTGAGGAAACATCCATGACTCCCTCTACGGAGTAAACCAAAAATTCCACTAAAACTAATTATAACAGTTACAAACTATATAACACACATGCACACAAATCAGACCTATACAAGTTTAGGAATGTACCCACTGGCATCCTTCTAACTTTTCTGCAGTTTTGTTTGTTGATGTTGTTCTCCAGTTTGCTAACATCCAATTTGTTCTAGTTCTTTACGTCGACTCTTGTTTCAAGATCTTATTACTAACACTTTTAGTGTGGTATGGTGCTAGTGTATGTGAATGTGCTTTCTAACACATTCATGCACACACTCACGCTGATTTATACAAATAGTCCTATCAAATTACATATAAGATCTATATGCTGTGATTTTCTATTTCTCTCTTCTTAGGAAACTTTGAACCTTATTTGAACTTTAATATTAACCCAGAATCCACGACTATCTTGCTCAGAATACTTTTCAAGATCTTAATCAATCTCAGGTTTTGAAAATATTTTTGAGATTGAAAATCACCAAGTGCGATTCCAACTAGGTCGAAGTTTTTTTTTAAAAATAACTAGAAACAGAAAATGTTTTTGTTGATTTTGAAGTTGAAAACATTTACAGAAACAAATCAACAAAAGTTTTCTCAAGATGAGAAACTATAGATGTAGATCTATGTGTAATATAACATGCAACGACTAGATCTGATATTTCTATAAAAGTAGAAACACATATCTAATCAAATATTTAAGTTGAAAATAAGATCTGAGAACGAAGAGGTTACAACATCAAACAACTAACAAATCAACACTCAAAACTCTCAAACACTCAAGGTTGTGTTTGGAATATACTGGTTTTGAAAGAGGTTAGGGTTTGAAAGATGTTAGGACGTTTTAAGGTTAGGGTTTCTAACTCTCTCTGGTTTCTCTCTTCTCTCTCTACTCTCTCTAGTCACTCAACTAGACGAAGTGGAAAAAGTCTCTTCTGGCTGAGGGATAGCCTCCTTATATAGTGGGCTGAGAAGGATCGAGAAGATGGTTCAAAATCAAGGGCTACGATTTGGTCTAGGCAGTTTGACTTTGATCCAAGGGTTAGAGATAAGCGGTAGTTAAAATGCTTCTGATTGGTTTAAGAGGGATTCACCAGGATTGAATTAGAATGCATGCAGATCATTGATTAACACGATCCAATGGTTGAGATTGATCATAGGGATTGTCTCTTGGAAGAAGCACAAACAAACCGATATATAAGCGACAGGTGTAGGGCCAGGATTGAAGCTAAAACGCGTGTTTTAAAAATAATTACCAAGACATCTTGTAGTCTCCAGCGCTTTCGGTTTCTACCCAAGTGAACTTCCAACCAATAAAACCAATAATCCAGAATTACATAATGACCCCAATACTTTATAAATCCAATTTTTATTAAGATAAAAAGTGATTTTAAAAATCATTTAAAATTCCCAAAAATTATTAAAAATCAATTTTAGGGAAATTAACACACACAACACACACACAACCAATAATATGCAATATACAAGATATGAATGTAATCCTAATGTGTGTGAGTGTTGGTACATATACCTTTGATTAAACAAACAAGAGGAATGAATTTTAGACAATTTCTAAGGCTTTTTGGATTCTAGGAAAGGACACAATTTTGTCACTATTTCCAAACTAGATGAGCACTTATACAATGTAGACTTAAGTGATTCAAGAGTATAAGGTGCTTTATATAGATATAAATATTTGAATATATAAAGATATTCAATCTCTTGGACTCCTATCACTATAAATATAGCCCCTCCCTTAGCTAAAGGGGAAAAAACATTCATTATATCCCTCTATACATCTCTACACATTTATCTCTCTCAAGACATTAGAATAATTCAATCATTCTAATCACATTGTATTGTGTTATTGTAAACCCATGGGAATAAAATACCAGTGGACATAGGCTTTCTTCAACAACTGAACCACTTTAAAAACCTTTGTCTCTTATATATTTGATGTGATCTCCACTTCATCTTCAATCTTATCTTCTTCATACCTTCACTTTATCTGTTGTTGATGCCTCCTGAGACTTGATTCAGGAATATCAGCCATTTAGGTGTTTGAATGAATGACAACGATTAGAAATATGTTCCCACAGACGATGCCAATTTGTTGATGAAAAAAAGTAAACTGTACTAATTAATTGATCACAGATAAATATGAATAAAAGAGACAAATAATTTTTAAAGTGGTTCGGCTATAATAAAGAGCCTACGCCCACTGTTGTGTATTGCCTTGGGCTTGTTCAATTGCCTCTTGTCTCGTTTTTCTCATGTCCCTTGGTTGTAGGGTTTACAATGTATTTATAGCCCTTTGAGAGTGTACAAGATTTGGAATATTAAAGGATGGAATGCTTCAGAACATTGGCATTTACTTCTATACAATGTTAATAACGTTTACAACTCTTGATGATTCGTTGTCATTGTTGGCCGGTCTTCCTGGTGTTGGTCGATTTTCTTGGTGTTGGTCGGTTTTCTTTAACATGTTGGTCAGCAACTTGCCTTTGTTGGCTTAGATTAAAGCCCAGATTGATGACACGTGTTCCTACATGATTGGTCCACGCAGTAGGATAATTTTTTGTAATAACAGAAATCTATTGATGTAAAAAACTAGACTGTCCTAATTAATTGATAATAGATAAATATGAACAAAATAGATAAAGAATTTTTAAAGTGGTTCGGCAATAAGATAGAGCCTATGTTCACTGTTGTGTATTGCCTTGGGCTTGTTTAATTGCTTCTTGTCTCATTTTTCTCATGTTCCTTGGTTATAGGGTTTACAATGTATTAATATCCCTTTGAGGGTGTACAAGAGTTGGAATATTAAAGGATGGAATGCCTTTAGAACATATGCATTTAAATCTGTACAATGTTAATAACGTTTACAACTGTTGATGATTTGCTGTTATTGTTGGTCGGTCTTCTTTAACCTATTGGTTGGCATTCCTTCAGTTGGTCGGTAACTTACCCTTGCTGACTTGGATTAAAGCTAAGATGGATGACACGTGTTTCTATATGATTGGTCCACGTAGTAGGATAATTTTGTGTATCAACAGAAGCTCCCAATGTTTCATGCTTGGGGTTTTTACAAAAATAATGAAAATTTATCCCTTAAAGTTGCTCGGGCAATAATTTTGAGGCTTGGTCGGTTACCGACTTCCCATACTTGTAAATTTAATCAAAACATAATGTGGATGGTATTTTTGTAATTATCCACAACTTTAGTGAATCATTTTTGGATAAATGTGTCTTTTTTGTCTTTAGCCGCCAACAGTTCAATCGACGTTTCCTATTAATCATTATATTTTCAGTTTTCGAGGCAACCTATAAAGGCAGAAAAAGCCCCGATCGTCTCTTACCTCAAACATTTTGAGTTTTTTCTGCCGTTGTGTCTTGAAGCTTTCTCTCTCTCTTGTGCAATCGCTCTCTATTCTTCAGTTCTTGCTGAATCCTTAAATTCTATAAGGCCCTGTTTGATAAGAAAGTGGGAAAATGTAAATGATTCCGAGGCAAATGATTCTAGGGAAAATAATTCCAAGGCAAATCATTATTTTCCAACAGATGTGTATTTGATACAAGTTGGAAAATCGTCACTTTTCCACCTTTTCTATCAAACACAAAAGTTGGAAACTAGAAATAATTGTGGAAAATTTGTTTACGGAATATATATATATATATATATATATATATATATATATATATATATATATATATATTAAAAAATATATTAACAAATTAACGAAATATATGAAATAAATAAAAAATATATGAAATATTAAAAAAAATAAACAAAATATATTAATATTAGAAATAAACCAAATAAACCAAATATATGAAATATATGTAATGTACGAAATATTAGAAAAATATACAAAATATATTAATATTTAAGAAATATATATTAAAGTACGAAATATAGGAAAATATACAAAATATATTAAAGGTACAAAATATATAAAGGTAAAAAATGCGTACATATATGGAATATATTGATATGCAAAATATATGCAATATAAAAATTATATGTATATATTAAAATATATAAATGTACGGAATATATAAATATACGAAAAATATACATATATGAAATATATAAATATATACGGAATATATACATATATGAAATATACGCAATATACGAAATATACATATACACTAAAATATACGTGTATACAAAAATATATTAATGTACGAAATATATAAATATACGAAAAATATTAAATATACGAAATATATACATATTTGAAATATATAAATATATACGGAATATATAATATATGAAATATGAAATATATGCTATATATGAAATATACATATATACTAAAATATATAAAATATACGTATATACTAAAATATAGAAATGTACGGAATATAGAAATATACGAAATATATACATATATGAAATATACGCAATATACATATATACAAAAATATATGATATACAAAAATATATAAATGTACAGAATATATAAATATACGAAATATATATATATATATATATGAAATATATAAATATATACGGAATATATACATATATGAAATATACGCAATATATGAAATATACATATATACTAAAATATATAAAATATACGTATATACTAAAATATATAAATGTACGGAATATATAAACATATGAAAAATATTAAATATACGAAATATATACATATATGAAATATATAATTATATACGGAATATATACATATATGAAATATACATATATACTAAAATATATCAAATATACGAAATATATGAAATATACAAAATATATATATATTTACAAATTTATAAATTATATATATTTGTATAATTATAAAATATACTGAGTTTAAAAAAAAAATTACTTTGAATGATTTGCCATCCAAAGGTGGCAAACAAAAACCTGACCCCCCCCCCCCCCCCCCCCAAAGAATTGGTTTCCACCTTAGGGTGGCAAATCGTGCTTAGGGCTCTTGTACATAGAAAACAAATTCCAAGTCAAATTTTCGCTATCAAACGGTCAAAAAGTTGGAAAATTTTGAAATTTTCCAACTTTTTAAAATTTGCCTTGGAATTGAAGTGTTATCAAATGGACCCTAAGAGTCTTTTTCCTTTCTCCTTTTCTTCTTCATCAATCATGGTTTATCCTGTTACTTCTCTCGATGAATTCAAAATTGAATGGAATATTCCTTTATGGGTAGAACTAGAACATCCTAATTTGCTCACTGATCTTTTTTCATTAGCTGAGGGTCACTGGTTTTCCTCTATTTTTATTGCTAAATGTGGGTTCACCTTTCCCCCAAACCCTTTTTGTCAGTATTTTGATATCATTCCAGCTAGAGTAGCCCTAATACGTGGAGGGTGATTAATAGGGTTTATAGATTAAACCAACTCCATGGGACCCATCTAGGGATCCCAGAAATTATATTATGCTATAAGTGGGTAACTAGTGATACCACTTTCTGTTTAAAAACTAGGGTTGTGAACATAGAATTAGTAGTTAACCTTCCTGACTCCAATAGAGATTACTTCGAACATGGAGTAGTTGTTAAAAATTGGCAACCTGCTCCTTTGACTTGGAATACTGGGTACCAGGGGCCTAGGTGACCACCAAGTGGTAATGGAATATGTTGTATTTGTTTATTTATCTTTCTTTGAATATTATGCTAACTGCTAGTACTAATGTATACTTTGTTGACTTTTGATTTTAGTTGATCGAAAGAGAAAGTGTCCCAAGGAGAGTGACATTAACCTTAGAAAGTTGAAGTTTATCTGGGGCATTCATTAGAAAGTTGGGAAAAAGCATACTAGATCAGCTTCATACTTATTTCAATATAAAAATACCATCACCTCCTTTGTTGCTCGCCTAATTGTAGTTGCATGAAGACTTATTTTCAAGCCAATACAATAGTAGTATACACTAATATGCCACTAAGGAAGGCTTTACACAAGCCAGAGAAGTTTGGCAGATTAATTTTTTGGACTGTGGAATTAGGGGAGCATGATATTATTTATGAACTAATGTCTTCTCTAAAAGGCCAAGAAGTAGTAGATTTCATAGTTGAATTCACTTACCCCGAGATTTTTTAGCAACAAAATGAGCAGGGCAAGTAAGGATCTGGAGAAAATAAAGTTATTGATAGTCAATCTCCCGAGGAACTTTTACCAGGATAGGCCGTTGCCGACCTACCAGAGTGCTCTTCATGAACAAAGGAGGTGTCAAAGAAGTGTGAGGAAGAAAGAAGAAAAACCACTATGGGATTTTGACAGACCAAACATTTGACGATGACCTCCCAATATGGACCTTATACGTTGATGGGTCATCTTGTATAATAGGCAGTGGAGCAGGTGTCATACTTAACACTCCTGATAAAATTTTATTCAATACGCCCTCCGATTTCAATTCCAAGCCTCAAATAACGAAGCAGAATTCGAATCTCTCATTGTGGGCTTAAGTCTAGACCAATCACTGAATGTCGAGCAAGTTATGGTACAGAGTGATTTCTTGTTAGTAGTAAATCGAATCTTGAATTGTATGGAGTTAAAGGAGAATTGACACTCAGATACTTGTCCAAAGCAATGGAGGTAATAGCAAAATTACCAGCTGGTTGAATGAATAGAATTTTAAGAGTGGAAAATTACCGAGCAGATGCTCTTGCTCGGCTAGCTTCAGCTACTAGAGTTGAACTTCGACGAATTATTCCTATTGAGATTTTGGCCAATAGGAGTATAGATGTAGATTTGAAGATCAATTCTATTGCATTAGATATGGGTCCATCTTGGATGGATCCCATCAGAGCATATATTGAAGAAGGAACCTTGCCAATAGATATGGTTGAAGCCAAAAAGTTAAAGTATAAAGCTGCTAGATATGTTATGGACAAAGGATTTTTATACATGAGAGGATTGACAGTCAATTTGCAGCATAGTGTTCATCCTGCAAAGGTTCCAGACCTAATTCAAGAAGTACATAAAGGATCTTGTAGAGCTCACATTGCAGGAAGATTCTGCAGCGAATAAGTGCTCAAGGATACTACTCGCCAACTATGCGAGTGAATTGTGAACCTTTTGCTAAAAAGTGTGACAAGTGCCAAAGGTATTCCACCATATGCAAGACTCCACAAGCTGCTCTAACCCCAATCACTTCACCTTGGCCATTTTCCATATGGGGAATAGACTTGGTCGGGCCATTGCCGACCATCAGAGGAAGATTCAAGTACTTGGTTGTTGCAGTGGGATACTTTACAAAGTGTGTGGAGGCAGAGCCATTAATAGACATTCTTTATGATAAGGTCTACCAATTCATTTGGAAGAACATCATTTGCATATATGGGCTACCTTATGCCCTCATCATCGACCATGGAACGCGGTTTGACAATAAGGAATTCGTAGCTTATTGTGCTCAGTCCAATATCCAAAAATTACACTCTGCTCCAATCCACCCTTAGAGTAATGGGCTAACTGAAGTTATAAATAGAACTCTGCTAAATGGGTTCAAGAAAAGGATTGATGATGCCATGGGAAACTGGATCAACGAGATATACTCCGTTTTATGGGCATACTGAACAACCCCTTGAACTGCAACTAGAGAATCCCCATACATGTTAGCATTTAGGACTGAAGCAGTCATACCTGCTGAGTTGGGTCTTCCATCCCATAGGGTTTTAAATTTTAACTCTCCTGTAAATGATCTAATGTGAAGGTTGGATTTAGATATGCTAGAAGATGTGCGAGAAGATGCTGCTCTACGAAATGTAGCTTACCAAAAGAGAACAACTCGGTTTTATAATAAAAGGATGAAGCCGACCAACTTAAAGGATGGAGATTATGTGATAAAGAAGGTGGTCCAGAAAAATAATAATCTTGAAGCCAACTGGCATGGGCCCTATCGTATTTCTGTAGTCATCCGACCTGGAACTTACAAGATTGAGACTTTGGAGGGGGAAGAATTCAAGAATCCATGGCACGCTGAGCATCTTAGAAAATATTACTAGTAATTTAATCAAGTGTACTCAGTTCAATATCAATTTTCGTATCAATAAAATGATCTTTCCTCAAATTTTATTTTTCCAAATTTTTTGGGAGTACTAGTGCCATGCACTACCTATATACTATATACTATATACTATATACTATATACTATATACTATATACTATATACTATATACTATATACAATATACTTAATCTTGAATAAGATAAAAGTTGCCAGAAAAACTTCAAATTGTTGCTCGACATGAGATTAGTCTTCTCAAAATGGGTCTAATATTAGTCGGCATAAGAAATAAGTTACTCGGCTCAAGCAAAACTTGATCAGCCTCATACCAAGCAAGTTATTACGACGTTAATAAATATAAGGATAAAGTAAGATCTTTATCCTACTCGACAAAGTGCAGGAACAACGTTGCGAAGATTCCTCAAGAGAAATGTAGTCACATATTCCACATACGCCTGGTCACACCACTAGTAGATAATATAGAAAACCTAAGCATTTAGGTGTGTTAGTGAAACCTTTGGAGACACATGGGTAACTAGCTCCAAATTTAGATTTTAATCTAAGTATGCTAGTAGAACCTATGTATTCATTGGTAATTGATACTAAATTTAGAATTTAATCAAAGTGTGTCAATTGAACTAATGAAAAAGAAGAAATCATTCATAACGAGAAAACATTCACATTAACAGATCAACAAGATAAGTTAATCAAATGATTTTTCATTCATTTGAATAATGATTACATAATTGTGTTTACAAAAGAAATGAAGGACATTATTCTAAAGGGTATTTCCCCTCAGCTTTGGAAACTGGATCCATGCTAGATGGAGGATCATCTAAAGTATAAGGAGAATTGATAAAATTAAAGTCTTGAAGCATTCTCCCATTGCTGCTGATTGGACGATCAAACAGATGAGGAGGTCGGACAATTTCCATCTCGTCGTGCAGCTCATAGTCTCCCATATTTCTAGATTCAAGGCCTGGGGAATAGTGTTAGCAGGAATCCAGTTAACATCAAATCAATATGGAGGACCTTCAAGGTCTAACAACCCAGGATCATACCGTCACACCCCACCTAATTCTGGCATCGACCACCACCAAAACTAAGTTGGGCGCGAGTAAATAAAATATCATTCTTAGCATGAGACAAATATGAGACATAAATAAATCAATCCACAAGATAAGTAATTGAATCAATCCCCAAATGATAAAATCAACTGAATGGTAAAAGATCAATCAATTGCCAAAACTTTGAATAATCCAATCTCCAAAAAATAATTTAATTAAAACTGAGTAATAATCAACTATGAATAATCCAATTTAAATCCTCTAACAACTTTGGAACCGAATGGCCCAATAAAATCCAAATGAAGTCTCATAATGAAATACGACTGAAAAGAAAGTCTAACTAAATAAAGCAACAAAATGAATAAACTCCAGCTGCACCTCCAAACGAGAAACTTCGATAATCCTATGCAGCTTCTCAAAACTTATCTTGGAAAAGTTAGTCAACGTACGAGGTCAGATCCCCGAGCATGAATACACACTACTCCCATCAAATAGGATCCGTGGATCCAGACAATAGAATTATTCGCAATAAATATCACAATAGAGTATTTTACTTATGAAGATAATTAAAGGCGAAAAGATAACTAGCTCACCACCCCCAAGAATTTTGATAAAAACACACAATTATCATTTTATTTTTCCCTCAGCCCCAAAGTGTTAATTTAATTAAATTAAACCAAATTTATTATTGTTCTCACTTTTTATTAAGGCGGTCCTCCCGCCCGGGTGGTAATCCACCAAAGTGTCACACTTTCCCTTGTCAATAGCCAGCCGAATCCATTTAAACTGTCGATCCCCCGTAATATGACAAGGTTCCACACACGACACGACATAAATCACCCAAGTTGATACGTTTAACCTGTCGGTCACTGACACATTATGTCGCCACAAATTTTAATACCCGTTTTTATCTTACGCATTAATTCTCATTTTCTCAATTTCATCATTAACAAATTACCCCACCCTTTTAATCGATGTGAGATCCTAAAAATACTCCTTAGTCCCATACCTAAGGGTTCCCAAAGTACATATACGTCATATCCTACGTATAAGATGAATCACCAATGTAAAACACGTCTTAGTCTCATGCCTAGGTTAACTTGACGATAATAAAACATAAAAATCATCCCACCCCCAGAATATATAATCCCCACGAATAAACATTAACTACTCCCATACCTAGTAAGCATCCTAAAATCAAGGTGAGCAATATTTTTACCCAAAAGCCCCTCGTCCTCGCGATGGAAAAAGTGAATTAAAATAATTCACACAGTATCACAATTTATAATCACAACATGACAATTTAATCACAACTGTCACAATTCAATTAAATTCCATTAATAATGTAGTCGTTGTTTTCAACATAATTATTTATGTTCAATAATGTTAAATTAATTAACATGTGACAATATTCAATACGGCATAATCATACTCTTTTACAAGCCATCTAATTTCTTTTAAAAGTGTGAGCGCGTCTCAATAACCATATAAATAATCCAACAAAAAGTATACATGAGAACATACACCCAAAACCAAAAAAACACAATAATCTCACCTACGTACCCAAGGGTTTCAAAGACTTATTCATATTTAAAAGTTTCATAAAAACAGTCCCAAAATTTAATATCCACTTTCTCTATTTAAGTTACTAATTGCTTTTAAGAAAAACATGCAATTAAGGGTTTAAGCGACACCTAAAACGCATAATATAAAAGGAAAGGAATAGAGTATTCATGCCTAAAATTTGTTGGATAAAAATCTGAGTAGACGGTTGGATTCCTCTTGAAAAACACGAATTGGATCTCCAATTCTTGAGTTGAAACTTATTAAAAGTTGGGGCTAGGGTTTGAATATGAGAAGAAATATGTTTAGAAAACCTTACTGAAGAAAAGTTTGAGAGAAAAGTGTTCTGAAAGTCTCAACCCCGTATTAGTTTTGGTATTTAAAGGTTTAAAGAGTTAGAATACAATTATGACTCTAATTAACCCATCGCCTCACCTGTCGTTCGAACGACTGACACTTGTCACTCAAACGAGATGCGATGTCGTTCGAACGACATACGCTGTCATTTGAACGACCCAAATACTTCAAATAAGAACTTTGAAATATCGGCCTTTACACTTAGAAAACTATTCTTTAACTCAACAAAAACGTACCTGCTTGTTAAAACATTTTTAAAAAAAATCATTCTAACATTTTATTATAACTCCGATTTAATTCCGGTTGAAAATTTACTACTCGAATGTAAAATTCAACATGTTTAATTATTAAAGACCAATAAATCCAAAATTTTATATTTCTCCAATATTCCAATAAATTAATTAAATTAATTAATAAAAATACGGGGTGTTACATACTTCATCACTAGCAAAGGAATTTCGTCCTCGAAATTTGACGAACCAAAAACGTCAAACAGAAATCGCGCAAATTAAAATAATACTCACATATGTCTACCCGCAAGTGCCATAATTGGGCGCCCATACACCCAATCCTACAATTATGAAATCCCTCGATCTCCAAAATACAATATATATATATATATATATATATATATATATATATATGAAAATAGTGGCGTCCCACGCGCTCTCGCAAATTACTTCTCGCTTCTATCTCCAATAATCTCCGCAACACATAAATCCTCAAAGCAAATCACATCGCCGCATCAATATTAGACATACCCAAAATTTGTACTAATGATCTTCCAAATAATTAACGTCTCCAAAATCAACTCAAAGGATCCTCACATCAACCTTACTAATTCTAAACTCAATGCCTACAATATCCTTAACACAAAATTATATATCTCCAAGAAACAAATCTAACACGTATGTTATACCCTCAACCTTAAGGAGCACGAATTAATAAAGGGAATTAAAGATCAATAATGAGGAAGCTAAATGAACTCATAACCTAGGAGACCTAAGACCATGCTCTGATATCATCTGTCACACAGCACCTAATTTCGGCATCGGTCGCCACCAAAAATAAGTCGGACGTCAATAAATAAAATATCAGTCTTAGCATGAGATAGATATGAGACATAAATAAATCAGTCCACAAGATATGTAATTGAATCAATCCACAAATGATAAAATCAACTGAATGATAAAAGATCCATCACATGCTAAAACTTCGAATAATCCAATCTCTAAAAAATGATTTCATTAAAACTGAGTAATAATCAACTGTGAATAATCCAATTGAAATCCTCTAACAACTTTGGAACCGAATGGCCTAATAAAACCCAAATGAAGTCTCGTAATGAAATACGACTGAAAAGAAAGTATAACTAAATAAAGCAACAAAATGAATAAACTCCAACAACACCTCCAAACGAGAAACTCCAAAAATCCTATGCAACTTCTCCAAAACTTATCTTAAAAAAATAGTCAACGCACGAGGTCAGAGCCCCGAGCATGAATACACACTACTCCCCTCAAATAGGATCCGTGAATCCAGACAATAGCATTATACGTAATAAATATCACAATAGAGTATTTTACTTATGAAGATAATTAAATGCGAAAAGATAACTAGCTCACCACCCCCAAGAATTTTGATAAAAACACACAATTATCATTTTATTTTTCCCTCAGCCCCAAAGTGTTAATTTAATTAAATTAAACCAAATTTATTATTGTTCTCACTTTTTATTAAGGCGGTCCTCCCACCCCGGGTGGTAATCCACCAAAGTGTCACACTTCCCCTTGTCAATAGCCAGTCGAATCCGTTTAAACTGTCGATCCACCGCAATACGACAAGGTTTCACACACGACAAGACATAAATCGCCCAAGCTGACCCGTTTAAACTGCCGGTAACTGACACATTATGTCGCCACAAATTTTAATACTCATTTTTATCTTAGAAATTAATTCTTATTTTCCCAATTTCATCATTAACAAATTACCCCAACCTTTTAGTTGATGTGAGATCCTCAAAATACTCCTTACTCCCATACCTAAGGGTCCCCAAAGTACATATATATCATATCCTACGTATAAGATGAATCACCAATGTAAAACACGTCCTAGTCTCATGCCTAGGCTAACGTGACGACGATAAAACATAAAAATTAGCCCACCCCCGGAATATAAAATCCCCACGAATTTACACAAACTAGTCCCATACCTAGTAAGAATCATGAAATCAAGGTGAGCAATATACTACCCAAAAGACCCTCGTCCCCGCGAGGGCAAAAGTGAATTAAAACAATTCATGAAATATCACAATTCATAATCTTAACATGGCACTTTAATCACAATTGTCACAATTCAAATAAATTCCATTAATAGTATAGTCGTTGTTTTCAACATAATTAATTCCGTTCAATAATGTTAAATTAATTAAAATGCGACAATATTCAATACGGCATAATCATACTCTTTTATAAGTCATCTAATTTCTTTTAAAAGTGTGAGCGCGTCCCAATAACCATATAAATAATCCCACAAAAAGTTTACATGAGAACTTACCCAAAACCATAAAAACCCAATAATCTCACCTACGCACCCAAGGGGTTAAAAAATTTATTCATATTTAAAAGTTTCATAAAAAGAGTCCCAAAATTAAATGTTTGCTTTATCTATTTAAGTTACTAATTGCTTTTAAGAAAAACATGCAATTAAGGGTTTATGAGACACTTAAAACGCATAATACTAAAGGAAAGGAATAGAGTATCCATGCCTGAAATTTGTCGGATAAAAATCTAAGTAAACAGTTGGATTCCTCTTGAAAAACACCGATTGGATCTTAAATTCTTGAGTTAAAACTTGTTAAAAGTTGGGGCTAGGGGTTCAATATGAGAGGAAATATGTTTGGAGAACCTTACTGGAGAAAAGTTTGAGAGAAAAGTGTTCTGAAAGTCCCAGCCTTGTATCAATTTTAGTATTTAAAGGGTATAAGAGTTAGAATACAATTAGAATTCTAATTAACCCATCGCCTTACATATCATTCGAACGACTGACACCTGTCGTTCAAACGAGATGTGATGTCGTTCGAACGACATACGCCGTCATTTGAATGACCCAAACACTTCAATTAAAAACTTTGAAAGATCCCCCTTTACACTTAGAAAAATATTCTTTAACTCAACAAGAACGTACCTGCTTGTTAATTTTTTTTTTAAAAATCATTCCAACATTTTATTATAACTCCGATTTAATTTCGGTTGAAAATTTACTAATCAAATATAAAAATCAACATGTTTAATTATTAAAGGAAAATAAATCCAAAATTTTATTTTTCTCCAATAATCTAATTAATTAATTAAATTAAATAATAAAAACACGGGTATTACATACTTCCCCACTAGAAAAGGAATTTCATCCTCGAAATTCGACGAATTAAAAACGTCAAACATAAATCACGCTAATTAAAATAAATCTCACATATGCCTACCCGTAAGTGCCATAATTAGGCGCCCATACACCCAATCCTACACGTACGAAATCCCTCGATGTCCAAAATACAATATATATATATATATATATGTGTGTGTGTGTGTGTGTGTGTGTGTGTGTGTGTGTGTGTGTGTGTGTGTGTGTGTGACTATAACAATGAAAAAAAATGGTGTCCCACGCGCTCTCGCAAATTATTGCTTGCTTCTATCTCCAATACTCTCCGCAACACATAAATCCTCAAATCAAATCACATCGCTGCATCGATATAAGACATACCCAACTTTATACTAATGATCTTCCAAATAATTAATGTCTGCAAAATCAACTCCAAGGATCCTCACATCAAACTTACTAATTCTAAACTCAATGCCTACAACATTCTTAACCCATAATTATATATCTCCAAGAAACACATCTACCACGTATGTTAGATCCTCTACCTTAAGGAGTATGAATCAATAAAGGGAATACAATATCGATAACGCAGAAGCTAAACGGACTCATAACCTATGAAACCTAAGACCATGCTTTGTTACCATCTGTCACACTCCGCCTAATTCTAGCTTCGGCCGCCACCAAAACAATGTCGAGCACGAGTAATAAAATATCATTCTTAGCATTAGACAGATATGAGACATAAATAAATCAATCGACAAGATAAGTAATTGAATCAATCCTTAAATGTTAAAATCAACTGAATGATAAAAGATCAATCACATTCTAAAACTTCGAATAATCCAATCTCCAAAAAATGATTTAATTAAAACTGAGTAATAATCAACTGTGAATAATCCAACTGAAATCCTCTAACAACTTTGGAACCGAATGACCCAATAAAAACCAAATGAAGTCTCATAATGAAATATGACTGAAAAGAAAGTCCAACAAAATAAAGCAATAAAATGAATAAACTCCAGCTGCACCTCCAAACGAGAAACTCTGATAATCCTATGCAGCTTCTCCAAAACTTATCCGAAAAAGTTTAGTCAACGTACGAGGTCAGAGCCCGGAGCATGAATACACACTACTCCCCTCAAATAGGATCCGTGGATCCAAACAATGGCATTATACGTAATAAATATCACAATAGAGTATTTTACTTATGAAGATAATTAAACGCGGAAAGATTACTAACTAACCACCCCCAATTATTCTGATAAAAACACACCAATATCATTTTAATTATCCCTCAGCCCCAAAGCGTTAATTTAATTAAATTAATTCAAATTTATTATTGTTCTCACTTTTTATTAAGGCGGTCCTCCCGCCCCGGGTGGTAATCCACTAAAGTGTCACACTTGAACTTGTCAATAGCCAACGAAATCCGTTTAAACAGTCAGACACTAACAGATTATGTCGCCATAATTTTTAATACCCATTTTTGTCTTAGAAATTAATTCTCATTTTCTCAATTTCATCATTAAAAAATTACCCCACCCTTTTAATCGATGTGAGATCTTCAAAATACTCCTTAGTTCCATACCTAAGGGTCCCCAAAGTAAATATACGTCCTATCCTACGTATAAGATGAATCACCAATGTAAAACACGTCATAGTATCATGCCTAGGATGACATGACAACGATAAAACATAAAAATCAGAATGCACGCGGAATATAAAATCCCCATGAATTGGCACTAACTAGTCCCATACCTTGTAAGCATTCTAAAATCAAGGTGAGCAATATACTACACAAAATGCCCTCATCCCCGCGATGGCAAAAGTGAATTAAAACAATTCACACAATATCACAATTCATAATCACAACATGGCACTTTAATCACAACTGTCATAATTCAATTAAATTCCATTAATAATATAGTCGTTCTTTTCAACATAATTATTTTCGTTCAATAATATTAAATTAACTAACATGCGACAATGTTCAATACGGCATAATCATACTCTTTTATAAGTCATATAATTTCTTTTAAAAGTGTGAGCGTGCCCCAATAACCATATAAATAATCCCACAAAAAGTCTACATGTGAACCTACACCCAAAATCATAAAAACCCAATAATCTCAGTCATGCACCCAAGGGTTTCAAAGATTTATTCATATTTAAAAGTTTCATAAAAAGAGTCCCAAAATTTAATGTCCACTTTGTCTTTTTGAGTTACTAGTTGCTTTTAAGAAAAACATGCAATTAAGGGTTTAGGCAACACTTAAAACGTATAATACTAAAGGAAAGGAATAAAGTACTCATGCCTGAAATTTTTCGGTTAAAAATCTGAGTAGATGGTTGGATTCCTCTTGGAAAAACACTAATTGGATCAGTAATTCTTGAGTTAAAACTTGTTAAAAGTTGGGGCTAGGGGTTGACTATGAGAGGAAATATGTTTGGAGAACCTTGCTGGAGAAAAGTTTGAGAGAAAAGTGTTCTGAAAGTCCCAGCCCCGTATCAGTTTTGGTATTTAAAGGGTTTAAGAGTTAGAATACAATTAGGACTCTAGTTTACCCATCGCCTCACCTGTCGTTCGAACGACTGACACCTATCTTTCAAACGCGATGCGATATCACTCGAACGGCATACGCTCTCGTTTGAACGACCCAAACACTTCAATTAAAAACTCTGAAAGATCCGCCTTTACACTTAGAAAAATATTCTTTAACACAACAAAAACGTACCTGTTTGTTAAAACATTTTTTTTAAATCATTTTAACATTTTATTATAACTCCGATTTAATTCTGGTTGAAAATTTACTCCTCAAATATAAAAATCAACATGTTAAATTACTAAAGATCAATAAATCCAAAATTTTATTTTTCTCGAATATTCCAATTAATTAATTAAATTAATTAATAAAAACACGGGGTGTTACATACTTCCCCACTAGCAAATGAATTTCGTGCTCAAAATTTGACGAAGCAAAAACGTCAAACATAAATCGTGCAAATTAAAATAAAGCTCAAATTTGACTACCCCTAAGTGCCATAATTGGGCGCCCATACACCCAATCCTACAATTACGAAATCCCTCAATCTCCAAAATACTATATATATATATATATATATATATATATATATATATATATATATATATATGTGTGTGTGTGTGTGTGTGTGTGAAAATAGTGGCGTCCCACGCGCTCTCGCGAATTACTTCTCGCTTCTATCTCCAATAATCTCTGCAACACATAAATCCTCAAATCAAATCACATAGCTGCATCGATATTAGACATACCCAAAATTTATACTAATGATCTTCCAAATAATTAACGTCTCTAAAATCAACTCTAAGGATCCTCACATCAAGCTTACTAATTGTAAACTCAATGCCTACAATATCCGTAACACAAAATTATATATCTCCAAGAAACAAATCTAGCACGTATGTTAGACCCTTTACGTTAATGATCATAAATCAATAAAGGGAATTAAAGATTGATAATGCGGAAGCTAAACGAACTCATAACCTAGGAGACCTAAGACCATGCTCTGATACCATCTGTCACACCCCGCCTAATTCTAGCGTCGACCGCCACCAACACTAAGTCGGGCACGAGTAAATAAAATATCATTCTTAGCATGAGACAGATACAAGACATGAATAAATCAATCCACAAGATAACTAATTGAATCAATCCTCAAATGATAAAATCAAATGAATGATGAAAGATCCATCACATGCTAAAACTTTGAATAATCCAATCTACAAGAAATAATTTAATTAAAACTGAGTAATAATCAACTGTGAATAATCCAACTGAAATCTTATAAAAACTTTGGAACCGATTGGCCTAATAAATCCCAAATGAAGTCTCATAATGAAATACGACTGAAAAGAAAGTCTAACTAAATAAAGTAATAAAATGAATAAACTCCAGTTGCACCTCCAAACGAGAAACTCCAATAATCCTTTGCAGCTTCTCCAAAACTTATTTGGAAAAAGTTAGTCAACGCACGACGTCAGAGCCCCAAGCATGAATACACACTACTCCCCTCAAATAGGATCTGTGAATCCAAACAATATCATTATTCACAATAAATATCACAATTGAGTATTTTTCTTATGAGGATAATTAAACACGGAAGATAACTAACTAACCACCCCCAAAGATTCAGATAAAAAAACACTAATATCATTTTAATTATCCCTCAGCCCCAAAGCGTTAATTTAATTAAATTAAACCAAATTTATTATTGTTCTCACTTTTTATTATGGCGGTCCTCTTGCCCCGGGTGGTAATCCACCAAAGTGTCACACTTCCCCTTGTCAATAACCAGTTGAATCCGTTTAGACAGTCGATCCCCCTCAATATGACAAGGTTCCACGCACGACACAACATAAATCGCCCAAGCTGACCCATTTAAATTGTCGGTCACTGACACATTATGTTGCCAAAAATTTTAATACTTGTTTTTATTTTAGAAATTAATCCTCATTTTCTCATTTTCAGCATTAACATATTACCCCACCCTTTTAATCGATGTGTGATCCTCTAAATACTCCTTAATCCCATACCTAAGGGTCCCCAAAGTACATATACGTCATATCCTACGTATAAGATGAATCACCAATGTAAAACACGTCCTAGTCTCATGTTTAGGCTAACGTGACAACGATAAAACATAAAAATCAGCCCACCCCCGGAATATAAAGTCCCTACGAATTTACACTAACTAGTCCCATACATAGTAAGCATCCTAAAATCAAGATGAACAATATACTACCCTAAAGTCTCTCGTACCCGCGATGGAAAAACAGAATTCAAACAATTCAAACAATATCACAATTCATAATCACAACATGGCACTTTAATCATAATTGTCACAATTCAATTAAATTCCATTAATAATATAGTCGTTGTTTTCAACATAATTCTTCCCGTTCAATAATGTTAAATTAATTAACATGCGACAATATTCAATATGGCATAATCATACTCTTTTATAAGTCATCTAATTTCTTTTAAAAGTGTGAGCACGTCCCAATAACCGTATAAATAATCCCACAAAAGGTTTACATGAGAACCTACACCCAAAACCATAAAAACCCAATAATCTCACCTACGCACCCAAGGGTTTCAAATATTTATTCATATTTAAAAGTTTCATAAAAACAGTGCCAAAATTTAATGTCCGCTTTCTCTATTTAAGTTACTAATTGCTTTTAAGAAAAACATGCAATTAAGGGTTTAGGCGACACTTAAAATGATAATACTAAAGAAAAGGAATAGAGTATTCATGCCTTAAATTTGTCGGATAAAAATCTGAATAGACGGTTAGATTCCTCTTGAAAAACACTAATTAGATTTTAAATTCTTTAGTTAAAACATGTTAAAAGTTGGGGCTAGGGGTTGAATATGAAAGAAAATATGTTTGGAGAACCTTCCTGGAGAAAAGTTTGAGAGAAACGTGTTCTGAAAGTTCCAGCCCATATCAGTTTTGGTATTTTATAGGGTTTAAGAGTTAGAATACAATTAGGACTCTAATTAACCCACCGCCTCACCTGTCGTTCGAACGAATGACTCTTGTCGTTCAAACGAGACGCAATGTCATTCGAACGACATGCACTATTATTTGAACTATCCAAACACTTCAATTAAAATCTTTTAAAGATTCATCTTTACACTTAGAAAAATATTCTTTAACTCAACAAAAATGTATTTGCTTGTTAACACATTTTTTTTAATAATCATTCTAACATTTTATTATAATTTCGATTTAATTACGGCTAAAAATTTACTAATCAAATATAAAAATCAACATGTTTAATTTTTAAAGACTAATAAATCCAAAATTTTATTTTTCTCGAATATTGCAATTAATTAATAAAAACACAGGGTGTTACACATACCATTTCCAGAAAGGACTATTTTGTTTGACCTTCAACACTGTTAGACAATTGGTCCAACCCCATTTGTGGCCTTCATTCTGGGCCTATTTAAACCTAGCATCAAAATGCCTCAAAGATTCATTATACCTTTCCATGCAGATCTCTTTAGGGTTCTTGTGAAACTGGAAGGTGAGCCTTTCAACTTGGTGATGCAATTTATTCAGCACTCCATCCTTAGCTTGCACTTGAGAAGACTGAGTAGTAAGTTGCTCAGAACAAGTTTGAAGATTCTGGGATATCTTAGTAAGTGCTTGGTTTTAGGCCTTCAGCTAGGAAGCTTGGGTAGCAAGAGTTTGATGAGTCTTAGCCTCATCTGTGGTTCCTCGGTCAGGTCTATTTCTTGCACGGGAAGAAGATGCAGACTTAGTCTCTTTCAGTGCCTCCAATTCTTCCATTAACGTGGCATTTTCAGCCTCCAAGGAAGAATGACCTTCGTCGGTGGTAGCAACAGCAGTAGAAGAAGACTTCAAGGCATTTAGCTCATCTCATAAATTATTGTTCTCCTCCTCCAACAGCTTGGGAATGGATTTGGATTCCTCTACTTCACGATTGAGCAAAAATTCTTGTCTTCGAAAGTGAGAAGAAAATTTTTCCAACTTTTGTTCAAAGCCCTAGCCTTTACTCAAGGCCTTATACTTATTCTTATAGCTGTCATACAAAAGAGCATTGGTGTCCCTATGCTCCTCCTGCAGCTCATTAGTCTTTTTGTAGTAGGCCACATTACTGGCCACAACCCGATCAATAACGCATTTCAGATGAAGATAGGCTTCCTTGGATTGCTCAGACACACCATCCTTGGGCAACTTCAGTAGATCTTCCTTCGTCAAAGATAAATGACTAGCTTTAAAAAGCTCGTTGCATCTCTTGAGTAGCTCGGAGTCAGTAGAGGAGAAGTATTCCAGTTTTTCCATGAACTATTAAAAGCAAGAAGAATATCCAATCAACAACATAGCATAAAGTATGGAGAAAAGACAAGAAAAAGAGAAAGGAGATTTCTTTTCAATGATAAACTGTTAAGTACAAATACATCATAAAAAAGAAAGAAAAATTACAAGTGCAGAAGAAAATAAAAACAAAAGCTGCTAAGACAGATCTACACTTTCTTCTTGTCTAGTGTAGGTTCAGCATAAGTAGAAGCAGAAACAAGCGAAGGTAAATTGCTATCAGATGGAGAGGCAGAATAGTCAATAATTTGATGCTGGTCGAAAGAATCCAACATCATGAGGGATTCACTTGAACCCCTATCCTCTTCAATCTCCTCATCCATGTTAGGAGGATCTTTTGGATCATGTCTGAGGAATAGTTCAGAATCTTGATGGGTGCCGACCTCCACCAGGGTTGTGGACCAACCATCCTTGAAGCATTTCTTCTTTGCAAAGTTAATTTGCAAAAAAGCAGCCCCAATGGCTTTGTACCAATCTAGATTCCTTAGCTCTTTTGGCTCTCTTAGCAACAAAAAAAGCCTTCTCAGCGTCCAAATCCTTCTGCAGCTTGGTGGTTTTAGCTTTTTTAGCATCCAAGTCTTTCTATAAAACAACAACTTGGCCCCGAGAAACCACTACATATTCTTTTGCAACTCTCAATTTTTACTCCCATTTCTTCTGCTTATTAGACAGTGCTTGTTGGGAATCAAGCAATGACTTCTTAAGATCATCAAAAATTTCATCAACCTCCTGAGAAGAAGAACGCAAAGCATCATCCTTCTCCAGCATGTTATTGAAGTCAACAAGAAACTGCAAAAAGAAAATAAGGCGAGTTAATATCAGAAATATGAAATAAAGAGATAAAGAAGGAAAATAAAATTACTAGAGTTAGGCTTTGAGTAGCCCTTTTAGAACTCTTTGATCGATCCAAAGTAGTTCCAGCACCTCTATGGTCTGGCAAAGTACCAAACTTTATTAATTGTCTGGCCAAACCAGGGACAAGTGCCACTGGTGAACCAGAAATAATAAATCAACCAACTCTTGTTGGTCGGTGTTGGCTAAAGTCCCTTCTGCTAGCCTGGAAGGGAGTCCTCTTTTTAGACTCTTGAGCTGACTTTCGTCATCTTTTTCAGTAGGAAGATTTTTCCCAATATCCCCCTTATTATATGGGGGCTTCTTCCTAAGGTCCTTTTTATTGGATGGGGGCTTCTTCCTAACATCCTATTTAGTTTTGGCTCCATCAGCAACTTGTTTAGAGGAGTCAGTAAGAACTATGTCACCCAAGAAATTGGGAAACTTCCTCTTCCCCATAATAGTAGCAAAGGTAGGTCTGAATCTGAAGAAGAAGAAATAACAGTAAGTTCACCACTGTCGGATGCAGTGGCAGAGGATATGGAGATGGTGTCTTGGTAAAGATTGATTAAAAGAGAGGGTGCAGCTACAATTAGATGAGCAACAAAGGAGATGATGGTATTTCTATACTGCAGCAAGTATAAAGCTGATTTAGTATACTCTTCCCTAACTTTCTGATGAATGCCCCAGATAAACGTCAGCTCTCTAAGGTTGATGTCACTATCCTTGGGACACTTTCTCTTTCGATCAACTGCAATTAAAATTTAACAAAGTCTACATCAGTACTAGCAGTTAACATAATCTGCAAAGAAAGACAAATAAACAAATACAACCTATCCCATTGCCACTTGGTGGGCACCTAGGCCCTTGGTACTCAGCATTCCCAGTTAAAGGAGCATGTTGCCAATTTTTAACAACTACTCCATGTTCGAAGTAATCCTTATTGGATTCCGAAAGATTAACTACTAATGCTCTATTCACAGCCTTAGTTTTCAAATAGAAAGTGGTATCACTAGTTACCCACTTATAGCAGAACATAATTTCTGGGATCCCTAGATGGGTCCCATAGAGTTTGTTTGATCTATAAACCCCATTAACTACCCTGCATGTATTAGGGGCTACTCTAGCTAGGACAATATCAAAATTTAAGACAAAAGGGGTTTGGGGGAAAGGTGAACCCATATTCAGCAATAAAAATAGAGGGAAACCAGCAACCCTCAGCTAATGAAAAAAGATCAGCGGGCAAACTGGGATGTTCTTATTCTACCCATGAAGGAATATTCCATTCATTTCTAAATTCATCAAGAGAAGTAATAGTATAAACCATGATTAATGAAGAAGAAAAGGAGAAAGGAAAAATATTCTTACAGAATTTAAGGATTCAATAAGAACTGAGGAACAGAGAGCGATTGCACAAGACAAAGAGAAAGCTTGAAGACACAACGATAGAAAAAATTCAATAAGTTTGAGGTAAGAGACGATTGTGGCTTTTTTCGCCTTTATAGGTTGCCTCGAAAATTTAAAAGGTAATGATTAAAAGGAAACGTCGATTGAACTGTTGGCGATTAAAGACAAAAAAGACATATTTATCCAAAAATGATTCGCTAAAGTTGTGGATAATTACAAAAATACCAACCACATTATGTGCCGATAGTTAAAGTGATTAAATTTACAAGTATGGGAAGTCGGTAATCGACCAAGCCTCAAAATTATTTTTCGAGCAACTTTAAAAGCTAAATTTTCCATACTCTTGTAAAAACCTCAAGCATGAAACATTGAGGGCTTTTCTTGTTACAAAAAATTGTCCTACTACGTGGACCAATCATATAGGAACATGTGTCATACATCTGGGCTTTAATCCAAGTGAGCAAGGGCAAGTTATCGACTAGCTAAAAGAATATCGACCAACAGGTTAAAGAAGACCGACCAACACCAGGAAGACCAACCAATAATGACAACAAATCATCAACAGTTGTAAACGTTATTAACATTTTACAGATGTAAATGCCTATGTTCTAAAGACATTCCATCCTTTAATATTCCAACTCTTGTACACCCTTAAAGGGATATAAATACATTGTAAACCCTACAACCAAGGGACATGAGAAAAACGAGACAAGAGGCAATTGAACAGGCCCAAGGCAATACACAACAGTGAACATAGACTCTTTCTTATAGTCGAACCACTTTAAAAATTCTTTGTCTCTTTTATTCATATTTATCTGCGATCAATTAATTAGAACAGTCTAATTTTTTGCATTAACAGATTTTTGTTGATACCAAAAATTATCCTACAACGTGGACCAATCATATAGGAACACGTGCCATCAATCTGGGCTTTAATCCAAGTCAGCAAGGGCAAGTTGCCGATCAACTGAAGGAATGCCGACCAATAGGTTAAAGAAGACCGACCAACACCAAGAATACCGACCAGCAATAACAGAAAATCATCAATAATTGTAAACATTATAAATATTGTCCAGATGTAAATGCCTTTGTTCTAAAGGCATTCAATCCTTTAATATTCTAACTCTTGTACACCCTCAAAGGGCTAATAATACGTTATAAACCCTACAACCAAGGGACTTGAGAAAAATGAGACAAGAGGCAATTGAACAAGCCCATGGCAATACACAACAGCGGGTATAGGCTCTTTATTATAGCCGAATCACTTTAAAAATTCTTTATCTCTTTTATTCATATTTACTTTTGTTATCAATTAATTAGGACAGTCTAATTTTTTGTATCAATAGATTGACGCCGTCGATGGAAACGTATTTCAAATCGTTCTCATTCATTCAAACACCTAAATGACTGATTTTCTTAAATCAAGTCTCAGGAGGCATCAACAATAGATAAAGTGAAGGTATGAAGAAGATGAGATTGAAGATGAAGCGGAGATCACATCAAATATATAAGAGACAAAGGTTTTTAAAATGGTTCGGCTATTGAAGAAAGCCTACGTTCACTATTATATTATTCTCAGGGGTTTACAATAGCACAATATAATGTGATGAGAATGATTGAATTATTCTCATGTCTTGAGAGAGAGAGAGATGTGTAGAAATGTATAGAGAGATAGAATAAATTTCCTTTTTTTTTTAGCTAAGGGAGGGGTTGTATTTATAGTGATAGGAGTCCAAGAGATAGAATGTCTTTATATATTAAGAAATTTATATCTATATACAATGAATATAACTTTTGGTCTTCTGGGGTACAATGACTGTTGGCTACTCCCCACCAGTGGCTCTTGATCTTTCTGGATGGTTGGTCTTCTTTATGTTGGTTCGGAGTAGGGCTGTGTTTTTTTTCCCGAACATTCTGATTTTTCTGATATCCGATCCGATATTTTCCAATTTTGGAACGTATATAAGGTTTTCGATTTTCCAATTTTTGATTTTTTCGAAAAAAATCGGATTGCAAATTGGAAATAATTCCGAATTTTTTATTTTTCCATTCCGATTTTTCCGAAACTATGCCGATCCAATTTTTTCGAATTATTTCCGATTATTTCCGATTTCCAATTTTTTCCATTTTTTAAACATTCATATGTGTCCCTCATCGGCTAGGAGAGGAAGAGAGGCCCAAAAAAGTCCTCTATAAAAGGAGAATATCTCTCTATCCTCTACACAAATGAAAAAAACGGTTAAATCCTTATATATTTACATGTTGGGTTAAATCTTTTTTTCGATTTCTTTAAAATGAGAATTTCGAGTAATCAAAAATTCTATATTAATTTTTTTGAAATTTTGGAATTTCTCAATATTTAGTATATTTTTTGAATTTTCGATTTTTTTTCGAATTCGAAATTTTTTTGATTTTCCGAAAAAATTGGATAGAAAATCGGAACAAATATTTTATTTCCGAAAAAATCAGAATTTTTTCCGAAGGGTCATTTTCCGATTCAATCCGGAGGTACATCGACTAACTGTCCTCAGGCGTCGACTAACTCTCCTCGGGAGTCGACCAAGTGTCTTCTATGTTGAGTAAGTGTGTATTAATGCTGAAAGTGTACTATGTGAGAACTCGAAGTTTGGAGTTGATGAAAGGGGACAATGCTTCATTTATGATGATGAAATTGATGAAGCTTCTAGTGGTAGTGATGACGAAATGAGGAAGAATCTAATTTCAACGATGATAATATTAACAAAAGGGATAGCTCAAACAAAGATGATTTTGATAATGATTAATAAATGTTCATTTGATATCTAATTTCCTGAATGAGAACTCAATTATGCTTCAGGTATACTTTTTTTAAATAAATTTGTTTGCTCTATTTTAAATTTAAGTTAGTGATAGGTTACTTTTTATAAATGCTAGATTCAATAACGTTCATATTAAACATAGCCTAATTGAACATTAATTTATTAAGTCTTTCGATATGTATAAATAATAGATTCTCGAACTTCCTTCTTTAAATTTGGTTATTCAACCAAGCCAAATTCATTTATCTATTCTCATTCACAAGAATATATAGATGGATGGACCAGGAAAACGTCGATTTACTCAAAGTGGGCTGGATCACAAACTCCGATTTCAGCATTAATATCTGACTACTTTCAGGTCGGAACATCAAGCAGTGTAGGACCACTTGCACGTGAGACAAATATCAATGTGAATGATAAGAACTTGTCGGTGGTTTAGGGCAATGTCGTGAGCACAACAACCACATGTATGGTAATTCGTGACTTAGATATTGCCTTTTATTTCTTGAATTCCTTGACTAAAATACATTACCTCTATACTTTAAATCTTGTTTCATGGTACACTAAAGCCATATCCTAAGGCGACATAAATTTTCTTGATATGATTAGTCATTAGATACTACTAAATATAGTGTTTTCCCTTTTCTATTATTTATGTATCACCATTTTCCTATAAAATATTTCCAATCGGATTAATTTTTCATCGAACTTTCCAAGAATTGTAGAATCACGATCAACATCTTAGTTTCAACGCCCCTAGTTTTTTTTTTCTTGGATATCTTTTGCATAACTTAGTCGTCTGCTTCTATGTATATGGCAGGGAGTTAAATATCAATACACTATTATGTAGCAAAGTATAATTACTTACCTTTCGATCCTAACTTTACAAGTTTATAGGATGTGTTTGTAGGCTCTTCTGTGCTGAAGAGAAATCGGGGACCAACTCGTAATCTTTCTTTTTCCAGGAAGAAGGATGAAGGGCAGAAACTATTGATCGAGATAACATCGAATGAAAATAGAATTGTAGGATCAGATTGTGGTTCATTTATTGCTGAGGCAACATGTGTTCTTCGTAAGCACGCCACACTTCAAGTAGAAAAATGGTCTAAGGTAAGTGAAGTTGATCGTGATTCCTTGAGGAAGATATCCGGTGTAAGTGCATCTCTTTTAAACTTTAATTAAATAAGTTACATACTAATTAGTACTTAAGTGTATAAGTTTTGTATTATTGTTTGATACCACGATTTAACTAAGTTATGCCATTGTAGGGTGCATTTGAGGTCAAGGGTGATGGGGATGCTAGAAAAGGTATTGATGCCCAACCTAACAAGCAATATAGGAATTATCCCCATAAACTCCATATTGATCACTTTAAGAAATACCCAAGTTTGGAAGTAGCATTGCAAAACAAACCGGAGGACATGGACGAGGATAATTGGAAGTATCTATGCAATTACTTTGCATCACCGGAATACCAGGTAGTACTAACTAATAATTACTGGAAAGTTATAACTGAATGCTTGTATTTAATAATCATCATTTTGTACAGAAAATGAGTATCCGTGACCAAAACAATAGAGCAAAGCAAAATACGCCCCATGTCACAGGGACAAAGTCATTCGCCCGAGTTCGTGCAGAGAAGGTAACCGTTTCGAAATGCTCTTTTATGTATGTGATGTATATATTTCTCATATAATTTATATGTCTAAATTAATTTAGATGCAATTTAAAGAAATTCTGCATATTTAGTTTAGGCATACAAATTCACAAATATCAGCCTTGAAGAATAGGCAACACTCTTGTGGTATCTAATCCCGAACCATTGACACTGGTATGACAGGGTACCAAAATAGTATTCGTGACATAAATTATACTTACCAATTCAATTTTTGTATCCAATGTACAAAATATTAAGTAAATGCTTCTAAAAGCCATATCGTAACTAGCAGAATGTTAGGTTGCTTAAATCCCCTAAGGCTGAGGTGGAGGATTATTAGCACTTTTTTGGAAGTTACTTTACAGTTAAGTCTGATTTTTTTGCTACACTTGGGATGTAATCTTTTGGAAACCACGAAACAACCGTGGTATTAACAATAACATTTAGAATCCACACCTGGTTATTAGATAAGCGTGCTGGCCTCCCATCTCCTAAGGTATCTAATACTGTGGTTGAGCCTTATAATGCAACCTTGTCTATTCATCAGCTTGTTGAAAATGCGGATGAGTGTATGGTTATTGCCAATTAAGCTCTTTATGATATTTGTTTTCAGACCTTGACGCTCACTACTCCTAGCTTTGGTGATTTGAACCATTTGATTTCAGCCATGATGTCTGGTGTCACGTGCTGTTCGCTATTCCCTAGATAACTCCGACCTCCGAAAGCTGGCGGTGAATCTGATTGTGATTTCCATATTTACCATATTTACCAAAAGATGAGAATCCTCAAATAAATAAATACTCAACTAGAAAATTCTTAGTCTTAGCTTAATCCTTGGTGAGGTGAATCTGGTCATATTTTTAAACGTAAAGTTGTGTTAGTTGATTTTTTTCAAAAATGTTTGTTTCAACATAAAGCTTTAAAAGTATTGAGAGGTGGAATTATATAATAAAAATCAAACATCAAAAGTTGATTGAAAAAAGGGTTTAAAACCCAATATTTTTCATTTGAGTACCCACGGAAGCATAAAGCTCTGTAATACTGCTGACACCCTTTTATTCTTGCCACCGACCAGTAAAGTTCTCCTCCTCCTCCTCCTCGTCGCACAGTGGTTGCCAACCACCAAGGGTGCTCCGACGATGTCGCTAAGATACTCTTCTTCGCACATGATCACCAACCAGCAAGGGTGGTTTGTATTGTTGCCCATATATTATGTTTATCGCACATGAAAGTCAACCAGCAAGGGCGAACGATATATGGAGCCAATGATGAGGACCAGATCTGCGTTGATGAAAGTGCATTGGTTATACCTAAGAACTAAATACTTTTTTGTATAACCAAAAGCAAATGGGGGATGTCAAAGTCTTGAACAAAATTTATCAAAGAAAATAATAGAAGGCTATGAATATCTGATAAGAGGGTCCAAAAGCTATCCCAGTTACTTTGGCCTATCCTCCCTTGGCATATTCTTCGTCAATTCATCCTACTTAACCTCTATAATTTACTGAGGAATATCAACCTAGAATTCTCACTAAACTTTCAACTACCACTCCTGAAATCTCTATTCCCACTATGGTATCATACTTATCGACACATTTACTCTCAAATTTTCCGTAATTGCTACAGCTATTATAATCTTCATAGCTACTATAACCATCATTGTTTGCATAATTCTCACTTGCTAAACCCAAATTCAAAGGATCCCCACCATAACTCTCATAATTTACATGCTACTCACTTGCTGAACCCAAATTTGTATCATCATAAGTGTCATAGTTTACGTAATTGTCAGTATCACCCACTGGGTTTTATTAACAGTATTTTGAGTGAAATTTGAAGTATCAGTAGCATCCAATGAAGAGTTATTAAGATAAAAAAGCATAACAAATAGGCTCTAAACTATAGTAAGTAATACAAATGAAAATAAGAAAATAAAATATGATCAGCCCAAAGAAACTTATCAAATTGGCAAGGAAGTGGCAAAAGATCCCCTCTAAGACGGGGAAGAATAACAATGCCCCCACAACTAAAGACAATGTTGATGTAGCCACTTGTAACAACATGTCAAAAAAGGGTAACTTTATTGTGTACACAACTGATCAGAGGTGATTTTTCGTTCCTTTGGTTTGTCTTCAAAATGACATATTTAAAAAGCTCTTCAAATTGGCCGAAGAAGAGTACGGATTACCTTTTAACGAGCCTATTATGGTGCCATGTGATTCAGCTTTAATGGAATATGCAGTGTGTCTAATTCAAAGACATGCGACTAAAAGTCTGGATAAAGAAGCACTACTCATGTCTTTAAAAAATGGTTATTGCTTAAAATCTTCACACACTCAACTAGGACAACATAATTAACAATTTCTTATCAGAAGCTTCTGAGAGAATTTAACTTTGAGTTTTTTTTATATGATTAACCATAGTTTAGATTGTCACATCTAATGAAATTGCTAGCGGATTTCTTTGGATGAAAGATAAACATAAATAACTACATATAATGAAACTGGGTTAAAACGTGTTTCACAAAGATAAAAAGTAACATACTTTTAGTGTGTTTTAAGATATTTTTCTAAAAAACGTAGAAAATACCTACCGAAATTATTAAGAACACATGGGGTGTTTATGATCGAAGCATTATGATAGGGGACTTTTGGAATTTTACTCAAGATACTAGAGTGACCGAGTGTGGTATATTTACTACTACTTGCATAAGTCATAATTGTAAAGAAAACTTCCCGTCCTTGAACTATTTAAAAAAAAAACTAATTTGCCGAGAGTTTTGTATACAAAATAAGTTTAGTTTTTTTTTCCATAACATAGACCAGTGCTTTATGGATCATTAAAAATCCATATCATTAAGAACGGTTTAATAAGTTTCACACATAATAGACCAGTGCTTCATTTTCAATATATATTTTTAGTGTAATGTCAACACTAAACTTATATTTAAAGGTCCAGAGCTCCTCATTTAGCTTCTTTTATCTATATGTTTACTTGTAGGCTTTTCCTCAGCATATTTACACATCATTTAAATTTGGAAAACCAAGCTAGACTCATATGCTCACTTGTTTTATGGAAAATTAATGACCATCACTTAATATTCCTCTGAATTTACATTTTAGATGATTGGTTTGTTTCCTGATTAAATGTTACTGTGAATACATTATTGCACAACTAATGTAACATTGACAAGAATACTCATTAATGTTTGTATTTTGTTGTCTCAAAAATGTTTTTAAAACAGTATTATTTGGACACAAGTATTAAAAACGTGAAAGGACAGTGTAAAGGTGGATTACTTAATGATATTTGTCTTTCCTTTGAACAATTTGGTTTCCGAGTACCAGCAGTACCAGTCTCTGGCACGAGAATAGAATTACCTATCTTTGTCTAATTTATTTTAAACTATAGTAATTTGACTTCGGTATTGAAGATTTAAGTGCCTTAATTCTGCTAAAAAAAGATATATCAAAGGCCTTTTGGGGACTTTTTAAGATTATTGCTTAAACTTGAAATAAGATGCTTCCAGGTTATGTTTTGCTGCATTAAGATGTTCGGATTTGATATAATTGTTGTAGGTTCATATGCTATTTTTTGGCAAATATAGGAGGGAATTTGTAGTAGTTTCAACAGAGTTCATGCCAGAATGTGGTTTAAATTGTCAGTTGGTAGAAATGCTATCAGTTCGTGCTCCCGATCCTAATGTGAAATTAAAATTGGTCAATGAGATCGCTGAAGAGTAGGAGCTAGATTGGGATGCAACTGCCCTTGAAACTGAACTACTAAAGACACATGGAGACATCCATATTAGTTCTGTTGCATTAGACAAACAAAGATCATCTAGGTCCTCGTTTAGCAATTATTTATAAATCCCACACATCAGGTCTTTGCTTTGTATTAATCTTAAGCAGCTCATACATACATACGTACATACATACACACACATACACACACATACATACATACATACATACATACATACATAAATGCGCACACGCATACACACACACACACACCCACACACACACACGTACGTACATGTTCATGGGAAGATTATATATTTGATAGAATCATGAATGTCTTTATATATCTGAGTTTATTGTTTAGTTTTCTTTCCTTTTATGATTGTATTGATGTTTGTTTATAATTGACATAGAAAGAAAAAACTTGGAAATAAGTTATCTCAATTGAGTTGTACTAGCTAACCCGATTTAGTGATGAAAAAGGTTGGGTCAATGATGATGCAAAAGAAAATTTTGTAAGTTTTCCCTTCATTTAACTTGACATATTGTTTTTTCTTCAGGATTTTGTAATAAGCTGAAATGGTGTACTAATACACACACACATACACATGGTGTACTAATACACACACACACACACACACACACACACACACACATATATATATATATATATATATATATAGTCAAAGATAGAACAACTCAAGTCTCTGTCCCAAATTGAGGGATCGTATTCAGTGACAGAGGATGAAATTTGTTTGCAAGTTCTTGCACACAAATCAGGATACATACGTGGTTGTGGGCCGGCTCCAAAACCAACTCCATTATCTTCCCATCAACAATACAAATATGAGTTAGATGAGTTAAGAAGGAGGGCAGAGTAGGTTGAGCAACTGAATAATCAAATGAAGCAACGAAATAACGAGATTGAACAACGGAATCAAAAGATGCACTTAAAGATGCAAGAAATGAAGTCTATGTTAAATGAGTTGATGGCACATATTCGTAAAGAATGCAAAATGCATACTTCTTCTTGGTAATTATCACTCTTCTCATTAATTTAATTAGCAGTGAGGCACACGTAATTCATGTGCAATGTGTTTGAACATATAAAATTAGAAATAACACAAACTTTACCGATGTTGTTCATGCATAAGGTTGCACATGAAATATAGTATATTGAAATTATATATTGAACTACCAAACCAAAAAATAGGGAAAACAAATTGAATTAAAAATAACAAATGAAGTGCCTAAGTTTTATTTAGACAACTTTTATAGACAAACTTTACCACGCATAAACAAAAGACAAAAGAACTTACAAACAACTTCAATATATATATAGACAAAAGACAAAAGACGTATGTTATTTAGAGCCCACGACCACGTATGTTATTTATAGACAACTTCAATATATTTAGAGCCCACGACAACTTCAATATATTTAGAGCCCACGACCACGTATGTTATTTATAGACAAAAGACAACTTTTATAGACAAACTTTACCACGTATGTTTTATTTATTTTGTTTTCTTAAATGGTTATTAATATTATCTAATATACACGTTCATTTTTTATTTGCAGATTATGCGAGATGATACTTTTGCAATATTGTTGGTGTACCAGATGTCACGTAGCAATTTACAAGGATGGGTTCGCCAAGTTTGAGTTGTGTCTTTTCTTTTGTCAAATTGTAATGTTTTAGGTTGAAGTTTTAGTTGTGATTTTTTTGTCAGAATTGTAATGTTTAAGTCTTACGAAAGTTTACCGGATATTTGGATTGAATTGTTGGGTTTCTCATTTATATACTTTCTTATATACTCAGGAGGTAGATTACAATTAGTTAAATTAATGACATCTTGGTTGTTACTACCAAAAAGTGAAATATTTTTACAAATTGTCACTGATCATCGATAACATTATTGACAAGAAGGAAAAGTAGTTGTCACAAAATAATTTTTCTTTTAGAGAAAATTACAGTGACAAGCTTAAAACTTGTCACTAAATGTCAAAATTTAGTGATAATATTATTTTCAGTCACTGATGACTTGTTTTTAGCGGCAATATTCAATTTTGAACTTACCTTATTTTGTGACAAAATAATTATTTTTAGTGACAAAATAATCATTTAATTGTGGCGAAATTAGGTGTCACTATTTCATATATATATATATATATATATATATATATATAGTGACAAGTTGTTTTGGTTGTCAAAAAAATCACAAACTTTAGTGGCAATTTTAAAAAGGCGTCACTATTGACATTTAATGACAAACCTATAATGAGAATTTTGTGACAATTTATATGTTGTCACTAAATATGTTTAGTGACAACGAAAGAGTATTTTGTGACAGAAAATTTTGTCACTAAACTCCAAATTTCTTGTAGTGTGTGCAAAGCTCCGGGCTCTAAATAGTTGGATTGGATTAAGCCACTACATCCAATATTATGGTCTATAGCAATTCTGGAGCCATAATTTGAAGTGCTACAAATAACACGAGGCCAAGACTATGTTGAATATTTATTCTATTTTTTATTTCCCCATTTTCTATTCACCTCATGAGAAGGATCTTGAAACATAAGTCTATTAACGGTGTTGTTAGAGCAACCCTTATGGGTATGCTAAAAGTGTATATTTGAGGTAAATGGGTAGGCTATGGGTACTGTAAATGTCTATATTTGCAATTTTCTACCGTATAAAATAACAAATTTAGCATTTCACTAGTTGCTGCCAAGTGGGGCCCATCTCTAAAACAGAAAATGATGTTTCGCGAAAGACACAAAAAAAAATAAAAAAAAAATAAATAAGAAGGACTAAAACGGAACATCATGTTCCGCCTAAGCCTTGCCAATATTTACGTTATTCCAATTTCTGACCCCAATTGTTTTGTTCTTTTGTTCCTCCAAAGTCTTTTTTTTTATTTGTTTTTCCAACAGCTTTATTCTCAACGGCTAGACTTTTTTTTATAAATTGATATTGTCTCCTCACAAATATTTTACCCATCACACTCCAAAATATTTTTTTTGTGGCTATATTTTTGGATAAATTTTGATTTTTTATAATGAATAAATAAAAACAGTCTAGGCTAAGATACAAAATCTAGTCTAATAATAAATAAAATATGAGAGATTACTAAATAACTACATATTTTTGACTCATGTATAATGGCCAAATTTTATTTTTTAATAAATGGCTATATATTATTTTTAATACTTGGCTAAAAAAACTCACGTCTATAGAATTATTATTTTTGTGGCTATATATATGGCTAAATTTTTATTTTTTATAACTAATATATAAATAAAACATTAACATAACAAAAATTTACATTCAAATTACTAAATACCTTAGATAGTTAAATATATAGAAGGAAAAACATTAACTAATAACTGATTAAATAGATTACTAACACTAACAGAACAAGAATTTACAAAAAAAAAATAGGAAACTAATTACCTGATATATAAGGTAGACTTGGTGGAAGAGGTTTTGATGTGAAAAAAATATTTACGGTGGGGGGAGATAAATAGGGGAAAATAACTTCTAAAGGGTGGTTGGTATGGTGGTTGGGTATTAAATTTTGGGGGCTAAACAAAATAACTAAAGAATTTTGGGGTGGGCAGGCTTCCCCGAAATGGCATCGTTTTAGTCACTATAGTGTATATTTGGTTTTGCCCACAACATTTTCGTTAGTTTCTGTATGATATATTTGGATTAGTTTAATTTATATTTACCCTGTTAATAAGGATTGCTCTTCGGGTCTATATTACAATCTTTAAGCATAGAGTATATCTATTGTTCGGGACAGTTGAAAATATCCTTCAAGCTCTCAATCATTTTCCTCGAAGCTGAGGAGACCCCACTAACACCATTTTTTCTTCTTCCTCTACTATTCATACTCTCTATCTAAAGTATCAGATCTAAGGAAAAGCACACAATATGTCTGTTCTTCTTTCAAACCCTTCTTACTCTTTCTTTCACAATCTATATCTCTGACCGAAATAATAACGCATGATAATAGTGACACACGGGTGTATGGGGTTTGTAAAATCTATATGCCCATTTTCCTTTTACAACAAAAGTTTAGAGTGCTCTATAATTTTTCAAATATAATCGGCTTAGTGTACCCTACTTTTCGGCCAAGCATACCTTAAATAAATATTTATACATGCGTATAATGTAAACTAATGCATCATTGCTAGTTTGCACATGACCAGTGAGTGAGACATTTAATGGGTATTTAAGCAAAACGTATTATAAAACTTAAAAAAAAGTAAACTTGGTACGCTTTTTTCGTTATTTTATTATTACAAACTCAAGATTTGCCTTATTCGTACTTTTTATTAAGTATCCATACAAACTATTTCGGAAGATACCATGAGATGAATTAAATAATAAAACCTTTGTATTTTTCGTTATTTTAAACGTAGGTGTACCCATATACTGTATAATGTATATAATAAAGGTTTCAACCGTTGTCTATTGTAAGGGGCTATGTATAGCTACTACACACACGCACACACACATTATACAGTATATATATGAACACACACACACACACACACACACACACACACACACACATATATATATATATATATATATATATATATATGTATATATTATTCACAACACCTATCAATAGTTATCAAATAGTAAAGGGATTGCTCATAGCCGACAAGCTTCAAGCGTGATTTGTTATATTTTTGTCAGATATAGATAGTATGACATATAAATATTTGTGTTGGGACATACTCCTCCTTATATTGAAATAAACATCCTTTAACAAAATGGTATAATCCAATTAATGCTTACTAAGTATATTTTTTACTCGACACGCGTTTTGACGCAGTTTAGTTGGTAGCCTGCTAATTATTAATCAATAGGTATTAATAGAACACAAACATATATCTAAAATTATATGCCTTTACACACAATATATGAACACATCTAATATCAAATAAGAGAACCAAGGTGATTCGTAGCTTATTCAGGCAACTACTCATAATGGCTTTCGTGTATTATAATTAAGGCCTTTTTAAAAAAAAATATGAACCAACAAATCTGTGCCTATCATAGAATATAGAACCTCTAGTAAAGATATCAATGTCAAATAACTTTAGTCTCAAATAACTTTTGTTTTAAGATAAACATCTTACTTAATGCTTGCACGGAAATACATCATATGATTTGGTTGTAAGGAAGAAGAGAATATAAGTATAAAAATCATATACTCATATTTTCTGTCTTAAGTGTTGGAGCGAAAAACTACTTTGCCAACTGAGAAACCGGGAGTGGGTTATACGAATTTACTTGCATCTTAAGCCAAACACACTAATTCAATTTTTAACAAATTTTATCATGATTTGATTTAGTGAATCATGTAATAAAATTATAAAGCCAAATTCCAAAACATATTAGTAGAAGAAGAATTTGAGGAAAAATTCCTTTAGGAAAAAACCATTAATTTCAGCACTATTAAAGAATTTAACGAATATGTAATGACTTAAAAACTACTTAGAGATCCACTAAATATAACTCACAAGAGTTTTCAAAACATCAATAGAAAATAATGCAGTACAACACCACCCATAATAAGAAACTCTTGCCTCGTTATCCATCGATCAACCTCGGGAATATTAATTCCTTTGTTCTTCAGCAGTAAAGCCCCAACTCCATAATTCAATAGTAGAGAAAATTTTTACAAGGATTTTTTAACTTTTAATGTGCTCTTCTTGATTTTGAAAAGCAATCTTCAAAGATCCAAGAGATTTGTATGAAAATAGTACAGAGTTTGATAAAAAGAGAACTTTAAAAAGGCTTGGAGAAAAGTCTAATCCCGCGTCTATATTTATAGGGAAAGTTGTTGCAAAGACATAGGCATTATAGCTTTGGAAAATATTTAATGATATAATCCGTTTATGTGCGTGTTATTTTTTTTATTTAAGTTTAGTATTTTTATATGTGTTGTTTAATTAAATATGGGGTATTCATATATGTATGTTAAATTAGTTTATGTATAAATATTATGTGCTACTACGAATTGAAACACTGATATTTTGAGCTTCTATTTACTTTTCATAAAACCCATATACCTACAATTGTTTCAACGCCCATATTTTTCGTTTGTCGTAAAAGCAATTTGATTAGCAATAGGCGTTTAGAAAACTGGTTTTAGACACCTGGAACAAAATAATAGGAGGTCTTAGGTACCAATGAAAGCTAAAATGGAAGAACAAAATGTTGACGTTTCTTTACAATGCTTAGCATTATAGTTAGATAAGGACGAAACTATGTATAATCATAATTTACATATTGATAAAAAATCAGAAAATGATATTGGTAAAGTTAATTCTACTTTAAATAGTTTAACTGATATTAAGTTTGGATGGGTGAAGAGAATTAAAAAATATCAAATCATAAACCAAAATTATATAGAGAAAAAAGTAGACTCTATTGAATTCAACTTACACAAAGTTGATGAAAAAAATTATCCAACTAGGATTAGTCTCAAATCTAGACTTAAAGGAACAAACAAAACAAAAAAATGAAAATCTATTAACAAAAATAGATAATCATAATCAAACAGAACAAACTGAAATGAATCATCCAGGTGATAGTTAAATCCCTAGATTATGTTATGGAACAGAAGAAATTAAAACTTTTCAAACCGGAGAATTCAATTACACTGAATATATAAATGCTACAGAAATACTAGACTATTGGAGATATTTATATAAAGACCAAAGTTTAAATATTCTTGAACGTAATAAACTTATTGAACAAATACAAACAACGTATTTGGAACATGAAAAATTATTACAACAATTTAAGTATGAAATAAACCAATATTCATCTAACGAAGAAGAAAATAATCCACCATATATAGTAAACACTATAAGTGATGGAAAGAGAAAAGCTAAAGAACCTCTAAAAGAATTCTATAACTTGGAAGACTTTGAACAATTTATACAAAACTCTGTAACAGAAAAAGAAGATTTTGTTAAAGTCGGCAATACTTCTACAAGTGGAATTAAAGAAGAGGAACCAAATCCTTGTTTTTAGAAGAGATGATCAAAATAAACATAACGTATCACAAAATGGAATTTACCTTGATCCAAGGCATATACCTTTTAAAGATCAAGAACAAGCTATTGATGAATGGGCACAATCTATGTCTATACTCATCACAAACTATAAAAATACATGGTCTAAAGAATTTTTTTTAGACTACTTAGCTGCAACACTTCAAGGAGACGTGTTACGATGGCTACAACAATGTGAAAAATCTGAAGAAGGAAAAAGCAAAAAGATGAACTTCTACAAAAATTTTAGACTTTTGATGAAATATTAAAAGATTTTGTCAGATTAATAAAAAAAAATATAATAGGATATACTGGAGAACCTAGAATCCAAGAGGATGCATGTTACATATTATCTAAACTCGAATTATGTAATATATGTCAATTTGAATAATTTGTTGAACTATACAAAAAATATTATTTCAAAGTCAATCCTTCAGATAATAAATACTGGCCAGGCCAATTTTTTCATTAACTCCCAAACTCATTGGATGAAATATCTTTAAAACCTTATCCTGATTAGTTAAAACAAATCAACAAGGAAGATAATATTGGATTCCGTATTAATTGGGTATTAAGATAAATATCTAAAAAATGCGTTGATGTAAAAGCCAAAAAGCAAGTAAAAGACCAAATCACAATTTCCAAAGCAAGATATAAATGTTGTGATAAATTTTTAAAAGAAAACTAGAAAATAGGATGCAATCCACCAAGATCTTTTAAAACATCTACAAAAAGAAAATTCAAATGGAAACCTTGGAAAAAAATCATCTTTTTTAAAAATAAGAAATACATTAGAAAAAAGAATTTTCTAATAAAAATACAAAAATAAATATAAAAAAAATATAAATGTTACATATGTAATGAAGAAGGATATTATGCACCACAATGCCCAAAGAAAGGGAAAATTACAATACGACAGAAATATTATATGCTTTGGAGATGAATTTATAGATATTTTTTATAATGAAAAAAATATTATATGAACTAGAATCAGAGTCAATTTCTTACAAGGCAAAAATCTGGAAAAATTAAAAGGCAAAAATAATATAAATTTCTTACAAGGAGAATTTAGAAAAACAATTACTATGAAAAACGAACAAGTTCCAATATTACCAGGAACACATTATAAAAAGATGAAAATATTAAATCTAGTCCTATATATCACTTCCAAGTAGGAGGAGAAGAAATCATATTTTCTCCAAGTCATGGAAAGAAAATATATACTTATGTATTACGATATTTTAATTTTGCTGACAATAAACAATATAGCCTATACACTCTTATAGACACAAGAGCAACAATATGTTCTTGTATACCTAATGCCTTACCACTAGAAAAGTGGATAAAAATAAAAAATTCAATTGCTGTAACAGGAATTAATGGAAGACAAAATTATATTACTTTAAAAGATAAAAGAATAGCTATTTTGTTTAATGAAAAGAAATTTATTATTTCAAAAATTTTATGCTTTCTTGAAATGCATGGTTATTTCATTTTAGAAAATAATTTTATTTCAGAATATTTACCAATGAATATCGATTCTAGAACAATTAGTTTAACTTTAAACAAGGAATTAGTAGAAATCCTTCTACTTCAATAAGAGAAATATAAATGTGAAAAAGATTTTTCTCCTACAAGAAAAGGAGATGTGACCTTAATAATTAAGGCCTTAGAAGAAACTCATTGGCTGAATATTATTTTAAAAGATAATTTTAGTGAAAACCCACTAAAATTATTGGATAAAAGCCCGAGATATTTTAATCTCAAACTAAGAGATCCGATCATTATCATAAGAGTCAAACCCATGATTTATACCAGGCAAGATATTGATGAATTTGATAACCAAATCAAAGAATTATTAGAAGCAAAACTTATTGAAAAAACAATAACTCCTCACTCTAGTCATGCATTCATGGTGAGAAAACACAGTGAAACCAGAAGAGGAAAACCTAGAATGGTTATAAATTACAAAAGATTAAATGAACAATTAGAATTTGATGGATATTTTATTCCAAGAAAGGATGTCTTAATTATTCAAACTAAAGGGAAAAAAATCTTTAGTAAATTTGACTGTAAATCTGAATTTTGCAGTTAAAATTAACTGAAGAATGAAAACCACTAACTGCTTTTAGTACCCCAAGAGGATACTACCAATGGAGAGTAATGCCCTTTGGATTAAATATATCTCCACAAGCATTTCAAAGATGGATGGACAATATATTTAAAGACCTCAAAGAATTTTGTGCAGTATATATTGATGACATTCTTATTTTTTCAAAAATAATTCAAGAACATAGAAAACATCTAAAAATATTATGTGAAAAATTCCAAAAACGTGGAATTATTCTATCCCCAAAGAAAATTGAAGTTGAAAAATAAAAATTGATTTTCTTTGCATAATCCTTAACCAAGACGGATTACAACAACAAGATCATATAATCTCTAAAATAAGAGATTTTGATGAAAATATTCAAGATAATAAATAATTACAAAGGTTTTTGGGAATCCTAAATTATGGGGAAAAATTCATACAAGGTTTATCCCAAAAAGAATTACCTCTTCTTGAAAAACTCAAAAAGAGTGATATATCTATATGGAATAAACAAGATACAATGTTAGTCAGGGAAACAAAATAAGACATAATTATAAATTGTCACAAAGTCTATTTTCCTCGACTAGATGATAAATTAATATTAGAAATAGTCGCTTATGATCAATGATGGGGATATGTTCTCAAAGCAATCCCGTGTCATATTGGAAAGAAACCAATTCTAATATGTTAGGTATCTAAGGAAGAAAACACCCAATACCTAAAAACATTCAAGCAAAAGAATTAATATATGGATATAATTCAGGTAAATTCAAATACAATGAAGTAAACTATATCATTTTTGAAAAAGAATTACTAGAACTAAAACTAAAACTTGCTATTAAAATATTCCATATCTTCTTATCCCCAAATTTTTTTACTGTCAGAACTGATAACCAAGAAGTCAAGGAGTTCCTCGTAAACAAAAGAAATATTTTAGAAGGAAGAAAATTAAATGGTATAATCAAATTGCAAATTATACCTTTGAAGTTGAACATTTGAAAGGTACTAATAATTTTCATACACATTATCTTAGAAAGAATTTTGTGGAAGACCACTAAACAAGTGGTCTAACAAATCAAATCAAATTTCTTTGTTTTAGGATGGAGGACCCGAACAAAAGTGAAGAAACACAAGGAGAATGGGTAACAATTGCTAGAAAAGAAAAAACCCAAAATACTGCATTATCTTCCACTACACAATCTAAACCAAGATATGTGTATGTTGTCTTTAGTGGGCGCCACCTAGGCATCTACTATAGATGGTATCAATGCCATGAGCAAATAAATAGGTATCCTGGAGTATGCCATGAAAGATATGACAATATCTAGGAAGCAATAGCTGGACGGGAATAATAAATGCAATAATTAGCACCCCCAAACTTAATACATCAATTTGCTAAACTTCAAACACAGGAAAAACTCATGCAGTTGAAGTAAAATATTTTTATAATCCAAGAATTACTTATGAATTATATGAACCTTTGAACGAATCCTGGAAATCCCTTATTTTAGACAAAAAGAGGGACTTTAGAAAAAATATGAGTATTTTAGCTGATCAAATTACAGAACAAACAGCAGCTCTTGATCAACTTAAAGTCCTTGGTCTTCAAGTATTGAAACAATTAAATTATGAAAATGAAAATTTTTCTCTTGAGAAAATTAATATTGTTTTAGCAGTAGCAGAGCTGCTAGAAAATGATTTTCCTGATAAAATCTTTAATAATATTCAGAGAATTTGCTTGTTTGTAAAAGCAAAACAACTTCTTCCCCGGCAGCATTTCGATTAGAAATTTTTCCAAAAATAGAAGATCAGGATGAAAAGATAAAACATCTTTTAATCAAGTTTGCTGATAAAATCAATCATACTGATGAAATCAATCTCTATGTTGATGTACCAAAATTATACTTCTTCACAAAAGATAATTTGGATATAGAACCAATAGAATGGGGATCAACAAAAAAACTAATATTCCCAAACACTTTACCAAAAGATTTTTTCAAATTACCTATGATGATCAAAATAAGGATTAATCATGTGGTTTATAAATATAAATATACCAAATATTTAACTTTTCATACTTCCAGCACCATTGGATAGAGAGTTAGAGAAAGATTTTACCAACCCTATCAGATATGGTTCCTTAAAGAAACTGAGGAGTATGAATGAGATAAGATTAATGGAAATAATTAGGATCATCCTATTGAATACATATGTAAAAACCAGTACTGGGTAAGAAGCCTAGTCAATATTTTCAATATAGCCAAATATCTGTATTCTCAATAAAAGACCAAATTTATGGTCACAGATGGACGAATATTGGTTGTCACGGACCTCCCTATCAATTATTTTGTATCTCTTGAACAAAAAGTTGAGGTGACTGAATTTCTTGAAAACCTCAAGAAGAAAAATAATTTGGATGTCCCATATGAATTGTTAATTGATGCAGAGGAATACGAAGAAGCACTTCTACATCACTATAACCAAAGTCTAATTGATAGCATATCATTGTATTCCATTGGAGAAACTAACATAGCCAATGTAATGGAGGGATAATTCTATGTTTTCTGGACCAAAATTGACGACTGCAAAAATTATACAACACACGACACTTGGCCCAAGAAAAGGCAAAGGGAAGGCGACTAACAAAGAGACGTCTAGCTTTCTACTTTATTAAAGTGTACTTCACTATTTTAAAAAAGAAAATAAACGTGTTTATTATTTCTTCTTATCTTTTATCTTTCTGAATTGAATTGTAATTTGGCATCCGACGTACCCAAAAGGCGACGTTTTAGATTTCATTCGAACGAAGGAACCTCATTCTAACGACCCTATAGAACTCATTCGAAGGATATTTACAATATCTTTCTAACTAGTTAATTAGCGTATTATTTAAAAATGTCATCTGGATATTTACACCTGGATAATTAAAGCCTTTACCTAACCACCTCATAACTCTTTCAATCTTCCAAATGTCATCAACTTTTTCTCTTTGAATACGTGAAAGTAGTCGTGAAGGTGCAGTGGGATGTAATGGGATAAGCTAGATAAAATTAAAATGAGCAATTACAAAATTTGCTCATACAAATCTCCCCCTTTGGCTATTACAGTACAAAATAAAAGCTGGAACTAAATTGACCCCTAAGACATATATAACTAAGGCCCTCCCAGATCAAGAAACGAAAAAGAAGACATGTATAAGTCTTCAACTGAAAAGTCTTCATCCTGTGTGGTCCATAAAATCATCATGAAGCCGGAATGACCTACACACACGAGACAAAAGAAATATCATGACGCCTACGAGTTTGAAAATTAAATAAACATCCCCTCAATTTATTCTCCCCCTTTTTGTTCGTAATAGACAGAGTGTTAGAAACTAATCCTGAAATGTTAGAACATGAATCCAAAAGAAATAATCATCTCAATCATAATCAACAAAGCACATGCGATCAACTGTTGAAGAAGAAAACCAATAATTTTTGAATATTTTCATGTATAAAAACAAGTATATGTATAAAGAGTCCATATAGATATAAAATACATCACACCATGGAATAACACTAAGAGATAACTCAATTTCAACCTTAGGTGTAATAATGTTGAACTTAAATGAAATTTACTTGACTTATGCAACATTCCATGAATTTAAATGATTCTCAAATTAATAACATCAAACTATTTAATGCTTTTTAAGAGACTGTGTTGTGCAAACCCATCGATCTTCTACTTATAACACCCTCAAAATCTCACATACTTAAGAATTCACTCTGAAATTTTCGAAGATGTCAAAATGCTTATATGTAGCGAAGAATCAATGAAATAAAAATGGATTTGGTACTTTTATTTTTGTGTGTTATTAATCTTTTAGGCTCTTTTTAGCAAATGGTAGCTTTTAATGCAAATAAAATTTTGCGCTTTCATATCCCATTTCCATTGCTTAACATATAATAAATTCTTTGAGAAATTAAATCTTGATAATGGTACTTACAGGCACAACTTATCTCTAGTACATTTGGTTCATTATTAAAAACTATTGTGATGAGAACACCATAGTTGACATATGATAAGCAAGCACAATATTTAAAAAGTTCGTTCACATGTGTAATAAAGGTGATAAAAAGTCTAGTATGAAGAAAGTAATCATCAATGAACAACAAAATCATATCCATGCATTATTAAGCACACTAAAGAAATGAGGCGATGTTTCAAAACACCATGAAAAATTCATATGAATGGATAGAATGTAGGGGTGATTCGAACATGTGAAATGCACATCCATATATAGTGAAAAATGAAAAATACAAAAATCTTTTTATCCTTTTCAAAATTTTATCAAAAATGAATCTTTTTGGAATTTTTTAAACTTTTTCTTAAAATTGAAAATCTTTTTGCATTTTTTTAAATATTTTTCAAAAATAAAATTTGAGAATTACATAGAAATACAATCTAGAAATATGGACAAATGATATGAACATGATAAACACCGTATACTAGATAAAGTACCCGAACTCAATCAATGAAACAGATACCTAAAGACTTTATAAGATTCTCGAATCTAGATGTATCTAAAGGTTTCGTGAAAATATCGGCTAATTGGGGTTCAGTGCTCACAAATCTCAAGGACACGACCTTTTTCCTTAATGAGATCACGAATAAAATATTGATGTATCATAGTGTTCTTCATGCGAAAATGCTGGGTCAGATTACGAGATTTATGAATTGCACTCGTATTATCACATGAAATAGTCATTTTGCCTTGGGAAATTTCATAATCTTCCAACATTTTCTTCATCCATAAGACTTGTGTGCAATAACTTCGATGGCTATGTACTCAACCTCCACCGTTAACAAGGAAATGGAGTTTGCTTCTTGATCAACCAAGAGACAAGATCACTCCCAAAGTAAAAACATCCACTCGAGGTGCTCTTACAACCATCGATATCCCCGGCCCAATTGGCATTCGAATAAACAGAAAAACAGTCATCGGTACCAAAGGAATACCAAATATCATAGAAAAGAGTGCCACTCATCTATTTAATGATATGCTTAAGTGGGAGAAATTGATACTCTTTTAGGGATGCTTTGTAATGCGCACGAATTCCAACTCTAAAGGCAATGTCGAGATGACTAATGGCCAAGTAGAGAAGGATACCTATCATACTCCTATCAAGGGTTTATTATACGTAATTGACTAAAGTGTCTTTTCTAAGATTATTCGATGTACTCATAGGGGTGCATCAGTGCTTAGTGGAGTCTAAACCAAACTTCGTCACTAGGTCCCCATCATATTTTGACTAAGATATGAATATCCCATCATCAAGTTGATGCACTTGGATACCTAAAAAGAACGTAAGCTCACAAACCATGCCCATCTCAAACTCGCTCTTCATATTCTCCTCAAACGTGTGAGCATGTCGGGAGCACATGAATCCAAATATTATGTCTCACACATAGACTTGGGCAACCAATATCACACCACTATCTCTCCTTATAATCAACGTCTAATCCACTCCCCTCTCTTGAAGCCAAGAGCTAAAAGATAAGAAGTAAGCCTCTCGATAAACCTTTTGGATCTTACTAACCAAAGAGATACGACTTTGCACTATAGTTATCTCATCACCAATAAAGAATCTTACCAAGCAGGGGGTGCTGGCTTCAAACCATACAAGTCCTTTTTAAGATAAAAGACGTGTTCGGGGTGCTTTGGGTTTCGAACCCCTTTGGTTGTTCCACATAAACTTCCTCCTATCAAATTCCATTAAAAGGCAATATTGACATCCATTTGATATAACCTAAAGCGTGGATGACATGCTATAACGAGTACTAAACAGACGAGCTCAAGCCTAGCAACAAGAGAAAATGTCTCGTCAAAGTCTATACTCTCAATCTGTGTGTAGCCTTTAGTGACCAACCTAAACTTATTGCAAACTATGGTACCATTCTCATCCATCTTGTTCTTATAAATTATTTGTAAGGTCGGGGGACTAACTCCCAGACATTATTCTTACAAAACTGAAGCAACTCTTCTTACATAGTTAATAACCAATGCTCGTTCTTAAGTGCTTCTTTCATATTCTTGGACTTGACTAAAGAGGTGAAGCAAAAGTATCTAACCACATTCTTATGTTGAGTGCGAATATTGACACCTAGTGTTTGATCATCAAGCATAGAAACAGGGTCATAAATCTTTCAAACCCAAAAGGGTGGATCCTCTAAATCAAGAGTGAGTTCCACCAGGGTATTATGAGGAATAATGATATCATCACCGGGGGTGCATCATTCTCACACTCAAGGTCCAGGTTAACAAATGTGGTAGCTCGTTGTCTCTAATATTTACATTTATTGACTTCACAACCTTAGATCTTGCAAGGTTAATTATCCTATAAGCCCTACTCAACGATGAATAACCTACAAACATCCTCTCATCGCTTCAGGAGTCAAACTTTCCTAAATGCTCTCCATCTCTCAGAATGTAGCAATGACGCCCAAAAATTCAAAAATACAATAGGTTGGGTTTCTTCCCTATCCATAACCCAGATGATGTTTGTAATATGTGTGGATGAAGATATACCTGATTCACTGTATGGCATGCAGTATTAATCGCCTCTACCCTAAAATGACTAGGCATATTTCTCCAAAAAATCATAGATCTACCCATCTCTTGCTCAACTATCCTATTTTATTGAGGAGTACGAATGACCAAAAACTCATGTTTTATTCCCACTTCATCGCAATAGCTATCCACTCCAGATTCTTTCAATTTAGGGTCGTTGTCACTATACATACAATTAATAGTGACACCATGTTTGTTTCGTAGTACATGACAATTGGTTGTTAGGAACTCAACTGAATCAGACTTTTCTCTAAGAAACCCCACGATAGAGTGTCTTAAAAAATCATTGGCCATCACGATAATGTATCTCTTATCACATTTGCTCTCCATACACTTAGGACCCATAACATCCATATGTATCAACTCCAATACACGAGAGTTGGTAATGGCATTCAACTTCCAATGGACACTCTTGATTTGTTTTCCTTATTGGCAAGGACCACAAACCTTGGAAGTTAGTTTCCCAAATGATTATAAACCATGCACTATGTCTTTCTTCACTAATTTATCAAGATCTATAAAATTCACATGACCTATTCGTTGACTCCAAATTTTCATAGATGAAGAGTGCGCGTATGTTAAAATAAAGAAATTATTTAATTAAACTCAGTTTTTCAATTAAATCCTAAACATGCATCTAGGTGTGATTGAAGATGATAAAATCATGCAAGAATAATTAATCACACACAAAACGCACAACTGAGGAAAAATCCCCCAAAAGGGCAAAACCTTTTATTTTCAATATAATTTTGTAAGATGCGGTTACACGAATTACAATGAAAATAAGTGTGACACAGAAATACCCACAGGTGTCGATTCTGATGTCGTCGGCTGGAATCTCCGGAAGGAACTCCAGGTGGGCAACAATGAAGAAGATAGCGGCTTCTCCACAAAGTACTCCAGAAGAGTAAATGATCTTCTTGAAGGTTTAATAATTCACATATATAAATGGGATTGATTATGTGAATAAAAAGGCTTATGAAAACCTTAAAAGGTGAAGTTTGATTCTGGGTTATTTTTCGCAGAATTCATGTCTTCAAAAAGACTTGAAAAACGTGTAGAAGGAACACTGATATTTATACGAAAATTGAGGCGGCAACATCGCTCGAACGAGATAGGCATCTCGCTCGAATGAGGGACACATGTCATTCGAACAACTTTACGCGAGATGCTGATCTCGCTCGAACGACAGAGCAATCTCGTTTGAACGAACTCTTCGACGGAGGCACTCCGCTTCTACACTTTAGAAAAACTTCTGCTTTTTATAAAAATAAATCAAACTTCGAAAAAAAACATTTTCTGAAAAATTTCCCTTATATTTATGCGAATATAAACAACTCCAATAAATCATTTTACCAATAATGCGTAGTGGAGTAGTGGGAAACTGCTGAGAAGCACGTCGCGTATAGCATGATGCACGTGTGAGGATGATGGATGCATGGATTCGGATAAAGGCCGTCGTGGATGATCGTGTTGACGTGCCGAATGTAGCGGTATTGGACATACAAACTGTGATTTAGGAAAAACAAAAAATTCCAAGATTCTACCCCGAACATTTATAAAATTATGTCCTTACAATAGAGAAGACTATGGCATTATTGCACACAAATGAGGACTTGGGAATGATTCCATAGTAATTTTCATCGGTCTTACTCCTTGTAGTAATAGTTCACTGGATTGATAATAAATGTTACACTTGTACTGGTCGAATTTTATTGCAAAGTTTTCGTCACAAAGTTTCCTTATGGTGATCAAGTTTTCTTTCAACACTCAGACGTACAACCCATTGTATAGGGAAGGAAATCTGGGTGTTTCAACACACCCATAGCCTAAAATGCTAGACTTACTCCCATCTCCAAAGGTGACTTTGCTTTCTTACAATCCAAAAGGTCATTAAAATATGACTTTTCATCGATCATGTGCCTAGAGAACCCATTATCAAAATACTAATGGAAAGTATTTCCAACCTTGAGAGCAAATTGAACAACACGGACTTTGTTGTGTTTCTTAGGTACCTAAGTGGACGTAACTTTTTGTTTGCCTTTGTCGTTGTTGGCTTTAGTCGTAGCATTAAAATCATTCTCAAAAGTCATATATATCTTTTGAAATTCTTCCATTAAGATTTGAGAAGTGGTGATTAGGAACTTAACTTACTCTCAAAGACTAGCAAAGTCTCTATAGTGGTGTGCGGGAGTATGTGTACATTTAGTTATCATTAACTTGTAGCAAAATTCCCTAAGGCAACCTCTCCTTTTGCAATAAGTAAAAAAATAGACTTTTGGGGTCTACCTTGGTTCGCTCGTTTACGTTGAACTTTATTTTTTTATTTAAGTCAAGGCCCATAAGGATCTACCATAAATTTAGGAATCGGTTATGGTTTAGCATGGGAAGTGGAAGCACCGCTGTAACTAATTCTTTGCCTCTCCCTATAACCCAAAGCAGGATCAAGGAATATATTTCCTACCTTCTTCTATGTATCCTCTAGAGTAATTTTGACCTCCCAAGCACGTTCGAGATCTTTCTCAAATTAGGACACAAGGGCCTTCAGTTTCTCACGAGCCTCCAATGAAGCTTGAAGATCTCTCATAAGACTAGCCACTTTGTTGGTCAAGTCACCATTTTACCTTTCCACCGAAACAACTCTATCTCCAAAATAAACTCTCACCTAGGAATCACTCTCTCTCTCGACTCTCTCCACTCCTTCTCTAAAGCTAACACCCTAAGCGCTAAATTTTTATTTTACTATTTTGTTTCGAAGGACGCGTTATAAGCACGTTGTAGGCTATTTCCACCCTCACTTAAAACATTATCTCCCTCACTCTCCAAGGAATGACTAAACACACTATTAAGGTCATCATGTTTAGTAATGTCCTCATCAGCGTGAGGTGTACTAGATGTAGTAACATGACTGACCAAGAATGCGGTGAAGTTACATCCATGAGATAATTCGTCCTCAAAATCCATTGAATCGACATCGCTATAACTAAGAGTGGCATTGTATGTATATTTGCCCTTTCCCTATCTCTTTAACCTCGTAGCACACTCAAGAGATTTGTTACCTTTAGTCCCACGTTCATAGCATCTCTCCTCATCTTTCTTAGGGTACTCTCCTCTCACTTTTTCAACACCTTTCTTTCTCAATTTAAACTTTTTATCTTTCTAAAAAAAATTGTTTTCTTTGTAACTATTTTCTTTTCTCAGATTAAGAAATTTTTGAATTTTTTTATAAAAATAGTAAGATCATCTAGATCAAGATCACACTCGAAGTTAGAAGAAACATCCTCTTTGTATTTAGATTGAACTTTTACAACAATGTCTTTTTTCTTTGGCTAAAAAATTTAGGGAAACATATCGATTTCATAAGTTTAAAGGTGTGTTATGAGTTCTTCTAACCTTAGTGCATCTATAATTTCTACAAAATTAAGGATAGTAACCTTAGGAATAAAGAGGGGTGGAAGAGATCTCATGATATTTTTCACAGCGCGCATCTCAAGAATTCTCCCCCCTAAAATAAAACTAGAATTGACTACATCAAATAATCTATCATAAATCTGTTCAAAAGTCTCAAATTCTAGCGTAATGATTGTTTTAAACTATGTGGTCAGATTTTATAGCTTAGAAGATTTCACAATGTTGGTATCCTCGTGAGTGAGTTGGAGGATATCCCATGTTTCCTTAAACGTGGTGAACATCATGACGCGACAGAACTTGTCAGGGGTGATGGTCCATGTAACACCCTGTATTTCTGAGTAAATTGGAATTTAACTAATTCGGTTATTTAAAATTACACGTGTGCCGTAATTTAATTGGATTAAATATTATGTGTTGATTAAAATATTAATGAGGATAGAAATGATTAATGTTTATTGAATAATTACTAAGAGAATAGTGGTTAAGTATTTTACGTCATAACGAGTGATAATGACTTGATTGTATTAGATCTCAATTGAGAGTCACGTGTAAACTATTTGAGGTCGAGATAGGAAGTTATGGTAGAGTTACTCAAATGGTAATTTCGAGGTCACCGTTGATTTCAAATGGGTTGAGATAGTCAGAATAGTATACCTGGGTGTATAGATTGGGTCCCGAGGTAATTTTAGACAAACCCAACACCACGTAATGGCTTTTCAGTCATTTAAGAGTTTATGGTAGAGAGAACTTAATGGCTTTTGGGTGGACTTTCATATGAATTTAATGTATGATTTACGCTAGAATACACACTAAACATATATTTTATTTTTGATAATGTTGGATGGGAGTTTTGGATTATTTGATAGAGGTTGTGTTGAATAAAACTGTAAGAAACCCGTAACAGCGAGGAAGAAGAAGTGTCCGGGGTTTAGAATTGGTTCGGCTACCCCCAAAAACCTGTTAAGCCTCAAAATGGTTCGGCCCCATACCAGAACCAGTTCGGGTGACCTGTTATGCCCATAATTTATTTATTTGATTTGTAAGTACAAATTTCAAATCGAGTCGATCTGTAAGTGTTGGCTTAATTCTGGACAAAAATATTTTAGTCGTAGAATAGAAGTTTGTTACCTTCAAGCCTATGACATCTGAGTTGAAGACGTAGTGGCCAAGCATAAATTGAAGATATTATCATTGTCGATTTTCATGCCATGTTTAACGTCATCAACCTTTCAAGTTTTACATGGTCTTTAAAGGTATGAATGCATATGATATATATAGAGCCTTGGATTTATTTTATTGGGTGTCATTTTTTACTAAACAAAGTTTAAAATATTTTTTTATATTTTAAAGAAAAATATTTTTTTTTAAAAAGTAATTTGAATGAATTTTGAATCTTGTTCGAACGAGATTTTCAAGTCATTCGAACGAGATATCAAACAAGGTTTTCACTGCAATCTCGTTCGTATTCTCGTTCGATAAATTCGTTCGAATGACATTCATTTCTACAATCTTGTTCTATTGAGATTTAGAATTCGTTCGAATGACTGACAATTTTAAGCATTTTTTTGATAGTTTTTTTCTTACAACTTCCCGCTACTTCCCACCATGTTTTAAGAGTTCGTGAGTACTTTTTCACATGCCTTTTCCAGAATTTCTAAAGTCCTCGAGAGGCAAAAACTTTAACCAAAAAGTCCCTTTTGTTTTTGTGAATCACAATGCTTTAATTTCAACACAAAAACTAGTTTACACGTAATGGTTTATTTTGATCCAAGTACCAATATATATATATATATATATATATATATATATATATATAGAGAGAGAGAGAGAGAGAGAGAGATTTGCTTTGAGATCATCATTTTGGTACTGGGTTTCATTCTCTATCCCAAAAGGAGATAGCTTCTTACGGAGGATTCCATTTTGTTGATTCGAGGCGTACATACGGAGGAGAACTTTGTGTGTTGATGGTAGCCCTGCCCCATCGATTGGCTTCGAGACGAAGTGGATTCCTGAGTTGTCGACTAGTCGGAGGTGGAGGAATGAAAAAGCGTCAAGGCTTGTGAGGGTGTCAGGTTGTAGATTAAGTCTTTTTGTCGTCTCTTTTGTAAAACCATACATAGTGGACTTATGGCTGGCTCGTCCAAGGTTTTTCCCATTGTGGGTATTCCTCGTACATCGCCACATTATTGTGTGTTTATTTTTATCTTGCAAATCATCATGTAGATTCATGCTTAGGCATAAAAAGATAAAAACCGGTTTAATCACAACATTTTGCAAATTTAATTTTGGGTAAAGTTTAGTGTAATTTAATTCAAGTCGAATATAATTAATTTGGAAAAATTCATGTTTGGTTTGTTTCGACTAATTTGGAACTTGAATTCATTTTGTCTAGGGAAAATTTAAACATTTTTTTTATTTAATGTCCTTTTGATTTTAAAGAAACTAAAAATTGGGTGAAATTTAAAATTTGGAATATTGTGTGAACGATCCATTTTTAGAAATCAAAATTGGTATTTTCCCGGAACCTCCATCCCCAACAAGTGGTATCAGAGCATACAAGTTAAGAAATATACATTTTAAGATTGGTATCAGAACCAAAACACTAACTTATGGTGCTAAAATTATTTTTTAGTTTAAATATGGAAAATATACCTTTTTCAAAATTTCCTATTTTTTATGGTTCCAACTATGTGTATTGGAAATCGCGTATGAGGTCGGCACTTAAATCGTTAGATGAGAGCGTTTGAAAATCGATTATTTAAGGGTGGTCCCCACCAACATGTCTAGAAGGATAGGTTCATGTTCCTAACCTCGTAAAAAGATGGAGTGAGAATGAGCTTAAAGTAGCTTAAACTAGCAAACTTTAATTCCCAAGGTTTAAACTAGAAATACCCGCAGGTGTCGGTTCTGATGTCGTCGGCTAGAATTTCCTGCAGGAACTCCGGTGGGTAGCAATGAAGAAGAGAGCGGCTTCTCCACAAAGTACTCCAGAAGAGTAAATGATCTTCTTGAAGGTTTAACAATTCACATATATAAATGCGAGTGATTATGTGAATAAAAAGGCTTAAGAAAACCTTAAAAGGTGAAATCTGATTCTGGGCTGGTTTTCGCAGAATTCGTGTTTTCAAAAAGTCTTGAAAAATGTGTAGAAGGAACACTGATATTTATATGAAAATCAAGGCGGCGGAGTCGCTCGAACGAGATAGGCATCTCGCTCGAACGAAGGACACGTGTCATTCGAACGACTTCGCGCGAGATGCTGATCTTGCTTGAACGATAGAGCAATCTCGTTTGAACGAACTCTTCGACCGAGGCACTTCGCTTCTACACTTTAGAAAAATTTCTTATTTTTATAAAAATAAATCAGACTTCAAAAAAAACATTTTCCCAAAAAATTCCCATATATTTATGCGAATAGAAACAACTCGCATAAATCATTTTACCACTAATGCGTAGTGGAGTAGTGGGAAACAGCTGAGCAGCACGTCGCATGTAGCATGATGCACGTGTGAAGATAATGGATGCATGGATTCGAATAAAGTCCGTCGTGGATGATCGTGTTGACGTGCCGAATGTAGCGGTATTATACATACAAACTGTGATCTAGGGAAAACAGAAAATTCCTAGATTCTACCCCGAAAATTTATGAAATTATGTCCTTACAAATCTCCCCTTATGTCTATGCCGATACATACATACAAAATCCGAATTATGAAATTTCCTTAAAGCAAATGACATACAATATAATATCCCCATTAAACCCTGAAACTGAGAATACTACATGACATGTCTTTAATCAAACTTTAACGTCTTCAAATCTTCAACTCTTCAGAAACTCCCAAAGCTTTTTTCCTTAGGGTATGCAATCCAATAAATCAACCTTGTGCCTACACACATGAGATAAAGAAGATACCCGTGACAAGCAACAGTTTGAAATATAATGATATGATAAAATTAAAGATCAATTAAGCTTAAGCAAATCATTGATAAATCAACCAAACAAATCTCTCCCATAATTCATTCTCCCCCTTTTTATGTTGTCCTAAATAGACAGATATGAGAAGCATAAATACGAAAAATGTCACATGGTAAAAAAATCTATTTTTGAATTTTTTATACAAAATATAAAACAAAGAATCACACCATGAACAAACACAAAAACAACCAAGTCGATGATAGCGTAAATGAAGGGGTGTGATAAAATTCACTAGGAAAATCAATGCATACAAACATGACATATGTGCACGATGAATATCGGATACTCTTAACGAATAAACACAGCATCTTCCTTAGGTGTAAAAAGATGGAAATATGAGACATTGACTCAATCAAATCAACAAATTAAAGCTCAAAATGATTTCCACACTAATAACGTCCAAAACGATTTAATGCTTTTTCATGACTTTCAAGGAAGTGCAAACCCGTTTAAATTCTCCAACCAAAACTCCCTCAGATCTATATATTGAATAGAGGTGATCTAAATTCTCCAACTTTGAAGAATTGATGGTGAAACCTAAATGGCCCATATTTGGCAAGTAGTTCTTTTCATTGCCTTTAAATTTTTTCGGGCTCTTTTAACCTCTTTGGACCCCGGATAGTAAAATTCCTCAATTGTTTTGGTCCGATTTAACGGTGGCTTAATCACAAAGGCAAGATAAGAACCTTTCGTATCCCTTCACCTTTTAAAAACACAATCTCACCAAATGGTTTTTTACATGCATTCCAATCTTGTCAAGTTTTATCACATATGGTTCGTTATATAGACAGAATTGAGATGGAAACACTCAAGCCAATATGTGATAGACAAGTACAATAATCAAATAAACCGTGCATGTGTGCAATAAAAGATATAAGGAGCCAAACATGTAGAAAGATATCACTAATCATATCTCAAAGACTTTAAACAATGTAAAGCACATGGAAGCTATGATGTAGCATCTCAAATCCCTATCAAATAGTCACGTGGATAAATGGAATGAAATTTCTGACTCGGCTATCTCAAATGCTCATCCATAAACGGTGCAAATAAAATACAAAAATATTTTTGTACTTTTTCAAAAATTTTATAAAAAGAAAATCTTTTTGGATTTAAAAAAAAATAGAAAAAGCAGAAAAAATAATAATACAAATGATATAACCTAGGAATAGGAATCATATGATATGAACATGACAATGCATCCTATCCTAGACATGAACCAACCCCTCAGTCACTGTATAAATCCCCATAGACTTCCTAAGAATCTCAAATCTAAGGGCTTCTAAAGGCTTCGTGAATATATCGGGTAACTGAAGGTCGGTGGGTACGAAACTCAGGGATATGACTTTCTACCCAACTAACTGACGTATAAAGTGCTCGTGTATCCTGATGTGCTTTGTACGCAAATGCTGGACTGGATTGCGGGATATGTGTATCTCGCTCATGTTATCATAGAAAATGGTCAGGGTGTCCTGTGAAATCCCATAACCCTCCAGCATTTGCTTCATCCACAAGAGTTGCGTGAAACAACTCCCGACGGTGATGTACTCAGCCTCCGCAGTGGACAAAGAGATGGAGTTTTGCTTCTTGCTCAACCAGGAGACAAGAGCAAAACCAAAATAGAAACACCCACCAGAAGTTCTCCTACAACCATCTATATCCCCGACCCAATCGATATCCGAATAGGCAGACAAATGATCATCGGTATCAAAGGAATACAAAATAACGTATATGAGAGTCCCACTCACGTATTTGATAATAAGTTTTAGAGAGAGTAGGTGTGACTCTTTCGAGGATGCCTGATATTGCGCACAGACTCCAACACTAAAGTCTATATCGGGACGACTGGCAATCAAGTAGAGAAGACTACCTATCATACTCCGATACAAGGTTTGCTCTACGTTCTTGCCTGAAGTGTCCTTACTAAGCTTGATAGAAGTACTCATAGGTGTACGTTCATTCTTAGCGGAGTCTAAACCAAATTTCTTCACTAGGTCTCTAGCATACTTGGATTGGGATATGAACATCCCATCCTCTAACTGACGAACCTAGAGACTAAGGAAGAAAGTAAGCTCACCTACCATGCTCATCTCAAACTCACTTTTGATCTCCTCCTCAAAGTGGTGAGCATGCTGGGAGCACGTGGATCTAAAGACTATGTCATCCCCATAGACCTGGGCAACCAAAATAGCACCGTCATCTGTCCTGATAAATAACGTCATATTAACTCCCCCTCTCTTGAAGCCACGAGCTAAGAGATAGGAAGTAAGCCTCTCGTACCAAGCACGGGGTGCTTTCTTCAAATCATATAAGGCTTTCCTCAGATAGTATACATGTTCCGGGTGATTAGTGTCTTCAAACCCTTTTGGTTGTTCCACGTAAACCTCCTCCTAAAGAATGCCATTTAGAAAGGCACTCTTAACATCCATCTGACATAACTTAAAGCGCAGATGACATGCGATGGCGAGTAGTAAGCGGACGGACTCAAGCCTCGCAACAGGAGCAAATGTCTCCCGAAAGTCTACACCCTCTATCTGTGTGTAGCCTTGAGCGACCAACCTAGCCTTATTTCTGATTATGGTACCATTTTCATCCATTTTATTCTTGAAAATCCACCTAGTACCTATCACATTAGTCTCACTAGGTCGGGGGACAAGTTCCCAAACATTATTCTTTTTAAACTGAAGTAACTCATCCTGCATGGCAGATATACAGTGTTAATCTTTGAGTGCTTCTTTGTGATTATTGGGCTCGACTTTGGACGTGTAGCAAGATGGCTAACAACGTTCTCTAGCTGAGCACGAGTCTTGACCCCTAAAGTGGGATCGCCAATAATGGTAGAGGGATCATGACTCTTGTGAACCCAAGCAGGTGTGTCCCCTAACACAGGAGTAGGGTCCATAGGATGTGGGTGAGGGACAAGTAAATCCTGTCAGAAAAGTCCTCATCCTCACACTGAAGGCTAGAATCAATAAACATCGAAAGGTCATCATCTTGCACGGTGACGTTTATTGACTCCATAACCTTAGAGCTCTTCCGGTTAAAAACTCGGTACGCTCTACTATTTGATGAATATCCTAGCAATATTCCCTCACCGCTCTGGGAGTCAAACTTTCCTAACTGCTCTCTATCCCGTAGGATGTAGCATTTACTCCCAAAGATACGGAAATATGCAAGGTTGGGTTTCTTGCCAGTCCATAATTCATAAAGAGTCTTAATTGTGTGTGGCCACAGATAAACCCTATTCACCGTGTGGCATGCAGTAGACACTTCCTCTGCCCAAAATCTCCTGGCAACCTTACGACCTAGAAGCATTGATCTAGCCATTTCCTGAATCGTCCTATTCTTTCTCTCAACAATCCCATTTTGCTGAGGAGTCTTCACAAAACTCATGTTTGATTCCAAGGCTGTCACAGTAAAGATCTACCTTTGCTTCCTTAAATTCCGTCCCATTGTCACTACGTATCTATTAATAGTGACTCCATGTTGATTTTACAGGACACGACACTTGGTCATTAAAAACTCTACAGCATCATATTTCTCTCTCTCAGAAAACCTACAATCGAATATCTGGAGAAATCATCCACCATCACGAGAATATACCTCTTACCACCCAGACACTCAGTACAAGTAGGACCCATAAGATCCATGTGAATTAACTCAAGTATGCAGGAGGTAGTAATGGAACGCAACTTCCTATGGGGGCTACGAATTTTCTTTCCTAACTGACAGGGTCCACAAACTGTGGAAGTTGGCTTTGCAAGAGATGGTAAGCCACGTACTAGGTTATTTTTATCTAAGCGTGTCAAATCTCTAACGTTCACATGACCTAGACGTTGGTGCCATAGATCCATAGGAGTGAATGTGGCGTTATTATAGACAAGTGAGGATGTGGGCACAGTCCCATAGCAATTATCCTCTGTCCTCACCCCTTGCACTAAAAGTTTACAGGCTTGATTGTAGGTATTACACGCATCCCGGACAAACTTTACGACAAAGTCAGCGTTGCACAGCTGGCTAATGATGAGAAGGTTTCCTTTCAAACCTTTGATGTACAAAATATTCTCTAGCTTAGGAAATCCTGGTAACTCTATTTTAACTCGTCCTACGATGCTAGACTTGGTCCCGTCTCCAAAGGTGACTCTACCTTCCATATACTCCTCTAGGTAGGTAAACAATGAGACATCACCTGTCATATATCTGGATCACCCACTATCAAAGTACCACTGTGAGGTATTATGTGCCTTGAGAGCAACATGAACAATAAGGGACTTTTTCATATTTCTTAGATACCCAAGAAGTGGTAACCTTTTGTTTACCCTTGTTATTGTTGGTTTTAGCCGGGATGCGGGAAGTATTCACTAACGGCAAAGACATCCGTCGGAATTCCTCCATCAAGCTCTGTGATATGGCAGCTAAAAACTCAACACGCTCTCTCAGACTAGTAAAATTATCAGTACGATGTGTTGGAGAAGTATTACCTCGTGTCCAACCTAAACTATAGCAAAACTCCCTGAGGTGGCCATTTCTTTTGTAGTACGTACAGAAGAAGGCAGTCTTAGGCGGACCTGGGTTTGCTTTTCTTGGTTGAACTCTTCTTCGTGGTTTTTGACGATGGCCATAAGGAGTAGTAATAAACTCAGGAACTGGTCCAGGTGAAATTTGGGATGTGGAAGCACCATCATAACCTATTCCCTACCTATCACCAAAACCTAAAGCGGGGCCGAGGAGCATCTTTCCTGATCTGTCCTCGATTTGAATCTTTACTTCTCGTGCTCTCTCAAGATCATTAGTAAGCTGGGCAATAAGGGCTTTAAGTTTCTTTCGAGTCTACAGGGAGGAATGGAGCTCACTCGTAAGACAAGCCACTTGTTTATTCAAGTCCCCTTTCTCTTTCTCAAAAGCACTCTCTCTCTCTCTCCAAATAGTCTCTCTCTCTAAATAAACTTTCTTTCTCAACACAGGCAGACTCTCTCTCTCTCAAGGTAGTGCAGGTGGAGTAATCTCTCTCTCTCACTTCTTCTAAATCTTCCTCTAACGCGGTGATCCTAATAACTAACGCTTTGTTACGCTTTTTGGTTTTAAATGACTCATTATATAACTCAGCGTAGGCGCGTTGAAGATTACTCTCGCTATCACCTGCATCATCATCCCCCTCACTCACTTCGCTCTCACTGTCGAGGTGTCCCTGTGAAGCAGCATCCTCATCGTCGTGAGGAGCACTAAAAGTACTCACATGACTAGCCAGGAATGCGGTGAAGTTACACTCATGCGGTGACTCGTCTCCAGAGTCCACTGACTCAACCTCACTGTCGTCACTAAGGGTAGCATTAAGGAAAACTTTTCCCTTTTCTCTGTTCAGCCTAGAAGCACACTCAAAAGCTCTATGACCCCTACCGTCGCACTCATAGCATCTCTCACTCTCTTTCTTAGGAGGATCTTTAAAATCTTTTTCATTTTTATTTTCAAACTTATTTTTCTCAAACTTCTTTTTATCTTTGAAATTACCATTTTTCTTGAATTTGAGAATTTTCTTGAAATTTTTAGTAAACGGGGCCAAATCATCTATATCAAAGTCACACTCAGAATCTAACGTATCTATCTCTCTTTTTCTAGATGACTCTCCCCTCTTTCTTGCCGACCCCTCACTCTTTCTCTCATGGGCATTAAGTGCAATTCCCTTATCTTTAGGCTAACCATATTTAGGAAACATATCAATTTCATACGTTTGTAAGTCTCCTACAAGTTCCTCCAATTTAAGCTTGTTTAAATTACCCATAGAATTCAGCACAGTGACTTTAGGTATAAAACGCTTACGCAGTGATCTAAGAATCTTTTTAACGAATCTAGCATTAGAAATGTGTTCACCAAGATTAAAGATAGTGTTTACAATATCAGATAACCTAGCATAAAATTCATCAAAACATTCAGACTCAAGCATGGTGATTGTTTCAAATTGAGTTGTTAAGTTTTGCAGTTTAGACTCTTTCACAGCATTCGTTCCTTCAAGGGTAAGTTGTAAAACATCCTATGCCTCTTTTGACGTGGTGCACATCATTATCTGTTTGAACTCGTCAGGCGTGACGGATCCAGAAATAGCACTTAAACCCTTAGGATTAAAAGATAACCATTTAAATTCTTCTTCAGTACATGTAGTGTCAGGTTTTAAATGAGTAATGTTCTCAACAGTGACGGAGGGAGGTGTCCACCCTCTTTTAACCAAAATCCAGACACGTTCATCAATGGATTTTGATGCAGATCTCATGCGGGCTTTCCAGTATGCATAGTTTGTCCCGTAAAAAACTGGCATTTTATTATATAACTTCTCCATTATGAACACGCTCTTTTTCAAAAATCAATTTTTTTCCAAAAAATTTATATCTAAAAAAACTTTATGGAAAATTACATGGTATAATTGTGTAATTGGCTCTGATACCAATTTGAAGAGTGCGCGTATGTTCAAATAAAGAAATTATTTAATTAAACTCATTTTTTCAATTAAATGCTAAACATGCATCTAGGTGTGATTGAAGATGATAAAATTATGCAAGAATAATTAATCACGCACAAAACACACAACTGAGTAAAAATCCCCCAAAGGGGCAAAACCTTTTATTTTCACTTTAATTTTGTAAGATACGGTTACACGGATTACAATGAAAATAAGCGTGACACATAAATACCTGCAGGTGTCGGTTTTGATGTCGTTGACTGGAATCTCCCGCAGGAACTCCAGGTGGGCAGCAATGAAGAAGAGAGCGGCTTTTCCACAAAGTACTCCAGAAGAGTAAATGATCTTCTTGAAGTTTTAACAATTCACATATATAAATGGGAGTGATTATGTGAATAAAAAGGCTTAAGAAATCCTTAAAAGGTGCAGTTTGATTCTGGGCTTTTTTTCGCATAATTCGTATTTTTAAAAAGACTTGAAGAATATGTAGAAGGAACACTGGTATTTATACGAAAATTGAGACAGCGGCGTCACTCGAACGAGATAGGCATCTCGCTCGAATGAAGGACATGTGTCGTTCGAAGGACTTTACGCGAGATGCTGATCTCGCTCGAACGACAGAGCAATCTCGTTTGAATGAGCTCTTCGACCGAGGCACTCCGCTTCTACACTTTAGAAAAATTTTTGCTTTTTTATAAAAATAAATCAAACTTCGAAAAAAACATTTTCTGAAAATTTTCCCATATATTTATGCGAATATAAACAACTCTAATAAATCATTTTACCAATAATGCGTAGTGGAGTAGTGGGAAAGAGTTGAGCAGCACGTCGCATGTAGCATGATGCACGTGTGAAGATGATGGATGCATGGATTCGGATAAAGGCCGTCGTGGATGATCGTGTTGACGTGTCGAATGTAGAGGTATCAGACATACAAACTGTGATTTAGAGAAAATAGAAAATTCCTAGATTCTATCCCAGAAATTTATAAAATTATGTCCTTACAGTAGAGAAGACTATGGCATTATTGCACACAAAGGAGGACTTGGGAATGATTCCATAGTAATTTTCATCGGTCTTACTCCTTGTAGTAATAGTTCACTGGATTGATAATAAATGTTACACTTGTACTGGTCGAATTTTATTGCAAAGTTTTCGTCACAAAGTTTTCTTATGGTGATCAAGTTTGCTTTCAAGACTCGGATGTACAACCCATTGTATAGGGTAGGAAATCTAGGTGTTTCAACACACCCATTGCCTAAAATTCTAGACTTACTCCCATCTCCAAAGGTGACTTTGCCTTTTTTACAACCCAAAAGGTCATTAAAATATGACTTTTCATCGATTATGTGCCTAGAGAACCCATTATCAAAATACTAATGGTAAGTATTTTCAACCTTGAGAGCAAATTGAACAACACGAACTTTGTTATCTTTCTTAGGTACCTAAGTGGACGTAACTTTTTGTTTGCCTTTATCGTTGTTGGCTTTAGTCGTAGCGTTAGTGGTGTGCGGGAGTATGTGTACATCTTTTGAAATTCTTCCATTAAGATTTGAGAAGTGGTGATTAGGAACTTAACTTACTCTCAAAGACTAGCAAAGTCTCTATAGTGGTGTGCGGGAGTATGTGTACATTTAGTTCTCATTAACTTGTAGCAAAATTCCCTAAGGCGACCTCTCCTTTTGCAATAAGTAAAAAAATATACTTTTGGGGTCTACCTTGGTTCGCTCGTTTACGTTGAACTTTCTTTTGTTATTTAATTCAAGGCCCATAAGGATCTACCATAAATTTAGGAACCGGTTATGGTTTAGCATGGGAAGTGGAAGCACCGTTGTAACCAATTCTTTGCCTCTCCCAATAACCCAAAGCAGGATCAAGGAACATATTTCCTACCTTCTTCTATTTATCCTCTATAGTAATTTTGACCTCCCAAGCACATTCGAGATCTTTCTCAAATTAGGATACAAGGGCCTTCAGTTTATCATGAGTCTCCAATGAAGCTTGAAGATCTCTCGTAAGACTAGCCACTTTGTTGGTCAAGTCACCATTTTACCATTCCACCAAAACAACTCTATCTCCCAAATAAACTCTCACCGAGGAATCACTTTCTCTCGACTCTCGACTCTCTCCACTCCTCTAAAGCTAACACCCTAAGCGTAAATTCTTATTTTACTTTTTCGTTTCAAAGGACGCGTCATAAGCACGTTGTACGCTATTTTCACCCTCACTAAAAACATTATCTCCCTCACTCTCCAAGGAATGACTAAACACACTATTAAGGTCCTCATGTTTAGAAATGTCCTCATCAGCGTGAGGTGTACTAGATGTAGTAACATGACTGACCAAGAACGCGGTGAAGTTACATCCATGAGATAATTCGTCCTCAAAATCCATTGAATCGACATCGCTATAACTAAGAGTGGCATTGTATGTATATTTGCCCTTTCCCTATCTCTTTAACGTCGTAGCACACTCAAGAGATTTCTGACCTTTAGTCCCACGTTCATAGAATCTCTCCTCAATTTTCTTAGGGTACTCTCCTATCACTTTTTAAAAACCTTTCTTTCTCAATTTAAACTTTTTATCTTTCTAAAAAAAATTGTTTTGTTTGTAACTATTTGCTTTTCTTAGCTTAAGATTTTTTTTATTTTTTATAAAAATAATAAGATCATCTAGATCAAGATCACACTCTAAGTTAGAAGAAACATCCTCTTTGTACTTAAATTGAACTTTTACAACTATCTCTTTTTTCTTTGGCTAAATAATTTAGGGAAACATATCGATTTCATAAGTTTAAAGGTGTGTTATGAGTTCTTCTAACCTTAGTGCATCTATAATTTCTAACAAATTAAGGACAATGACCTTAGGAATAAAGAGGGGTGGAAGAGATCTCATGATCTTTTTCACAACGCGCATCTTAAGAATTCTCTCCCCTAAAATAAAAATAGAATTGACTACATCAGATAATCTATCATAAATCTGATCAAAAGTCTCAAATTCTAGCATAATGATTATTTCAAACTATGTGGTGATATTTTGTAGCTTAGAAGATTTCACAATGTTGGTACCCTCGTGAGTGAGTTGGAGGATATCCCATGTTTCCTTAAACGTGGTGAACATTATGACGCGGTAGAACTTGTCAGGGGTGATGGTCCATGTAACACCCTGTATTTATGAGTAAATTGGAATTTAACTAATTCGATTATTTAAAATTACACGTGTGCCGTAATTTAATTTGATTAAATATTATGTGTTGATTAAAATATTAATGAGGAGAGAAATGATTAATGTTTATTGAATAATTACTAAGAGAATAGTGGTTAAGTATTTTACGTCATAACGAGTGATAATGACTTGATTGTATCAGATCTCAATTGAGAGTCACGTGTAGACTATTTGAGGTCGAGATAGGAAGTTATGGTAGAGTTACTCGAATGGTAATTTCGAGGTCACCGTTGATTTTAAATGGGTTGAGGTAGTCATAATAGTATACCCGGGTGTATAGATTGGGTCCCGAGGTAATTTTATACTTACCCAACACCACGTAATGGCTTTTCGGTCATTTAGGAGTTTATGGTAGAGAGAACTTAATGGCTTTTGGGTGGACTTTCATATGAATTTAATGTATGATTTACGCTAGAATACATACTAAACATATATTTTGTTTTTGATAATGTTGGATGGGAGTTTTGGATTATTTGATAGAGGTTGTGTTGAATAAAACTAAAAGAAACCCGTAACAGCGAAGAAGAAGTGTCCGGGGTTTAGAATTGGTTTGGCTACCCCCCAGAACCTGTTAGGCCTTAAAATGGTTCGGCCCCATACCAGAATCAGTTCGGGTGACCTGTTATGCCCATAATTTATTTATTTAATTTGTAAGTAGAAATTTCTAATCGAGTCGATTTGTAAGTGTTGGCTTAATTCTGGACAAAAATCACTACACCAAAATGGGCAAATTGTCACCTTTCAGCCGGCCAGCCTTGTCAAGGTCATTGACCGTGACAAAAAAATACGCGTTTTATGTCACGGTCATTGACCTTGACACGACCGTGACAACTTTTCCAGCAAAAACCCTTTCCCCCCTTCTTTTTTCCCTCCCACCGTTCCCTCCCCCTCTCTCTCTCTCTCAGGTCCAATTTCTCTCTCTCTCTCTCTCTTCCATTTATATATATATTTGTCTGTATATTTATGTGTGTATGTGTATATATATATGTGTGTATGTGTGTGCGTGTGTGGGGGGTGGGGCAGGGTGGGGCGGGGTGGGGGCAGGGTGGGGGAGGGGGTGGTGGAGGGGGGCAGGGGGTGGGGCGGGGTGGGGCAGGGTGGGGGGAGGGGGTGGTGGAGGGGGCAGGGGGTGGGGTGGGGTGCGGTGTGTGTGTGTGTGGTGGTGTGTTTTGGGGGAGTGGGGGAGGGGGTGGTGGAGGGGGGCAGGGGGTGGGGTAGGGTGGGGTGTGTGTGTGTGTGTGGTGGTGTGTGGTGGGGGAGGGGGTGGTGGTGGGGGTGTGTGGTGTTATGGCCGAAAAACACAACCCAAACTCTCCCTAAGATTTAGAAAGGATTAAAATGTAATTTTTAAAGAGTTAAAAATGAGTATATATTCAATTAAAAATACCCTAAATAATTTTCAGTTAAGAAAAAAATCATAAAACAAATTTTCACACATTATTATCTCAAAATATCATTTTTCATAATTTTAGCATTAGTAAACATAGGATAAAAATATCTGATTAATTCCTAGGTTAAATTAAATTAAATTAATTTTAGTGCTTAAATATTATTAAATGGTTTTGAATTTTTTAAATATTATTAAATGGTTTTTAAGTGTGGGAATGGGTGTGTAGTGTAGTGGATTCCACCATATTCTGTTATGTCTTCTTTACTAACTAGAATCTTGTTGCAGATAGGATTCCCTTTAGGGTCTTATGTCTTGAATTAATCTGAAGTTGGATCTCAACTAATATTGTTTGGTACAACTCTCCAAACTAGTTGAACACTTGATAGTATAGACAAAAAAAATACTAAGAGAGCCGTCTATCAAAAGGGGTTTAAGCATCATCAGGTGGTGTGTGGTGGGGGAGGGGGTATAAACAATTAAAAAAATGGGCGTACACAACACTAAAAGTAGACATCAATTTTATAAATAATTGATAATAGTTGGATAATAATTGGATAATAAACATCGGGAGGGGGGTGGGGGTGGGGGTGGGGGGTGGGTGGGGTTTTGAATATTATTTACATTCAAAATAAATAATTGATAATAGTTGGATAATAATTGGATAATAATTTATTTTTCTATTTGAATTATCCCATGAATTTATTTTTGTATTTGAATTATCCCATGAATTTATTTTTGTATTTGAATTAACCCATTATATGAAACATACTTGAAATTAAATATAGTGCGCATAGATACTAGCATTCTAGTTCTTATGCGTACGCATTCAATAACCCTTAGACCCGTTCGAGAGTCATTACCCCTGTAATGAGATCTCTCGAATTGTCCCGTTTGGACAGTTTGAGACTGTATAATTTCTGTATAATATTCTTATTGGCTTAAAGTTGTTACTTTTGGAGGAAGTTCTGCAGTCGTATCTTAATGTTCTCTGGGTACATACTAGATTGACAAGTGTGACTGTTATTTTAATTGACCAATTGAAATAACATTCACACCTGCCAATCTACGTCGTGTACTTGGAGAACTAAGGGGATATGCTGTCGAATTTTTTTCAAATCGTAACAATGTGCATGAGCTGTTAAGTATATTACAGAAAAATGCATTCTTGAATGGGATAGGACCACAGACCCTTTAATAGGATAATTAAATGATGGGATAATTAAATAAAACATACTATAAATCTAAGTTTTGTTTACCTTTAATAGGTGTTTAGTTGTGGTAGCTGTGATGGAATATCCGAAATACAAAGAGTGGATGGGTGAGACTAATAGAATGGGGGATGTGTTTCGCAGAGGTGCTAACGAATTTGTGAAATATGCAAAGAGATGTCGTAATGATGAAGAGTTTCCGTGTCTGTGTGCTAGGTGTAAGAATGGTAAGGTGTTTGAGTGGAAAACAGTTGAACTACATTTGTTAAGATCGGGTATGCAAGATAGTTATCGATTTTGGAGTTTTCACGGTGAATTGAAAGTTCCTTTTGTCCCTGACCAACCTTCACAACATCCTTCAACAAGTAGAATAGATGAAGAAGGGGACGACGTAGATCATAATATGTTAGAGGATTTAGTTGATGATGCGTACGGAGTTTATGAAGCTGAGGAGAATGAGGTTACTGATGATGTAGAAGATTCAAGTGCTCGTGAAGATAACACGATAAAACTTGACGATGACTACCAAAGTTTAAAATTTAAGGCGACCCAACCGTTATACTCTGGCTGTGAGAAAGATCAAACAACTTTACATGCCATGGTTGGTTTGCACAGTTTGAAGACGCAGTACGGTTTGTCTGGCAATAGCGTGACGGGAATTCTGAAATGGGTGAAGGGCTTATTACCCAAGGTGAATACACTTCCAAATAGCTATCCTGTTATGAAGAACAGTTTGAAAGGTTTGGGAATGAAGTATAAATCGATTCATGCTTGTGTGTATGACTGCATACTATACCGAAAGGAGTATGAAAATCTCGATCGTTGTCCGGTATGCGATGAACCTAGATATGTCCAATCTACTAGTAAGGAAGGCACAAGCTCAAAAGTGCCTCAAAAAGTATTGAAATATTTTCCCGTTGGGCCTAGATTAAAGCGATTTTTCACAGTACCATGGATTGCAGAGGCAATGACTTGGCATGCTAGGGCAGAAGTAGGGAGTAATATCATGCGTCATCCTATTGATTCTACTGCCTGGCGGAGGATGAATTATGAGTATCCCGATTTTTCTCGAGAACAACGCAACATTCGTTTGGCTATATCAACAGATGGTTTCAATCCATTTGGAAATCTAAGAACCAATCAGAGTGTATGGCCAGTGATCCTAGCCCCACTCAACCTCCCTCCTTCACAGTGTATGAGATCTAAATTTTCGATGATGGCTTTATTGATACCTGGGCCAAAGGCACCAAGTGAAGACATTGATATCTACCTGGCTCCTTTGGTAGAAGAATTAAATGAGTTGTGGGAAGAGGGTGTGCAATCATTTGACTCTTTTAGAAAAGAAGAGTTTACGTTGAAAGCTATGTTGATATGGGCAATTCATGATTTTCCAGCTTATGGGACATTATCCGGATGTGTAGTACATGGTTATTTGGGGTGTCCTATTTGTGGAGAGGAGACTGAATCTCTTCATCTATCCTCTAGCTTAAAAAATGTATACCATTGCCACAGGAGGTTTTTACCCCCAGCTCATAGTTTCAGATTTGAGAAAGGTTCCAATTTTTTATTGGGCGGAGTTGAACATAGGCTACCGCCGAGACAACTTTCGGGTTCAGAAATTGAAAGTAAATCTTTTGAATGTGGCCCAAATATGCCAGGTAAGAATCCCAAATTTAAGAATGTCAAGCATAAGAAGACCCCAACTGGGAATGAAACTGAGATAAGAAAGGCATGGTCTCGGAGGTCAATTTTATTTGACTTGCCTTATTGGAAGAAAAACCCGGTGCGCCATGTATTGGATGTGATGCATGCAGAGAAGAACTTCGCTGAACATATTGTGGGTACTTGCCTTGGGGGGAGTCATTCGAAGGATGGAGAAAATGCGCGAAAAGACCTTAAAACGTTAAAACTTAAACCACAACTATGGTTGAAAGAAGATAGTAGGGGAAGGACAATAATTCCCCCTGGTGCGTTTACTTTGACGAGTGAGGAAAGGAAGGTGCTTCTAGACACAATATATAATTTGAAGGGCCCATCTACTTTTTCGTTCAACTTGCAAAGGATTGTGAATTATGTTACTCATGATTTACATAAGTGTAAGTCCCACGATTGGCATGTGATCATGCAATTGGTTCCTCTATTGTTTAAGCACTGTTTCTCCAAGCATAAGGATTTGCGTAGGGCTATTATGCAAATTAGTATTACCTTCTCCCTCTTGTGTGAGAAGGTAGTGAATCGAGAACACATAGTGGCCGCAAAATTGGTTGTGAACGAAGCGATTTGTGTATTGGAGAAGTACTTTCCCCCAGCATTCTTTGACATAAGTGTTCACTTGCTGGTACACCTATGCGACGAGGCACTTCTTTGTGGTCCAGTTAGATATCGGTGGATGTATCCGTTTGAAAGATTGATGAAAGTTTTTAAAGATTACGTCAAGAATACGCGATATATTGCAGGATCAATTGCAGAGGAATACATCACCGTGGAGTCATCAATATATACTCGGGAATATATGACTGACTCTACCAGCATTGATGACACTGATGAATTCCTCGATGATGGTGGTAATGTGATGGGAAAACGAGTGAAATTAACGAGTTTGCAACATGAACAAGTAGCTCGTTATCTATTTGACACACATGAAGATGTCGAAGAATGGAAAAAGTAAGTTTCGAATATTATAATGTTTAACATTATTTTAGATTATTTTATACATGATTAATTTTGTAATATGCAGTAAATATGAAGCCTGTGAGAATAATAAAAGACGAAAAACAGTGGTACAATCAGACAGCGAATTTAGGCTATGGTTGACACAAGAGGTAATTACAATGAAAACAGTCGTTATATAACGTTACATTACACTCAAATTTTACCACTAATATAATTAATTTATCTATATTCTCAGCTCCTAAAGATGGGTGATGCGACATCAAGGCTTGCTCGTCTAGCCACTGGACCCTTGTTCGTGTCACAAGAGTACAAAAAATATCGATTGAACGGTTACATTTTCGGCGCTAAAGTGTACGAGGAAAGTACAAATGTACAGAACTCGGGAATTTCATACAAGGCTCTTACTTTCTTTCGAGCGAGCGCAAAATATAAAAACCTCGTTGAAGCTTAAATGACTTACTATGGTGTAATCCAAAATATATTTGAATTGGATTATATAAGCTTCAAAGAGGTTGTATTTTATTGTGAATGGGTATGAGTTGAGGATAAAAATGCTTCTAAAGTTGATCCTGTCACCAATTTGATCATGGTTGACTTGTCCAAGTTGAAGAGCAACGACCACGTGAGCGATGAGCCGTTTGTTTGTGCATTTCAAAAGGTTAAGCAAGTGTTTTACTCGGAGTATATCAACAACGAGCCGTGGTCAATTGTCCAACACGCGCCAAGGCGTCTAAATAGTAGTGTGGATGACTTGGCTGCTCCTACCGAATATCAATCCATTTTTGATGATAACCCGAATTTGAAACAATTTTTCAATTTGTAATAAATATTTCAATTTGTACCGAAACATCCATTTTTAATGCTTTTACTTGATCTGCACTTTATCATTTTCACTCTTGTGTAGTGTGCGTGTGTGGAGAGGAGATTAATACATAAATATTCCAACTACATCTAAGTTTTGTTTATACTAATCCATGAATATACGCTTCTTACCTTTAATAGGTGATTAGTACATAGTTATTTGGGGTGTCCTATTTGTGGAGAGGAGACTGAATCTCTTCGTCTATCCGAACACTAAGAAATGCCATAATCCTATGGAGCGATGCTCTGCAAATTCCTCCCAACCGTTATGTAGCCAAACATCACCGGTTGAAGTTGTCAATTCCACTTTCCATACCCCACCACTTTCCATACCCCATTCAAAGGTGGAGTTGACAACTTCAACTGCTGATTTTTGGCTACACAACGGTTGGAAGGAATTTGCAACGCATACCTCCATAGGATTATGGTATTTCTTAATGTTTAGATATGAAGAGAATTATAATTGACACGATTGCCCGGGGTACATTAGTTGGAAGGAGGTGTCATATGAGCTCAAGTTAGCTGTTTGAGTGACACTACAGGTAATGTATTTATATTTATGTCAATTTCGATTTCGATTTCAATTATGATTTATATTTATCTATATTTGAGGGGCGGATACTAATTTTACTTTATTTCAATTCAGGGGACAGGGAGTGGCCCTAAGGGTAGGCCACATATGCTCTATACTTATTTGGCTATTTGGACGAGAAGGGAAGGATAAGGAGGTGTTCCCGAGCGTCGCGGTACAAAATCTCTTTTCCATGCAAATAGTTTGTAGATTTGAGATAAAATGATGGTGATGTTGTTTCTTTTTAAATAGTTTCTTATTTGAATATATATTTGCATTATCTTTAGTTTGTTCGGATATATGATGTTTGGAACAGGTACAATGTTGCTATAACAGGTACAAATATACTGCTGGGCAGTGGCAGTGGCCATACTGCCCAGCAGTTTTTTTTTAATTCTGCCCAGAATTGTCACGGTCATTGACCGTGACACGTCCGTGACAAAATTGACACGGACGTGTCACGGTCAATGACCGTGACAATTTTTTTTAAAAGGGTCACGGCTTTGTCACGGTTATAAACTGTGACAAACGTGTCACGGTCATTGACCTTGACACGACCGTGACACAAAACGCGAGTTTTTTGTCAAGGTCAATGACCGTGACACGACCGTGACAAAAAAAGTTGTCTCGCCTCGAAATGTCAAGGTCAATGACCTTGACAAATGGGCAGATTTGGTGTAGTGAATATTTTAGTCGTAGAATAGAAGTTTGTTACCTTCAAGCCTATGACATCTGAGTTGAAGACGTAGTGGCCAAGCATAAATTGAAGATATTATCATTGTCGATTTTCATGCCATGTTTAACGTCATCAACCTTTCAAGTTTTCCATGGTGTCTAAAGGTATGAATACATATGATATATATAGAGCCTTAGATTTATTTTATTGGGTGCCATTTTTTACTAAACAAAGTTTAAATTATTTTTTTATATTTTAAAGAAAAATAATTTTTTTGAAAAGTAATTTGAATGAAATCTGAATCTCGTTCGAACGAGATATCAAATAAGGTTTTCTCTGCAATCTCGTTCGTAGTCTCATTCGATAAATTCGTTCGAATGACATTCGTTTCTAAAAACTTGTTCTATCGAGATTTAAAATTCGTTCGAATGACTGACAGTTTTAAGCATTTTTTTGACAGTTTTTTTCTTAAAACTTCCCGCTACTTTCCCACCATGTTTTAATAGTTCGGGGGTTACTTTTTCACATGCCTTTTCCAGAATTTCTAAAGTTCTCGAGAGCCAAAAACTTTAACCAAAAAGTCCCTTTTGTTTTTGTGAATCACAATGCTTTAATTTCAACACAAAAACTAGTTTACACGTAATGTTTTATTTTGATCCAAGTACCAATATATATATATTTTCTTTGAGATCATCATTTTGGCACTGGGTTTCATTCTTTACCCCAAAAGGAGATATTTTCTTACGGAGGATTCCGTTTTGTTGAATCAAGGCGTACATACGGAGGAGAACTTTGTGTGTTGATGGTAGCCCTACCCCATCGATTGGCTTCGAGACGAAGGTGGATTCCTGAGTTGTCGACTAGCTGGAGGTGGAGGAATGAAAAAGCGTCAAGGCTTGCGAGGGTGTTAGGTTTTAGAGTAAGTCTTTTTGTCGTGTCTTTTGTAAAACCATACATAGTGGACTTATGACTGGCTCGTCCAAGGTTTTTCCCATTGTGGGTTTTCCTCGTACATCGCGACATTGTTGTGTGTTTATTTTTATCTTGCAAATCATCATGTAGATTCATGCTTAGTCTTAAAAAGATAAAAACTGGTTTAATCACAACATTTGTTTAAATTAGTGCAAATTTAATTTTGGGTAAAGTTTAGTGTAATTTAATTCAAGTCGAATTTAATTAATTTGGAAAAATTCATGTTTAGTTTCTTTGCACTAATTTGGAAATTGAATTAATTTTGTATGGGAAAAATTTAAACATTTGTTTTCTTTAATTTCCTTTTGATTTTGAAGAAACTAAAAATTGGGTGAAATTTAAAATTTGGAATATTGTGTGAACGATCCATTTTTAGAAATCAAAATTGGTATTTTCCCAGAACCTCCATCCCCAACAAGTGGTATCAGAGCATATAAGTTAAGAAATATACATTTTCAGATTGGTATCAGAGCAGAACACTAATTTATCGTGCTAAAATCATTTTTGAGTTTAAATATGGAAAATTTCAAAATTTCCTATTTTTGATGGTTCCAACTATGTGTCTTGGAAAGCGCATATGAGGTCGGCACTTAAATCGTTAGATGAGAGGGTTTGAAAATCGGTTGTTACAGGGTGGTCCCCACCAACAGGTTTAGAAGGAGAGGTTCATTTACCTAACCCCATAAAAAGATGGAGTGAGAATGATCTAAAACTAGCTTAAACTATCAAACTTTAATTCCCAAGGTTTAAATGCGCTTTTTAGTGCCGTCACACCGAATGAGTTTCGTTGGATTATGACGTGTGAAACGACTAAGGAGGCATGGTATATATTCCAACTCACCCATGAAGGTACAAGTGTCATTAAATCTTCTAAACTCCAAAACATCACCACTCAATTTGAAACCATTAAGATGTTAGAAAGTGAGACTTTTGATGAGTTCTATAAGAGATTGTCATATATTGTGAATTCATGTTTTAATTTGGGAGAAAAGATACCCGAAAATCGTGTCGTAAAGAAAATTTTATGGTCATTGCCCGATAGATTTATTTCAAAGGTGACCATTTTAAATTCTTTAGGTGTTTTAAACTCTACGAAACTTGAAGAGCTTATAGGTGACATACAAACCTATGAACTTGACATGTTTCCCTCTAAGGATGAGAAGAAGAAAGATAAGGTCAAAGATTTGAAATCTTGGAAGGAAGAAACATCAGTTTCGGATGATGAGTTTGAGATTGACTCGGATGATATGGATTTGTTTGCTAAGAAGTTTAGAAAATTTCTTAAGATTAATAAAGACAAACTTAAAAATGATTATAAGAAGTTTGAGAAGTCTAAGCATAATAAAGCCGATAAATTCTCCAAAAATAGTAATGAAGACCTTAATAGGGACGAGTCGAATATATGTTATGGTTGTGAGGGTTATAGCCATAGGGCATTCGAGTGTTACACTAAACTAAGGAAGGAGGGCAGGAAACCGATTTCATATAATGCCACCCATAGTGATAGTGAATCGGAAGCGGGACCCGATTCCCCCATTGAGCGCAATTTTACTGCGTTCTTGGCTAGTCATGTGAGTGATAGTGAATAATCTTTTGTTGGTGATAACTTAATACATGGCACTTTCAATGCCATTATTTTTTTAATCCTATGAGGTTGATGGTAAAGAGAGTGGAGAAGAGAGTGAAAATGAAGAAGAGGATGAGGCTAGTGAACTTCATGTAGCCTTTCGCGAGTTGTATGCGGAGTCGTTGAAATTAAAAAGGGAAAACTTGAAGTTGGAAGCTAAAATGAGAGAAAGTGACACAACTAGTGATGAAAGTGTTTTAATTGAAGATTTTAAGACATGTGAGAGAACTCTTCAAGAGAAACTTGAGTATGTTGATGTTGAAAGATATACCATTAGAGGATTAATAGAGGATATAAAGAAAGAGCTTATTTAGTTTGAAGAGAGTAGGTGTTTACTTGAGTCTAGAACAGTGGATCTTGAAGGGAAATTGAGAGACTCAAGTTGGGTCAAATTTGATACAGAGTGTAGGTTAGAGAAATTAGATAAAATATTAGGCACCGTCCAAATCAAATATGACATGTGTGGTATTGGCTTAAATAGTCAAAATTCTTTCGCTAATAAAGCCAAAACTATGATTTTGAGAGAATCATCTAGGAACACTAGAAAAGGTCAATTCTTAGGTAATACTTATCACCATGTTTTCACTTACACACATTGTGGTCAGAAGGGTCACCTTAGGAGGTTTTATTTTGACCTTAGAAATGGTCCTAGGAAGTCAAAGGGTAGAGTCCCCAAGGTCACCAAATACCGAGAGCGTCTCGTTTAACTCATGTGGGTTAAGAGATCCGATTTGGAGGCTTTACATGATAGAGTTTATGATTCTCATTTACTTGCTCATGATTCCTCCCATGCTAAATCTAAAGGTTTATTTGTATTAGTTTTGTTTAGATACACTAGCTTTTGCTTTATGATAGACTTTTTCTAGTTGTATTTTTTTTGTCATGTTCTAGTTTATGCTTCATCATATATATTTTGCTAGAATTATAACATGTTTATCTTTGTATTTTATTTTTTTTCCAATTTTTTAGGGTATTATTTGAAAAATACAAAAAGATTTTGTTCGTTTTTTGAGTTATTGTTATTTTTTGTTTGTTTAAAAACTAGAAAAACTCAAAAAGATTTATTTTGTGTATTTTAGTTTTACATATTTTATATGTCACATACTTGTGTTTGAATCTTATATCATTCCCCCGCTTCCATGTGACTAGAATTTTTGGCTATGAATTTCAATTCTTAAAAAGTTCATTTATCATACTTGCATGGAGAAGTCTGATTTAGAGTTGCTTAATGGATTCTCTTTTTATATGCCTCTCATACACATGCACGAGCTCTTTTGAAATTTAACTTCACTCGTATATTTGAGCTAAGTGAGATGTTCTCCAATCAATTTTGTCATCTACATATTTTATGACAATGGAGGATTTGTGCATGTAAGAACCGTTACCCATGAGATTTATTTGAATTAGATAAAAAAAATATACGAGGGTGCATAAAAAGCGCTACGAAGGGAGCAAATATCCTTTGCGTGAAAGCAACCATTTGCAAGGGCCTAAAAAGTGTGGTATTGTAAAAATTAGCCAAGGCCTACATAGTTTAGTTTGGTATGTTCATTCAAAAGAAAATAAAACAATTATCATTTATAAGGGAGTTTGGATGGATATATTAACGGGTTTGCACAATGATAATGTATCCTAGTTATGCTTATTTTGTCATTACTCTATTGGTTTGTAGAATCATCAAAATTCTAGGCTTGTATGCGTTGTTCTTATTTGTTATTTGAGTTTACTTTATCTTATCACGTGAGGCTAAATCAATGTTTGATAAACTTTTTGCAATCAAATAGAACTCCTTGAATATTTTTAAGTGATTGGGCTATAATTCTTTTATCTCTTGTTCACACCCCTTCACTACATTTACCACATGGTTATTTAGACACATTTATGCCATATGAGTGTGGAAAATTTATCGTGTTTTATGTCTTGTTTGGTATTTATACCTAAATATGTGCTTGTGCATCATTGGTATTTTTATTAGTATTTATATATATGGTATCATTAGTTTTTGAGACTTTTTTATACCTAATTCATGTACGCCTCTTGTTGATATATATATATATATATATATATATATATATATATATATATCTTGTTGCGATTTTTCATTGATATCCCATGCTTATATTAGTACATTTTAAGTGGTATCTTTTTTACTATCGCATCATAGTATCTATTAATCTTTGTGTGGATTAGTGGATCTTTTGTTGCCATGTTGCTTTATTATACTTCAAACTTTATACATAATTGCATGGTATACTTTATTTCCAACATACTTATCCCTTATTACATTTAGGGGGAGAATTTTATTTAATTGGGTGAGAAATGGGTTATTTTATGCATGATTACCTTTTTCTATTGCTGAACAAAAAGGGGGAAGAAATGGTATCTAACTCTTTTAATTTGGGGAGATCTAACTTAGGGGAAGGCGTCTTTCTTAGGTAGATCATGTTAGCCAAAGGGGGAGGATTTAATAATGCAAAGCAGGAGGATCTAATAATGGACTTTATTTTGTTATATTCCCTATACGTTTGATGGCGTGTTTAAGGATGCAGGTTTTCATCTTATGCGGCAAAATTTTAAAATCAAGCAAAGCTTCTCAACTACGTGTCAGCCAAGCGTCTGTAATTTTTTATTTTGGGGTAGGATTGTGTCTTTTAGATGAGCTTGATGGCCCATAGAATTTTTTTATTTTGGTTTTGTTCCGGAATAGACAAAGGGGGTGATTTGTAAGGACAAATTTCTAATTGAGTCAATTTGTAAGTGTTGGCTTAATTTCGGAAAAAACTATTTGAGTCGTAGGATAGAAGTTTGTGACCTTCATGCCTATGACGTTTAAGTTGAAGACATAGTGACCAAACATAATTGAAGATATTATCATTGTCGATTTTCATGCCATGTTTAACGTCATTAACCTTTTAATTTTTCCATGGTCTATAAAGGTATGAATGCATACGAGATATATCGGTCCTTGTATTTATTTCATTAGGTGTTTTTTCATACTAAACAAAGTTTAAAATGATTTTTACTTTTTAAAGAAAAATAAATTTTTCTGAAACGTCGTTTGAATGAAATTTGAATCTCGTTCGAACGAGATATCAAACGAGGTCTTCTCTGCAATCTCGTTCGTAGTCTCGTTCGATAAATTTGTTCGAATGACATTCGTTTATGCAATCTTATTCAAACGAGATTCAAAAGTCGTTTGGACGATCGACAGTTTTAAGAAGTTTTTCGACAGTTGTTTTCTTAAAACTTCCCACTACCTACCCACCATTTTTTAAGAGTTCAAGAGTTACTTTTCACATGACTTTTTCCACAATTTCAAGAGCCCTTGAGAGACAAAAACTTTAAACAAAAAGTCCCTTTCGTTTTTGTAAATCACAATGCTTTAATTTCAACACAAAAACTAGTTTACACCCAATGGTTTATTTTGATCCAAGTACCAATATATATATATTGCTTTGAGATAATCATTTTGCCACCGAATTTCATTCTCTACCCCAAAAGGAGATATTTTCCTACAGAGGACTCCGTTTTGTTGATTTATGGTGTACATACGGAGGAGGACTTTGTGTGTTGATAGTAGTTGTACCCCATCGGTGGACTCCGAGACGAAGGGGGATTCCTAAGTTGTCGAGTAGGAGGAGGTGGAGGAATGGAGAAGCGTCAAGGCTTGCGAGGGCGTCACATTGTTGAGTAAGTCTTTTTGTCGTGTCTTTTGTAAAACCATACCTAGTGGACTTGTGGTTGGGCCATCCGAGATTTTTTTCGTTGTGGGTTTTCCTTTTACATCGCGGCGTTGTGGTCTGTTTATTTTTATCTTGCAAATCATCACGTAGATGCATGATTAGGCTTAAAAGGATAAAAATCGATTTAATCACAACATTTGTTTAAATTGGAGCAAATTTAATTTTGGGTCAAGTTTAGTGTAATTTAATTCAAGTGGGCTTTAATTAATTTGGCAAAATTCATGTTTAGATTGTTTGGCCTAATTTCAAACTTGAATCAATTTTGCTTAAGAAAAATTTAGATAATTGTTTGGTTTAATTTCCTTTTAATTTTGAAGAAATTAAAATTTGGGGTGAAATTTAAAATTTGGAATATTGTGTGAACCATCCCCTTTTAAATCAAAATTGGTATTTTTTCAGGAACCTCCATCCCTAACATATTTTTTAGAGATTAATTATGGGAAAAATTTGGTATAAGTTTAATATTTGTACAAGAACTTAGGAAAGGTCGGTAGGTACATAATTAAGGCTCGGTTATTCTTAATGAGGGTAAATTTGGACTTGGACCGATAATGCTTAACCGATTAAGGGACGTGTCGGGAATTTACAATTAGGGTTACAAAGTGAGTGAATGATAACCTAAGACTTAAACTAATAGAATAGAGATATATAAACTATTGAATTAACGTAAGGGATAGTTGGGACCCTTCGGGTAGTGAGTGATGCCCGGATAATATGAAATAAACATTATGTGAGAATTATTTAGTACGTTGAGTATATGATAGAGATAAATACTATGTACGGAAATTATATGTTAGGTTTTATGTATAGCTATGCTGATGATATATATATATATATATATATATATATATATATTAAGGTTATGTGAATACCTATGATGTGATTTGTTATGTGAGTGAACATACCTACGTTGCCGGCTATCACGGGAGGTTCTACGCAGAGGATGATCCCACCTTAGCGATTCTAGCGAGGTCTATATTTGTTCCCCCGAACATAGAACTTAGGGAGGCTTACTATGTGCTTTATATTAGTGGACTGGAATTTCATTTGGGTATGTTAGGTATGTGCGTAGACCAAAGGCTTAGAACTATGTTCGCATCCATTGTGTGTTGTTTGATTAAAGGTTCCAAGAGATATTTTGAACCGATAGTCCCTAATTTAGTATGAGAGGTACACGGATTTGATAACAGTGTACGTATACATCGTGATGGTCATTCCGTGGGATGCTATAGTTTTATATATTATAGTTTGATAAATATATACAAGTGTGGTTATTCTCCTTATGTACGACAGTAGAAAAGATAGATAATGTATATTTAAAATCAACTTAAGTGTAATGAAACTTAATTAATGGTGCTATAATAAAGTGTGATTAACCTACTTATTTATGATGGTAGAAAAGATAGATAGTTATATATCTAAAAGTGACTTCAGTATGGGAAAGTTAATTAAAACGATTCAATAATAATCTGCGGGAAATATTAGTTATTGGTAGTATGGTGGCGTATTAAATAGGTAGTACGGGGGAGTTAAACCTTTTGGGGTTAGTTAGACACGAATGTCTAGTTAGGTTGGTTAGAATATCTAGGTAGGATGCGTTAGGTGTGCACTATAGTTGAGAGGTGAGGAACTCAAGGGAGTGTACGTGGAACTAACGTGTGTATCTAATAACTTCTTTCAAACTGTGATTTAAATGCTTGCTAAATATTTTTCAAACGATTTTGGGATCTGACCCTTGTCAAAATATTTTCCAAAATATTTTAGGTGTCCAGCCACTGGCATGCCAAGCTTGATGGCTCATTCTAGGGATGCGTAGTTACAGCATTCTAGAGGCTTACAAGACTCTATGTAGATGCTAAAGTTATTCATTCCTAGATTAGGATTTCTGATTCAGTATTTCATTTGGGCATCTTGCCCCTTCAGTTCATACATTATTTCAATTTGATTTATCAAACGATATAGTTGCACTCAATTTTATTTCTTTAGACTCATAGTTGGATTTTGTCTTGGTAATCAATGGTTTATTCGAAATTATTTCATTCAGTAATTTATTGTGTGATTGGTTCAGACTATTATCTTGCATGGATGGTTTGGTTATTATTTTTATTCTGTATGTTGTTGTTATAATGAAAGATAAATTTTGGCACAGGCTTAATTTAACATACATGGTTAGTAATTTAAAAAGTTTGCTACAATGATGCTAAGAATGAACCAAATGACATTCCTAGTTATTTTGATAAAGGACTGATCACCCGTTATTAAAATAAGTGGGGTGTCACAGTCCAGAAATTGCACTTACGTCGCGGGAGTTAAAATTTCTCCATTTAAAATCATCCTATGTCCAAGCAGGGACATGTTTAATACTTTTGATATTGTCGTTAGTCATAGTGGGTGGTGTCCACCCTTTTTCACACACAAGCCAAACCCTCTCATCAATAGATTTTCAAACGGACCTCATTCGATCTTTCCAATATACATAATTTGAACCATCAAATATAAAAATTATATTATACAAATTTTCCACGTAAACACAATTTAAGGATCACACAATAAATTAGTATAACCAACTCTGATACCATTTTGAAAAATTAGTATCCAAAAGGAACTTCAAAAAATTCAGGATCACAGAATAATTTAGTGCAACCTGCTCTAATACCAATTTGAGAAGGGGGGTTATACAAATTTACTTGTATCTTAGGCCAAAAAAAAATTCACTATTTACCAAATTATATCTTGATTTAATTTAGTAAATCACGCAATAAAATTATGACGCAAAATTCCAAACCAAATTAGCAAAATATCTTAAGGGTTTGATAAAGACTTTAACTATTCAAATTTTACCTCATAACTATCCAAGGGGTTTATTTAATTTAAGTATTTATCAAACCACCTCATAACTCCTTTGAATGATGTTGTGACAAACGATCTTTAATCTTCCAAATGTCGTCAACTTCTTCTCTTCGAATAGTGAAATTAGTCACGATAGTGTTGTTGATACAAAAATTAGTCAGATGACGTGGACCAATTATATGACAACATGTGTCATCCTACGTGGCAAAAATAAATATTCACCGAACAACTTATAATGCCGAGCTACTTAGCGTACCGAGCTACTCAACATGCAGAGCATCTAGCCAGGAAGATCATACGTCAATTACAGATTCAATGAACATCGGATTCAGTGAACACTCTTATTATGTACAGATGTATATATCTATTAAATAATAACATATCATCTATTCATACTGACAGCTCAAAGGCTATAAATACATTGTAAAACCCTCCATAACGGGGTAATTGATCATTTACGATCATCATCAAGATTAAGGCAAAACACCTAGCAATACAAAATAGTGGACGTAGGCCATTTTCCTAAGGCTGAACCACTTTAAAAATCCTTTGTTTTTTTTCTTATTTTATATTTATCTGTGATTAATTAATTAGATTAAGTCTAGTTTTTACATCAACAGATTGATGCCATCTGTGGGAAATGACTAAACGTAGCGTTTTTCACTAAAACCTTCATTATACATGGCTAAGCTCCCATAATCTAGCAATAGGAACAATGACGGAGTTCCTCCTAACTCGTCTGTTCCTCAAACTGTTAATGAACTCATTAGAATAGTGGTCAGTTTAGCCAGGGGACAAATAGCTATGCAAGATACCATGCGACAACTCATTCAAATTGTTCAAAATGTAATGCCTACCCAATCAGGCCAGCGAAGCGTTCATAGAAACACTCACCTTCCATCTTCGAGATCCAGACATACTCTGTTCCCCCATGTGTCCTTGTTCAGGCATACTGAATCGCGTTATACAGAGAGGTCCAGCGACCCTTCTTATTAGCTAAGGAGGACATCTCCTATAAGAGTCATAGACTCTCATGAACATGTCACTCTCAATCCGAAAAGAACAAGCGCCCCCTGGAGAGGTTGAGTAAAGTCTCCCCCTTTGATCGTTTGGGCCCCAGGAGGAATAAAAATCCTCCTCGAATTGCGTTAAGAAATTCTTAACGACCAAATGATCTAAGGGAAGGTTCTGCCCAATCACGCCCTGTCGCTCGTACAGAGAGATCCCAAGAGGAGAATTATGCGCGATCTGTTGCTCGAGAAAATAGATTAGAGGCTGGAAATGACGCTTGGAAAGGATCCATTCAGAGGTTGGAAGATAGGTTAGGGGAAATGGCTAAGGCCAGAAACCCTCTCCCAAGAACCTTTGTAAAAGGATAACCCTTTACACAAGCAATTATGGATTTTCCCACACCATCGAAGTTTAAGGCTCCTGTAGTTACGCCGAAGTACGATGGAAAGACTGATCTTGTACGCCACATAGAATAGTACCAAGCTGCTGCCAATATCTATGTAGTTCCCGATGATATGAGGTACAGGGCATTCTCAGAACCTATCGCTGGGTCAGCTCAAATATGGTATAATAACCTTCCCCGGGGACAGATTGCTACTTTTCATCAACTGGCAGAGCTATTTATAGGAAATTTCTATTTTGGTACGAAACCAGTCAAGAGGGTAGCACACCTGTTGAGTATAAGGCAGAAAACGGGAGAGAGCACTAGGGATTACATTAATCTTTTCAATAACGAGAAACTTGAGATGATCAATTACGAAGATAAGACAACTATTACAGCTCTGATGAGCGGACTACTACCAAACAAGATGTATTATATTTTGGCCAAAGATTCCCCCAAATCCATGGCAGAATTAATGGCTAAAGCAGCCAAAATAATGAAAGTCGAAGAAGCTACGGCAGCAAAGAAGAATGGTGAGACTAAAACAGAGACTAAAGCTGAGGGCAGGTCGGAGAAGAAAGATCAAAAGCATAATGGGGGAAATAAGCAATCGAAAGGCAAAGAGACGATAGAGCACTTGAGAAAGTATGGGAATTATACTCCCTCAAAGGTGGATATAAACTATATTCTGGAGGAGATTAAGAATAGCGAAGAACTAAATTGGCCGGAGAAATTGAGGGCAACCCCTAAAAGGAGTGATAAGTCCAAGTATTGCGAATTCCACAAAGACCATGGACACACGACCAAGCGGTGCATAGCTATCCAGAATGAGATTGAGGCACTCATTCGACGAGGGAAATTGAGCAGGTTTGTTGATCGCCAGGATGATGGAAAGACCAATGATAGAGCAAGGCAAAGGTTTAATTCTCCTTGTTGAACAAGAGATGACAAGAAGAGAGACCATGAAGGTGATCCAGAGGAAGACCCCGACCTTCCCAAAAAGCCAAGGCAACTAGAACGCGAGGTATTTTCAATCCATTTTGGCTCATTCGAATGTAATGTGATTACAGGTGGAAATGCAGGAGGTGGGGATCATACTGCTAAAAGGAAAGCTTACCTCAATGAGGCCCAAGCTTGCTCCTATATACAATGAATAAATCTCGCGAAAGAGGATCGCTCGAGGAAGGTTAACAAGGATAAACTAGTCATTGGTTTTTCCAAAAGTGATCTGGAAGGTGTCTTGTATCCTCACGACGACCCCTTGGTGATCAAGATGAGGATGAAGGATGTGATCATCTCAAGAGTATTGGTAGATAATGGTAGTTCGGCAGAAATCATGTTCTACCCTTGCTTTGACAGTTTAAACTTGAAACTAGCCCAGTTGGAGCCATATCACAGGCCCCTCCTCGTTTTTACCTGTGAAAAAGTCTTTCCACTTGGGACGATCAAGTTGGACATGCTTATTGGTACCTGGCCTGCTTGAAGAACAGAAAAAGTACACTTTTTCACAAAGGATAAAAATGTTCAATCAGCCTACAACATAATCATGGGAAGGGTAGGCCTGAAAAAGTTCAAAGTAGTGCCATTGACAGTACATCAATGCTTGAAGTTTTTGACCAACTTTGGAGTTAGAATTATGAAGGGCGACCAGAAAGTAAATTGAGAATGCTACTATTCATCTATCGAATAGGAAGAGGTGGAGGAAGCCATGAAGAAGACCACCACTTACTAAGTGGATGAGTCTGAAGATGCATAGATTGAGACATTGGACCCTAGAGATGAGTCAGAGCTCGTGAAGGGTCAGATCATGGAAGCAACGGAGAATGTTATTCTGGACGACGAACGGTCAGAGCGAACAACTCAAATTGGCGCTTCACTAGATCCGTCAATAAAGCGAGAGTTAGTGGCATTTTATAGGCACATAAAGCAAACTTTTGTGTGGAGTCATGAAGAGATGCTTGGGATAGACCCATCCTTCCTCTGCCACGAGCTCAATGTTAATAAGGAGATTAAACCGGTGAAATAACGAAGAAGGGTCTTCAGCCTAAAGAAGAACCAAGTTATTCAGGAGGAAGTCGAGAAACTGTAAAAGGCCTCTTTTATTGAGGATGTCAAATATCTTGATTGGTTAGCCAATTTGGTGATGGTAAAAAAGAAGAATAATAAATGGAGGATGTGCGTAGATTTCACAAATCTCAACAAAGCCTGCCCACAAGATCACTTCCCTCTGCCCCGAATAGACCAGCTGGTAGATGCTACCTCGGGTTATGAGTTACTAAGCTTCATGGATGCTTATTCCGGCTACAACCAGATTAAGATGAAACCAAAAGACAGAGAGACTACTTCTTTTATTACCCAAAGGGGGACATACTGCTACAATGTTATGCCGTTTGGTCTTAAAAATGCAGGTGTTATGTACCTGCGGTTGATGAATAAGATGTTTGAAGAGCAAATCGGCAAAAACATGGAGGTTTATGTCGATGATATGCTGACTAAGAGCAAGAAAGACGATGACCACATAGCTGACCTGAGCCAAACTTTCGATCAGCTGGAGAAATATCAGATGAAGCTGAACCCGACTAAGTGGGTATTTGGCATACGAGAAGGCATATTCCTCGGGTATATTGTGAATCAGCCAGGCATTGAGGCAAATCCTGAGAAGATTAAAGCTTTAATGGAACTACGATCTCCAGCTACGAAGAAGGAGGTGCAAAGCCTCACGGGGCGTGTTACAGCTCTCAACAGGTTTGTCTTACGAGCAACGGACAGATATCTTCTATTCTTCAAAACACTCAGAAAAAACTTTCGAATGGAATAATGAATGTGAGAAAGCACATCAAGAGTTTAAATGATATTTGGGGATACCCCCATTGCTGTCCAGGACGGTGATGGGTGAAAAGTTATATTTGTACTTGGTTGTTTCAGAAAGCGTAGTCAGTTCAGCATTGATAAGAGTAGAGGATGGAGTGCAAAAATTAGTGTATTATACAAGAAAAGTATTCCGAGGAGCAAAGATTAGATATCCAAGGTTAGAGAAGCTGGCATTAGCATCGATTGAGGTAAGAAGGAGGACGAAACCATACTTCCAGGCCCATACCCTAGTGGTATACACCGATATACCACTGAGACAAGCTTTACACAAATCGGAGAAATCCAAAAGATTGATGTATTGGGCGAAGGAACTAGGTGAGTATGATATTGTTTACGAGCCAAGGTCTTCGCTCAAAGGATAGGCAGTGGCAGATTTCATTACGGAGTTCACATACCCAGATACCTCCTACAAACAAGGGTCTAATGAAGAGCAACCCATGGATGTTAGAGGAGCATCAAAGACTATCCCCGATCAACTTCCATTAGCAGATTTATCAGAGGGGATAGTGACCGAGCAATAAGAATCCCCCGATCAAAGCCCAACATGGGGGGATGATAAAAAGAAGTACTAAATATTCCATCAAGGAACATTGTCAGACCAAGAGTTTGATAATGGTATACCTATATGGACTTGGTATGTTGATGGCTCTTCGTGTGCCACAAGCAGCGGAGCAGAAATAATTCTTAACAACCCAAATAGATTGGATATAGAATATGCTCTGCGTTTCCTGTTCAAAGCTTACAACAATGACACTGAATATGAAGCTATGATTGTAGGCCTCAGTTTAGCCAAAACACTGAACGCAGAGCAAATTACGATGTTTAGTGATTCACAACAAATTGTAAATCAGATTCTTGGGTTGTATGCAACGAAGGGAGACTTTATGTCTAGATATCATGCCAAAGCTATGGAGATTGTATCTAGTTTTGTAGAGGTCCAAGTGATCAGAATGCCAAGATTAGAGAATGTGAGGGCTGACGCACTAGCTCGGTTAGCCTTAGCTACTTGCACCGAGCTACGATGAACGATTCCTATTGAGATATTGGCAGATCGGAGCATTGATGAAGATTTGATGGTGAGATTCATCACTTTGGAAACGGGGCCTTCCTGGATGGATCCCATCAGGGCATATATCGAATAAGGAATTTTACCAACTGACCAACTTGTAGCCAAGAGGCTGAGGTTTAAAGTTGCTTGGTATGTATTGAACAATGGAGTTTTGTATAAGAGGGGTATAATAGCAGGTCTACAGAGATGTGTGCACCCATCAGAAGTTAAAGATTTGATAGAAGAAATTCATGAAGGGTCTTGTGGGGCTCATGTGGCAGGACGGACTCTTCTGTAAAGGATAATGATGCAGGGTTACTATTAGCCAACGATGCGAGCTGATTGTACAGCTTATGCCAAGAAATGTGATAAGTGTCAACATTTTTCTACCATTCGAAGAACTCCCCAGGCTTTTTTAACCCCCATCACCTCACCTTAGACATTCGCTATGTGGGGAATAGACTTGGTCAGGCCTCTGCCAATTACCAAAGGATGATTCAAATACCTAGTGGTCGATGTTGATTATTTCACCAAATGGGTAGAAGCTGAACCTCTTATTGACATGGATTATGAAAGGGTTTACCAATTCATTTGAAAGAATATTATTTATAGATATGGTATGTCGCATGCTTTCATCACTGACCATGGTACCCAATTTGATAATGAGGAGTTTGCTGCGTAATGTCACCATTCCAACGTCCAAAAGATCCATTCAGCACTAGGCCATCCCCGGAGCAATGGGAAAATTGAAGTGACGAACAGGACTCTGCTTAACGGGTTGAAGAAATGGTTGGATGATGCGAAAGGGAATTGGATTAATGAGCTACCTTATGTCTTATGGGCTTATCAAACAACACCCCGAACAGCAACTGGGGAGTCTCCCTACATGCTAGCCTTTGGAAGTGAAGCGGTCATACCCGCTGAGATGGGCCTACCTACTCACAGGGTGCTTAATTTCAACTCTTCAGTAAGCGATTTGATGAGATGTTTAGACCTGGACATGCTCGAGGAAGTTAGAGAAGATGTCGCAATCAGGAATGCATCTTACCAGCAATGGACGGCCATGTTTTACAATAAAAGAGTCAAGAAATGTGATCTTAAGGAGGGCGATTATGTGCTGAAGAAAGTGATTCAGAAGCATAATAAGCTGGAAGCCAACTGGCATGGGCCTTATCGTGTAACTGCGGTTGTTCGACATGGAACATACAGAATAGTAAACTTAGAGGGGGAAGAATTCAAAAATGCGTGGAATGCAGAGCACCTGCGCAAATATTATCAGCCATGTAAATTCACATGTATCACAGTATTTCAATATGAATAAAATTGATATTTTCCCTATATTCTATTTATTTCAATTTTTTTGGAGTACTAGTGCTACACAATACGCCAACTACAGTTGGTCGGCATATCAACAACCACCAACTAAGGTTGGTCATCACATCAACAACCACCAACTATGGTTGGTCGGCATATCAGCAACCACCAACTAAGGTTGGTCAGCATCAATAAACTTAACCAACAATATTGGCATAACAATTAGACAAGGCAAGACTTGTTTAATTATGGGTGACCTCAAGGGGCATCCAAAACTAAGCAAGAAGATGGGTGACCTCACGGGGCATCCACTGTCCAGGCACCAAGGAAATCTAGATAAGATTGCTACAACTAAGCAGGACCATGGGATGCAAATTATTCCATTGCTTAGGCACTTATGGGTGACAAGTCACTACAACTAGGCAGAAAATGGAGCAAAGTTCCATTGTCTAGGCAATTAAAACAAAACAGGATAATTTGTCCCTTTATACACATTCATCAAAAGATAATATGATAAGAAAAACATCTTATAAATTATTTCCAAGGAAAGAAAATGGCACAAATATGAACTTTTCTACATTAAATACAATTATTTCCAAGGAAAGAACATTACAAAAGATGAAATTTTCTTCATTCAATACAAATTTCCTATTCTATTAGCCTTTTTCCTTCAGATTTTGGTACAGGCTCCATTCTAGCTGGAGGATCATCTAAAGCATAAGGAGAATTGATGAAATTCATATCTCATAGCATTCTGATGTTGCTCAAACTCGGTCGATCAAGTAGATATTGAGGTCGGGATATCTCAAACTCTTCATGAAGCTGATAATCTGGAGATCAAACACCTAGCAATGGCACGGGCTGGAATCTAACTGACATCCAGTTTAAAGGGAGGATTAGGCAGATCAAGTACTCCAGGCTCATACCAATCCCATAAAGAATTTCCTTGCTCAAGCTTCATCACAGTCAAGCCATTCAACCATTCCTGTTTATATCCCTCGTTATTTTCTTATTTCAACCGAGCATCGAGATGGCATAGAGCTTCATTATATTCCCCCATCCAAAACTCTCTAGGCTATTTGTGAAATTGATAAGTCAATATCTCAAGCTGCTCATGAAGTTTTTTCACCAAGTTCGCTTTACTTTCCAGTGTAGAACTCTGGTTTGAGAGTTAGTCGATAAGATTTTGAATTTTATGGGACATTTCAGCCAAGGCTTGATTTTTTGCTTTCATCTGAGCAGCCTGATTTGCTAAGGCTTGATGAGTACTATTCTCTTCAACACTTCTTCGACCAGCTCTAGCTCTACCCCGCGAGGAGGATATATGTCTGGCTTCTTTCAAAGCCTCCAGTTCTTCTCTCAAAGCAGCATTTTCAGTTTCCAAAAATAAAAAGCCCTCATCATTGACTGGGACCAGAGCTCCCAAAGAAGAAAAGGCAGAAGCTTTGAGTTGTTTCACGTCTTCTCACAGGGCAATATTTTCTTCCTTTAATAACTTGGCAATATTCCTATGTTCCTCAACTTCAAGTTTAAGAACATTCTCTCTCTTTTTATGGGCTGAAAGAAACTTGTCATAACCTCGATCAGCACTCAACTGTTGGTACTTTTTCTCATAACCTTCGTGCAGAAGTGCAGAGGTTTCTTTGTGCTGAAGTTGAAGTTCCTCGGTTATTCCTTGGAGATCTTTAATCAACTCATAATAAGCCATATTATTATCCATAGCCCGATCAAGTAAACACTTTAAATATTGGTATGCATCAATTGCTCGCTTAGAAGCATTAGGTCCAAGGATATCAATTATTTGAGCCTTCGTGAAATCTATATGACCAACTTTGAAGTAATCATTACACTTCTTCATCGACTCTATATCATGAGCTGACAAGAGTTCCATCCTGGCAATAAACTAGCAAGGAAAAGTAAAAATGGATCAACAACGATACAAATCGAGAAAGTAAAGGAGATAACTCAGGATAAATAATGAAGTCCATTTTATTGATCACAAGAAGAGAAAGTACAACCAAAGTTACAATAAAAAAAAGGAAAAAACAACAACAAAGTCAAAGAGCCGAATAAATTTACACCTTCTCCTTATTTCCTATAACATCTTCAGCTGGTCTGGATGAAGGAGTCAGTTGCTCGGAGGGCAGTTGACGTTTCTCGGTAGAAGTTATAGCTTACTGAACTTGCTCGGAGGATTGAGGAAGGGTAGCAGCAGGTTTTTGTTCTACTATTACCATAGAAGATTCATCAGATGTAATTTCATCATCTTCTTCTTCAACAGTAGGAGGAGGGCCATGGGTATGTTCCTGAAACAGTTCAGAATCCTCGATAACATTCAATCTATTCAAAGCTGCTACCCATCCATCTCTTAAGTATATCAAACTTGTATACTCCATCTGGGAAGAGATAGCAAGTAAATCCTTGTTCGATCCTTTGTCCCAGCCAGAACTAAAGGACTTCTTCATAGCAACTTTCCTTTTCGCTCTCTCCAAGGAAGTTTTCTCCTTGATAAGCTCTTCGATAGACTTCACCTTCTCTTCAAGCTCTTTCTTATGCCATTCAGCCTCTTCAAGCTTGGCATTAGCTTCCTTGGAGGCATTCACAGCCTTCTTTCGAGCTGTATCAGCTTGTTGTAGAGCTGACTCAGTAGATTTAATCTTGTTCTCCGAAGTAGCCTTATCCTCTTCATAATTCTGTCGGGATTCCCCTAAAGACTTGGACAACCCAACAAGGTCTTCCTCAACACCACTGGATGAGGTTGAAGCTTTGATGGCTTCATCCTTCTCCACGATATTGTTGAAGTACACCAAAAACTGTAAGAATAAGAAAGCGGCAAATCAGAGCATGAACACAATAATGAAAAATTATAAAGATAAGTATAATGACCACTTACTGATGCAAGAAGTTGGGCTACCACATCGACAACCTTATCCTGAGGAGTTAAAGTTTCAGCAGCTCGATAGTCGGGTAAAGTCCCTGACTTGATCAATTTCTTGGCCAAGTCAGGGGTAAGGACAACTTGAAAACTAGCCCTCGAAGAAGAAATCCTAACTCCAGAAGGTTGGGAAACAGTATCTACAGGCCTCTCTGCAAGACCCCTCCTCAACCTCCTTAAGTGAGCATCCCCAACCAGAGGTGCTGCCCTTTCTTAAATCAAAGGTGCTTCCTCACTATACCAAATCTTCCCATTTGTCAAGGTCATTGACCTTGACAAATCCACCTTGTCAAGGTCAATGACCGTGACATTTCGAGGCGAGATAACTTTTTTTGTCACGGTCGTGTCACGGTCATTGACCTTGACACAAAACTCGCGTTTTGTGTCACGGTCGTGTCAAGGTCAATGACCGTGACATGTTTGTCACGGTTTATAACCGTGATAAAGCCGTGACCCTTTGTAAAAGAATTATCATGGTCATTGACCGTGACACGTCCGTGACGGCCACTGCCACTGCCAAGCAGCATATTTGTACCTGTTATAGAAACGTTGTACCTGTTCCAAACATCATATATCCGAACAAACTAAAGATAATGCAAATATATATTCAAATAAGAAACTATTTAAAAAGAAACAACATCACCATCATTTTATCTCAAATCTACAAACTATTTGCATGGAAAAGAGATTTTGTGCCGCGACGCTCGGGAACACCTCCTTATCCTTCCCTTCTCGTCCGAATAGCCACATAAGTATAGAGCATATGTGGCCTACCCTTAGGGCCACTCCATGTCCCCTGAATTGAAATAAAGTAAAATTAGTATCCGCCCCTCAAATATAGATAAATATAAATCGTAATTGAAATCGAAATCGAAATTGACATATAAATATAAATACATTACCTGTAGTGTCACTCAAACAGCTAACTTGAGCTCATATGGCACCTCTTTCCAACTAATGTACCCCGGGCAATCGTGTCAATTATAATTCTCTTCATATCTAAACACTAAGAAATATCATAATCCTATGGAGGTATGCGTTGCAAATTCCTTCCAACCGTTGTGTAGCCAAAAATCAGCAGTTGAAGTTGTCAACTCCACCTTTGAATGGTCTCCCATGCTTTGCTAGAAGTTCCAAGTGGTGGGGTTGTAAGGACATTTTTGTCCATTATCAATTTGTATGTTGTACGCCGTTACACCGTTGAAGAAACTCAAGATCGCATCTACAACAACGGATCCGAATATCAAAGCATCTTCAACTTCATAGCCTCTGCAAGAATGAACTTGGTAAAATTTTTGTTTTTACGTTCCTTAAAGTTCATATTTAGTATTGGGAAATTTTTATAAAATGTTTTTTATAAAAATAAGAAATAAGTTTTTTCAAGCAAAATGAGGCTTTTAAAAGGATTTTATTTTTCTGGGAAAACCGGACCGGTCCGCCCCTCAACCGGACCGATCCGCTTGCTCGAAGTCCAGTAGACCCCGGACCGAATGCGAACCGATGAAGCCTGAATGATCGAACCGATCCGATCCCAACCGGACCAATCCGCCTCAGGATAAAAGAACCGATCCGGTCTAATCTGACCGATCCGCCCTCAATCCGGACCGGTCCGCCTGGGATAATTACGAGCAGTCCCAGTTTTTGAAAACTCTTTCCTTGGTTTTCTTATTTATACCAACTTCGGGAGAGTTATTTTTAAGACTTTTCAAGACGATATTCAGAGTCCTAAATACTCTAAGTCTTCACCTTTTTGAGTCCCAAGACTCTTTTTGATTCACACCAAAAATCCCAATTACTTTTGTGAATCTTTTGGAACCCTAGAACACAAACTTTGTTGTTGTTCATCTTTGTGGAGAGATCTTTGCAACCGAGGGCTGCGTGTCATTGCCGAGGGAGTCTCTACAAAGTTTTATGACTGCGTGTCATTGAGGAGAGCTGCGGTTCTTTCTTTATTGATTGGGCTGCGAGTCCTTGGAGGGTGCTGCGTGTATTCTCTTGCTGAGTTCAAGACTGCGTGTCTTTGTGGGTTGGCTGCGCGTTGATCCATTGCAGATTTCTCTATGTAATTGTAAGTTGCGGCTTGTATATTCATAGTGAAATAAAGGTTTTACCCGAAAGGGGTATTTTCCTGAATTCTGTGTCTCAGCATATTTTTTGTGTCACATGCTTTATTTATTTATCGGTTGACACACGCACCTTAGATGAATGTTTAGGGGCTGAAATTAAATAAGTGTGCTATATTAGAATGTTGCGAACTTAATCAATTATCACACGTAATTCTTGGCTTTTCAAATTGGTATCAGAGCAGGTTACGCTAATTTATTGCGTATTCCTATTTTCCGCAAAATCGTGTGATATTGATTTTTTTTGAAAAATCAGTTTTGTGAAAATTCGCATTTTTTTTCTATGGAGCACTTATATAATCAGATGCCTATTTTTGATGGGTCTAATTATGCCTATTGGAAAGCTCGTATGAAATCGATTTTAAAATCTATTGACGAGCGGGTTTGGTTGCTTTGCGAAAATGGTTGGACTCCTCCCACGGTTACTGTTAATAACATCACCTCTCTAAAACCCGTGTCAGCCTGGACTGAGGATGATTATAAGTTGTCCAATTTTAACTCCCGTGGTCTGAGTGCTATTTCTGGTGCTATCACTCCTGATGAGTATCGCCGAATCATGACGTGCTCCACGTCTAAGGAGGCTTGGGATGTTTTGAAACTGACACATGAGGGTACGAACGCTGTTAAAGAGTCTAAGTTACAAAATCTGGCCACCCAATTTGAGACTATCACCATGTCTGAGTCCGAACGCTTTGATGAATTTTATGCACGTTTGTCGGACATTGTTAACACTAGTTTTAATTTGGGTGAGGTGATTGATAACACGCGTGTCGTTAAAAAGATTTTGAGATCTCTTCCAAAACGCTTTATTCCTAAAGTCACTGTTTTGAACTCTTTGGGAAATCTGAAATCACTTAAGTTGGAAGAACTTGTAGGAGATCTTCAAACCTATGAGATTGACATGTTTCCTAAAACCATTAAGGCTAAGGATAATGGTATTGCTTTAAAGACTCATTTTAAGAAAAAGAAAGAAAAAGTCTGTGAGTCTGATTCTGAGGAAGATGTTGATTTTGATAATATGGCCTTGTTTGCGAAAAACTTTAAAAAATTTCTCAACATGAAAAGAAATAATTCTTCCAATAAAAAGAATTTTTTTGAGAAAAATAAAAGGAAAGGAAAGGGCAAAGAAAGTGATGAGAGGAATGACTCTGATGAGGAGTGTGAGGAAGATTTAGAGAACATCACCTGTTTTGAATGTGGGGGTAAGGGACATAAGTCGTTTGAGTGTCCTACTTGGCTTAGAAAGAAAGGGAAGAAAGTAGCCATGCTTGCCACACTTAGTGATGATGAGGGAGATGAGTCGGATAAAGATTTAGGACATGGGATGGTTGTCCCCTTTTCTAGTCGTGTAAGCACACCCAGTTTGTCTCACAAAAGTGCACACGAGAGCGATAATAGTGATTCATGTTCTTCAAGTGAGAGTGAAAGTGGAGATGAAAGTGAGCTCCAAAAGGCTTTTAGAGAGTTGTACACCGAGACCTTGAAAACAAAAAGGTATAATAGGGATTTAGGTCGTCGGGTTTTAGATTTGGAGAAAGAGAAGGAGGTTTTGAGAAAGGAGAAGTGTGATTTGGCCGACACGTTGTCTAGTCTGACGACACGTGTATCCCAACTCGAGAGTGATCTCGAACGTGCCAGGGTGGTCAAAGTCAAGTTTGAGAACGCACCTAAGAAGGTTGAAAAGGTGGTTCTTAAGGGTAAAGGTGAGAAGTTAGGAATAAGTCATGACGGTGCTTCTTCTTCCCAATTAGCACCCGAGCCGGTTCTCACTTTAGTGACAGTTTCACATGTGTCTCACCCTAACCCACCTAGGCGTCCCATTCCTTTTAGGAAAGTGCGTCCTAGAGTTTTTGAGAGAGGTGTTCCTAGGCCTATTTATGTTTGCTCACATTGCAAGAGGAGAGGACACCTTAGGGAATTTTGCTTTAAGTTGGGGTATGTGTCACGTTTTGCTTCTACACGTGTTTCTGGCACACATGCACCCACACATGATACTTTACATGCTCCCGGAGACTACATAAGAGAGTTTGCACATTTAGGAGAGCAAGTTAAGTTTTTAGTCAAAACTTCACAAGAACTGATGGAGGTTTTTCATAAGTTGTCACCACCTTTGGAAAACCCCTCTGCACCTAATGATTGAGGTTTGACTTGTTTACTAGCATAGGGTGATTTTCATTATGACATTGTTTGCCTATTGCTAGTATGTATCATTTTGTATATATTTTTTGTTTTTAAAAATTTTGAAAAATACAAAAAGATTTTTTTTGTTGCACCGTTTATGGATGAACACTTTGGATGACCGAGTCACAACATCATTCTATTTTTTCATGTGACTATTTGATAGTGTTTTGAGACAATAGGTCAATTCATCCATGTGCTTTATAATGTTTGGAGTCATTAAGATGTAATTAAGTGTTACTTCCTACATGTTTGACTCATGTTTCCTTTATTGCACACATGCACGGATTTGTTTGATTATTGTGCTTGTCTTATCACATGTTGGTTGGGTGTTTTCACTTCAATCCTGTCCTTAAAATAAACCAAGCGCGATAAATTTTTATAAGGAAATTGTTCATATAAAAACCGTTTTGTGAGTTTGTGTGCTTTGTTTGAAAAACGGGGAAGGGCTGCGAAAGGTTCTTTAGCCTTTGCGAATACTAAGCCACCGTTAAATTGGACCTAAAAAATTGAGGAATTTTATTATCCGAGGTCCAAAGAGGTTAAAAGAGCCCGAAAAAAATTAAAAGGCAATAAAAAGATATTCATGCCAAAATATGGGCCATTTAGGTTTTTGCACCAATTCTCCAAAGTTTGAGAATTTAGATTACCTCTAATAGAAAATATTTATGAGGGAGTTTGGTTGGAGAATTAAAACGGGTTTGCACGTCCTTGAAATTCTTAAAAATGCGCTACATAGTTTTGGACGTTATTGGTGTGTAAATCACTTTGACTTTGATTTGTTGATTTGCATAAGACGATGTCATCTAAATTCAACAATTTTTTCACCTAAGGATACTTTTGATGTTCATTCGTTAGGGGTACACATATGCATCGTGCACATATGATTGATTGAGTTGATTTACCTATCGAATGTGTTCACACCCATTCATTCCATTTCCATGACTTGGTTGTTTGAGTCTAAATCCATGGTGTGATTTTTGTATCATATTTGTTCATATTGGTTTCCTATCTTTGTATGAAAAATTTTGAAATATTCAAAAATAGTTTCTGTTTTTTTTTGTGTACCCTGGCACCCCGATTGTGCTTATTTGATTCATTCTTCTCATTTGTCTATTTGGGGACATCATAAAAAGGGGGAGAAAGAATTATCATTTTATGGGGGAGTTTGAATTTTGGGGAAGTTTTGAGATTTGACTTATGCTTATCATATATTGGTATCTATGTTTATCTCATTTCAAACTCGATATGTCACGTGGTATTTGCTTTGTCTCATGTGTGTAGGTATGAAGATTGAAGATCAATATGTTGCACACCCTGATGAGAAAAGTTTTGAGATTTGATGATTGTTGAAGATCGAAGAACAAACGATGAAGATTTATACCTTTGTATCTTTCCATCTTTAGGGTTCATGGGAGGGTAGATTTGTATAGGTCATAAGTTGATAATTCGGATATTTTTTATGTATGTACCGGCATAGACATAGGGGGGGGATTTGTAAGGACATTTTTGTCCATTATCAATTTGTATGTTGTACGCCGTTACACCGTTGAAGAAACTCAAGATCGCATCTACAACAACGGATCCGAATATCAAAGCATCTTCAACTTCATAGCCTCTGCAAGAATGAACTTGGTAAAATTTTTGTTTTTACGTTCCTTAAAGTTCATATTTAGTATTGGGAAATTTTTATAAAATGTTTTTTATAAAAATAAGAAATAAGTTTTTTCAAGCAAAATGAGGCTTTTAAAAGGATTTTATTTTTCTGGGAAAACCGGACCGGTCCGCCCCTCAACCGGACCGATCCGCTTGCTCGAAGTCCAGTAGACCCCGGACCGAATGCGAACCGATGAAGCCTGAATGATCGAACCGATCCGATCCCAACCGGACCAATCCGCCTCAGGATAAAAGAACCGATCCGGTCTAATCTGACCGATCCGCCCTCAATCCGGACCGGTCCGCCTGGGATAATTACGAGCAGTCCCAGTTTTTGAAAACTCTTTCCTTGGTTTTCTTATTTATACCAACTTCGGGAGAGTTATTTTTAAGACTTTTCAAGACGATATTCAGAGTCCTAAATACTCTAAGTCTTCACCTTTTTGAGTCCCAAGACTCTTTTTGATTCACACCAAAAATCCCAATTACTTTTGTGAATCTTTTGGAACCCTAGAACACAAACTTTGTTGTTGTTCATCTTTGTGGAGAGATCTTTGCAACCGAGGGCTGCGTGTCATTGCCGAGGGAGTCTCTACAAAGTTTTATGACTGCGTGTCATTGAGGAGAGCTGCGGTTCTTTCTTTATTGATTGGGCTGCGAGTCCTTGGAGGGTGCTGCGTGTATTCTCTTGCTGAGTTCAAGACTGCGTGTCTTTGTGGGTTGGCTGCGCGTTGATCCATTGCAGATTTCTCTATGTAATTGTAAGTTGCGGCTTGTATATTCATAGTGAAATAAAGGTTTTACCCGAAAGGGGTATTTTCCTGAATTCTGTGTCTCAGCATATTTTTTGTGTCACATGCTTTATTTATTTATCGGTTGACACACGCACCTTAGATGAATGTTTAGGGGCTGAAATTAAATAAGTGTGCTATATTAGAATGTTGCGAACTTAATCAATTATCACACGTAATTCTTGGCTTTTCAAATTGGTATCAGAGCAGGTTACGCTAATTTATTGCGTATTCCTATTTTCCGCAAAATCGTGTGATATTGATTTTTTTTGAAAAATCAGTTTTGTGAAAATTCGCATTTTTTTTCTATGGAGCACTTATATAATCAGATGCCTATTTTTGATGGGTCTAATTATGCCTATTGGAAAGCTCGTATGAAATCGATTTTAAACAATAGAGGAACCAATTGCATGATCACATGCCAATCGTGGGACTTACACTTATGTAAATCATGAGTAACATAATTCACAATCCTTTGCAAGTTGGACGAAAAAGTAGATGGGCCCTTCAAATTATATATTGTGTCTAGAAGCACCTTCCTTTCCTCACTCGTCAAAGTAAACGCACCAGGGGGAATTATTGTCCTTCCCCTACTATCTTCTTTCAACCATAGTTGTGGTTTAAGTTTTAACGTTTTAAGGTCTTTTAGTGCATTTTCTCCATCCTTCGAATAACTCCCCCCAAGGCAAGTACCCACAATATGTTCAGCGAAGTTCTTCTCTGCATGCATCACATCCTATACATGGCGCACCGGGTTTTTCTTCCAATAAGGCAAGTCAAATAAAATTGACCTCCGAGACCATGCCTTTTTTATCTCAGTTTCATTCCCAGTTGGGGTCTTCTTATGCTTGACATTCTTAAATTTGGGATTCTTACCTGGCATATTTGGGCCACATTCAAAAGATTTACTTTCAATTTCTGAACCCGAAAGTTGTCTCGGCGGTAGCCTATGTTCAACTCCGCCCAATAAAAAATTGGAACCTTTCTCAAATCTGAAACTATGAGCTGGGGGTAAAAACCTCCTGTGGAAATGGTATACATTTTTTAAGCTAGAGGATAGACGAAGAGATTCAGTCTCCTCTCCACAAATAGGACACCCCAAATAACCATGTACTACACATCCGGATAATGTCCCATAAGCTAGAAAATCATGAATTGCCCACATCAACATAGCTTTCAGCGTAAACTCTTCTTTTCTAAAAGAGTCAAATGATTGTACACCCTCTTCCCACAACTCATTTAATTTTTCTACCAAAGGATCCAGGTAGATATCAATGTCTTCACTTGGTGCCTTTGGCCCAGGTATCAATAAAGCCATCATCGAAAATTCAGGTCTCATACACTGTGAAGGAGGGAGGTTGAGTGGGGTTAGGATCACTGTCCATACACTCTGATTGGTGCTTAGATTTACAAATCGATTGAAACCATCTGTTGATATAGCCAAACGAATGTTGCGTTATTCTCGAGCAAAATCGGGATACTCATAATTCATCCTCCGCCAGGCAGTAGAATCAATAGGATGACGCATGATATTACCCCCTACTTCTGCCCTAGCATGCCAAGTCATTGCCTCTGCAATCCATGGTACTGTGAAAAATCGCTTTAATCTAGGCCCAACGGGAAAATATTTCAATACTTTTTGAGGCACTTTTGAGCTTGTGCCTTCCTTACTAGTAGATTGGACATATCTAGGTTCATCGCATACCGGACAACGATCGAGATTTTCATACTCCTTTCGGTATAGTATGCAGTCATACACACAAGCATGAATCGATTTATACTTCATTCCCAAACCTTTCAAACTGTTCTTCATAACAGGATAGCTATTTGGAAGTGTATTCACCTTGGGTAATAAGCCCTTCACCCATTTAAGAATTCCCGTCACGCTATTGCTAGACAAACCGTACTGCGTCTTCAAACTGTGCAAACCAACCATGGCATGTAAAGTTGTTTGATCTTTCTCACAGCCGGAGTATAACGGTTGGGTCGCCTTAAATTTTAAACTTTGGTAGTCATCATCAAGTTTTATCGTGTTATCTTCACGAGCACTTGAATCTTCTACATCATCAGTAACCTCATTCTCCTCAGCTTCATAAACTCCGTACGCATCATCAACTAAATCCTCTAACATATTATGATCTATGTCATCCCCTTCTTCATCTATTCTACTTGTTGAAGGTTGTTGTGAAGGTTGGTCGGGGACAAAAGGAACTTTCAATTCACCGTGAAAACTCCAAAATCGATAACTATCTTGCATACCCGATCTTAACAAATGTAGTTCAACTGTTTTCCACTCAAACACCTTACCATTCTTATACCTAGCACACGGACACGGAAACTCTTCATCATTACGACATCTCTTTGCATATTTCACAAATTCGTTAGCACCTCTGCGAAACACATCCCCCATTCTATTAGTCTCACCCATCCACTCTTTGTATTTCGGATATCCCATCACAACTAAACACCTATTAAAGGTAAACAAAACTTAGATTTATAGTATGTTTTATTTAATTATCCCATCATTTAATTATCCTATTAAAGGGTAAGTGGTCATATCCCATTCAAGAATGCATTTTTCTGTAATATACTTAACAGCTCATGCACATTGTTACGATTTGAAAAAAATTCGCCAGCATATACCCTTAGTTCTCCAAGTACACGACGTAGATTGGCAGGTGTGAGTGTTATTTCAATTGGGCAATTAAAATAACAGTCACACTTGTCAATCTAGTATGTACCCAGAGAACATTAAGATACGACTGCAGAACTTCCTCCAAAATGAACAACTTTAAGCCAATAAGAATATTATACAGAAATGATACAGTCCCAAACTGTCCAAACGGGACAATTCGAGAGATCTCATTACAGGGGTAATGACTCTCGAACGGGTCTAAGGGCTATTGAATGCGTACGCATAAGAACTAGAATGCTAGTATCTATGCGCACTATGTTTCAAATAAATTCATTACTGTAAAATAAATGTTATTAGTACAGATAAAAAAAATGTTAATAGTACACATTTTAACTTAAAATATTATGGCAAGTTGAATGATGGTGTGCTAACCCTCAAAAAAGTTTGATTATATATACATGTGTGCAACATATATATATATATATATATATATATATATATATATATATATATATATATGAGGTGTTTTAAGCAATTTTAATATTACTTTTTATGTTTTATGAATTTATATACCACGGGTAAATTATTTCAATAACTTATTATTTTGTTGTAAATTTATTATAAATCTTTACTCTAATTAAATTTAGAGGTCGTAATTTAAGTGTGTTATACAAGAACTTATACAAAACCATATATAATTATACAAATCTTTACTCTAATTAAATTCAATTCATCATATATTACTGAAATCGAGATAAAACCCTAAGCCAAAATTAGTCAACACCCACCCACTGCCCCCCTCCACCACCCCCTCCCCCACCACACACCACCACCACACACACACACACACCCCACCCCACCCCACCCCCTGCCCCCTCCACCACCCCCTCCCCCCCTCCACCACTACCTCCCCCACCACACACCACCACACACACCCCCACCCCCCACCCACCCCACCCCCTATCCCCCTCCACCACCGCCCTGCCCCCACACTGCCCCACCCCACCCCTGCCCCCTCCACCACCCCCTCCCCCACCCTGCCCCACCCCGCACCTCCCTGCCCCCACACTGCCCCACCCCACCCCTGCCCCCCTCCACCATCCCCTCCCCTACCCTGCCCCACCCCGCCCCACCCTGCCCCACCCCCCACACACGCACACACATACACACATAAATATACACACAAATATATATATAAATGGAAGAGAGAGAGAGAGAGAGAAATTGGATCTGAAAGTAAAGAGAGAGAGAGAGAGAGAGCAGCGTCGAGAGAGAGAGAGAGAGAGAGAGAGAGGGAGGGAGGGAACGGTGGGAGGGAAAAAAGAAGGGGGAAAGGGTTTTTGCTGGAAAAGTTGTCACGGTCGTGTCAAGGTCAAGGACCGTGACAATTAGTTGTCACGGTCGTGTCAAGGTCAATGACCGTGACATAAAACGCGTGTTTTTTTGTCACGGTCAATGACCTTGACAAGGCTGGCCGGCTGAAAGGTGACAATTTGCCCATTTTGGTGTAGTGCCTCTTTTGGGACAACAGCTTTAATCAAATGCGTTGCCTCTTTAGGGGCAGCAGGGGGCTTCTTGCTCATATATTTGGTAGGAACAATCCCTTTAGCTGGGACATCGCTTTTGTTTTTCTTTGCCCCCTTAGTACCAAGGGAAGACTTGGCGAAGAACTCAAGAACTTTCCTCTTCTTCATCAAATCAGTAATAAGGGTACCCAAATCAGAAGAAGATTCTTCTATGTGTGCTCAAGATGTTGCTACTTAATCATGATCAATTACCATAGGAGGAGCCAGAGGAGGAGAAATAAAAGATGAAGTGGAGTTTTTGTATCTCAGCAAATAAGAAACAGACCTCACGTGCTCCCCGTTGATGGACCGGTGCAAACCCCAGATGAGTGTCAATTTTTTTATATTTATATCGCTCTCTTTTGGAGGTTTCGTTTTACTATCAACTACATCAAACAAAAAATGAGTGCCACTGACACATTTTATCAAATATAAAGAGAGCTAAATTGAAAAAATTAAAAACAACCTATCCCATTTCCATAAAGTGGACATCTAGGACCTTGGAAAATATCATTTCCTTTTAACGAGAGGTGTTGCCAATTTTTCATCACAACCCCATGATCAAAATAATCCCTATTAGCATCGGGAAGATTGGCCACTAAAGCTCTATTGGAAAACTTAGTTTTTAAATAAAAAGTAGTGTCGCTGGTAACCCATTTATAACAATACATAATTTTAGGAATTCCTAAGTGAGTTCCATGTATTTGATTCAACCTATATACGCCATTAACTACCCTCCATGTATTTGGAGATACTCTTACAGGAACAATATCAAAATATTGACAAAACTCCAAATACAGAGGATTCAACGGAAAAGAAAAACCACACTCCGCTAAAAAATGGAGGGAAACCAGTGTCCCTTAGCTAAAGAAAATAAATCAGAATGGCAAGGAGGATCCTCTAGAATAACCTAAGAGGGAATTGCAAAATCATCCCGGAACTTATCCAAGGATTCGACAAGATAAACCATGATGGATAAAGCAAAGAAAGAAGAAGGAAAAAGTTCTTACAGAAAACTGAGAAATTTGCTAAGGCGGATGACAGAAAGAACGACAGTATAAGGATAGAGCGAGAAGACAAAGAGTTTAGAAGTTTGGAAGTTAAAAGTAGAAGATGATTTTATTGCTTTTAAATGCCATGCATCGGGAAGCGAGAAAAGAAATGATTACTAGAAAAGACGATTGCATTTTCGGCGGCTAAATGATTAAAAGGACGCAAATATCCAAACGTCTGTTAAAGATTCAAAATATTTACAAGCTTTCCATTTCGCGCTCAAATGACAAGACTAAAGAGAAAAATTCCTAAGTGTTGGAGATCTGTAATCTAATAAGACTGGGTAGAACACGTCCGAGCAACTTCTGGGCATAATGCTCCACACTCTCATATCCAACCTCAACTGTGAAACATTGGGGGCTTCTGTTGATACAAAAATTAGTCAGATAACGTGGACCAATTATTTGACAACACGTGTCATCCTACTTGGAAATAACATATATTCACCGAACAACTTATAATACCGAGATACTTAGTGTAGTGAGCTACTTAGCATCCCAAGCTACTTCGCGTACCGAGCGAATCAATGTGCAGAGCATCTAGCCAGGAAGATCAAACGTCAATTACAGATTCAATGAATATCGGATTCAGTGAACATTCTTATTATGTACAAATGTATATGTCTATTAAATAACAGCATATCGTCTATTCATACTGACAGCCCAAAGGCTATAAATACATTGTAACACCCTCTATAACGGGGTAATTGATCATTTACGATCATCATCAAGATTAAGGCAAAACACCCAGCAATACAAAATAGTGGACACAGGCCATTTTCCTAAGGCTGAACCACTTTAAAAATCCTTTGTCTTTTTTCTTTTTTCATATTTATCTGTGATTAATTAATTAGATTAAGTCTAGTTTTTTACATCAACAAGTGTAGTGGGCGTATTGGGATAAGATAAATAAAATTAAAATGAGAAATTATAAATTCGGCTCTTACACCAACCTCTTTCCTCCATCTCCATCCACTTTGTTGCGCACGAACGAGGCGTTACAAGATAAAAATCACGAATACCTCCCCAGAGGAGTCGCCAAATGTAATAAAGTAGTTTAATCCAGGAAAATGCTGGATTTTGGTATGTTATTGACTTGAGAAAATTCAACTGTGCCAACATATCGGTCATAGTAGGAATCAAAGTTAGCATAGTTAATGGGTTCATACTATTCGCCAAAAAAATCATTGTGGTGGTTCTTAAAGAGGTGTGAGGTGGTAGGCTCGAGAAATGTTTTTATCTTAACTCTATGTACATGTTTTCTACCACGATAATGGTCGAAAGATGGAGTTATTATGTCTCTTCATCCTATGACTCTTGAGAGAGAGAGTCCTCTCCTCCACAAAGCTCCCCATCAAATGTAAGGAAGTAAGGCCTATTTAGAGTAAGACCCAAACTAAGTGGGCTGCCACATGTCAAAAAGATTATGGAGACATGTGTCAGAAAACCCGTGATGACACATGTCCTAATTTGAATGGCGTGCATCCAATAATATATGTTGCACCCCAAATACTAGAATATCATCTGGTTGATGCGTAAATAGTATATAAATACACACAATATGGTGACGCCCATAATAATATCTGAGTCGCGTAAACATATGTGGTATTATGGACTTTTATCAAGATTAATTATTTTAAATTTGATTTAATAATTTAAATGCAAGGCTTATCATGAAGCCTCTCCTATACTTTCCCCCTCGTACACATAGTTGACGTGTCAATGCTTGGATGAAAACATATCGGCTGTGTGTATGAAACAGTTGGAGTTGGTTTTTATATGTTCGGTCAACCTGTGAATCACGGGTATTAATCTCACATCTCATTTCAATTTGATGATATATGTCGATCTCATATCTCGTATTTCATACTATGATCTCATGGGCTATTCTGATAGATCTCATGTCTCATATGTATATGGTTCTCCTCTCCTCGATAACGGTGATAAACTCCCACTACAGTACTGTCTCACACACCAACTTAAAGATGGAAAGAATCTTCCTATGAACCTATGTGCACTCTATCATCCTATAGCACACCCAAATATCTTTTCTCCACTACTGTGACATCAAACCATATATGGTCCCCGTGAAATCTAACAAACCACCATTAGCAAAAGCCCCACGTGACCTCTCCAAAGTAGATAACTATGGCGGAATAGGTGCAATCATTTATGACTCTGGATGTTGGGGTTGCTAAAATTGCTACAAAATGGCAGACATGCCTGTTGTGAATGCCTTAGTAATGATTACATTATACTCAAATAGTACTAGCTATGGTTCCTTATGTAGTGGTTGTTGGTCTGACCCAGTCTCCCGGCTGGCATCTTTGGTAGTAGTCGTCCATCCTCTTTAACCTCGAGTGGTTGCCATCTGAAAGTAAATTATTGAGAAAAGTTATAAGAAAGGAGCACTAATGAATAGTATGAATCATCGTAATCATAGGTCTCCAAACATCAAATAACGCAACGCAATAACTTAACGAACATAATACAAATCTTAAGGACATTTGAACCCAGTTGCTCTGATACCAACTATAACACCCTATTTTCCTTGTGCAATTAACCTGGATGACACATAAACGATAAGGCACGCTAATGAATTTATATCATTATGATCATCAATGATAAATAAAAATGACCCTAAATAAAAACATCCATGACATAAATTATAATACCAACAACACTATAAATAATTGAACTGAATAAAATAAATCTCCAATAAAACTTAATCCACTAATACGAGTTTCCAAAATCAAAAGTCTCTCAGTGAAAGTAAATTTAACTCCTAAATACAAAATAGCTACTAGAGTAACAGTGAAATAAAATTAATGTGTACATTAAGGATGATGAACTGAATCTCTGATAACTATAAATATGACTTCTCATTCGTGTTGCTCCTGTAATAATAATAATAATAATAATAATAATAATAATAATAGTAATCTCTATAGTACTATAAAATGCTTTACAAGTATTTAGTATCCCTTCTCAAGAGAGCTATCCACATAAACAAGTCTATACAGCTCTATCCACGTCTGAGGAGATATCTCCTCATTCTCAATTAAATTCCCTTTTCTATTCCTTTACCCTAGAAACTAAAATGTTTCCTTTTCCCACACGAATATTGTTTCGTTTCCACCATAAAAGCAAACATCACTCTCCTTTATGCCACTTTGTATCTGTGTGAGGTTGTGAATGGTGGAAATCTTTAAGGATTAGTTAATTATCTCCCCTTTCCCTTCAAGGGGTATTTCATTCGGATCTTGCAAATAAGCCTGGTACTACCGTTGCCTTGACCCCTAAATCAAACCTTTCTATTCTCTCTCTCTTTCTTTCTTATTTTTTATTCTCTATTGCGCTTTTGATTTTGCGAATGATGTTAACTGAAGGTAATGGACAATTTGGACATTCACCCCATAGACGTGAGTATGAATTTTGTGCATAATTGCAGGTGTGAGTCTATGGGAAACAGTTCTAACGCTAGGGGTTTGTAAATTCATTATGTTTAAGAAGCCACAGGAGGATGGGAAATCAGAGACAATTGGAAGGAAGAGTTCTAGAAATTGTAAGGCATGTCGCTTGGTGATTGGCTTTCCTGTGCTTGGATTCCATATTGGATGTGGTTTGTAGAGGTTTTTCATAGGAGCTTTAGTGTTGAATGTCTGATTTTGGGTGTTTTTAGCGTATGGGTTATGAATTTTGATGTTGGTAAAGGTTGAAGACTTCTGAGCTTGCGCAGTCCATTCCATTAAGGTTACGAAAATCCCTATCTCCTCCTGATTTTATATCTATGTTTTTTTGTTAATTAAGGGCCTGTTTGGTTGTCCCCAAAATTGTAAATTAGCCAATTTAAAATGGAATCATTCATGAATTGCATTATTATTACTGTTTGGTTACAAGAATGAACAAATTCAAAAATGAACCAATTCATGTTGATTCACAAAAACTTAAATTAGTTCATTTCACCAAAAGCTTGAAATTGCACAATTTATAATTACACCATGAATCTTAAATGCACCACTCCCATAAAATACTCTCACCATACTACTCTCTCTCTCTCTCTCTCTCTCTACACACACACACACACACACATCAAAAAGTAAATAACTCCATTTTCTTTTCCAAACACACCACAAATTAGATTTAAACTCATTTAAAATTAATACATCAACAATCTATTCATTTCAAATTGAACAATTTATAAAATTAAATAATTTACACAACCAAACGGGCCCTAATTGTTTGAAGAAATACTTAACTGATTTTTCATTTGTCTTGGCAACTGTCAATTCTTGGAAAAAAATGGCAGCTCACATAAGAGGTCTCGACTCTTGAGTGCCTCTAACATCCCCATAAAGCAACACAAAAATATAAAAAAGAACATCAGAGGCCACCCCTGTTCTATTCGTAATTTTGCATATATATTTTATTTCCTTTTTTTGTTGTTGGTTTCCTTCTTTTTATTTAAATTATGAGATTCTTTGTTCTGTTTGTTCTCTTTTTAGAGAATGGAGAACACAAACACTATTGTATGTGTATGTTGTCTCATTTAATAGTTTGTGCACACACACACACACACACACACACACACACACGTATATATATATATATATATATTATATAGTTTTTTTGGGTCCCATTTCTTTTTTCTGTGAAATATTAGTTGGGAAGAATATTGCCAGATTCAACAATGTCCCATTTTTAGCTGTGGTATCATAAAAAAAATGTTGCTAATGCTAGGTCGAATTGGTACCCTCAATTTTTACATATTGTAACATATTAATTGAGGGTACCATATTGTTTAATCAATTTATCTACTTGGATATTGAGGCTATTTTTTAAATTATGCAGATTGCTAAAAAATTGTAGATCAACATGGGAACAATGGAGCCTAGTAAGAACTATAATTTTGAGTATGTTTTCAATTTTTTTGAGATTAAATTATTGAATTATAAAATTTGAATTGATTTGTGTTCTTTGAGGTTTAATTTATGATATATTATGCGATAAAGTTTTGAGATCTTCAATATTCTATTTGGTTGTTAGTACTAATGTGATGTATGGAATTTGTTTAACTATCGTAGCATTAGCTATCTTTGTGAAAAATATCCACATGTCAACAAAACTTTAAACCCTAATAAAACTTTGAAAACCTTCCTCTCCAGCCTTACCCCATTTGCCCATTCATCTACTCCTTTTTTTTTTTTTTTGCTTCAGTTAGAATTTAAAACTACAACCTTCTATTGGCTCAAACTATGTCTCTTTATGTTCTTCTAACCCTTTCCCTTTTTAGAGCCTAATATTCATAATCATTGATTCTTTGAGAGTTTTGGTTTCAATATATCTGTAGTTAACTCAACTGAATCGATGATTTCACAGGCTACTTTTTGTTTTAAAAAATAAGTCATGTGTTGAAAACCATTAATTTGTTTGATAAATTCTTCAGATTCTTGAAGCATTTACCTATGAAGTATATTTCTAATACTAACTTGATATGTTTAGTTGTCTAGAAACAAATTTAGTAATAATTTCTAGCGTGATTTCTTTGATTGATCTGCTTTAGTAAGTTAATGGTATTATTGTATTTTGTGCTTTCTTCACCAATACACCATTTTTCGGACAAGCTTCCTCTCTTTGAAATGGCAAAAATATATTTGCAATTTGGTTATCTGCTAATGATAATGGTTTTTTTTCTCTTTGATGGTTCATAGAATAGTGGCTTGTCGTTGTCACCAATCTTCTTCTACGTGCAGTGGTTGTTCTATGGGTTGTGTTCGGGATTATCATTTGGGAGGATTAGTTTTAAGCAATTTTGAAAACTCAGAGGAGGTCAAGGATAAGAATGACGATTCACAATATGACTAAATTTATTATAGAAAACATAGAGATGTTCCAAGCCCCGGTGTTCATCACTAAAGTGAGTATAATATATTTTGTAACTATTTTCTTCATTTATATTTCCCTTTTAGGAGTTATATTTTCCACCTCACCATCTTCTCATAATGTTGATAATTTCAAAACTATTTGATGTAAATTGAGACTTGGAATGGGCTCCAAAACCAGATTTTATTTCAAACTGTTAGTCCGAATCATGTGTAGATCTCTTTACTCTGTAACAAAAAAGTGATCTTTTTATTATGACCTTAAACAAAGTCATTTGTCCATCATGTATACTACACAAAATAATTTATATTTTATTTGAACTCAGAAATGCATATAACATTCATTTTAATAAGAAAATGGAATTCATATCTGTAGTGTTATTATTATTATTTTCTTATTTATTTACTATGTTTTGGGGTGGGGTGGGGTGGGGTGGGGGCGGGGGTGTAGAACGTGTTCATTTGTGATTTAGAATTTATTTAACAAAATGTGTCAACCAATATAAAATCAAGTTGCTAAATCAGACTCATCTTTGGCATATAGCCCTCTTGATTTAAACAAGAATCTTACTGAGATATTTGGGAATCTTATCAATATATATAGATGTGAATTTCTTTGGCAAATACACTTTTGTTTCTCCAGCCTTAATAGTTTATGTGTTTTCTTTTTTACGAACCTGTGCTAATAATAGGTAATTTTTTCTGTGATAGCATTGGGCGATAATCGGAGGTCTTTTAGCTACTAAGGCTAATTCGATTATAGAAAAGTTACCGTTCAAAATTAAAATCGTGGAGCAGGTCAAACACTTATCATCAATTGGAAAATCAATGCAGGATAATGTAAGTGAACAAGTTAATGTTCAACATTAGTTGCCTTGATTGAATAGCTAGATTAATTATCTAACTCTCCTTTACATTAGAAGTAAAGAGAGGAATTGGATTTACTCAATCTAATATTTTTGAATCCTTTGCATAAGAGATTTAATCTAATTTTTAAATCATTTTGCTATTACACAATTTGAAAAATATTAATTTAGAGTGAATTTTTTCCTTTTATATACCTTGATAACAGATGCCAGTGTTCTTTGAATCTAGATTCAAGAGATAGTGACTACTCGGATGCTATCCAAGTTGGATCACTTTGAGGAACATGGGGATAGGGGGTGAAGGTTGAGCATGTATTGCACTTGTATTTGTTTATAAAAACATTTATCCATACATAATTTTTCACGGTAGCATAGAAAAGAGTGGATCCATTAAATGGGAGCCAATTTTTGTTGAGGTTGTTTAAAACAAGCTAACATGTCAGGCTTAAGAATTTTGATAGGAAATGTAGGTGGAGTCTTAGTTTTTGTATCACACCTTCTATCTGCTGATAATGAAAAAGTTGGCGATGATCAATTGTGGTTCTTGCGATTGTTTTAAGACTATCTTTGATCTTAAATTGAACATGAGGAGGAGTGAACTTATCTCAGTACGTTATATGTAATGTGTACTGCCACGGGGACTTAGCTGACACCATTCGATGCTTACTAGGCCATTTTCTATCTATTTATCTGGGATTACCCGTTGGTGCAAGCTTCAAATTTAAGATCATTTAGGACACCATTTTGGACAAATGGTTAGGAGTGTTGGCTAGGTGAAAGACAATGTGGGAGCTAGCCCTTCTTGAGAATACACTTATTATTTTATTAACATATTACCTTTCCATCTTGGTGCTTCCATTCTATATTAATAATAAGCTTGATAGGTACATGAGGGTTTTGTTTGTGAGTTATAAATGTTTGTTATGATCTAATAATATTTTATGCTAGAGGAACTCATATATTGGCACTCATTAGGCCCAAAAGTTTGATATTCTTTAAGGCTTGTGTGTTTATTTTTTTACATTGTATTTTTTATAATTAACTTTTTAAGGCTCTCCTTTACATGGGTTATTTATTTTTTTCTCTCATTCAATGAAAAGTATCTTACATTTTTTTAATAACAACCCACAGGTGAAACTAAGTATGTATATTCAAAAAATTATTATAATTTAAGGTGTGCTACCTTGCCATTGAAATGGTAATTGTTTTTCAAAAAATATGTATATTTTTAACCACGCGTACACAATTGTCTCGCTAGTGCATCGCGCAGGTTTACAACTAGTCATAATAATATTACCCGGGGGAAAAGGTTTTATAGATTTGGGTCGGTGACTTGAAGTTTCAAGAAACATTATGTTGCTTAATAATATAAAATGCGAGTCATCACCCACCGGCGCTCATACAAAATATACCTCACCACTAATCTATTTTGAAACAATTCTAAATTAATCTCGCCTAATCCATACCATAATATACTAAGGCATATAATGCACAAAGTAATAAATAAAAAGCCCTAGAGGTTATCCGTCTCCTATATCTTAACCCTCCCTAAGTTTTATGTGTGGGATGTCTCGTAAGCGAAATCCAAACAAGGAACCATGGATACACTACTTCTTAGCTTAGTTAGTTATGATCCATTGGTGCAAGACTCCACATATAACAACGCAATATCTAGACCTGGCAAAATGGGGCACGACATGATAATACAACACGAATCAACACGAAGTTATAAGTTCATGGGTGGACCCTTAATGATTTTGGGTCATATTAATGTCAATCCGATAAGACACGATAATTAACTATTCGAGTTAGTGTTGACGCCCTTCATTTGTTAATAACCATTAAGACCTAATAATTTATGCAAATAAGATATATTGTTAGGACTTATAAAGAGTTTTTCTAGTTTATGTTAATTAGTTCATAAAATTTTTTATTAAATGAGAGAGTTAGTAATGTCAATGAATTATGGATCTAATTGTGTTAAAAAAAAGAGCTAATATGTCAACTTGTATGTGATTTAAAATAAACCATTATCTTAATGGATAATAATAGGTCAACACACACAACACGACAAGATAACGGGTCAGGTTTGAAAATGATTTTTTCACAAAATAAAAATGTCACTCGTTTCGACACGAACCTAATAAGACCCGAATACAATAAAAATTGATAGGAAAAAGACTTAACACGGTCCGTTTCTAGGTCTAGTAATATCCATACAAACCAAGAATCCTTTATGAGGTAACTACCAACGATCCCATACCCAAATGTCCTAAACTCTTGAAAGAACTGGACTACATGTATGTGACGTCTCATAAGAGAAATCCAAACAAAGAGCTCCCCAATACACTTATATATATATTTGAACTGTTTGTTAGAGATAGTGGTAAGATTCTCCTTAAGAAAATACCCAAATCTAATATATGTCTATACAATCTACTATGAATATAATCTATCGAACTAGTCGAACCACCCATTCTGAATCGACCCCACAAATAGTAATCACACAACTCTTAATGTCTTTTTTAAAAGCAGGTAGGCTAAACACAATTTTCCAACGATAAGGAGATATCCCAACTCAGACCCTATCTATAATCCGTATAAAGAGTGTCACTACTCTAAAAAAATCCATCACAAAGTGTATACCATAATCATCAATTGATAACCATTCTCGATGTAGTGTAACATATTAACTAGTTACTTACATCTCCATTAATTACGTTACACATACAAATATATTTCCAAATTATCCTTATAGCTATAACCGAGTCCCATGTATACCTATACTCATATACAAATAAATATACCAACTTTACCATAACGACCGTAGCACATACACCAAAATGTTAAACTACCCTTAAGCCCACCCTCTAAGTATTTAGCATTAACATATTTACATCGTCATCACAACCGGACTAAATGTTCATATATATATATATATACACACACACACACACACACACACACACACACACACACAACTCTTCATCCAAAATGAGTAAAACACAAAACCAAATCCAAATGACCAACCCACACCCAACCTCTAGGGTCGGACCAATCCGGGTCTGGGTCGAATCGATCTAACAGGTCCAGTAGCATAAGCTTCGCTTTGTTGTACTTTTATACCATCCCCAAAGTTCTTCAAATTCATCCTAAGATTTTTATAGCCACTAAAACCCAATCTTTTATGAATTTTAACCACATATTGGTGTCTATAACTAGTTTCCTAAAAGATTAACATGATTCTAACATAATTAAGAGCTAAATTGTAAATCTTTACATTCAAACCCTTGTTTAACCTTCTTCATGTATTGGGCCAAATTATCATGCGCTTAACATCAGTTCTATCATTAAAAATATGATTACGCGTTAATTAATATTCAAACAATAAGAAGAATCATATTTACAACATATGATGATTCAAAACATATAAATCAATAGTTTCTTACAATATAATCATTCAACCTTAAGTTAGTCATGTGTTTAACTAAAACATGGGTGTAATCGATTATTCGATTCGAGTATACATTAAGAACAAAATTATAAATTGTCTCATTAATGAATTGCTCGATTTACAAATTGATCCATTTATTGTGTTTCGTTTACTAATGAAATGATCCATTCATTGCCCCATTTTTGCTCATGTGTAAAATTTAAAATTGCATCATTTCACAAAAAATATGAAATGCATTCATTTGAAATAGGGGTTGCATATAGTTCATGCATCTCTCTCTCTTTCCCTCCCTTACCTCCTTCCCCCCTCCCCCTCCCCCTCCCCCTCCCCCTCTTAATATGTTTTTATATTTTTTTCTCATGCAACCTTAACATCAATTTTAGATTGCCAAACAGTGCATAAAATTGAATTTAAACTCATTTCAAATCCACTTATTCAAAATTCACTAATTCACAGTGAACCGATTTACATAATCAAACAATTTGCGCAACCAAACAAGTACTAAATAACTTTAAAACCAGATTATACAATTCAAAATCAGATTTTAAAAACTAATAAGATATTCTTACATGATTTATCATACCCAACGATGAAAGTCGTACAGTGATTACACCAATAAGAGAAGCAAGATAGTATTTCTTAACTTTTATGAAGCTTGATCTTTCATTAGTTCCTCTCGAATATTCTTCCTAATCTTCCAAATTTTACCTCTTGATGCTTGGGTTTTAATTATGACGTATTATGATGTCTAACGAGGGATATAAATCTATTTAAAATTCTAAGCCCGTAGATCTACTATAAGACCACTTTTGGACCCCAAAATAAGCACAAAATATTAGTCGGATACTCTTAAAAGTTTGCCCAAAGGTGTACCCACCCTCAGGATCCAATTTGCCATATTAAAAATACCATTATAGAACAATATACACCCCTGGTTCCCATCCAAATACATCAACCCGAAATATTAAATTAATAATAATCGGGTTAATTTACTTTGTGAGTCATTAACAGATTATTTAAAATTCTCATTTTATATTTTGATTAATAGTCTAAACTAATTAAACCTAAAAAAATTACTCGTTAATTCACCCGAGTAAGTATTAATTAATAATGAAATAGTCATTTTTAAATTTTCAAAAATATGGGGCATTACATCAAGTTTACTGGTAGAATCAAAACTTAAATCCTATCAATGGGGTATCACAATCCAAGAACTTTCTTGGAAGTCGATTCCTCCGTATTATGATCTCATACCTATTTAAACAATAATTTCCCAATTTACAAAAATATAAATCTAATGAAATTGAATCACATCCATAATAATCAAAGAAACAATTGTCCAAGCATTTCAATCCTCATAACCCTCATGACTAAGAACCTACAAACCCTTTGCAAACTAGTGAGATTATGCAAGTCTAATCTGGTCATCACTTAGAACTACATCTCACTTGTGGTCCTATTCAATCAATTCCTAATGTACCAGTAACAATCCTCTTTGAACCATATGAATAGTTCCTGAAGCATCAGACATGTTCCCATAGTTTAATATACACTACGAAGATTACACTCACAGTTTTACTAATAGGATGTAAATTCCCAATCTAGGTTATGAATAGTTTAATTGTACTCGTACCCAAATTTTGATCTCCCATGATGAAGCTAAACCCAACTTACCAGAATTCCTGGTAAGTTCAATTGATCGGCATTGCATACAGTATATTTAAGAATAAATATAAGGCATTCTCACAAACATGATTTTCATTTCAAATGAACCTGGCAATCCTTTATTTGAAAATAAATGCCATATATGGTTTTCATAATAAAAACCAACAAACCTTGACTCTGTATAAATTTTCAAAAGGTTAAAGAATTAAAAAACAAACCACCAATATTTCTATTCTTATCACACCTCTATTGTCGTATGTAACCTATTACAGTCAAAATCAATCCAAGTGTGAAATTAGTTAACTAAATAAGTGAATTAATTAATAGAGATTAAAATGAATTGTTCCAATTTGTATTAATGAATATCTCATTCGAATAAATTATCCTCGTGGCATTTAAAATGGCCCATATTATGATTTTTGCTTAATTGAAATGATTGTTGTGAACATTTCCACTATTGTTTTCCATACACTCAAATCCTTCCATCATATACATTATCATGAAAAAGTTATATACATAATGTATTATTACAGTCAATCCCATAAATTGATAACATGCATTTACATCCATTCACATTAATTCTAAATATAAACTCATTTTTTACTTATCGTTCTTTCATAGCTACCGACTATTCGAGAATGAATATATATTAGAATGCATATGATATGATGTTCGTTTGAAGAGTGATGGATTCCTTGTTGTCCCGTGAAAAAATCTTCATCTGCATAAGGATAACCATAATGTTGAATAACTTTTCCATGATATGGATAAAGTATTCATCCACATTAAGTTAATATCACCATACACATAAGATTACTTTGATGCCACATGTTAAGGATTATGTGTATTAATTGAATCAAATAATTATATATATTTGAAAAATCATTAGATGTTTTAGGACTAGTCATATTCAATGTACATGTTCTCCAACACACCCATATATTTTATTTAATATCCCCATACAATTATCTTGAGGTGAACTACTCTAGTAGTTATCCATAACATAAGCTAGCTCGAAGAAGATATATTCTTCAAATTTACTTCTAGCTAGGAAAGATTTATATAAAAAGGAATTGAGTAGTGAAGACCTCATGATCATTATTGATGTCTAAAAATGGACTAAATCCATATTTATAATCACATATAAAAATATAATAAGTAACTCATATCCCACACACAAGAGAAAAGATTTTTAAAGTGGCTCAGCTGTAAAATAGCCTACGAGTAGGGTTTACAATAGCTCAATATCGTGTGCCTATGAGTGATTCAAGTTGTTCCTCCAGCCGAGGGAGTATATTGTATTTATAAAAGTGTAAAATCCTAGAGATGGAGTGCCTTTATATCAACAGTCGTTTACATATGTGTACAGTAAATGAAACTCTTGGAATTTAGTGTTGGTTGGTATTCCATCCGAGTAACTATTGGTATTCCTATTGGCTAGCCTTATGGAGTTGGTTGGCATATTAGCCGACTAAGTATCTATAAAACCGATCAAGGTGGCGGGTCTTCCATGTAGGAGAACTAGTGTACATTCATCACTGGTCTACGTGGGAGTGTAATTTTTACATATAACAAAACCCCCAACACTCGATACTTGATGCTTGATTGAAAGTATAGAGTATTTAGCTCATGAAGTTACTCGGCGTACTGTTTTGAATGTTTCGTCAGAAGCCAACCTCCCATACTTGTAAAATTTTCCACTAGCACTCCTCGATAATGGCATTTTTATAAATAATTCAAACTTTTTTTAACCACTAAAGGATACAATAGTCTTTTGACGCTTCGGGAGGTGTGAAGCCTACGGTAAATGTACAGTTCATTCAGTTAATCATTTCATTCCCATTTATCCTGGCAACGTATAAATGGGCACAAAGTTTCCCTCCTTCCTTTTACCTCAAATTTTCTGAACTTAGCATTTTCTTCGTCTTCCAGCTTTTTCTATGCAATCGTTTGCTTCCATTTTCCTTCAGTCTTTACAATCATCTCTTGTAATCGTCTTAGGTCCCCTGTAAGCCTTATTTTCCCCTTTCTCTATTTTATCATCTCTTTCTCTATTTCAACCATGGTTTACATCGTAGATGAGAGTTCATTAGATGAGTTTAGAGAGAAAAGAAAAATCCTAGCTTGGGTAGATTTAGAGATAGTCCAGGGTCCCATAAATGTGTATTCACTTCCTAAGGGTTATTGGATCCCTATGTTGTTCATTGATAAGTGTGGTATTACGTTTCCACCAAACCCTTTTTTTTCTTCAGTTTTGTCAATATTTTTATGTATTTCCTTCCAGAGTAGCACCCAACACTTATAGAATTATAAATGGTGTAAATATATTGAACGAACTCTATAGGACCCATATTAGGATTCTAGAGTTGATGTATTGTTATAAGTGGGGTACTGTTGGAGCAAGTACATATAATTTTAAAACGGGGAAGGTCAATAGGGCTTTAGTTGTAAATCTACCAGATTCTAATAAGGACTATTGGGATTATGGTGTAGTTGTAAAGAACTGGCAACATGCTCCCCTCCCCACTGGAGTACCTTAAACTGATCCCAAATGTCTTTTTTCAGGACGTGGCATATGTTGTAATTATGTTAATTGTTTTTCTCCGTGTGTTATGCATTTCTAATGTTTGTCGACTAACTTTGTTGTCTATTTTTAATGAAGAGAAAAGCAAGAAGAGGTGTCCCAAAGAAGGGGAAATTAACCTTGAAGAGCTGAAGTTCATGTGGGGGCTTAACCAGAGAGTGGGAGAAGATCCTCGATCAACTTCTTTGTTGTTAAAGTATAAAGTTCTATTACATCTTTTGTCACCCGACCAACACGCGTGCTGCCTCAAATTGCCATAAATTTAGAAGAATATCGTGTACCTACTTCCTCAACCACTGAATCTACTAGTGCTGCATTCAAACAAAAGGGGGAACTTCCTCCTCATTTCAGTCTTTTGATATGTCTCAGATACCCCTCTCTCCATCCACAAATATGACTAAGAGGAACATGCCCAGCTTGATGGGTGGGCCTTTATCTCTTAACCCCAAAACTGCTGATACTGGTAAGAAGCCAGTTGAAAAGAAGTCTCAGTCCAATAACAAGAGGCCTATTGGTGCTGATAAAAAAATAGGCTCAGAAAACACAAGTCGACTAGCAAAGGTTGGCTACAAAGAAGACTGCTAACTAATAAGAGTTGGTAAGAACGATCCAGGCTGACCATGACAATGAGTCATCCTATATTGCTATTAACCCTAGACTAGCCAAGGGCTTGATTAAGTCAGGGACACATCCTAATGATGAGGTTGCATCTTCCCCTATGCCCAAGTCTAGTCTTACTGAAAAGGCGTGTGATACCTTGTATTTTTAAAAGATTTTATTTTAATTATGGGATTAATTAATTAAAATGGGAAATTTTTCTATAATTAATTCGGATGTAAGTAAATAATTACTAACGTGATGAGAGTTAGTATTTATTGGCAATAATTATGTTGAAGATCACTTAGTGAGTAAATTAATACATGATTATGAATATATTATAATTATCATGTGAAAAATACGACAATTATAGTACGCTTAGTTGGGACGCGCGTGTGAGTCGTGTCAGGACTTAAATGAGGAATTAATATTTAATTTTTTTTGTTATTAGGATGCCCATTTTGAGTACCCCAATGTGTCCAAAAGGGTCGAGATAGTCAGAAAAGTCTACTCGGGGGTTTAGTTTGGAGTCCGGGGCAACTTTAGACCAACTCTAGCTTCGAACGCAAATTCAGGCTCTAGTTCGTTGGAAGTTTCATTTGAACGAGATTTTCCCCAACTTCTAACAAGATTTTAGAAGTTCAATTTTTTTAGCGGACGAGTTAAAACCTTACAAGGTTGATTCGAGTGAGAGAAAATGACCTACGTTATTCTTGAGTGACTTCATTTCACAGTCTAGTGGTGAGATGATTGTGTAACTACTAAGGGAATACGATGGAATAAGAGGGCCTTATGGAATACATATGATAGAGAGATTAATTGTACGGATAGAGTAACGTGAGTATTAGAGATAATAACACTACATATAAATTTGCAGATTTGGGTTGCGTGAATACTTAATGATTATTATAGGTTATGTGCATATACCTATTGATTGGATTATTATGTGTATAAAATACCTACGCTGCTTGCTATCGAGTGGAGGTTGCACGTTATGGACGATCGTATCTTGAGGAGCCTTAGGGGGGATTTTGATTCATATTACTAGAACATAGAACCTAGGTACGGGCTATCAGTGAGAACGATAGTGTTAATGGTCATATGGGTGCGTAGGTATGTGCATAACCCCTCGGCTTGGAACTATGTTCGCCTCCAACATGTTTGTTTATTTTGATGGTTCATGAGAGATTAAACCTATAGTCCTTCATGTAATGGGTAATGTGTCGGGACATGATAACAGAGTATGCATTGCACCAGGGGGGCCTTAACCCAGGGGTGCTGGAATAGTACATATATAGAGAGAGAAATAAATGTATACATGTTACTTATTCTACTGTGCGTGTTTAGTAGATATGGAATTTACGATATTTAAAAATATTCTTAGTGAGAAAAAGGAATACCTATGAGAATAACAGTTGTGTATATGAGTAACTATCCTTAAACATATGGTAGTACGGAATACAAGTGATATGGGTAAATGCATGAGATTATTGGTGTGATAATGGTCATCTTCGTGCTAGCTAGGTGGGGTAGCATGGCTAGGATGGGTTACATATACGCATTAGATGTGCACAATAGATGAGAGGTGAGTATCTCAAGTGAGAGTGCAAAAATCTAACATGTACATAATATGTGCTATTGTTTTCATTTAAGCACTTGCTGATTTTTAAACTGTTTTCAAATCGGGTTCTGACCCGTTTATTGAAAATCTATTTTCTTTTGTCAAATTATTTTAGGTGCCCAGCCACACGGACACCAATTATAGGAGTTCCATTCATTTGACAAGATGTAGCTGTTGTGGAAGTTACAGGACTTGGTAGTAGGCGCCTCAATGACTTTCATTTCTTCATCTTGAGTTATCTACTTCAGTTAGGGCATGTAGCCCCTTTTTCATATTCAGACAGTTTGAGATTTTCGATTTATTTATTTACTCGTTTCAGTTGTTGGTTTATTTTGTTAGATTATTGTATTGGATATGTAGGCTGGAGGTGTTTACTCCAGTCACATTTATTATTCAGTCATTTTATTCCATATGTGATTAGTTTCAATGGGGTATGTTTAATAATTGGTTAATTTGATTTTTTTTGTTAATTAAAGACAAAATTTATCTTCAACCTTTTTAAATATTAGGTGGTTAGTGTTTATAATAAAGTTTTCGACAATGATGCATATTTTGAACCAACTCGATATTCTGATTTAATTTAATAAAGAACTGATCACCTGGTATGTAATTAGGCGGGGTGTCACATGTGGTATTAGAGCATCAGGTTCTAAAGTCTTTTAGGATCTGTGCGGCTTATGACGTTTCAGCTAAGTGTTCTTTGATATAGATCCCTATTATAGGATTGTTGTATTCCTCTACGCATACGACTTACGTTCTCCCGCTATTAAGAATAATTGATGTGATGCATATACGGGTTCTGGTGGGCCTGGTACACCAAAAAATATGGGACAACCGGTAAAGGACCATTGGAAGGACATCGAGAGGAGAGGCTCAGTAAGCCATGGAGTATTCGGGGAATGATGATCGCAGTAGAAGTCACCTAAATTGTTGTCTAGATAAATGATTAAAGGATATGCACTCGGGGACAATAACTTCCCAAACACTGTGTTAGATAACAGTAGTGCAAATTTAGACTCACCCAGTGTAGTCGACAAAGGAGAGAGTCGGAGTAACTCTTTCGAAGAATCACCTATAGGATTTGAAGAAAAGATAAAGTGTGATGGGCCAATGGAAAAAGATAATCCAAAGGCAATAGTGTAGGGTGGAGTGCAGTGACACTCAGACTTTAATTTCGGACGAAATTTTTAGCTCATAGGAGCATCATAGAGCGATGATAGACAGTCGCCGCATATAAAGTAGTATATATGGAGTTAAATGAGAGATTCGGTGCAGTTCGACCGTAAGATCTTCCATCTATTATTCAGACAGAGATGGGAATGGGATTACGAACTTATCACAAGTAGGCCACGTAGAGACCGACCGTGAAAGATAAGTTAACGTGGTTAACAAACTTTGTAGCCAAAGAGACATGATACAGATAATAACAAGGGCCCGTAAGTTAATAATGGACTCATGGGTAAAATACCTAAGCATGACTGGGAGATATGGCTAAGGTGACTAGTGTCGGTGTTGTCAAAGCCATACGTTTACAAGAGTACATCAACGCTTCCAGGAGAAGGGAGCCAAGAGTATTGAAGGATATAATCATAGAGCAACACTAAACTTAACGGTACAAATGAGTTACCACTAGAGGGTATACCCGATAGGGGACCCACTTAAAAGCTTTAGATCATTTAAATTCTTACCCAGTGATGGTAGAATCAATCAGGGCCATCAAAGCTAACAACAAGTTCCGTAAGGACCAACATGGCAAAAGGGACAACGAGGGTAGCAATCGGAGTTAAGACTAACAAGTCCGAGAGGGGGACACACCGACATGGCCCACGTGGCCAGAAATAGAGGATTGGCACATGAAGGTGTCCTACGGGTGATGAGTAGGACAATCGGCACTAAACTGATACACGACGAGAAAGTGAGAATAGTCGGACTGGGAAAGTAAATGAAAAACGATGCCAGTGGATCATAGAAATAGCATGAGAGAAATGTGACACCCCGACTAATTAAATACCGGGTAGCTACTCCTTTATTCAAATTAATACAAAATGTCAAGTTGGCTCAGTTCATAGCATCACTGTCGAAAATATTTATTTCAACTATTACTAGCCACCTAATATTTAAAAAGTGAGTTGTCAAATTTTATTAAATTAAATTAACATGCAACCAATTAAAATTATGAGCTAAATGATACTACCATCACATCACAGTCACATCAAGATAATAATGGAGTAATAAAATGAGTCTAGAGTAACACTCCTCTGAATAATCCCAAATAATGGATAAAACTAAATACAACATTTGAATAATAAATAAATTAACTCCAAAACTGAAATGAAACTGAGTATGATAAAACTGTCTCTAAAAGAAAAGGGGCGACATGCCCTAACATGTGAATAAGTCTGAAATGGAATAAAAATAGAATGTGGAGGCGTCTATTATCAAAATCCTGTAACTTCCACAGCAGGGACAACACGTCACTGAAATGGAACTCCTAAGCTTGGCGTCCCTGTGGCTGGGCACCTAAAAGGTTTTTCAAGAAAAGAGATTTGAAAGCAAACGGGTCAGAGCCCGATGTGAAAACAATTTAAAAATATAGAAAGTGTTTAATTGCATTAAACACTGAATATAAAGTACATGTTAGTTTCGCGCTCTCACATAAGTTTCTCACCTCTCAACTAATGTGCACGCTTAACGTATATCCATAATCCATCCTAGTTATGCCGCTAACTAACTAGTCTATACTACAACCCGTCCTCACATGATAATATAGGGGTTTGTTCAAGACATTCCAATCTAACTTATGTGATTCTACCTTTTCATTTCTCAGATTAATTTGTATTAAATCATATAGAAAATTCTCAATTTTAACTTTACTCAAAGTGTCGTAACTATTCACACACATTAATTAGGATATTCACCCACATTAACAAGGAGCATGTTATCATCACCCATATATAAATTTTAACATAATATTATACTTGGGGCACCCCTAGGCTAAGCTGCGGTGCACACATACTCTGCTATCGAATCCTGGTACATCACGTACATAAGGACTACGTATTCCGAATCTCTCAGGAACCGTTTTAATAAGCAAAATCACACATATTAGAGGCGAACATAGTTCACATACCCATGGGACACGCACATACCTACGCTCCCATGGTCAGCTAACTTATCAACTCACAAATAAGTCATTCACAACCCTATGTCCTTAAGGTACCAATCTAAATCCCGCCGTAGGCACACAAAGATTAGATGGCCCTATTCCGAAAGCCGACCTCCCGTGATAGCAAGTATGGTAGGTATGTCATATACATACAAATCCATTTACTAAGCATTCACACAACTTAGATACTTTATAATATTATTAAAGGTATGTTCTCAATCCTTATACCATAAATCCAATTAGTACATTTTTATACTTCCGGATAGTTATATAATATAGTCCACCAACACATCTCACGTCGTAGTTTCAAGTACTTAAAACCTAACTTATAAAGGTTACTAAGTCTCCTATTAATCCCACACTTTAATCCAATACTCTTAAGGTCCATATTTCTGCCCCAAACCTTATTTTATCAAACTATATAGGTTAACTCATTTAATCTCATTTTTCTAATAATCCCTCACTTGTCGATCCTTATTAGATTTAACATAAATCCCAAATTGAATTATAATAATAATTCGGGTCTCATAATCATGCCTACTGGTCTTCCTCAAATCTAAGAGTGTTCACAAAGTCCCCACCAATAAGTTTTTCTAGAGTCTAGTTCGTTAAAATTCAACAAGGAAAAATATAACAATTTCTGGGAAGGTCGATCGATCGACCTATGAATGTCGATCGATCGATGGTTGTAGATCGATCGACCTATGAATGTCGATCGATCGATTGCACCAGATGGGCTACGGACTGCTTCATTTTTCAGTCCCAGATTTGTCCCAAAACTCCATTACAAGGTATGTGACTCTAATCAAAGGTTATAGGATCATTATACAACCTAAATACATTATTTTTAACGTCCCAAAACCATTAAATCATCAACAATTAGCTTTACATGGATCAAATCTTCATAAAAATCCTAGTTTTCTATTTTCTTCAAGAACTATGATATAAATCTTCAAAAATCCATTTTTAATTCATCAAAGGTTATGGTTTGGGTACGGAATTTCGTCCAGAACTAATCTACATGCAATTCCTAACCAAGGTTTAGAGTTCTACATCAAATATAATGGGTTTTCATCATCTTTCAAGGCAACTATCAATTTCTACACTAATCATAGAAGAAATATTCGTTGAAGCTATTGAAATCAAATCACTTGCCTTAAGTTTGATGTTCAGAATCGTTAATGGTGTCCAGGGGCTGGTTCTTTCCTTCTTTCCGGTCACAATTCCATCAAAATTGGCGGTGGTGTGTGGTGGCTAGGGTTTGGAAACCTCTTGCAACTTCTCCTCTAACTCACATAGCCCGTTATTCCCTTTTTGGCTGATAATGGCCATAATGGAATTTCCAATAACAATTAAATAAATCCTCAAATTCGTTGGTCTTTTTTTCTTAAATTTTAAAATGACCAAAATACCCTCCCGGGTTATCGGTTTGGCCTAAAAATGCCCTGGGACCCAAACAAAACCCCCGGCTAGTGTTTTCTGACTATCTTGGCCCCTCTGGACACGTTGGTGCACTCAAAATGACCATAGGGTCGATAGAATTATAATTTATTTTTAATCTAATTAAATTAATTCCTGATGCGACTAACACGCGCGTCCCAACTTAATTTCCCAGATTGTCGTATTTATGACTCGCGACAATTTTAATTATTTTCATAATCATATATTACCATATATGCTCACTAATACTCAATATTATCATCATAATCAAATACCAACTCACGTCTCGCTAGTATCTAAATCCGGATTAATTTCCAATCAATTCCCATTTAATTTAATTAATCCCATTAAACAAAATCAGTAAAATTACGGGGTATTACATACTTTCCCCTAATAATAGAATTTCGTCCCGAAATTCAGAAAATAAAGTATACCTGGCAAGAATAACAGTGGATAATGCTCCGCATCTCATCCTCGCGCTCCCAAGTGGACTCCTCGCCATTATGATGCCGCCACTGAACACGTACTAACTGTACTATCTTCGACCTCAGTTTCCTCTCGCCTAGGTCTAGAATAGCAATCGATCCCTCCTCATAGGAACTATCAGGCTGTAGATTGATGTCCTCTAAAGCAATGTGGGTATGAGCCAAATCATCCCTAAGATATCTCCTTAGCGAGGGAATATCGAACACATCATGGATCCTATACAGGTGTTCCGGTAACCCATGTCTGTACGCAACTGGCCCAATTCTCTCGATGATAGGGAATGGCCCCACATATCTAGGTGCTAATTTCCCTTTCTTCCCGAAATGCATAATCCCCTTCATCGTACATACTCTGAGTAGAACCTGGTCCCCCACCTTCAATTCTCTGAAGAATCTCTTGGCATCAGCATAACTCTTATGTCGGTCCTGATTTACTCGAATACGGCTCCATATCATCTCTATTCTCTTCGAAGTATCCTGAATCACCTTCGGTCCAAGGAGTTTGCTATCCCCCACCTCTAGCCAACATGCCGGGGAACGACAAGGTCTACCGTATAACGCCTCGAATGGAGCCATGCCAATTGTGAACTCATAAGAGTTATTATAGGCAAACTCCACCAGTGGAAGTTAATGATTCCAACCACCTCCAAAGTCTAGGAAGCACATTCGCAACATGTCTTCTAACATCTGATTCGTCCGCTCGATCTGCCCATCTGTCTGCGGGGGATATGTTGTACTCAGCCGCAACTCTGTACCCATGGTTTCCTTGAAACTCTCCCAAAATTGCGAAACAAATATCTTATCTCGGTCTGACACAATATTGAGAGGCACCCCGTGGAGTCTCACTATCTTCGCTATGAAAATCTGGGCATACTATCCCGTAGTGTAGTCTGTCCGAGCCAGTAGAAAATGATCAACTTTGGTCAATCGATCCACGATTACCCATATGGAGTCGTGACCCCTCTGCGATGTAGGTAACTCTATGATGAAGTCCATGGAAATGCTCTCACATTTCCATATAGGAACCTCCAATGGCTATAGAAGTCCCGTCGGTCTCTGATGGTCCACCTTTACTAGCTGACAAGTGGCATATTTAGAAACGAACTCGGTAATATCTCTCTTCATCCCGCTCCACCAGTACTGTCGCCTCATATCCTGGTACATCTTATCCGCACCAGGATGTACCGCGAATCGTGCGACTCTGTCATTACCTCGTGTCGCGAGTCTTCCCCCTCCGGAACAACCAATCTCCCATTGAAGTGTAAGCCCTCGTCTAAACTAATGGGATAGGACTCGGCTCCCTCTACCAATAATCGGACTATCTGCTCCTGACAGATCGAGTCATTTGCCTGGGCCTGTATCACTCTCGTAACGATTTGTGGCGTGACTGTCATCACTAACATGAATGATTGAGCTATTGCGTCCTGGTGTCCTAACTCCTGCCACTATGCTCTCCACACCCCGGCCACCTCACCTACTGGCCTATGGCTCAATGCGTCTGCTACCATGTTAGCCTTCCTTGGGTGATGTTGGATATCAAACTGATAAACCTTCACAAACTCAAGCCACCTATGTTGACGCATGTTCATCTCTTTCTGCGTGAAGAGGTACTTTAAGGACTTATGGTCCGTGTATAAATGAAATTTCTCCCCCAGGGGATAATGTCTCCATATCTGACGGGAAAATACTACTGTCGCTAACTCCAAGTCATGGGTGGGGTAATTCTTCTCGTGAGACCTAAGCTTACGGGAAGCATAAGTTATAGCCTAACCCTCCTGTTGTAGTACACCCCCAAGTTCTAGTAAGGACGCATCGGTGTAGACTAGATACTCAACTCTTGGTCTAGGAAATGCTAACACTGGTGTTGAGGTCAACTTGTCCTTCAACTCGTCGAATGCCAACTGGCAGGTATCGCTCAAGATAGATGGCACACTCTTCCGAGTCAGATGTGTCAAAGGGCCCACTATCTTAGAGAACCCCCGAATAAACCTCCTGTAGTAACCTGTTAGGCCCAAGAAACTACGTATCTCAGTCGGTGTCGTGGGATGTCCCCACTCCCCCACCGCTGATACCTTCCCCAGATCAACAGATATCCCCCTGTCCGAAATGATATGCCCCAAAAGCTGAACCTCCTTCAGTCAAAACCCACACTTCTCGTATTTTGCATACAACTCGTTCTGACGCAGCGTATGCAAAATTGCCTCAAGTGATAGGAATGATCCTCCTCTATCTGGGAGTAAACTAGAATGTCATCTATGAAGACGATGACGAACTGGTATAGGAACTCTCTGAACACCCTATTCATCAAGTCCATAAACATGGCTGGGGCATTGGTTAGGCTAAAAGGCATAACCCAAAATTCGTAGGAACCATATCTTGTCAAGAAGGCAGTCTTCGAGACGTTCTATTCCCTGATTCCCTGATTCGAGACGTTCTATATCCCGATCTCAAGTCAATCCTTGAGAAGAAAGAAGACCCCCTCAACTAGTCGAATAAGTCATCGATTCGGGGCAAAGGATACTTATTCCATATCATGACTTTATTCAATTCTCGATAATCGCCACACAACCGTAATTGTCTATCCCTTTTCTCTTTACAAACAACATGGGAGCCCCCTAAGGCGAGGTGCTCCTCCAGATGGAGATTTGAACCAAATGCTGCCCCGTCTGGACTTGTAACTCCGAAGGTTCGATAGGGTTAGGCTCATTCAGCCTAATAGTTGTAGCTATAATCCTCTTTGTCGTTTTGATTCACTCACGAGGTAAGACATTCGACAACACTTAAGTTATCATTTTCTTTATAGATGGCAACTAGGGTACTAATTCGTGTACTAAAGGCCACTTATTCTCATCTCCCGACGTTTACTAGGTTTCATGCATGGGATGTCTCGCAAAGCGAAATCCAAACAAGGAACACCCCTGATACACTACTAACTAGCATTGTTGGTTAATGAGATTTGGGGCCTTCAGTATCTGACTTGTGTCCCTTATCATTACTTGTTGCTAAGAAATTAACTTACCTCCTCTCATGACACGTGAGGCTACACTCAACACATTTCTCCTATTATCTTGGCGTCAGACTCTAATATAACTATGGGATATTCCCCACGCTCAAAACTATTTTAACAAATCTTGAATTTCCTTAATAGACATACCTACCCACCGGAATTAAATATAACCAGACGACGTACTTTATGAAGTCTTTATATGCCACCATATAAAAATATATAAATAGAAATATGGCCTTGCTCCACTCAAGTGACACTTAGTACAATTTTTAATGAACGCTATAAAATCACTATAATGGTCTATTAACACTCAAACCGTTGTAACTAATTCAAAACATAACAGGATAAGAATGCATTTTACACTCACGTTTCTTAATGTATAGTAATAAACAGTAACACATCTACGTTATTCAAGATTTCCATTTTATCTTAAAGGATAAAATTAATAATGAAGTATCGTACCTCCAAACGCATGTGGTAGTTACGGTATCAACGGCATAACCGCATATCGGGCATTATATACGCATCCATATTGTACTCCATGATGTTGTTGTGGTGCCTGCGATGTTGGGGTAACTATCCAGGCTTCCTTATGTTGGGTATCCTGCCCTGGCACTTTATCTGGTTATGGGCAGTCCCTCCACCTGTGACCCTGTTGTTCGTACTTATGACATTGACCCTGAAACCCTTCCATTTTCATGCCTTGTTGTCCTTGTCGATTGGGATGAGGTTTGTCACCAGCCGAAACTGGGCAGGCCAGACGGGTATGGCCATTTAGTCCACATTTAAAACACCTCTTGGTGGTATCCCTCTTCCCTTGGCTTTGTTGGCTCTGGCGGGTTTGGCTCTTCCCTCCATTTCCATTGCCCTTATGTCCTTGACGACTCTGAGGCACTTGTTGTTATGGCTATGTTTTCCTTTTATTGCTAACTTTAGCAACGTCATGTTGATCAACTTCTCTCGTTCTTTTGCCGCCTACAAGCTGCACACTGCTACTTTGGTACTGCAATATTACGGTAGTCACTGCTTGTGCCATGATGTTCACTATCTTAGTGATTTATGTTCTTTTTTGATGTACCTAGGGTACTCGTTGGTCTTAACCCACATTTGTTCCCTCGGTAGTGTTGGTCTGTTCCTCCCTCATGAGCGACATCTGAAATTTCAAATGAATTATATAAGTCCATTGACCATACATAACATTGTAGCAGAAGAACGTAGTCTACAAAATGTAATCAATGAGTACAACAGTCCTAATAATAGGGCTCTATATCAAAAGACGCTACGCGGAAACATAACAAGCCGTACAGATCATAAGGAAGCTAGAACCTGATGCTCTGATACCACCTGTGACACCCCGACTAATTAAATACCGGGTAGCTACTCCTTTATTCAAATTAATACAAAATGTCAAGTTGTCTCAGTTCATAGCATCACTGTCGAAAATATTTATTTAAATAATTACTAGCCACCTAATATTTAAAAAGTGAGTTGTCAAATTTTATTAAATTAAATTAACATGCAACCAATTAAAATTATTAGCTAAATGATACTACCATCACATCAAGATAATAATGTAATAATAAAATGAGTCTGGAGTAACACTCCTCTGAATAATCCCAAATAATGGATAAAACTAAATACAACATCTGAATAATAAATAAATTAACTCCAAAACTGAAATGAAACAGAGTATGATAAAAGTGTCTCTAAAAGAAAATGGGCGACATGACCTAACAAGTGAATAAGTCTGAAATGGAATCAAAATAGAATGTGGAGGCGTCTATCATCAAAATCCTGTAACTTCCATAGCAACTACAATACGTCACTGAAATGGAACTCCTAAGCTTGGCGTCCCTGTGGCTGGGCACCTAAAAGGTTTTTCAAGAAAATATATTTGAAAGCAAACGGGTCAGAACCGGATGTGAAAACAGTTTAAAAATATAGCAAGTGTTTAATTGCATTAAACAATGAATATAAAGTACATGTTAGTTTCGCTCTCTCACATGAGTTTCTCACCTCTCAACTAATGTGCACGCTTAACGTATATCCATAATCCATCCTAACTATGCCGCTAACTAACTAGTCTATACTGCAACCCGTCCTCACATGATAATATAGGGGTTTGTTCAAGACATTCCAATCTAACTTATGTGATTCTACCTTTTCATTTCTCAGATTAATTTATATTAAATCATATAGAAAATTCTCAATTTTAACTTTACTCAAAGTGTCGCAACTATTCACACACATTAATAAGAATATTCACCCACATTAACAAGGAGCCTGTTATCATCACCCATATATAAATTTTAACATAATATTATACTTGGGGCACCCCTAGGCTAAGCTGCGGTGCACACATACCCTGCTATCAAATCCCGAAACATCACGTGCATAAGGACTACGTATTCCGAATCTCTCAGGAACCGTTTTAATAAGCAAAATCACACATATTAGAGGCGAACATAGTTCACATACCCATGGGTCACGCACATACCTACGCTCCCAGTGTCAGCTGACTTATCAACTCACAAATAAGTCATTCACAGTCCTATGTCCTTAAGGTACCAATCTAAATCCCCCCGTAGGCACACAAAGATTAGATGGCCCTGTTCTGAAAGCTGACCTCCCGTGATAGCAAGTATAGTAGGTATGTCATACAGATATAAATCCATTTACTAAGCATTCACACAACTTAGATGGTTTATAATATTATTAAAGGTATGTTCTCAATCCTGATACCATCAATCCAATTAGTACATTTTTATACTTCCGGATAGTTATATAATATAGTCCACCGACACATCTCACGTCGTAGTTTCAAGTACTTAAAACCTAACTCATAAAGGTTACTAAGTCTCCTATTAATCCCACACATTAATCCACTACTTTTAAGGTCCATATTTCTGCCCCAAACCTTATTTTATCAAACTACATAGGTTAACTCATTTAATCTCAGTTTTCTAATATTCCCTCACTTGTCGATCCTTATTAGATTTAACAAAAATCCCAAATTGAATTCTAATAATAATTCGGGTCTCATAATCATGCCTACTGGTCTTCCTCAAATCTAAGAGTGTTCACAAAGTCCCCACCAATAAGTTTTTCAAGAGTCTAGTTCGTTAAAATTCAACAAGGAAAAATATAACAATTTCTGGGAAGGTCAATCGATCGACCTGTGAATGTCGATCGATCGATGGTGGTAGATCGATCGACCTATGAATGTCGATCGATTAATCGCACCAGATGGGCTACGAACTGCTTCATTTTTTCGTCCCAGATTTGTCCCAAAACTCCATTACAAGGTATGTAACTCTAATCAAAGGTTATAGGATCATTATACAACCTAAATACATTATTTTTAACGTTCCAAAACCATTAAATCATCAACAATTAGCTTTACATGGATCAAATCTTCATAAAAAAACCCAATTTTTTATTTCCTTCAAGAAATATGATATTACTCTTCAAAAATCCATTTTTAACTCATCAAAGGTTATGTTTTGGGTACTAAATTTCGTCAAGAACTAATCTACATGCAATTCCTAACCAAGGTTTAGAGTTCTACATCAAATATAATGGGTTTTCATCATCTTTCAAGGCAAATATCAATTTCTACACTAATCATGGAAGAAATATTCGCTGAAGCTAATGAAATCAAATCACTTTCCTTAAGTTTGATGTTCAAAATCGTTGATGGTGTCCAGGGGCTGGTTCTTTCCTTCTTTCCGGTCTCAATTCCGTCAAATTAGTGGTGGTGTGTGGTGGCTAGGGTTTGGAAACCCCCTGCAACTTCTCCTCTAACTCACGTAGCCCACTATTCCCTTTTTAGCTGATAATAGCCCTAATGGAATTTCCAATAACAATTAAATAAACCCTCAAATTCGTGGGTCTTATTTCCTTCAATTTTAAAATGACAAAAATACCCTCCCGGGTTGCCGGTATGGCCTAAAAGTGCCCCGGGACCCAAACAAAACCCCCGGCTAGTGTTTTCTGACTATCTCGACCGCACTGGACACGTTGGCTCACTCAAAATGACCATACAGTCAATAGAATTATAATTTACTTTTTAATCTAATTAAATTAATTCTTGACGCGACTAACACACGCGTCCCAACTTAATTTCCCAGATTGTCGTATTTATGACTCGTGATAATTTTAATAATTTCCATAATCATATATTACCAAAGATGCTCACTAATACTCAATATTATCATCATAATCAAATACAAACTCACGTCTTGCTAGTATTTAAATCCGGATTAATTGCCAATTAATTCTCATTTAATTTAATTAATCCCATTAAATAAAATCAGTAAAATTATGGGGTATTACAAGAAAATCCCAGCAAGATAATCGGGTGAAGAGATTCAGACCCAAAGGTTATCAACTAGAGAAATCATTGAGTTCAAGAAGGACCAACAAGGTCCTCAACAGTAATAACAACATTCCCATTCCTTAAAATCGTCAGGACTGAGGAGATAGCAAGGGAGGACAGTAGGGCCAGTTCCAGAAGCAAGAGAGTCCCTTTGGCAAGTTACTACGGTCATAATGTGATGGGACGCATGAAGAAGGATTGCCCAAAGCGGGACATGGTATAACCGCAAGACGAGATCTTGGATATGCAACCGTTATAGTTGAACAAGGGGTCAGTTCCGACATGAGGGTAATGCTCAGGGACCCGTTCACTATACAAGGTAGGTAAAAAATGAAGATAAAATAATTGCCTTACCCTTATAAGTAAGGGATGAAGTTTCAGGTGACATGAGTGATTCATAATAATTGATTAGTAACACTACAACTCGAATGTCCATCGAGTTTAGTGGGTGCGTTGGCTATAGTAGCCTTACTATATATATGATTTCCATTGGGTGGGGAGACAGTTGGTGTCGCCTATGGGGTGGAGCAGGCGTGGACACTAAGAAAAATTTTATATTACGTAACAGTTTTTGCCCCTTTTGGGTGTTATAATAGTAGAACATATTATTACGGTTATATTGTGTGATAGGAATGACTTTTCGGTGTATTTTTTTCGTTGTTGCTTGAAAAGCTCCTTCTAATTAAAACCTCAATTATCTACAAAAATATAACAAACTCAAGTGTAGAGGTAAGTAAGGGTATCAATCCACATCAAGGGGGCAAGCTAGAGACAAACTCAATTGTAATTCATGTTTTATTTCCTTTTTGGAATTTTTTACTTTTTCTATTTTTTTAAGCTTTTCAAATATTAAAACAATTTTTTTGGGTGAAAAGAAGTGAAATAACACTAAACTAAAATGAGAGATGAAAACAACTTACTAAAAAGTGACTAAAATGAAAAAAAAACAAAGTCTAACACTAAAATAAGAGATAAAGTGAGGTAAATAAATGTAAGAACAATCAAGGAGTGAGATTACACCACAAATTTTAGCTATTCTAACTAATTAATTCAATTAATTGATTCTCCCAAATTAATATCAAAATTACAAATCAACTCTCGTTGCAAATGTAATTTTAATAGTAACCTTTTAGAAAATTAAGTTTAACCCCCACAACTCTAGAAAAATAGATCTACACTCCTTTTAATTAATCACCCGCTAGGATCGATCGATTAAAATTTATGTAAATCTTAGAAAATAAATATAGAGTTGAAATTCAAGTAATAATACCCCACTTAAGAAACCCCTTATCTCTAGTTCGACTCTAAAATGGGTATTATAACTAGAATTTTGATTTTTTTCTCGAAAATCATTTACCCTCTCTCGAGGCGTAAATTTAAGAGCGAGGGATCAAAATTAATATTCAAAGGGAATTTTCAAGTAAACAAACTAATTAAATTAAAATAACATCAAATAAGGGTTCACCCCACCCCTTGAAAGGGGATTTAGCCTAACATGATATGAAATTTGACAAATTAATAATCAAAGGCATAAAATAAATGATAAGAGAAGAATCAAACCAAATCCATTTGAGTGAAATTGAACTCCAACCCTTGAATTTGCAATTTACATCCCTCCAATTTGTGTGATCAAACCAAAATTACGTCAACAATTACGCTCAAAAATGGATTCTCACATAATGTATTTATTGAATCTAAACTAACAACTACAAAATAAAAATAAAAAAAGATAATGGATGAACTCATAATGGACACTTAAATAAAAAAAGAGATTTGCAAAAAATGCAAATTCTAACATTATAAAATTGTACATTAGAATTCATCCAAAGAAATAAATTCTAGATCATTACTTTATATTGAGATAATTGCTAAAAATGCAAAATCTCAACATAAAGGAATGGATTAGAATTTACCTCCCATAAGGGATGAATTCAACTACATCAATCTATTTTGAAATAATTGCTAAAAATGCAAAAAAATCATTATAGAGGTGTGGGGTTGAATTTATCCTAGAGATAAATTTCACTACACACCTCTAAATTGAGATATTTGCTAAAAATGCAAATACTCAACATAGAGGGATGGAGAGAATTTTATCACAGAAAGCTTAAAAACTAATTTGGAGATCTTTCTTCATATGGTCTTCATTTCTTTAAATAGGAGATGCATGGCATACATGGGACTAAGGGGTATTTTTGGGAATTGGCTTGAGTGTGTATGGAAATGGTGAGAGGAGCATGGGGTGAGCACATGTGCATGGAAAAGTTGTGAGGTAATAAAATCTGAATTGTGTGCACATGAGGGTAGTTGGGGTTTTATTTGCAAAAGTTGACAAAAGTTAGTTGGGGGTATAATGGGTATAAGGGGTAAAGAGGTATTAAAACACACGTGGGTCTTTGTTTATTTGTTTTGGTTTAGTTTGTATTGGCAGGTGCACGATTTTTTATATGGGTTAAAAGTTTGGAGGTTTGAAATGGCTTGGGACAAATGGGTTTTGGTTGGAGATGGGCTCGGCTTAGGTGGCTACTGTGTTTGGATTTTCGGTGCAGGTTATGGGTGTTCACGGGTTTGGAGAACCGGTCGGAATGTTCGGGTTTGGGTCGCAATTTCGGGCTGGATCGTGATGGCAGCGAGGCAGGGTTGAATGGAGTTGCGAGTTGGTGGTCGGGCAGTCGCAACTGGTGGCGCAGGTAGGGGCGCCGATGGTTCAAGTGGTTCCGAAGCAGGTTGGCTGATGGGTCAGGCTAGAAATGGGTTTGCGACAGGGGTTGGTGTCTGCGGTTTTGGAGATTGGATGGTGGGTCAGGCCAGCGACGTGTATGGGTTGCTCACTGGGTTAAGAGAGAGAGAGAGAGAGAGATCCAGGTTATGGGAAGAACCAAGTTTGGTAGTTGTTGAGGATAGGTGGCAGCGGGTTAGCTGGCCGGAGGTTGGTGACGCCGGGTTGGTCCGATGGGGTTGGGGCTTTGAGTTGGTTGCGAGATGAGAGATGGGTTTATGGGTATGGTAGGTTTGGAGGTATGAGAGAGAAATGTGGTGTGGTGTTGGATTGTGGACGTGATGAGAGAGAGAGTGGTGGGTTTAATGGTGTTAACGGAGGATGGAGGAGAGAGAGAAAGATTTGGTGGCGAAGAATATTGGTGGAGGTGATTGTGTGTAGTGGAGGTGTAGGGTAAGTTAGGTGAGGATTAGGGGGTTGGTTGGGTGTGTTTAGGTGTATGAGTGTTGTGTGTGTGTTAGTGACCCTAAAAAAATAAAATAAAATAAAAATAAAATAAAATAAATTAATAAAATAAAATTTTAACTAAACTAAAAATAAAAATCAAGTAAAAATAAAAATGACACGACACGACACACTATACAAGCTCTAAAAAAAACTAAACGTGACAAAAATAAAAACTATAAAAATAAAAACTAACAAATAAAAAAATAAACACAAAATGAAATAATAATAAATGAACTAAAAACTAGGAAAATAAAAGAAAATATAAAAATTAATACACGACGCGGTAAAAATTAAAATATAAAAATCCTAAAAATATATACATGACTCAATAAAATAAAATAATAATATAAACCCTAAAGATAAAATGACACAAATAAAATAAAATGGAACAAACTACACACACACGGTTCGGGACAGGTTTAGGTTGGTTTAGGGTAGGTTAGGGTACGGGACAAGTGATTTAGCTCCATTTTTCTGCACAATTACCTTGAAATACGCTTTTGAACACCGCAACGTGCATTTGACCTACAAAATAGATAATAAAGCGCATAAGACCCAAATTGTCGAGAATTAGCAACTAAAATACGTCTATTCGGGGTACAAAATGTACACTTTTGGGTACTTATCACACCACCCCCAAACAGAGCGTTACTAGTCCTCGAGCAATAAGATACAGAGAAAGAGAAAGATAGGAAACCAAAAGTTTACCACTTTCGCGGGCACTTGCGATTGCACTTAGCATGTGCAACAAGCCTTTAAACCTATAGGTTGCCCTACAGGACGAGTTGTGTCTTGCGAGGGTTTGCAGGTATTATACCCACAAAATTCTTATTTGCAAAAGGTATTCAATCTCTTATTAAACGTAGAATAATCTCACAATCCATCACAAGAAAAATATTTTCAGAAATACAAGCTAGAAGCGTAAAAAGTTTAGCCAAGTAAATACGCAAGGCACATCCTTCCTAAAACTCAACGTGTGTAGTGTGAATCAGTCAAAACGGGTCGAGTATCAGGAGAGTAATTCCTAGATAGCCTCTTCAAAATCAACGCGTCAACTTCAAATCTCACTGGATATATATCTCTCAAATGAACTCTCGAGATTATGGTTAGTGTATCGCTCTTGTGTGTGAGGATATGAGTAAATGTAATCAAGTTCAAACGTCTCACACACATATAATAAAGAACGGACATTTAGAAAGAAAATGATCTCATTAAAGAGATGCTAATCACTATAGTGAGAACGTCGAGTTATTCACCACGTTGACTATCATTTGCCTGAACACCTGGGGAAAATATGGATGATTATGGGTGAAGGGAAATGAGATGGAAAGGATATGATGATATGAGGTAGGATGGTGATGTATGGATGAATGATGAGTGATGGATGTGTGATAGATAAAATATAGATGCGATTGAAGAGTGTTCAATACATGAAGAACAAATGTCTTTATTTCAAAACTAATTACTAACTACAAACTCTCTTTCTTTTCTTCTTTTTTTCTTTTTTTTTTCTTTTTTTTATTTTTTTTTATTTTTCTATTTTTTTTCTCTCTCTCTCTCTTTTCAAACCAACAATGAAGACATTTAACATTTGGAATCAACACTCTTTTCCTTCAAAAATGATGGATGAAATATAAATGGAGATGATAAGTGAGGGTGTGGGGAATATGTGTGAATAATAGGAAAGTAATGGGTGAAGTGAATAGGTAGTGTATGGGTGAAAATCTAGTGATCGGGAAAAATTTCAAGACACGTGTTTCTCACAACTCGAAAAAGATGTCATTCTCAGTGATTAAGCCAAAAATGAAGAATAATGAGATCATACAACAATTAAAGTGCGTACCTAAAAGAAGTTGAATCAACTTGTGACTCGGAGATTGCGTAAACACTCTGAAAGGGTGAAAGGCACAAATCTCACAAGCTAAAGTCTCCACTAGTGATTGTTAAGGTTCTCACCAGAATTTTAGTACTCCTCAACTCTAAACCGTATTGACGTGATAAGTGCGCAAATTTTGTCGAGTCTAGAAATTCATGGTGCAACATGCCTTAGTACGTATTACATAAGCTATTTAGAAAAAACAAATTCTCTAGCTTGATTCCTAGACTTAAAAGGATGGATGATTGAAAATTCACATCATTGATTGAGATGAAAGAAACTGCACGAAATTTTAAAAATCAGGTTTAAAACTCAAAAAAATTCAAAAGAGGTACGATTTTGATAAAATTCCCCACCCCCAAACAAAAAGGAACATCGTCCTCGATGTTAAGTAAAATGATTTTTAAAATTGAGAGAAGAAGGTAGGAAAGAGATTAACAGAATCAACCGCTAATTAAGGGGACAGATGAAGTCAAAATGAAACTTGAATAAGAAGTGAGAGGAAAAAAAGTGTACAAGTCCATAAACATGATATAGCATTGGGTGGTGTGACACACCACTCCCAAACAGGATGAGACTCATACAAGAAATAACGGGCTGCCTCCCGGTAGCGCTAAGTTTATTGTGTTAAGCCAAATCGATAGAATCTCACCCTAAAGATAAGGTCTATAAAACCACGGGGAGGCGAAAAAATTGGGTGATGAGAATCACCCCCAAACAAGACTGAAGCGTCAGTCTTGTTGGATAATTTGACAAAGGTGAGGGTGAAGAAACACCAATCACGGACTTATTTTTTATTTTCAAGATGTTCTCTTTTTGTTTTTTTGTGGTTTTTGAATAATTTGAAAAGGAAAGGAAATATTTTTGGGATTTTTAGAGAATGAAAGGAAGAAAATGTTTTTGGATTTTTGTGAAAAATAAAGGAAGAAAATATTTTTGAATTTTTTGAAAGAAAAAATGGAGAAAATATGGACTCTTGGAATGGACGAACTAACTAAAACTGACTACCGAAAAATGAATTGGACACACACAAGTTAAGGAGAATTCCTAACTAGCACATAGCCAATTTGTATCTTTAAATTTAGTGAAAGGGTAGTCAAATTTTAATTAAGTCGGCGGACGATAAAAAAATAACGAAAATATTTTTGATCGCCTTTTCAAAAATATTCTCCTAGTGGGCTACCTGGTTGATTGATTTTAAATTTAGTGATGGCTACGCAATTGGTAAGCGAGTGAGTCGGGTGATGAAATCCCTTCTCGTGAGTGACCGGGTGTAGGTCTTAGTAATTTAATTCATCACACCATTTGAAAAATAAATTCGAGAATAAAATCACCCAAGAGCACACAAGCACACGAAAGAATTGACTCGCTAACAGGAGAGGCGCGAGGTTTGTGAAATGTACCTCCCATGGTTTTTAGGCCATGGGGTGCTGAAAAATTTGTGTTGGCCGGGGGGAGATTACGCCTATCTCAGTTGGGCCCGGGAGTCCTACCAACTCAAGGTAGAGAGGCTTCTAAATCCTCGCCTCTGGACGCCCTTTCTCTACCTTGTTCGGTTTCCATATCATGCTTTCTTCGATTATTAAAATTTTATATGCACCGCAAGACAAGCCAAGAATAGAATAATCCTAAATACAAGCCTTCTAAAAAAAGAAAAATGGTACTAAAAATAACAAAGTACGAAAAATAAATGAACTACAAGATGAAATCCGCTCCAAGTGCTTCACGCTCCCAAGAATGGCAACTGATCCATTTGATAGAAATGACTTTTCGGTGTATTTTTTTCGTCGTTGCTTGAAAAGCTCCTCTAATCAAAACCTCAATTACCTACAAAAATATAACAAACTCAAGTGTAGAGGTAAGTAAGGGTATCAATCCACATCAAGGGGGTAAGCTAGAGACAAACTCAGTTGTAATTCGATTTTTATTTTCTTTTTGCAATTTTTTACTTTTCCTAAAAAAAAATTAGCTTTTCAAATATTAAAATAATTTTTTGGGAGAGAAGAAGTGAAATAACACTAAACTAAAATGAGAGATGAAAACAACTAACTAAAAAGTGACTAAAATGAAAAAAAAAAAAACAGAGTCTAACACTAAAATAAGAGATAAAGTGAGGTAAATAAATGTGAGAACAATCAAGGAGTGAGATTACACCACACATTTTAGCTATTCTAACTAATTAATTGAATTAATTAGATTCTCCCAAATTAATATCAAAATTATAAATCAACTCTCGTTGCAAATATAATTTTAATAGTAACCTTTAGAAAATTAAGTTTAACCCCCACAACTCTAGAAAAATAGATCTACACTCCTTTTAATTAATCACCCGCTAGGATCGATCGATTAAAATTTATGGAAATCTTAGAAAATAAATATAGAGTTAAAATTCAAGTAATAATACCCCACTTAAGAAACTCTTATCTCAAATTCGACTCTAAAATGAGTATTATAACTAGAATTTTGATTTTCTCTCGAAAATCATTTACCCTCTCTCGAGGCGTAAATTTAAGGATGAGGGATCAAAATTAATATTCAAAGGGAATTTTCAAGTAATCAAACTAATTAAATTAAAATAACATCAAATAAGGGTTCACCCCACCCCTTTAAAGCGAATTTAGCCTAACATGATAAGAAATTTGACAAATTAATAATCAAAGGCATAAAATAAATGAGAAGAGAAGAGAACAATGAAACCAAATCTATTTGAGTGAAATTGAACTCCAATCCTTGAATTTGCAATTTACATCCCTCCAATTTGTGTGATCAAACCAAAAGTACATCAACAATTACACTCAAAAATGGATTCTCACTAATGTATTTATTGAATTTAAACTAAAAACTACAAAGTAAAAAAAGATAATGGATGAATTCATAATGGACAATTAAATAATAAAAGAGATTTGCTAAAAATGCAAATCCTAACATTATAAAATTGTACATTAGAATTCATCCAAAGAAATAAATTCTAGATCATTACTTTATATTGAGATAATTGCTAAAAATGAAAAATCTCAACATAAAGGAATGGATTAGAATTTATCTCCCAAAAGGGATGAATTCAACTATATCAATCTATTTTGAAATAATTGCTAAAAATGCAAAAATTCATTATAGAGGGGTGGGGTTGAATTTATCCTAGAGATAAATTTCACTACACAGTTCTATATTGAGATATTTGCTAAAAATGCAAATACTCAACATAGAGGGATGGAGAGAATTTTATCACAGAAAGCTTAAAAACTAATTTGGAGATCTTTCTTCAAATGGTCTTCATCTCTTTAAATAAGAGATGAATGGCACACATGGGGCTAAGGGGTATTTTTGGTAATTGGCTTGAGTGTGTATGGAAATGGTGAGAGGAGCATGGGGTGAGCACATGTGCATGGCAAAGGTGTGAGGTAATAAAATCTTAATTGTGTGCACATGAGGGTAGTTGGGGTTTTATTTGGAAAAGTGGACAAAAGTTAGTTGGGGGTATAATGGGTATAAGGGGTAAAGTGGTATTAAAACACATGCGGGTCTTTGTTTATTTGTTTTGGTTTAGTTTGTATTGGCAGGTGCACGATTTTGGATATGGGTTAAAAGTTTGGAGGTTTGAAATGGCTTGGGACAAATGGGTTTTGGTTGGAGATGGGCTCAGCTTAAGTGGCTGCTGTGTTTGGATTTCCGGTGTAGGTAATGGGTGTTCACGGGTTTAGAGCACCGACCGGACTGTTTGGGTTTGGGTCATAATTTCGGGCTGGATCGTGATGGAAGCAGGTCAGGGTTGAACAAAGTTGCGAGTTGGTGGTCGGGCAGTCGCGACTGGTTGCGCAGGTAGGGGGCATCGGCGGTTCAGGTGGTTTCGGAGCAGGTTGGCTAATGGGTTAGGCCGAAAATGGGTTTGTGACAGGGGTTAGTGTCTGCAGTTTTGGAGCCTTGTTGGTGGGTCAGGCTGGCGGTGGGTATGGGTTGCTGGCTAGGTTAAGAGAGAGAGAGAGAGATCCGAGTTTTGGGTAGAATCAGGTTAGGTAGGGGTTGAGGACAGGTGGCAGCGGATTAGCTGGCCGGAGGTTGGTGATGTCGGGTTGGTCCGATAGGGTTGGGGCTTTGAGTTGGTTGAGAGATGAGAGATGGGTTTGTGGGTATGGTGGGTTTAGAGGTATGAGAGAAAATGTGGTGTGGTGTTGGATTGTGGAGGTGTTGAGAGAGAGAGTGGTGGGTTTAATGGTATTAATGGAGGATGGAGGAGAGAGAGAAAGATTTGGTGGGGAAGAAGATGGGTGGAGGTGATTGTGTGTAGTGGAGGCGTAGGGTAAGTTAGGTGAGGGTTAAGGGGTTGGTTGGGTGTGTTTAGGTGCATGGGTGTTGTGTGTGTGTTAGTGACCCTAAAAAAATAAAATAAAAATAAAAATAAAAATAAAATAGAACAAAATTAACCTAAAAAAATGAATAAAATAAAATTTTAACTAAACTAAAAATAAAAATGACACGACACGACACACTATACAAACTCTAAAATAAAACTAAACACGTTTAAAATAAAAACTATAAAAATAAAAACTAACAGTTAAAAAAAATAAAAACAAAATGAAATAATAATAATAAACCAACTAAAAACTAAGAAAATATAAAAATTAATGCACGACGCGCTAAAAATTAAAATAGAAAAATCCTAAAAATATATACATGACTTAATAAAATAAACCCTAAAGATAAAATGACACAAATAAAATAAAATGGAACAAACTAAACACACATGGTTCGGGATAGGTTTAGTTAGGTTTAGGGTAGGCTAGGGTACAGGACAAGTGATTTAGCTCCATTTTTCTGCACAAATTGCCTTGAAATACACTTTTGAACACCGTAACGTGCATTTGACCTACAAAATAGAAAATAAAGTGCATAAGACCCAAATTGTCGAGAATTAGCAACTAAAATACGTCTATTCGGAATATAAAATGTACACTTTTGGGTGCTTATCATTGTGTAATGACTGGATACTGAGGGTTTGAGTGGCTTTAAATTATTAGTAAGACTATCGTACTCGTTATTTCAAGGTAAAATATATGACTTTGCAAGGCATCACCTGAAAGACGGTTGAGCCTGCATATATATATATATATATATATATATATATATATATATATATATATATATATATATATATATATATATATATATATATATATATATATATATATATATATATATATATATATATTGTATTAGATTATAAAATTCGGGGAGTATGTTGTCTTACTATAATCGATACCGATGAGTAGGGAAAGTTACTGATGTGATTCAAAGTATATTGATTTATAATCGATCGAAGAGATATAGCTCATTAATTATATATAGCGTTGAGAACTTTGTGATAGTGAGGGCGCCATGTTAGAAGTCGTCTTGGAGATATGAGATTGGACGAGTAAACGTTTTGGTCCGCAAACGGAAATTTGGGTGTACATGTTATGGACTAAGGGCTTAGTGGATCTCGACGACCAACAATGTTAGATAGTAGTGTATCGGGGGGTTCCTTGTTTGGATTTCACTTTGCGAGACATCCCACACATGAAACTTAGCAAACGTTGGAAGTTGGGAGATGTTATGTCATTAGTACATGGGTTTGGTACCGTAGTAATCACATGTATATGTAGTTATAACTGTGAGTTAATAGTTATATTACGAATTAAGGTCGGTAGAACTGCATTATGTTAATATGCGAAAATGTTATTAATCATTGACACCACGAGTAGACCAGTGGGACAACTTACGATATAAATAAGTGGAAAATGTAGGGGGGCTTATTGTGACCTTAACCTATAGTTATGCCAAGTAAGTGAGGCATAGTTTGAGGTGAATGTAACATGACTAGTATGGCTGTGCAGAAATGCACAAAGTATAGGGTGTATGGTCGCCCTAGTTAAGCGTATCTTCAATAACATTTACGGGAAGAAGACGTGGAAATGTGAGAATACACGTAAACGTATGGATAGAATTGATGTAGGATTATAAGGAGGCAAAGGGGAACGTAATTTGCTTAGTGGGAAAGGGAATCACTAGAGATCGAAGAGTAGAAGGACAAGGAATGTTAAAGTGGTGTAAAGTGCAAGAAATGTACGATACAGATTCTTGAGAATAATCAACAGTTGCTCACTACAAAGAAGTAATATGATGAGAGATATGTTGTAATAAATTTAAAAGACTTAGAAGTCTGTCACGAGTAGTCGGGTATGATTGCAAATACATCCCAACAGCAGATGGATTACTAGTTCGAATGGTAGTGTATAGATCGTTGCACTAAAAAGTACCATTTATGAAGAGACACGGGGAATAATATAATGTACCAAAAGTGTAAAAATAAGTGGAAATATATGTGTGATGAGCACTAATGACTAAAGGAGTTGACACATGAGAGGTTGGAAAAAAAATTGTAGAGGAAATACTTTTGTCGTGCGTAGAGGGGTTCATATTAGTGACAAAACGGAAGCAAAATTGAAAAGTGTCATGTAAGCACCAAGGTGAATTGTTAGAATAATGGAATACTTTTATATGTGATGACTAAATCGAATTAGCCATTAGAATGGAACGGTAAGGGAAGACCGTTCAACTGAAGGGTGCCATTAGTAGAGTGACACTGAGATAATGAAAATTTCATGGGGTGTCACTCGATAGTGTGTCCGATCGGGATAAGATTTTGTGTCCAAATTTTGGGAGAGCTTCCAGGAGGCCATTGTGACACCCCGCCTAATTAAACCTTGGGTGATCAAGCCTTAATTTAATTTAAACAGGTTTCTTAAATGGTTCATTATTAGCATCACTGTCGAAGACTTTTTAAAATACTAACCACCTAAGTGAAATTAAGCTAGTGCCAAATTTTATCTTCCTTAAGCAGAATAAACAACCCATACGAAACAATACAATTCCAACAATACTAAAACAATTCGCATAAATAACTGAATACAAATAAAGTCTTGCCGAAAACCACGGCTAAGAAAAACTAACTCAAAATCCAAAATCAGAATAACTGTAAAAGTAAATATTGGACAACATGTCCCAACTGAGAGTACTAAAACTGAGACCCTGCACTAGGTCTGAAAAAAGAGAAACATCTAAACAATCTCTGCAACATCCACACGTGCTGCAGCTCCCAAATTCCTGGAATGAAATCATGCTGGGTGTCCCTGTTGCTGGGCACCTAAAAGGTTTTTAAAAAATTTTGCATAGCGAGAGTTAGTACTCAAAAATATTTAAAAATATTTTTGCAAGGAGTTATCACAATTGAGTTATTGATTACACATATTAAGATTTCGCACACTCCCTTGCTTCCTCACCTCTCTTCGATAGTGCATGTATAACGAGGGTACTTAGTTCACCTAGTTATACTACCCCAGTTAACTAGATCAGAATACTCCACTGCATGTGCCCCCTCGCTAAGTCCCCATAACATACTTGCTGTATTTTAATAATTTATATTTCATATGCTATAAATGTAGATAACTTACTTACTTCTTGTTATCCTTATCTTATAATAATTACATCACGCTACTTAATTATTACTAAGATATTTTCAATCCATCTCGTCATCTACTATTCTAAGTCGGTAGATTATACATATGGAAAACCTTTTATCACGCAACATGTATTAAATATTAGTTATCACTATCATATCCTTTTGACACACATAAAGGACTCTTGGTTCGGAATGATTCATCGACCCCAAGTGAGCGTTGGTTCGGAATGATCAATCGACCCTAACTATTTATATTTATATATATATATATATATATATATATATATATATATATATATATATATATATATATATATATATATATATATATATATATATATATATATATATATATATACACACACACACATATTCTGGTTCGGGACTCTTTCATCGCGACACCAGTTTTAAGGTTTGGTTCGACATTTTACGTCGACCCCAAACATATAGTAACTTTATGTTAGTTCGGAATATCTCATCGACCCTAACATAATTAATTTAGGTATAATTCTCTTAACCCAAAAATTCTTATAATTTAGTAGGTACACACCCGACCTATCAAATCATGACCGTACGTAATATATTTTACTTATATTCACCGTACTCATTAATTTACGATTTATTTCCCTATCGCATTTATTCGAGTATTCACGCAACTCTAAGGGTCCTAGTTACCCCTCCATTGATTCAGTAGTTAAGATATCTCTAACCTACTGGTATTTTTTCGGAAATGACTCTCACTCTTTCCGTAACTAAATTCTCACATTTCCGACACACGACTTAATCGGTTACCTTCCTGTTGGTCCATTTCTCCAAAATTCACACTCAATCATTTAGGAAGAAATCTCACGGTACACCTACTGGTATCTATTAAGTCCCTTCATAGGTAAAATGTCATCACTAAGGTTCCCATTAAGTGACGGTAATTGAAAAGAAATTTATTCATAAAATTCTCTAAAGTACAGCCAGGGTCGATCGATCGATGGGATGAGGTCGATCGATCGACTGCTCGATCGATCGACATTCAAGGGTCGATCGATCGATCGAGCAGTTACAGACCTAGACCGTCCTCTTCATACGGATTACACCATTTTTGTTTATCCGTCTCCCATAATAATTCACCATACTTGCAACTAACAATTTCTAATCATTCCTACATATTCTGGGATGATTACTAACGATCTAAAATAGCAAAATCATTAGAAATTTCATCCAGATTAACTAAAAATCTCCTTATTATTCAAGAACCCTAAAAATACAATTCTTCCATCTTTTCACCAGAAGTCCAAATTTTTAGTTCGATTTAATCATCAAGTCTTCTATGATATCAGATTATTTGGAGATAAAAAACATTCTACATGAAATCCCTATCAATCATGGATCATATTCAAGTGTTTGTTCCTAAAAATATCGTAAAAATCACGTTCTTCCTAAAACTTACATATGGGTATTATAACTCAATTTATTTTGCAAATAACCACTTGCCTTATGTTTTGTAGGGTCTGATTTCGTGGTGGTTGTTGATGATTGATGATTCTTATCCTTCTTGCCAATAAGTTGGTAGTGAAATTTCCTTTGAATTCTCCCTACTTCCTCCTTTTGCCTTAGGAAATTGTTTCTCTCTAATGGCTATGGTGTATTTTTCTACTCTCTAACCCTAGCCTCCAACTCTTATAATCTGACTTAGGGTTCCAAAATTCGTAGGTCTCCTCACCCTTAAATTTAAAGAGACCAAAATTCCCTCGTATGGTCTCGGTTTAGCCCAAAAATGACCCGGCACTCAACTAGTACCCCCGGGTACACTATTTTGACTAATTCGACCCTTTCGAAATCATCTGTGGACTCTAAATTATCTTTTGAGTCTCTTAAAATATGTTTCTCATCTCACCTTCAATTTTGTCTATGCGTGACACTCGGTCGAGACTTTCAATATTTACTATTCACATTTAGTAAATTTTTAATCGTCATTTTAATCAGTGTCTTACTTTCAATTTATGTCTAATAGCCATAATAATTAATTAATCAATTAATGATCATTATTATTATTACATCACAATAAATTACTCTACTCACGTAATTTAAATAAAAGTGTATTTTCACATTAAATTACTCTACTCACGTAACGCAATTAAAATTAACTATGCAGAAGTACGGGGTATTACAGCTATGGGTACGGAGTTACAATTGAGTTCGGCCTATCACCCACAGATTGATGGGCAGACTGAATGAACGAATCAGATGTTAGAGGATATGTTGCGGATGCGTATCCTTAATTTTGGCAGGGGCTGGGAGCAATACCTTTCACTGGTGGAGTATTCTTATAATAAACCTTATCAGTTTACTATTGGCATGTATCCATTCGAGGCCTTATATGGTAGGCCTCTTCGTTCTCCAGCTTGTTGGCCATAGGTGATTCAGGATACCTCGGACATGATTCAGATGATTCAGAGTTGTATTCGGGTTGCTCAGGATAGACAGAAGAGCTACGCTGATGCCAAGAGATTCTTCAGGGAGTTTAATGTGGGGGACCAGGTGTTGTTACGATTATCTCCTACGAAGGGGGTAATGCGGCTTGGAAAGAAAGGGAAGTTGGCACCGAGGTACGTGGGGCCATTCCCTATTATTGAGCGGATTAGGCCAGTAACTTACAAACTTGGGTTACCAGAGCACTTGCATAGGATTCATGATATGTTCCACATTTTCTTCCCTGAGGAGATATCTTCGGGATGACATGGCCCACACTCATATTGCCTTAGAGGAGATTGACCTACAACCCAATAGTTCTCATGAGGAGGGCCCATTTGCTATCCTAAATCGTAGCGAAAGGAAATTGAGATCAAAGGTAATGCTATTAGTCCGTGTTCAGTGGCGACATCATAATGTCGAGGAGTACAACTGGGAGAGCGAGGATGAGATGCGCGATAAGTACCTAGAGTTGTTCATACCAGGTATTCCGTTATATTTACACTTTTCTGAATTTCGGGACGAAATTCTGTTATTAGGGTGGAAGTATGTAATACCCCGTATTTATGTTATTTTAATTACGGGATTAATTAATTGAAATGGGAAATTTGTCTATAACTAATCCGGATGTAAGTAAAGAATAACAAACATGATGAGAGTTAGTATTTATTGGTGAGAATTATGTTAAAGATTACTTAGTGAGTAAAGTAATACATGATTATGAATATATTATAATTATTGTGTGAAAAATATGGCAGTTACAGTATACTTAGTTGGGACGCGCGTGTGAGTCATGTCGGGACTTAAATGAGGAATTAAAATGTAATTTTATTTTTAGTTATTCGAATGGCCATTTTGAGTATGCCAGTGTGTCCAAAAGGATCGAGATAGTCAGAAAAGTCTACTCGGGGGTTTAGTTTGGAGTCCGGGGCAACTTTAGACCAACCCGAAACCCTAGAGGGGTATTTTTGTCTTTTAAAAAATTGGGAATAATTAATGGACAAAAATTGGAGAAATATATCTTCATGTACGTGGGAGAGTTAGGGTAAATAACTGGTAAACCCAAGAGAGAGTCCAAGAGGAAGAAGGAGAAGAGGTTCCTAGGAATCCCAAGGCTAAACCCAGTCACCTTTCACGTAAAACATCATCAACATGTAGATCGGGAAGAGAAGAACGCATCTATACCAATTTTAAGTGGCGAATCAGACCTTCGTGAAAAGGCAAGTGTTTATCTTGCTTTATTTAGAGCATATAATGTCCACGTTAGACTACTTGATGATTAATTCATGATATTATGAAATATATGACTGAAATTGGGTATTAATCCATGATTGTGGTATAAGTTTTGCATGTAGTTGAATAACCATATATTGGGGATAAGAAATCTGAGTTTTATATGTTGAAATCAAGAATTTAAATCTGGTTTAATTGTGACTAATGGTGATTATATGGATTTAGGACTTTTTGAAGATTTTAGGAATTAATCTGAATTCATGTTATAATTTTTATAGGATTTGATGTTAAAAACATATTGGAAAGCATTATATTACTAGGGAGTATAGTTTAGAATCGTTGGATTTGAGTTAGGGAAAGTTTTCGATGATTTGGGTGATGAAAAGTGGGAAAAATGCAATTTTTGGAGGTCAGGGACGAAGTTCGGAGTTTTCGTTCGAACGAGAATTCCAATGACCTATCCAATGAGAATTCAGAGTAGATTTGTTCGAAGTTTTGTTCGAACGAACTCGTTTGAACGAGCTTCTAATAAAAATTCAGGCCTAAATTCGTTCGAACGATATTTTCCCCAACTTCTAACGAGATTTTAGAAGTTCAAATTTTTGACCGGACGAGTTAATATCTTACAAGGTTGATTCGAGTGAGAGAAAATGACCTACGCTATTCTTGAGTGACTTTATTTCATAGTCTAGTGGTGAGATGATTGTGTAATTACTAAGGGAATACGTTGGAATAAGAGGGCCTTATAGAATACATACAATAGAGAGACTAATTGTACGAATAGAGTAACGTGAGTATTAGAGATAATAATACTACATATAAACTTGTGAATTTGGGTTACATGAATACCTAATGATTATTATAGGTTATGTGTATGTACCTATTGATTGAATTATTGTGTGTATAAGATACCTACGCTGCTTGTTATTGGCTGGAGGTTGCGCGTTACGGATGATCATATCTTGAGGAGCCTTCGGGGGGATTTTGATTCGTATCACTGAACATAGAACCTAGGTGCGGGCTATCAGTGAGAACGATAGTGTTGACGGTCATATGGGTGCGTAGGTATGTGCATAACCCATGGGCTTGGAACTATGTTAGCCTCCAATATGTGTGTTTATTTTGATGGTTCGCGAGAGATTGAACCTATAGTCCTTCATGCAATGAAAGATTCACCAGGACATTATAACAGAGTATGCATTGCACCAGGGGGGCCTTAACCCAGGGGTGCTGGAATAGTATATATAGAGAGAGATAAATAAATGTATACATATTTCTTATTCTACTGTGCGTGTTTAGTAGATATGGAATTTACGATATTTAAAAATATTCTTAGTGATAAAAAGGAATACCTATGAGAATAACAGTTATGTATATGAGTCACTATCCTTAAACATATGGTAATACGGAATACAGGTGATATGGGTAAACGCATGAGATTATTGATGTGATAATAGTCATCTTCGGGATGGCTAGGCGGGGTAGCATAGCTAGGGTGGGTTAAATATACACGTTAGATGTACACAATAGTTGAGAGGTGAGTATCTCAAGTGAGAGTGCTAAAATCTAACATGTACACAATATGTGTTATTGTTTTCATTTAAGCACTTGCTGATTTTTAAACTGTTTTCTACTCGGGCTCTTACCCGTTTATTAAAAATTTCTTTTGTTTTGTCAAATTACTTTAGGTGCCCAGCCACAGGGACATTAAGTATATGAGTTCCATTCATTTGATGAGCTATATCTATTGTGGAAGTTACAGGACTTGGTAGTAGGCGCCTCCATGACTTTCGTTTCTTCATCTTGAGTTATCGACTTCAGTTAGGGCATGTCACCCCATTTTTTTATTCAAGTAGTTAGAGATTTTTGATTTATTTATTTACACCTTTCAGTTGTTGGTTTATTTTGTCGGATTATTGTATTGGGTATTTAGGATGGAGGTGTTTACTCCAGTCACATTTATTATCCAATCATTTTATTCCATATGTGATTAGTTTGAATGATGTATGTTTAATAATTGGTTAATTTGATTTTTTTTTGTTAATTAAAGATAAAATTTTGTCTTCAACCTTTTTAAATATTAGGTGGTTAGTGTTTGTAATAAAATTTTTGACAGTGATGCATATTCTGAACCAACTGGATATTCTGATTTAATTTAATAAAGAACTGATCACCCGGTATTTAATTAGGCGGGGTGTCACAGGGCGTGCCATAACCTAGCATTAGTAAATATATCATTTTTAGCTTTTTTTTTCTCCAAGCTGATGAATTCTTCTGACATCTGGCATTTTGCCCTTTTTGTAGTTTTTGGTTGATTTCAATCAAATGATGGAGAAGGATGACCAACTAAGGACTTCTCCTGATGAATTGGAAGAGGCCTTTATGGCCTAATGCAATATTTGGCTCCTTCCTAAGAACCTTTGGAAACAAAGAATAAGTCATGGGAGGAGGATTTGAAGAAGGATAATAATGGGGCCACTGTGGCTGAAGGAAAAATAAATGTTGCTGAGGAAAGAACTAAAGCTGCCGAGAAGAAGTTGAATGATGCTAAAGGCAGGGCCAAGGCTATCGAGGACAAGCTCTCAGACACCATAGCTCAGGCATACGTTACTAAAGACAAGGTGGCTATCTTGTCATCTGAGGTTACTTCTTTGAAGGCCAAAGGTAAATCTGCCTTTGAAAAAGGTTGGGAAAAGGTTATTTTTATTGCCTCTGCTCAAATTGAGTATGCCAAAACGTTATCCTTCAAGGACGGTTGGACTGAGGCTCTGAAGGTGGTCGGAACAAGAGAAGATTATTAACTCTTCCAAAGGCATGACCCTAGCACTCCTCCTAATGTGGATGATGATTTTGATGATAAGGAGGGGTCAGGAGAGTCTATTGTAATGCCCTTAGATTCTTCGATGGTGCCAAATACCAGTGCGGACCAACCAGCTGCTAGCCCAGACCAGGCTAAGGACAAGTATAAGGTCTAACAAGTTTACTTTTTTATTTTTATTTGTCTTTTATTTCTTGATGATATATCAACTCTTGTACTTCAACGATTAATTAATAAAATAACAACTTTTCTTATCTCAACTCTTTATGCCTTTAAATGATCTTGATTTCTTGCTTGTTCATTATTTTTGCATTGTTTTCTCTGGATTTGCCCCCCCCTCCCAAAAAAAAAACTCATATATTAGTGACTTTCCAGTTTGATTCTAGGAAGGGCCATAATTTCTACTGAATTTGACCTACTCAGGCAGAGTAGAAACCTTCTGGAGGCTGGTCATGTTCCTATGTCTGAGGAAGACCTAACAGGGTTGCTTGGCAAAGATGCCTCCAACTAAGTTAAGGAGTCATATATCCATCTTCATTGCTTTTTGGATAGGTTTGTAGCTAATAATGTTGCTTACTATGAAATGATTGAGCAAGTGCAGGAGGATCACAAACTCTCTAAAGCAATGCTCCATTTTGATTATGAGGACAAATACGAAGCATTAAGTGAAGGATGGGGTTTTGACAAGAAGTTAAAAGATATAACTTATGATTTGGACAAGAGGAAATTATTTTTGAAACAAGATTTGGAGAGTGCTCGAGCAATTGCTGCAATGCTGGAAAAAGAAAAAATGCCCTCAGGGATGAACCTGACAACCTGAAGTGATTAGCCACTACTAGTCTAGATTAGCGTGTTTCCTTTTTAGATACCGATAATGCAAGATTGTTGGAGGAGCAGGAAGCATTGCATAAGAAAAGTACCGAACCTGGGCAAACTTCCAGGCGAATTATAATTGTTCGGCCGACTATTGAGGAGGAGAGAACTAAGAAAATTCTTTCTAACCAAGCTGCCCTGTTGAAATCCAAAGATTTATTCATCAAGAAACTCCAGGATCAAGTTGATAGGCTGATATTCCATTTTCATAAGCAGCCAAGGGAAGTTTGGATGGATGGGTATAATGCGTCCTTGATTCACCTGGATGACCATCTTGCCCAAAGAAATTGTGAAGGATACAAATGGGGATGGATCCACCTGTTGATCTTACTGAAGTATGATCAAAACAATGATTTTTGGCACTAGAATGACCCTAGTCTTCAAGTTGGACACGAGATGGATTCCTCTTGATACCATTCCTCAATGTCTAATAAGTAAATATTTAGGGGATTTTGTCCTCCATGATGAGCATGAAATAGTTCGTCCTCTTTAATTGCTGGATAGTCCGAGTAGCAGCAATAGGCAGATGCTAAGAGATTTCACTACAATCAACTCTCCATATACCCTTGATAATCCTCCCGTTGGAATGGACAAGGCGCAAGGAAAACGTCCTGCATAATAAATTTATACTCATTGTACTGCATTTTGATCAATTCCTGCTATTGTAATACATCTTAATCAATAAAATTAATTTATTTTTGACTGAGTTCTCTTTATTCAAACTTATGGTTAATATTAATCTTTATGTCGACTAGTAGCCTTGGATAATGACTAGCTAACCGCTTTATAGACTAAATAGCATGCTCCAATGTTTAATATTTGATTCATGTTAAGTCATTTGTACGGACTTAAATTCGTCTGATGCACTTAGCTAAAACTGAAAATAGCTTTATTATACTAGGTTGTACCATTAGTTATCAATGGCAACTAAGTGTATTAAAATAAATAATTATTCCAGTATTTTAACTTGGTCTGGTAAAACCTCTAATTAATAAATGTTATTTCCTTCATGTTCGTGATTTATCGAGGATAAATCATACATGAATTTTAACTTTTCTGAACTTGGAAAAGTTTAAACCTTGCACTTTTCGGCGAGGAACTTTTTAGAAACTTTTCTAAATTTGAAAAAGTTAGGAACATTAAAACTACTCCTTAATTTAAGAGTGTATACCCACCATACTCTAAAAAACAAAACACAAAAAGGATGTATGATGGAGAAAACCTGAAATTTCATTAACTTGAATAATCGATTACATTAAGGAAAAAATTTCTAAAACTGAATTATTAATTAGAGGTTTTACCAAGGATTCTTGAATTATTAATTAGAGGTTTTTTATTATTAATTAGAGGTTTTAAAATAAGCTGCACCTTATTTTAAAAAATTCTTGAATAGTCTGTGTTCCAAGGATTCTTGAATTATTCTCCTTCAAGAATTTCCAAGCGATAAGTTTCTGACTAGATAACCATCGAGATATGGTATGGAGCATGTCAATTAAGTTCCAGTTTGTTATTTTTCTGCATTACTTTCTTAAGTACCAGATCTCCATACTTTAGGTTGGTTGGCTTGACCCTCCTATTATAAAACCTTGCACCCCGTTGTTAGTAGGTAGCCATTCGAATATAAGCATCTTCTCAGATTTCATCTATCATGTCCAGATCTAGTCGCCTCATAAGGTCACTCTTAGGGGGATCAAAGTTTAAAATACTATGAGTCGGCATACCTATTTCCACTGTTACTATTGCCTCAGTGCCAAAAGCTAGCATGTATGGGGTTTCCCCCGTTGCTGCTCTGTAGTACTCCTATGCAAAAGGACACTATGGAGTTCATTAATCCAGTTGCCTTTGGCCTCATCCAGCCTTTTCTTCAACCCATCTAGCAAGGTTTTGTTGGAGATTTATGTCTGGCTATTTCATTTTGGATGTCCAGGTGCTAAATGAAGTTTTTGAATGCTTGACCAAATATAGTACTCTTCAAATTCTTTACTATCAAATCGAGTGCCATGGTCGGTCATGAAGGCATAGGGCATGCCATACCTGCAAATGATCTGCTTCCATATGAACTAAAAAACCCTCTGATATGGAATATCAACCAAGAGCTCAACCTCCACCAATTTAGTGAAATAATCAACAACTACAACCAAGTATATGAATCATCCTTTGGTGGTCGACAATGGTCCGACCAGGTCAATTTCCCATATAGCAAAAGGCCATGGATAAGTGATAGGGGTAAGACTTGCTCCTGGTCTACTTTGGATGGTGGAAAACTTCTGGCATTTATTACATTTCTTGGTGAAAGAAACACAGTCTACTTTCATCGTCGGCTAGTAGTAACCTTGCACAGCTATCTATTATCTTAAAGACCTCCCGACGGTATGAGCACCACATGAGACATCATGCACCTCTTTGATCAAATCATTTACTTCATTTGGATGAACACCACGAAATAGGGAAATGGTATATCCTAATTTATAGATAACTCATTTTTCTAACACTTAAATGGTTATTTTGTACCTCAAATTCCTGACTTCCTTCTGGTCGAATGACAGTATTCCTCAATGCATTCTTTAATTGGGTCCATCCATGAATGGGCCTAACTCCACAGAGATGATGACGACTTCAATCCCATCAATGCTTCTATGGGCAAGAATCTTTGTTAGGATTGTTCGCATGAATTCTGTTGGAGTGACTGAAGCAAGCCGAGAAAGAGCATCTGCTCGGGCATTTTCTAATATGGTAATCCTCACCCTCTTGACTAAAATGAACAAAGAAACAATATACATTATTTTTTTATGATATCTCATCATAATTTCCCCTTTGACGCCATAAATTTGTTGCATCTGATTAATAATTAGCTGTGAATCACTATGTACCAACACTTGGTTGGCGCCCAATGATGAAGCCAGTTCCAACCTTGTGATCAATGCTTCATATTTGGCCTCATTATTAGAAGCCTTTTATTGGAATCTCAGAGAATATTCCACATCCAAGTTATCAGGAGTGTTGATGATGAGGCCAACTCCACTTCCAGTAGCACATGAAGATCCATATATAAATAACTGCTAGATTGGAATGTCATCAGAGAACTCTTCTTCTGCTAGCACTCCATGTTTGAACATATTCTTACTCTGTTGAATTCTTTCTTGAGAAGTCAACAAGTCAAGTTGATCGACCATAAGCTCTATTTACTTTTGATCTAAACTCTCTTTCATATAAGTCTGCTCGACAGGCAAACATGGATTATGTTGCACATCTAGATATGTGAATTCAGCAATGAAATCTACCACTTCTTGGCCCTTTATTGCAACTCTAGGTTCATAAACAATTTCATACTCTCCTAATTCAACCGCCCAAGACATTAACCTTCCATACTTTTCATATTTATGCAATGATTATCGAAAGCGTAAATCCATGTAGACAACAATGGTGTGGGCTTGGAAGTATGGCCTCATCCTCCTAGAGGCTTTAATAAGATCTAAGGCTAACTTATCCAAGCATATATATCTGATTGATCCTCAGAATGACTTGCTAATATATTATACTGAATTTTGAACTCCTCCATCTAGTCGAATCAAAGCTGAACTAAGAGCTGACTCTGAACCAGCTAAGTATAAATATAGTTTTTCTCCCAAAACTGGTAAGGAAAGGAGTGGGGGAGAACCCAAGTACTTCTTCAAATCTAAGAAGGCTTTATCACAATCTTCATTCCATTCAACGGTCTTTCTAAGCACCTTAAAGAATGGAGGACATTTATCAGTTGCTCGGGAGATAAAACGGTTCAAGGAAACTACTCTCCATGTCATTTTTTGAACTCCTTTATTTGTGGTCGGGGACTGCATTTCAAGCAAGGCTTTAATTGATTTAATTTTGTCTAGTTAGATTTTATTCCCCTTTGATTGATAATGTATCCTGGGAACATTCCTTCTTGTACCCCTAAGATATATTTGGTTGCATTTAACTTCATTGATATTTTTCTAGTTGATCAAAGGTTTGAGCCAAGTTCACAATGTGGTCTGTAGCACCTTTGGTTTTGGTAAGCATATCATCCACATATACCTCCATATTTTTACCGATCTGGTCTTCAAAAACCTTGTTCACTAGTCTCTGATAAGTAGCTCTAACGTTCTTTAACCCAAAGGGCATGACACTGTAACAGTAAGCTCCTCAACTAGTAATAAAGGAAGTATTTTCCTTGTCTTCAGGTTTCATCTTAATCTGATTATAATTAGAATAAGCATACATAAAGCTGAGCAACTCATGTCCTGCTGTAGCATCGACTAATTTATCAATCCTTGGTAAAGAGAAATGATCTTTCGGACATGCCTTATTGAGATCTGTGAAATCTACACACATGCGAAATTTATTTTTTGCTTCTTGACCAATACCACATTAGCCAACCAACTAGGGTACTTGACGTCTTTAATGAAATGTGCTTGCTGTAATTTCTCCACCTCCTCCTGGATTGTCGTATTCTTCTCCTGGGATAAAGACTTTTTTCTTTTGTTTGGTCGACTTAGAGCCTGGATAAATGTTAAGCTCATGACACATTAAATTCGGGTCAATTCCTAACATATCTTTGAGGATCTAAGCGAACACATTTTTCCTTTCTCTAAGGAATAAAATTAATTCCTGTTTGAGAGAAGGAGATAACCTGGAACCAATCTAGGTAGTTCTTTCTGGCTTCACATCTTCCAGTACAACATATTATGTTTCTTTCATAACTTTCCCCTTCACTAGTTTTTCCTATTCCTGAGTATCCAGATTATCAATGTGGAAAGAAGCTACGCCTTTCATTTGTACATCCTGTTGATCGATGAACGTGTAATAGCATTCCTTAACATGTTTTTAACTGCCATACATTACGCCGACACCATAATTTGTTGAAGATTTTATGTATTGATGTACTGTAGATGGCACAACTTCTAACTTCTTTATTCCCACTCTTCCTAGGATGATGTTATTAGTTGACGGGACATTTTTATCTAATGCAAAGAAGCGAATCATTTCCCTTATATTGGCCGGCCAGGTGCCGACTAGGACCTCTAACTCAATTGTCCCTAAGGGGTATACTTTCTCACCAGTAAATCCAATGAGAGGTATACGGTATGGTTCTAGTTTTTTATCACGTATCCGTAGATTACATAAGCATTCATAGAACATTACATCCGCAAAACTTTCATTATCAACTAATATACTGGCAACCCTACCCCGATGAACTCTGCAAGTGATCACTAACGAATCATTTTGAGGATAAAGTACCCCACTTAGATCATTTTTGGAGTATACAATCATGTGTCTATCTTTATTGACCTTCCTTGGTTGTAAATTTATCTAACAGTTGTGTAATCCTTAGCTTAATTCAAGTAGGCTTTCCTTTCTGCAATCGCGTCTCCTCCTCCGGCATCCCCTCATGCGATGAAGTGGCATCCAAAGAATATCATGCCGAGATTCACCTCTATTTCTACAAGATTCTTCGGTAAGTATGGATCTTTTTCAAAATCATCATTTCTTGATCTTTTATTGTCATCCCTTGCTCGCACTAGAGATTTAGACCTTTTTTTATCATTTTGGTTGCCATTTTGATCAATAAATTTGCTCAATTTTCCTCATCGAATAAGATTTTTAATCTCGTTCTTTTGTGCAATACAGTTGTTAGTGTTGTGCCCATGATCCCAGTGAAAACCACAATACTTGGAATTATCCCTCTTGTTTGGGGTGTCTTTAACTTTCCAGGCCAATTCAATTCTTTGTTCCCTTTGATTTCCTCCAAGATATGGTGAACGCCCTTTTGGAGTGGGGTATATTCATCATACTTCCTTATGTGATTCAATTTGTTTTATCTTTTTGGTCCTTCTTGAAAGAATTATTTTTCTGACCTTCACCCTTGGTCTCAGGAGCTTCCTTGGCTGCCATAGCTTCCTCGGTATTCATTATTTTTCCATCTTTAGCCATTAACTCTGTCATGGTTTTGGGGAGATTTTTTCCAAAGCATAGTAGAGATCTATAGCGAGCAACCCACTCATAAGTGCTGCAATGGTTGTTGTCTCCTCATAGTCTACCACCTTTAGATTTTCAGGTTAAAATGTGTATACTCTCGAGTAATTTATCCTGGATTTTATCGCACAGTTAAGAGATGAGTGACACTTTTGATTGGCATCGCCCCAAAACAAAAGTTATCTATGAAATAATTCAGTTAACTGATGAAAATAAGAGATTTTACCTCTTGGGAGGTTATTATACTAGATTTGGGTTGGCCTTATAATAGAATTGGAGAAAGATATACATCTCATCTTGTCGGGTACTGATTAGATGTCGGTAGGTGCATGATTTGCTCTATGTGCAAGACTTGATTAACTTTCCCATCGTATTGGGTAGTAACCACTGGTGGCTTGAACATGGATAGAGTAGGGTAGTTCACGATATTCATAATGAAATGTGATCCTTTAATAAAACTCCTTTGTAATTCATACTTGGTTTTAGCTGTTTCACATAGTCGATCTTCCAATCGCTGCATGGATCCCTTCCAGGGATGCTCCTTTAGCTTCGATTTGGTCAAGGTAGATTTATCAGCTTTGTTGTGCCTATGTGATGAACTCTCCTCCTAAAAGGTATGCTCAGCATGCACAGAGCCTCTAATACTGGTCGTAGATCTTGTGGACCCTTATCTGTATTCATGGAGACACTCCTACTCCCTATGATGTCCTATAATTATTAGGGTCCTAGACGATCGAAAGTAGAGTCCCTGCTCAATATCTCCAAGATACTTGGTCTTTCTTTGAAAAAGAGCTCCCGTCATAGTAAGTTGATTGGACTGAATATGTTCCACCGAGATGATATGACTGATCAAGAGAAGAACGAGATTAGTGACTTATTTTATTTTTGGCTGGTGGAGGTAGCATATCTCTCCTATAGCTAATTGCTTAACCGACTCTTGCATAGCTGCTTGCCCTCTAGCAAGGTTGAGAAGAATTCCTTGTAGATCTACCACATTAGGAGGATCAAATAGAATGATGGTATTTCTTTCATTTCTAGCGTTATTTTTTGGTTCGCTCATTTCCTTGAAGGTAAAGAAATGAAAAAATGGTAGAGAGCGATGACAGACAAACGTTCCCACAGACGACGATAATATTTTGATGTCTAAAAATGGACTAAATCCAGATTTATAATCATAGATAAAAATATAGTAAGTAACTCAAATCACACACATAAGAGAAGATATTTTTAAAGTGGTTCAGTTGCAAAATAGCCTACATCCACTGTTGGTTTTATTTAGTAGGGTTTACAATAGCTCAGTATGGTGTGCATATGAGTGATTCGAGTTGTTCCTCCCGCTGAGGGAGTATCTTTTATTTATAATAGTGTAAAACCCTAGAGATTGAGCGCCTTTATATCGACAGGCGTTTACATATGTGTTGAATAAATGAAACTCTGGGCATTCAGTGCTGGATGGTATCCCATCTCAGTAACTATTGGTATTCCTATTGGGTTGTCTTTTGTAGTTGGTTGGCATTTCAGTCGACTAAGTGTCTATGAAGCCGATCAAGGTAGCGCGTCTTCCACGTAAGAGGACGGGTGTATATTCATCATTGGTATACGTGGGAGTGTAATGTTTGCATATAACAATCATAACTTGCAATTACGAACCAAGCTCCTTACTTTGTATTATTACCTACACTTACCAAAATTACTCCTAGAAAAGAAAAAAGACAAAGAGGTGTCAAAGGTTATTTTATCGCCTTGTATTTCCCGATCATTTACAATGGGTCTATAATATATTCCATATATCAATGTTGAGAATGTTTTAAATGGATGATTTGACCTATCATCACATATATTAGGGATAATACGCTAGTTATGAGGAAATAACCTTTCGTATTCTAGACCATAGAGATCTGGTTCTTTTCTCGAAGATCTTTCCTTTAGTATTTGTTCGGTGGAGTCACCACAATAAAGTACATTCTACTTAGGAGATAAATATTGAGATGCGAGATAAGTGTTCAAAGCTTTTTTTGGCAGGTATGTTTAGACTTTTGAGTATGGAATTCCTTTATTGGGGGTGTACCACCCTGGTATTTTAAATAAAAAATTAATTGGGAAAAATAATTAAATAAATAAATTTAAATGGGAATTTGAGATTGACTTGTTAATTTAAATATAAAAATTAAATAATCAAATGAGTTTTATCTTTGAATGTTATATGACACTTTAGTCAATTATTTGAATTAATGATCTTATGTTCCAAAAAATTTAATAAAATTAGTGTAGATTAAGTTAAAATAAATTATTTAATAACACGATGTTAATTTTATTTAATTGGACTTGAGATGAGGTCATGTTGTATATTAGACATTTAGGACCTTGAGGGAGCACAGATAAGGTTGAAAATAGTAAAAGGATCCACCTATGGGTCGGATTAACTATTGGGTTAAGTTTAAACATGTCTGGAATCTAGGGCCCCATACCTGGATTGATCCAAGTGAGGGGAAGATCGATTTGACGTTGTGAGTTGGGAAATGTTGGTTTTTAATGTTTTGGGAGATAAAAACAATTTTTGGGTTGGTTTGGGGTGGCTTTTAAATATTGTTAATCAATATTTTAAACCATTAAATTTACGTTTAGTTTTAGGAATCTATAACAACCTAAAACATTAAGGGTTTTAATTATGGTTATTAACAGGTTATGCATAAAATGATATTACTTAGTTATGGAATGGAACTAAGGGTTAAGAACACACATATTATGTGAATTAGGATCAATAGGTAGACTTTTTTTTGTTATGGAATGTTTTAGATATCTTTCATGTGGTAGCATATGTTGGGTCTTCGAGGATGCCCTATGATTTATTTGATGGGTCAAGAGTGTTCATATAACACATTATGGTGGATATTTTATGTGGATTATTTACATGTGACGGTTATGTGGATGGGATAATTAGATCCACACGATGCACTTAGGGTGTAACTTCATAATAAAACTAGAATATTACAATGGTATAATGTATTGGTTCGATAAGGATAATGTATTAATATTGGTTTGGTATAAACACCTAATTAATTTGTCGTTGGTATGAAGTGATTTTATTATTATTATATAGGTCCTCATATTTGGATCACATAGGATGTTCCTATTGTGTTCTTGACCCTTTTGCATTGAAACATTTTAGGTCAGAGAGAACTACATTTCTAAGGTTGATCTTGTAGTCGAATTAACTCTATTTCCAACCATTCTATCCAGCCAAAAATGTTATAGGTGTTGGGGTTGGAGTAATACGCTACATTTTGTAATATTTATTCATTATTAATTGTAGGAATAAATTAATAAATGATAATAATTATTACTTGAGTGAAATGATAATAATAAATTCATAATTTTGTGACATTTAAAATGAATATTATGTCATTTCAGAACCACGTGTTAATAAATAACTAACGGCGGAATTCATTATTTGGTAATAGTTATGTGCGGTTACTCATAAAATAAGTAATTTTCTTATTTTATTTTACGTTATGGATTATTATCATTTGGACCGAACTCTATGGTGGTACGGAGGCTTGAAGATGTATTTTTAATGCTTTATATTGGGCCTCATGAGTAGGTATACCGTTGGCCTAAGTTTATGGTTAGTCGGCGAAGCATTTTGGGCTCATATGGAGAACCAAAATTAGTTATTTTATGAAATTTCACAATTAGGGGTATATAAGTGATGTTAACCCTCATTAATTAATTACATTATACCTAACACATAAACCCTAATAATAGGACATTTTTAGGAGAGCTCTGGGAGGTCTTCTCAGAGGAACTAAGAGATTACAAGAGAAGATTTTTTATACCCTTCATAATCTCATAAGAAATCTCTTGTTTTATGATAGTATAATGTGTAACTGATTTATGCTTTGAATTATATTGAAATTTATTTAGATTAGGAAAATTTTAAATGATAAATTTCTAACCAATTATGTTTTATATTGGGCTATTACAGATTAAAGTTGTAAGTTGTTATTTGGGTATTGAATCTGATTTCAAATAGAATTTTTGAGAAAACCATGTTAATCTGTGTTGAAATATGATTATTCATGTTTGAACACATGTGTAGATGTGATCTTTGTATGTTGATGATATCTTCAATAATAAATAGACTTAAAAAATAGTGAAACTCAATTAGTTAAAGTACTCATAAGTAAGATGCATTAAAATATGCATTAATAGTGAAACTTAATTTGTATATTGTGCTTGTTTGGATTTGGACACTATGATGTGAATAATTTGATTAGGGACCTTTATGGGTGTTTAGAAGTTGATTTGGACTTATATTGAAGGTTTTATAAAATTTAATGGCAGATTAGGAATAACATATTTCATTTTCGATCAAAGACGAGGAGTTCCGAGAGTTGGGATCACTTGGGAAGCCCCCACCATAGCGAGGTTTCACCACACTATAGGCCCCCATAGGGACGCTCATGCGGCCTTGTCTTGCTGCTATAGAAGTATAGTAAGGCAAGGGAAAGTAGGGGTGCTCTTATTTTTTTTAATTTTTATTATTTTGATTTATTACGTTGGGTTTGTTCAATGGGGTGTGTCAGGGAAATAACCAATTAAATAATTATTATGTCGACAATAGTATCTATTAGAGATATAACTAGGATTTACAGCTCCTAAATCTAATTGGGTTTTAGGATTAATATACCTATAATTGATTGTAAAATCTAGTTTTAGGGATTTTGATGGAATTGGATATGTGAGTGTGATGTGATATCCTAAGTATATGTTGTGTTACATATAATTATGTGTGGTAGTAAACATATTATATTTGGCTCGTGGGGAATCTATCGATTGGTTTGTGGATGTAAATGGATTGGGTCATGATATCATGCTCATGGTAGATGTAGAAGGCTATGTGGAAGTCGATGTATTTGATCACGTGTTCAGGTTGCCATTGTCTCACAACGTGGAGACGTGGATGCATTGATCCATCAGACGATTTAGTATAAGACTATATAATGGTGTAACTATGTGGTGATCCTCCATTATTTTGTGTGTGCATGTTTTAAATTCGTTAGGTAAGGTATGCCTACGGGTTAACCAATTTAAGCACGAGAAGGTCCCCAAAGGTTGAGGTCTTCATGCGGTTTATGAGCCCTATAATCATACTGTATAATCCAGTCATAAGCTTGTTAATTAACGAGGCTATGTCACATTATTAAATGTATTATGATATCATTTGTATTGGATTATTTTGGTGACATGAATGAGTGGGGGTTTTATCGAGTGGAACTATTTATACCTAACGGGATATATTGTAATGTAGTTATAAGATAGGGGTGTAGTGTTGTGGGGCTCAGATGGTGTCGATAGAGAGGGAGAGATATATGGGGGGGATGTTATGTGTGTCCCCGAAGAGGTGAGGGTGATTATCTCAGAATCTTTGTTTCTCTCTAAGGTCGATTTCATTATGCCCATGGAAATTGTTACACACTATGTCCAATTTTATGTGCACCCCTATTTCCTAAGCCTTTCTTGTGCGAGGTGTTTTTCGGTTGTTCAGATTCTCCAGTTTTCTTTTTATAAAAACAATGCAGTCGGGTCGGGTTAGCTCTTTCGTGCCTAAGGCATGTTGCGGTCTACGAATGCTCTAGATATTCTTGGTGTGGGTTTGAGAACCAGTTTACTAGTGAGGAAGGTATTAGGCACTCCATTTGTTCTTTATGCTCCTTATCTATACACATATACTGCATTTTACTTTTTAATTACTTTCAGTTTTTTAGAACATGTCTAGATACGACTTTAATTTGATAATCCCTTCAATATACACATATGCTTAGGAAAAAAAAGGATGTTAGTGGTATTTGTAGGGATGTCACTAAATAGGTATATGTGTACACAATTGTGTGTGTATGAATATGTATACGGGTAATGGGAGCCCTCTGGTGTATGTATAATGCGAAACTATTAATATGTGTATGAGTAACATGAGGTTATTAATGTTTTGGGGTGTAACAGGGGGCATTAGTGTGTTGGGGGTAACGAAAGGCCATTAGTGTATTGAGGTGTAATAGAAGACCGTTAGTGTGTTGAGGCTTGTGCTCACAAGGGAAACCTCATTATTACACCAACATAACCGTATAGCCACGAGATCAAAGCCTATGTAATCTGTGATGCATTTTTTAATGGAATGTGTTCCAACGTGATGTGTGTGCAAGCATGAATACTTAGATGGGGAGGGTGAGTGGATGCTTTGGACGTATTTTAATTCTCATGCAGGGTAAGGGGTTTAGAAGTTGTGCAAAGGAAGCCATGTTTTAAGTCCAAAAGGTCTACTACTTAATATGGTGTTTCGGAAGGGGAGTGGACCAGAAGTCACTGATGGGGATCGTTGTATCCTTTATTAGGCTACTTATATCCAGAGGTGTCATGGGCATCGAATTGGTCTAAGATGGTTAAGATGACCATCTTATGTGGAGTGTTTTGGACAAAAGCTGGAGGCATCCCTAATATAAAATGCCGATAGACATATCATAAGGCTTGGGATCTCGAGTGGGGATCGATATTACGCCTACGTATTTAGGGAGATCTAGGATCAAAGCCTACTTAGTTGTAATAAAGGGTATATTTATGTGTATAGGATTGGGATACCAGGTATAAACGATACATCATTAGAGTATTTAAGGATCCTAGTCCTTTATATAGTATTTTCGTTACTGAAACACTATATTCGTATCTCTAAAACTACATAATCAAAGAAAGGTATTTGTTAAGTATTTCAGAAAAACACTACTTTGTGGGTGCCTCTATTGAGATGGGAACATTTACTCAGAGAAGTGGTAAGGATTATTCCGTCTTTGGCTTTCGCAAAGATTCTGGAGTAACCCTATTCCCTAGCACTTTCTTGAAAATGAGTTGAAACGTAAGAAAAGGAATTTCTTCGGGCAGTACTTACTTTTACTTATTTTGATTAGTCCTTTTAGGGTGAGAACATAATGATTTGTTAAACAATGAGAAATATTGAACAAAAAACATGCTTTAAAACATAAACAATATAAAGTGCATACCTAGGTTCTATGGTAGGGGTCGGGTTATGGTATATGCTAGTATAGGAGTTTTTAAATCCCAATATTTATTTAAGATCTAATCAACGTTGGGTTTTTGGATCCTTTTCCTAATGGGGTGGGTCCCCTATAGGGATGAATTTGGACATTTTAATCGCATGGTTAATTGAAGATGTAACGGAATGGTTAACTGATCATGTGCACATATCCCACTTTTTAAACTGCACGATTAAGTAATTGTACACGCAGTCAAATCAAGAATGGTTTGTCTTCATTTGGTTAAGATATGCAATGATAAGTGTGATAATTAACCACACGGTTAACCATTTAATCGTGTGGTCAACCATTTAATTGATAGATTAAATTCCTAACATGTGTGATTCCTCTGGCTGAGATTGAATTTAGACTAGGTGGGAGGTTTATGAATTACGTGAGTTTGTCATGTAAACTACAAAAATGATACATAGATGAAGTTTGAGGTGTCCACAAAGGCAATCAATGGGGAGTGTGTGCATGTAGATACTCTTCGTCGAAATATGGGATGATATGGGAGTATCCATGTTGCCTTTTGAGGATTGTGTGAGTACGAAATATTTTTGTGGCATGAAGATTGGGTATCTAAATTTTTGGGAAGATTAATCAATCGCGTTATGAACCATTTAACCCTGCAATTTATTATTTTATTTAACCATACGATTAGCTAATTACCAGCGTGGCTAATATCGATCGACGAGTCTAGCCTTCACGACACGTATCACAAAAAAGGAAATAATTGCCTCATGCGGTATTAAAATGATATGCATGTGGTTGAATAAATAATATCAGATGGAATATTCATGATTAATCATACATCCATGATGATCCCCTATTCTAGATCCATAACCTGAATTTCATTTTGGTCTATACATGGATGTTGTCTGCATTCCACTAGGAATATTCTCTTGACTTCGGTTTATGTAGCTGAAGTGAGACAAGGCAACGAAGCTACCCCTAAATTTTCTATCCTAGGTAGTATGAGGACTTTGACTGTCAAACGTTTTGGTAGTACTTTCTTTACTTTGGCCAAATATTGGGCCATATTATCCTCTCTTTTCTCCTATGAGTCAAGGACTTGCGTGATGACTAGATGGAAGTCATTATGGTAAGATATCTGTAATGCTCCCACATAAAAAGTTAGCCTTAGTCCAACGATCAATGATTCATATCCGACTTCATGATTTAAGACTTTGAAGTTGAATCTTAACACATATTCTATGTATGCTCCTCTTATAATTTTCACGATAAGCCCATCTTTACTTTTTTTAGCACAATAAGCCATCCATAAAAAAGAATCCATATTGAGATGGTAACTTGCCTTCAACTAGTAGTCCCCTTTTGAATATTTTCTTCATCTCCTCCTGGTCTTTCTCGACTTCGACAACAACCAATGTGGATGGCCCGGATTAAACCTGAGTTTCTAATAATCATAAATTTTTGCAATGAAGTCGGCTATTGCCTTCCCCTTCATGGTTGTTCTTGGGTGACATATAATGCCAAATTCTCCCAATTTAATTTCCCAAACGATTAATCTTTCACACTTTTTCAGCTTGTGAATGGCTTACCTTAATAGTTGATCTGTATAAACCATGATAATATGGGCTTAAAAATATGTCTTCATCCTTCTTGGATATTTGATTTTGACTCCTATATAGGCTTTGCTAGTGTAATATAATGGATTCTATATTCCCTCTTCATATCTCACTAAAGTTGAGTTGATCGTTGATTCTAATATGCCCAGGTATTGTAAAGACAAATTTTGGATTGGGTCAATTTGTATGTTTTGTCTTATTCCCTGTTTGCATAAAATCATTTGAGTCATAGGTTAGGACTTGAGTTAGTTCACCTTTTAAGCCTATGACGTGTTTAATTCAAGACATAGCGACCTAGATAAAGCGTCTACATCATCGTGTCATGTTTCGTTCCACGTTTCATCTTTGACTTTAACGGATCTCATGACTTATGAATGCGTATAGTTTTTATCATTAGATTTTTAGTTTAAGGTGTTAGTTTTTATATAATTATTTAAGGGATGTTTTGAAAATATTTTTAATAGAGAACTATTTTTTGTTTTAAGTCATTCGAATGACTTTATAGTGTTCACTCAAATGAGATGATTACGTCGTTCAAACGACATTAAAATAAACATCTAACGAGGTTTCTCTTTTCCAGAATAAATATCAATTGAGCTCGTTTGAAGTCCATTCCAAAGAAAATGTCAGGTTCATTTGAACGAGATATGTACTTTCTTTCGAATGAACCTTTGTTTTCATTTGAACAAGCCCTTAAAATTTGCACCACCTTGTAAAATGTGTTTTCTATGTAAAGGGGTCATGACATGAGTTTTTAATGAAACTTTTGGCCAATATAAAGGGGATATACAAAGTTATTCAAATTATCGTGGTATTAAGTTAATGATTCATACCATGAAACTTTGGGAGAGAGTGATTGAATATAGATTAAGATGGAAAACAACAATTTTGTAGAATCAATTTGGGTTACACCTAGGAGGTCAACTATGTAAGTAACCTATTTATTGAGGAGATTAATGGAGAGGTATAGGGAGAAAAATATGGACTTTCATGTATTTTTATAAATTTGGAGAAGGCGTATGATAGGATACCAAGAGATATAATATGGTGGGTTCTACATAAAAAATGATTGATCCATAGATATATTGATGTGATCAATGATATGTATGATGGGGCCATGACTATAGTAAAAATATCAACTGGCAAAAGTAGTGAATTTCCAAATACTGTAGGACTACATCGATGTTCAGCACTAAGTTCTTATCTCTTTGCTCTTGTTATGGATGAGTTGACTAGACAAATACAAGTGGGGTTACCATGGTGTATGTTATTTTCAGACGATATTATTTTAGTGGATGATACTAAGACGGGAATTAATATTAGATTGATATTGTGAAGAGAAACACTAGAAACAAGAAGATTTAAAATATACAAGACTAAAAAAGAATACGTGGAGTGCAAATTTAATAGTAATAGTAGGACAAATGCGGATGTGGTGAAATTGGAGGGTCAAAAGATACCTAGAAATGATCGTTGTCGTTATTTAGGCTCGATTATCCAAAAAGATAGAGGTATTAGTAAAAAAGTACTATCGACATATTATGTGATAGGCGTATACCCTTAAAATTAAAAGAATTTTTTATAGGATGATCATTAGACCCGCCATGTTATATGGGACAGAGTGTTGGGCAACCAAAGAATAAAATGTGTAGAAAATGAGTGTGGTGAAGATGCGGATGCTAGATGAATTTTTGGTAAAACTGGAAAAGATAAAATTATAAAAGAACAAATCCATGAAACGATAAAAGTGGCTCCTATAGAAGATAAATTGAGAGAATATCGACTTAGATAATTTGGATACATCAAATGTAGACCAATGGATTCTCTCGTGAGGAATAGTAGTTTATTTAGTATTTGATATGCCAAATATCAAAGCTATACCGTGGAGTCTTTAGAAGGCATGCACCGATGTGTTATCATCGCGGCCTTACCTCTGCATGCCACAGCACTCACATATTACAGGGTGTGGCCCCAGCCTATCTAGTTGGCTGGATGCATCCCTCTCATTCACAACAGCAACACAACAAATACACCCCTTATAAATAGGAGGTCCACACCTTGAGATGGAGGCATTGCCAAACACTCTACATCCCTTCGTACAGCCTGGGGGCTACTCATCTGCATCACGATCATCTCTCCGGCACTCCCGAAACCATCATAGACATGTATTCTCTTCTCTCATCTATATTGTACGCCTATTATGGCATCGTAAACTTGTACTACAAGGCATATATAATGAGAATAACGTAACAAAGTGGATGTAGGCTCATTTTTATAGCCGAACCACTTTATATCCTGTGTTTTCTCTGTGTTTTCTCTCTCTTTACTTGCTTTATGCTTACTCTGAACTTGGTATGATGATGTGAGTACGACTTGTATCTGATTTCTCGCATCAACAATTTGGCACTGTCTGTGGGAAACGAGGTATTTCAATCTTGTTTATCTATATATTGGGGCTCTTAACACCTTGTTTCATTCATGAGGATCCTTGGGGTCATCATCTCATGGGTGAAGTTTTATTATTGAGCTCGTATCTTATACACACACCCTTGAATGGGTATAGCGTATATTCAGACCTGTCTATGGGTCTCCTTTTTATAACCCTATATCTATTTCTACATATCCCGATGATGTTTCTTAACCAAGATAACACTTAGAAGTGTAAAGGGAAATAGCCTCACAAAGGTGGGTAACTAGGGATGTGTTCTATTTGCTCATTTGCTACTTTTCCAGCTTATCATCTAGGGTTTTCTACCATGGTGGTGCCATTCTTGGGGCACTGTAGGATTGTTCTACCCCTGGTAGGCCCCTAGTAGGTTTGTTTTCCATGGTGGCTAGAGGTTTTGGACCCAACTTGTAGGGTCATTTAGAATCACATCACGCAGCAGGAAATAAGACGCGGCCTGGCAAGAAATTGCCTGAGTGCTGCAGCCCTTATGAAGGATGCTGCATAGCTTCATTGCATCACCTGGGAGAGGATGTGGTAAGATTATCCTCGGATTCAACTATGGTGATCCCTCATCCCATCGCGGCCATATAAGTACAAATTGGTAAATAACTGCGGCCTACACCCTTGCTATACCTGGTTCATTTCTTTATATTTCTTGCACTACTCACTCTTGTTAGTTTTGTCTCAGAATATATATATTTTAAAGACTAACAAAGCATGAATGGAAGGAGACTCCTGTCAAATTGCAGAAATAAATAATGAGATAGCTCAGCTGTACAACCACATCAACCATATGTATGACAGTCACGCCTTACTCCAGACTCAGGTCAACTTTTTGACCTAAAGGGTTCTTATGCTAGAGGTCGTGGCACTCAAAGTTGTTGTCTGGGCCATAGTGGCCACAGCCACAGAAGCTACTGTCCCAGGGGCCGTAGCCCTGGACCAAAAGAGGGAGAAGGTGAAGAAAGCGGAAGAAAACTTTGAGGTCTACACCCCTTTGATTTATAAAATTGAAGAGACTTAGGGCTTGTCAATGGAGACAAATTGCTGAAGTGGTCGGAGAAGCTAAAGACTCCTCCACACAAAAGGGATCAGGCTAAGTGGTGCAAATTCCATACAGACCATGGCCACGACACCGATGCATACTACTCCCTGAAGAATGAGATTGAAAGGCTTGTGAGGCAGGGGATGTTGCAGCAATTCCTGAAAAAGGCTTGGAGGATGCAGCCTTTACCAAACAGGCCACATGCCTAACTCGACTTTAGTGTATATTTTTTGTTAAATCTAAAGTGTTATTTTTACACACAAGCATTGTATTTCCTTACAAACTTAACACACACACACACACACACACATACATACATATATATATATATATATAAGTGAATGACAAATTTTAGTCACGCTTCTAAACTTGCTTTAAAATCTAATAAAAGACCTTTGTCTTAAACAGATGTAAGGTAGCATGATGACAAATTATCCCAGAGATTATTTATTCTCAGGTAAGAAGAGTCTATTGGGAAACAACCTTAATGGCCAATTTAAACTACTTGCAATATGAAGCCACGGGGGCTACTATTTCCCCTTATTTTCTTCCGAAGTGCTTCAATTATCTAGGGATGAATTTATATATATCCAAACATATCTTGGGGAAGATTTATAATACCTATCCCGGGGAGGCCTGATAACAACCCACTGTGACTAAAGACTTAGTTATCTGTGGATAATCCTATATTTGAAGGGGCCGAAGACATAATTGTCTGCGGAAAATCCAATTATAGCCTGGGAAGGCTTTATATATATGCAAACATAGTTTGGGGAAGATTTATAATACCTAGCCTGGGGAGGCCTAATAATAACCCAATTAAAGCGACTAAGAGAAGCTACGAAAGTAGTTTCATGATAAAGAGACTAAGGGAAGCCGTAGAATGCAATCAAAGAAACTAATAGAAGCTACGAAAGTGGTTTCATGATAAAGCGACTAAAGGAAGCCATAGAATGCAATCAAAGCGACTAAGAGAAACTACGAAAGTGGTTTCATGATAAAGCAACTAAAGGAAAGCCATAAAATGCAATTGAAGCAACTAAAGGATGTTGCGGAACTGACATCATAAAGCATAATAAAGCTACAGAAAAAAGTTGGTCGCGGCCCAGCATATTGTTACCTCAAATGCCGCAGCCTCCAAATTTCTATTGGCACCAAGAGAAAAATTGTGCCATGTTATTTAAGTCACAACCTCAAAAGTCATTTCCTTTAGCACCGTGAATTGGGCATTAATAAGTGTCCAAGTATGAAATGGAAAATTTCAAGATAAAGACAGGTGGCCGCAGCCTTGTTCAAAAATTCTTTATAAGGTGTTGACGCAGCCCCAAGCCAAAACGTTCATTATTGGAGCAATATTTCAAGGAATAATTGCACATTAAAAGTATTAAAAATATATAGAGATGAACCATTCATTAAAGTATTGAATCAAATAAGATTGAGGAATAAAAACATGCAGATAGAGGCAAAACTAGTCAACTTTAAAATAGAGGCCGCAGCCTTAAGTAAGGAGACAAATGTTGAAAGGGACGCAACCATGTATAAGCAAGCAGTTCAGAAATTACAAATACAACAAACCAAATGTGATGTTACCCTGAGAAAAAGTTAAAAAATTTAAGATTACAAACTATAGTAGGCCTATGAGGCAGCATCATCTTCAATGTCTCCCTCTTCACCTTCTGCGGTCGTCTCAGTCTCCTCATCATCTTCCGTAGCCTCCATCATCTTCCTTGCTCTCTCCTCTGCCGCAAGCCTCATCTCAGCTACGTAGACATTGTGTTCTTTATCACTAACACTCCAGGACATAAACTGTTCCTTGGCATCTGGAAAGTTTTTAGCCACCCAGTATCTTAATTCTTGGTAACTGCGGATGTATGCCATGTTATTTGTGATGATGAAATCTCTCGACTTTTTATAGTCTGCCACAGCAGCTTCTGAGGCCTACTTGAGGGCTACAGAGTGCGATTCCTCCATCTGTTTGATGGCGGCGGCATGATCTGTCTCCCTTTGGCTATATTTATCTTAAAGATTTTTTAACTGGGTCTCAAGACTGGATGCATGTAAGGAGGTTTCTATAGCCTTATTTTGTTCAACCTGGAGAGACTTCGCGATCATTGTCAGCTTTACCTCAGCATCATTTTTGGCCTTGACAATAGCTTTGAGGCCCATTTATGTTGCTTGAAGTGCCACAGTAGAAGACTCTTTGCCAACCTCAAAGGAAGACTTCTTGGCATTCTCCAAGTTAGTTAAATGAACCTTCTCCGTGGCCTCTTTTAATTTGTAAAGGCCTTCATACTTGAGCTTCTGGTACACCACAATGTCCGCGGCCTAAAAATAAATTAAAGATTAGAAACAAAAATATGAGTTACAATAAGAATATTGGAAATTGATGTTGCCCTTACCCTCGAGGGCAAATTATTCAAGATGCTCGTGGTCCTCCTCCACTCGGTGGTCCAGGTCCATGTTGTCAGGAACCTTCCACATCCTGTGGACTTCCCTGGAAGTTGTGTCCTAGGATGATTGAGGATCTAGTCTCCGCAATTGAGGTCACGAACAACCATCAGGGCCAACACTGGCACGACTTTGAGGAGGTGCCAGGTTGGCCTTAATAGCCATAATTATTGGAGGATGGGGTGAATTTGAAGTGGTAGTTTATGAGATTCCGTGGCCATGCTGCGACTCAGACTCAGAGGGCATTTAGCCTGCCGCAGCCAGATGATTATCGATGTCATCATCATATTGTCCCTCAGGCCTTTCTTGTGGAGCAAACTCCTCAACTTGAACTGTCGGCACGACAAGAGTTGTTTGGTCGCCCACATTGGCTGTGGCAGGACGCTTGGACTTGATCCTTTTTCTCTTTTTCTGTCTAACTACGTTATTGAGGGCAGCTGCATCTTCATCCATTTCAGCTAGTTGATCTTCTAAGAGCTCCCTATCTATCTCATCACCTGAATAAGAAATGAAGTAAAGTAAAAAAATTAAAGGTTTAACAATAATTTATGCGGTGTTAACAAAGAAAGAGGTTAATACCTTCTGCGGCCATCACTTTTGGAAAGGATTTGTTAGTGAAGTAACCTCCCTTAAAAATGGAAGCATAAGTAACTCGAGTACTAAAATTCTTATCCTGAGCACTTATGGCCGTAACCCTTCTTATTTTACTCTCCTGCCGCTCACTAAGGGGAAAATTGTCAAGAGCTACATAAGAGTTCAATATTAGTACAATACAATAGAAGGAATATGGCAAATACGAACTGTAAAAATAGGACGCGATATATTCTCAAAGGCAACCTTATTTGCCTAGCTTGGATGGCGTCCCCACTACCACGACATCTTGTATGATTTCTCTCTCTTCGACTCATCTGGGTGGATCTCCCACCCTTCTCCAAAAACATAAAAATACTTTCCCTTCCAGCTCTTTACACTGGATGGACTTCCAGTATAAAGGGCCTCTTCATTGTTGCGGAGGGCAAAGTAATAATACCAAGCAAACTTTACAGAGTTCTCCTTTGGTCTATAAAAGTGGAAGAACTCTGCAGGAGTTATGTCCCTCTTCAACCTATTCTTCCACAACACTAAGGAGGCAAGAATTTCCTTTCATCCATTGGGATTCAATTGGGTTAGGGATAACTTCATTGCATTAAAAATTCTCCTAATTGGGACTGTCACGGGAAGCCGCAACCCATATACTAAAGCGTGGAGGGGGAAGCACACCCCATCATCAGTAATAACGAAGCATGTCCTATGCTCCACGGAGAGTGATGAGCAAATCACACTCAGGAAACTCAAATGCTTCAGCAACTTGATTAACTCATTCCGCAGTCATATGTTGCGGACATTTAAGGATGCGGGGGGTCTTTTTACTCTATTAGATGGGCCTGTAAGTGCATCCCTGGCCTCAGAAGGCCCAACTGTCGAGGCCTCATAATCAACAGGGTTGTCACTGGATTTGTCTTTCTCTTCCACTGCCGTGGTCTTAGTATTCTCCCTACAAGTAGAATTTGCGGAGTTAGAGTCTAGAATAACGTAGTTTGGACAATATTTTAGCAGGAAAAATCCAAATGTTTTTAGAGGATGCACTGAGGGGATTTCAGGAAGAGAAAGCCCAAAATATGTTCTCCAGAAGTCGTTCAGAAATTCATCAGGATTCTAACTCATATGGTTGCAGCAAGACCTGAGAAGCAGAAAGGGTTTGTTGTTAGGTGTTGCAGCCAGTATGATCAGAGGCCTCTTAAAGGCCGCAGCAGGAACAACATAACCATAAGTTTGAAAGATAAAATAGAAGTTTCAATAAATATATCCAACTACTTTGAGCCTTGGAATCCTAGAGATTAAAATACTGCCGCGACATCTTATTTTTGGGAAAGAAGACATTATGTTCTCGTATATGCCCCAGTCCTTAAGTTTATTGGCCAAAAAGCCGCGGACACTAGCCAAAGGTTGAACCCTAAGGTCAAAAGGGAATTATTTGTCATGATGCCGCAGCCAAATAGAACAAGAGTATGCTACTCGCCATGACCTAATTCATAAACAAGTTGAAAATGAAAGTGACCTAATCTATAGATTGAAGCCCTGGAATTTAAAGGGTTTGCTCAAGAATGTCAAAAATAGTGTGATAAGTTTCTCAACTTATGAAACTTTAAAGTTGACAAATGTGATCTGACTCAAGTATAGGGAATTCAAAAAACCTAAAAAGTTTAAGCCTATCTAGCAAGCTCTATTTCTCGAATCAACATGGAGGATTAAGAGTTCACTCTACTGATTAGAAATTTACTCCATTCCAAGCAAGTTCTTTATTACGATCCAGGAAAATTATGGGATTCAAATGAGTTCACGTCATTATGGAATTAACAGTATGGATTCAGTTGATAATCAGTTGGTTAATATGATTATTTTACAAGATAGGGATTCGTGTAGTCATTTACAAGTTGAAATAAAAAACAGACAATGAAACTATAAATATAGAGTGATTCAAGAGGTGTTTGGTTTGAAGGTTACCTGGAAGTTGATGAAAACCAATTCCTCTGCCTCCTAACATCGCAAGACACCACCTAAGGCTCGCTAAAAAACTTAAGGATTAAATAACAAGGGTTTTCTCTCGATATGATCTCAAGGAATTGGAAAACGTAATGAAGGCCACAGTCAATTCCCATTTATATAAAGGGCCACGAGAAGATGAAGCATCGCGTTTAATTAGTCGCGATAACTTGTGAGCGAGAGACACGATTACTCAGCTGCAGCCCCAATCGCCACCTCTTGGCACTACAGCTTGGGGCTTATTGATATGCCAAATATTATACTCCTACCGTGGAGTCTTTAGAAGGCATGCACCGATGTATTATCGTCATTGGCTTACCTCTGCATGTCACAGCACTCATATATTACAGGGTGCGGCCCAAACCTGTCTAGTTGACTGGCCGCATCGCTCTCATTCACAACAGTAACACAACACATACACCTCTTATAAATAGGAGGTCTAGACCTTGAGATGGAGGTCGGGTTCATTTCTTGTACTGATACCTAGTCCAGAGATCACTATATTGGTGGACGCATTTCCAAACACTCTACATCCCTCGGTACAGCTTGGGGGCTACTCATATGCATCACGATCATCTCTCCGGCACTCCCAGAACCATCATAGACATGTATTCTTTTCTCTCATCTATATTGTACGCCTATTACGGCATCGTAAACTTGTACTACAACGCATATATAATGAGAATGAGGCAACAAAATGGATGTAGGATCATTTTTATAGCCCGAACCACTCTATATCATGTGTTTTATCTCTCTTTACTTTCTTTATGTTTACTCTGCACTTGGTATGATGATGTGAGTACGACTTGTGTTCGATTTCTCGCATCAATAGTATTGATGGTAATCCAATGGGTAGAGGTAGGCCTAAATTTACTCGGTGGGATATTATAAAAAAGGATATGGTATCACGTGGTTTAATCGAATATAATGCACTGAACATAGTGGAATGAAAAAGTATAATTCATGTAGCCCACTCCAAATAATTAACAAAAGGCTTTGTTGAGTTGAGTTTTGGCCAAAATAGTTTTCTATATAGATCAAAAATCTCCCAAACCCTATTTTTCACCCATATTATTTAAGATCCAAGATTCAATTCATATATTCTTTGAGATATTTATTTGGGCACCTCGGTTTAATAATCTTCACAACTTAGTATTCATTTGATGCGCTGAAATTCGTAATTATTTTTGTGTATACATGGTGGATTCCCTGTTATGGTGTTACAGTGAAGAAGCTATGGACTTTGTGTTTAGATTTGTAAATGATTGTTGAGCCTATTGGGTGGAAACTGAGGCGTGTGTGAACTCACACGTTGTGGTAGCTTTGCAGGTGGACTCCTGCATGTCATTGTGTAGAGGTAGAAGGAACGTAGAGCGTTAAGGCTCCAGAAGGCATCAAGTCTGTGTTGTAAGTATATTTTCATGTCCATTATAATTTCGTACAAAATAAAATTTGCATGGCTAAGTCGTCCAAGATTTTTCCCCTTGTGAGTTTTTCTTGTACATTGGCGTGGTATATGATCAATTTTATTTTATCTTATTATTGCCTAGATGTAGGTTAAAGATAAAATTTGGCTAATCGTTTTAACATAACAATTGTTTAAACGGTGCAAGTTATTCTGAATAATTTTCTTAATTAGACTTAAATTTGAAAAAATAAAATTGGCATTTGTTTACCTGTCCATATCAAACCTCACGTTTTTTAGGTATAGATATAAATTTTCACCCAATATTGACCTTGATGACAACGGTTGAGAGCTGAGGTACCTCTTTAGTTCTCTGAAGGAATTTTCAAAATATCCATTCAATTCAAAGATTATTTTATGATATTTCAAGAACATTAGGCATTTGTTCTTTCTCTAGATATGAATTGATTTAGGGCTACTACCTGACCTGTGAGTCTCTACACTTCTTTCTTACTATTTTATGATTGTATGCTTATGAGGGCTTTAATTTTGTTTGGATTCCCCTCTATTACCTTCAGATTAACTATGAATGATGGCTAAGGAATTTTCCAGCTCCTAAGCTGAACATACTTAACAGGATTGATCTTCATATAGTATTTTTCCATAACATCAAGTGATTGGCTGAAGTCCATCACATGGTCCACATTTTTTTTACTTTTGGTACTCATGTAATCCACATGAACATCAATGTTAACTCCAATATGAGATTTGAAGATCTGATTCATCATACTTTGATATTGGTCCCACATTTTTTAGTTCAAAATACATGCCATTATAACTAAAACATCCCTTATCTATGATGAATGAAGTTTTCTCCCAGTCGATAGCTTTAATTGAAATTTCATTATAATGGGAGTATACACCTATGAAAATAAGCATCTCATGATCAACCATTGCGTCTAACTAATCGATCATTAGAAAATGAAAGTGATTTTTGGGATACATTTTATTGAAATTTGTGAAATCCATGTGCATTCTCCATTTTTCATTTGGACTTGGTAACATCACTATGTTTGAAATCCAAGTAAGATATCTGACATCTTCAATGAATTTTTCTTATTGGAGTTTGTCTACCTCAACCTCAATTGTTATGTTTCTTTGTTTAAGAAAACAATCTTCTCTTTTTCTTGACTAGTTTTGCCTCCTTAAGCTCATTGAGTTCATGGCATAGTACTTATAATCAATAGCTAGAGTGACTTTTTGGATCCATGCGAACATGTCACGTCGCTGCTTAAAGATATCTGCTAATTATTTTTAGAGTATTGGTAATAGAGACGAGCCAATTTAAACCAATCAATCTGGTTTCTCATAATACAAAGTAACAGGCTTGATATTTTTAGTTGCCTTGCCATTCCTTATTGTCTCTTCATTGTGAGGATCAAGAGTATTTACCTGTTATGTGGTCATAAATTTCTTGTGGGATTATCTTTTCTCCATTGAGGTGAACTAACATTCATTTGCTACCGCATGACTATCCCTAACCTCATCTATGCCGAAATTAGTTGGAAATTTGATAATAACCTAGTGTACAATAGAGGTGGTAGCTTCAATTGTTTTCAATCATATATATATATATATATATATATATATATATATATATATATATATATATATATATATATATATATTTATATTTATATTTACCTTGCGAGGTCGTTTGTCAATCACTTCAAGGATGTTTATTTTGTCTCATCCCTGGCCATTGCAATTCTTAGCCTCATTTATTTATGCTTTTTTCTACCTAGGCCCCCTTCCACCAACTACTCTACCAGCAATATAGTTTACCCATAATAAGATCATAATTACTGCTTCTTTCCATTCTTTGGTCTTCTTTAGGAGTTCATATTGACCGTCTTCATCAGTTTCATCTTCATTGTGCCCGTGCTTTTCCTCTCACTCATTTCCTCCCTGAGGTGATGTTGATAGACACTTTTTCCTTGTATCCCTTCTCGACTTCGGAGCTTGGACAAATTTATTCACGTATTTCCTTAATCGGTCATTTTGTATTAACGCTTCTATCTCATCTTTCAGTGTCATTCATTTATCATTGGTATGGTCATGGTCAACTCGCACCATTTATTCTATTTATTTTTCCAATGAGTGAAAGTTTGGCAAGACATTTCAAACCCTCCATGTTGTAAATTTCTTTTAGGATATGATGGACCCACAGTTAATGGAGTCTAATCATCAAACCTCTTATCGTATTTATCATGAGCATATTTCTTAGGTTTTTCTTTCTTTCCCAAAATAGTAACCGCTTTAGCCTTGGCATGTGTTGTTTCTTTGACCTCCATGGATTCTTATGCATTCATAAGTTTCCCAAAATTTTCCAAGAACTCAGACATTATGGTCAGTTGATACTTTGTCAATTCCCAATAAAGATTTTCTCGCTACAAACTACTCATTATGGAGATTATAATACTTTTTGGTCATAACACACGAGTTCTAGTTTCTCATTGTTGAACCTTGTTATATATTCTCTAGTTTTCTCACCGCCCTTTTGTCTCACGCTTAGCGGATGGGCCACACGCTTTTATATCCTTATCCCAAAGAAGACGTTGTTGATGAATAAGTTAGCTAATCATTTTAATATCTTTATTTGCCCCTGAGGGAGACCCATATACCACACGTGAACCGAGATTGTTAGTATGCTAGAAAAATATCAACAATTCATATTCATAATGGAGTAAATGGATAATACTACTTGGTATTTCTCAATATAGTGCATGGTGTCAGTCTTCCCATCGTAGTTTGTAGAAATGATAGGTGGATAGAATTTTTAGAGTTGGGTAGTTAAGGACGAATGGAGCAAATGGAGAGCCCGCAACATATCCTCGATACAAAGGATTTTTGTTTTTTATTAAATCTCCAAGTTTATCCTCTAGCCTTTGTATAGTTCCCTTAAAGGTTTTTTTTAGCTCAAACTTGGTTGTCTTTCGAATGTTCCTTCTACTTAGGTTCATCCTTAGCTTACCCCTAAAACTTTTCCTCTACCAAGCCAAGAAGGACTCCTCATTGGTCACCGACCGTAGGCACTCCTCTCAACGTACCATTCTGTGTTGGCCTCTTGAGACTTGAGGGTTAGGACCCAGACGATCTAATTCACTTCATGTGTTAAGCCTTTCAAATGCATTGAGATGTGGTGGTTTAATATCATAACTACCCGCTTATGTTATTTTGACTGTAGATGTCATGTCGGTCTGATAGGATCCATCTCGATGGTATGATTTGTACTTTCTTTCTACATATACCATTTTAAGGCATTGTGGGCTCTCCATAGCACATTCTTGGAATCAATACCTTCGATATTTATGGGGAGTTTGGGGTGTACATTCATTTCACTGATACGCCATTGATATGATAACCGATGTAATTAGATGTAATCTTGATTGAATTTGGTCGATGGGACTTTCCCTCTGATAAGACTTTTTGTCATATTTTTCATGGTTTCCAGTATTTACATATGGCTATTGATCAAGATTTGAAGAGATCTTTGCAAAATAGCCATTCCATTTAGGGAAGAAACAGTTCTCTCTACCGTGTTACTAGATTCCAGATCATTGGACAATTTATTAGAATATGCTAAGGATAAATTGAATTGGGTTTCCAAGAGAATTGAATGTATTGGGGAGATAAAGGTTTCGTATGGTACCTCAATGAATTTTTTTAACAAATCAACTTAATTATCTAACTATACTTTAACCCTTTGTAACGCTTACATCTTAAGTCACCTGGCTTATTGTTATATTTAATTGGGGTATTTTTAGCTCTAAAAGTAAAAATGGGAAAAATGATCACGACGCCTCCATTTCCCACATATGGCACCAAACTGTTGATGCTCGAATTTGGATTTATACCGATCTAGTTATATTAGACCAATTTTCTAACACTCCAGAAGTTAAGAGATGAATAAATTAAGCATTAAATTAACGTAATAAAGAAAGGACAAAGAGATCATAAGAACTCGAGTTTATGTGGTTCGACCCAATCTGGTGTCCACGTCTATAGAAGTAATCAATTGTATGTATCTAGTTTGTAATCTTCATGGGATCTGGTTTACAAGCTTTCCCAATCTAATTTTACATCATAGAAATGCGGGCTAACAAATCTCATGCCCTATAAGAGGTAAAAAAGAAACTATTTATAGGTTAGTAAGGTGAGATAATGTGGTCCCTAAGACACATGTCTCGCCTTTATAGGGTTAGGTGAGATCACGTTTTACATATAGGGAAAATAAAATTATTAGTTAGTTACAACACATGGTAAGAATTTCTTCATATCTCTTCTTATGTCTCATTTTTCAAATCTGATGCCGTCATCAAGTCACATGGCTTGTGTTGAGTAGATTAATGGTTTTATTTATTAGGGTTTAACTCCACACGTATAACAAGTTTAAGAGAAAAACTTCTCTCTCTATTTTTAGAGCTTCTCTCTCTATTTTTAGAGACTACTTTCCTTTATCTGCTCTTTATTTCTCTGTTTTCTTCTTTTCTGTCTCCTCATGTTCACAGATCCTTCGTTTCCTTTTCTGCTCCAAACTATTTGCTTAGCTAAAAGTTTCTCTTAAAGTTGTTTGGTCGTTGCTAGCCTTCTGATCCTTTGTTTCCTTTTTCTGCTCCAAACTATTCTTCTTAGATGACAGTTTTCTCTTGATGATGTTTGGTCGTTGCTAGTACTACCTGCCTTTTTAGGAAAATGTCTTTTTCACTTCCAAAATCAACTTCTTTAGAGGGAGTTTGTCTCTCTTCTCTTATAGGGAAGGTAATCTCTGATAAAAATTCCAATATTTCCCAAATTGAAGGCCTTGTTAATAAGGTATGGAAAGCTAAAGGTGGGGTTAAAGTTGCAAAAAATGAATTCAATACCTTCAGCTTTGATTTTACTAATGAGACTGATGCTAGAAGAATACTAGACCTCTCCCCTTGGTCCCTCTCAAATGGTTTATTGGTTTTAAAATCTTGGGATGAAAGGTTGTCTGCTGATGAGATTGGTTTTTCCACTTTCGAGGTATGGGTTCGTGTGCATGGACTCCCCAAAGACAGGTATAATATTGAAAGTGGTAGAATAATTGGCAACAACTTTGGAAAATGCATTCTTGTTAATATTAAACCCATCCTTTATTCTTATTTGTGGCTAAAGGTTAGCTTGCCTATTATTGAACCTCTTGTCAAGGGTTTCACCCTGCAACGCGAGGAAGGTGACAAATGGATCAATTTTACTTACGAAAAAATTAAAAGATTTTGCTTTCAGTGTGGAAGGATAGACCATGTTCAAGAGGATTGCTCTTATACTCCTATACCTGTCTTGGATCATGAGGTACCTTTTGGTAGCTGGATGACTGCCTCACCTTCTTTCAAAGAATCCATGGATCTATTCCACAAGAAATTACAATGTTGTTCTTCTCCACATTGTTTATCTCCTGCTTTAATTGGTATTAATGGGAACCCCAATGACTCACCAAACCTATTTCCTATTCTGTCAAATATCTCACCCCAAGCCATCACTAGTAGTCCTATCAGCAACCATGTCCACATGAATACTTCTAATCCTATGTCAGGGGATAAAGACTCTATTCAATACTCTTCCTTTACTCCCTCTGATACTTCGGTCATATCTGATATTAATATCTCTGATATGGCTTGGGTGGTTGATGAGGAATGTCTTATCTCATTTAATCCTAATACTCCAAACCCAACAAACCATCCTCTCCTGAGTAACATTATCAATGTCCCTCCACTTGACTGTTGCCCTGTGCCAATTACCCATTCCTTTTGTAAATCCCCTAGATTTCATCATATCCAAACGAAAACCAGAGATATTGTATCTCAACCTCTAATCCCTAATATATCAACCTTAGTCCCATCATCCATTTTGCCCCCCAAAACTATTAGTATATCCCCTTCTTACAATAAAACCAAGACCCCACACTTTACCTTTAACCATCCACAAAAAACCAAGATTCGGAAATTTCACATACCCAAGTCTAATTGTTCCAACCCAAACCAAGTAAACCTTTTAAATACAAATAACCAACCTACTAAAATTCTTTGGCCCATATCTTTCCCTGGAGATGAATCCCATTCTCTTCAAAACCAATGTATAGGGCAAACCCAACCAAAGGAAATCCTTCCAAAATCACCTATTTTCAAAAAGATAATTACACCGATAACCAAACCTTCCTACCCTAACCTTTTTGGCACTTCAGAGGTAATAACTAAGGTTACCAATCCCCAACACCAGCACCCTCCAACCCTCAATACTCAGCATTTTGGCACCTCACACTCTAGCCATGAGCAGGGGCCTCAAGATTTTGGCACATATCATCCACCTTTTGAGGAGAAATACCTTCATATTTTCAGTGATGCTCAGAATTTCAGCACTATCCAAATCAAAAGTGAAAAGGTAAAGAGGTTGCAAGCATGTTTAGTTACCTGTCTCATGATTTTGTCAATCTGTCCCTCCAAAAAAGAAAACTCCCATCCTCTTTCTTGGGTTATGATATATGCAAAGTACAAAAAGGAGCAAATCTGTTTCCTGGTTCGAATGCTGCTCTGCTTTCTGGTATTGATGAAGTGGTGGGGGTGTCTCAAACCATCCTTCCTGGGGTACCTGTCAAAAATACAAAGAGAAAAATTATCAAAACAAAAACCAGGAAAAGAACTGTCACTGAAGTACAAATGGTGGAATATTCTGATGAAAATTTGGTGGATATTGAAGTTAACATGAGTTTGTCATCTGATATCAACATGGTTGAGGGGCTCCTGTCGTGGACCCCTCAAAATCAATGATCATTCTAGCTTGGAATTGTCAAGGTATCGGCAAATCCTTGACAATTCAATCTCTTCAATACACTTACGATTTGAAGAGACCAGATGTTGTTTGCATGTTCAAAAAAAAAGCTCAAAGTCATAGAATCAACTATGTGAAACTGTTACTCAAGTTTGATGATTCACTCTTTGTGGATCCTATTGGTTTGTCAGGAGGTACCTGTCTATTCTGGAAGAATAATTTTACCATCTCGGTTTTGGAATGCTCTAGGGACTTTATCGACATCATTGTTTCTGCTGATGATGACTCAGTCTCTAATGTGATAATCACTTTCACGTATGGGAACCCGGACTTTGATATGAGGAAATCTCAATGGGATCGACTTACGATGATGGCTGGTAGTATTAATACTCCATGGATGTGCTTGGGAGATTTTAATGATATATGTTCCCAAGATGAGAAGGAAGGGATTTTGCCTAAAGCGTGGAGGGAAATTGCTTGTTTTAATGAAATGATTAGCAGGTGTCATTTTTTGGAACTCGAAACTAAAGGGTGTAAACTTACTTGGAATAATAAGAGGAAAGACGTGGATAATGTTAGGGAAAAGCTTGACAGGGCTTTTAGCAATGTGGAATGGTGTCTTACCTTCCCATTTACTGTGGTCTCTGCTTTACCGGCAATTGGGTCTGATCACAGCCCTTTGGTGGTGGAGTGCACTCCTCATGTTAGGAGGATTAAAGGGAGCTTTAAGTTCAAAGTTTTCTGATAGAGGATGAGGAGTGCCATGATGTTGTTAAAACTGGGTGGAATTTTCCAGTGTTGGGATCGGATATGCATAGGCTCTCTTCTAAGACTTTCAACACCAAAGAAGCCCTTTCTAGATGGAGCTGTAAGAAATTCAAAAATTCAAAAATCCAGATTGTGAAGCTCCAGGAAAAGTTGGGGATCGTCCAATCTAGTCCGAAGACTGGGTATTCTGATGGGTTGTTGAGAACTTTTACTAACAATATCAAGGCTTTATGGATTCGGGAGGAAAAGTTCTGGGCTGTTAGATCGAGGGTGAAGTGGTTTCACTGTGGGGACAAAAATACTAAATTCTTTCATGCAACTACTATTCAAAAAAACCAAAGGAAGCTCATCACTAAACTCAAAGACTCGGAGGGAAGTTGGCTGGAGGGTTCTCTCGCTCTTGAAGGACATATCATGGAGTATTTCAAGTCTCTTTTCACTTCTGACGGGCCTATTGACACTAATTTGGTAACAAATCTTATCCCCGGTGTTGTTTCCGATAATATGAATTATACACTTTTACAAGATGTCTTTATCAAGGAGCTTAGGGAGGCTATTTTTTATTTGGGTCCTTCAAAAGCTCCTGGGCCTGATGGGATGCCAGGTTTGTTCTATCCAACATTTTGGGAGGATATTAAATGGGATTTACTCAAGGCTGTTAATAACTTTTTCACCACTGGCCATCTGCTTAAACAGCTTAATCAAACCAATATCATTTTAATCCCCCAAACCCCTAACCCTGAAGTGATTAGCCAATTTAGACCCATTAGTTTAATCAATTTTTCTTTCAAGGTCATCTCTAAAATCATGGCTTCCAGGCTAAAACCTATTCTTGAAACTTTTATTTCTCCCCACCAAAGCGCTTTTTTTTCTGGAAGACTCATCCAAGATAACATCATTGTTGCCCAGGAAACTTTTGCGTATCTTAGAAGAAAAAGTCTTGGTACCTCCTTTAATTGTGCCCTAAAACTCGATATGAATAAAGCGTATGATAGGATTGAATGGGTTTTCCTTAAACATTCTCTCCTAAAACTGGGCTTTTGCGTTAAATGGGTTGACTTAATTATGGAGTGTGTCACTACTGTTTCTTTTAATATAGTTTTTAATGGGGTCAGTGGTGAGTGTTTCACCCCTTCCAGGGGCCTTAGGCAAGGAGATCCTCTCTCTCCGTTCCTTTTTATCATAGTGGTCAACTGCTTGTCTCTTATTATCAATAAAGCGATGGATGATGGTTTGTTGAATGGTATCAAGCTCGTTAATTCTTGCCCTCCTATTTCCCATATGTTATTTGCGGATGACTCTCTTTTTTTCTTTAAAGGTTCTAGGGAGGAATGTTTAGCCCTTAAGGAGTGCCTAAATTCATATTGCTATGTTTCGGGGCAAAAAATTAATCTCTTAAAGTTTGGGCTTGTCTGTAGTAGGAACATGTCACCTGACCTTTGTCTTTCTTTATACAACATTCTCATGGTCCCTATCCTTGAGAAACCTGGTAAATATCTCGGTCTCCCCTCGGATTGGGGGAGATCCAAAAAAAAAAAACTCTCTCTTGGCTTAGAGATAGAATTCTCAACAAAATGGGTGGTTGGAAGGAACAATTTCTTAATCAGGCGGTTAAAGAAGTCCTTATTAAAGCTGTTTTACAGTCTGCCCCTACCTATGCCATGTCTATCTTTCAATTTCCTAAAGGTTTTTGTAAGGACTTGTCAGCTAAAATTGCAAACTTTTGGTGGAACAAGGACAAGTCGAGTAAGGGGATCCATTGGAAAGCTTGGGGGACCATATCTAATCCTAAATACCTTGGGGGTCTTGGGTTTAAGGATTTCGAAAGACAAAATCAAGCCCTCCTAGCCAAGCAAGCTTGGAGGTTACTTACTAACCCTCTTTCCCTATGGGCTAGAGTCCTCAAAGGCCTCTATTTTCCTAATTGTTCTTTTTGGGAGGTCCCTAGTAAGAGAAGGGGTTCATGGATTTGGAATAGCATTATGCATGGCAGGAAAATTCTCATGGATGAGGTGATTTGGAAAGTGGGTAATGGGAGAGATATCAACATTTGGGGTCCAAGATGGATTGGGAATAGTGTTGCCCCTCATCCCCTTATTCATTCTCTTTGGACCAAAGTGAGTGACCTTATTCTCGTTTCCCCTTTTGGGTGGAACAAGGATCTTATTGGGGATCTTTTCACCGAGACGGTTGCTCAGGAGATTCTTAGCATTCCTCTTTCTGACGCAAATGATGTTGACATTGCTATTTGGCCTTACTCTATCGATGGGTCTATTACGGTTTCTTCTGCCTACCAAGTCTCAAAAAGCACCAATCACTTAACTTTTAAGCAGCCCCAATCCTCGTTTATCCCTGATCCTCGTTTATGGAAGATGATTTGGAAAATTAAGCCCCCCCCCCCCCCAAAGTGCGTAATTTTCTTTAGAGATGTTGTCAAGATAGCCTTGCTGTAAATTTTTCTTTATGGAAAAAAAAGTTAAAATTTTGTCCATTATGTCCCATTTGTGTAATACCCCGTACTTTTATGGATATTTATTTATGGGATTAATTAAATTAAATTTGAATTAATTGAGAATTAATCCGGATAAAATACTAACGAGATGTGAGTTGGTATTTGATTATAATGTGTATATATGGCAGTATATGAATATTGAAAATATTGATATTGTCGCGAGGCTGAAATACGGCAATTTGGAAAATTTAGTTGGGACGCACGTGACAGTCACGTCAGGAATGTAATTATTTGAATTAAAAAAGTGAATTTTATTTCTATCAACCATATGGTCATTTTGAGTGCGCCAACGTGTCCGGAAGGGTCGAAATAGTCAGAAAACACTAGTCGGGGGTTTAGTTTGGGTCCCGGGGCATTATTGGGCCATACCGGCAACTTAAAAAGAGCATTTTGATAATTTTGAAATTTTGGGATTTATGACCAACGAATTTTGGGAATTAAAAATAGGGAATTTAATAACCCACTAACCCATTACCAGCACTTAAGTGATTAGAGGGCAACGGGAGTTAGAGGAAAAAGTTAGAAAAGTTCCCAAAGAGAAAACCTTAACCTCCATCTTCAACCTTCAACCTTGGGAGAGAAAGAGAGAGACCAACCTTCATCAATTCAATAGCAAATTCAGAGAATAATTCGAGGCAAGTGGTTTAATTACATTAATTTCAAGCGAATGTTTCTTCCATGATTAGAAAATTATATAATCGCATTGTATTGGAAGATTTATAAAAACCCATGAGATTGGAGTTATGAATTCAGATTTGATATAGGGTTGCATGTAAATTTGTTATTGGGTGATTGGACTAAAAGAATTACTACTTTTTATGTTACAAAAACGGATTTATTTATGGAAATCGAAGACTTTAAATTTCTAGGGTTCATGTTCATAAGGTTTGAAAAAATTGGGGAGTTATGATAATTAGATGATGTTTAGGAAGATTTGGCCTTATATAAATATTAAGTTATGACCTACGAATGTTTAGTGTGGATTAGAAACCTTAAAATACTATTGGGACGATTTTTATATGGGATTAGAGGTGAAGATAATAGAGAAAAACGAGATAGGAAAATTCTGGGCTCGAAACTGGCATCTCGTTAGAAGACCTGCCCAGGTCGTTCGAACGAGCTCGTTCGAACGAGCTTCTAACGAGGTGACAGTTTTCCTTCTAACGAGTGGGATGTTCGTTCGATGCCTTTCGTTCGAACGAGATCTCGTTAGATGCCCACTTCGTTCGAACGAACTCTCGTTCGAACGACCTAGTTCGAACGAGACTTCTAATGAGTTGACAGTTTGGCCTTTTTGGCCTGATTTGATTTCTAGTGTCCCGTAACCTTGTTTAATTGATGAGATAACTTTCCCGTGTTAACTAATTGATATAGTTGGGATATTTGGGATATATTGAGGAGTAAAACATAGAAGTGTGATTTGAACCAAACGAAAATTGTGGATTAGGACGTGAGTGACTAATTACGATGTGAGAGTAATTGACGACTTAAAAGTTAGTATTAATCGGGGATATGTGAATTGCGTAACATTATAAGTTGGTATAAGAATGAGAAGTATACCATAAATAAATTATGGTAATTACTAAGATGTGTGCATGCTTAGTATATGTATATGATTTTATGTGTATGACATACCTACCATACTTTCTATCACGGGAGGTTTACGTTCGCTTAGGGCCATCTAATCTTTGTGTGCCCGGATTTAGATTGGTACCTCGAGGACATAGGTCAGAGAAGGACTTATTGGGAAGTTAATAAGACTGCTGATCGTGGGAGCGTAGGTATGTGCGTGACCCATGTGATGTGACTGTGTTTGCCTCCATTCATTGTGATTGTTGTTATCTGAGAACGATTCCTGAGAGATTCGGAATGCGTGATCCTTATGTACGTGATGTACCGGGATGGATAGTAAAGTATGTGTGCACCGTAGCTTAGTCTTGGGGTGCTTGTATTGTATATTTATGACTTGAAAATATACGGTTAAATGAAAAGAATTCTTATGTTTGAATGTGAGAATTATTATAGTAACGCATTGAGAATATAAAATGGGAGATAACCTTTGGTAAATTGTATTACTAATACTTTGAAATTCGATAATTAAAGTAAAGCTCTCTATTAAATTGATAACGTTGGGACTTATAGTGCGAATCGAGTAGAAAGGTTAGTATTTGTTTTGGTCTAGTTAGATATGAGAAACACTTGTATGGGTACGGTACGTTAGGAGTGCACAAATAGTCGAGAGGTGAGTATTTCATGTGAGAGCACGTCCTAACATGTATTTTGCATTCATTGTTTTAATGTTATTAAAGCACTTGCTGTTTTTAAAAATACTCTCCACTTTCGGGCTCTGACCCGTTTGCTTTCAAATCTATTTTTGTAAAAACCTTTTTAGGTGCCCAGACACAAGGATACCATGCATAGGAATTCTATTCAGGTGACAAGCTGTAGTTGTTATGGAAGTTACAGGGCCTTTCTAGTAGACGCTTCTTTTGTCTTGACTCTATTCAGTGTTCATCATTTGTAGGGCATGTCGCCCATTTCTATTAGAGACATTTTATATTTCAGTTATTCAGATTTTGGTTTGTAATTAATTCAGGATGCAGACTTGTTTTATTTATTTCCATATTGGGATTGTTGTGAGGAGTATTTCCTCTAGACTCATTATTACTTGTTGATTTCACTATTGGGACTTTATAGTGTATGGTTATGTTATTCTTTTATTCTTCACTTACTTCATGTTAATCAGATTTAATTTAAAATTGGCAACTCGCTTTTTAAATGCTAGGTGGTTAGTAATCATTAAAATGTTTTCGGCAGTGATGCTATTAACTGAACCAACTTGGCATTTTGTATTAATTTTAATAAAGGAGTAGCTACCCGGTATTTAATTAGTCGGGGTGTCACAATTTGCTTCAAAGAAAAGGAAACTATTGAGCACTTACTTTTTTCTTGTAAATGGACCTCTCTCCTTTGGAAAAAATCTCTTTTCCATCCAATGTGTTATTTTCTTTCTCTAATCGTGTTGAAGACAGGATGTTGGGGGTTCTGGATTCGTTGCCTATTCGGTGTGGGTTTAATGTGGATGCTAGGTCTTTTTTTGCTTGTTTGTATTGGATGATTTGGAAGACTAAGAATGATGTTACTTTTAATTCTTCTGATATCTTTTTATCAAATATTATTTCTAAAGCAGTGTCTTTAGCTGTCTACTGGATTCCCCCACCTGAAAATTGGCTCAAGGTTAACTGTGATGGTTCTTTTTTCTCTAATTCTAAAATTGGTTCTTATGGCTTCATTTGTAGAGACAATGAAGGGAGGGTTGTGGATGGGCAAGCTGTCTCAGTGGCTTGTGCCACCTCGGCCTTAGAAATGGAGGCTAAAGCTGTGGATCTGGCTACTTCTTTTATTGTTTTTAATCAGTTAGTTAACATTATTTTGGAGACAGATTCTAGCAAAGTGGAGGCATGAATTAGAGGATCTTCCTCTATTTGGAAAATTAACAAATTAGTAAAAGAATCAAGAGAGGTTACCAAAGCTCACCCATCAATCCGGTTGCGTCTCATTCGTATATCGGCCAATCAGGTGGCTGATTGGGTGGTGAAGATGTATTCTAAGCTTCTGCTACTACACAATTGGATCAGCGATCCTCCTTTTCCTCTGAAGAATCTCCTTGAACATGATATGATTTTAGCAGCTGCGCGAACTGCTATAGGGTGATGGTTTTCTTGGATGGTTGCTTCGGCCTTTTTCTTCCTCTTTTGTTTTTTCTTTTCTTTTCTCATTTGCTGTCTTGTGTCTTGTAGCTAATTTTGCTTTCGTTGTGGGTTTTGTAGCCATCTGTTTTGGCTGTAGATATTTTGTTTGGTTTTGTGCCAGATGTAAGTTTTTCCCTTTAATGAAATAAGAACTTATTTTAAAAAAAAAACTCCACACGTATATATTATTGCCTCTACATAGCCGACGCCGAACTAACATGAGGCCGGCCACAAAGTTCTTCAGGTGTGGGCCTTTCCTATAAATTAGTGTGGTTGAGTTGACTGATGTCACATGTGTCTTCTTCTAGCCATATCAGATTTAAGGTGTAATAGGTCATCCTCATAGTCCACACATAAAGTATCTCAGGAGGGTATACTCCTACACATCTTAGGATATTTCGTACCTATACTATTCGCTAAAAGGTCCCATATTCTAAAGCCTTTAAATACACAACACGTGGAAATCACTACGTCAATACACTAATCGTGTAACCAGATACTGACATTTGCACGGAAGGATACTCGTGCCATTATCCCAATCATGGAAATTATGACTATAAACAACACGGAGGGTTGGGATAAAAGACCTATATCCAATCGTTATTAACAGAACATGGGCATAAATGCAGTCTAACATACATGTCCCGTCAAATCCTCGACTAGTACACCACTGTGTGTTCACACACATAAGGGATTCAAATAAGGAATCAAACAAATTTCACCTAAGCTATAAAATAGGTTATTCACTCAGACATGTCCAGCTACAAATAATTACCACAAACCACACATTGGTCCCTAATTTTCAAGTAAAGCCCAAGCGTACCCTACCATACAATAAGGGTTATAGAACTTCCTATAACTAAAATAAATTTGATAACTACTCCAAATTCACTTTAGGATTTTTTTTAACGGTAGTTACATACTTAATTTATCAACATAACTATATGCATATTAAGCAATACTCATTAAGTAGGATTCTTAATAGTTTTGGCTAACACACATTCCCAACCCATAATTACCTAACTTACAAATTTAAGAATGAATTAATATAATTTTACTATCAACCCACAACATCCTGAAATCAACCAAAGCCCCAAAACCTTCCAAAATTCCAAACACCACTGGCCTGACCAAACCCGATACATCTGCCTCCCGAGATCTCAACCCCCTTTATTTTATTTTTTCTCATGATATATTGAGACACAAATCCAAATTCAAACCCTATTGGATTTTAATCCAATCAAAATCTTTCTTTTTTCTAATGGTTTAGGCTTAGATAAAATCATTACTTAACATCTAATTCATGAAACTATCGATTCTAATAAAATTGACACATTATTGGGTATAATACATAATGAACAATCAAAACTCTAAAGAATGAATTACAATATAAACTAAAAATACTACAATATGAATTTAATATAATAACATGGGTTTTAACATGTTCAATTTATCAATTTCATAATTTATTCTCAATTTACATAAGAATTAAGGAGAGGGTAGAGAAATTATATTAACTAACTCAATACTACATGAACCTTAATATTCTTTAATTACGTATGGTAATTCCATTCAATTGAATACTATTTTCATAAATTAAACAATATGAAGAATAAAATACTATTCAATTGTACATTTCACCTATAATAAGCTTGTAATTAGACAACTATGAACTAATTATTCAATAAATCCAATTTAGAGACTAGTTATATTAATGAAAAAAAATTACTAATTTAATTAATAGTTTCATATTATCTAAACATGAATCCTATGATTATTATAAAGAGGAAAAGTATGCTATGGTTATTGCCTTAAAATTGAATTTAATGCGCGAACAAAATGATTTAAGCTTCTTAGGTTCTAATGTCCTTCTCTTTTCCTTGTAAGATTTTCTTATTTACCTATTTCCTTCAAAATCTCACCTCATATTCACTCTCGTCACTTTAGGGTTAGATTTATGTTTATATGGTGAAATGATGCTAGTTTTAGGTTAATCTCCCACATAAATAATAATTATTAGTTTTATCATTTAACGTAACCCTAAATTTACATGGCCATATGAACCTCCAAACACATTCCAAACATGCCTAAACTTATTCCCAATTGTCAGCTTAACTCATGCGTGCATTATCTTACTAGGTTTAACCTTATTTGGGCTATCAAAGGACCTAAAAGTCCAATCTAACTATGAACTCGTCTCAAGTCTAATTAAATAAAATAACACAAAGTTATTGAACAATTTATTTTAACTTAAGATACGCCAGCTTAATTTATTAAATTGATTGTTCAATTTTATTAAATCCTTTTGCACATAAGGTCATACAAATGCAAAGATAACGTTAACTTAATTATTTATTTTTTACACTTAGATTTACATGTCAATATCAATTTCTTATTTAAATATATTTAGCTAAATATCTTTTCCAATTAACTTATTTATTTAAAATCTCAAGGTATTTGTAAGAGGGTACTTTAGATTATAGATGGAGGCGTAACCCCTGTTCGAGTATGGTAATGATAAGCCAATTGGCCAAAGCTTTGGATTAATGATAGGGCATGCAAACACAAACTTAATGAAGATAAGACTCAGTTTAAACACACAAATCTCTCATGTATAATTCAGAAAATAGTAATGAAACTTAGAAGTAACTTAGCTAGAGGGAGAGAGGAGTAAGAACCCTAGATACATCTTTGTAGGCAGGTAGAAATACACACCCAAAGCACCCTCAAGAATCTCTGTCAAGTATTAAAATCTTCGTAATAAATAACAATGGTGAGTGAGTAAACCCTCTGGTTTGTAATTGACGCGACTAAGAATTTGTCTCAAAAATGCGTTCTTTTTAGGCTCAAGTGCAAGCCTGTTACATTAGTAATAATCCGACAAGTCGGGATCGTCTCCACAGGGATCGGAAATTGGCAATAGGGCATTATGTAGGAAAAGTTAATTATCCTTCAAATGATTTCTCAAAATAAAAGAAAAGATGATTGATGGTTGAAATCTCCAATTGGCGATGAAATAAAAAGTGCAGAAAAACACTAAGAATTGAAAAAAATAGATTTGAAAATGAGAGAAAATAGGGTGGAGTACAATCCCTCAAACCTTAGTAAATAACCGTATAGAATACTAGAATTATAAATTGAAATTTTAGACTAAATCCAATATTTATAAATCCTAAGCATTACATATATGAGGGAACTAGCCCGCATCATATGAAATCAAAGGTAAATAAAAAGCAGTGAATAGGCAATTATACTTGCATAGTCCTCTTAAACATCCCAAGTACCTAGGGCAAGAGAGATTAAAAGATTGGCTATGTTCGGATAATTCCCATACACGATTCGGTCAATATTTAATTTACCCTCTATTTTCTACATGGGTAATTTACCTCGGAATGAGTTCATGTACCCCAACCCTTGAAAATTTAGCTAGACATAGTTTTACTAGAAAACAAATTCATACATGGAATTATGGATCTAACAAACATTGTTAACAATTTGCAAAATAATTGAGAATTGTATTGAATATAAAGAATAAATAAGATAATGGAAATTTGATACTTGTATTCAGCAACAGGAAAAAAAATGAACTTGAATCCAGAAAACTTCTTATCCCTCAACCTTACAAACTAGGGTTCATGAAAATTTCGACTGAAGAAAACTAACAAGACTCTCTAAAATCTGACTCTCACTCTCTAATTCGACTTCCTTTGGAATGACATAGGTCTTTACCTTTTATAGCACCAACTTATCACGATTTGACAGCTAATATTGATTAGCTGTACAAGATTCTCCACGATATGCACCTCTTGAGCTCTATAATTAATGCCAGGAATTTTAATAGCCGGACCGGTCTGGATCCCATCGGATAGGTCCGATTTTCAGTCATCGGATCTGTTCTTTTTTATTTCCATCGGATCGGTCCGTCTGCTATCGTATCGGTTCGACATCAATCCGGGGTCTACTGGAAATGTGACATTTCGAATCGGTCCGAGATAAACCGGATAGGTCCGATTATCTTCAAGTTTGACTTTTTCTTTCCATCTTTGACTCGTCATAACTTTTGATCTCGAGCTTCGATTTGACTGTCGTTTCTTCCAATGCTCTTGTGAAACAAGGATATGTAAATTTACGCTTTTTCCCTTCAACTTGTCTTCTTTTCTTTTCTTCCTTTCTTCCGGTTTCTTTCTTTCTTTTCTTGCACAAAATTCCTATAAAATCAATAAGAAATACACGAAACTCGGGGTACTCGTTAGAAATAGTCAATGTCAATGATATGGGATAAAACTGATTCAATTAGGTTGTTCGAGATATCAAAATCACTCATTTAAAGGGCTAAATTCAGAAGAAGTTATGCTTAGTCAAATCCCCATAACTTAGAACTTTGCACGTCCCGGGCAATGTAAATGAAGCTACTCAAAGTTTTATTCTTGAGAATTCCTTTATTAAAATTAAATTCCATTTTCGCAGGCATGCGATTGCATTGAGCATATGCAACAAGCCTTTAAACCCCTAGGTTACCCTAGTAGGACGAGTTTTGTCTCGTGAGGGTTTGCAGTGAATACACCCACAAAATTCTTTATTGACTCAAATAAATATCAAAATACTTAAAAATTGTACAATTTAAACTTTTCGAAAAATAATCACTATAAATTCATATTCAAGTGTCTCAAACCATAGTGTGTGTGTGCAAAGCCAAAAATTCAACCTCAAATTTCCACCGATTGAGCATTACGTTACTTTTCGAAAATTCGTTTTGATTCAAATTCTTACGGATGCACTCACAAACGAATCACTCAGATTGTGGCTATTTTCTCTCGGTATGCATGATATAAAGAGTAAATATAAGGGACACAAATTCACGCATACAAAATTGAAAAGAAGGAAATATATGGTGAAAAGATCTCATCATTGGAATACAGTTATTATGAAACGGGAAACATCATCTCTTAATCACACCATTTTAATCTCTTTTATTATCTTTTCATATATTATCTCTCCATGCAGTAATTAATTTTGCCATTCAGACTCGGTTAGGACTTTTCGGGTTAAAAAGTGTAAAGGGTAAAATTGGGAATAGACGGATTGTTCGGAATTGAAAAATGTCCTTATGACGTCCATTTGTGTTTTTTCGGGCATTTGATCATTTTTATCTTTATTTTTCTATTTTCTTTTTTTTCTTTTTTTTTCTTGCTATTTTTCTTTTCTTGCCCCCTTTTTTTTTACACTTTGGACTTACTTGATGAATTTCCAATTTTTCACAATTCCGGGCTATTTGGGGGTTTTTTTTTATGGGGGGGGGGGGGGGGGGTATCAAACGAAAGGGAAATATTATATTAGGCTCAAAGTGGGTTTCAAAGGGATCATTTTTCACAACTTTATTATGGCTAATATTTTTGGGTTAAACAAAAGAGGGCCTACTTCATTGTCCAAATTGCTAATCACATTACCATATGCATCTCGAGATTAATTAAGTTTAGAGATATATTTAGCACGAATTTCGAGACAACATTTCACACATTTCCCATAACCGATCAAAATAAAGGATTGCGATCATCAACGACTTATTAAAACGCTGAAAAGAACTTTGAGTTAATCATAAACTCAGATTGATTTAAAAACACATAAAAAAATTGAAGGGCTCGAAATCTCCCCGAGTTTGATCAATCTCCACACTTATTCGTTAAGTGGTCAATTTTCTTTCAATTTCCATCTTCGGTCAATTTTCGGCTTAGTGCAATTGATTGTTAACAATTTGAGACTTTAAGTAGAATAAATGTGATATTTTTTAAAATTTTAAATTCCAATTTTTAATTATTTTGAAGAAAAATATTTTTGGCTTTTTTTTCAAAATTTTTAATTTTTTTTTTAACTTTGCGAAGTTTTATGAATACGTACTTATCATCCCCCCTAACTTAGTATTTTGCATTGTCCACAATCAAAAGGACAATAAAGCTAAAGAAGACAAAATAAGTAGTGTGGGAAATAAAACAAGCAAATATCATAATAAAACTGTGGATTACAACATAGCTGTGTAAACAAAAGAGAAAATAAAAACAGGACACCACAAACTAACATAACATAACCAGAAGGGGACTGACAGGGGTACCTACGGGGATTCTACGGGGCGGGTGGGGGGTGGGAGGGTCTAGGGGCACCAGGGTCATATGGATCATAGAAATAGGCAGAAAGGGGGGCATCAGGACCCAACTGGAGGCGGTACAGATCAGCCTACATACGCAAAATCATACTCGTGTCCCGTTGGTAAGATGATATAAACCCGTCAAAACGCGTCTCAAGAGAAAAAATGCGCTCAGTGAGACCCGTACCAACCAAAACATAATCCGGATCAGTAGTTTCATCATACACCTCCTCCTCGCCTTCTTCCATCTCAACATCTTCAGTAGGAACATCCTCTTCCTCAGCAGTAGTCTCATCACCCGAGGTATCACTATCATCTCGACGCGCACGGATCAGCTGGATTTGCTTGTCACTTCGGGTGCGGGATTCTTGCCCAAGTGGCTTGGATAAGTTGATAAGATCTTGCGGGGGAATAATGCCGACATCCTTAAGAAAGGAAGTAATGAGACGACCATAAGGAAGAGGGGCCCGACCCTTTTTGTCCAGCGCCGCACAAATGATATCATTGTAAAACGTGCGGGCCAAATTTATAACAGTGGCAGGGTAAAATAGGTGATACACCATAGTAGCTTGACGCGGACGCATAGCAGAATCATTTGAAGTTTGCAAGAGATTGGCACAAACTATGTAAAAAGTGATACGTGCCTTGTCGGGTAACCGACCAACAGGAAAGGTCTCGGTATTCCAAACTGATCCCGGCGCGATGCGAGACATGCAAACATCTTTGGAAACTGCTGGGTCATGCACTACACCAAAACACGCCATTAGTAACACAATTTTACCGTTACTAATAATATTAGTAACACAACTTTTCTGTTAGAAAAAAGGCGTGGGGCACGAAGCTAGTAACGGTAAAATTCTGTTACTAATAGTAACGGTAAAATTCATAATTAGTAACGATAAAATTATGTTACTAATTGTAATGGTAATTCAGAATTTGTAACGGTAAAATTATGTTACTAATAGTAACGGTAAAATTTAGAATTAATAACGCTAAAGTTGTGTTACTAATAGTAGCAGAAAATTCAGAATTAGTAACGATAAAATTATGTTACTAATAGAAACGGTAAAGTTATGTTAGTAATATTAATACATATTTAACAAAAATTAAGATCTAATATCCTGATTATTATTACCACTATTTAAATTCTAAGAACATATACAAAAATAGTCTAATAAAACAAGTGCATTATATTCAACATTTACATTTATATAAGCCTCCACTCTTTATTTACAAATGAAACATCGTAATACAATCGCCCCAAAAGTTACATTATTTTAATAAAAGCATCCAATATTACATCCTAATACAATCATCCTTAAATGAAATATCTTTATATTATAACCAATCAAATAAATATAAAAAAGAAGTTTGTTGTTGTTGACTATGAACTTTCTATTATCATCGCCATCAACGCCGCAACCCGCAATGCTGGAAACTTGATGAGGATCCAAAAATGGCATTCTGTCAAACAAAATAAAATTATCATATTAGTTATAATATCAACATTTAGTCATACAAAATTAATTTAGTACAAAAAATTGTCCACCAGTAAAATTAAATGCACTAGTATGTGAACTTATATTATCAAACTTTCACATCAGCACTTAAAAGTAGAAAATTTTACATATAAAGCTGATACTGAACCTCTTCTAATTTTGGTGATGGTTCATACCTCCCTCTTCGAGAAGTTGCTCCTCCATTCTTCACCACCATCTGACAAAGTTAAAACATAAAGTTGTTAAAGTTGTGCCAATTTCACTGTTTTATTGCAGATAATGAAATGAAAATATTGAAGGGCAAAGAGAAAAGGTTCCAAACCCCTCCATATTTCTAAAATCAGTATCTTATGGATTCAAAATAAAGCCTCCGCTTGCTTAATCCAATGGGAAACATCTATGATCACTTGTTCGCATAAGACCTGCAACAGAAAATGAATCAAAACAGTGTCACAAGAGAATAATTTCTTATTTGTTAGTATATCTCTGTATGTAGAAAAAAGGAGGTATACTTCAATTTTGTCTTGACGGAATTATGTATCGATATCATCCCCTGCCCTCTCAAACACCAAAAGTAACTGTTGCCCATCCAGTATCGATATCGATATCGTCCCCTCCTTTGCATAATTCTGAATTTCCTCTTCGGTCTCCTTTATTGACCATGCAACAATTTCAATTGACTCCATTTTATTTTGCTGTAAGACACAAATAGAAATCTAATACGTACAAATCTAAGTTTAAACGATTAAAAGGTTCATTCATCTATCATAGCAACAGCACATTTAACTGCGTTAATGTTGCAAACACCCATCAAAAGTTCAGATGGGCGCACTAAATGTGCCCGAGTTTAGTTGAAAGCCTAGAGCATTTGTATATTGGCATTTGCCAAAATACTAATTAAACTTAAGTATGATTGATAACTATCTTGATAATAAGTACAAAGAAGATACGGAGCACGTGCCACATTTGAAATCATCATTTGGAGTTTCATGAATGGCCCACAGTTTGTTTATTGAATTTGGTCTTAGAGTAACAACTTCTGGCATGTGAGTTTGGTTTTTTGTTGGGGTGGTGGAAATGAAACCTCCACCAGTCACCACAAAATATCTTTTCATAGGGACACACACATGATCAACCACCTATTTTCAGCAGGCAACAGATTGGACATCAGCATAGATTATCTTCTATTCTTTGGAAAGTGTTAAGATTACAAATTATTGTACATAATCCACTTGATATTCCCAACAAAGAACTTTGGATAGAGAAACAATAATATAATAGGAGACTACCCCATTGAGGATTATACATACATACGCCACAATTTACCTCCGCGCAACCTGTTACGCCCATATTACAATGGCAAAAATTGATCATAAAATTTATAGGACTAACGCAGTGTGAAAAAAAAGACCTCACACAATCAAGCAGCAACACAAAAAATATATAAATTATTCTATAGGTATTAGTTATATATTTCAAAAAAATTTGTCACATGGATAAATGTCTTCAATAGACAACAATGCGTATAAAAAGGGGAAATTTGCCTTTATTTTCACTTGACCACCCTTGCTTTCATTTTCTACGTCTGGACTTCATAAAAAGGATCAAACAACCATCGGTTTCAACTAACAGGATTTGGGCGTCGCGCATCCAGGAAAACAACACGCAAGATACGCTCTACAGCCAGTTGATCCTTCTGCTCATCAAACTGTACCAAAAGGAAAATAATTGTACATATCGGGTTCAACCTTTCCTTGACTACCATTAATAATTAATATGTTCCATAAATTGACAGAAATCATATAATTCATTTACATTTTATATCTAAGCAAATTGACATCAAACTTATCTTATCTTTATGGTGTTTTGAAGAAAGTTAACTAGCTTGTCATGTTAATATGATTGATGAGGCCATATAAAAAAAGTCAGATAGTGGTGACAATAAGGGAAATGAACTTACAGCTGAAGAGGCTGATATTTGTTGATGCTATCAGCGTCTGAGTTCTCTGATTGCTGCTGATTGCACTGCAACTCAAGTTACTATGATGAAGTATAAGACTTTGTGGTCTTTGTTTTAAGTGTATGTTGATTTAATTTTTTGGAAAATGCTGTTGTGTCCATGTTTTGATTACAATGCTATCAACAACCTGAAATTTGGTGTTTGTGTCAATTTAAACCCGACATTTCAATATTTTCAATGTTACTTTAAGTACTTTAAGTGAATCAGTCACCAACCTTCGTCTAACTTTATTTCAAATCATTAACGGATTGATGATTGGGCATTTCTATGTTCTGAGTGTTGATGTAAAAAATTAGATCGTATCTAATTATTCAATCACAAATAAAATAAATGAAACAAAGAGTTTTTAAAGTGGTTCAACCTTATAAGAATGGCCTACGTCCACTGTTATGTTATTGCTGAGTATTTGGGAATTCTCGATTACAAGTTCTATCAAGAAATTCTTGTCCCCTTACAATGAGGATTGTACAATGTATTTATAACCCTGAGGCTGTAATGTGAAAGGGTAATACATTAAATGATGTACATATGAAAGGGTAATACATTCAATGCCCCTTAAGCGTGTGCGTCTGAAAGATAAGAATTTAATGAACAGTCAAACTGTTGGTTATCCTGTCATTAATGCTTTGTTCGAGGTGCAGCTCGGACCGCCTGAATTGCTCTAACCGCCTAAGCTTCTCGGTACTCAAGAGTTCCTCGGAGAGTTCTTGTTCCTCAGAGCGTGTGAGTTCCTCGGGGAAGCAGTGTTCCTCGTTGTAGTATGGTTCCTCGGAGCGTGTGAGTTCCTCGGAAGTATTTGTTGTTGCAACGTAGATTGACACGTGTCTTCATTCAATTGGAACCAGGGATGTGTCGCTGAAAGAGTTCGGAATTTTCATCCACTTTCATCTCCTGTAGAGCAGCGACCCATCCATCCCTAAAGTACTTGAGGCTGCCATATTCTACTTGCGACACCATGGCAGCCAATCCCTTGTTCCACCCCTTATCCCAGCCAGCGCTGAAAGACTTCTTCACAGCCAATTTTCTATTTAACTTCTTCGAGGAAAGCTTCTCGGACAGAAGATTTTTAGCAGTCTTCAATTTATTCGCAATCTCCTCCTTCTGCCGACTTACTTCCCGAAGTTGGATTAATTCTCCCTCAGCAACCTTGAGCTTATTCTCAAGCTCTCCAGCATTCTTGAGCTTCCCTTCAAGCTCTTTATTTTTCTCCTCCAAGTCCTTTATTTTCTTCTCCAACCCCTTGGAGACTTCAACAACTTGAGCTTTTTCCTGCTCGGTGGAGGCAAGCTTGTTCTCCCAGATTGCCTTGTCAGTAGCATATTTCTGGCGAGAATCTTCCAAAGACTTAATATCTTCCTCCAGAGCTTTCTCCACATTAGATGAGGAGCATGAAGCTTTAATCGCCTCATCTTTCTTCAAAATTATATTAAAGCAGCTCGCCAACTGTGAAAAGAAAATGAAAGCAAGTCACAGATAGATATAACAAAGGAAAGATGAAAAGTTCAAAGCAACAAGACTTACAGAAGCAATATGGCGAGCATCCAATGATGTAACCATATCCCGAGAAAGGTTCTCTTCAACACCTTGGATCTCGGGAATGATCCAAGTCTTCACCGAGCTCATGGCAGAGCTCGGGGGAACAAAAGTTGGAACACCAGTTCCAGTAGCTGGGGGCTGAGTGATGGTGTTAGCCAAATTGACCGAGGAGCTCTTCTTCAGCTTCCTCGGGGGAGCAGGAATAGATTCAACCAAGGAAGAACTCTTGGTCGGTGATATTACAATCACTTTTCCTGGAGCAGCAGCCTTGCTCGGGGCCACTGGAGGCTTCTCGGCGACCTTAGCAGGAGCAGCTGGAGGAGCTGCATCAACTTTTTTTGTCCCTTCTGGGACATCATGTTTACTTCTTTTGGCCTCTCCAGCACCAGAGACAGGCTTCTCGAAGAGAGTGGGAGGTCTTCTCTTATTCATCCTTTCACTCAAAGGAACTTGTGACTCAGGCGAAGAACGGGTAGAGGCTGGTACTGGCTCTGCGTCGCTTATTACCGGACGAGCAGTAAAAGAAGTAGTGTAACTCTTGTACTGCAGCAGATATGAAGTTGACCTAATGTGCTCGTCGGCAACACTCTGATGCAAACTCCAGATAAGTTTTAAGTGCCTTATATTAACATCTGCTTCTTTTGGACACCTTCTTTTACTGTCAACTGCAAATAAATAAACATTAAAATATCAGTGGTATATTTTGTCAAACATAGAGGAAGCACAATTTCAAAATAAATAAAATGAGATAAAAATAACCTATCCCATTGCCATAGGGAGGGTATCTGGGACCCTGATACACTTCATCTACAGATAAAGGAGCATGTTGCCAATTTTTTATGACAACCCCGTGCTCAAAATAGTCCCTATTGGCATCTGGGAGATTGACTACTAAGGCCCTATTTAAAAATCTAATTTTTAAATAAAAGGTGTTATCACCAACTGCCCATCTATAACAGAACATGATTTCTGGAATTCCTATGCGAGTTCCATGGATTTGATTTAATCTATGAACCCCATTAATTATTATCCATGTATTGGGGGCTATTCTTGCAGGAACAACGTCAAAGTATTGACAAAATTCCAGACATAAGGGATTCGGTGGAAAAGAAAATCCACACTCAGCAACAAAGAGACTGGGGAACCAATGTCCCTCAACCAAACGGAAATAATCAGAAGGCTCAGAAAGTTCTTCCAGAACAACCCAGGAGGGAATAGAAAAATCAGAGCGAAACTTATCAAGATATTCAACAGGGTAAACCATGATGAATAAAGGAAATTAAGAAGAAGGAAGAAGATCTTACAGAAAAATAGTGGATCTGTTGACAACGAACGATGGAAGAGATGAATACACTGGAGAGAAAGAGACGATGGAAAACTCGAAGATACAAATTTGAAAAAGTAGAAGACGATGGGATTGTCTGTGACGCTTAAATACCTTGCCTTGGGAAAAGGAAAAAGTAATGATTACAAAAAGAAACGATTACCCTACCGGCGGATAGAAGGACAAAAAGGGCGGGGCAATCGAAGCGGGCATAAAAATTCAAAAAAGCCTGATTCTACGAATTTGGAAGGAAAAATAAATACAAGGGAAACACTCCTAAAAATCAGGAAGACCATTTAAAGCTACCATATTCCGAGAAAGAATGTTCCATACTCCTCAAATTTTGAACTATGAAACATTGGGGGCTTCTGTTGATACCAAATTTAGTCTGCTGACATGGCCCAATTGAATGAAGACGCGTGGCAATCTATGTGGCAACAACAAATACTTCCGAGGAACTCACACGCTCCAAGGAACCATACTACAACGAGGAACACTGCTTCCCCGAGGAACTCACACGCTCCGAGGAACAAGAACTCTCCGAGGAACTCTTGAGTACCGAGAAGCTTAGGCGGTCCGAGCAATTCAGGCGGTCCGAGCTGCACCTCGAACAAAGCATTAATGACAGGATAACCAACAGTTTGACTTTTCATTAAATGCTTATCATTCAGACGCACACACTTAAGGGGCATTGAATGTATTACCCTTTCATATGTACATCATTTAATGTATTACCCTTTCACATTACAGCCTCAGGGCTATAAATACATTGTACAATCCTTATTGTAAGGGGATCAGAATTTCATGATAGAACTTGTAATCGAGAATTCCCAAACACTCAGTAATAACAGAACAGTGGATGTAGGCCATTCTTATAAGGCTGAACCACTTTAAAAACTCTTTGTTTCATGTATTTTATCTGTGATTGAATAATTAGATACGATCTAATTTTTTACATCAACACTGAGTAGATTGAAGATGAATAATAGCACACAAAAGATGAAGAAAAACATGAAATCAGAGATGGATGGGAGGTCTTGTTATGAGCCTGGAAATTAAGACAAATTAAGGATTTAGTTTGAAAACGAAATTAAGACAAATTAAATATTTAGGAGAGAACTGAAATCCAAGCGATAGTTCAAGAACTATGTAGGTAATTAAATCTAAACAAGTTCTGATTTTCAGTGAATTCATTTCCATCGAAATAAATTCACGTAATAAAACTGGAAAATAACAAAACTCAAATTGCACACAGGATCCGCTATTACAGCTGTCAAGAAAAGATTTGACACTCGTCTGAAAGTGCGTGTATATTCTAAATCTACCCCTTTTCCCATGCAAAGTCAGGTGATGATGTTTGTAATGAACTGAGGTGTACATGCTTTTGTACTAAGACGTGGCAAAGTCAAGGTTTCAGATATAAGAATAAAATAGAATTGGTAATAGTTGAACTTACAAAAGGAATCCAGTGGGAAGTTTTTCTCCTAAGATGAAGAATTGGAAACTCAACAAGAAAACCAATTCTATTCCACCTTATTCTATGCAACTCAGTCAATACTGTCCAAATAAATGAGTAAAGCACACATTCATAATGTTTCAATTGAGAGAAAATTAGAAATAGCATCAAACCACAAAATCAAGTGCATATAACACTGAAAAATTAAATCAAACCTTAACTAAATTTCCAAGAGTTTTAGTGGATCCACGAGATGACGTAAAGACATCATCAATACCAACAAACTGCGGTACCTTCTTGGGCACCCTAGCTGCAACAGTCCTAAAACAAATTGCTTTTATATTTGATTTTTGATATTCAATAAAGTTATAAGCACCTTCTTGGACTTTTGTTTATAAGCACCTTCTTGGACTTTTGTTTATAAGCACCTTCTTGGACTTTTAATATTCAATAAAGTTATAAGCTCCTTTAGGTTCTGTAATAGCATATAATTGCCATGAAAAAAAATTGTAACCCACTCTTGGATCCAACTTGCGGAAGTTAAGGTATATATCTAATTATAAGAAAATAGATGTAATTGTGTTTAAAATACATCTAACTTGCAGAAAACATTTAGACGTTACAGGTGTTAAGTAACAACTGTTGCGATTCATTCGTAAAGCTGATCATTTATGAAAATGATTACTGATAACTATTACGATTCATTTAGACAGAAAATTATTAGTAATATTTTGTCTAAATTATTCTTTTGCTGATTTTAAGCTTAGCTGATGTGGCTTTCGCGAGGCAACAGCTAAGTCGACTCGGCAGTGATGCCTTATCTCAATAAGAAGTCGACGAAGTCATCTGACTACCAGGACAGCCTCCGGTGAATTTCGAGAAAAATTCGCAGGATATGTTACTGTAAATGAAAGCCATGGAAAGGCACTATTTTATTGGTTTTTCAATCCACCAAACCCCAAACCTAAAACTCCTATTCTCTACGAGATAAAATCCTAAAAAGGAGAGCCTACCATTTTTCTTGAAACTGATTATATAGAACAGATCTCAGAATCATTAAAATATTCATTTATTGAAAAGTTCACGAATGGAAAACCTCCTACTGAGGACATTAGAAAAGTGTTGACATCAATAGGGTTGAAAGCATACTTTAATGTAGGACTCTTTGATTTCAAACATGTCATAATTAGGCTTTATACTAAAGAAGATTTCTACAGGAAGATTTCTAAAATTACCTCTTTTTTTAGAGGACACGCCAACTGATGCAGCTTGAAAAATCAAAAAACACTCCAAACATTCCTTGTCATAGAGTTGTGTTTGAAGAAGAACGTTTGAAAGAACATGATCCTGTTTCCCCTACCCTGTGAAAATTTGAGGAAACCAGGCAATCCAGTTTTCAAATGAGGTATCAAGCATAACAATATCCATAAGTAGTCCTCTAACAGGCACTCTGGGGTTAAAATAAGGTCTAAAACTGTAATAATTTTAAGATCAGGTACTAAATGGTTTCTCTCTATATGAACATATCCCTTATTATCTAAAACAGAAAATAGAAACTCTGAAATGAATGAAGAATAGGAAACCTCAATAGAAGCAACAAACGCAGCAGCCATCATCGCAAAAGCTTCTCCACCTAGAAAAGTGGGAGCCCCCTATTGAAATGGATAAGGAATATATATCCTGCACATAGACACGCAAAAGTAAATTTTGATAAGATGTAATTTCGAAACTGACCAAGTCATGTAATTCTGAAAAACTGAATTTATTCATATTAGTTCTTTAAACTTTATTCAAGTTTATAATAAAATCTAACATTTACCAAAAAAGGGAATTACCATGGATCTCCACTAATAAGTCCTGTTCGATCAGTGCGTTAGCTAAAAGCAACTGTCCTCCATTCCAGTTAAAAGCAACTGAAAGGCAACATAGATAACTTTCCTGATCAATACCTCGACCTCAATGACCTGTAGCACTGTCTTCATCCAACTCATTAATAGAACACCATATTTTCATTTCTTCTGGATATTTTCCAAGCATCTCATTTGATTTCTGAGTCAGGCCATACTCAAGTCCATACTCAAGTCCATATTCAAATTCACCAAATGCTTTAATAGGCCATACTTAAGTCCCTGCATAAAGAAACCAAATCAATGACATTTGTGATAGAAAGAAAAGCAAAAGGAAGAATGAGAACAAAGTGAAGAATGATAATAAAGAAACCAAATCAATGACCTTTCCCTCCTCCTTTATCCGTGCTTGGGACCGACAATGCTCAAATAAATATTAGCATTGGCAGAGTTAGAAGGGGTTTTATAATAAAAAAGACAGTCCAAATTAATTCCAAATCAAATATAGATAGATCCAAACAAAGTTCACAACGACACATATTGCAAATTAAGTCCAAATATAGATAACTCAAACAAAGTTCATAACAAACGCATAATGCAAACTAAGTCCACATATAGATAGCTCAAACAAAGTTCATAACATAAACTAAACATATTTAAGCCAACAATCCAGCCAAATCAAATATCCCCCCAAGACTAGGTCAGCAAAAGTGAATTGGTCACCTTGAGGAGCATCAAACAACCTAGCATCCGGCTTCATCACTTCCTCCACATATACTTTCCTCTCCCCGAATCCAACTCGCTAACCATGACATATATCCTTTGTTGCATCTGTCACGACATACCCCTTTGCCAGTTCTTCATTATACCTATCAAGCAAGATGACTTTGGGATTGTTGGTAAGAGAAGGCGTGGTCACGCAAACAGGACGAGAAGCGGATGCAAAAACATTATCCAAATTTTGACAGAGATTCCTATGTGGTAGACTTGTATTGGATGCATGATCACTTATCGGTGTGATTGGTGGACTCTTTTCGGTTTGAGCATTGAAGGCATCAACCAAACGTTTTATAGCATCCTATGAAAAAACGGATCAAACAATAGTAAGTTAATATCTATTATATCTAAATAAGTCTTTTTAATAAATGAAATTATATAAAATACATATATACCATAATTTGTGTGTTATTTTCCTCAAATCTTCTATTGACAGAAGAGATGATATCTTCCTTCAATGCATCCACATCATCATTTGCCTTCTTTCTTTGTTTAAGTTTGGCATTTTCCACCCCTAAATGCATCAACTGCTTCTTCGAAATTAGGGGACAAACTGCACGAACTCCTCCCTTTTTCTCCTTCCCAAAAAACTCTATCAACTCATCATTCTCTATGCATTAGCTCTTTATACTACCCTCTCCACTCTCTCTCTTTCTTTTCTCCATCGCATCCTTTACTTTATCCTATCAAATGAGAAAATTTCATTAATAAACGCAATAAATAATACTAAAAATACTATTATTTTTCATGTAAATACGCACATAGTAAAGCTTAGCACTGTTTAAGGCATTCCCCATTTTGTCCTCGTGTCCCGCAAGCCATGTGTCTACTCGCGTTAATTCTTCTTCTGGGTTCGATTGAACCTACAATTTAAATATCACATGTTATACACAAAAGTAGTGTTGATATTTGAAAAACATTATAATACATACCATTTCATATTGCAAAGCAGCATAGGTGCGACACCCAAGTGTATGGGAATATTCTAAATTGGTTCGATTCTTGGCATTTTGAATGTTTTGTGACTTCTTTTTTTCTTTCCTTTCGTTCTCACAAAATAATCTCCATATGTTGGGATCAACACCTTCCGGTAGGACTCCAGGATTGTCTTCGGTAGGCAAAAAACATCATATATTACTTTTGTGTGTCCTAAACTTCTGTGCAAATCATTTCTCCATCAGCGGGCGAGCCACCTCCGGTTCAACATCTAACTCAAATCCTACCATTAAAGCATTCCAAACATCATCTTTATAATTGTTTGGCACAACTCTCCAATCTTCGTAACTAATCGGAATATAAGATCTAACAAGATCACCAACACGAGTGCTCCATATCCCACTCCATGGACCGACTACACTCCCATCCACTTGAACGGTGACTCTCATTTTACCATCTTGGGTCATATATTGTAATTGTTTAGCCTTTTATCCATTTATTCTTGCTTCTTTTTATTTTCTTGATGTGGAGTGGATGATATTTGTTACGGTGTTGATGACGTTTGTTGTTTCGAACCACCACTTGCACTTGAAGCCATGATTCCTAATACAGTGCTGCCAAAACAAAAAATAGATGCCAACAATAGAAATAACTGTTATAAAATAATATGCATTGAATTATCATATTAATACAACATTAGCATATTGATAGAGATATATATAGAAATCACAAGATGATATCATTAAAATCACAAGACGCTACTTTCAACGGTTAACATACCACCAATAAATTTATATATTAGCAACGGGGTAAAACAAAATGTAGTCATGTTGGTAAAATAAAACAGCTTTCAACGGTTACAATATCCAAAAGAAAATATTAAAACAACTAAATCGAGTCGTATTGCTTGAGCAAACTTTCCAAGTGAGGTTGGTCTTCAAGAATAGATTGGAAGATTGTTGGTGTCTCTAGGTCGTCCACTTGACTCGTCAATATCTTAGGTGACTGTATAACAACCCACCAATTGGAATTTTTAAGATCTTTCGAATAGAATACTTGACTAGCCTCGGATGCGAGAATGGCAGGCTCATCATACTCATTATCAACGCTCTTAAACTTATCAAAATTTACCATCACTAAGGTGGAGTCCGTACAAAGATTACAACCATTAGTCTTATCCTCCACTCTCACCCAATCATAATAAAATACCACCTCCTTAAACAAGGTATAGTCCAGCTCAATAATTTGTTTGATAACTTCATACCACATAGTCCAAGTATTCGTGAGATTCTTATCATTTTTTTAGCTCGAAATTGTGTCCATGCCTTCAAGAAAACGCCGCTATCCTGTGTGACAACAGTATCGTCGTGATACTTAGGAGATAATATGAAACCATTTACACGATACTTTTTATATGTTTTAGCCTTGATTTGCGGCCCTTGAACTAACCGCCACAATGTTTCATTTGTCTTCGTCTCTCCTGATTTCAGCAACTGTTTGATGAAAACAAATCATAATTACTACAATGTTTCAATTCTCATCATACTTAATGGAAAGATTAATAAAAATATTAGTATTTATATAATCACCTTCTCAGATAACCAAGGGATAAAATAAGTTTGTTTCTCCACTTCTATCATTTCAATCCCCTTCCCTTTAGGACGAGACACAGATTTCAGTAATGCTTCATATTCACTGCAATATGTAGTTTGATATAAGTAATTATAACTCAAAATGATAATTAATTCTTAACTATAAACAAACGAAAGAACTCAAATCTATAGTATTCTTGAAATCCATCAACATTTAGTCGAAATAATACCCATCGACGTATTTGTTGAAACTGTACGGGTCCCAACGTTATAGTCTTATCATCAAGAAAAGGCCCTTCATCAGAGAACTCTCCACCTTCCTCTAAAAAGGCCTCACAGGAGCGTTTATGATTTCCATCAGATGGATTTGGCATGTACTCCATGCAATATCTAACAGATTCAGCAACAGCGTAGGATTCTACAATTGAACCTTCAACATATCGCTTATTGCTGGGTATATCTTTGAAATCTTTCATCGTCCTATTTGTATTAGGTAATAAAAATTAATAACAAGCATCATTAACTTCAATGGGGCATATTTTACTATATTAAAAGGTAAAAAAAATCACCTTTCGAACGGATACATCCAATGAGCGTCGGTGGGTCCACAAACCAGGGCTTCATCTCCTAGATGCACAGTGAGGTGAATGCTAATATCAAAAAACGTAGTTGGAAAATATCTTTCCAACAAGCACAATGCTTCAACAACCATGTATTTGGCTCTTTGGATATCTTGCCGAATTAGGACCTTAGAACACAATATGTTAAAGAACAAACTTAATTGTTGGATTGCTCTTCTTAAATCTTGATGTTTCGGAAAGGCATGTTGGAGAAACACAGGTAGCAGATGTTAAATTATGACATGATAATCATGCGACTTTAAGGAGTGCAAAGATGGGGGACTAATACTTACTATATTGCTCAAGTTAGAGGAAAAACTGGTAGGAATTTTTAAGTCCTTCAAAATTTGGCAGAATTGTTTTTTTTCTTCTTTATCCAAGATAAATGGTGTTGTTGGTTTTATCATTTTTTCGGTGCGTCCATCAACTTGAAGCCATTGACCGTTGTGTATGCCAATACCCTTCATATCCAATCGACCCTTTTCAGTATCCTTTATTTTATTATCATCAAGAATTATGTTTATCAAATGCTCTGCAACATTCTTTTCGATGTGCATCACATCAAGGACATGTCGAACTTGATGATATGGCCAATATTCTAAATCAAAGAAAATAGATTTTTTATACCAAGCTTCTTTAACTTCAACATTAGCACTCCCATTAACATTATTAGACTTTCTCTTCTTAGCGGAAACTTTTGAGACTTTTCCAGATACATACCTTATATTTCTTAACTTCTCCACAAGTGCATCTCCGTTTAGTCGAATCGGGGGACGTCCAACTTCTTGTGTCCTAAGTTCCAAACCTCTACCACTCCTAAAAGGATGATCGCTTTTAAGAAACATATGATAGTTTGTGTAAACTATCTTCATGTTATGTTCTAGCCAAATGGATGGAGTGTCATCGCCATAAATAGGACATGCTTTGTAACCATGTGTTACACACCCAGATAAGTTTCCATATGCGGGAAACTCAGGAATCCCCCACATCAACATAGCTCTCAACGTAAAAGGTTGCGTTTTGTGCATGTCAATAGCTGGAACTCCTTCCCATAGTTGTTTCAACTCATCTACTAATGGTTGAAGAAAAACATCAATGTCTTGCCCCGGTGCCTTTGGCCCAGGAATCAGCAAAGATAAAATTTGGAACTCATACTTCAAGCATAAAGAAGGTCCCACATTATAAGGCGCAGTTATGACAGGCCAGCAACTATAACTAGTAGACTGAATACCATGGGGATTAAACCCATCTGTTGCTATTGCAAGCCAAACATTGCGCCCTTCCTCGGCGAAATAGGGCCATCTACTTTTTAGAATTCTCCATTGGGATGAATCACAAGGATGTCACTGATAATCCCATGAACTTGTTCCCTGATGGTGCCCTGTCATTTCATGCGCTATCCAAGGTATAGTGTACAATCTCACTAGCCTTGGAATTAAAGGGAAATGTCTCAACACTTTCATCGGTTCTTTGCATATCCTCTTCCCTTTCTTTGAGGTCACTGCATATCTCGGTTCTCCACACTGAGGACATTCCTCCAAATCTTCATTCTCTTTCCAGTATAAAATACAGTTGTTAACACAAGCATGCATGTAATTTGCTTTCATCCCTAGGTCTTTCATCATTCTCTTCATGTGCGGATATTTTTCTGGTAATTTGTTTCCTTTTTGGAAGCCACCTCTTTAAAACTGACAAGAGAGAGGTCACGCTATTTCCCGACCAACCAAACTGCTTTTTCAAATTATGCAATTCAACAATTGCAGAGAGAGTAGTCTCAGAACCCTCACATGAAGGGTACAATTTCTCGATCGCTAATTTATTATATTGATCATACTTCTCATTGTCGACATACGATTTTTCAGAGAATCCTTCCTGATCGGGTTCTACACAATGTTGTTCGTGCACTCTGTAACATGCGTCAACTAAGTTTCGCAACCTTTCATTCTCATTGTTATCAGCTTCATCATGTCCTTCATAATCAATAGTATCTACTGCGGGACATGTTAGGTTCGATAATAGTGTTTCACCATGTAAAACCCACTTAGTATATGTCATGTCTATACCGTGCATTATCAAATGACCCTTGATATCTACCGTAGTAAAACGCTTCTTATTTAGGCACTTAACACATGGACAAGGAAAGGTCGAGAATTGATGGCCATTGTTTGCAATTGCAAAATTAATAAAAGACGCAACTCCATTTGTGTACACCTCACTTATTCTATTCCTCTCATTCATCCACTCTTTGTTCAATGTTTGTGACATTCTGCACTACCAAAAAAATATGGTTTACACACAAGTTATATGATTATATACAAAAAATAGAATTATTGATACACATAAGAAAAATCACAGTTAGAACATGTAATTTTGTTAGAACAAACCTTAAAGTTCAGAAGAGGGGTGCAATTTCCTTAGTTATATACAATTATGTGTTTTAATAGTATAAATCAGTGTATACAATTGTGTGTTTTAATAGTATAACAGGGTATTAAATACCAGGTCTAGTAATGTTATAAATCAGTATATAAAATACATTCTAAGCTTTGGATTTAATACAAAATAATCAAAAACTTGAACCAAAAAATACAAAAAGTATGTACCCAACAACAATAACAAAAATACATTGCATTTTACCAAAAAATAAACTTGTAACCCAACAGCAAATCTCTTATGAACAGTAAATTGCTTAGAACGTTTTAGACAAATCTCGTATGAATGAGATAATTACCTTATGAAAGCAAATCATAATTCCCAAATCCTAGGTTGTGATGTGAGCGCCGAATGCTTCCAAAACCCTAGGTCACACTAACTGAGACTTCTTACAAACCCTAGGTCACGCTAACTGAGACTTCTTCCAAAACCTAGGTCACGCTAGGCCGTGCTAGAGCATCGCGTATTGGAGAAGAGGAAGAAGATCGCGTATTGGAGAAGAGGAAGAAGATCGCGATTTGGAGAAGAGGAAGAGCAAAACCTAGGTCACGCTAGAGAATTTTGGAGAAAGACAATTTCTTTGAGTCGGGGACATTTTGGAGAACGCTAGAGTGTATTGTGTTGTGAGAACGCTAGCTAATTACTTTTTTTTTAAATTACTTTTAAAATATTTAAATAATATTAGTAACACTTATCAGATATTAGTAACGGTATTGTGTTGTGGGAAATAGTAACAGTATAATACTGTTAGTAATACAAAAAACAGTTTATTACTAAAAGCTTGTTTTGCTGTAGTGATGGTTGGGATATGTAAAGTGTGCTGGAGTGATCACACCTTTAGACTCGAGTTTTCGGGCTAGAATTTCAAGCAAGAACTGTATCGGTGTCGAGTCGACAAAAGCTTGAGATTCGAAATCGACGGTACGGACGAGCGAACCGTAAAACTGACAAACTTCATTCTCCCAGACAGCCTCGTATGGTTCGTTGAAAAATCTGCACCAGCCTCGGGACATAAACATCCCAGTGATAGAATTAGGCAGCTGATCCCAAAGCACTTGGCGCTCAATGTGGATTTTGCGTCGAGGTCCGAAAAAATGACGGCACCAATTTGCCTCACGGCGTGAACGATATTGGCCATTGCCATCGGATAGGACTTCAATGGAATTATACTTCTGGGGAGTAGCCATGGTGATGGACGAACTAGACATAAAGTGAGAGAGGAGAGTGGAGATGGAGGTGTGAAGGAATTGGGAGGGGGTATATGGTTATTTATAGGTTGGATGGGGAGTAGGGGGGAGAATTTGGGGGGAAATAGGGAGAACGAATTTTGGGGAGAGAAAGGGATTGGGGGAATAAATGGGTTGAGGATTGATGAGGTTTTAACCTCGGGAAGGTGCGCAGACTGCAGATGACCGGATTGATCCGGGGTTCAGATCGGACCGGTCCGATCTCTTTTTTTTTGTTTCTTTTTTAGGCCGGATCGGTTACTTTTTTATAGGGTCGGACCGATCCGACTTGTTGAAATGCCTGCGTCTTCTTGCTTTAATTCAGTGGCCATTTGCATCTTGATTTCTCTACCTCAACATCCCCTCCAATGCAATTGGACCTCAAAACTCTCAAAACTCTCATCGAAACTCGGGTAGTGACACACAACTATGACTATCCTAATATCCTATGACTACTATACACAACAGTCACCCCATACACATCGGGGGTGCGACGACCTCACCTCACTTGCTCAGTCAATCCCCGTAAATGGGGTCCGACAACCAGATCGCGTCGTCTTCCATGACGACTACTTCCAAATACGGCTTGAGACGGTATCCGTTAACTTTGAATGTGTTTCCCCCTTTTCAATCCTCTAGTTCAAAAGCACCATGGTGGAATACTTCATTCACATAGAATGGTCCTGACCATCGTGACCGCAATTTTCCGGGAAACAAGTGCAACCGCGAGTTGTTGAGAAGTAATTTTTGTCTCGAATGAAACTCCTTACGTCGGATGATTCTGTCATGAGCTCGTTTCATTCGTTCTTTTGAGATTTAGCACTTTTATACGCATCATTGCGTATTTCTTCCAACTCATTCAACTGAAGTTTACGTGTTTCACCGGCTTGTTCCATGTTAAAGTTCACCTTTTTGATAGCCCAATACGCTTTGTGTTCAATTTCAACAGGAAGATGACAAGGTTTGCCATATATAAAACGAAATGGGGACATACCAAGGGGTTTTTTGTATGTACTTCGATAAGCCCAGAGCGCATCATTCAATCGGATAAACAAATCTTTCCTGTTAGGTTCGACTGTCTTTTCCAAGATATACTTGATTTCTCGATTAGCTAACTCGGCTTGGCCATTCGATTGAGGGTGATAAGTCGTTCCAACCTTATGGACGACCCCATACTTTCGCATAAGCTTTTCCATAGGCCTATTGCAAAAATGAGTGCCATTATCATTAATGATAGCCTTAGGAACTCCGAATCGAGAAATTATGTGTTCTTGTATGAACTTTATCACCACTTTATTGTCATTCGTCCTTGTAGCTATGGCCTCTACCCACTTTAAGATGTAGTCTACTCCGACGAGGATGTATAGAAAACCAAAAGAGGGTGGAAAAGGTCCCATGAAGTCAATACCCCAGCAATCAAACAACTCTAAGGCAGGTATGGGGGTCAATGGCATCATGTCATGGCAAGTAATAGCTCCCATTCTTTGGAATCTATCACATGATTTGCAAAAAGTATTCACATCTCGGAAGATTGTGGGCCAATAGAGACCTCTTTGCAGGATTATCGCAGCAGTTTTATTTTTGGAAAAATGACCTCCACATGCTTCCGTATGAAAAAATCGAATTACCCCTTGAATTTCTTCATCGGGTACACATCTTCGGATGATTTGATCAGCATAATATTTAAAAAATATGGATCATCATAAAAGAACATGCGTGACCAGGTAATGAACTTCCTTCTCTCTTGCGGAGTCCAAATGGAGGGAACGACTCCAGTGACAAGGTAATTTACTATATCCGCAAACCAAGGAAGAGAAGAAGTCGCAAAAAGATTTTCATTCGAAAAATACTCATCTATGGGGATGGGATCAACAGGTACGTCGGACGAGAGACATGATAAATGGTCAGCAACGACGTTTTCTACTCCTTTCTTATCTTGTATCGAGAGATTAAACTCTTATAGGAGTAGGATCCACCTGATTAGGCGCTGTTTGTCATCTTTCTTGGTCAGAAGATATTTGAGGGCTGAGTGATCAATGAAACAAATGATGTGCGAGCCAACAATGTAGGAGCAAAATTTTTCGAGAGCAAAAACGACTGCTAGTAATTCTTTCTCCGTGGTGGAGTAGTTAAGCTGGGGGCCAGATAATGTCCTACTAGCATAGTAAATAACATGACCTTTCTTGTCTTTTATTTATCCGAGAATAACCCCAATCGCGTAATCACTTGCGTCACACATAAGCTCAAATGGGAGTGACCAATCGGGAGCTTGCATGATAGGAGCGGAAATTAGCATTCTTTTGAGTTTATCGAAAGCTTCTTGGCATGCGTTATTCCATTCAAACGGGGTGTCCTTCATGAGAAGATTACTCAAAGGTCTAGAGATGGCCCTAAAGTCTTTGATAAATCTCCGGTAAAATCCAGCATGGCCTAAAAAGGACCTCACATCTTTAAGTGATTTAGGTGGGGGTAACTCAGCTATTACTTCTATTTTTGCTCGATCAACCTTAATTCCCCTAGATGAGACTATGTGGCCCAGAACTACGCCCTCAGTGACCATAAAATGGCATTTTTCCCAATTGAGGACTAAGTCTTTTTCCACACACCGGATTAGAACTCTTTCAAGATTAGATAAACATTGTTCGAAAGATGGACCAAAAACGCTGAAATCGTCCATGAACACCTCAAGACCTATTTCTATCATGTCGCTAAAGAGACTCAGCATGCACCTTTGAAAAGTTACTGGCGCATTACATAACCCAAAAGTCATACGTTTGTAGGCAAACGTACCAAATAGACATGTAAAAGTCGTCTTTTCTTGATCAAGTACATCCACTTCAATCTGCTTATATCCAGAATACCCATCTAGGAAGCAATAGTAAGGATGGCCCGCTACTCGTTCAATCACTTGGTCGATAAACGATAAGGGAAAATGGTCTTTTCTTGTTCCGGCATTGAGCTTTCGATAATTAATGCAAGCACGCCACCCGGTGGTGGTGCGTTGAGGTATTAATTCTCCCTTAGCATTTTCAACCACAGTCATACCCGATTTCTTTGGAACGACCTAAATTGGGCTCACCCATTTACTATCGGAAATGGGATAGATAATCCCAGCATCTAGCAATTTGATGATTTTCGCTCGAACTACATCTTTCATGGTTGGGTTCAGTCGCCTTTGCATCTCTCACGAGGGCTTCACCTCATCCTCGAGGTGGATTTTATGGGTACAAATCAAGGGACTTATACCTTTTAAATCTGCTATAGTTCAACCAAACGCACTCCTATGCTTTCTCAACACATTCAACAACATGCCCTCTTGCTCTTTTTTTAAATTGGAAGAAACAACAATAGGAAATGTATCATCTTCTCCCAGAAAAGCATATTTTACATGAGAGGGTAGTTTTTTTAACTCAAGACTAGGAAATCTCTCTTCAGAGGGGATCATAAGTGACTCCCTTGGGGGTAATTCCTTAAATCTAGAAATCGAGTCAACATCTCTTAACTTCTCAAAACTCACTTCTTCTTGCAACCAAGCTCCCAACTCTTCCACCTCACGCTCAAACTCAGTATAAGAACTCTTATTCTCAACACCTTGCACCAAACAAACTTCCAGTGCATCTCCACCTATGATCCTCTCGATGTACTCATCCACTACTTCTTCAATAATATCAACCTCATGAATTTCATCCTCATCACCCATTTGGTTAGCCACATTGAAAATATTGGTCTGGAGAGTCATGTTTCCAAAAGTGAGTTGCATTTGGCCATTCCGTGTATTGATCAAAGCATTAGCAGTAGCTAAAAATGTACGGCCCAAAATTATGGGAACACGATTACTCAAATGGGGGGAAGGCTCCGTGTCCCAAATGACAAATTCAACAGGGAAGTAGAATGTGTCCACTTGAACTATCACGTCCTCCACAACCCCCCGAGGCACTTTCACTGTTCGATCTGCTAACTGTAGAGTGATTCGGGTAGGTTTAAGATCACCTAAATCAAGATGCTTATATATTGAGTATGGAAGGATGTTCACACTCGCACCTAAATCAAGCAAAGCTTTTTCAACTCTACTTTCTCCTATAACACACGAAATGTAGGTGCACCAGGATCCTTGAACTTTGGTGGAAGATCATTAAGAAGGACCGAGCTCACATTTTGTGCCAAAAAGATATTTTTCTTCACCTTAAGCCGCCGTTTGATAGTCAAAAGATCTTTGATCACTTTGGCATATGCTGGAATTTGTTGGATAGCATCCAGAAATGGCAAGTTCAACTTCACTTGCTTCAAAACATCTAATACTTCAATACGCGAAGCCCCCTTTTTGGATGGTGGCAAGCGTTGAGGAAATGGAGCAGCAGTGGGTAGTTTTACTTCAACTTCAGGATCAACTCCTTCATCCTGATCTTCCATGTGCAATGGAGTCTCCTCAGATTCTGAAGCTTCTTTAGCTTTAGATTCCTTGGGAGGTGGTGGCGCTAGATCAATTACGCGACCACTACGTAGAGTAGTGACAGCTTGACATTATTTTGGCAAATCTTATGAAGTAGAGCTAACCGTAGTTTGCCCTTGAAGAGAGGGTCTTTGGCCTTGATCTGGAAATTTACCCTTCTCCTGAGTATTCAATGCAGATTGCAACCTATAGATGCTAGTATGAATATCTCTGAACATTCGATCATACTTAGCATTGCTCTCCTTCTGAGATTGGATGAATTGATTCAGATTATCCTCAGGAGATATCCTAGGTGGAGTTACATAAGGACCAGGAGGTGGTGGCTGCATAGTGTTTGGCATTGGAGGAGCCATTTGCTAAAATTGAGGAGGGGGTGGTGGGAAAGCCACATGTGGATTGGGAGCCATCCCACCTTGTGGTTGTCCATAGTTAAAACCAGAATGATTCCTCCAAGATTTATTGTATGTATTCCCTTGCGGCACTTTAAAATTTCCGCAAAACCCTCATATCGCCTCTACTTGTTCGGTGTACATTGCCTTGTATGCAGGGATGGTAGGATATCCTTTGTTAGAATGACCAGCAGTACAAATGGCACACACATTCTCCTTCCCTGCTTGCATGGGTCCAGCTACTTCTCTTAATCAAACTTCAAGCATGTCTCTGAAATTCTTTTTCAATTGGTCAAATTTACGATCTAACAAAGTGTCCTTGTCCAAGTGATAAATATCGGACGCAGAGACGAGTTGGACACTTGTTTATTTCTATTTTGACTATTGGGGTCAGAAACATCCCATGCTTGCGTAGTTTCCGCTGCGTATTTCAGATGAGCCTCAACATCGCTTGAGTCTAACTCCCAAAAAGGTCTTTCGCACATTGTCTAGATAAGTTATTTAGATGCTAAAGTAAGCCCTTGATGAAAAAAATGAAATAAGGTGATGTTTTTCGAATCCATGATGGGGGCAAGCACTAACTAAATCCTGAAATATTTCCCAACACTTATCGAAAGCCTCATTCTCATTTTGCCGAAAAGCTTGTATTTGAGCTTTGACAGAATTGGTTTTGTGTTGTGGAAAGAACTTGGATAGGAACTTAGTTTGCATATCTCTCCAGGATAAAACAGAATTCGGAGGTAGTGACCATAACCAAGTCTTAGCTTTATACTTTAAGGAAAACGGGAAAAGCTTTAACCGGATAACATCTTGTGGGCAAGTTTGGTCACCAAACGTCTCACATGCTTCCTCACACTCTCTAATATGGAGATATGGTTTTTTAGAATCCATCCCATGAAATGTAGGCAGAATTTCGATCATCCCATTCCGAAAGTGGAACTGACCGGCATTATACGGGAGTAAAATGCAACCAGGGGTAACAGTTCGCTCCGGAAATAAAAGATCTTTCATGGGAAGATAAGTTATTTCCTCCTCTCCATCACCAACACCAACACTACCGTATACAGATATATTTCTACCAAACGATTCAAAACTTCCATCCAGTGTGTGACTCAAAGTGTGACTTGTGATTGAATTATTCGGCGAAGGAGGTGGAAGCCAAAAGTGTGGAGAATCGGTGGTGTGAGAATTTTTAGAATTCGCTTCGGCAATAGGATTTTCGTGGACTTGGGTGAGAGGTGGATTTTGCATGTAATCTTACAAGAGATGAGATGAAAACAGTTTTTTTTTTTAAATCACTTAAGGATTAAAATCACTTTCCTAAGAATTACCAATTGACGATCCCCGGCAACGGCGCCAAAAGCTTGACGCGATTAAGAATTTGTCTCAAAAATGCGTTCCTTCTAGGCTCAAGTGCAAGCCTTCGCGTTAGTAATAATTCGACAAGTCGGGATCGTCTCCACAGGGATCAAATTGGCAATAGGGAATTATGTAGGAAAAGTTAATTATCCTTCAAATGATTTCTCAAAATAAAAGAAAAGATGATTGATGGTTGAAATCTCCAATTGGTGATGAAATAAAAAGTGCACAAAAACACTAAGAATTGAAAAAAAAATAGATTTGAAAATGAGAGAAAACAGGGTGGAGTACAATCCCTCAAACCTTAGTAAATTACATTATAGAATACTAGAATTGTAAATTGAAATTTTTGACTAAATCTAATCTTTATAAATCCTAAGTATTACATGTATGAGGGAACTAGCCCGCATCATATGAAGTCAAAGGTAAATACAAAGCAGTGAATAGGCAATTATACTTGCATAGTCCTCTTAAACATCCCAAGCACCTAGGGCAAGACAGATTAAAAGATCGGCTATGTTCGGATAATTCTCATACACGATTCGGTCAATATTTAATTTACCCTCTATTTTCTACATGGGTAATTTACCTCAGAATGAGTTCATGTACCCCAACCCTTGAAAATTTAGCTAGACATAGTTTTACTTGAAAACAAATTCATACATGGAATTATGGATCTAACAAACATTGTTAACAATTTGCAAAATAATTGAGAATTGTATTGAATATAAAGAATAAATAAGATAATGGAAATTTGATACTTGTATTCAGCAACAGGAAAAAAAATGGACTTGAATCCAGAAAACTTCTTATCCCTCAACCTTAAAAACTAGGGTTTATGAAAATTTCGACTGAAGAAAACTAACAAGACTCTAAAATCTGACTCTCACTCTCTAATTCGACTCCCTTTGGAATGACATAGGGCTTGGCCTTTTATAGCACTAACTTAGCACGATTTCACAGCTAATATTGATTAGCTGTACAAGATTCTCCATGATATTCACTTCTTGAGCTCCATAATTAATGCCAGGAATTTTAACAGCCAGACCGGTCCGGATCCCATTGGATTGGTCCTATTTTCAGTCATCGGATCAGTTATTTTTTATTTCCACCGGATCAGTCCGTCTACTATCGAATTGGTTCTCTTGCCATCGGTTCGACATCAATCTGGGGTCTACTGGAAATGTGACATTTCGGATCGGTCCAAGATAAACCGGATCGGTCCGATTATCTTCAAGTTTGACTTTTTCTTTCCATCTTTTACTGGTCATAACTTTTGATCTCGAGCTCCGATTTGATTATCGTTTCTTCTGATGCTCTTGTGAAACAAGGATCTTCAATTTTCCTTAAGGTTTCGAATCCAAACTCCAGGTGTAAATTTACACTTTTACCCTTCGACTTGTCTTCTTTTCTTTTCTTCCTTTCTTTCATTTTCTTTCTTTTCTTGCACTAAATTCCTGTAAAATCAATAAGAAATACACGAAAGTCGGGGTACTCGTTAGAAATAGTCAATGGCAATGATATCGGATAAAACGATTCAATTACATTGTTCGAGATATCAAAATCACTAACTTAAGGGGCTAAATTCAGAAGAATTTATGCTTAGTCAGTAATAACTCTCTTTGAATGTATATTCTCTCTAGTAATAACTTCTAAACTCTCAAAGGATCATCATCTCCTCAAAGGTGGTTGGGGTCCTTAAATAGCCTCCCACACCACCCCCGAGGCAACTCGGTCATTTAAGACTATGAAAGGCATCCCTCATACTTTATGTCATAACATTAAATGCCTGATGCACTAGTTATCTCCACGTTATAAACATTAAATGTCAAGACATGCCTTTTGCCTAACCATTGTGTGTCAGTGGGCTATTATCGCAGATGTGGCTCACCAACTGTCAAGCAACCCTAAATACGACGGTGGTTTTCTCAAGTGCAGGTCTAACATTGTTTAGCTGGCTAGTGACATCACCTACAGTAGATGTGACATTAAGTAAAGGGTTGATTGGTTCTCAACTCAACTCCCGATGGAACTCCCAGCTACTCCGCCCGAGGTTCCACGGTCAGGGTCCTTCGGTGTTTTACCAGGTGTATTTATGATGGTGAGGAAAAGCCCCAATGGTGCCTCACTTCTCAATCCTTCAAACCAAGTCCCTCTAAAGTTCCCACGGCGAGGTCATTCGATAGAGCATGAAAGCTCTCCCAGGCCCTGCCAAGCCTGGTCTCTTGCGAGTACCGTTTGACCTCACACTAAAACTCGTTATTAATCTCGTTACAACATTACAACCGCTATAGCTTACAGTCAACATAAATAGAAATACAATATGATTAATATAACAAGCCAAAGTATGAGTTACCACGCTTGGGTTGCCTCAGTTGCTTAATCTCAAACACTATTGCCAATTAGGAAATTATCCCTAATCTCGGGATTACCTTCAAGCCCCTTCTACATTTGCCCCTTCGTTGAGAGATTTATTGGAACAAGAAATGTCTGCACGAAACTTCTCAATCCGATGAACCCTCTCTGCGTGAAAAATTTTGGTCTCCTCTATTCGTCAGAACCGTAGCATTATAATCTCCTAGAAAAAGTAAAATTTTCCCCAATGTACCTGAGCCGAAGCGCCATGACGTAGTGGGGCTTGGGCGAAGGGACATCGCCACTCTTTCCTCATGCTAAGCCTCAATCGTTCTAGCTTTATTATTTAAAATTCTCTTGAAAGGCCTACTAACCTTCTCAAATACTCGTTTGGACTCTTGGTAAGTGAAATTCTCCCTTGTAATGCTTCGTTATGTTCAAAAAAGTAAAAATTCTCCCCGATGTAACTGAGTCACAAATTAAAAACCGTTTGGACTTGTGGGGAGGGGACATCGTAGCTTTTTTGAACCATTGAGGCATATCTTCCGTTAGGCGTTGATGGATAAGTCTGACACCAATTTAGCGCCAAAACATAAACTTGGTTAGGAAGGCAACCATTTCTATTCCCCAGACGTCACTTCGTATTCGACGTAACGCTGTCTTTTCAACTGTCGAGACCCTTCCCGATGTGCCACATGTTCATTTAAAATGATTATAAGCGGCCATTGCACGTGCGCTGGTGGGAAACTTCAACCGTCGAGTTTGAAACCCTTCAAACGTCTCTTTTATTTCAAAACTCTTCTATATCGTCATCTTCTTTATCTTCTTCAAGCTCCCCGCTTATTTTTCAGAGAGAAATTATGTGCGAACTGTGTGCAACCTCCATTGTTGCCCCCTTCTTTACCCAGTCTCCTCCTTCTCTCATCTTTTTTTGCACCACCATTAAGGTTGTGCTCCTCTCTCCTTGTTCTTAGCCCTCCTTCCCCGGCTGTACCACTCATCAGAACTTTTGCATGGCTTCTTCAAGTATTTCCAAGGTTGCTGGCACTATCCATCTAGGTTCCCCCTCTGCCACTGCTGGCGTTTCCACCACCCTTAGCGGTCCTGCCATGGTCGCTGCTCGTCAAGAGCAACTACGGTTCTATCGTCGGGCACCCATCTTTGAAGAAGATGATGATAAATCTTTTAGGCGTGTAAGATTTGCCATTTCTCATCCAAGTTCGATCCATTACTGTTGGGTGACGAAGAAGTGGATTCGTCGAAGTGGGGCTATCTTCCACCCGAGGGGACTCTGCGCTTTCGACTGGACCGTGGTGACTTACCTTATTCCCAGATTGATTTCGAAGCACCTAGGGGGTCACCAGCCCATTTTATTGCTTGTCACACACATATGCAGAGCTCCCACACTGCTACTCTTGCGAAGGTTGGGCTGCATTGAGCTTACTAGTTTGGCGAGTTCACCCTATCAAAGCACAATGCGGCACTTCAAGTGCTAGTCTCCCGATGGAACATCATAACTCACACCTTCTTCGCTGCATGAGGGGAGATTACTGTTACGTTGGAGGATGTCTGTGAACTCCTTTGGTTTGATCCCATGGGAAAGTTCACCTATCACGACGAGCCTCTAGACGCCGAAGAGGCTGCTGATCGGGTTGAGTTGGATCGAATCTGCCATAGTTGCACCGGTCCCTCAAATAAAGTCATATTTGCCCCCTTATCAATTATTTTTCGAAGCTCCGACGCCGAAGGATGCTAGTTATGTAACGGGCCGTGGTAGAGGTACCTCCCTGGAACTACCGGCCTACATACTCGTACTTCTTTCATGATTTTTTCTGACTGGGAAGCCCAACGACCAGCCCAGGAGGGACCTGATAAACATTTCCATTCGTTTGGCCAGAGACTTCAACCTACCTCTGGCCGCTATCGCCTTGGGGTCCCTCTACACCTGGTTGGATCGAACCCATGTTGACATGGAGCGATCACTGGGTCGTTACAACTTGGCAAATTTTCCAACACCATCATATTGACTGGCTTCCTCTATACTCGTTTTCCTGCTATCTCTACGAAGTCAGTTTCCTTGCCCGTGAGCGAAGGTATTAATCCCCCACGCCTCCTGTGTTTCCACAAGAAGCAAAGTTGAAAGGAAATAATAGAGGTTGTTAACCACCTAGACTCCTTCGTAATGAGGCTCTAAAGTGAGTCCACTTTTGCCCATAGTTGGGACTTCTTTCCTACTGCAGCCACAATGGTCAGATTTAACCCGGTTGTAGAAGATCCCTCATAACCCGTAGTGCTTCTTTTTACCCCGGGGTTCCTCCCCTCTTATACTGAATGTGGATATACTTCTGAGCCTTACAACCCTGTTAGATGCAGTAGGCAATTCGGGTTCGACCAGGGGGCTCCTCGACCTATGTTCTAAGATAACCATTCCAAGGCCACCTTCATTGAGGCATGCACCTTCTATACTGCCGCTGCGGTGCTTGGTGTGACATCCACCATTAATGGGCGTGTCACCCTTCCGAGTCCTACTAGGAAGGGAGACGTATCCACATCCTTTGCCACGAAGTTCCATCTGGAGCAGTTGGCCATGATTCATGAGTACATTCAGTCCCCCACGATATCCCCCAGTCATTTCCTTTTCTTCCTCTGAGCTGGGTCTAACGGGGAACTCCGTGCTTAAGGTTGAGTTTCCCCTAAGTAAAACTTTTAAGGAGTCTCCTCATGAACTACCCCTCATTTCCCAATGATCCAAACTGCCACCCTGAAACCCAAGGCCACTGCAACCCCTAAACCATCTGTCCCCACGACCGAAGCTGCCACGGGAGAAGGGCCTTCGAAGCCACCTGCCAAGAAAGCTAGAAAGTCCAAGTCTAAGAAGGCTAAGGCCAAAGGTCAAACGCAAACTCCATTGGAGGCATTCCCAATTGTCTTTGTTCCCCCTCCTATGTCTCCAGAACTGGCTGAAGAGCTGAGGAGGCGGGTAGAGGCCGAAGTTGCCCGAATAAATGGTAAATTCCAACGGCGCGCAGTGGTCGTTCCTCCTCCGGGTACATTCCCCAAAATTATGGTTGATCCTAGTGAGCCATCAGCAAAAAGAAGAAGAAGTTTGAAGGTGCCTGAAAGTGGTGGTGCCACGGGGTCGAGAAGGAAGACGCTGGGTACTAAGCCCCAGAAGAAACAGACATTTGAGCGACATTCATCACCATCTCCTTCTGCTGTTGATTCTTCGTCACCTTCACCAGTGGTTATATCCTCTCGTTCTCCCTCCGGATCTGAGGTATATGTGCATTCTTTATTTCTCATTCTTCTTTTCTTGACGCAACGTCTTTACTTATTGCTTGATATCTTTGGTGCAGGGAGTTGAAGAAGTGAGGGTCAGTCCTCCAAGTCCCCCAAGTTCCCCAGTGAGTCATTTCATGGGGGGACGTTGCAGTACTCCTCCATCCACTGCCGCCCTTCCTCGTTCTCCTTTAATAAGTCTCACCAATTCGTGTCGTTCCTCCTCCCATCGGTCCAGGGATGCCGCTACGGGTGCCGCTGACATGTCTGTCTAGCTCGAGGCAACTGTTCTAGCTTCCTCTGAGTTACTTTCGGAGCAAGCGGTCTCTCTGCCCCTTATTGTGGTCGAAGAGAGTGCCCCATGGGTACATTTATTTCTGAGCCTTGCATCTTTCATTTGTCCCACTAGTTTGTTTATCAATTTTAACATGTTAGGCTATTTCAGGTGGAAGTGGCGTTGCTGATAGCCAATATTCTCCTTCCTCCTACATTGTCAAGACCCATTACTGTAGTTCCTCTCTTTAGTTCCATAACGGGGGTAAGCTAAGTGTATTTCTATCTTTTATCCCTTTTTACGATTACTCCTTTTATCTAACACTTGTCTTTTCATTTGCAGCTTTCTCCAAGTCTTTCTCTGCCTTTTGCGTTGAGTGGCCTTATCCCTTACCAAGCCCAAGTTGGAGCAACTGCTCTCGTGGGGGCATCTCTCGAAGTTCCAACATCTGCTTCTGATGATGCGCCCGTATTGGCCATAGTGCCCTATGCTGGCGAGGGAAGTGCGCCCCCTTTGAGGCTTCTGCAATCGGAGGCTCCACTGAAGTTGCTGAGGTAACGAGCCCGCCTCCCACGGTTTCTAGCATCCTGGCTCCCGTGGTAACTACTAATCTCGCTCATGCTGCTGAGGTACTTCTCTAATTTCTCTATATTTCTCAGCTTCTCAAACTCCACATATAACGGTGACTTGACAACGCAAACACTTGTTAAGATTTTTCCATAAGCTCCACCTATAACGGTGACTTAACAACACAAACACTTGTTAAGATATTTTCACAAACTCCACCTATAACGGTGACTTAACAACGCAAACACTTGTTAAGATTTTTCCATAAGCTCCACCTATAACGGTGATTTAATAACGCAAACACTTATTAAGATATTTTCATAAACTCCACCTATAACGGTGACTTAACAACGCAAACACTTGTAAAGATTTTTTTTCATGAGCTAATTATTTCTTCCCACTTGTTCTCAGGTTGCTCGGGAGGGTTCTTCACTAGTTCCTTTGCCCATTGCCTCGCCACATCGTGAACCTATCTCCTCTGAAGAATCGAGCCATAATGATCAGAGGTTTAACGACAGGTGCTGCTGAGGAGAGAGAATCTGGGTGTGAGCTTCCTCTGCCTAACTTGGCTACTCCCACTTTTTGCCTGATGGTACTCCAACACTGTCCCCAAATGCCTACCAACCATTGTTTGGTCATCGAGCAACTTGTGAGATATCATCCTGAGACCTTCAGGGTGGACTGCCTACGTTTAAACATCCCAGTTATGAGCCATAGGCTTTAAGGCATGGCCACCATTATTGCTGAAATTGCTAATACTCCAACTACGAATGTGACCAGACCCCTCCTCAACCAGTTCTTAGGAAATCTGAGGAAGTCGAGCCGTGACGAGTTTCGCATTGACTGGCTCATCGCTCACTTAAAGACTTTTAAGAACCGGCAATTGGATAGCCAGAGGGAGCTCTTAGAAAAACATTGGGAGGATCAGCATGCCGAGGAAGTTAAGTTGGCCGAGCTAGCACCTCTCCTCGAAGACATTGACAAGGAGGTGGAGGACCTCGAAGAAGCTCTGCGCACAGCGAAGTCAAAATGATAGAAACTCCTGATTGAGCGCACACAGGCGCATATAAGGTTGGAGGTCTCTATCAACGCCCAACGGTCATGCCAAGCAGCTTATTCGGGTCTCCCTGGAGACTTCTTTACTTCTCCTGATTTGTGGTTCCTCCTGGGTTAATGATTTTTTTGTATATGTATTTTTTCTTTCTTCTTATGTAATCCTTGGGTGATAGTTCCCATTTTTATAATGCCCCAAAGTATATAAATGAAAAAAAAAGATACTTATTCCCATGTCATTTCTTTGTATTACAGTTGTTTACATACATTGTGAAATATGAAGTTCTGTAGTTCTTTCATCTCTTTTTGAATTAAAATAAAGAGAACTTTCATAAACAATATGAACTTGTATATTCATATTGGTTAGACACATTGGTGACCCCAAACGTAATTGCTTACACGTGATAGACCTTCAACCATTTTTTGTTAATCTTAAATGGCATGTCTTCTTCTATCTTAGAAATTAAGCAATGAACTGAGTCATGAGCCTCCTTTACGATGAAAGGTCCCTCCCAATTCGCTGCAAACTTAGGTAGAGGAAACCCCCTAATATGTTTAACTGCTGCCTTTAAGACGAGATCTCCCTCCACGAATTTCCTTAGTCTCACCAACTTATCATATGCCCTAGAGAGCTGCTTCGTTACATTTGAAAGTGTTGCATCGCATTATCCCTGTGTTCGTCCAACACTTCCAACTGCACATGTCTATTCTGAGGGAGCATGCTGCTTCGCAAATCATATCGAGCCGAGGGAACTTCTAACTCTATCGGGAGAATCGCCTCAGCCCCATAAATAAGAGAGAACGGCGTATACCCTCTAGGCTTCCTCTTAATCATCTGATAGGCCCATAAAATGGTTAGTATCTTGTCATCCTACGATCCTGGGAAATCCTCCATCGTTTTAGCCAAGAAATTGACCAAAGTCTTATTAGTTGTTTCGGCTTGACTGTTCCCCTTTGGGTATGCCACCGTCGAAGTGTGGTGGACAATGGAGTATTTGTCTGTGAGCATCGTTACCTCTGAATTGACGAAAGGGGTTCCGTTGTGTGAAAGGATGACCTTTGGGATCCCAAAATGGCAAATGATGTATTCTCTGATGAAGTTTCTCACTACTCCTGTTGTTGCCCTTCTCAGTGGTATCGCTTCGGCCCACTTTGTGAAACACTCCATTGCTACCAAGATCCATATCTTCCCCCTCGAAGAAGGGTGTATTGCCCCTACCAGGTCGAACGCCCAAGTGTGAAAAGAATAAGGCATTACTAGGGAGTGTAAGTCCATTGACGGGGCATGGATCATATTTCCATGAAGCTGGAAAGCCTTACACCTTCGAACGAACTCAGCAGAATCTTTCTCCATCATTGGCCAATAGTACCCCAAAGTCATCAACTGGTCATACAACTTGGCCCCTCCTATATGAGCTAGATCGTGTGCCTGTTTGAGAACCTCGATCGCTTCTTCCTTCGTGATGCAATGCAACAACCTGTTAAAGTACCCCCTTCGATAAAGCTATCCCTCTTGGACGTAGAATCCCGGTGTCCTTCGTCGGAGTCCCATCGCATTAATTTTATCCATTGGGATAACTCCATCTTTAATGAAGTCAATATAGGGTTGTCTCCAGTCAGGCTGAGTCTCTACGAAATGACATTCTGTTGCCTCGAAGAACAACTGGTATTTATCGCATTTCCGTTGTAACTCCGCTGCATCCTGCTTCATGCTAGGCCAGAAATACTCTTCCCTTTGAATTTTTCTATAAAGGGGGATCTCAGTCATTTCGCAGTGTTCTTCGTGCATTTTCTTCAATCTCTGCCTTACTTCCTCTGGCCCGATGCACCTTGATATCCATCCTCCTGCGTTTCTAAAGTAAAGGTTTCCCTGGTTTGCAAAGTACTGGGCCAATTCTTTGAGCCCCCTCATTCCTTCACCAGAATCTAGCTGCCTCTTAATCCTTCCCCTCCAGTCTGCATCCTCCTCCATCGGCAGAATTGACTGTATCATCGAAGGAGTTATTCTTCGTTGGATCACGACGGTAGTTGTATCGCTTCTCATGATCATCTTCTGGGCAATGGTGGCATAAGTGTCTGGATGTTGGTTCATCATTCTAGGCTGCCTTTTGACTTTGGTTCGATGGAACTGATAAAGAAGTCTCTGGATAATTGACCTATATGGCGCCAAGCCCATATATTTCAATGCGTACTCCCCATTTACTTGCTGAACCACCAAGTTTGAATCCCCTTTGATGCAAAGTAAACGAATTCCTCTTCGAAGAGCCTCTAGCAACCCCAACACCAATGCCTCATATTCTGCCTCGTTATTAGAACAAGGGAAATCTAATTTGTAGGAAAGCTGGATCTCTTCAATTCCTTTTGAAAGAATAACCCCTGATCCTCCTTTCCCTTCTACCGAAGATCCATCGAACTTCATTGTCCATTCCTCCTTCGTTGCGTCTATATGATTGGCCTGTAGATCGTCTCCCGGAACACTTTCTTTGGGTGGCTCAAAATTTCCTGAGGGGAATATTACCAATAGGTCGGCATACGCTTGACTTTTGATTGCGCGAGGAACCACACATTTCAAGTCATATTCGGAAAGAATAAGGAACCACCTAGCTGCCCTACCAATCAGTATAGTTCTCGCTAGCAAATACTTAATAGGATCACATCTAGTTATAATATTAATTGTAAAAGACAATATATAATGTCTAAGTTTTTGCGCTACAAATACTAAGGCTAAACAATGCCTTTCCAAGCTACTATATCTGACTTCTGGCCCAAGGATGATCCTGCTGAGGTAGTAGACTTGTCGTTCTTGCCCATCAATCTCTTATGCCAGCAAAGCTCCCATGGACCTTGTGGTGGATGTGAGGTACATCTGCAATAGTATTCCTGCCCTTGGTGGAACCATGGTCTGTGGTGAGATGAGCAGCTTCTTCAGTTCGTTAAGAGACTCTTGGTGAATTGCCTCCCATTTGAACTTCGTGTTCTTTCACAGCAGTTGCATTAGTGGGTGTGTTATCTCGGCTAACCTAGGCACGAATCTCCTAAGGTAGGATACTTTATCGAGGAAGCTCTTCAGCTCCTTCGCCGTTCTTGGACATGACATTTTTAAGATCGCCCGCTGCTTTTCCTGGTCCATCTGCACCCCTTGTCAGTCCACCACGAAGCCTAGGAACTTCCCACTTATTACTCCAAAAATGAACTTCAATGGATTCATCTTTAATTTATACTTTCGGCAACGGGAAAACACCTTCCTCAAATTGCTCAGATGGGACTCCTCCTTCCTCAACTTGATGACCAAATCATCCACATAGAATTTCACAAATTTGTGAAAAAAGTCATGGAAAATGGCCATCATTGTTCTCTAGTAAGTCGCCTCAGTCTTCTTGAGGCCGAACGGCATCACCCTGTACATGAAGTTACCCAATGGGGTTCTGAATGTTGTTTTCCCTGCGTCTAAGGGGTCCATCTTGATCTGATTATACCCCACATACCCATCCATGAAGCTATACATCTCATGACCAGCCGTTGCATCTATCAGGCCATCGATGGAGGGCAGAGGGAACTCATCTTTAGGACAGGCTCTATTCAAATCTCTAAAGTCCACACAGATCCTTATTTGGTTTTTATCTTTCTTTCCCACTCGGACAATGCTAGATAGACAGAGTGGGTGCTGTATCGGTACGATGAACCCTGCCGTTAGTAAGCATTCGACCTCTTTCTTAATCTTCAGTTCCAGCTCGAGCTTGTACGTTCTTGTTGCCTGCTTTACTAAAATGGCTGAAGGAATTACGTTCAATCTGTGACAGCTCACCAGCCCTTCCATCTCCGTTTATTTCCATGCAAAAGCATTTATAAATTCCTGAATCAACTCGATTAAGGCCTCTCGTCTCTCCTTACTGAGATCCTTCGAGATGAAGATGGGCCTTGGATATTCTCCTTATTTAGCTAGGTTCAACTGCTCCAACTCTTGTGCCTGGGGCTTAGGTTGATCTGCCATGTAATCTGGTTCTTCAACGACTTTCTATTCAAATTCCTGTATGCTGGAATCGTCTATCACCATGCATTACCCCTGTCAATCCACCAAAAAGCATTCATATATCGGGTCAACCTCATTATCATCTTCCTCGGCTGCCCGCTCACACCGTTACAATTGATACACCACCTTTCCTTCTTTCGTATTGACATTCTTGCATTGTCTACTGGTAGCGGCAAATGCCTTCCTCTTCTTCTCCATAGAATCCTCGGCCACCCTTTTTCCTGAGAATCGGCTCAGCACACTTTGTCGTTGGATCTCATGCTCCATCGGATCCACTCTAGGCCTCATCCTGTCTCTAAGTTTCTTCGAGATGCTTTGGGGTCAAGGGACCACCTGGTGCGCCTCTTCGATTATTACCTTCGTGCTACTTGCAACCTCCTTACTTTGCTCATTCACGGGCCCCATCCTTTCTCTGATCGAGGGAACCTATGATCCCTCCATCCTCCTCGTTAGGACTCAGACATCTTCTTCCAACTTAGTATAAAATGCTGCGTCCACCAAGTGATCTTCCTTAATAGCGAAGGGCCTCTTTGTAGCCCTAATGCTTACCTCCGTCCCCTTGATATTTGCCTTAGTGCATTGGTGGTACGTAGAAGGAACTAACCCTTGGTTGTGCATCCACACCCTTTCTATTATCAGATAATAGGAAGTTGCACTCTCTATCACGTGAAACTTTATATGGGAACTCAAATTCCCCATCACAATCCCCACATTAACATAATCAATGGATTTGGAAGATTGGTTATCATACCTCGAAATTACCAAAGGCATGGGGACCAACCTTTCTTTCGAAATATTGGTTGCATGAAAGGAGTTAATTGGCATGATATTAATGAAAGCTCCCCCATCCATGAGAGTCCTCGCAAAACTAACTCCGTTGATACTGGCAGTCACGTAGAATGGCCTGTTATGAGGGAATCTCACAGCCCTATCGGCATCGCTAAAAGTTACCTCTGATAGGAACCTCCTTATTAGCCTGGCCATGGGTCCCTTCCATTTCAGCGAAGGGACTGCATCTTTCCTCGCAATATCCAGTATCGTATGGGTTATTTCCAACCTACTTTCCTTTGGGATCCCCACTTGGTCGAAGAACCAGGTGAACTTCGGGGATTTTGAAACTTCACAGTACTCTAGGCCCGGATTTGCTTCCTCACCTCCAACGCTGCACATGTCCTCCATGTCTTTGGCGCTTGCTTCATCATAGGCCAGAACTACGTTAGCCATTCCCTTGGTACAGGTCTCCAAAGCTGCTTCATACTCTTCTCTTTCTCCTTTCTCTGCCTCTTCATCGTAGGCGACCACGAGATTGGCCCCATGTGCTGGTAGTGGGTTGTTATTGACGTTCTGTAAAGGGATTTGCAACGTACCTGCCTTCACGTACTTATCAATAATTCTTCTCAGTGTAAAGCAACTTTCTGTTGGGTGTTGGATCCTCCGATGGACCTGGAAATACTTTGGATCCACCTTCGTTGCCGCATCGGGCTCCCCAGCGGGAACGTCCTTTGGCTCATAGACTGTTCCCCATTGGACCATCGCGTTGTAACAGTTGACATCTTCTTTTACTGTACAAGGCAATGGTGGTGTGTCTTCCCTATTTCTTCCAAACTTCCTCTTATTGTCCTTCTTTGGTGCTTTGCCCCTATCTCCCCCCTCGGTGTACCCTACCCGTGGGGCCTGAAACCTACCCCCCGCGGGTTTCATCGGCTGCCTAACATCATGGGCACCGCCACTGGATTGGGTCGCACCACCAAAGAGATATTTCCCGCTGCTTTTAAGAACGCCGCAAAAGTCCCCTCACGCGTCTCATTAATAAGATGGCAGATGTACTCAGGAAGTAGCCTTTCAGCACAGATCTGCAGTAACTTAGATTCTTTGGCCTCCTCCCTCATATCGAGGGATATTTCTCTGAACCTTAGACATAGGCCACCACTTCTTCCCCGGGTCGTTGTTTCTCCCTACCTAGTTGGGTCAAAGTAAACTCATCTTCCGCCAGAAAGAACTGCTGGACAAACAACACGTGCATCTCTTCCCATGTGGAAACATTATTGGGAGCCAAATGGGAATACCAGGTATATGCTTTATCGGTCAAGGATTTAAAAAACTCCCTCAACCTAAGCCTTTTATTGTTATAATGCGCCCCCAAATGTTCAACAAAGCGCTTAATAAGCTCCTTCGGGTTCCCAGCCTTTCCCGTGTATTTTTCAAAAATAGGAGGAATATAGTCCTTTGGATAGGGCTCGTCGTTATATTCCTGGGGATACGGTGTTCGAAAGTCATCAAAAATCGAAGCTACCACGCCACTAGATTGTGAGGAAGCCTGCATGAACTTCAGCATCTCCTTTTGCATCTCCTTTCTCATTTCCTCCATGGGTGATGCAACTGGGGCAACAGCCAATGGTACCACGGGCTGAGCGCCCATTGCAGCTGGAGCAGGCGCCACGGTTGGGGCTGCTGATGCTCCTGATGTTCCCCATGCTGGATTCACAATAGAGGGTACGCTCGCTGGGACTGTTCCCACTACGCCTGCACCTGGGGGGGCCGTTGGAGCTACCCTTGGTGTTACGAAGGCATTGGCCTCTAATCCTCCTAGCATAGTTGAAGCTACTGGAGTTTTAAAAAACTCATAAAACTTGCTCATGAGGAGCGCTACCTGAGTGGGTCCCAACCCCGCACTCGTGGGAGCCTGTGCCACCCCTGGAGCACCTACCATCGCCTGGACCGGAGGTACCTCTATTCGAGGAGCCCCGTCCCTTATGGCCTTTAGTTCTCTCGCAGCCTGTTCTTAATTATGTTGGATGTCATCAAAATTGAGCCTTCGAGTAGCATTATCTTGCCCCATACTCCTCACTTAGAAGAATGCCCCCCAGCAGAGTCGCCAAATGTAAGAGGGTACTTTAGATTATTGATGGTGGCGTAACCCCTGTTCGATTATGGTAATGATAAGCTAATTGGCCAAAGCTTTGGATTAATGATAGGGCATGCGAACACAAACTTAATGAAGATAAGACCCAGTTTAAACTCACAAATCTCTCGTATATAACTCATAAAATAGTAATGAAACTTAGAAGTAACTTAGCTAGATGGAGAGAGGAGTAAGCACCCTAGATACACCTTGGTAGGCAGGTAGAAACACACACCCAAAGAACCCTCAAGAATCTATGTCAAGTATTAAAAGATGCGTAATAAATAACAATGGTGAGTGAGTAAACCCTCTGGTTTGTAATAACTCTCTTCGAATTTATATTCTCTCTAGTAATAACTTCTAAACTCTCAAAGGATCACCATCTTTTCAAAGGTGGTTGGGGTCCTTAAATATCCCTCCACACCACCCCCGAGGCAACTCAGTCATTTAAGACTATGAAAGACATCCCTCATACTTTATGTCACAATATTAAATGCCTAATGCACTAGTTGTCTCCACGTCATAAACATTAAATGCCAAGACATGCCTTTTGCCTAACCACTGTGTGTCAGGGGGCTGTTGTCGCAGACGTGGCTCACCAACTGCTTGACAGCCCCAAATACCATGGTGGTTTACTCAAGTACATGTCTAACATTGTTTAGCTGGCTAGTGACATCACCTACAGTAGATGTGACATTGAGTAGAGGGTTGTTTGGTTCTCAACTCAACGCCGGATGGAACTCCCAGCTACTCCACCCGAGGTTCCACGGTCAGGGTCCTTCGGTGTTTTACCAGGTGTATCTAAGATGGTCAGGACAAGCCCCAACGGTGCCTTACTTCTCAATCCTCCAAACCAAGTCCCTCTATAGTTCCCACGGCGAGGTCATTCGATAGAGCATGAAAACTCTCCCAGGCCCTGCCAAGCCTAGTTTCTCGCGAGTACCGTTTGACCTCACACTAAAACTCGTTATTAATCTCGTTACAACATTACAACCGCTATAGCTTACAGTCAATATAAACGGAAATACAATATGATTAATATAACAAGCCAAAGTATGAGTTGCCACGCCAAGCTGCCTCGCTGAGTTGCCACGCTTGGGTTACCTCGGTTGCTTAATCTCAAACATTATTGTTAATTAAGGAATTATCCCTAATCTCGGGATTACCTTCAAGGCCCTTCTACAGTATTAAAGAAGAATCTAATACCAAAAATCCTACCTTAGATGATATTCGAGAAATAAGGAACAACATTAATCAAGATGGCGACCCAGAAGTAGAAAATAACCTAAGACTTCAATTAAAAGTTTGTTATTAGTACTTTAAGGTCAATTATCTAGTTTTGAGAGAAGTTACTCTTGCAACAAGGAAGCTTAGTGAAGGGAATCCAGACCTGGATTGATTCGACCTTGATGGGTGTCTAGGTTGGTTTGGTTTAGATGCTAGTTTGGTTAGCATTTTGATTGCATATTTGTTTTGACATTTTTAATTATTTTATATACATATTGGGGAATAATATTTGGAGGTTGAAGCCTAGGTTAACGCCTTTCGAATTCGAATAGGAATTTGCAATGTCCAGTAACATGTAGGGATTAAGTTAGTCAGGTAGTAGATGAGAACGTAATTGTGACCGTTCGAATAGGGGAGTTATTGATTTAGAATAATTCTTTAAACGATATGTTGGAGATTATATCGAGTTTAGGATCCATGAGTTCGGGATGATATTTATAGTACATGTTGATGCCTAACGATTGTATAGGACCTGTGATAGTCTATGACATGTTTATAACCCATAGAGTAGGGTTGCTATTGGTTTATAATTATCCTTATAAATTTCAGGTGTGCAAAAATAACTCGACTTTAGAGCCTTAGGAGTTCGGACTAGTATTATTTATAAACGACCATAGTTCATGTGTGTAATGACTTGTAATAAAAGATATTTTATGTGCAACCCTATGGAACAGGGATTATGCTGATTTGTTTGACTTATGTGCAATCATACGAAGGGTGTGCATCTGCTCGTGGGTGATGCAATAGGAGGAATTTGATAGGAAACGTTGAGCACATATGGTATTTTTTATGACAGAGATGGGTCTACTGAGGTACTATTCAGCCCGGTCCTATGTGCCGACGCGCCCGTCTCCAGAGTGGTACAAAGGGAGGATCCTCTCGTATAACCTTGGGTTTAGGGTCACACGTTTGGTGTGATGGTGTAGTAATTTTCCTTTGTTAATATTTTGAAGTTATAGGGTTAGGATACCCTATAACTATACCTCATTTGGACGAGTGATCCTAAGGCATTAGGGATAGGCCTTCATACTTTTATTTGCGGGCTTGAGAATAGCCCATGTGATTTTATATGAGTTGAGTTTACTCATAGATATTCTGGACTGTGTGATTTACGTTAGGTTGTATCTTGAGATAATTGTAGTAGACTATGATTAATACTAGCATTGTATAACCATTAGATTATGACTCGGGAAGAATGTTATTAAATATACTAGATACGTATATGCAAAATTGTGATTTGAGAATATTAAGGACTAATATACTAGAGATATACATTCAGAATCATAAGTTGAAATCGTTAAAGTAAGTGAATAAGCTTTGTTGGGTTGTATAGTGTTAATGTAAGAGATTATCTTAGAGCAAAAGATTCTTAATGCTATAAATGAAATTAATATTGAAGTAAAGATTAGTTAATTAACAGATAAAATTATATCACATGGGCCTCATTTGGGTTTGGGATTAAAACAACAAGCTTATTTAGGTTTTTTGGGTTGAGGTAACTTAGATAACTTAATATCAACTTGATATGGGAGTAAGGTGTGTTATTATTATCGTGGCCTAAATGTAGTTATATTCTTAAGCACTTTAGACTTTCTAGGTTTAATCCTCATTGGAGTTTGATTCTATTATCAGTTGGATGTTTTCAAAGATGTTTTAATTTATTCAAATTTTTATTATCTCGTATTGTATTTACTTATATCGTCATATTTATCTCATTATGTTGAGAATGTAACTCATTAGTTTTTACTCCTGTGATTTTTATATTAGAACTGATCAATCTATTTTTGAATTTTATGGGGGTCACGGTTTAAACTGGGGTTGGCTTCAGCAAGGGATAACAAACAAGATCAACTCAGTTGCAAAGAGAAAATAAGAACAAAATATGGTATTCTGTAGGGATGAAAACATCATGATAGGTTGTTTAAATAAAATTAAATAAAGGAGTTGAACTAGAATAAATTATTGTCAGTGATGAGAGAGAGACAGAGAGAGAGGGGGGGAGAGAGAGAGAGAGAGAGATGAATGTGAATGTATTAATGTGTCTCTGAACTCGTACATGAGACCTAGTATGTCACAAGACTTTTTAACTAAGTATGTCACAACACTTTTCAACTAAGTATGTTACAAGACTTAAGGATATTATTAAAAGACTTAATGACTACGTATATGTAAATATACATTAGAATATAAGCTAGAAAGGGGGGATTTCTCTCTTTGAAAGTAAACAGAATAATATTTATCATATTAGTAATTGCTTATGACGTCTAAAAAAACTTAATAATTTAAGAACAATTTCCGAATATAGTATACAATAACAATGTAATGCCCTGTATTTTTTCCTATATATATAAATAAAATATTATGTGTGATTGAGTGACATGTACAGTCACAACCTATTTAGACTTATATAACTAAATTTTGAAAATTAAGGAATGCTAAAACATTAATAGCTATTTTGATTATGATTCAAGTAACTTATGACTAATTTCGCTAAAAATTAGTGTATGTGTTATGTACTATTACTGGTGATGAGGATGATGGATAATGAGGGTTAAGAGTATTTTAAAAGATAATTTCTTTGGCTTAAAATATAAAGTGGAGACTTTTAGACTAGTTAACGAGTATTTTGGGCTAGTTGTTTAAGACCATAATTTAGGCCCAAGCCTAATTAAGTCTTTAAAAATTAGGCTTGAACCATTAGGAGGTTCATTTAACAAAAAACACAAAATTGGGGATCTAAGAGCTTGAAGAGAAGAAGGCTAAAAGGAAGAGGGGGGGTTCTGAAGATTGGAGCCCTAGTTCTACACCAATTTAGAGGCAAGTTTAATGAAATTGTTGTAAATTATTCCTATTCGTTTGAATAAAAATCCTAACCAAGTGATTAGAATTCGATTTAGGTGATTTAAATCAAGTAATTAACCTAATTAGGAATTAATTAGGACTGATTTAGCATCATTTTGATTTAATCTTCCCGAAAATTGATGTGTTTGGAATAAATCTTGAATAGGTCTTGATTTATTAGTATAATCCATTCAAAACCCCAAAGATATTATGCTTAGTATGTAGATAATTAAAATTAAATTGTTGATCTACAAGTGGAGTCAAGAGATCTACAAGTAGAGTCAAGAAGCCAACTTTTTCAATGGTGGACACATGGCCTCAAGTCTGATCCGGTTATCAATAATCTAATTCCAGCTTTGACCTGTTGGTGCTTATGGTTGCATAGGAACAAATGCAGGTACGAAAATGGTTCTCCTAATTCTAACTTTGTTTTATATCAGGTTCTTCATCTAAAGAAACCTCATAGCCCAAATAAATTTCATCAAGGATCTAATCCTAGACTGTATATAAGATGGATTACTCCACCTGCAGGTATTTCAAAGCTAAACACAGATGTTAATGCACTTGGGAATCCAGGAGGAGGAGGAGGAGGAGGAGGAGGCATTCTTAGTAACCTAGATGGTCATATGGTTTGGGATTTTTGTGCTCCTCTTGGGGAAATTACTAACATGGAAGCAGATGGCTTATAATTGAAGATTAATTTAGAGTTTCTCATAGAGTTAAAGCCTTATGATCTTATAATAGAGAGTGATTCTTAAGTCGTCATGGACATTCTTTAAGGAAATGCTAAAATTCCTTGGAAAATATAATGGACAATTCAAATCATCACCAATCTATTAAAGGAGATCAAGTACGCTCTCAATCACACTCACAAGGAAGCAAACCAAGTAGCTGAATTCTTAGCTAAAAGAAGAAGCAAGAATGCAAAAGTTGTTTTCTCTTATAATATAGGGGAATTTCCTAAACAATTAAAGGGTTTGATAAAAGTTGATTCATGGGGTGTTCCTGGCGCGACTGAGAATTTGTCTCAAAAGTGCGTTCTCTCTAGGCTCAAGTGCAAGCCTGTCGCGTTAGTAATAATCCGACAAGTCGGGATCGTCTCCACAAGGATTAGAAATTGGCAATTGGGAAGTATGTAGGAAAAGTTATATATCCTTCCAATGTTTTCTCAAAAGAAAAGAAAAGATGATTGATGGATTGAAATCTCCAATTGGTGATGAAAAAAAAATAAACTTCGTGCACAAAAACACTAAGAATTGTAAGAAAGTGAATATAAGAGAAAATAGGGTGGAGTACAATCCCTCAAACCTTAGTAAATTATCGTATAGAATAATAGAATTGTAAATTGAAATTCTTGACTAAATCCAGTCTTTATAGATCCTAAGCATTACATATATGAGGGAACTAGCCCGCATCATATGAAATCAAAGGTAAATACAAAGCGGTGAATGGACAATTACACTTGCATAGTGTTCTTAAACATCCCAAGTACCTAGGGCAAGGGAGATTAAAAGATCGACTATGTTTGTATAATTTCCATACACGATTCGATCAATAATTAATTTACCCTCTATTTTCTACTTGGGTAATTTATCTCGGAATGAGTTCATGTACCGCAACCCTTGAAAATTTAGCTAGACATGGTTTTATGAGAAAACAAATTCATAACAAAGCATGTAATTATGGATCTAAGAAACATTGTAAAAACAAAAATTACCAAACAAGTGATAATTGAATTGAAAACAGAATTGAGACTAACTAAGAGAATGGAAATTTTGATACTTGTAATCAGCACTAGGGAAAAGAGATGAAATTGAATCCAGAATTCTCCTTGTTCCTTACAAAGTAGGGTTTTTCTAAGAATGTGAAATTGTCTACTCAAACTAAAATCTGACTCTCTCTCAAAAATTGGACTCCCTTGGAACAATGTAGGGCTTGGCCTTTTATAACACCATCTAGCACGAATTGACAGCAAAAATCGATGTGCTGCGCAAGATATTCCAAGATTTTCACCTCTTCAGCTCCATAATTAATGCCAAAAATTCGAACAGCCGGACCGGTCCGGATCCCATCGAATCGGTTTGTTTTTCAGTAACCGGATCGGTTCGTTTTTATTTCCACCGGATCGGTCCGGATGCTATCGAATCGGTTCTATTGTCATCGGTTCGGCATCAATCCAGGGTCTACTGGAATGGTGTCATTTCGGATCGATCCGAGATAAACCGGATTGGTCCGATTTTCTTCCATTTTGACTTTTTCTTTCCATCTTTGACTGATCATAACTTTTGATCTCGAGCTCCGATTTGATTGTCATTTCTTCCGATGCTCTTGTGAAATAAGGATCTTCAACTTTCCTTTAGGCTTCAATTCTGAACTCCATGTGTAAATTTACGCTTTTGCCCTTTGACTTATCTTCTTTGCTTTTCTTCCTTTCTTCCGGTTTCTTTCTTTCTTTTCTTGCACTAAATACCTGTAAAATCCACAAGAAATACACGAAACTCGGGGTACTCATTAGAAATAGTCAATGGCAATGATATGGGATAAAAAAGATTCAATTACTTTGTTCGAGATATCAAAATCACTAACTTAAGGGCCTAAATTCAGAAGAATTTATGCTTGGTCAAATCCCCCTAACTTAGAACTTTGCACGTCCTGGGCAATGTAAATGAAGTTACCCAAAGTTTTATTCTTGAGATTTATTTTATTTAACTAAAATTCCACTTTCGTAGGAATGCGATTGCATTGAGCGTATGCAACAAGCCTTTAAACCCCTAGGTTACCCTAGTAGCACGAGTTTTGTCTCGTGAGGGTTTGCAGTGAATACACCCACAAAATTCTTTATTGACTCAAATAATATCAAAATACTTAAAAATTGTACTATTTAAACTTTTCGAAAAATAGTCACTATAAATTCATATTCAAATGTCTCAAACCATAGTGTATATGTGCAAAGCCAGAAATTAAACCTCAAAATTCCACCGATTGAGCATTACGTTACTTTTCGAAAATTCATTTTGATTCAAATTCTTACGGATGCAATCACAAACGAATCACTCGGATTGTGGTTGTTTTCTCTCGGTATGCATGTTATAAGGAGTAAATATAATGGACATAATTTCACGCATACAAAATTGAAAAGAAGGAAATATATGGTGAAAAGATCTCATCATTGGAATACAGTTATTATGAAACGGGAAACATCATCTCTTAATCACACCATTTTAATCTCTTTTATTATCTTTTCATGTCTTATCTCTCCATGCAGTAATTAATTTCGCCATTCGGACTTGGTTAGGACTTTTCGGGTTAAAAAGTGTAAAGGGTAAAAATGGGAAAGGATGGAATGTTCGGAATTGGAAAATGTCCTTATGACGTCCATTAGTGCTTTTTCGGGCATTTGCTCATCTTTCTCTTTCTTTTTCTCATTTCATTTTTTTTTCTTGCTATTTTTCTTTTCTTGCCCCCCTTTTTTTTATTACACACTTTGGACTTACTTGATGAATTTTCAATTTTTTACAATTCCGGGCTATTTGGGTTTTTCGAGTTATCAAACGAAAGGGAAATATTTTATTAGGCTCAAAGTGGGTTGCAAAGGGATAATTTTTTTCGCAACTTTATTATGGCTAATATTTTTGGGTTAAACAAAAGAGGGCCTACTTCATTGTCTGAATTGCTAATCACATTACTATATGCATCTCGAGATTAATTAAGTTTAGAGATTTATTTAGCAAGAATTTCGAGACAACATTTCACACATTGCCCACAACCGATCAAAACAAAGGATTGAGATCATCAACGACTTATTAAAACGCTGAAAAGAACTTTGAGTTAATCATAAACTCGAATTGATTTAAAAACTCATAAAAAATTGAAAGGCTCGAAATCTCACCGGGTTTGATCAATCTCCACACTTATTCGTTAAGTCGTCAATTTTCTTTCAATTTCCATCTTCGATCAATTTTGGCTTAGTGCATTTTGATCTTTACAACTTGGGACTTTAAATAGAATAAAGGTGACATTTCTGAAAAATTTAATTTCTAATTTTTATTTATTTTGAAGAAAAATATTTTTTGATTTTTTTCAAATTTTTTTTATATATGCGAAGTTTTATGAATACGCACTTATCATCCCCCCTAACTTAGTCTTTTGCATTGTCCACAATCAAAAGGATGATAGAGCTAAAGAAGACGAAATAAGGAGTGCGATAAATAAAACAAGCAAAGTACTATAATAAAACTGTGTAGTACAACATCACTGAGAAAACAACAGATAAAAACATGATAACCTAACATAATATAACAGAACCAGAGGGGGGGACTTTCAAGGGTTCCAACGGGCCTGCCTACAGGGCTGGTGGGTGGTGGGAGCTACCGGGGGCATTAGGGTCATAAGGATCCTAAAAATAAGCAGGAAGGGGGGCCTCGGGACCCAACTGGAGGCGATAAAGATCAGCCTGCATACGTAGCATCATACTCATGTCCCGTCGGTATGAGGACATAAACCCATCAAAATGTGTCTCAAGAGAAATAACTCGCTCGGTGAGACCCGTACCAGCCGGAACATAATCAGGATCAGCAGTTTCATCATATTCGCCCTCCTCACCTTCTTCCATCTCAACATCTTCGTCAGGAACAACCTCTTCCTCAGCAACAGCCTCATCTCCCGAAGTATCACTGTCACCTCTACGCACACGGATCAGCTGGATTTGCTTGTCATTGTGGGTGCGGGATTCTTGCCCAAGTGGCTTGGGTAAGTTAATAAGATCTTGCGGTGGAACAATACCGACATCCTTAAGAAATGATGTAATGAGACGACCATAAGGAAGAGAGGCCCTACCCTTTTTGTCCACCACCGCGCAAATGATATCATTGTAAAACGTGCGGGCCAAATTGATTACAGTGGTATGGTCAAACAGGTGATACACCATAGTAGCTTGACACGGGCTCATAGCTGAATCATTTGAAGATTGCAAAAGGTTGGCCCAAACGATGTGAAAAGTGATATGTGCCTTGTCGAGTAACCGACCAACTGGAAAAGTCTCGGTATTCCAATCCGAACCATGCGCGATTCGGTAAATGCAAACATATTTGGACACAACTGGATCATGACTGGGATATGAAAATTGGGCTGGAGTGATCACACCTTTAGATTCGAGTTTTTGGGCCAGAAGTTCAAGCGAGAACGGTATCGGTGTCGAGTCGGCAAAGGCTTGAGATTTGAAATCTACGGTACGGATGAGCGAACCGTAAAATTGGCGCACTTCATTTTCCCATACGACCTCGTATGGTTCATTGAAAAATTTGCACCAGCCTCGGGACATGAACATGCCAGTGACAGAATTAGGAAGCTGATCCCAAAGAACCTGACGCTCAATGTGGATTTTTTGCCTCGGATCGAAAAAACAGCAGCACCAATTTCCTTCACGGCGTGAACGATATTCACCATTGCCATCGGGCAGGACTTCAGTTGAATTATATTTCTGGGGAGCAGCCATGGTAACTGGACAGAAAGTGAGAGAGGAGAGTGGAGATGGAGGTGTGAAAGAAAGTGGAGGGGGTATGTGGTTATTTATAGGTCGGATGGTGGGTAGGGGGGAAGAATTGGGGGGAAATAAGGGGGGGGGATGAATTTTTGGAAAGAGGAGAGGATTGAGGTATAGGGTGGAGTGTGGATTGAAGAGGTTTTAACTTCGGACAAGTACATAGCCAGCAGACGATCGGATCGATTCGGGTTCAGACCGGACTGGTTCCGATTGCTTTTTTTATTTATTTATTTTTTGAGACCGGGTCGGTTCCTTTTTTTTAGGGCCGGACCGATTCGGTATGTAAAAATCCCAGCTCTTTCCTGCTTTAGTTTAGTGACCACTTTTAACTTGATTTCTCTAATCCAACACTCCCTCCAATGCAATTGGACCTCAAATCTCTCAAAACTCTCATCGAAACCCGAAACGCTCCCGGGACATATGTTTGATTCCCACCTCTAGTAGTGAAATACAACTATGACTTCCTAACTAACCTAACCTCCTATGACAACTATACACAACATTTACCCCATACACGTCGGGGGTGCGACGACCTCACCTCTCGTACTCAGTCAATCCCCATAAATAGGGTCCGACAACCAAATTGTGTCGGCTTCCATTACAACCGCTTCCAAATATGGCTGGAGACGTTATCCGTTAACCTTGAATGTGTTTCCCCCTTTTTAATCCTCTAGTTAAATAGCTCCATGGGGGAATACTTCCTTCATATTTAATGGACCTGACCATCGGGACCGCAATTTTCCGGGAAACAAGTGCAACCTCGAGTTATAGAGAAGTACTTTTTGTCCCGAATGAAACTCCTTACGTCGGATGATTTTGTCATGAGCTCGTTTCATTCGTTCTTTTGAGATTTTAACACTTTCATACGCATCATTGCGTATTTCTTCTAACTCATTCAACTGAAGTTTACGTGTTTCACCGGCTTTTTCCATATTAAAGTTCACCCTTTTGATAGCCCAATACGCTTTGTGTTCAATTTCAACAGGAAGATGACAAGGTTTGCCATATACAAAGCGAAATGGGGACATCCCAAGGGGATTCTTGTATGCAGTTCGATAAGCTCAGAGCACATCATTCAATCTTAGAGACCAATCTTTCCTGTTAGGTCCGACTGTCTTTTCCAAGATATTCTTGATTTCCCGATTATCTAGCTCGGCCTGGCCATTCGATTGAGGGTGATAAGTCGTTCCAACCTTATGGACGACCCCATACTTTCGCATAAGCTTTTCCATGGGCCTATTGCAAAAATGAGTGTCATTATCACTAATGATAGCCTTAGGAACTCCGAATCGAGAAAGTATGTGTTCTTGTATGAACTTTATCACCACTTTATTATCATTCGTCCTTGTAGCTATGGCCTCTACCCACTTTAAGATGTAGTCTACTCCGACGAGGATGTATAGAAAACCAAAAGAGGGTGGAAAAGGTCCCATGAAGTCAATACCCCAGCAATCAAACAACTCTAAGGCAGGTATGGGGGTCAATGGCATCATGTCACGGCGAGTAATAGCTCCCATTCTTTGGCATCTATCACATGATTTACAAAAAGTATTCACATCTCGGAAGATTGTGGTCCAATAGAGACCGCTTTGCAGGATTATTGCAGCAGTTTTATTTTTGAAAAAATGACCTCCACATGCTTCCGTATGACAAAATCGAATTACCCCTTGAATTTCTTCATCAGGTACACATCTTCGGATGATTTGATCAGCGCAATACTTAAACAAATATGGATCATCATAAAAGAACATGCGTGACCAAGTAATGAACTTCCTTCTCTCTTGCGGATTCCAATTGGAGGGAACGACTCCAGTAACAAGGTAATTTACTATATCCGCAAACCAAGGAAGAGAAGAAGTAGCAAATAGATTTTCATCCAGAAAATACTCGTCTATGGGGATGGGATCAATAGGTACGTCAGACGAGAGTCGTGACAGATGGTCAGCAATGACGTTTTTTACTCCTTTCTTATCTTGAATCGAGAGATTAAACTCTTGTAGGAGTAGGATCCACCTAATTAGGCGCGGTTTGGTATCTTTCTTGGTCATAAGATATTTGAGGGCCGAGTGATCAGTGAAGCAAATGATGGGCGACCCAACAACATAAGAGCGGAATTTGTTGAGAGCAAAAACGACCGCTAGTAATTCTTTCTCCGTGGTGGAGTAATTAAGCTGGGGGCCAGATAATGTCCTACTAGCATAGTAAATAACATGAGCTTTCTTGTCTTTTCTTTGTCCGAGAACAGCCCCAATTGTGTAATAACTTGCATCACACATAAGCTCAAATGGGAGTGACCAATCGGGAGCTTGCATGATAGGAGCAGAAATTAGCATGCTTTTAAGTCTATCGAAATCTTCTTGGCATGCGTTATTCCATTCAAACGGAGTGTCCTTCATGAGAAGATTACTCAAGGGTCTAGCGATGGCGCTAAAGTCTTTGATAAATCTCCTGTAAAATCCAGCATGGCCTAGAAAGGACCTCACATCTTTAAGCGATTTTGGCGGGGGTAACTCAGCTATTACTTCTATTTTTGCTCGATTAACCTCAATTCCCCTACATGAGACTATGTGACCCAGAACTACGCCCTCGGTGACCATAAAATGGAATTTTTCCCAATTGAGGACTAAGTCTTTTTCCACACACCGGAAAAAAACTCTTTCAAGATTAACTAAACATTGTTCGAAAGATGGACCGAAAATGCTGAAATCATCCATGAACACTTCCAGTCCTTTTTCTATCATGTCGCTAAAGAGACTCAACATGCACCTTTGAAAAGTTATTGGCGTATTACATAACCCAAAAGGCATACGTTTGTAGGCAAATGTACCAAACGGACATGTAAAAGTCATCTTTTCTTGATCAAGGACATCCACTTCAATCTAATTATAGCCAGAATACCCATCTAGGAAACAATAATTAGGATGGACCGCTACTCGTTCAATCACCTGGTCAATAAATGGCAAGGGAAAATGGTCTTTTCTTGTTCCGACATTAAGCTTTCGGTAATCAATGCAAACACGCCACCCGGTGGTGGTGCGCTGAGGTATTAGTTCTCCCATAATGTTTTCAACCACGGTCATCCCCGACTTCTTTGGAACGACCTGAATTGGGCTTACCCCTTTACTATTAGAAATGGGATAGATAATCCCAGCATCTAACAATTTCATGATTTTTGCTCGAACTACATCTTTCATGGTTAGGTTCAGTCGCCTTTGCATCTCTCTCGAGGGCTTCACCTCCTTCTCGAGATGGATTTTTTGTGTACAAATCAAAGGACTTATACCTTTAAAATCTGCTATAGTCCAACCAAATGCATTCCTATGCTTCCTCAACACATTCAACAACCTGCCCTCTTGCTCTTTTTTTAAATTGGATGAAACAACAACAAGAAATGTATCATCTTCTTCCAGAAAAGCATATTTTACATGAGAGAGTTTCTTTAACTCAAGACTAGGAAATCTCTCTTCAGAGGGGATCATGAGTGACTCCCTCGGGGGTAATTCATCAAATCTAGAAATCCAGTCAACATCTCTCAACATCTCAAAACCCACTTCTTCTTGCAACCAAGCTCCCAACTCCTCCACTTCACACTCAAACTCAGTATAGGAACTCTTATTCTCAACACCTTGCACTAAATAAATTTCCAGTGCATCTCCACCTATAATCTTCTCAATGTGCGCATCTCCCACCTCTTCAATAAGATCAACCTCATGAATTTCATCCTCATCACCCATTTGGTTAGCCACATTGAAAATATTGGTCTCGAGAGTCATGTTTCCAAAAGTGAGTTGCATTTGGCCATTCCGTGTATTGATCAAAGCATTAGCAGTAGCTAAAAACGTACGGCCCAAAATTATGGGAACACGATTACTCGAATGGGGGGAAGGCTCCGTGTCCCAAATGACAAATTCAACAAGGAAGTAGAATGTGTCCACTTGAACTATCACGTCCTCCACAACCCCCCGAGGCACTTTCACTGTTCGATCTGCTAACTGTAGAGTGATTCGGGTAGGTTTAAGATCACCTAAATCAAGCTGCTTATAGATAGAGTATGGAAAGATGTTCACACTCGAACCTAAGTCAAGGAAAGATTTTTCAACTCTACTCTATCCTATAACACACTAAATTGTAGGTGCACCAGGATCCTTAAATTTTGATGGAAGATCATTAAGAAGGACCGAGCTCACATTTTGTGCCAAAAAAACGTTCTTCTTCACCTTAAGTCGTCGTTTGATAGTCAAAAGATCTTTGATGACCTTGGCATATGCTGGAATTTGTTGGATAACATCCAGAAACGGCAAGTTCAACTTCACTTGCTTCAGAACATCTAATACTTTAGTCCGCGAAGCTCCCTTTTTGGGTGGTGCCAAGCGTTGAGGAAATGGAGCAGCAGTGGGTATTTTTACTTCAACTTCAGATTCAACTACTTCATCCTTATCATCCATGTCCAATGGAGTCTCCTCAGATTCTGAAGCTTCTTTAGCTTTAAATTCCTTGGGAGGTGGTGGCGCTAGATCAATTACGCGACCACTACGTAGAGTAGTGACAGCTTGACATTGTTCTGGAAAATCCGATGATGTAGAGCTAACCGTAGTTTATTCTTAAGTAGGAGGTCTTTGGCCTTGAGATGGGAATTTACCCTTCTGCTGAGTATTCAATGCAGATTGCAACCTAGAGATGCTAGTATGAATTTCAGTGAACATTCGATCATACTTAGCATTTCTCTCCTTTCTAGATTGGATGAATTGATTTATATTATCCTTCAGATCGCCTAGGTGGAGTGACATACGGACCAGGAAATGGTACTTGCATAGGGTTTTGCATCGGTGGAGGCATTTGCTGTAATTGAGGAGGGGTGGTGGCAAAGCCACATGTGGATTAGGAGCCACCTCACCTTGTGGTTATCCATAGTTGAAACCAGGATGATTCCTCCAATATTGATTGTATGCATTCCCTTGCGGTACATTAAAATTACCTTGAAACCCTCCTATCGCCTCTACTTGCTCAGTGTACATTGCCTTTTATGCGGGGATGGTAGGACATCCTTTAGTAGAATGGCCAGCAGCACAAATGGCATACACTTTATCCTTTCCTGCTTGCACGGGCCCAGCTACTTCTCTTAATCTCACTTCAAGCATGTCTCTGAAATTCTTTTCCAATTGGTCAAATTTACGATCTAACAAAGTGTCCTTGTCCAAGTGATAAATACCGGATGCAGCAGATGAGTTGGACACTTGTCGATTTTTATTTTGACTATTGGGGTCAGAAACGTCCCATGCTTGCGTAGTCTCTGCTACATATTTCGGATGAGCCTCAGTATCACTCGAGTCTAGCTCCCAGAATGGTCTTTCGCACATTGTCTGAACAAGTTATTTAGATGCTAAAGTAAGCCCCTGATGAAAAAATGAAATGAGATGATGTTTTTCGAATCCATGATGTGGGCAAGCACTAACTAACTCCTGAAAACGTTCCCAACACTTGTCGAAAGCTTCATTCTCATTTTGCCGAAAAGCTTGTATCTGAGCTTTTACAGAGTTGGTTTTGTGTTGTGGAAAGAAATTGGATAGGAACTTAGTTTGCATATCTCTCCAGGATAAAACAGAATTTGGGGGTAGTGACCATAGCCAAGTCTTAGCTTTATCCTTTAAGGAAAAAGGGAAAATCTTTAACCGGATAACATCTTGTGGGAAAGTTTGGTCGCCAAACGTCTCACATGCTTCCTCGAACTCTCTAATATGGAGATATGGTTTTTCAGAATCCATCCCATGGAATGTAGGAAGAATTTGAATCATTCCATTTCAAAAGTGGAACTGACCGACATTATACGGGAGTAAAATGCAACCAGAGGTAACAGTTCGTTTCGAAAATAAAAGATCTTTCATGGGAAGATATGGTAACTCTTCCTCTCCAGCACCAACACTAACACTTCCATGCACAGACATATTGCTACCAAATGATTCAGAACTTTCACTCGGTGTTTGACTTAAAGTGCAAATTGTGATAGAATTATTTGGTGAAGGCGGTGAAACCCAAAAGTGTGTAGAATCGGTGGTATGAGAATTTTCAGAACTAGCTTCGGCAATAGGATTTTCGTGGACTTGGGTGAGAAGTGGATTTTGATGTAATCGTACAAGAGATGAGATGTAGGGTAAAGAATTTTTTTTTTTTTTTTTTTTTTTAGAAAACACTTTAGGATTAAATTCACTTTCCTACGAATCACCAATTTTCGATCCCCGGCAACGGCACCAAAAACTTGACGCGACTGAGAATTTGTCTCAAAAGTGCATTCTCTCTAGGCTCAAGTGCAAGCCTGTCGCGTTAGTAATAATCCGACAAGTCAGGATCGTCTCCACAAGGATCAGAAATTGGCAATTGGGAAGTATGTAGGAAAAGTTATATATCCTTCCAATGTTTTCTCAAAAGAAAAGAAAAGATGATTGATGCGTTGAAATCTCCAATTGGTGATGAAAAAAAAAATAAACTACGTGCACAAAAACACTAAGAATTGTAAGAAAGTGAATATGAGAGAAAATAGGGTGGAGTACAATCCCTCAAACCTTAGTAAATTACCGTATAGAATACTAGAATTGTAAATTGAAAATCTTGACTAAATCCAGTCTTTATAGATCCTAAGCATTACATATATGAGGGAACTAGCCCGCATCATATGAAATCAAAGGTAAATACAAAGCGGTGAATGGACAATTACACTTGCATAGTGTTCTTAAACATCCCAAGTACCTAGGACAAGAGAGATTAAAAGATCGACTATGTTCGTATAATTTCCATACACGATTCAGTCAATAGTTAATTTACCCTCTATTTTCTACTTGGGTAATTTATCTCGGAATGAGTTCATGTACCCCAACCCTTGAAAATTTAGCTAGACATGATTTTATGAGAAAACAAATTCATAACAAAGCATGTAATTATGGATCTAAGAAACATTGTAAAAACAAAAATTACAAAATAAGTGATAATTGAATTGAAAACAGAATTGAGACTAACTAAGAGAATGGAAATTTTGATACTTGTAATCAGCACTAGGGAAAAGAGATGAAATTGAATCCAGAATTCTCCTTGTTCCTTACAAAGTAGGGTTTTTCTAAGAATATGAAATTGTCTACTCAAACTAAAATTTGACTCTCTCTCTCAAATTCGACTCCCTTGGAAGGATGTAGGGCTTGGCCTTTTATAACACCATCTAGCACGAATTGACAGCTAAAATCGATGGGCTGTGCAAGATATTCCAAGATTTACACCTCTTCGGCTCCATAATTAATGCCAGATTTTTGAACAGCCGGACCGGTCCGGATCCCATCGGATCGGTTCTTTTTTCAGTAACCGGATCGGTTCTTTTTTATTTCCACCGGACCAGTCCGGATGCTATCGAATCGGTTCTGTTGTCATCGGTTCGACCTCAATCCGGGGTCTACTGGAATGGTGTCATTTCGGATCGATCCGAGATAAACCGGATCGGTTCGATTTTCTTCCATTTTGACTTTTTCTTTCCATCTTTGACTGGTCATACCTTTTGATCTCGAGCTCCGATTTGATTGTCATTTCTTCCGATGCTCTTGTGAAATAAGGATCTTCAACTTTCCTTTAGGCTTCAATTTCGAACTCCAGGTGTAAATTTACGCTTTTTCCCGTTGACTTGCCTTATTTTCTTTTCTTCCTTTCTTTCTTTCTTTTCTTGCACTAAATACCTGTAAAATCCATAGGAAATTCACGAAACTCGGGGTACTCGTTAGAAATAGTCAATGGCAATGATATGGGATAAAAAAAATTCAATTACTTTGTTCGAGATATCAAAATCACTAACTTAAGGGCCTAAATTCAGAAGAATTTATGCTTGGTCAGTTCCTAATTTTAAGAATGACTAAGTGTATATGGGGTTTAGTTTTTTCCACTTTAGGATTTAAGTTAGCATTAATTTGCTAAATTTGTTATTTTTATTCATGTAAGGGCTCTTCATTATAAAGAGCCTAATTTATGTTTTAGTCAGAATAACTATTCAAAGAGGTTTAATCTTGTAAGTAAATTAGAAGAGGCATGTTCTTCTATGTAAGCCACCTTTCCTTTTTCCTAAAAAAATAAAATAAAAATTTTAATTAAATTAAATTGAAGAGAATTGGAATGTTAGGGTTCTTGAGGGAGAAAATGGGTTTTAACTGAGTTCTTGAACTTTAATAAGGATTTTGATGATATAATTGTATTCCAATCATGTTTTGTATGTGGATACATTGTTTATATGTTATGTGAATCATACATGGAGGTTTTTCGATCTTTAATGGAGGTTTGAATTGAATTTTGTTAAGTTGGAGAAGAAAACTCCTGAATGAGGGATTTTTCAAAACACTGAAGCACACGGTCGATCAAGACTATTACAGCGGTCCACCGCTACCATAAAATATTTTAGCAATTTCTTTTATTTTTTTTAGAAGTTTGTATTTAGGGGGTTTGTTTAGGGATTAATTTTGGCCTAAATTTATACTCATGAGTTAGTTTATGGTATGAATTAGATGATTCTAATGAAAGATAATTGATAGATTTATTATTTCCAAATAAATTGAATTAAAGTAAATAATTCTAGTAGGAATTTGAATTCCGGGGTTGATATGGATATTATTTTTCGTGTTCTTTATGTAATACATACCGTGCATGAGTACTAATGACAAACGTACTAAGGGGAATTACATTTTAAAAGAGGCACATGCGATTCAGACTGCAATGGTACCTCGGTGAGTAGATGAGATGTCTTAGTCAACTTTTACCCCTGGGTCACATGTCTAAGTACCAATGTTCGAGATGGTATATTTTATATTTATGGTAGTTATGCGTGAGTAATATTTTATGTGGGAGATTCACACTCCTTTTCTAATTTTGGATTTTCGATAACATTAAACATGACAGATATAACTTCCGAGGTTGTTATGCATGTAGACACTCCAGTAAGTGTGGGAGTTGCGTTATGCCAAATTTGTAGAGGCATTGTTGTAGAGATTGGAAGGTTATGTTTTGTCGCCGACTTATATATTGTTGTTAGATATTGGTACTTACGACACTATATTCGGGATAGATTGGTTGGAAACTTACCCTACCCGGATTGATTGTAGTGGGACAAAAATTGTGTTTACCGTCCCAGGGCATGACATGTTTGTCATTGACATGCCTAGACTTTAGGGGAATTCCAGCACCTATTTATGCTATATTGAGATGACTACATCTGAAGAGGTTATCATACCTCTAGATTCTATCCGAGCGCTCCAGGAATTTTTGAACATGTTTGAAGAGGTACTGTGGTTACCACTGGTGAGAGAGAGATTTTTGTATTGACCTAGACTCGGGCACCCGACCCATTATGAGAGCACCTTATCATATGGCACCCATAAAAATGTAAGAGTTACGAGAGCAGATACAACATCCTCTAAGTCTGGTATTCATTCAGTGGAGTACGCCTTCATGGGGAGCTCTGATATTGTTCTTGAAGAATAAGGATGGGACACTTGGGTGGTGTATTGATTACCGAGAGTTGAATATAGTCACGATATGAAATAAGTATTTTTTAGACCACGTCGATTATATATTTGACCAAGTGAGGGGCACGTCGTTCTTTTCAAAGATCGATTTGTGCATATGATATCACCAGTTGATGATTAAGGAGGAGGATGTTCCAAAGTCATCTTTTCTCACTTGCTATGGGTCTTACGAATTTTGGGTCATGCCATTCATACTAACAAATGCGCCTGCTGTCTTTACAGATCTTATGTGTCGTGTATTTTATCATGATATGGATCAGTTCATTATTATAATTATTGATGACATTTTTATATACTCACGCTTAGAGGAGGAGCATACCCTTCACTTAAGATTGGTGTTGTAGACGTTGAGGGAGAATAGTTCCTAGGGCATATTGTGTCGGAGGCTAGGATTTCCATTGGTCTTAAAAGGTTATCAATGGTGATGGATTGTGGATAGCCCATGACACCGATGGAGGTTAGGATATTTTTAGATTTGGCGGGTTCAGGTCTTTTTGAGAATTGCAGGACTATTGACCAACCTAACCCAAAAAGGGATATCGTTTATTTGGGATAGTAATTGTAAGAGAGCGTTTGAGGAGCTCAAGGAAAGGCTCGAAAGCGATCCATTTCTTGCATTGCCTAGGGGAAGCATTGAGTATATGGTATTTACGGATGCATCACTTCAAGGTTTGGGCGAAGTTTTGATGCAAGAAGAGAGGTCTATAACCTAAGCCTCTCGAAAGTTGAAGACACCTGAGGGAAATTACCTAACACATGATATGGAGTTAGCAACAATTATTTTTCCCTTTGAATATAGAGGCTTTATTTCTTGGGAGAACGATTTTCATTATTCTTCGATAATAAAAATCTCCAGTAGTTTTTCTCATGTAAATTCATTTGAATATGAGGTAAAGGCGATGGTTGGATTTGTAAAAGACTATCACTTTTCGATCCAATACCACTAGGTAAGGCAAATGTGGTTGCCAATGCATTTAGTCATAGGTTGGTGGCTACATTGGTCACTTTATGGGAGTCACATGGAGATGACTTATCGAATTTTTAGGCCAAGAGGTGGAGTACGTTGAGGTAAAAAGATTTAGTGAATGTTTTTATGGTCATGGTGAGGGTTACCCCAACCATTAATTTACGAGTAGTTTGGGCCCAGTTGGTGGATCTTTTTTTGTAAAGGAGAGGTGAAGGAGCTACAAGCGAGCAGAGTTCTTTCCTTCTTTATCAAATCAAATGGGGCTTTATGATTCTAGGGGTACCTATTAGTGCTCGAGGATCCAGAAGTATGAAGAGTGGTGTTAGTCGAGGCTCATAGATCACGACGCATAGTGCATCCTAGAAGGAGCAAGATGTATCAAGATATGAGGGATCGTATTGGTGGGACAAAATAAAGAGGGATATTATTGGCTATGTGTCTAGGTGTACTTCTTATCAGTTGGTACGATGGAACACTAACGACTTGCAGGAGAGTTACAACCTTTGGAGATACCTGAATGGAAATGGGAAATCTTCTCGGTAGATTTTATTATCGGGTTACTGCAATCGTAGTGTAGTCATAATCTTATTTAGGTTATTGTGGATATATTGATGAAGGTGTCCTTTTTCCTGTCTGTTATAATTTATTACTCCATAGAGAAGTACGTGAAGTTATTCATATCCGTGATAGTGAGACTCCATGGGGTGCCACTAGACATCGTGTCAGATAGGGGGATCACTTTCATCTCCTATTTTTAGAATTCATTCCAGTATGCAATGGGAGCTCAGTTGAGTTTGAGCTTAGCTTTTCACCTATAGTCGGATGGAAAGATAAAAAGGATGAATCAGATGTTGGATATGCTCAAGTCTTGCATGTTAGACCTCAAGGTCAATTGGGATGTACATTTACCACTTATTGAGTTCGCCTAAAAAAATAGCCATCAGAAAATGATCGGGATGGCACCGTGCGAGGAATTATAGGGATGCCAATTTTATTTGCCTAGTTGTTTGATAGGATTAGAGGAACATCGAATGTTTGCAACAGATATTATCAGGGACACTTCTGAGAAAGTGGCACTTATTCGGGCAAGAATGAAGATAGCCCGAGATCATCAGAAGAGTTATGATGATAAGAGGAGGAGTACATTGGAATTCCTAGTAGAGGATAAAGTGTTGTTAAGATTATCCCTAATGAAAATGGGGGTTAGATTTGGAGTGAAGGGGAAGTTATCTCCCCAATATATAAGCCCCTTTATGATTACTGAGAGAGTGGGCCCAATAGCATATCTTCTATCATTGCCCGATTACCTTTAGAGGGTATATGACCTTTTTCATGTATCCATCCTGAGGAAATTCGTGAGGCGTGAGGATGACTATAAGTACATAGATCTAGATGGTCTAGAGTTATAATAGGATTTTAGTTAAGAAAAACCCTAGCGTATCCTTAACCGTATAGAACAGACCCTATGATTGAAGGTAATCGTGCTGCTGAGAGTTCAGTAGGGAACATCTTAGTAAAGAGGAGTCCACCTTGGAGAGTGATGAGGACATACGGTCAAGGTTTCCAAGTTATTCTAGTCGGGTATATTCCAAATTTTGAGGATGAAATTCCCTAAATAAGGGGGGCGAGAGTAATATCCCGTATTTTTCCTATTTATATAAATAGAATATTATGTGTGCTTATGTGACATGTGTGACACCTCGCCTATTTTAATCACAGGTGATAAATCCTTTACTAAAATAAACCGGAATCTCATGTGGTTCATTCTTAGCATCACTGTCAAAAAAAAATTAAGTTACTAACCACTTATATTAAATTAAGCCGGTGCCAAATTTTATCTTTCATTGATCATACAGTAATATGAAAAAATAAAAAGGACATAAACAATCCACATAATAATAAAAGTCTAAATCATCGCTGGATAATATAGATAAATGATAAATGCATAATACACCATCGGCTCCAATACCAACATCCAAATCATAAGTCTAACTGAAATGAAAATGAATCTAAATACAGAGTCTGATAAATAAATCTGAATAAATGCCTAAACTGAACGAGCAGCATGCCCAACTAAAATAATTGATCATGAATCATAATCTAGGAATGAAATAACTAAAGCGTCTACTCAAGTCCCGCATGCCTCCACAAGTGATGCAGTTATGCATCCTTGGAATGAATCATTATGCTTGGCGTCCTTATGATTGGACACCTAAAAGTTTTTAGAAAATAGATTGGATACGAGTAAGAGCCCAAAACCTTTGAAAAACATTTAGCAATTATTTGATTTGAAGTTAAAAGCAGTTATTAAATACACACGTTAGTTTTACGCAGGCTCCCTTGAGTTCCACACCTCTCAACTATAGTGAATACCTAATGTCTCCTATTAAACCCATCTAGTTATGCTACCCAACCTAACTAGACATCATAAGTATCTAACTAACCGTAACAAATTTACCACACACACATCGCCCATAAGATACGCTATCGTAAAATCAATAATTAATATTGATCGAATATTATTATTGAACTATTAATTAAGTTTCCCTTACTTAAGTTACTTTTAGATATACATTGTCTATCTCTTCTACCTTCACATGAAAGTATAACAATAACACTTGTATATATATATATATATATATATATATATATATATATATATATATATATATATATATATATATATATATATATATATATATATATATATAACTAAAGCATCCCCCAGAATGGCCACCGCGATGCATGAATACTCTGATATCAAGTCCATGTACCTCTTGTACCAAATCAAAGACTATCGATTCAGAAGGGCATCTGGAACCATAAATCAAATAAACATATATTGGAGGCGAACATAGTCCTAAGCCTTCGGGCTACGCACATAACTAACTCACCCAAATGACTGGTGCACACTATCATACACACATATAATGTTGCACCCTAAGTCCTATGCTCTGGGAAACACATCCAGACCTCACTCGCATTACCAAGGTGGGATCGTCGACTGTGCGGAACCTCCAGTGATAGTAGGCAACGTATATATGCTCACATATAAGAAAGCACATAATAGGCATACACACAACCTATAAATATCTCTAGTATAGGTATACACACAACCAATAAATATATCCAGTACATGGTATATATCTCCTGAATACCCAATGTACAAATGAATCACACTTAATATTATTTTCTTATTTTTCGAGTATCACCCACTACTATAAGGGTCCTAGTTATCCCTTAAATAATTTCAATAGTTAAAACATCACCAACCTACTGGTATAAACCTTAGGTTATCATCTACGCTTCTCATAACTCGATTTTAGATTCTCGATATTTAACACAATCGTTTAACTCTTATCGGTCATATTCTCAATTTACCCTCACTAAGACTAAGTCGAGCTTTAACTATAGGCCTACAGATATTCTTCAAGTCCTCATATAGTTAATACAACACTACCAAAGTCCCCCACAATTATCGATAAGGAAAACTATGCAAATAAAGAAAGAACTTGATTTCAGTGTTGGTCGATCGATCGACAAAACTGATCGATCAATCCATCGATCGATCGACATCCCTCAATCCATCGATTGACACATGTTTGGTAGCTTCATCCAGTTATGTTTTCAACATTTTTTTACCCATCGAACCTCCAAGAAAACTTCTCAAACTCCCAACTAAATCAACCAGACCTCATATGGGACTAATTTAACAGTTTCTAACGAATAATTTTTCACAATTCATCATTTAATTCACATTAAACAATATCAAAATTCGACTTCAATCATAACACCCTAGTTTCTCTTTTCTTGCATGTTCATCTTCAAATCTCGAAATTTTATCATCATATTCCCACCCAATCCCCAAATTTCGTGTTATTATAATAGTAGGATGATTCTAATTATGATGTTTCATCAAATCATTAATTCAATCCCAATATCACATCCCAAAACTAGGTTTTTATGAATTATTAACCCAACACAATCATGGGTATTATAAAATACTCAAAAGATTGCAAGATAAACAATTGCCTTATGCTGGTAGGTCTGATTTTTGTTATTTGATGATGAAGTTGTTCTTTCCTTGCTCCGATCTTGATTCTGGCAACGTCGGTGGTGGAAAATGTGTAGAATGGCCTAAGGCTCCTCTCTTCTTCCTATCCTATGGACCGCCTTCTCTCTTAAGTATTGTAACCCTAGCCTCAATCAAAAAGTGGTTGATATAACACTTAGATTTCGAAGCTTTTCCAATCCTAAACTCCCAAATGACCAAAAAGCCCTTACGTGGTGTCGATTGGTCTAAAAATTCCCCGAGACCCAACTAATACACTTGGGTACTCTATATTTTTTATTTTGGCCCATTCGGAATCAACCCAGACCTCGAAATCGCCATCAAATTCACTCTACATAAAATTCCTATCTCGACCTTATTAGAGCCTACACGCGACTCCCGGTTGAGATGTAATATAATTACGTCGATATTACTCGCTACGACGTATAATAATTACCACATGTTATTTATTACACACTTATTAAATTTATCCCATACATATTAATCATAATCTCTCCCGATCAATAATTAATAAACAAACAATATTTTATTTTAATTAAATTATTGCACACGTGTAATTTAAAGATAACTAAATTAATTAAATTCTAAATATTCAGAAATACAGGGTGTTACATAGATGGTATCATAGCATGAGGTTCTAGAATCCATAGGATTTGTGCGACTTACTTTGATTTCAGCATAGTGTCCTTTGATATAGAGCCCTATTATTAGGATTGTTGCATTCACTTTTACATATTTGAGATTTTGTTCTTTTGTTATTATTTTTGTATTGACTGTGAAATCATACAATTCGATTTGATTTTAGATGCCACCTAATAGAGGACGACAGGATACTGCAGCGGCGAGAGTCGATGAGGGGGAGGCTCAGCAGGAGCCACAAGCACCATAACCACAGCCACCGCAGAGGATAATGATGACTGTAGAGGTGGCCGCTATTATGATTGCCATGGCACTTAATTTTTCTCAGGCCCGCTACATCAGTCAGTGCATCCAGTGGTCTAGGGACATCCAAGGTCGTATCATTGGAAGAGAGTGAGGGAGGCCTTTCAGAAGGGCCACCCACCAGAATTTTAGGGTATTTTCGATGTGATCCTTGCATGTCAGTGGAAGAAAGACATTCAGAGCCGCCTTCGTATGGTTAAGTGTAGTGACGTTCAAAAGTAGATGTTGGACATAGTTAAGCTTGTGGGAGAAGCTTTACAGTGGTGGGACTCTATTAACACTTCTGAGGAAATATATGTTATGCCTATTACTGAGTTCTGGGTGGCGTTTGATCGCAAGTACTTCCCACAGGCTGTTGAGACGGAGATGTGGAAGAAATTTAATGAGGTGGTTTAGGGTGACCATTTTTTAACAGAGTATAAGGAGAAGTTCACCCTTCTGTCTAATTTTTTTCCCGACGAGGTGAACAATGAATAGAGGAATATGTTAAAATTCATGTATGGACTCTCCTGGAGGATCAGGCAACACTTAATTGGCAACCCAACATTGAAGACTTATACTAAAGTCGTCCATATCGAACTTCTTCATTATCAGGATCATCGCTTCCATCTGAAGGGAAGCAAGAGAGGGGGTGAGCCTATCCAGTTAGGCAAGGAAGGAGAAATGATGCTAGTGGAGCCCCATAGCAGCAAATGAGTAGGCACTAGGAACAGGATTCTCGACAGGGGGATTCGACCAAGAGATTAAGATAAGGAGGTCACCTACCCAAGGGTAGTGGATTCAGGTAGGGCCAACAGGGTCCTCAGTAGCTACAGTAGCAACAAAATGTTTCTCAGGGCCAAGGGAACAATGAGGGAGGGCAGTAGGGCCGAGGTCATTAGGGCTAACATCTGGACAACTTCAACAGGGCCATCAAGGCCAGAAGAAGGGAGAATTTTGAGTCTTTGTTTTACTTGTGGAAAGACGGGTCACAAGAGGAGAGACTGCCCACTACTAGGTAGAGTACCATAGCAGGAAGCCCAATAAGGACAGCAAGTGCAGTTACTACCCGCAGCACTAGCTCCACTAGCCCCACCGTAGCAGGGGTAGTTACAGTATGAATGTGTCTATAACATTCGAAATGCAGTCTTACTGTAGTCACCACAGGTTCCACCAGTAGTAGAGGGTACATTTCCTAATCAGGGACTTGAGGGTAGGATTTTGTTTGATACGGGGGTGTCACACTCATTTATAGCTACCAAATTTGCACACGCCACCAGTCTATTAAAGACAGTCGATAATATCCTTATGTGTGTAGAGTCACCTTTGGAAAGTGGGTTACGTATACACTCAATCTGTAGGGAGGTGTAGATATCGATGTTGGGAGACTATGTTTAGCCGCAGACCTTCTAGTGTTAAATATGGAGGGTTATGATGTCATCTTGGGTATGGACTTATTAGCAGGATACAGGGCGATGGTGGACTGCTATGGGAGAACCATTGTGTTTTCTATTCCGCGACAGGAGATGTTCCTTGTGGTGATGACTCTTCCCGAGGGAGGGTCGAGCATACACATATATTATATTAAGGAGGAGACCTCACAGGAGGTGGTTGTCTCTTTGGATTTGATTCCAATGGTGAGGGAGTTCGAGGATGTGTTCGAGGAGATACCCGAGTTGCCACCCAGTCGAGATATTGAGTTCATCATTGACTTAGCATTGAGTACGAGGCTGATTTCCAGAGTGCCTTATCGCTTGGCTCCTTCAGAGATGCGACAGTTAAGGGAGCGGATTCAACCGCTTCTGGGGAAGGGTTTCATTCGACGGAGTACATCGCTGTGGGGTGCGCCAGTATTGTTCGTCAAAAAGAAGGATGGATCGCTTCGTCTATGTATTGATTACAGGGAGCTCAACAAGGTCACGAATCAGAATAAGTATCCGTTGCCTCGGATCGATAACTTGTTCGACTAGCTGAGGGGAGCATCGTACTTCTCCAAGATAGATTTGAGATCAGGATATCATCAGTTGAGCATTAGAGAGGGGGATGTTCCTAAGACTTCTATATTGACACAGTATAGATCATACGAGTTTAGGGTGATGTCATTTGGGCTAATCAATGCGCCAACAGTGTTCATGGATCCTATGAACTGGGTTTTCGAAGAGTTCGTTGACCGATTCATGATCGTATTCATAGATGATATTCTAATTTACTCATGTTCAGTGGATGATCACGTAGAGCATATGTGTATGATTTTGCAGACATTACGGGACCATCAGTTGTACGCTAAATTCAAGAAGTGTTGATTTTGGCTACGGGAGGTGTAGTTTTTGGGCCACATTATGTTTGATAGAGGCATTATTATTGATCCGAGTAAGGTATCGGCAGTGAGGAAGTGGGAAAAGCCCACGACACCGCCTGAGGTTCGTAGTTTCCTAGGGTTAGCCGGTAACTATCATCACTTAATTAAGGGTTTCTCAAAGATTTTAGGTCCATTGACAAATCTAATTCGCAAGGGGGTGCCATTTGTTTGGGATAAACACTGTCAGTTAACTTTCGATGAGTTAAAGGATAACTTGACTTCAGCACCTATGCTCGCATTGCTTAAGGGATGAGTGGAGTATTGTGTTTATACAGATGCATACTTGCAGGGATTTGGGTGTGTATTATATGAGGAGGAGAGGGATATAACTTATGCATCTCATAAGCTTAAGCCCCACGATAAGAATTACCCCACACATGACCTTGAGTTAGCAGCTTTTGTGTTTGTCTTGGGGATTTGGAGGCATTACCTTTTGGGGGAGTAATTTACCTTGTTCACGAACCCTAAATCACTTCAGTATTTGTTAATGCAGAAGGATCTGAATATGAGTCAGAAGAGATGATTATAGTTCATGAAGGACAACCAATTTAATATTCAGTATCATCCTAGGCAGGCTAATGTGATGGTAGACGCATTGAGTCGACGGCCTGCTGGGGAGATAAAAGAGGTTTGGAAAGTGAAGTGGAGGGAGCTTCGACATGATGAAGAGATTGCCAAATCTTATATATGTTTGTATTGGCTGTCACTCCGGAGATTGTTATGCGGGTGGTGAAAGCACAGGCCGGGGATCAGTTTTGTCAGGACAGAGTATGCGAGTTACTTAGAGAGGAGGCGTATTCCTATTCGATTAGTTTTGTGGGAGTCTTGTGCTCCAATGGAATACTTATTGTTCTAGAGGATGAGGATTTGAGACATGCAGTGATGACAAAGTTTCACGGGTCAAGGTTTGGGGTAAATCCCGGTAGGGATAAATTATACCAGGATATGCGTAGGTAGTACTGATGGTCGAGGATAAAGCGGGACACAGTGAAGTTTGTCTCAAAGTGTGCTACCTATCTGCTAGTGAATGTATACCACTAGAGCCCGACAGGGATGTTGCAACCACTAAAGGTCCCCGTGTGGAATTGGGAGAGTATCTCTATGGATTTTATTATCGGGTTACTGACATGGCATATAGGTCACGACTCCATCTAGGTGATAGTGGATCGTTTGACTAAGGTGGCCCATTTTCTATCGATTTGTACAGATTTTGAGATAAGGTAATACGCACAGTTATTTATTGTTGGATAGTGAGGCTTTAAGGGGTTCCGAATAATATTGTGTCAGATCGGGATAAGATTTGTGTGTCCCATTTCTGGCAGAGTTTTTAGAATGCTATGGGCACAGCTTTGGGATTGAGTATCGCGTATCACCCATAGAAAGATGGGGAGACAGAGAGAGTTAATCAGATGTTAGAGGATATGCTGAGTATGTGTATACTCAACTTCGAGGGAGGATGGAAGCAGTACCTTCCATTGGTGTAGTTTGCTTATCATAACTCCTAGTAGTTTACCATTGGCATGGCACCATTTGAGGCACTATATGGATGGTCATGTTGTTCCCCTACCTGCTGGTTAGAGGTGAGGATAACAAACTATTAGGTCCAGAGATGATTCGGGATACGACTACCAAGATTGAGCTGATTCGAGGGCGCATCTGTATAGCTCAGGAAAGACAAAAGAGTTATGTCGATGCAGATATGAGGGACATAAAGCTAGAGATAGGTGGCCTAGTTTTGGTAATGATGTCTCCTATGAGGGGGGTCATGAGGTTCGAAAAGAAAGTAAACTTAGCATTGACGTATGTGGGACCTTTTTTAATTATAGAGAGGGAGGCGCCAGTTGCATATAGGTCGGGCTTACTAGAGCACTTACAGCTGATTCACTATGTATTCCATGTGTTGTCACTCAAGAGGTACCGGAGGAGCGAGAGAGTTTTTTGGCACGTTCCATTAGAGGAGATAGACTTACAACCATATATCTCCTATGGGGAGATACCAGTTGCTATACTTGAGCATAGTGATCATAAGTTATGGTCTAATGGGGTGCCCTTAGTTCGAGTTCAGTGGGGGCACCATAATATAGAGGAGTCGACATGGGAGCGGGAGGATGATATGCGATAGAATTATCCAGAATCATTCACCACGGGTACGTCTAAATTTTGGGGATGAAATTCCGTTGTAAGGGGGAAGTATGTAACACCCCGTATTTTTTAATATTTAGAATTTAATTATTTCAGTTATTTTTAAATTATACGTGAGCAGTAATTTAATTAAAATAAAATATTGTGTGTTTATTAAATATTGATCGGGATAGATTATGATTAACATTTATGGGATAAAATTACTAAGTGGGTAGTAAATAACATGTGGTAATTATTATATGTCATAGTGAATAATATCGATGGGACTATGTTATATCTCAACTTGGAGTTGCGTGTAGGCTATGTTAAGATCGAGATAAGAATTTTATGTAAAGTGACTCGATGGAGATTTCGAGGTCACGGTTGATTCCAAATGGGTCGAAATAGGCGGAATAGAGTACCCCAGTGTATTAGTTGTGTTCTGAGGCATTTTTAGACCAACCCGACACCACGTAAGGGCATTTTGATCATTTGGGAGTCTACGGTTGGAAAATCTCTGAAATTATAAGTTTTATATCAACCACTTTGTGATAGAGGCTAGCGTTTCAATACTTGAGAGATAAGGGAGTCCATAGGAGAGGAAGAAGATGGGATCCTTAGGCCATTCTACATCGTTTTCCACCACCCAACGTCACCATAATCAAGATCGGAGCAAGGAAAGAACAACTTCATCATTAAACAACGAAAATCAGACCTACCAACATAAGGCAAGTGTTTATCTTGCAATCTTATGAGCATGTTATAATACCCATGATAGTGTAGGGTTTATAAATGCATGAAAACCTAGTTTGGGGATGTGATATTGGGATTTAATTAATGATTTGATGAGACATCATGGTTATAATCATCCTACTATTATAACAACACGAAATCTAGGGATTGGGTAGGATAATAACATTCTGGTTTCTTGAAGATGAACATGCAAGAAAAGAGAAACTAGGATTTTATGACTAAAGTAGAATTTTGATATTGTTTAATGTGAATTAAATGATGAATTGTGAAAAATATTTCATTACAAACTGTTCAAATAGTCCCATGTGAGGTCTGTTTGATTTGGTTAGGAGTTTGGGAGGTTTTCTTGGAGGTTCAATGGGTTAACAATGGTGAAAAACATAAGTGGACGAAGCTATCAAACAGGTGTCAATTGATCGATCAGTTTTGTCGATTGATGGACCAAAGTTAAAATCGGGTTCTTTTTTTATTTGAGTAGTTTTCTTAACTGATAATTATGGGGGACTTTGGTAATGTTGTATTAACTATATGAGAACTTGGAGAATATCAGTAGACTTATAGTTAAAGTCTGACATAGTCTTAATTAGGGTAAATTGAGATTAGGACCGATGAGAGTTAAACGATTGTGTTAAATATCAAGAATCTAAAATCGGGTTATGGGAAGCGTAGATGATAACCCAAGGTTCATACCAGTAGTTTGGTGATGTTTTAACTACTGAAATTATTTAAGGGATAACTAGGACCCTTCGAGTAGTGGGTGATACTCGAAAAAATAAGAAAAGAATATTAAGTGTGAATCGTTAGTACGTTGGGTATTCGGGAGGTATACACTACATATTGGATATATTTATGGGTTGTGTGTATACCTATACTGGAGATATTTATTAGTTGTATGTATGCCTATTATGTACTTTCTTATGTGTGTGTGTATACCTACGTTGTCTGCTATCACGGGAGGTTTCGCGCAGTTGGCGATCCCAACGAGGTTTGGATGTGCGCCCCAAAACATAGGACTTAGGGTGGAGCACTATTTGTGTGTATGATAGTGTGTACTGATCATTTGGGTGCGTTAGGTATGTGCGTAGACCAAGGGCTTAAGACTATGTTCGCCTCCAATATGTGTTTATTTGATATATGGATCGAGGTGCCATTCCGAACCGATAGTCCTTGATTTTTGTACGAGAGGTACATGGACTTGATAGCAGAGTATGCATGCATCGCGGTGGACATTTCGGGGGATGTTGTAGTTGTATATATAGTAGTGTGATATCTATATACAAGTGTGATTATTCTACTTTTGTTTGATGGTAGAAGAGATAAATAGTGTATATCTAAAAGTAACTTAAGTAAGAGAAACTTAATTAACAGTTTAATAATAATATTCGATTAATATTAAGTATTGGTTTTACGGTAGCGTATGATATGGCCGGTATGGGTGAGATAAACTTGTTTTAGTTAGTTAGATACGTATGATGTCTAGTTAAGTTGGGTAGCATAACTAGGTGGGTTTAATAGGATATGTTAGGTGTGCACTATAGTTAAGAGGTGAGGAACTCAAGGGAGCATGCGTGAAACTGACGTGTGTATCTAATAGCTGCTTTTAATTGCAATTAAAATACTTGCTAAATATTTTTCAAATATTTTAAGCTCTGGCCCATATCAAAACTATTTTTCAAAAACTTTTAGATGTCCATCCACAGGGAGGCTAAGCATGATGATTCATTCCAGGGATGCGTAGCTGCAGCACTTGTGGAGGCATGCAAGACTTGAGTAGATGGTTCAGTTATTTCATTTCTAGATTAAAATTCATGATCGGTTATTTCAGTTGGGCATGTTACCCGTTCGGTATAGACATTTATTCAGATGTATTTATCAAACTCTGTATTTAGAGTCCTTTTCGTTTCAATTAGACTTATGATATGGATGTTGGTTTTAGAGGAGATGGTTCATTGGACATTTATCATTTATCTATATTATCCTGAGATGTTTCAGACTTTTATTATTGGGTGGATGGTTTATATCATTTTTATTTTCGCATATTTATTGTATGATCAATGAAAGATAAAATTTGACACTGGCTTAATTTAACATAGGTAGTTAGTAACTTAAAAAGAATCTTAACAGTGATGCTAAAAATGAACCAAATGAGATACATGTTCATTTTAATAAAGGATTGATCACTCGTGATTAAAATAGATAGGGCGTCACAACATGTAATGTCACAACCTATTTATACGTATATAAATAAATTTTAAAAATTAAGAGACGATAAAACATTAATAAATATTTTGATTATGATTCGAGTAATTTATGACTAATTTGTCTAATAACTAATATATGTTATGTACTATTATTGGTTATGAGGGTGATGGATTATGAGGGTTAGAAATATTTAAAATGATGATTTCTTTGACTTAAAATATGAAGTGGATACTTTTAGACTAGTTAAGGGGCATTTTGTGTGATCTACTCAAGACCCTAATTTAGGTCCAAGCCCAATTAGGTCTTTAAGAGTTAGTATTGAACCATTATCTGGCTCATTTAACACAAAACACTAAATTAGGGATCTAAGAGCATGAAGAGAAGAAGGTTATAAGGAAGTGAGAGGATTTTGAAGATTGAAGCCCTGGTTGTACATCAATTTGGAGGCAAGTTTAATTTGAATTCTTGTATAAATAAAATAGTTATAAATTATTCCTATTCTCATTTGAATCAAACCCTAACTAAGTGATTAGAATCAAATTTAAATGATTTAAATCAAGTAATTTCGTAACTAACCCAATTAGGAATTAATTAGGATTGATTTAACATCATTTTGATTCAATCTTCTCAAAAATTGATTTGTTTTGAATAGATCTTGAATAGGTTCTGATTTATTAGTATAATCCATTCAAAAATACTATGATATTAGTATATAGAGAATTGAAATTAAATTGTTAGGAATTGAAATGTTAGGGTTCTTAAGAGAGAAAATGGATTTTGACTGAGTTCTTGATCTTTAATTCGGATTTTGATGATATAATTGTGTCGAAATCATGTTTTGTATATGGATACATTATTTATATGTTATGTTAATCCTATATGGAGGTTTTCTAGTCTTTAATGGAAGTTTGAATTTAATTTTATTAAGTTTTAGAAGACAAGCCTCGGGGGAGGGATTTTTCAAAATACTGAAGCATGCCATCGGTCGAGACTATTCTAGCGGTCGACCGTTGCCATCAGATATTTTAGCATTTTCATTTTTTTTAGAAGTTTGTATATAGCGAGTTTTTTAGGATAACTTCTTAACTAAATTTATACCCATGACTTGGTTTATAGTATAAATTAGATGACTCTAAAATGAGATAATGGACATATTTCTTATTTCCTTTTAAATTGAATTAAAATGGCTAATTCTAGTTAGAAGTTGAATTTCTTGGTTGATATGGATAGTATTTGCTGTGTTATTTATGTAATGCATACCATGCTTGAGTGCTCGTGGCGAACGTAATAAGGGGGATTCCATTTTAAAAGAGGTATGTACGACTCGGGCCGTGGTACCTCGGTGAGTAGATGAGATGCCTTAGCCAACCTATTAGAGATGGATTACGGGGATATTTTCTTTATACAGTCTTGGGTATGGTAGGCTATATGATTTATGGGTAGACATGGTGATTTATCTCTTGCCTTGAGGAGGTCTTAGGTTTGGGATGACCTAAGACTATACTTAGTACGCTTGAGTGATCCCCAAAAGCATTAGAGATAGGCCTTCATTGATTGTCTTACTTATGTGCTCCTTAACTCTAAGATTATCTTAATCTCTTTATAACACTTGACTTTTATTAGTGTAACATTATGTCGAATTAAATTGTTATTTTCCCTATGTGTAGATTAAAAATTTAAACATGGGATCACTTGGGATTTTGGAACCTTAAATGTGTATGATATTAAGATTGTGGGGTGGGTAAATTTAGAAGATGTTAAAATGATAGAGGTAGATTCATAGTTATGACTTAATCCAATATTTGTTATCCCTTTATTCTCTTTAAACTTTCTCTTAACGTTTTCGATTTAACGTTTCAGGACCGGGGCCGCCCGTTCTGCAGCCTTGATCGATATTGTTGTTGTCATTTGTCCATATCTTGCAGATTCTCTTTAGAATGTAAGTGTCATCAGTTCATGTGCTTTCTATTATAGTAGAGAGGGATACAAATATGTATTCATACATTTTACATAGTTTATAGTTAGTTATTTTCGCATGTTATATTTTGACTCATGTGGATGGCACCAAAGTTCTAAAATATCTTTCATTATGGATATACTGTTTTGATTTTAGTTTATTTCTTTTCTTGCATGCTTAGAATGATACTTGTTTGTTTAGACTCCTGTACTATTTAATTTAGAGATGATCAATCTATTTTTAAATATTATGGGGTGTCACAAATAAGACATAGGTATAACTTTACAATCAAGTGTTAAGACTCAATAACCTTTAGACAAATATAGATATACTTACACAATTGTACAAATAAATAAATAATTACTAGTACAATCACATATTTGTAATCGTACACATTAATAATAAGTTATGTACGTATTAAAATTCTCTCTAACTTATCGAACCATGAATTTGAGGTAAACTTTATCCATCTCTTTTTAAGAAGTTTAACTAGACTATGCTGATAGAGTTAAAAAAATGATAAATGATTATTTTCACTAAGAAGCTAGAAACCAGAAGTCAAATAAAGGCAAGCAATGTTATAAAGCTTCAACATATTCAGTTATCATTGCTAGGTGGATTCACTTAATCAAAATGTTCCCTTTTTTTATCAAATATGTTTAAATTTGCCCCAACACAATACACAACTACAAAATCATATACGGAGTAATTCAATTTCTAACAACAATATCTCAGTCACTTTTGGTATCTCTAAATACTGACTTGGGCACAATTAAGATGAGAAAATTTATTTAGAGAGAATACAAATATATAGGAAAATGAGAGGTTGGTAACACACGTGACTAATTTTCTCAAGACAAATAATTGGAGGCCCAAATCCACACACACGACTAATTTTCTCTTAAGGTTGGTACACATGAGGAGATAACCTTGGTTGCGGGTGCACCATCAAGGGTGCAGCGCGCTGTAAGGTTAGGCCATATGCTTCCTCCATGTTTAACTTCTCTACTAATTGTCCTTCAGGCAATTCCCAATTAAATGCGTGGACCAGTGTCGCGGTCAATAATTGGACCATGCGAAGCCCGAGGCTCATACCCGCACAAATTCTTCGTCCTGCGCCAAATGGTATGACTTCAAAATCATTTCCCCTCACATCTACCTTGGGTTTTTCACCACCAGGTAAAAAACGTTCGGGACGAAACTCTAGTGGTTCATCCCATACATCCGGGTCGCGACCTATGGCCCACACGTTGACAAGAAGTGTCGATCCTTTTTTAATGTGGTAGCCATTGATCTCGCAATTATCGGTTGCCATCCGTGGGAGAGAGAGGGGGGTAGATGGGTGGAGTCGAAACGTTTCCTTAACGATGGCTTGGAGGAATGTTAGTTGGGCTAGGTCACCTTCTGTTACAAGTCGGTCGTGACCAACTACCGTGTCCAACTCTTGTTTGGCTTGGCTCATGATTTTTGGATGGCGGAGTAATTCTGCTATAGCCCATTCAACCGTGCTAGAGGATGTGTCTGTCCCGGCAGTAAACAAGTCCTGGAAAAATTAATTAGCATTAGTATGTTAATTTGAGGAATTAACATTTTGTACTCTATCATTTTAAAGTGTATCAAAAGCCTTAAAGATATCCCAAAAGGAAAATGTTATGCATACCAAGCACAATAAAGTGTTGTACTCTTAATGTAAGTATAACATTTTAATGCACTTCGTACACAAATTTTATGTAAAAACTTTGTACATATATCATTACTCATCTTAAAAACCCTTCTTAAAGAGTCCCAAAAAATAATTTTAGAGTGTGTTATTGCATTAATTGGAGTGGGAATATTCTTGCCCTTTAATTTATTAGTATAGAAATGACAAATGATAGTAAACACTTGAAAAAAGATCGTTTGAAACTATCAGTATTTGTAGAGCAGTAAATATATTTTCCAAAAATTTTAGAGCCATGGTCCCCCACCTATGTAGACTTGTGGGCGCACTATGCCAATGATCAAGGTATTTGTGAACTTAAACCCATTAACTTTAAAAACGGCTTCAAGAAATGCCAAATTAAATATGACTTCATTGACCACACTTTTCCCCGCGAAACTTTACCAATTTTTTTCTTACTATCACCCGAAATTTCATTTTCTGAATTTAAAACCACCAACTTTAAAAACGGCTTCAAGAAATGCACTAACACTAACACCATTAATATTTTGAACAAAAAAATGATCGTTTGTCATGCACATGAGGAAAAATGAGGTTATTTTTTTCCCACTCTAATATAAAGGAAAATTTTAATTTTTTGCATTTTATAAATTACTAAAATAGTATTAGAGAAAATTTGGAAAATACTTAAAACATTTAAAAATTAAAAAATATATTTAAAATTTTGATAATTTTAGAAAATAATCTAGACAATATTAAAAAAATAAAAATACTTTTAAAATTCTAAAAATGACACAAAACATGTCTCAAAATTTAGAAAATGCAAAAAAGTATTTTCAAATTTGGAAAATATTAAAAATTATGAAAATTATAAAAATACATTTAAAAGTTTATAAATGACAATATAATATTCCAAAAAATATATCTATAAATTCAAAAAATTACAGATTTAGCACTGAAAAAGTATGAAACAAACTAAAAGCAATTTAAAAAATTTGGAAAACCTAAAAAAGTGAGAATAAAAATTTAAATATTTGAAACATTTGGAAATTACAAAAAAATATATTGAGAAATTATGAAACTTACAGAAAAATGGAAAATATGAAAATACTAAAACTATTTGAGAAAATCAGGCAAAAATTGAAAATTATAGAATTTATTAAAAAAATGGAATATATAAAAATTATGGATTTAAAAATACCTCTTTTTAAAAAAATACTAAAATTTAAAGACTGATTAAACTTAGCCAAAAAAAATTTAGTTTTTTTTTTCAAAAATGTGAAAATTATAAAACAAATTACATATTTAATCATTTTTTAAAAAAGCAATCCCAACTCTATATGTATATAAATTTCACCCTGAATCTATTTAGCTATGTCTATTCCTAATCAATATTGGCAAAAATAAACATATTTTCCAGCCTAATCAATCTAGATTTGCAAATTTAAATATAGATCTAAAAATTTCAAAAATTCCAAAAGAGAGTAGATCAAGACAAGGAAACTTGTGTGTGTGACCTAGGGGAAGATGAAAAAAATTATGTATGCATTGTGCATTCGTTCGAGGGGGGATGGAAATGAGAAGAGAGAGATGGCGACCATAACTGTTGGATATTAGTGTGTGCGTGCGTGCGCGCGTGCGCGCGGGTGTGTGTGTGTGTGTGTGTGTGTGAGAGAGAGAGAGAGAGAGAGAGAGAGAGAGAGGGAGAGAGAGAGAGTAAGTATACCATTTTCACAAAACTACTCCTCTAAATAGGAGTGTGCAAAAAATAATGGTACTAGTGTTAGGAGTTATTTGAAACCATTTTAAAAATTGAAGGGGTTAAGTTCAGAAAATAAAAAATTGAGTGGAGATGTGAAAACTGAAATAAATTCAGGGAAATAGTGTAATTAACCTATTTAAAAAAAAACTTAGCAAGTTGGGTTTGAAGTCGGTGCATTTATATGAAAATTGCATTTATTTAAGAACTTTATTGAACATAGCAAATGGCAACTACTATAATATTAAAAATGGTTAGAAATGGCCCCAATTAGAGCATCCACAATGGTGTGCTAAAATCCAAGAGAAATGGTAACTTGGCAAATTTGGATGGCTGTCGCGGCGGTGGGTTAAAGTTCACAAATTCAGTATATGAATTTGTAATGATTTTATAAACTTGTTGAAGGACTACTGAATTTGTAAAAGTTTCTACGAACTTCATTAGTTCGTAGGAATTCTTATGAACAAAAGAAATTTGTAACAAGTATAAATAATTATTTTTATTATATTTCTGGATTCCTACGAATAACATTACTTTGTAACATTTCCAACCAATAAATGTTGTTTGTAGAAACTATGATTTTTATTTCCTACGAAGTATTATTATTCGTTGGAACTATATTTACCATTTATGCTTATCCCACCGTTATGAGAACTCCCTATTGATGAAAGGTAAAATTTCTTTTTAATTTGAAAAGATACCATTCATGAGTCTCCACAATAGGATGCTCCTAGAGCACTTACAATGATTGATGCTCATGAATGGTATCTTTAGAAAATCAAAATGTAATTTTAGCTTTCTTTATTAGTAAACTCTCTAATGGTGGAATATGATGAATTTGTAAAAAGTTTCTTAGGAATTAATGTTATTTATAAAAAAAAATTATAAACAATATTTGTTCGTATCAAATTTTATATATATTATTTAATCATATTAAATAAAAATAATATTTATATAAACATTATTTAAATTTAAAATATTTAAAAGTTTTGTAAGCATTCGTCAAATTTAAAACATAATCATTTATTGTCACCATCAGAATTTGGACACTTTTTTCAACCAAACAATAAATGTCTCGGATGCTTTTAGAAGTTTGTCCAACAAATTGGAGTCCTTTTCCTGATGTACTTAAATACACGTCGTCGACAAAAGCTGCTCCCATTTATCATACGATCAACTGTCTCCGTAAGTTGGCCTCCCGCACCGTTTATATTGACTTCATTGTTGCACTGTAGTTTTAATATTTATTGGGTAGTCATTTTCACTTGGCCACTAAGTTACTGCTGTATACTCTTGTCGTCGTCAATCTTTTCTCTCTATTTTATGTCACACTCACACACACCAATGTGTTACGTGTATAACTGTTTTCTGTTTACAAGTGTCGAAGATTACAAATTACGTAATGTACTGTCAGAAGATGAGAATTAAGTATTGAGCCACGCATTCTCTTCGTGTTTTAAAGATGATATGGTTCACATACTATCGCCAATTATCTGCAGAAATTATTACGACACACCTGGTTTTTACAGTCGGGCTCCCGTGCGGGAGTCTAAGACTCTCGGGATGATTTTTAATAATAATAAAAAAAATATATATTATTTTTTAATATGGATTATAAATATTTTAATGCACTTCTGAAAAAAAAATTAATTCAAAATAATATTTTTTGATATTTTAAAAAAATAGATCAATTTTTGAGAGTATTTAAGCTGCTTAAAATACTATTAAATATTGATCAATTTTTTTAAAATATTAAAAAATATTATTTTGAACTGATTTTTTTTACAGAAATGCACTAAAATGTTCATTTGGATTCCTGCATTGGAGCCTGACTCTTGGTTTTTAAATTTTTATATCATGTGATGTAATAAGAAAGCAAAATATCATGTATCAAATTCCGTATAGCATGCGGCACTAGGGATTGAGGGGACAGAGTCGGGGGGTATGTTCATTTTGATCTTCACTTTTTTTTTAATTCACAGACAATTAATACAATTATTCATATGATAAATAACATAACGAATTCCACAAGTCCGGATTGTAATATGTTATACCCACCACATGCTTAAAGAATTTTGTCCAACCTCATCTTGTGATTTTTTTTTTCTGTTTTTTTTTTTTTTAAATATAGCTCACGAGAAGATAATTTTACTGAAACATAATATACATAAACAAGAAAAAAATGACTAGCTAAACTTGTCCGACTTATTTTTTCTCAAATCAAGATTTTCTCCAATCTATTGATAACTTAACATGTAATCGCAACTTTGTTCATAATACTAGATATCTGCTTCAGTGCTATTATTCAGAAAGGTTGGGATCTATGTGAGCGTGGTGATGTAAATGAAAAACTGAAGGTTTGTGAGACATCTCTGGTGTCTTGGCCAAAACATAAATATGGCTCCTTAACGAAAAATTCGTTTGAGATACGAGCTTTTATCTTGCGATGGATGCTAGAATTTATGGATTATTAAGTTGTCAAAAAATCAGATTTTGGACAATTTTGGAATTAATTTAATATGGAATTCACACGTTTTTAGAGACAACTAAGTGGTAACTCATTCTTCTCCATAAGAAACCTAATGTGGTATACTCACATGTGAAAAATCATAAATTATTGAATGAGAATTGTAGTTCAAAGTTTAAGTTAAAGCTTGATCACAGAGGAATAATGTGTAAAATTGATGTTGTATAATATAAACCATTTTGACTTAAATACTTGGTGCCCTTGGAGTATCCCAACTCTTTGAATTAAGGACGTCCTACACTGGCTTTGGTCCCAACTCTTTTATTGAACTTTTTATTATTTTTTGTGGGTTATTCTTATTGAATTTCGGCTCAGTTTTATTTCGTTGTTTATTTTTTGTTTTTTTTAGTTGACATTTAATTTCGGTTATTCTCAATAGTTAGCTGCTGGGATTTTCAACCGTTTTTTAACTGCCACTTATTTTTTGTCTCATTTTTTTGTTACGAAATTAATCAAGTCGGTCCACATATTTTGTGTGAGTTCATATGAGAGTTAAATAGACTTGCAAATTGGGGTGTTATGTTTGCAAGTAAGATTGTTGTATTCTGATAAACGATTGGCGCTGCATTCGAGAAGCACTAATTCAGGGCAAAATTCGTCTCAAAGTTGCATATTAATTCTATAATTATTCTCTTTCATTGGATATTAATTTTGTAATTATTCTATAATTACTAATTTCATAATTTTTGTAATATAAGTACACAATCATTTGGATAACGGTGGATTTATCAACCACAGTCTCAGGAGCGGACAATGGCGATGAAAAATCTTGAGCATAAAAGAAATCCTCTCCTTCAAACAGATGGACTATGTTAGAAACAAAGAGGGAAGGTGGAGTAGTTGCAAGACGAGGATAGGGACTTAAAAAAATTTCATGCCAAAGCCACCCAAAGAAGGAAGTCCAATTCAATCTTTGAGTTAACGAATGCTAATGGTATTTGTGTAAGGGATGAGGAGAGTATAACCATTTATGCGGTGAACTACTATACCAATTTATTTAAAGCCAATAGTCCACACGGGAAAGCCTAGTAAGGTATTCCTGAAGGAATTAATAGCCGCGTCACAAGTCAAATGAATGACACGCGCCTACTTGAGTTCAAACCCCCCGAGGTAATTTTTGCACTCAAACAGATGTCCTGTTTGAAATCTCCGAGATCGGACGGTATGCCAGCTTTATTTTTTCAGAAATACTAGCATATTGTCGGGCCCTTTATACCCTTGGCGTGCTTAATAATGTTAAATCTCTCTACAACACTCTAATCGATTTGATTCTCAAAATAAAAAAATTCTAACACTAAGCTTTCAATTTAAACCTATTAGTCTGTGCAATGTCATCTACAAATAAATTTCAATTTTTTTTTGCTAATAGGCTTAAAAGAATTTTGAATGTTATTATTTCGAAAAATCAAAGTGCCTTTGTCCATGGGGATACTTATTATCGACAATGTTATTTCAGCCTTTGAAACTAATCATACTTTACACAAAAGGAAGAAATGAAGGAAAGGTGCACTGAAATTAGATATAGGTAAAGCCTATGACAGGGTGAACTGGGTCTTTATAGAAAGAATCATGATTCAATTGGATTTAAAAGACGGATGGGTTAGGTTCCTAATGAATACTGAATTGTGTGACTTCGATTTCTTTCTTTGTTTTGATTAAGGGAGTGTCACATGGTCTCATCAAAACCCAAAGGGGGTTAAGGTAGGGTTATCCTTTATCACCTTGTCTTTTGCTCCTCTGTGCGGAGGGCCTTTCATCTCCTCTTGATAGAGCAAATTTGGGGGATATGATTTCTAAGTTGGTGGCTAGCGTAAGGGGCCCCAAAGTCTCCCACCTATTTTTTGTTAACGATAGTATTATTTTCGGGGAGGCCAACTTGAGTGAAATGGTTGAGATAAAAGATATCCTTAACAATTATGGGCTTGCATCGGGTCAATAAATTAACCTAGATAAATGTGGTGTTGTTTTCAATGGTAACACCCCTTATGAGCTTAAATGTGTCTTTAGTGAGGCATTGAGAATTAGCGAGGTTAGTGGACATGATAAATATTTGGGTCTCCTATCGGCCGTTGGAAAGTCAAAAAAAGATATATTCACGGTCCTGAGAGAGAGGGTGTAGCAAAAAGTGAGGGGGTGAAAAGAAGTGATGTTATCAAAAGCATGAAAGCAAATCCTTATCTAGGCAGTGCCCCAAGCTTGCTCCACTTTTGCCATGAGTTGCTTTAAAATCCCCGATTATGTATATGAGGATCTTAAATCCCTCATGATCAATTTCTGGTGGTCTAGTTGGAATAAAGATAAAGGAGTGTTAGATAAGTTAGGAAAATCTGTGCAAGTCTAGAATAGAAGGAGGTTTAGATTTTTGTGACTTTAAGGCTTTTAACATTGCCCTCCTAGCAAAACAGGGGTGATAGACCCTCACGAAAACCCATTCTCTTGCCTAAATTTAAAGACCAAATATTTCCCTTGGTGTTCCTTTTGGGAGGGGAATAGAGGTTACAATCCCTCCTACATTTGGAGGATCATTTGAGAGGCTAAAGTTATCGTGGATCGAGGAATGAGGTGGCGAGTGGAAAACGGGGAGAAAATAAAAATTAGGGAGAACAAATGGATTCCAAAACCACGCACTTTCAAACCTTTCTCGAAACCGACTCATGAACATAATTTAAAATTTGTTAAAGATCTTATTAACCTAAACTTGGGTCAATGGGATCTCACTCCCATGTCCAATATTTTTTCTTAGCAGGAAACAGATGATGTTCAAAGGATTCCACACAATGAACCGTTATCAACTAATAAAGATATTTGGCACTATGAAAAGAATGAAAAATTTACCACTTGGAGTGGCTATCGGGTTGCATGGAATGTTGGGACAGTCAAAGTTGTGCCAAGATTTTCCAAAACCATCATCTTCGGCTAGTTCCCTAAGCTAGAATCTTATATGGCAGGGTTTGGTGTCGAATAAAATTAAGCACTTTATTTTTTGGCTTTGCACTTATTCCGTCCCCACGGGGGAGAATTTTGAACTCAATATCAATCATGTTGTGTGAGCAAAATTGGATGTGATTTAGCTTTACACATGTTTAAAATTTGTCCTCTAGCTGTAGAAGTGCTTTATTTTAGCAGGTTGAATTCAGAATAATTGGATACTTTTAATGATGCCATGGAACGTTGGATCCTCATTTTAGAAAATAGATTAAAAATGACCACTTTGATTTTGTGTGTTGGGCCTTATGGGTGTTATGGACGAATCGAAACAAAGTTTTCCATGGTGATGGTGGGGACAATGCTTATTATTTGTTTTCCAAATTCTCTTCTTGGTTCTCTGAATTTCGGGTTGTGTGGTTTAAAGAAAGTACTCATAAAATTTCAATGGATGCGTTTTGGCCATGTCCCAATTGGGATAGATTTAAAGTTAACTTTAGCGCGACCTTTTTCGTTGAGTCAAAAAGCTCAGGGCGGGTGTGACCATTAGAGACGATAGCAGAAGACTTGTTATTGCTCTTTCTAAGCGTATTTGGCAATCTCTTGAACCTGAATAGATGGAAGCGGTGGCGGCCGAGATAGCAACTGAGTTTGCTATTTATTGTGGTTGTTCCCTGTTATGACGTCGTTTCTAGGCTGCGGTGTGATGATGATAATGACTGGTCAACCAACGGTAATTGCATTAATACTATTAAAAGAAAGAAGAATTTTTGGACATGATCTTTGTTTTTCCTTTGTAAAACGGTTGGGTAAACAACCAACCCATGTTTTGGATGAGTATGCCAAGAATATTAAGACTATTGTTCCAGGTTTGAGGAGCCTCCATCCTTTTTGAAGACTTCCTTTACTCCTCGATGTACCCCTATTTTATTTGAATGTTATGGTTCGTCTTGTTAAAAAAAATATAGACATCTTCTGCTATTAATTGTTTGAACAATAAGTTGGTAAATGAGGGAAAGTAGTTATTCCGATAAATTTTATTACTCTCTTAGCCCTCTTATTGGTATAATTGGACATGTTAAAATTGGTGTTTAAACCGTTTCTGACATATTCTTCTTTCAAACTATATATATATATATAAGTTCACAAATTAGCATGTTAGTGAAGGTGGAAAAAAAATAACATTTATCTCCCAACTCCAACATAAGTTTGTAAAAAATAAATATTATTTATGTTTTTGAACAATAATAGATGGACAATGCTACAAACACCAACTCCCAGTACCAACTCAGTACCGATTGTGCTTTAAATGCATTGTACCATCATGGGACCTACACTTTAATACATGGGCCCTACACTTTTGTACAATCATTTAAAGCACATTCGGTACTTGGTTGATACTAAGAGTAGATGTACATATCATTATTCATAATAGATTCACATATAAATAAAAAGCAGAGAGAGAGAGAATTTTTTTACCAAAAGTAAGGCTTTGATTTCTGTGTCGGTGAGTTTCCCACCTTCACTATCAACTTCATCCTTGAGCGAAATCAATGTACTCAATAAGTCCACATGTTTGCCCCCCGCACTATGGCTGCTGACTTTATGCTCCTCCATGATGGCATTTAAGAACGAGTCAAAACGTGCGTGTAGCTTCTTCATTTTTCCGGCCACGCCTTGCAAATCTAGCCACTCAAGGGCCGGGATAAAGTCACCCAGGTTGAACACACCAGCCAGCACCATCAACTCCACCACCATCTGTTTGAACTCATCAGCCTTTGGATCACCACCACCACTCCCGTCACCGAACACCCTCCTCCCTAACATCACCCGCCCTAGTGCGTTGGTGGTGCACACGTTGAGCAACTGGCCCAAGTTAACAGTTCTCTCCCCCGAATTCGCCAGTGCCCGCGCGAGTATTGACACCTCCTCCTACAATAACATCCATCCCCTTTATTTAGTTTTATAGAAAGTTGAGGTGAGGACACCATAAAGAAAAATCTTTTTATACATACTAAGATTAAGGGGTACATATAATCAATAATGTTGGGCCATAGTTGTTGAAAAATTATAAAAATGATGAATCAACGACTTCCTAACTTTGCAATAGAAATAGGATCGTATGCAGTGAGGGGCATCTTGTAGAATACCCATTTTTTGAGTAAAGCTTCCGTTTTTGGCAAAAAAAAACAAAATGTCTTCCCAACTTTACAAAAATTAAGATTACAGTGAAGAAGTCCTCAGATAAAATTTAACTCTTCTTTATTATATAAACTATGGTTGTTGCTTGGAATTTAGTCATTCATTATTTATAATAATTATGTATTTAGTTTCAATTTTAAAGATTTATTTGTATTTATTTTCATATTTTTGTTTTTTAGTCATTCATTATTTATAATAATTATGGAACAAGTGTCATTATATGCAAAAAAAGAAAAAGGCAATTAATGATAGTTTTAGAGTGTTATTGTATTTAATTCAATTTAAAAAAATTCATGAGAGGTAAGATTAACAAAACTTTGAAAATAAGAGTAAATGAAAAAAAATTATTGTCATATTATTTAGTAGAAAAATAAATAAATAACTTGGTAACCCGACACATTGTAGATGAATTTCACCTTTTAAATATATGCCTTTTTAATTTTGACAAAGTGTAATCTTATTCCTTAGTTTAATCTTACCCATTTCAAAAGAAGTAAAGATGATATGCACTTTTTAGAATGCGGAATAAACAATTTAAAATACCGTAGGGTAGGCATAGGGCTCTTCATGTCACACTCATCGAATAAGTTGAGCTACTTTTGAATATTATAATGGATTGAAATTTAGAATAATATATCGTACATGATATTGTTAAAATATGAACGCCTTCATGATCTGGTTGAAATAAGAAAGCCTTTGGAATTTTCTATATCCTGATAATTAAAGCAAACATGTCAAAAAAGTATATCATAACTTTTGCAATACGTATTAAATTTTCTGTATTTTAACAAGAATATGATCTATTTTTTAGATCAAATTCTAGTTTGCTAGAAAGAAAGTGCACAACCCTTTCACCTGGTTAGATTTTGAGTTTGTTTTTTAGAGGTCACTAGTTCGAGTTCCGCAAGGATCACGGACCGCTGGCAAATTCTTTGTGCGTTTTGCATACTGCCTGTTTCGTAAGCCTTGTTCGGCGCTAGACCTGTCAACGGGTCGGTTTGGGTCGTGTACGGGTTGGGTTAACGGGTTAACGGGTGAAAACACCCTTAACCCGTACACGACCCGTTAAGTCTAACGGGTCTAATAACAATACCCAAACACGACCCGTTAATATTAACGGGTACACGACCCAAACCGTTAACACCCATTAATATTAACGAATCATTTTGGATCGAAATGGGTAACGGGTTGGGTGACCCTATAATACCCGTTAGTCTTCAATACTTTAAAAATAATGGATTTTAATTGTAATTTTTATTGGGTATAGATTGGGTGACCCTATAGCACCCGTTAGTCTTTAAAGATTTAGAAATAATGGGTTTTAATGGTTATTGTTATTGGGTACGGGTTGGGTGACCCTATAGTATCCGTTAGTGTTAACGGGTAGAAACGGGTTAAAACGGGTACAGGTAAATTTCCAAACCCGAACCGTTAGTGTTAACGGGTCTACCGTGTCAACCCGTTAATGACCCAAACCCAATAAGAGTAAACCCATTAACTTATAATTTCGTGTCGGGTCGTGTCGTGTTAACGGGTTATCGTGTATTTTGACAGGTCTATTCGGAGCGTAGGAATTAATCTTGTGGTGCGTGTAAACTGATCCGAGAATTACTCTTCTTACCCAAAAAAAAAAAAAAAAAAAAGTGCACCCTATTTTAGAATGTCCGTACGATACTTAAATCACATTCGGAACGATGCCTTAACGGCGTTGGGTTTGGGGACGTGGCAAGTTGGCAAGCAAACGTTTTCCTTTGATTAAATAAGGTACGCTCAGTGTACAAATTTCACACACTTAATTAGCCGGCCATTTAAGCCCAAGATCTAACTTATGCAACGGCCAGGACGGGGGGGTCATGCACATGGGCTAGTGCTAATATGGGTGAGCCCTTCATTCCCCCCAAAAAATTTAATGAGCAACGTGCTTGGGCCGTTCAAATACCACAAACTTACGTGCATAGATGAAAATTTAAGTCGGGAAACTAAAGGCCGAGGTCTTTGTACGGTTGTTTCTTTATAAAAGGTAAAAAATAAATTAATTCAAAAAACTTTTACATTTACTTCAATAGTCACGAGTGTACTAGTAAAGATAGGAAGGAGATAGACCTGTCGCACGTGACGGAAGTCATCCAAAGCCTTGTTGGAGAAGAGATGCACTGAACAAATTTTCCTAAGCATGCGCCATCGTGGGCCATATGGCGCAAACACAAGGTCCTGATAGTTATAAGCAATATGCTTGGCACCGGAGTTTGGCGGCCTGCTTGAAAAATTAGCATCGTGAGTCTTCAAGAACTGGGCTGCAACAGATGCTGACGCAGCCACTATCACGTCCACAAACCCAAGCCTCAAGTGCATGAGCGGCCCATACACCTTCGCCATGGCCGCTGTCGAATGGTGCGGCACGGGGCCTAGGTGAGGGAGGTTCCCAATGATTGGCCATGGTTTTGGACCTGGTGGGTAACGGTTGACCCGTTTACGAATGTTAAGCAAAAAGTAGAGTACAAAGGCTGTGGTGCATGTGCAAACAATGAGGGCTATGGTAGTCATAGTTGCACTTTTGTCTTTATTCTTAGAACGATAAGAGGAGTGATATTATATAGAGAGAGATATACTAGGGTTTTGGATTGGTAGTGACATGAGGAAGGGGTAGATTTGGAAATCGCAACGGACAAAAGAAGATGTTCATGGGTTGGTTTGGTTGTGTGCGAAGAGAGGACGGTGTTAGGTAGCATATATGGAGGGTGTCACAGGAGACACTGCTCATGACTGGTCGCTTACACGAGCTAACCAATATCATCTCTCTCATTCCTAACATCTTTAATATATCTTTACCTACCCCTATTTGACTTCGCCACTCAGACTCCGTCTAAATCATATTGTTACTTATTATAATAATTTATGTTATTATATTCAATTTTTAACTTTGTTGGGAATGGTAAAGAACAAATATCCACTACGTTTGATGTGTATTGTGTAGCAATTATGCTAAGATGAAACTCGGGTAAAATCGTCTCATCTAAACTCTCACCCTTTTAACATTTGATTGTTGATTATCAAAAAAAATTTAACTACTTGGGCAATAAAACTTCGAGTTGCTCAATTTTTTTCATCTAATTTTAATCATTTGATAAACAAAAAGGGTCAAACATTTTAAGATGCACAAATTAAGGTTTTTGTGGCACTTGAAGCGCAAAACCTCCTTGCTTAAAATATTAGTTTTGACCGAACACTATGCTCATTAGGTTCACCCCCTTTTTTATTAGTTTTATCTCCTGAAAATTCCCCATGTACATTATACAATGAGTTACAAGTATTATAATTTTAATTTTTTAATTTATATCATAATATGCACATTATGTGGATTGTAATTATTCAAATGGACAAACAACTAATATTGGAGGGTTTAATTTATAACCAATTGAGTGACATGCATTAATATATCTTATAATGTTGGACTTGAGGAACAAAATGCTCACTCAAACATTTTAATTAAGTTGAGACGCATGGTCTACATTATATAAATGGGATCCTCGTTGATGAAAATTGAACAAAACTGAAAGTTCTAACGTCTTTGAAGGTTTAATTTAAGTACTTTGATCATTTCTGATCATAGATAATTTAGGGGTAACTAATTTTAATCCTTGGTTTTGCTTCATTTTTTTTAAAATTTTAGACAGCTTAACATATCACTCCTTATTTTATTGTTTGGATCAACGATATGGTATAAATTTTAAAATCTTAGATTATATATAAATGGAAAAAGTAAGACTATATACATAAGTTTTAGTATTTTTAGTTTATGTTCGGGGTGGCTCAGGATGTCACCCAACATATGAGAGGCGTAAAATTATTAGAAACTTTTTGAAACATATATACTTATAAGATAAAAAGAATAACTAAAATGATATAAATATAATATGATAATCATTAAAGATGGCAAGTGATAAATAAAGAGTTTTAACTACAAATAAATGAACTACATCAGAAAGATAAGAATGAGTTGAAATGAATGAGTGTTGCATTGCGAGATACTATGGGAAGTGGACCCCATTGTTGAGTAGTCTTGAAGGTAGGAATTAAAAAATGTAACATCACACGACTCACGCGAATTTTTTACAGATTTGAGTGTTACCTTCAACGAACTCAAGTGATTAACTCGAATACCCACTAAATACAATAAATAAATGAATCGTATTACGCTTAAAACATATAGTGGAAATGCACAACACGACTTGGTAATGTACAATTTGAACAAAACCCAAAACATGAGACGAACCCATTAAAAGATGACAAAATCGACATCATAGAAACAACATGCATAACGAACTGAGTTTTTACAAAGGTGATTTTGAAACGAAGTCGATGAGACCCAGTACAAAACTAAAACGACACAACTCGTTGTCATTCCAAACTATATACCTCTCTCTTATCTGAGTAATTCTTCATTATTTCCTTTTATAGAATTTTGAAAAATCCTTTTAGTTTTTTTTAGTTGATGTTAGTTTATAATAAGTCTTAGAACAAATTAGAATGAAAAACATTTTCATATATATATATATATATATATATATATATAGTGAAAGTCTCATGTACATATCAAATGGTACATACCAACGGTGCATACTAATTTTTTAAAATAGTAAAAAAAATATTTTTCGGCTGAATTTTTTATATGATGTTTAAACATTTCAATAGACCCATATAAAAAAATCAACTCAAAATAACGTTTTTTTTTATTTTTAAAAAAACGGCCAAACTTTCACAGCTTTTAAAGTACTTTAAAATTTGCAAGCGTTTGATCGATTTTTTAAAAATAGCAAAAAAATGTTTTTTGACCTATTTTTTTTATATGGCTCCCCCGAAATGTTTAGATACCACATAAAAAAATTCAACTCAAAATTATTTATAAAATGGGTCCACGCCAGCAGTATGCACCGTTAGTTTGTACCGTTTGGTATGTACAGGAGTCTGACTCTCTCTCTCTCTCTCTGTCTATCTATCTATCTATATATCTATCTATCTATCTATCTATCTTAGAACTAAGTGGAGTTAACATTGTGTAATTCTTATTGTAAAAATATTTATATTCATATATTTTCATATTCTATAAAAAAAATTAAGATTAGACACATTTTTGTAACAAATTTATCAAAATTGATGAATTACAATATTTTATCATGTTAAAGCTGATAGCTTTTTTATAAATACATTTTATGTTAGTTTTGGAAAAATAAAAGACTAAGACATTGCGTATATTTTTAGTTTAGACACATGTATTTAACAAATATTACTAAATATGTAAGATACGGTATTGCTAATGATATATTTCATTCCCTCAATCTGAGGAGTTATTTTTACATTCAATTGTAGTCTTTCAATAACGAAAAGCATCGGTAACTTTATTATCGACTGAAGTTGACATGGTGCAATTGTTATCATAAAAATATTTATATTAGTTTTTTTTATATATTTTTATTAAATCTTTAGATTAGACACAAGTTTGTAAAAATGTTAATTAAAATTTAATGATCCCTACCATAAAGTGAGGAAAATCCCTATTTATATAAAGTACAAAAATATTTTTTTTTAAAAAACTTAAGTTATTTTATGAATGAATCATAACGTCTTAATTGAGAAATACACCTAGAGCTGTTGGGAATAACTACACCAAACAATTTAGACTATGGAATAAAAACGGCTAAATTTTTTTGTAAAGCTGCACGTTTAATCTTTTCCCATTATGTTCGGTGTAACCCACATAAATAATCTATTTTTAAAATAATATTAAAAAAAACTTGAACTTTTTTATGAAATATACCTAACTTATTAAGTTGATCAGCATACACAAAATTAATGGGAACTAGATTTTAACCCCGCGCAATGTGCTAACGCTTTGTAGTTCTTGTTTTATAATATACTACTTAGAAATAAACAAATACATAGTAACCATATGTGCTACATGCAAAAATATTTATCAATACAAATAGATAATGTGTATTACACTCATAATACTATTTCATATCGAAGTCATATTAATATGTAATGGAAAGTGAATGATTAAAGAATATAACGATAAAATAATTACATTTTTGTGTGGGTAAACATAAATAATTTGCTTCCTTGTCCATAGCTACTTTGAGTGTCCTTCCGTCGGCCATCTTTGTGTAAATTTTTCATCCTTTTGTTTAAACATCTCAAAATAACAGTAAAAAAATATCTCTTAATCTTTTAGAGAAACCTTGACAATTATATTTTGAATGTAATTTTATTATTATTTTTATTTAATAAAACTATGATAAAAAATTTACTCATTTTCTAATGGCCTTTTAAACATATTAATTCATAATAATATAATGGGATGAAATAAGGACCCTTTTTGAAAATTAAGGAAAAAAAAATAAAAACACCAAGTATCAACTTTAGTTAGACATGTAATTGTCATCTCAATAATATATAGTCCCCCTCTTTTAAGTTGGTCTTCTGATAAGGCCCGTACCAATTGGCTTCAAGCTTATTAGTCTTCCGAATCACCTTCTTAAGTACGTAGTCCTCCTCTTTTAAGTTGGTCGGCTTGGCCCTTTTGTTATAAAAGCATTGTTGTTGTTGATATGCAACGTTTCTCAAAGTTGCATCTTCATGCACCTCTTCCAACATGTCTAGGTCTAGTCTTCGCATCAAATCACTTATAGGAGAATCAAAGTTAAACACTCAATGAGTTGGCAAGCCTATTTTAGCTAGTATGACAGCTTTGGTCCCAAAGGCCAATATTTATGGTGTTTCTCCAGTAGTAGCTCTGAGTGTAATTCATTTTATCCAATTCCCTTTAGCATCATCAAGTCTTTTCTTCAACCCATTTAGTAAATTATGTTTTGTTACCTCAATTTTCCCATTGCTTTGAGGATGACCTGGAGCAGAGTGCAACTTTTGAATCTTGGATTGGGCACAGTATGCTGGGAAATCCTCATTGTCGAACTGGGTACCATGGTCAGTGATGATACGAGAAATCGTCCACTTGTCGTTCTCGTACTAGCAAGTCAAGTGTAAAATACATAATAAACAGATAGAGCAAGTAAAGAGAGATAAAAGACAAGATATAGAGTGGTTAGGCTATTAAAATGAGCCTACGTCCACTTTGGCACCATACTCTCATTATATGTGTTGTAGTACAAGTTTACAATGACGTAATAGGCGTACAATATAGATGAGAGAAGAGAATACATATATGTGATGATTCTGGGAGTGCCGGAGAGATGACCGTGATGCCGGTGAATAGCCTCCAAGATGTACAGAAGGAGCGTGGGGAGTTTGGCAATGCCTCCCCCAGTGTAGTGATCCATGGGCTAAGTATTGGTCAAGTTTGGTCTCAATCCCCTAATCTCGAGGTGTGGACTCAATTTATAGGAGTTGTAGGTGCGGTATTATTGTGGTAAATGGAGTGGGGATGCGGCTAGTTATGCTGTAAGGCAGTGGCCACACCCTGTGACATGTGAATGAGAGGGGTTGCATCCTGTAGCAGATGGGTCCGCACCCTCTAGTATGAAGGTCCGCGGCACGTAAGTCCGCACCCAGTAGTATGTAATTATGAGGGTGCGACATTGTATACTTGTAAGGCTTAGTGCAGTCCTCTCCGCGGTAGGGTGTTATATTTGTCATATTAATAAGCCCCAAGTTGTAGTGCCAAGAGATAGAGATTGGAGCTGCGACTGAGTAATCAAGTTTTTCGAAGCTGTCGCGATAATTAAAAGGCGACGCTTCATCTTCCCGTGCCCTCTTATATAAATGGCAAGGTTCTAAAAGGCGCAAGGCGTGATCGAGGCGTAGAGGTCAAGCCTTAGGAGCCTAGGCGCGCCTAGGCGGAGTCTAGGCGTAAAAAGGCGTTTTTCCTTTTTTTATTATTTTAATTATTCTAAGTCTAGTAATATAATAAAATAATACATACCTTGAATTATGAAAATATATCCATATGTTTGGTAGTCATCTTTCTCATATTCATGCTCCATAATCAATATTTGTCAACTAATCCTTTGTTTTTTTTTTAAAAAAGTGTGTCTTAAGCCTTTTACCAAGAATAAGGCGTAATAAGGCCTAGGCGATGTGTTTCTCTCAAGCCTAGGCGGGCCTTTTAGAACACAAATGGAAATTGGTTGTGGCATTTATTACATTTCCAATTCTCTGAGAGCATATCGAAGGCAAACTTCTGTCAATTCATCCTTTGAATTTTTCGGTGAGCTTTAGGTGGTGTCTTGTGGTGTTTGGTGGCTGAGCAACTGGTGGTTCAAGGCTTCTTTTCTCGTTGGTTTCCAGGTAACAACTCAGAACTCCTTGATTTCTGCTTTCTTTTACTGCTTTTGTTGGTTGATTGTTCTTCTTGATTTCTGTTTATGAATTTATATTCTTGCTGAACCATTTTAAATAATTAATCCTGAATTAAACTGCTACTTGAGTTGCTAAATTCATGTTGAAATGAACTCATCTTGTTGCTACATTGAATCAATCTTCAGTTGATGAAATGAATTGCTAAACCCTCAATCTTCCATTGCTAACCCAAGAAGCAACAGCTGTTGACTAGGCTTAGACCTTAGTATTTTTGAATTCCCAATTTGTAAAATCGAATTATTACACAAACCAATGATATATACTTGTGTTGGATCATACTTCTTGGCTTTAGAGTAGTGTAAGCATTAAAAACATACCATTATTTTTTATGTTCTTGAACCAATCTTTCCAATTCTAGGGCTTCGATCTGTAAGTTAGGCAACCTCATGTGTTAAACCTGTTTAAAAATTTGGTCGCGGCATGTGGTTGTCTGGCTGCGGCATCATAACAATACTTTAACTATTACTCCCTTTTACTTAGGGTTTTGCCTTGGGCTAGTGTCCGCGGCCCTTTGCAATAATTCTAAGGACTGCCGGATGTTAGAATATATCTCATTTCTCCTTCCCCAAAATAATATGTCGCATCAAAAATTTGATTTCTAAGATTCTAGGGCTCAACACTTAACGTAGTTATCTAAATTTTCTAAGACTTCAATTTAAGCTTTCAAACTTGCTATTTCATTGTACCTGTTGCGGTCTCTACGAGACCTATCTGACCATATTGGTTACGGCACCTAACTGCGAACTCTTTCTTAAGGACTTTCGAAACAAACATTTTGGAGTCTCTACCCCTGAACTTCCTTATGTGCATCCTTTAAAGACAATAGGGCCTTGCCAGCTCAAAGATTGCCCAAATTGCGTCACTTTAGATTCTGACTCCGCAGAAACCACTTGTAGGAAAAAGACTAACTCCTCTTGTAAGAAAGATACTGAGACCACAACAATGGAAGAGGAGGCCAATTCTAGTAATAACCCTATGGATATTGATGTCAAGGCTACTGGGCCTTCTGAAGCTAGGGATGAACCTGTTGGCCCTTCTAACAGAGTTGAGAGACCTCCTGCAGCCTTAAATGTCCGTAGTATTATGACTCAAGAGTGGGTTAATCAAGTGGCTAAAGCATTTGAGTTTCCTTAGGAATTGATGTGCTCAACACCCTTTGCGGAACAAAAGGCCCTGCATGACACTTGGTGATGATGGGGTATGCTTCCCCCTCCACGCTTTCATTTATAGGTTGTGACTGCCTGTGCCAATCCCCATTAGGAGAATCTTCCAGACCATGAAGTTAGCCCCAGCCGCGGTAACTGAAGAGGAGACTGAGACCGCTGTAGATAGAGAAGAGGGGGATAAAGTAGATGAAGCAACCTCTTAGTCTTCTAACTCTTTCAATTCTGAACATTGGGTTGCGTCCCTCTTTAATCTTCTTTTAACTTGTAACTAAAACTATTTGTTTTTATAGGGCACCATCCTTTTCAACATTTGAGCTTCATTTAGGTTGCGGCTATTTATTTGTACCTTAAACATTTCACATCATTTTGCCAAGGCTGCGATCACTTTGTTTAGTTGCTCTCTTAATTTCTCCTTTGTGTATTATTTTGTTGCCATTTTGACTTTTGAATGAGTGTTGCTTCTATATTTGAATTTTTGATTGCTTGGATGAACTTGCAAAAATTATTCAATAACTAAAACTGGAATGTAGTATAGGGTCGCGGCAGCACCCTGCAGATGGTTCCTCCAAATAGGTCGTGGCACGTTTATTTTACCTTAGTTTTTTCAAAATTTCCCACTCCGTATGGCAATCATCCCCTAAGTCACGGTGCCATAGAAAAATCACTATGGGCTGCGGCTTAACTTCTTTAACTTTCCCTTTATTTTTCTAAGTCTTAATATTTTAGTTCAGAGGTTGTGGCTGGTCCACAACCCAGCCGCGGCATTTTACCAATTCTAATAGTCCCCTTTTCTCCGCTACATCTTCTGAATGAACGAATGGACTCCCTGATGGCTACAGCCATATTGATAGGGCTACGGCGCCTTTCAGGCCTTTGTGAAGAAATTGATGATAGCATGCTATGCTGAGGCCAACTTCTTTCTGTAGCTTTTCTTAGTCGCTTTAGTTGGGCTCCATAGCTTCCTTTAGTCGCTTCGATTGGGTTATTATCAGCCCCCCCTAGGGGGATAGGTATTATAAAGCTTCCTCAAGCTATGTTTGGATATATATAATGCCTTCCCATGCTATAATAGGATTATCCACAGACAATTAAGTCTTCGGCCCCTTCAAATATATGATTATCCGTAGACAATTAACTCTTCGGCCCTGCGAATATAGGATTATCCGTAGACAATTAAGTCTTCAGCCCCTGTGGGTTATTATCAGGCCTTCCCGGGATTGGTATTATGAAGCTTCCCCAAGCTAATATGCGGGACACTTTTAAGCCTTCCTAGGCTGGGTTATGTTATTAAGCCACCCACAGCTAAGTGACGCATGCCGATAGCTGAGAACGGGCATTATAAGCCCCCGTGGCTAATGTAATGGGAATTATAAGCCCCCGTGGCTAATGATTCGAATAGAAGTATACCGAGAGATAGTCAGCCTTATGAATATAAGAATATGTCCTTGCGCCATGAGTGGCGTTGTAAGCCCATTAAGGTTGTACGCCAAATAAGGATCATTCTCGGAATAAATAGTCTTCCGAGATAACTGGTCATCTTTCCCTTGAAATTTGTTTAAGACGAAGGTCATTCATAAGATTTCTATAAATGGGAAGTCAAGAGATAAAACATAACTAAATTTGTTCTTCATACGTAGATATGATTTTGTTAGGACAATACAAAGTAAGCCTAATTTCATATATATATATATATATTTTAAGTTTGTAATGAAATACAATGCTTGCGTGTAAAACCAACACTTCATATTTAACAGAAATATAGACTAAGGTGGGGTTAAGCATGTGGCCTGTTTGGTAAAGGTTGCATCCTCTAAGCATCTTTCAGGAATTGTTGTAGCATCCCCTACCTCACAAGCCTTCCAATCTCATCTGTCAGCGTAAAACATTTGCCAGTGCTATACTCATGGTCCCTGTGGAAGCTGTAATATCTGGTTTTGTTCCTCTTATGAGGAGGGGACTTCAATTTTTCAGGACAGCAGAGCAATTTGTCTTCTTTGATGAGCTCCATCACCTTTTCAACCTCGTAAACTAGTGGAGTGTAGGCTTCAAAACCCTTTTCTGCTTTTTTAACCTTCTTCTTCTGACTCCTTTGGTCCAGGGTTGCGGCCCTTGGGACAATAGCTTCTTTAGCTACGACATCTACAGTCTGGACAATAACTTTGGGTGTCGTGGCCTCCAGCATAAGGACCCTTTGGGTCAGGAAGTTGATCTGAGTCTAGAGTGAGGCCTGACTGTTATACAGATGATTGAGGTTGTTATACAGCTGGTCAATCTCGTTCTTAACTTTTGTGCTTTGGATGGATTCTCCCTCTATTTTCTTATTTTTTAGTCTTTACAAAATATATAATCTGAGACAAAACTAGCATAATTGAGTAATCACAGAATATAGGATGAACCAAGTATAAAGTAGGGATGCAGCGTTTGCATCGCTGCATGATTTTAGTGCTAAGGCCGCGGCCAGTAAGGTATGTATGTGCACTGTCGCTGCCTTTGAGTTGAATTCACCAAGGTCGAACTTGGGACCACTTGAGTCCATTCCTCGATGATTTGGAGTTGTTGTATACCAACTGCACTAGTAGGGGCTGTGATAGAAGGGCAGTTAAACTACCAGGCTCCATCCCTCCTTGGCAGGAATGAGCAATTCCATAATTGGAACCCAAAAACTAAGTTTTTCACACGAAACATGTGGAGAACATGCCTACTAGGTTCTATCCCAGACAGAACAACCTCTTGGTGCATAATAATGGCACAATCATGGTAGGACACCCAGATCATCGGCTGAGAAAGTAGAAAATGAGCAAATAGATCTCATCCTTAGCTACCCACCTTTGCGAGACTATTGCTTTTTACACTTTTCAGTGTTATCTTGGTGAGGTAACATCGTCGAGGTATGTAAAAATAAATCTAAGGTCATAAAATGGAGACATATGGACAGATATGAAAAGATGCGACACCCATTTGAAGGTGTGTATACAAAATACGAGTTCAATAACTGAAATTCACCCATGAGATAATGATCCTAGGGATCCCAAAGAATAAAATAAGGTGTTTAAGAATACAAAATATAGATAAACAATATTGAAATACCTCGATTCCCATAGACGGCGCCAGATTGATGATACGAGAAATCGCCCACTTATCGTTCTCGTACCAGCAAGTCAAGTGTAAAATATATAATAAATAGATAAAGCAAGTAAAGAGAGATAAAAGACAAGATATAGAGTGGTTCGGCTATTAAAATTATCTTATGTCCACTTTGGTGTCATACTCTCATTATATGCATTATAGTACAAGTTTACAATACCGTAATAGGGGTATAATATAGATGAGAGAAGATAATACATGTCTGTGATGATTCCGGGAGTGCCAAAGAGATCAACGTGATGTCGTTGAATAGCCTCCAAGCTGTACAGAAGGAGCATGGGGTGTTTGGCAATGCCTACCCCAGTGTAGTGATCCCTGGGCTAAGTATTGGTGAAGTTTGGTCTCGATCCCCTAATCTTGAGGTGTGGGCCTCAATTTATAGGAGTTGTAAGTGTTGTATTGTTGCTATAAATGGAGTGGGTATGCGGCTAGCTATGCTGTAAGGCAGCGACCGCACCCTGTGACATGTGAATGAGATAGGTTGCATCCTGTAGCAGATGGGGCCGCACCCTATAGTATGTAAGTCCACGGCATGTAAGTCTGCACCCTGTAGTATATAATTATAAGGGTGCGACATTATATTCTTGTAAAGATTAGTGCAGTACTCTCCGTGACAGGGTGATATATTTGTCATATCAGTCAGTAATGAAGGCATATGGCAAACCATGTCTACAAAAGATGTTTTTCCAAATGAACTAGCATACCTTCTCATAGGGCATATCCACTAATGGTTCTGCTTCAACCCATTTTGTGAAATAATTAACAGCTACGACCAAGTACTGAAATCTTCCTCGGGTGGTCAGTAATGACCCGACCAAGTCTATTCCCCAAATAAGAAATGGCCAAGGTGAAGTAATAGGGGTCAAAGACTTATGTGGAGTTTTGCAAATATTGGAGAACTTCTGGCACTTGCCACACTTCCTTGCAAAGGTTGTACACTCTACCCTTATGGTCGGCTAGTAATACCCTTAAGTATTCATTCACTGTAGTAATGATCTTCCTATCACATGAGCTCCACAAGGTCCTTTATGAACTTCTTATATTAGATCTTTAATTTCGGTTGGGTGACCACAGCGCTGCAGGGTAGCTGCTAATCCTCTCCTATGTAGAACTCCTTTGTCTAACACGTACCTTGCTGCTCTGTACTTGAGCTTTTTGGCCTCAATTGGGTTTGTTGGTAGTATTATTTCTTTAATATAAGCTCTGATGGGATTTATCCAGGATGGTCCCATGTCTACTGTAATGAAACTAATCATCAAATCTTCATCAATGCTTTCATTGGACAAAATTTCAATGGGAATGGTTCTCCTGAGCTCAATTCTAGTTGTTGATGCCAGTCGAGCAAGTGCGTCAGCTCATCCATTTTCCAGTCTTGGAATCCTGCTTAATTGAACAACAGGTAATTTTGTTATAACCTCTAATGCCTTGGTTAAGTATCTTATCATTATTTCTCCTTTATCTCCATACAAACTCAAAATTTGATTCACCACTAACTGAGAATTATTGTGTGCCACAACTTGCTCGGCATTCACTGATTGAGCTAAACTTGATCCCACAATAAGAGCTTCATACTCTACTTCATTATTTGAGGCATGGAATTAGAATCGCAATGCATATTCAATGTTTATCCCATTATGGGTGTTGAGTACTATGTCTGCTCCACTTCCTACTGCACATGAGGATCCATCTACATACAAGTTCCAGACAGGGATGTTATTGTCAAACCCTTGGTTTGTTAATATCCCATGATAAAATATTTTGCTTCTTTCCTCCTCATATCTTTTATCCATCTCTTGCATCTTGGTTGACGTCTCAGGTAAGTCAACAATAACTTCTTATGTGCTTGTCCCTAATGGAATTTTCTTACATTGTTGGTCGGTGATGACTTCGGTTGAGCTTTCCCATATCTGGGTTTGCTCTGCCTGAATGTTTCGTTGCTCGGGAACCTCCGGATAAGTGAATTCAGTACTGTAATCTACCACAACTTGGCCCTTTAAGGAGGACCTTGGCTCATATACAATATCGTACTCCGCTAGTTCTATTGCCCAATACATTAATCTCCCAGACTTCATCGGTTTATGAAAAGCTTACCGAAGAGGCATATCAGTGTACACCATAATAGTAAGTGCTTGGAAGTAAGGTTTCATCCGTACGGATGCCTCAATCAACGCCAAAGCTCAAAGCACCATATATCTTTGACTCACTTAAGTCTACATTATATAGCAAATTGTCTACTTTGGAAATAGTGACAAAATTTGAGTCATATCCTAGTCTACCAAAGAGCCTCAGACACTAAATATCAATTCCTCTAATAGTCTCAAAGATAGAATACCAACATTGCACCTAGGATTGCATTCACTATAATTTTGGGGGGTGTTAATTCCCATAAAAATGATTTTTTAATAATTTTTGGGATTTTTAAAATAATTTTTAGAAATTTTTAAAACACTTTTAAACATTTAAAAGTTGGTTTTAAAAATGTTGTGGGTTGATTTATAACTTCCTATTCATCCTAAAACCTTGATTAGGTAGGATCCGAAAGCGGCAGAGAATTCTGTGGTGGAAAATGAGATTTTTTAAAACTCATAAACACGCGTTTGAGGGCTTATCCTTGCCTTACATGTGTTGGTCAGTGAGCAATTGAATTTATGTTTGTTACCTCTCACATCATTAAGACGTAATCATGTCCCTTGGATCATTTGTCATCGATGGTCTACATGTCTTTGTAATAATCCTTGTGATAGCTGAGAGAACCAATCAGAACGCATTTAATGGCGGTGCATCCTAAGCTAGTAGATTTACATCATTTGTGTTAGATTTAATCTCATCCATTGATATCGTCCAACCCTTCCAGATCCTTCTATGAGTAGTATAAATAGAGAGAAAGTGGGGAACGTTTTCAATTTTTGGCTCATTTGAGAATTGAGAGGAAAAAAGAGGAGAGAGAGAAAAAAGATAGAGAGATAAAGAAAACCCTAATCAAACTCCGACCAATTTTTTTCTCAGAAAAACCTTTGTGAGTTTGAGTGAGTTCGTTTCTGTGAAGATCCATCCTCTGTAGTCTTTAATATCTTGTCCAACCAAGTCACGAAGTTTAGATCTCATTTTCTCTTCATAGAAAGTTGAGATCTGAAACTGTGTGATACATCGCACGTATAAGTTGCTTAGTTTGATTTCTTTTTTCAAGAAATCTTCATTTGTTGGTTGATTTTACTCTTACATGTTATTTTTAAAACCAAAACCAACAAATCCATTTCTGTTTACAATTTATGAGAAAAATCAAACTTAGATCTAGTTAAGATCTTGATTGGGGATTTACACTTTTGTAAATATTTCACAATTTGTGAAATAATTGTGTATATAAAATAAAAAGAAAGCGTTTAGTATCTTGGCTCTTTTTAATATCAAAATTCCCTCTTGATCTGTGGATAAAAAAAAGATCAGTAGTCTCAGACTATCAAGCAAACTATGATTCAAAAATCCTTACTATATTTTAGAATGATATATGTAATTCGTTAGGAAATTATCTGTATAAGTGTGTATGGGTTGCATGCATGTGATTAGGCACTTCACCCCTTGCACTTGTCACACTACAACACTAAACAAGTGTTGGTAAAGATATTATTGACTTTAAAGTCGATGTAAAGCTAAAAGGATAAGCGGTTACAAAGCTGGGAGAACAACCTCAACATCAGAACCTTCTAAGGAGTCAAAATAATCCAAAGGAGTTGGTAAATATTCTAGACTTAAATTAGGTCGGATTGTGGGTTTGGTTTGTTATATAGTTTGTAATCTGTTAACTCTAATTTAGTGAATTTTTCTTTTGAGGTGTAGAGACCTCCGTGGATCTTTTCCCAATTGGGTGGGGTTTACCACATTAAAATCTTGTGTTCTTGTATACTTACTCTTCCTCTCATCACCTTCTTGAAACTGTGATGATTTAGAACCTATATAAGTTTTTTTTTTCAAAACTGGTACACCTATACCTTAAATAACCCGTTCATATAATATTTTATACACATCTTGTGTTAGCTGTTTGTTTTTATTATAGAGTTTCTTCAAAAAAACTGCTCGGAGCCATTTAAAATGGTTAATCTTAAATTAAACAACTTAAGTGGTACGTTTTCCAATTGGTATCAGAGCGAGGCTTTACAAATTCTTTTAGATCTTGAGTTTCTGTAATTATTTTCTCAAAATAAACTATGGACGAGAAATTTGAGAGATTAGGTTACCTGTTCAGGCCCCCTCTCTTTAATGGAACCAACTTCCCTTACTGGAAAGTGAGGATGGTTGCTTTCATCCAAGGGAAATTAGGAGATGATGTATGGGATGCTATTGAAAATGGTTACACTTGTACTACTAAACCAACCGCAAAAGGAAATACTGAGAGGATTAGGAAGTTGCTAAGTGAATACACTAAAGAAGAGAAACAAGTCTCCCTTAGTAATAGCAAAGAAAAAAATGCCATATTCATGTCCATAAATGAACACGAATTCAAGAGGATCTCTTCTTGCAGAACTTCTAAGGAAGCTTGGGATACTCTTGTGACTGCACATGAAGGAGACACACGTGTTAAAGCTGTTAAAATCTAAATGTTAATTCAGCAGTACAACACTTTAGTCATGACTGAGAGTGAGTCAATTAATTATTTCTACATTAGGTTGACAGACATAGTGACAAAACTATATGCTAATGGTATAACTTATGATAGGAAGGAAATTGTCTACAAAATTCTAAGGTCACTTCCACAAATATTTGATAATAAGCGCTATGCAATTGAGGAGATGGATGATCAAAGCCTTACCCCTGAACTCCTCAGTAGCACCCATAAGAAATAATCAACCTCTAATATTGTCTTTACCTCTAAGTTAACTAAACTTGAATGTCATTTGCCAAAAATAGACTAAGATTCTGATGAGGACTGTAATTTAGAGAGTTTGGATAATCATATTACCTTAATGTCTAAACAATTCAAGAAAATTGTGAACCTTAGAAATAAAATTGCAAATAGACAAGGGAAACCTACTATTTAAACCAATCTAATAATAGACATCATGAGAAAAGACTTGACAAACCCAATAGAGACCTTAAGAACACTGAATGCTACAGATGTGAGAATTTAAGACACATAGCCAGTGACTGTAGAGTCAATTTGAATAAAAATAAGAACACTAGGGCTAATTTGTGCAAGACTTGAGATGACTTAAGTGAATCTGAATTTGATAAACCTGAGTCATTCAATACTTCTAACCCCTGTATGTCTTTCCTTACCAAAATCATATACACTGATGATAAAGAATCTGAGCATGCTATGTTAAATAATGATATCCCTTCTGATTTGTTTGCCTTATTACTTGAGAATGCTTATAATTCATCAAACGTTGTGTGTGTGAGTCAAAGGGAATGATCTATTGTTTATGCAAATGGGTGTGTGAGTCCTAAAAATTAATCGCCAGGGGACACTGCACACTTAGTGACTCCAACAATAAGGATCTCCCGGACATTCACACACTGTACTAAAAAACTCTCAGTAAAAGCACTAAAGTTGAAAAAATCGTCAAAGACCTTACACAGAAGATAGAAACCCTAAGCCATGTGGTCAAACAAAATGCTGAAGAGTACATTTCTCAATATCTAACTCATGAGAATGAGACTAAAACTTTTGAACAAAAACTTAAAAAGTTGTCTGAATCATATAAAATTCTGGAAAAGAAATATAATGGGACGTTGTTAGAACTGGAACAAACTAAAGAAAAGACTTCAACGGTCTTTAAAAAGTTTGCTAAATTTGAAAATAACTCAAAATGTTTTGAAGGTTGTGTTGCTCAAAGTGAGACCAATTCTAACGATAGAACTGGAATAGGTTATTGCCCCAACAATTCTAAGAAAACTAAAACTTTTGAATCTATCAAGTTTGTGTCTGGTGGCAAAAGACCTGTTGAAACTTGTCCATATTTTTAAGCCTTGGAAAATGATTTTGACTCGCAACAACAAAAGTTAGACATTGGTGAATCAAGTAACTCTAAGTGTAATGATGAACATAAGGCTAAATATGTTTGCCCTCCCATTAGAAAAAGTGATTCCAACCTATACCTTCTAGGAATAAGGCTAGAGTTCAATTTTTAGACAAACCTTTGTCTAACAACGTTTCTAAATCTAAACCCTCTACTATCCATCTTTATTGCTCATACTGTGATGTATTTGGACATTCTATTTATGGATGTTTTTCTAAATGTCTATATAAACCAATCTATCACTCACCTATTTACCATAACTTTAACTATTCTAGGAGAAGCCGAAACAATTATGTCCTACCTAGACAGCCGGATAAGAATTTTAACTATCGTAATCGGAATAGAAGATCAAATACTAATAGATCATCTACAATAAGGAATCCTAGATTCTTTTCTAAAACAAATGCTCAAAACTTTTATCATACTAAAAAACCTATGTAAAAATATTTTAGAGAAAAGGCTGAAGCTCGCAAGTTTTATCAAATACGAGATAATAAGCGCAAATTGAAAACTAGAGCAATTTGGGTTAGAAAAGATGAGCTATTACCCCAGATGAAATGCAACATTATGATCAGTGCTTTCAAATCTGAACACACAACGTCTGGATGGTATTTATACTCAGTATGTTCTAAACTTATGATCGAGGATGACACCAAACTTTCAAATAAAACTAACTTCTCCGGAGGTAAAGTCTTATTCAGAGATGGTGTATCAGCTCAGATCATTGGTAAAGCAGTACTCCATGAAGAAGGATTACCTATTCTTGAGGATGTTCTTTTGGTAAAGGGACTTAAAGGAAATTTACTAAGTATATCACAGTTTTGTGACTCCAATCATACTGTCACCTTTTCAAAGAACAATTGCAAAATTTTAAATGAAAATGTTGATGACATTATTACTGGACTCCGTACTCCAGATAACTGTTATACAGTCAATTAGAGTACATAGGTTTGTAACATTACCAGAATGGATGACAATGAGATATGGCATAATAGGTTGTGTCACATTAATTACGACAGCGTTTGTATATTTTGTTCTCAAAAGATAGTTAGAGGTCTTCCTAAAATCAAACCAATTTCAAACATCATATGTGGTTCGTGTTAAGAATGAAAGATTGTTAAGGCTCCCAACAAGAAAGTTAAAGAAGTTTTATCCACTAAACCTTTAAAACTCATCCATATAGACCTAATGGGTCCTTCTCGTACTGTTAGTCTTTGTGGAAACAGTTATATTCTTATTATGGTTGATGATTTCACTCGATTTATCTAGGTTGTCTTTTTAAAAACACAAGTCAAAACCATTTCCTAAGTTTTTGAAAATTCTAGTTTGTATTGAAAATGAAAAGGACTCCCAAGTAGATATAATTCTTAGCAATAGAGGATGTGAATATATAGATTCAGGTGTCATCGAATACTGTGACTACAATGGTTACAAACATGAATTTAGTGCCCCTAAGACACCTCAATAAAATGGAATTTCTGAGCATAAAAATCACATCCTTCAGGAAATGGCCCGCGTTATGATACATACGAAGAACTTACCTAAATATTTATGGGTATAATCCCTTCGTATAGCTTATCATATAATCAATCAAGTATACCTAAGGAAAAACACTAAAGAAACATCCTATGAACTTTGGTATGGGAAGAAACCTAACCTAAAATACTTTAGAACCTTTAGTAGTACCTGTTATGTATGAAAGGATAGAGAACATCTGTCTAAATTCGAAATGAGAGGAGATAAATCTATTTTCTTAGGATATTAACCAAAAATGAGAGCCTAACGTGTCTACAATCTTTGTACCAAAACCTTATTGGAATCCATTAATGTGGTTGTAAGTGACATTAATGTAGAGAATAAGATCAAAGGACCAACTTTAGTGGATGAATCCGAAAACACTTTAACTTATGATTCTCCAGAGATAGATGAATCTTTACCAACTGAAACCCCTGAATTTCCTAACTAGTTTTCCAAAGATCATCCTTTAGATAGTGTAGTTGGTAACCCTACTGAGCCAGTTCATACAAGATCCCAACTACGTACTCTGGCTCATTATGCATGCTTTGTTTCTCTTATAGAACCAAAGAATGTTAATGAATCACTGAATGGCCCATTGTGAATAAGTGCTATGTAGGAGTAACTTCTTTAATTTTTCATTCATGATGTTTGGTACCTTATACCCCGGCCAAAAAATAAAAGGGGTATTGGCACACGCTGGCTTTTCAAAAATAAAACAGATGAATCTGGGATGATTATTCGGAATAAGTCTAGATTAGTTGCCCAGGGCTACTCTCAGATTGAAGGAATATATTTCAAGGAGACTTTTGCCCCGGTCACTCGCCTTGAGTGCGTTCGCTTACTCTTTACAATAGCATGTTATTTGCATTTTTCACTGTATCAAATGGATGTCAAATATGCTTTCCTTAATGGTATCTTAACTAAAGATACCTACGTAAAACAACCTAAAGGGTTCATTGACCCTCATCATCCAAACCACGTCTACCGTCTTAAGAAAGCTCTTTATGGGTTAAAACAAGCTCTTAGAGCTTGGTATGAACGTCTATTTACCTTCCTTATAAACAATGGTTTTAAGTGAGGAGGTAACAACCAAACTCTTTTTGTCAAATACTTTGACAGAAATATTACTATAGCCCAAGTATACGTATATGATATCATTTTTGGATCTACCTCCCCAGCGAACGTTAAAATATTTTCTGACATTATGCATAAACAATTCTATATGCCACTTATGGGGGGGTTACAATTCTTCTTAGGTCTTCAAGTCAAGCAAAATTCAGATGGTTTATTTGTATCGCAATCCAAATACGCTTTAGAGATTGTAAAAAAGTTCGGTCTAGAAACTACCAAAGATGCTAGGACTCCTATGAGTAATTCGGTTAAACTATCAAAAGATGAACATAGAAAATTCATCGACTCAATCTTATACCGTATGTTGGTACCAAAATTAATATGCTGATGTGGACGAATAATACGAAGACACGTGTCAATCTACGTGGCACAATAGCAGCGAGGAAGTTCATTTCCCGACCAACCATGATTCTTTCCGAGCAACGAGGATACACCGAGGAACTCTAGCGCTCCGAGGTACTCTAGTGCTCCGAGGAAATCCTGATCAACGAGCAACTATGGCGGTCCGAGCTGCACCTCGGTCGTATCATTAATTGCCAGATAATCAACAGTTCAAATATTCATTGAATGCTTATATTCTTGACGCGCACGCTGCATTAAATGTATTACCCTTTCACATGTATATCATTTAATGTATCGAGCCTTTCATGTACAGCCTCAAGGCTATAAATACCTTGTATCAACCCCATTCCAAGGGACCGAAATTTCTTGAGAGAACTTGTAATCAAGAATTCTGCAAACACTCAGCAATAACATAACAGTGGACGTAGGCTTTATTCCTAGCCGAACCACTTTAAAAATCTTTGTCTTATTTATTTATCTGTGATTGAATAATTAGAGCAATCTAGTTTTTTAAATCAACAGATTGGCGCCATCTGTGGGAAACGACTGTTATTATCATTTTTTGCAAAAATCATTTGTTATTAATGGCAGATAATCCAAAATACAGTAATCGAAATGCTGGAAATGCTGGAAATCTTCCAAATCCATCTGCAACTCCAGATCTGGCTGGAATTATGACAAATCTGGCTCAAGGACAAACCGCCATGCAAGAATCTATGAGGCAACTCATTCAAACTCTTCAAGGCGGTGCACCTACCTATTCAGGACAAAGGAGTGATCATGGGAAATCGCGATCCAGACGTACTGGGTCATATCGCAATGGAGAATCTAATGATTCTTCTTATCAACCTGGGCGAACTTCATCAATACAGGCTACGGATACAGATCAACGTATCACTCTCTCTCCAGAGAGAACTAGCGCTTTAGAAAGATTAAGCAGGGTGTCTCCTTTCAGTCGATTAGGACCAAGGAGGAATATGAGTCCACCTAGAGCTCCATCGAGAAGTTTGCGGCCACCATCAGGTTTGAGAGAAGGATCAGCACAATCACGGCCAGCTACTCGTCGAGATAAATCTCAGGAAGCTACGTCAGAGAAATCAATTGCTCGGACTAAGCGGCCTGAGGAAGGAAATGAAGCATGAAAAGGTTCCATTCAGCGGTTGGAAGATAGACTGGGAGAAATGGCTAAGGCAAGAAACCCCCTACAGAGAACTTTTGTTCAAGGGACACCTTTTGTACAAGCCATTGTGGATTTTACTACACCATCGAAATTCAAAGCACCTGTGGTGACCCCCAAGTACGATGGAAAGACAGATCCCGTACTTCATATAGAACAATACCAAGCTGCTGCCGACATCTATGCTGTCCCCGACGAGATGAGGTGTAGAGCATTCTCGGGAACTCTTACCGGATCTGCACAAATATGGTACAATAATCTTCCTCGGGGTAAGATTTCAACTTTTATTCAATTAGCCGAGTTGTTCATTGGCAATTTTTGTTTTGGGGCAAAGCCGGTAAAGCGAGTAGCACACTTGCTAAGTGTTAGACAAAAATCAGGTGAAAGTACTAGAGATTACATAACTCGTTTTAATAACGAGAAGTTGGAAGTCATAGATTACGAAGAAAAGACAGCGATCACTGCTTTGATGAGTGGTTTGTTGCCTAACAAGTTATACTACACTTTGGCCAAAGACCCACCTAAAACTATGTCGGAGTTGATGGCAAAAGCGGCCAAAATCATGAATGCCGAGGAGGCTATGGCTGCAAAGAAGAATATGGATAAAGAAACCAAGGTGGAGGTCGACAAGTCTAAGAAGAAAGACCAGAAAGGTAATGGTGGTGACAAGCATTCCAGAAATAATAGGACGATGTGGGAAGTCCTAAAGAAGTACGATAATTATACTCCATTGAAAATGGGAATTAATCATGTTTTGGAAGAAATCAAGAATAGCGAGGAAATCAAGTGGCCAGAGAAGTTGAGGACAAATCCCGATCTGAGGAATAAGGCCAAATATTGCAAGTTTCACAAAGATCATGGCCATATGACCAAAAATTGCATAGACCTTCAGAACGAGATTGAAACGCTCATCCGAAGAGGAAAATTATCAAAATATGTAGACCGCAGGGGTGAGAGGAAGAATGATGATAGAACTAGAGAAAGATCTAGATCTCCTCGTCGTGCCGAGGAGAAAAAGAAGAGGGACCATGAAGATGATCCAGATGATGACCCCGATCTTCCCAAGAAGCCAAGGCAACCTGAACGAGAGGTATTTTCCATATGTTTTGTGTCATTTGATTGTAATGTTATTACAGGAGGAGATGCAGGAGGAGGAGACCTTACTGCAGAAAGAAAAGCTTACCTCGGAGAGGCTCAAGCTTGTTCATATATTCAGCGAATAAATCTGGCCGAGGATGATCGTCCGAGGAAGGTAAACAAAGAGAAGTTAGTGATTGGTTTTTCAAAAAACGACCTGGCAGGTGTTCTTTACCCCCATGATGATCCTTTGGTGATCAAAATGAGGATGAAGGACGTGGTCATTTCAAGGGTGTTAGTAGACAACGGTAGTTCGGCAGACATCATGTATTACTCATGATTTGATAGCTTGAATTTGAAATTATCTCAATTGGAACCTTATCATAGACCCCTTCTGGGTTTTGCTGGCGAGAAAGTTTTTCCACTTGGGACGATCAAGTTGGATATACTCATTGGAACTTGGCCTGCTTGTCGAACAGAAAGAATACGCTTCTTTGTGATGGATAAGAATGTGCAGTCAGCCTACAACATCATCATGGGAAGAGTTGGATTGAAGAAGTTCGAGGTAGTTCCATCTACAGTACATCAGTGTTTGAAATTCCCAACGAATTTTGGAGTCGGAATTATGAAAGGTGATCAAAAAGTAGCTCGGGAATGCTATTATTCGTCTGCCGAGCAAGAGGAACTTGAAGAGTCAAGGAAAAAGACTACTACTTACCAAGTGGAGGAAGGTACAGAAATTGAAACTCTTGACCCTAGGGATGAATCTCAACTCGTAAAAGGGCAGGTGGTGGAATCTACAGAAAATGTTATTCTGGACGACGAGCATCCTGAACTAGTAACCCAGATAGGATCGTCGTTGGATGTTTCAATAAAACAGGAGTTGATAACTTTCTTGAGAAACAGGAAGAATACTTTTGCTTGGAGTCATGAAGACATGCCAGGAATAGATCCAAACTTCTTATGTCATGAACTCAATGTGAATAAGGAGATCAAGCCTGTGAAGCAGAGAAGAAGAGTGTTTAGTCCCGAGAAGAACCAGGCCATACAAGAGGAGGTCGAGAAACTCCAGAAAGCCCAATTCATTGAAGATGTGAAATATCCAGATTGGTTGGCAAATGTGGTGATGGTAAAGAAGAAGAATAACAAATGGAGAATGTGTGTTGATTTCACTGATCTTAACAAGGCATGCCCAAAAGATCATTTTCCATTGCCCAGAATTGATCAACTAGTGGATGCTACCTCGGGACATGAGCTACTCAGCTTTATGGATGCATATTCTAGCTACAATCAGATCAAAATGAAGCCTGAAGACAGGGAAAGTACTTCTTTTATTACCCCAAGGGGAACTTATTGTTATAATGTTATGCCTTTTGGTTTAAAAAATGCAGGTGCAACATATCAGTGGCTGATGAACAAGGTTTTTGCCGAACAAATCAGTTGCAATATGGAAGTCTATGTCGACGACATGCTCACCAAAAGCAAGAGAGCTACTGATCATCTAGTTGACTTAGGCCAGACCTTTGATCAACTGGATAAATACCAAATGAAGCTCAACCCGACGAAGTGTACCTTTGGAGTAGGAGAAGGAATGTTCCTCGGATACATCGTCAATCAACGAGGTATTGAGGCAAATCCAGAAAAGATCAAAGCTCTTTTAGGGTTGCGATCCCCAACGACGAGGAAAGAAGTACAGAGTCTTACCGGACGAGTTGCAGCGCTCAACAGATTTGTATCCCGAGCAACTGATAAATGCCTCCCATTCTTCAAAACACTGCGAAAAAGTTGAGTGGACTGATGAGTGTGAGAAGGCCTTTCAAGATTTGAAGAAGTATTTGGGAGCCCCACCATTGCTGTCTAGGCCAATAACAGGAGAAAAGTTGTACTTGTATCTGGCAGTTTCAGAGAATGCAGTCAGCTCGGCGTTGATCAGATTGGAGAATGGAGTCCAGAAGCCAATTTATTACACAAGTAAGGCTTTCCGAGGTGCAGAAATCAGGTACCCAAAGCTAGAAAAATTGGCACTGGCATTAATTGAAGCAAGTAGAAGAATGAGGCCATACTTCCAGGCCCATACAATCATTGTATATACTGACATGCCATTAAGACAAGCCCTTCACAAGCCAGAAAAATCAGGAAGATTGATGTATTGGGCAATAGAACTCGGTGAATATGATATTGTGTACGAACCCAGATCATCATTAAAGGGGCAAGCTGTAGCAGATTTTATAGCAGAATTCACATACCCTGATACCCCTGAGGAACAAAAGGTACTTGCTGACCTACCTGTGGACGATACAGGATCAACAGACACAGTTCCAGACCAACCAAGGTTGGTAAAAGGACTTGTGGATGTAGAAAAATCGTCATATTCAAACCCAGACCAACTCCGGTTGGTAAAAGGGCGCGAACAGATGACCGACGAGGAACGAAGGATACCCGGGGATGATGAAAGAAAATAGATGATATTTTACCGAGGAACTCTAACAGATAAGAAATTTGAAGACGAGTTACCTACATGGAGATTATATGTAGATGGATCATCTTGCACAGCTGGTTGTGGAGCAGGGATTGTTTTAAACACCCCTGATGATGTTGACATGGAGTATGCCTTACGATTCCAATTCAAGGCTTCCAATAATGAAGCTGAGTATGAGGCCATGATAGCAGGTTTTCATTTGGCGAAAGTTATGGAAGCACGGCAAGTAATTGCTTTCAGTGATTCTCAATTAATTGTGAATCAAATGATGGGAGTATATGCAGTTAAGGGAGAATTAATGGTGAAGTACCATGCGAAGGTGATGGAGTTATTGGCAGAATTTGATGCTATTCAATTGGTGAGAATACCGAGGATGGAGAATGCTAGAGCAGACGCATTGGCCCGATTAGCGTCAGCTACGCGCACCGAGCTGTGAAGAACGATACCAATTGAAGTATTAGAAAGTCGGAGCATAGAAGAAGACCTGATGGTGAATATAATAACCCTTGATTTAGGACCATCTTGGATGGATCCTATCAGGGCATACATTGAAGAAGGAGAATTACCAGAGGACAAACTAACTACAAAGAAATCGAAGTATAAAGTTGCTCGGTATGTGTTAACTAATGGTGTTTTGTATAGACGAGGAATTATGGCAGGTTTGCAGAGATGTGTGCATCCATCAGAAGTCAAAGAATTGGTTGAAGAAATCCATGAAGGATCTTGTGGAGCTCATGTAGCAGGTCGGACACTTTTGCAAAGGGTAATGACACAGGGATATTACTGGCCGGCAATGAGGGCTGATTGTATAGACTATGCCAAGAAGTGTGACAAGTGCCAACGTTTTTCCTCCATCCGAAGAACTCCACAAGCATTGTTGACACCCATAACTTCACCTTGGCCATTTGCCATGTGGGGGGTTGATCTGGTTGGACCATTGCCGACGACCCGAGGAAGGTTCAAGTATCTCGTCGTGGCAGTGGATTATTTTACTAAGTGGGTGGAAGCTGAACCACTAATTGATATGACGTACGAGAAGGTATATCAGTTCATTTGGAAGAACATCATTTGTTGATATGGTCTCCCCCATGCATTCATCACAGACCATGGAACACAATTCGATAATGAAGAATTTGCTGCCTATTGTCATCAGTCGAACATTTTGAAGTATCATTCAGCACCAGGCCATCCCCAAAGCAATGGATAGACTGAGGTGACAAACAGAACATTACTAAATGGTTTGAAGAAGAGGTTAAGTGAAGCTAAAGCAAATTGGATCAATGAGCTCCAATCAGTACTATGGGCTTACCGAATAACTCCCCGAGCAGCAACTGGAGAATCACCATATATGCTAGCATTTGGATGTGAGGCTGTGATACCTGCCGAGTTGGGTCTCCCAACGCATAGAGTACTGAATTTTAATTCCCCAGTCAGCGATTTGATGAGAAGACTGGATTTGGATATGCTCGTGGAGGTTAGAGAAGAGGCAGCCATTAGGAATGCTGCTTACCAACAACGTACAGCTCTGTTCTACAACAAAAGGGTGAAGAAATGTGATTTAAAAGAAGGGGATTATGTGCTAAAGAGAGTCATTCAGAAGCAAAATAAGTTGGAAGCAAACTGGCATGGACCTTACCGAGTTACAGAGGTTGTTCGTCCAGGAACTTACAGAATAGCAACTCTAGAGGGAGAAGAATTTAAGAATGCATGGAATGCTGAACACCTGCGCAAGTATTATCAGTAATGTAAAATGTAAAGCATTTCCTTCATTATGAATAAAACGAGGATGTTTCACCATTTTCTTTCTGTTGAAAGTTTTTCGGGGAATACTAGTGTTGTACACTATGCTGCTTGATAATAAGAAGAAGACTATAGTTCAGACCCACGATCAATTTCGGTTGATAAAAGGGCGAGAACAATTTAAATACTCCTTTGGTTAGGAGGCGACACTAGTGTGACCAACTACGGTTGGTAAGATATCTAGTGGACAGCTCGAAAGAGCCAAAAAGCTCGTATGAGCCAAAAAGCTCGTATGAGCCAAAAAACTACTCCTTTGGTTAGGAGGCGACACTAGTGTGACCAACTACGGTTGGTAAGATATCTAGTGGACAGCTCGTATGAGCCAAAAAATACTCCTTTGGTTAGGAGGCGACAGTAGTGTGACCAACTACGGTTGGTAAGATATCTAGTGGACAGCTCGAAAGAGCCAAAAAGCTCGTATGAGCCAAAAAACTACTCCTTTGGTTAGGAGGCGACACTAGTGTGACCAACTACGGTTGGTAAGATATCTAGTGGACAGCTCAACGAGCCAAAAAGTTTGAAAGAACCACTACTACTACCACTACTACTCCTTTGGTTAGGAGGTGTACACCAGCATGATCAATTACGGTGTTGGTAAGATACAAATATACTCTCAAATTACAACTTATGTTGGTCGGGAGGTAAGATTATTACAAAAAGTTCTTTGAAGAACAAAATATTCCAAAATATACCAAGTATAGCTGGTCGGGAATAAAAACCCACTAACTGTAGTTGGTCGACGAGGATAAATTATTGGCCTTGGTTGGTCGGACACATTTTATGAAAATATTCGAAATTGAACCAAGTATGGCTGGTCGGGGATAAAGACCCATCAACTGTAGTTGGTCGACAAACATTATTCATCCATCATGGTTGGTTGAAAACAGTTTGAACATTTTATACTCATTACTTTGATACTTGTAACTTTTTATTACTAAGTTGGTTGATGGACAGCACAATATTGTTATCTTTTTAACAGATACATGTGCACAAATATAAAGGTGTTTGATAAACACAAGACAACAACAAAATTTACAGAAAATGAAAGTCTTTTCATTAAAATTCAAAATAAATTACAGATTACATGAATGTACTAACTACTACATTGATAGTCCTATTCTATTGGTTTCTTGCCCTTTGCTTTTGAGACAGGCTCTTCGCCAGCAGGAGGATCTTCCAAGCAAAGAGGAGAATTAATAAAGTTCAAGTCCTTCAGCATTCTGACATTCATTATTGAAGGTGTATCCATTAGATGCTCTGGACGAGATACTTCGATTTGGGAGTGAAGGCTATAATCACCGAGGTATTTTGAAATGAGGCTACGAGGAATGGAACGAGCTGGGATCCAGGCCATGTCCAATTTGAAAGGTGGCACAGGCAAATCCAGTAACCCCGGAGCATGATAATCCCATAAAAAATGCCCCCGCTCCAATTTTAATACACCCAGGGCGTTCAACCATCCCTGCTTATAACCTTCATTGTTGGCATGTTCAATACGAGCATCCAAATGAACAAGAGCTTCATTATATCCTGCCATCCAGAATTCCCTGGGCTGCTTATGAAATTGAAAGGTTAATCTATCCAATTGTTCGAGAAGGTTCTTGGCAAAAAGATCCTTAGTATGTAGAGCAGACTTCGTTGCAGTAAGTTGATCTTCCAGGGATAGATTTTTCTTGGACATTTCTGATAGAGCCTGATCTTTGACGTTTAATTGGAATGCTTGAGTTTCCAAAGTAGATTGGGTACGAGCCTCTTCAACATTGTGACTAAGAACTCTTGATCGGCTCCGAGAAGCGACTGGAGAACTTTGCTCCTCGGCAACATTTTGAGCAGCTCTTCCTCGCCCCCGAGAACCTCTTCCTCGTCCACGAGCAGTCCCAGAAACAGCAGATCTTCTTAAATCATCCAGTTCTTTCCTTAATTTGGCATTTTCGACCTCTAAGAAAGAGAAACATTCATCAGTAACGGGCACTAGAGCAGTGGAAGGTGACGCTGCAGATTCATATTGAGCCAACTTTTCTGTAAATTATTATTTTCTTGTTCCAGGATCTCGGCAATCTGCCTGCAAGCTTCAACTTCACCTTTTAGGGTCCTTTCCCTAATATCATATCCAGCAATGATCTTCTTATGGCCTGTTTCAGAAGAGAGCTGCTGGTATCTATTTTCATAATCCTTGTGCAACGAATCCATTGATGCATTGTGTTGATTTTGAAGATCCTCTATGGAACCATGAAGTTCCTCGATCAATTTGTAGTATGCCACATTATTGGCCACAGATCTATCAAGTAAATCCTTCAGGTACCGGTAAGCCTCAACTGCTTGTTCTGAGGCATCGTGACCAAGAATGTCAACAATCTCTGATACACTTAGGTCTGTATGACCAGCTTTATAATATCCATTGCATTGTCGCATCAACTCGGTATCAGGGGCAGATATCAATTCCATTCTGGCCAAAAACTAATAAAGAAGAGGAAGCAGGAGTTAATAATAAGAGCAGACAGATTATCAATAATGGAGCGGAACGAAGATGTATTTTATTAGATCATCAAAAAGGTTACATTGTTCGATTACAAGTAATGAAATATAGAAATGATACCGAACAACTTCACACCTTTTCCTTGTCCCCCAAGACTTTCTCGGGAGGCTGGGACGAGGAGCTCGGTTGCTCGGTGGTAACAACGGCTTGATCGGCAGGAATCTTCTCGGGAGGAGGAGGCATGGAAGAAATGTCCTCGTTGACATAGGGTTGAGAAGCAGAGACTGGGTCATCCGTAGCCATAGAAGATTCATCTGAGACAGGCTCATCTTCTTCTTCTTCCACAATTGCTGGAGGAGGACCAGGGAGGTGTTGTTGGAATAGCTCAGAATCGTCTTTGACCTTCAACTCTTGCAGAGCAGCTACCCAGCCATCGTGGAAGTATTTCAACTTCCCATATTGGACTTGGGATGTCATTGCAGCAATCCCCTTATCCCATCCTTTCTCCCAACCAGAACTGAAATTTTTCTTGACTGCAACCTTTCTTCTCAACTTCTCCGAGGAGAGCTTCACATCCAATTCCTCTTTTTTGACCTTGATATCTCGCAGGGTAGATAACTCTTCCTCTGCCTTTTTCAGCTGGCCATCATATTCCTGATGTTTAACCTCTAAACCTTTTACTTTATCCTCCAAATTCTTGGAGGTTTCGGTCATTTTCACCTTCTCAGCTTCAGCCACAGCTAACTTTTTCTCCCAAACAGCTTTTTCGTCAACATACTGTTGACGAAATTCATTTAAAGACTGGGTCAAACCCAACAGAGCATCCTCAACACCTGACGAGGAGCTTGAAGCTTTAATAGCTTCATCCTTCTTCACAATATTATTGAAACAGTTCACCAACTGAAAGATGAGAAAAATAGCAAAGTCAATACAAAATGTAAGCTTTCAGAGAAAGAAAGAAAAACCAGAAGTATGAGAAATTTACTGAAGCAAGGTGACGAGCAGCTAAGGATGTCAGCATATCCCTAGGAATTCTTTCATCAATACCATGGACCTCGGGTACGACCGAGCTCATTGCAGAACTTGGAAGAATGATGTTTGGAACATCAGTACCACCAGCAGGTAGAGAGGAGGCAGTTTCAGCCGGAGTAACCAAGGATGATTTCCTCAATCTCCTCAACGGGAGTTCAGAACCTTCAACCAAAGAAGTCTTGGTCGGAGAGATTGTGATTACATCTACAGGAGCATTTTTCTTGCTCGGAACCATTGGGGGCTTCTCGGTAGCTTTAGAAGACCCAGCATCCACTTTTTTAGTCCCCTCTGGGACATCAGTTTTGCTTTTCTTGGCCCCAGCAGCAGAAGAAATATCATCAAATAGAGCAGGAGGAGCTCTTTTCTTACCCATCCTTTGACTTAAAGGAAGATGAGAATCTGAAGATGAACCTTCTGGAGTTGAAGCTGGTTCAAGAGGGCGAGCAGTATAAGAGGTTGTGTAACTCTTATACTGTAGCAGATATGAGGCAGACCTGATGTGTTCATCTGCAATGTTCTTGTGCAAACCCCAGATAAGTTTCAGATGCTTGATATTAACCTCTGATTCTTTTGGAGTTCTTCTTTTGCTATCAACTGCAAATAAATACATAACGAGATATCAATCATACATTTTGTCAAATATGATGAAAGCATAATTTCATAAGTAAAATAAAATGAAAAATAAACCTATCCCATTGCCATATGGGGGGCATCTGGGACCGTTGTATACTTCATCTCCAGTTAAAAGGGCATATTGCCAATTTTTTATAACCAACCCATGTTCAAAATAATCTCTATTTGAGTCAGGGAGGTTAACTACAAGAGCCCTATTCAGAAACCTAGTTTTTAAGTAATAAATATTATCTAGAGTGGCCCACTTATAGCAGTACATAATCTCAGGGATCCCAATACGAGTCCCATGAGTTAGATTTAATTTGTGCACCCCATTAATTATTCTCCATGAATTGGGGGCTATTTTTGCAGGGACAAGATCAAAATATTGGCAAAACTCAAGACACAATGGATTTGGTGGAAAGGAAAAACCACATTCAGCAATAAAAAGACTGGGGAACCAATGTCCCTCACCCAGACGAAAATAATTTTGAGGTTCAGAAAGTTCCTCCAAGATTACCCAAGATGGGATGGAAAAGTCAGAGCGGAACTTTTCAAGAGATTCAATAATGTAAACCATGATGAATAAAAGAAGAAGGAAGAAAATCTTACAGGAAGGAAGGAGGTCTGCTGACAACTAACGAAGGAAGAGATGAACGCACAAGAGAGAAGGAGAGAATAGAAAGCTTGAAGGCAGAAAATTGGAAAACGTAGAAGACGGTATGGTTACCTAAGAAGTTTAAATACTTTTCATTGGGAAGCGGCGAAAAAAATGATTACCAAAAAGAAACTACTGAACTTTCGGCGGCTAAAAGGACAAAAATTGCACGGAGATCGAAGCGCTTATAAAAAAATTCAAAAAAAAGGCGGAAGCTGCGAAATGAGAAGGAAATTTGAACACAATGTTCCTGAAACCCAGGAAAGTCATTTAATATTGCCGTATACCGAGAAAGAATGTTCCATACTCCTCAAAGTTCGAAATATGAAACATTGGGGGCTTCTGTTGATACCAAAATTAATATGCTGATGTGGACGAATAATACGAAGACACGTGTCAATCTACGTGGCACAATAGCAGCGAGGAAGTTCATTTCCCGACCAACCATGATTCTTTCCGAGCAACGAGGATACACCGAGGAACTCTAGCGCTCCGAGGTACTCTAGTGCTCCGAGGAACTCCTGATCAACGAGCAACTATGGCGGTCCGAGCTGCACCTCGGTCGTATCATTAATTGCCAGATAATCAACAGTTCAAATATTCATTGAATGCTTATATTCTTGACGCGCACGCTGCATTAAATGTATTACCCTTTCACATGTATATCATTTAATGTATCGAACCTTTCATGTACAGCCTTAAGGCTATAAATACCTTGTATCAACCCCATTCCAAGGGACCGAAATTTCTTGAGAGAACTTGTAATCAAGAATACTGCAAACACTCAGCAATAACATAACAGTGGACGTAGGCTTTATTCCTAGCCGAACCACTTTAAAAATCTTTGTCTTATTTATTTATCTGTGATTGAATAATTAGAGCAATCTAGTTTTTTACATCAACACCGTAGTATGATAGGAAGTCTTCTATACCTTACTGCCTCCCGTCCTGATATTATGTATGTTGTTTGTGTGTGTGCCCGTTATCAAAATAATCCTAAAGAGAGTCATTTACTTTGCGTTAAAAGAATTATAAAATATGTGAAAGGAACTCTCAACTTAGGACTTTGGTACACAAATGACACATCTAGCACGATAATTGGCTACACGGATGCTGATTGGGCTGGGTGTTCCAATGATAGTAAAAGTACGTCAGGAGCATGTTATTACATAGGTAATAATTTGGTAGGGTGGAATAGTAAGAAACAAAATTGTACTTCCTTATCCACAACCGAATATAAATATATAGCCGCAGGTGGCTGTTGTGCTCACTTACTTTGGCTAAAGCAAATCTTAAGTGATTATGGTATTATTGAAGAACAATTACATCTCTATTACGACAATCAAAAAGCGATTAATATTTCCAAAAATCCTGTTCAACACTCTCGTACTAAATATATTAAAATACGACATCATTTTCTACGCGAGTTAGTCGAGTCAAAGGAATTGGAAATTAATTACCTGCGAACTGATTGCAATTACCTGATTTATTCACCAAACCCTTGGACAATATATGGTTTGAATCCTTACGTAAATCAATTGGGATGGTTATAACATAATTGTAATATATCGTTGATTTTTATGCTTTGATATTTCTTTCTCTTATCTGTGTGTAGACCCTTTGTCCATTTGAGACAAATTGGGGGAAAAGCTGAGTCCACTTGGACACTATTTTGATTACTTCAACTAAAGTGCTTGATCTTAGTTATCTCATTTTCAGGATTCCGTACCTCGTGTTATTAGAATGTTGTTAGGGTATTGGTTTGTATTTAGTTGAGTAATGTAATTTTCTTTTCTAGGAAATGGGGTAAATAGAATTTTGTATGGGAATACGATTTTCTTATATTTTTGTATCCCTACGAGTCCTTGATGACTCAAAGGAGATTTTATCTATATTTCCAAAGGGGGAGATTGAAGCACCCTATATCTTTGACTCACTTGAGTCTACATTATATAGGAGCTTGTCTAGTTTGGAAATTGTGACAAATTTGAGTCATATCCTAGTCTACCAAAGAGACTCAAACACTACATATCAATTCATCTAATTGTCTCAAAGGTAGAATACCAACACTGCACCTAGGATTGCATTCATTCATTGCATTCACTATAATTTAGGGGGGGGGTGTATTAATTCCCATAAAAATGATTTTTTAATAATTTTTGGGATTTTCTGAATAAGTTTTAGAAATTTTTAAAAGATTTTTAAACATTTAAAAGTTGGTTTTAAAAATGTTGTGGGTTGATATATAATTTTCTATTCTTCCTAAAACCTTGCTTGGGTAGGATTTGAAAGCGGCAGAGAATCACTACAAGAAAAATGAATATTAGGGACGGGAGTATTAGGGACGGCCGTGTCCTTTTGTCCCTAATACTATACCAAAAGGGACGGTTTTAATTACCGTCCTTTTTGATAGTAACAAAAGGGACGGTTTTTAAAAAACCGTCCCTTTTGATATTTCTCAAAAAGGACGGTAATTAAAATCGTCCCTTAAAGCATATACGGATTTTTAGCGCTGATTTTTCCCGGGTTATTTTAAGGGACGGAATTTAAAACCGTCCCTTTTGCTATATCAAAAGGGACGGTTTGTAAAATCCGTCCCTTTTGATATAGCAAAAGGGACGGTTTTAAATTCCGTCCCAGTTAATAAAAAATAATTTTTTATTTTTTCCAAATGAGTATTTGGGACGGATTATTTTAACCGTCCCTTTTAAGATACCAAAAAAGACAGTTTTAAACTCCGTCCCTTTTGATAAAAATTATTTTTTATTTTTCCCCCACTTTTTTAGGCAAAAGGGACGGTTACATCCGACCCTTTTAATGATTTCCCTAATTTTTTCCCCAGTTACTCCAAAAATTGGCACTTACGTTTTGGACTCCCGCTCACTCTCTCTCTCTCTGCTCTCGCGCTCTCTCGCGCTCTCTCCGCTGCTTCTCTCCCCTGCCCTAGCGCCGCTCCACTCCCGTGCCCTAGCCCCGCTCCACCCCCCCGCCTCTCCCGTGCCCTAGCCCCGCTCCACCTCTCCGCCTCCTCCGCCTCTCCCCTGCCCTACCCCAGCGCCGCCTCCTCCTCTCCCCCTTTGCCTCCACCTCTCCCCTACGGTTTTTTTTTTTACTGGCCGTGCGGTCTTTTGTGTTGATTAAACAGGTTCGTTTTCATGTATAAACAAAGGAGACTCTGCCGAATTTTTTAAAAAATTGTAATGAATTGTTGATTTGGGAGATTTTTCAATTTTTTTATGGTCGTGCGGGCCTTTGTGTTCATTTAACAGGTTGGTTTTCATGTATAAACAAAGGAGACTCTGCCGAATTTTTTTAAAAATTGTAATGAATTGTTGATTTGGGAGATTTTTCAATTTTTTTATGGCCGTGCGGGCCTTTGTGTTCATTAAACAGGTTGGTTTTCATGTATAAACAAAGGAGACTCTGCAGATTTTTTTTAAAAATTGTAATGAATTGTTGATTTGGGTGATTTTTCAATTTTTTATGGCCGTGCGGGACTTTGTGTTCATTAAACAAGTTGGTTTTCATGTATAAACAAAGGAGATTTTGTTGAATTTTTTTAAAAATTGTAAAGAATCGTTGATATGCGAGATTCTTATAGCTGTGCGTTTTTTTTTATTGATTAAAAAGGTTGGCTTCCATGTATAAACAATGGAGATTTTGTCAATTTTTTTAAAATTTGTAAAAATTTGGTGGTACGATTAACTAATATATTTGGATATTTTATTTTACTATAATATTATTTTGATAAAATGATTACTTATTGATTGCAGGTTGTGCACAAGAAGTTGAAGAGACGGGATTTTGAGTGTCTACTATATGCGACACTAAGAGAAGTTTTTGAAGCGTGACAACCATATTTATCATCTTAATTTAGGAAGATATTTTATTGACTGTTGTATACCTTATTAATTAGTATGATTTTGTACTCATTTAAATATTTTGACTTGAATGTTGTTTAATGGAAGAAATTGTTATTAGATACGTGCTTCAATGAATGTGGTCGATATATTGTGTTTTTGATCGGTTGATTTGATTTATAATGCATATTAGACGTCAATTATTATTGCAACATAAAACATATAATAATATAACTATTTATGATAATTTTTATTTATTAATTGGGACGGTTCTAAACCGTCCCTAATACTTATTTGTATTAATTGAGAATACCTTTTGGGACGGTTTTTACCGTCCCTAATACTCATTTTTGCATCAACTGAAATTACCTTTAGGGACGGTTTTTACCGTCCCTAATTGGGTTGCCAGAATCTCAGTAGTATTAGGGACGGTTTATCCGTCCCTAATACTATTGGCGGGAGCGGGGATTTTTTCGCGGGAACACTATTTGGGACGGTAAAAACCGTCCCTAATGTCAAATGCAGAGTGTTTATGAATTAAAATTTAGGACGGTAAAATCCGTCCCTAAAATATTTAGGACGCCTAGTATAAGGGACGAATTTTTGCCGTTGCAAAAACCGTCCCTAATACTCTTTAGGGACGGTTTTTGTACTTTTAGGGACGGTTTTTTACCGTCCCAAATACTCATTTTTCTTGTAGTGAATTCTATGATGGAAAATGAGATTTTTAAAGTTGGGATCATCCTTGCCTTACACGTGTTGGTCAGGTTGCGATTGGATTTGTGTTTGTTACCTCTCATAATATTAAGACGTAATCATGTCCCTTGGATCATTAGTCATCTATGGTCTGCGTGTCTTAGTAATAATCCTTGTGATAGTTGAGAGAACCAATCAGAATGCATTTAAAGGCGGTGCATCCTAAGCCATTAGATTTGCATCATTTGTGTTAGATTTAATCTCATCCATTGATATCGTCCAACCCTTCCAGATCCTTCTATGAGTAGTATAAATAGAGAACAAATGGGGAACGTTTTTAATATTTAGCTCATTTGAGAATTTAGAGGAAAAAATAGAAGAGAGAGAGAGAGAAAGAAAACCCTAATCAAACTCCGACCAATTTTTTTCTCAGAAAAACCTTTGTGAGTTTGAGTGAGTTAGTATTTGTGAATATTCATCCTCTCTAGTCTTTAATCTATCGTCCAACCAAGTAACGAAGTTTAGATCTCATTTTCTCCTGTAGAAAGTTGAGATCTGAAATTGTGTGATACATCTCACGTATAACTTTCTTAGTTTGATTTCTTTGTTCAAGAAATCTTCATTTGTTGGTTGATTTTACTCTTACATGTTGTTTTTAAAACCAGAACCAACAAATCCATTTCTGTTTACAGTTTATGAGAAAAATCAGACTTAGATCTAGTTAATATCTTAATTGGGGATTTATACTTTTGTAAATATTTCACAATTTGTGTGCATATAAAATAAAAATAAATTGTTTAGGATCTTGGCTCTTTTTAATAGCAAGATTCCCTCTTGATCTGTGAATAAAAATAAAGATCAGTAGTCTGTAACTATCAAATAAACTGTGATTTAGAAATCCTTACTGTGGGTTGGATGCATGTGATTAGGCACTTCGCTACTTACACTCGTTACACTACAACACTAAAGAAGTGTTGGTAGAGAGATTCTCGACTTTAGAGTCAACGTAAAGCTAAAAAGAGAAGTAGTTATAAAGCTGAGAGAACCACCTCAACATCTCCGATGTAGTTGGTAAATATTTTAGACTTAGATTAGGTATGTTTGTGTGTTTGGGTTGTTATATAGTTCGTAATCTGTTAACACTATTTTAGTGGATTTTGTTTTTGAGGTATAGAGACCTCCGTGGATGTTTTCCCAATTGGGTGGGGTTTTACCACGTTAAAATCTTGTGTTCTTGCATACTTACTCTTCCTCTCATCACCTTCTTGAGACTGTGCTGATTTAGAACCTATAAAAATTTTGTTTTTAAAAACTGGTACACCTATACCTTAAATAACTCTTTCATATAATCTTTTGTACATATCTTGTGTTACTTGTTTGTTTTGATTAAAGAGTTTCTTCAAAAAACCGTTCGGATCCATTTAAACTATTTAATCTTAAATTAAATGACTTAAGTGGTACATTTTTCAAAGCTAACGTCTCCAAGCGTGGATATCTAATTTTTTCTCCTCGGAAGGCTTTTCTGGTGTAGTAAACAGTCTTTTGAACTCCATTATCTTCTCGTATCAAGGCAGAACTTACAGCTGACTCAGAGACGGCTAAGTATAAATACAATTTCTCTCCCAACACTGGCCGAGAAAGTAATGGGGGTGATCCCAAATACTTTTTCAACTCCAAAAAAGCTTTCTCACATTCATCATTCCATTCAAAACTTTTCCTCAACACTTTAAAGAATGGTAACACCCTTGTCTGTAGCTCAAGACACAAATTTGTTCAATGTTGCTACTTGCCTAGTGAGCCTTTGCACATCCTTTTTGCAAGTCGGAGATTGTATTTCAATCAACGCCTTGATTTTGTGAGGGTTAGCCTAAATTCCCCTTTGATTTACTATATACCCGAGGAACATGTCTTCTTAGACACTGAATACGCACTTAGTCGGATTCAACTCCATCTGGTGCTTCTCCAGTTAATCAAAGGTTTGGCTTAGGTCAGCAATGCGATTAAATGATTTTTTGAACTTTGTCAGCATGTGATCTACGTATACCTCCATATTTTTTCCTATTTATTCCTCAAAGGCTTTGTTCACCAACCTCTGGTATGTAGCACCTACATTTTTCAAACCAAATGGCATAACATTATAGCAATATGCTCCTCGGGGAGTAATAAAAGAAGTGCTTTCCATATCTTCGAGCTTCATTTTAATCTGGTTATAACCAGAATATGCATTTATAAAACTCAATAGTTCATGCCCTAACGTAGCATTGACAAGTTGTTCAATCCTGGGCAAATGAAAGTGGTCCTTTGGGCAGGCTTTATTCAAATCTGTAAAGTCCACACACATTCTCCATTTGTTGTTTTTCTTTTTGACCATAACCACGTTGGCCAATCAATCTAGATATTTCACATCTTCAATGAATGAGGCTTTTTGAAGTTCCTCGACCTCCTCTTGGATAGCCTGGTTCTTCTCAGGGCTAAATACTCTATGCCTTTTCTTCACTGGCTTAGCATCCTTGTTGACGTTGAGCTCATGACAGGGGAAATTAGGATCAATCCGAGGCATGTCCTCATGACTCTAAATGAACACGTGCTTTCTTTATCTCAGGAACGTCACTAGCTCTTGTTTTAGAATAGGGTCCAGTGTTGATCCCACCTGTGCATCTAAGATGATATTCTTCTTTTCTTATACAATTTGGCCTTTTACCAACTTTTTCTCCTCTCTTGGATCTAAAGTTTCCACCTCAGAGTCGCTATTGGTCTCAGTAATATCCACTTGGTAAGTTGTGTTCTTCTTCTTTATTTCTTCCAAATTTTCTTACTCGACAGATGAGTAATATCATTCCCGATCTACTTTCTGATCACCCATGACCACACTTACACCAAAATTGGTTGGGAATTTTAAGCATTGATGGACTGTAGACGTCACAACTTCAAATTTCTTCAATCCTACCCTTCCCATGATCACATTGTAGGCAGGATGAATATTTTTATCCATTACAAAGAAATGTATCTTCTCTGTTCGACTTGCTAGCCAGCTGCCGATCAACACTTCCAGCTTGATTGTGCCCAAAGGAAATACTTTTTCACTAGAAAAGCCTATTAGGGGCTTATGGTAAGGGTCCAGTTGGCTAAGCTTCAAGTTCAGACTGTCAGAGCATGAATAAAACATGATGTCCACCGAGATACCATTATCAACCAATACCCTGGAAACAATTATATCTTTCATTCTAACCTTGACTACTAAGGGATCATCATGGCGATAAAGTACCCTTGAAAGTTCATTTTTGGAAAATCCAATCACTAATTTTTCTTTGTTAACCTTCCTCGGCATGTCTTCATCGGCTAGACTGATCCTTTGAATATAGGAGCAAGCTAAAGCCTCATTGAGGTAAGATTTCCTTTCAGCAGTATGATCTCATCCTCCTGCATCTCCACTTGTAATCATCTGACAATCAAAAGATCCAAAACTAAGCATGAATACCCCACGTTTCAGTTGCCTGGGTCTTTTGGGCAGCTCGGGGCACGAGTTCTTTTTTTCTCATCCCTAGGTTTGCATGGATATTTTGATCTTCGTTGGGCTCTATTATTATCCTATTGATCAATAAATCTGTCCAACTTTCCTCTTCAGATGAGGGTTTCAATCTCATTTTATAGAACAATACAGCGATCCATCATATGCCCATGGTCGATGTGAAATTCACAATATTTGGACCTATCTTTCTCTCCAGCATGTTCCCTTAACTTCTCAGGCCAACATGCCTTTTTGCTATGATTTATTTCTTCCAAAACATGGTGAATACCCATTGTTAATGGAGTTTAATTGTCGTATTTTTTTACCCTATCAATATTCACTTTTTGCTTCGATTCTTTATTCTCCTTATGATCTTTTTGCTCCTTTTTCTTGATTTTATCTTCAGACTTTATACCTGAGTTTTGTTTGGATGCCATGGCTTCCTCGACATTCATTATCTTGACTGTTTTAACCATTAATTTTGTCATTGTCTATAAAGGGTCTTTGGCAAGTGAGTTAGTAAAGCTTTTCGAGAAGTAATCCACTCGTGAGGGATGTGATAGTTATTTTCTCCTCGTAATCAATGACTTCTAACTTCTCATTGTTGAAATGAGTAATATAATCTCTAGTACTCTCTCCTACCCTTTGCCTTACACTTATCAAATGAGCTACTCTTTTCACCGATTTCGCTGCAAAGCAGAACTTACCAATAAATAGCTCGACGAGCTGGTTGAAAGTAGAAATTTATCCCCGGGGAAGGCTATTGTACCAAATCCGAGCAAGCCCTATAACTGTACCTAAAAATTCCATGCATCTCATTTCATCAGGAATAACATAAATATCAGTTGTTGCTTAGTACTGCTCTATATTGAGAACATGATTTGTTTTCCCATCATACTTGGGAGTAACATAGGGGCTTTAAACTTTAAAGGAGTGGGAAAGTCCATAATAGCTTGCATAAAAGGATATCCTTTCACAAAACTGTTTATATGTTACTCCCAATCATTGAATAGAGACCTTCCATGAATTATTAGTGACATCGTATTTATATGTTGCTGCTCGGCTGTTACGACCAACTGTTTATGCTGAACTTTCCTCTTATAAGGTCTGTTCGGCATGGATAGATCGTCAAGAATCTAATCTGGATTGGGCTGAACCCTCACGTTAATCGACTGGTCATCGATTATTCCTTGACAATGCCCTGGAAAAAATTTTATTCCCCGTGGGTCCCAAATGATCAAAGGGAGATGCTCGGCTTAATCTTTCTAAAGCACTCAATATTTCAGGAGTAAAAGATTGTTCATTATAGGGTTTGCAGTTCTAAATGAAGAACTTTCTCCTGGACGGTAGGAAGTATCTCTGGTAGTCCGGGATTGGATATGCCTGTTGTTTCTTCGAGGTGGTGGTGGCATATTTCCACGAGCAGACAAGGCGGAAAATATCACTTGTAATGTTTGGGCTAACTGCCTAATAGTATCTTGCATAGCCTCCTGTCCTCTACCAAGGCTAGTGAGGATTCTAGTCAAATTGTTATTTGTTAGTGGAGGAGATAGAACATGAGGAATTCCATCATTCCTGGAGCTTGATTCAGGAATATTAGTCATGTTGGGTAAATGAATGAGTGAAAATGTTTAGAAATACGTTCCTATAGACGACGCCAATCTGTTGATGTAAAAAACTAGACTAAGTCTAATTAATTAATCACAGATAATATTTGTAATCTCTTGATATAAAAAACTAGACTAGGTGTAATTAATTAATCACAGATAATATTTGTAAGTAAAAGAAAGAGACAAAGAGATTTTTAAAGTGGTTCGGCCTATGGGGAAAAGCCTACGTCCATTGTGCTTCTTATGGCCTTGTATTTCTCTTTCAATCACTTGCCCTTGATGAAGGGATTACAACGTATTTATATCCCAGTAGGGGGACAAAGAGATGGAATGTTAAAGGATGGAATGCCTTTACAAATTAGACATTTACATCAGTACAAAAGGTCCACAATGTTTCTGGTTGTTGAAGTTTTGCTGATAGTTTTGGTAGTCCCTCCTACTGTTGGTCGGGCTTCATGGTGTTAGTCGGCATTCCAGTATGATGTTCGGCATTCTAGGCCTTGGTCCATGGTTATACCTTGCTGACTAGGATTATTACCACAGTGGAAGACATATGTATATTTCTGATTGGTCCACGTAAGTGGGTAATTTTTGGCATCAACAATCATAAAACTACATCTTTATTTACGATCACAAATCATTTAAAAAAACTACAACAAAGCATATTGGTATTAATAGAAAGATACTAAGTAAATATACCTTCGTTCTTTTACTTTAAATAAATTTTTTATATTCATACGTATTTTTGACACCCCGCCTAATAAAATACCGGGTGATCAGTCCTATATAAAATTAAATAGGAATCTCATTTGGTTCATTCTTAGCATCACTATCGATAACTTTTTAAAACTTATTAATTACGTAATATTAAAAAGGAAACGATACCAAAGTTTATATTTTTATCAAACAACAACAACAACAACATGCGGATGAATATAATTTAAGCCATCACACAATCACTGAGCCAAATAATACTGAAAATTAATAAATACAATCTTTGCCGAATAAACCACCGGCTACAAAACCTAAGTTAGAAAATATAAACCACCAGAATAATATACTGAGTACAACATCTGACTGAAATAAATGAAATAACTAGGGTGACATGCCCAAATGAAATATTGATTGCATCCTACTCTAGAAATAAAATAACTAAAGTGGCTAATTCTAAATTCCGCAACATCCACATATGTTGCATCTGCGTAACCCTGGAATAGAAACAAGTATGGCGTCCCTGTGGCTGGACACCTAAAAAGTTTTCAAAATATTTTATAGTAAGGGTATAACCCAAAACATTTTGAAAATATTTAGCAAGTGATTAAAATGAAGCAATTAAAATGCATGAATGCTCTTCATATTTAAGCTAGTGTCACACTCCCTTGAGGACCTACTCACCCCTCAATTATTGTGCACACCTAACGCTTTTCTTTATAACCCACCTAGTCATCTATCCCGAAATTAGTCCTTGTTATAACTCCTTCCTGTCACAATACTCTAGCCCGAGTATGTTTAATATATGATTCATAAGCTATTTATCACATTAACTAAACTAATCATTTTCCATTTATAGCCATATAACATTCTCACTAGTTATATATAACAATACAGTTCACTTCATGTATTTTACCCGTATATAATTATTTGCACCATATATACGTATTATCATATTACATCATTCACACACATGTCGTAGATTTATAACCTTCCTCCCGATTAAACACTCACCGAATTTTCTCTAAAATGATATCACCCCAGGTATACTCATCAACCCTGTCACCCTGACACGGTTAGCTTCCCGACTCAGTGAAAAAAAATAAACGTAGCGGAGGTGGTCATAGTTTCCTCCGAAAATGAGATCGAATTATACCCAAAATGTCTCATCCCTAACTACGGACGCTATGAACTGGGGGCTATAGTCACCCCATACCTCAAGCCAGGGAATTCACCCACATCACGCAACCTCCTATGATAACACTAGAGGGGTATGCTTTTACCAAATATCTAGTCACCGATATTTATGAACACACACACACAATATATATATTAATTAAATTTAATCTCGGCTATATCGTGCACAATACCCGTAGCACTAGCCTAAAATATACCCGAGTCTGTATTCCGACTTCAAATTTAATTAATTACACATTAATTAATCTATATCTTTGGTGTCCCTCAACCAATAATCCCAGACTCTCTACTTGGTCCCTATTTAAACCTTTATGAATTTATTTAACTTAATTCATTATTTAGGTTCCTCCTTATTTTTTCACCTTTCTAGGCTCAAATACATCCACCTGTGATCCCTAGGTAAAATAATCTTGGACATCCATACCCAGATTTGATTTATGACTAAAGATTTTGATCTCGGACACCCTTCTGGGGGAAAATCATAATTAATTAAAAAAATTATGAAAATACGAGGTCGACGCCCACGCGATTGTAATGGAAAGATCTACAAATTTCATTTTAACAAGCCGATAAATCGAACCAGTTCGGCCTCAAAATCGAATCGGTTCGCCGTACTGCGAACCATCTTCTTCTCTAACACGTTTTTCTCCATTTTTAACCCTCAAACCTCCATGGATTCAACCTAAACATCAACCCCATTGATACCCCGCGTTTATTACATCTATAAACAGGTTCTAACACAAATATATATCATCAATCATCATTGATTCTCATTAAAACTTCCAGGGTTTATGAATTGAGTTTTTCTCAAAATTTCTTAAATCACAAATTCAATTCGATTCAATAATCCAAATTCAACAACAATTCCATCTAGGTTTCGATTCTAAATTGTATTCTAACATCATATGATAGTATTCTCACATTAATTAACATCAATTTCACCTTCAATGCTTAAATCCCGCAAAACTCAAATTTCACATGTGCCACCCTCCCAAAACGAATTCTCAATCACACCCACTATGATATGAATTGAACTGCAGTTTAGATTGAAAGAAAGTTTTACCACTTGCCATAAAGGGTTTGTAGGGTCTAAATACTTTGGTGTAGATGAGTATATGATGAATAACACCCACACTTGTTCTTGCTTTTGGCTCCCAAGAGTTCTCTAAATTCTCCCTCTTTTCTCCTCTACTTACTTAGGTTTTCTTAAATGGGTTATGGCTTCCACACCCTCTCACTTTTAGATTTTATTATGCCAATACCATTTTTAGGCTTGTAGGCTTTATTACAATGACCCAAACACTCCCGTGTGGGCCTGGTTATGACTAAAAATGTTTCGAGACCCATTTACCACCCCCCCGAGTACTCTTTTCTGACTATCTCGACCTATTCAAAATCAACCCTCAGAATTGTCATCCGAATACTTTTACTAAAAGTTCTTATCTCAACTCTAAAATAGTCTATACCCGACTCCCGATTGGGATAAATAAATGTCACGTCACTATCACTCATTATGACGTAAATAAATTATTACTATTCACTTAGTAATATAAATTTCACAAATATTAACCATTTACTCTCCAGATTAATATTTAAATAAATACTAATACCAATTAATTAAATTAAATTATGACACATAAGTAATTCAAAATTGGCTGAATTAATTAAATATTAAATGCAAAAAAATACAGGGTGTTGCATACTTTTTCCCTTGCAAAGGAATTGCGTCCCCGAAATTAGGTCACACCTGAGGCGCATAATTCTGAATACTGCTCTCGCATGTCCGCCTCCCCCTCCCAAGGATACCCGTTGACACTGTAATTTCCCCATTAAACTCTAACTAGTGGTACCACCTTCGCCCGAAGTTTGGCTCACTACGATCCAAAATAGCTACGGGTCTCTTCTCTTGTGAGATGTATGTTGTATTTTAATCTCCTCGAGTGGGACACGCCAATAAAAACCCTCTCGCTTCTACTGTATTTTCTCAGTAATGTTATGTGGAACACGTCGTGTATCCGCTGTAGATGCTATGGTAAACCCAGTCTATAAGTTATTGGTTCCACTCTCTAAATGAGAAGGATGGTCCCCACAAATCTCGGTGCTAGCTTCCCTATCATGCCAACCTCATGACCCCTTTCATGGGAGACACTCTAACCAATAACTGGTCATCAATTTCCAACTCAATAGTCTCCGATAATATAGTGCCTCAAAAGACGAGCCTATGCTCCGTCGGTTCTACGAAAACTCCCCACCCTTATATGGGTGCCAATTTCTTATTGTCAAACCCGTGACTCTCCTCCGGTTAAATATCTGCAGCAATCTCTGACTACTCATGTCACACTTTAAACCCTTAACTCACAGTGACGTAACTCTCCTTACGTTCCTGAGCTATCTAGAAAAGATGCGGTTTTCTCCATTCCTGACGATATAGCATAAATCACTTTGGGTCCCAAAAGCTTGTTACTCCCCCACCCTCCCCAACCAAAGGGTGAATGGCAAAATTTCCCTGATAATGTTTCAAAATGTGTCATGCAGATAATAAACTATTACGAAGTATCACACGTAACTCTACTAGTGATAATTAATATTCCCATTTACCCAACAATTTGGAATTACGCATTTCTCAATTCCTCCACCAACCTAGTCGCTTCGTCTACTATTGACTTAAGGGTGACACGTCTAGAACGATATGAAACTCCGTCCCTATCGCCTTTTGACACTTCTAATCAGAGGTGGGACTGAAAGATCTTATCCCAATTCTCAACAATTTTTTGTTTCACTTCTTTCTCCAAGCGAAAAGTCGGATATACTGTGCGATATTATATCCCACTCCAAAATAACAAATATTCCTCTTTGTTCAATCCATTACACAACATTGATGGAAACCTTGACCTCTCCGCTATTTTGGATGTCCCAAATATGAATATCACAACTCATGCTCATGAATCCCGTCATTGGGGACATCAACTTACAGAAGCCTAGTTGATAACCTCGGATCAACCCTTTTTCCATCCCTAAATGGTGTAACTTAGGGAGAACTTCACTATGTATTATTCACCACCGATCCCCACGCTTAACGTTTCACAATAAGAGGGACATCTTATTCCCCATTTTTTTGGAATATACCTAAAATCATTGCCCTTGCGTTTTCTCCCAAAACTACTGGGCATCTGACTAAGTGAGACTCTACTCCACCTAGGGCGCCCATACACCCTATAACCCGTGTATATTTGCACAAACCTCAGAACATCACATACGTAACATACTTATCTCAAGTTTGACCCCCGCACTCCCTTCGTGGCTATATCATCTGGGTATTTTCAATCACCCCACCAATTACTATTTAATTCTTCCCGATATTACCCCACCCATCAACTTGTGGTGCAAACGTTCTTCCCAGTGCTTCTTTCGCAGCACTTCTCGGCTCCACTGGCCCTATTTTGTAATAGCTCTCAGCTCAACGCATTTTATCCACACAATCAATAATTAACATTTAATCCGATGTCCTAGCATCCAATGATGTTTCTCCACTCCCGACGTTTAATAAGGCTTATGCGTATAACATCTCACAGCAAAGCCCAAAAGATCTTTTCCCAATTCACTATTCCTCAGCATTGTCGATCCTTGCTTTTCGTAGAACCCAAATTATATTCCCGGGACACTTGAACCATGTCCCTATAATCACAAGTCTAATCATTGACCCCCCGCATCTCTAAAGCAGTCATATACTACTGCGCTCGCATTATCACTAAGTCCTCGACGCTATATTAATAACAAGCTAAATCTCTTCGCTCCATGGTAACTCGATATACCCTGAATCTCATCAGTAAGAGTCCCTATGCATCGGTATCCAATATAACTAGACAAATGTACTCTCAGAAGTTTACTTCACAAAATACCGTCGCGATCTCAACCCTATTTCAAGTGAGACATAGCAAAAAGAATATACACCCTTCCCAAAACAACAAACACGATAGTCTTGCGATAACCGCCCATCATCGCTAATCTATCCATACCCAGGATAAAATCATAAGCACATAATCACTTTTCATAATGAGATTACCTAAAAATATACCCTCTCAGTGTCCACACCTCTCCCCTACAGGTGGAACTAAAGAAATCCCCGCTACACAACGGAGTTATTTACAACTATAGTACTATTAATGATACCTCTACCAAACCCATTTCACATGCGAATTTAGTACTAACAAACTACTCTCGTGTCACACAAAATAGATCCCAATCACTATGGGATAAAATTCATAGTTTCAATTGCCCATAACATTAGCGTCTCAAACAGTTCCTAGACATGACATTCTCGTCCTACTGAACCAAAACTTCTCTAACTATTGTCCCCGCTAGGCATCCCGCTCCTGTCCACTGACTCGCTGCGAATAAGATCCACATATATGTTTCTACTCTTTACACATAAGACACGTTGTGCCCTTCCCATTTTTTTTAATCCCCACCGTCCATGTCGGGGTTGTCCTTCTCGTGGACCAGATAGTCTTGACCCTGATTGCTACCCCCATTCTCCCTTTCGCTCTGCTGGTCCCATGGGACTTGTTGCTGACCTTGACGACCCTGACTAAACTCACCATCACTTGGTAGAAATTATATTGAACTTCATTATAAATTTGGGTCCTCTACTGTGTATCCCTCCCTTGATGCCTCACTAGCACTGAAAAAATACAGCCTTGCCCTTCGGTTATAAAGGCATCAAAGTCCACGTAGTTGGCATACGACATGAGGGTGGGGTTTATCCCATAGATTCAAACGAAAATTTATTATATGTGTGTGCATAGAAAATGTATTTTTAGTTTTGAAAAATGTGGTAAATAATCCCATTAGAGTTTATCAGTGCAACCCTCTTTTTCTTGATTTTTTTTTATAGAAAATAGAGTATGTGCAATATAACTAATAAAGGATGAGTTATTAATGTGTGTGAACTTAAAGTAAAGTTTAGATTAAGAATTTATATAACTAATGAGAAAATAAAGAATTTAAAGAGAGAGACGAATTTTTGCACCTTATTTGGAGAATTGAGGCTTGATCTTGATCCTCGATGAGCTCCCTTTAATGTTGGGACTAATGTTGGATGAGAGAAAATGAGATTTTGCTAAATTGGGTATGAAAATAATGGGAATGAAAGATGGAAAGGAATTTCAGACAAGGAAACTTCTCTTATTGCAAGAGAATGTTACTGAGATCACTGATACTGATGGATATGAGGTGTGCCTTGAGAGTGAGCTCATGACCTCTATTTATAGGGTGGGTGGGCTGCCTATCGGCAGGTAACCCTAAACACACTGCAGATAGGAAAGGAAATGGACCTACCAATCGGCAGTCTCGTGCAGATTTTTTTATAAAAAATGATCGTAGAACACAATCCGTAAATCCAAATTGTGCACGGGGTATACGGTTAGAAAGTTAATTCAGAGACCTTAAAGGGTCCTTTGGGCTACTCCCGAGTTCAAAATTTGACTTTTGATTAAACGGGACTCGATAGCTCTCATCGGTCCTTTGGACGGGAGATCGTCGGACGGTAATGGATCGTTCAACCAAACTTAAGTCAAAATTTCATACGGGGTGGACGTTGGAAAGGTTATGCGAGGTACTTCGACATTCCGAAGAGCTTTGCTTGGTTTGGAGAGTTGACTTTGGTCAACCAAGGCCCAGAAGCTCCCGACGTCCTTTAGGAGTAAAATGGGTCATTCGTTCGGCTATACTGTAAGGCTAATTCCTGCACAGGGTGGACCGTTGATAAGGGTATTCAGTGCCCTTCAAATATTCATTCAATCTCTTTCAAGGTGAAGAGTTGACCTTGGTTAAACGGAGCCTGGTAGCTCCCGGTGGCCTTCAGATCAGTTTTTAAGGGAAAATGGATCGTTTGTCCGAATGGTTATGCCATTTTGTGTAAGGGGAAGATAGTTGGAAAGGGGTTTTAGTGCCCTTCAAAGATCAAAAGAGCTTTCACTCTGATAATGAAGTTGATTAGGGTCGAATTGGGGCCCGAGAGTGCCTGGTGGTCTCTAGATTGATTTTCGATAGTAAAATAATTCGTTTATTTGAACCGTTATGTTGATTCGCGTGTAGGGTGGATCATTGGTAAGGGGATTCAGTGCCCTTCGAGGATTCATTGAGATTTTTTTCTAATGAAAGAGTTGATCGGAATCAAATGGGGTTTGGGAGCACCCGATGTCCTCTAGATCAGTACTCAGAGTACGACCTAGGTTTTATAGTGAAATGAGGAGGTGTTACGAACCTAAGGAGAGAATTGGGGGGTCTTAAAATGTAGTGTCTACACCTTCTTAGCCACTTCTAGCTTAAGGGGTCATCTACCCATCCTTCATCATAACCAGCAACCTAAACTGCACGAGGACCCATTCTAAAGAGATGCTTTAATTTCATTATCTCACGACCCATGCCTTGCTTGATCACATTGTTTCTCTTGAAGTCTTATTCATCTTTATCAAGATTCTACCTTAGAGAATTATTTTCATTATGTAATAGCTATACAATATCTCCGACCTCACTGACTTTTATTTGTAAGTTAATGTCCATACGAGTTTGTTGGTAAAAAGCACTAGTCATCTTTTAGAGAGCTTGTCAAACAAAAATAAATATGTCGTGAGCTCGATTTCTGATATTATGACCAAGTACTGGGGCGAGGCCATCAGTCTTCAAAAGCAATGACACTTCTACCAACATATTTTCAAGCTACAAGGAATAAAAGAAAATTGTTCAGGATTGAAAAATATGATCACAGAGCATTCATAAAGTAAACAACAACCTTTACAAATGTTCATAAACATAAAAATACAAGTAATTATTGGACTTAAACTAATCCTATCTAACTTTAGCCCTCCTTTTTCTTCACTTATTCTTGGATTTTAAGGGCTTTGCCTTAATCAACGTGCACTATATCTTGGTCTTACACACCTTTTGCTTGGGTGCTACCTGAGGCTTTGTCCTCTTCCTCTTGCCTTAGTAAATAATTTGGATCATGCTCCCCCAAAAGCTTGTTTTCATAGGGAACATCGATCTTGATTAGGTTTGTATCTCAACCTTTCATAAAGTTTGACTTTCTAATGAAAGCCAACTGCTTCTTGGCCTCAGCATAGGCCTCCTCATAGACCTTTATAAACCCCTAATCATAGGACTCATATTTGGTTATTTCCAAGATCTGAGGATAATCCTCGGCAACCTTCTTTAGCTTTCTAAGATCCGACTTTAACTTGGACATCTCCAAGTTGGTGAATTTCCTCTCATTATCATATGCCTTCTTGACAGCAATAAGTTACTCCTAGGATTTATTCAAAGCCATCTCCAGGTCATTATTTCTCTTGGTCTGGTTTGTCCTCTGTCGAGCAAGGCAACAAAGTCTATTATGAACTGTAAAAATAAGATAGTCTCAAGTCAACCCACCGATCAAAATAAGGGAGTAATTAGACTAAAAGTCATAAACTTACCAGATATAACGTTTACCCGGCATGATAAGTAAGTTGGTCGAGGGTCATCCTATCGGCCTGCTCTTGGTCGAGTGCCGAAATGTTCCCTCTCAACAGACCAGGGGCCAAATATGGATTCTTAACCACAGACATGGTTTGGTGACCGTTCCCCGTGTTGGGGGCATCCACCTTCTTAGTGATAACAGTGATAGAAATAGAATGATGAACTTTGTCCTTTTTTCCTTCTCCTTATTAGGAGAATCCAAAAGAGTAATGAGCTTGGAGGGACCTTCGACCTCTTTTCTTTTGGAAATTTTTGCCTTTGGGTATGTGGGGAAATTGGAGTTATCTACCAAGGTGAGATTTTTCTTCCTTGGAGGCATTTCTTCAATAACAGGGATGTCATTTATGTTCACGAGTTTAAAAGATGATGGGGTAGATGCACTTGAAGACCCCTCACTAGTTTAAGGGATTGGTATCTCAGGAATAAAATCCACAGGCCTGCTTGTAAAACTGAACGTGGAGTTGGTATACTCGAGCAAAAAAAATGTTAACCTAAGATGTTCGACACTTGGAGTCAAAGGCCTCCTTAGCTTCTGAACCTTTATGCTCTCTTCACGATTATAATAAGAAATAATAATATCCTTTTTTCTTTGACCCAACTGCATAAAATAAACAAATGAGCAAAATTAATAACAATCTCATATAATAACTGATCGAAAATAACAAAAATATATTCTTCGCCCCCTGTCAAGGCACATAAACCCTATGTATGGTTCACTACCCTCAGGGATGGGTGGGTGTTGCCAATTTCTAGGAATAAATACGTGATCCCAATATCCTTTATTGGAGTGAGGAAGATTAATAACCAAAATCCTATCCGCCCTCCTTGCCTTCAGGTAAAAGACATTGTTAACATTTTTTACCAAACATAACAAAATCTAATTTTTGGTATCCCTATTTGAGTACCATACAGTTCATTTATCCTGTGAACCCACTTATGATCCTCCATGTATTTGGAGAACACTGGGTAGGAACCAATTTTAAGAACTCACAAAACTCCATGGAGAGTTGATTCGAGGTAAGGTTATAACCCCTCAGCCACAAAGATAGTATCAATCTAGTGACCACCCTTAACATTATAAAAATCAATGGGAACGATGGTATACTCTAACCCTACCCAATCAGGAATTAAATACCTCTTCCTAAACTCCCCTACAACTCTATGATTCATTATATACACCATTTTTCTCAACTTATAAATGAAAAGCAAGGGAAATGTGAGGAACATTAAAGGATCATTGCAGAGAAAATAAAATATACAAGAAAGAAGAAGAAAAAGAAGTGAAGAAAGTTTTAGAAACCTACGGTTGCCTTGCATAGTTAAAATGATGGAACAAAATGGTGGTAGAAAACTTTTGATGGCTTGGTTCAAATTCCAAGCCGTCTCATAAAACGTGACCCAAGAGAATTGTTGACAGAAATGCTTCAACTTTTAGCCTCTCCGTGGGCTTTTTACAGTTAGAGAAGTAGACTAAAACCATGCTTTATGTAATAATTTTAGTTATGGATTTATTCTTATTTTAATGAAAATCATCTATAGACATAACGTTTTGCTGTATTTTATATATTGTTGATGTCTAGTATTATGCTCAGTAGGTGTTCTGGTGTGTAGAGTATGACTTACACAAGAGGATAAAATCACTAGTTCTTGTAGAATATAAGTTTTATCATTCGCAGTCTTAGATGTAACTGGACACACCATCAATAGGGTTGTACCATAATATTTTAGTAGGTCTATCTTGATTACGGGAAATCGTATAGTTTGACCTTATTGTGCTAGTACACTTTGTGTGCATTAAGCGGGACTAATTTGAGGTCATTGTTTCTATAATTATTTTATAAGATAATGTACACCTAATGATTATTAGGTTTACTTGAGTCTCTTAATCCGAATATGATTGATGGACGCATGCACTAGTTATTTATTACTTTGACTTATCGGGTGAGATTCATTATTGGATCAATAATCTTGATAAATTGGGCAATGGTGATTAATGTACGGTGAAAGTATTTGATGGATGGAATCCACGTCTCGATATAGAGACTGGTGATACCCCCTTGAGATGCTTATAAGTTTTGTATGTGTCAAACCCTGCATGTGGATTATGTTAATCCGACACTACAAATAAGTTAAGTTGGATTGTTCAAGGACTTAAAGAAGTTAATCAAATAAATTATCAGTAATTTATTTTGTTAACGGGTATCCGTAACCTTAACATGGGGAGAATTAAGTAATTAATAATGAGGAGCTCGAAATATAATTTTGAGTTAAGGAGTGGAGTTGCAATTATAATTATTTAGTAGTATTAATTATAGTTAAGGGGCTGAGATTAGGATTCAGGAATGATTAAGTTTTCTCAGGACCATTAGGAGCCATATCTTTATCTCTCCTTAGGGTGCCTAATGTAGCCTATATATATGCACCTAAGTCTCATTTTTTCTTAACCTAGCTGTCTATTTTGGATACTTAAAAGACCTTTGTTCGTACTTGTTAGAAAGAAAAGAAGCAGAGAAGAAAGAGGAGACCATAAGGTGGTCACAAAATAGGATCCCACTCTCTACTCGTGACTGTCCATATCAGGATTACAGTAGAAGACCGTGAGGTGAATCGAGCCATCATATATTCTATTCGTGCAAAGAAGAGATCAAATAAAATAGATCTCGAAAGGTAAATCCTAAGTCCGACTTATAGGATTTCATGTACGTGTAATTTTTTTTGTAGTTCAATCTATACACGTTTTCAATAGACCCTTGGACTTCCGCTCTAACATTTATCAGTATACCCTCAACTAATCTGGGAAATTATGAGAACGCCCTCCAAGACCCAACGGGAAGAATAGAGAAAAAAATCATTTCAAAATTATTTACAAGTGTTGACAAGCTTCACCATCTCAGTCCACGGCCAACCACCTTAGTCGATCAATTCCTTTCTCGACAATGATCAAACATGTCTATCCCATTCAAGCTACAAAGCTTTGGGGTCAATTATGGGGGAATTACCCAAAAAGTCCGATTAACTCGGACTAAGTGTCACTTGTCCGACATCAGGTGATTAAGGTTTACAGCTAAGATAAGAATGGAAGAGAGTTCCATTAGCTAGAATCTTGGAGAAGATTATCTATATAATATCACTATTGTACCAGAGACTCCGAGAGACCTACGCGACATAACCTCCTGACATTATCTATAAATGTAACCATTACCCGTACGAACAGGGGAATGTAATTGTTGTTATTATGAGTCGAGTAATAAGAATAATAAAACACCCAACGTACATAGACTATTGTTAAACAACGTAAATACCTGAGTTGTGTGATTGTGATTGTGGGACTTGTTCATTCTGTTTGGTTTTATTTATTTGGTATTATTCATTGTGATTTTTTTGCACCTACTGTACAAGTTATGTTTTAAAATGTGAGATCCTTAAATATCAACGATGGACCAATTCTAGCAGGGCATAGGTGAGTGTACTTGTTATAACGAGGGTTCTCACTCAGGGGACTCTTTAAGGGAACTGGTTTGAAGGATAGAGAGCAAGGCATCGTTAGGGTATTTGACTTAACGATTCTAAATACACCAAGTAATGAACCAGGGTTATTTGGACTTGCATCATTCGAGCAGCCTCGTTAGCATGCATTCTCAACTACTTATATTTTGGTGCCAAAATATCGTATATTTCATAAAAAAAAATTGAGCCATGTCATATCACACCCAATATGTTAAATCAATAACATAACCTAAGTTAATGATTGGCAGGTTGGCTGAAAGTGTGTTGATAATGCATTGGGCCACCTGACACAAGCTAATTGTGATTTCCCTCAGTATATAATTCACTTGGCATGTTAGGCATTATAGGCTAGCACAACATTTAATGCCACTTAGAGCTCTTTCTAATCTCTTTTTACCTATAAAATAATAAATTTATCACTGATAAAGTAATCAATTTTATGATACTGAAAATTCTCGCAAAGAAATACTATGAGCTTAGAAAATCATTAGTGAATTTATTTCATTCTCGCCAAGAACACCACCATTTATTACTCTCAATCACATATTGGCTCTGAATCAGCACCAACTAAGGGCCCTTATTTAATATCGAATATTCTAATATTATTGCTCATTAATGTGATAATCATTTAAACTTATTTCCATTACTCTTGATACCTTAATTATCACATTTTCACCACTAAATGGGTTACTCCTCATTGTTTACTCTCAATAATCCAGAGTAAACACTCGATTACATTCTGTATACTCATTTGCCTTCAGTTTTAGGGTGTCTTATTCCGTTATGTAAAATTAATTTGAATATTAGTATGAGAGGTCTTTGGAAAGCTTTTTGTTTTATCGAGATTCAAGAGATTGGAAAATACAAAGTCTATAATAATTTGTATATAGAGACAAACTTTAGAAAATGCATCCTTGTCTATTTAGAAAACTTAGTTCTTATGTTGGAAAAAATGCATCTTAGTTCTCCTTTTTCAATGCAGTTAAGCATGAACTCTTAAAGCAAAACTTGTAAACATCTTTGACTCAATGCGCGAACACCTCATTTGAACCCCACTATAATGAAAGGATTGTTCACTCCACTGAACCCATGAGTGGTTGGCCTCGTAAAAAGTGTGTGTGGCTTTGAAACTTGCTCGCTATAATAAACTGGCACAACATATCTAATAGAGGTTTCCAAGAAATGGTATTTGAGATCGATAATGATTGAACTACAAAGAAAACATGTATATATATATATATATATATATGTGTGTGTGTGTGTGTGTGTGTGTGTGTGTGTGTGAGAGAGAGAGAGAGAGAGAGAGAGTATTATATCCATAAGCAAGTTAAGGTTTACGATTTTTGAGAGGTTTTTCCAAGCTAAAATTATCAAATTTCCGAGGAGAAAAACTTATATTGTAAAAAACTCTTATGGTTCATTTTGAGAACAAACCTTGAGACCTTTTCTTGTTATTAAAACTATATAATTTTCGAGTATTTTCCAATTTTGAGTTTCATACAGTTTGTGACATTTTTAAGCAAGCCCAAATATTTTCTAGAGTAAAATCTTTAGAATATCCTCACGCATCATATGTTTAGTTGATTGGCTACTTTGGTTCCCATTAATAGGATACAATTTTACTTCAACTTAAAGGATATTTCAAAGAGGTTCAAATGTGACATTATGAATGAAGTTTACTTTAGGATGTGATTCGTTCATACTCTTGTTATACAAGGTAAAAAATGTTTGTAATAGATATTCTGCATTATTGAGTGTGAGAGAGATTTAAGTTTGGAAGTTATTTAACCCCTTGTGCAATCTGTAACCCGTATATTTCATGGGTCTAATAATTTTTCTCACAATAATTTTTCCTCATATAAATCCTCACCGTAAGTGCATGATTTACTTTTTCACGTTTTGATTCTCTTTATATACTTAATGAACAAATGTTAAGATGTGAATCATTTTTGTAAATTATGTTTTGTTACTTTGACGTCCAAATAACATTTTTATCTGATTTGGTTAAATTAAAACTATTCATTTTTAACTATAAATAATTTTAATTTGGTAGCTACCAATCAGAGCTGTGCACCATCACACGTACATATTTTTGCACACAATTAAGCACACACATTATAAGTTATACAATTTAATTTAATTTAATTTATTTCACACATTTCAATATAAATAATCGTGAAATGAAATTTCAAATTATAATTATATTCTAAAATATCCATTCACCCCCCTCTTGGTTATTTTTATGGAACACCAAATTGTATCATATCCTAGTTAATAAATATTATTATTTAAATGGGATGTATTAAGTTTTAATACCCCGTATTTTGTGGCTTTTAAATTTAGGGATTTATTAAGTTTAATTGAGGAATTAATTTAATTATAATCCGAAAATTTATTTTAAATATTTACTTGCGTGACGAGAGTTAGTAATTATTGGAAAATTGTTGAATATTACTAGATGATTAAATTAATATATAAGATTGGTTTTATTAAAAATTATCACGAGTGTAAAAAATGACAATTATGGAAATTTAAGTCGGGACGCGCGCGTGTCGTGTCAGGACTAAATTATGATTTTTAAAAGTAAATAAAGTATAAGTCACCCATATGGTCATTTCGAGGGCGCCAAAGTGTCCGGAAGGGTCGAGATAGTCAGAAAAGTGTACTCGGGGGTTTAGTTTGGATCTCGAGGCATTTTTAGGCCTAATTGACATCCCGGGAGGGTATTTTAGACATTTTATATTTTTGGGTAATTAAACCCACGAATTTTCTAGGGATATATCAGTCTTTAGGAGTTGTCCTCTAGGGTTAACAAACACAAAATCAAAGGACGACCATTAGAGAAGAAGTTGGCACACTTTTCAAAAAATTCAAGGCCAAAGACTCAACCGTTTGCATCGCCACCACTACCAAAACGTAGATCACGTGACGAGGAGCGCAACCATCACTACAAGAAAAATACCTTTTTATGACATTTTTTAGTGTCATAAAATGCATTTTATGACGCTTTATTTTTCAATAAAAAGCGTCATAAGTTTGGGTGTCATAATTGATACCCATAAAAAGTGTCATATTAGGTAACGGTTATATATGACTTTTTTTCAAAGCTGTCATATCTACTATAGAAAAATGGTCATAATATACTTTACAAGCTGTCATATTTGGTGTAAAAAGCATCATAACAGACAATTTTTTAAAATTTAAAAAGGTCATATAAAATATTTCATCACGTAAGGGTTTAATATAAAGGGTCATAAATTAAACATATAATAAAAATAATAATAACCAATATTAATGTCATAATTGACAAATAAATCTAAACACAAACCATAATTCATAGAATCCTTTTACAATTGATACATTATAGATTATATCATTTAGCCAAGAAATACAGTAACACTCCTACCAATATATTTTATTGTCTCACATCAAACAAAACTACATTAAATCAAATTGAGTTAACACATAAACCAAACTAAATTTGTCTATGAAAATTAAGTATTTCTTCATAGTATTAATCGCCTAATAATTTTAGGCAACAATGCGTCGAGTCCTCTTCCCGCTTACGTTCACTATCATGTTGTTTGATAACGATACACCTTTCACATGCCTCTAAGTAGGTGCCCCTGCATAAGTTCAAAACATCATATATAAATCTCCAGTGCAACGTAAAATAACACATATGAATTCCAATTTTTTCAAAGTATTAAGTCGTGTATAATTTAAGTCAAAAAGATTTTTAAATAACACAAATAATTGTAAATAATTTTTAAACAGTTAGCAAGAAAATGCGTGTGTATATTCGCTTTCTGGTATGTTTATTAGTTGTTTTACTTTTTCGTCCACCAATACCCAATCTTCAAATGTGTGTCTATTCGATTTAATCAATTTAGAACACTTATTAATTTTAGAAATTTTCGACATAGTTTCCTTTGTTTATTCGTGAAATCCAACTTGTTTTAACAATAAAATAAACTCGACAACAAAAGCCACAACTAAACCACCAATAAATCACTTCCACCGATTCAACATATATAAGATAAAAAATATTAAGTCCATCAACATAAAGGTTCAACGGACACATGTCCAAGTTTTAAAAAAATATAATAATGCCTCACACGACCCGCACAGCCTAACAATATTCTTACATTAGTCCCTAGTGAGGTGTGCGTCCCTCTTTCGGGTCGTTATGTTCTTATCTTGCATTTCCACGCTCCAACCCCAACTCTAAAATTTTATACTTCGAAATTTGAAATTTAGAACTACATATGAATCCATGAGTCTCATAACTACATGAGTTGTTTGTACAAGTTACTCTAATCATGTATGAGGTGTGTTTTTCTCTTTTTGTAAGATTTGATTGTTGTTTTGCATTTTCATCCACAAAGCCCAATTTTCAAGTTTTATCACTTAAAATTTCCAAATTTTGATCAAATCTCAAACCCCATGAGTCACGTGACTACTCAGGTCATTTCCACAACTTTCCGTGACCCCATGTGAGGTGGTTATGCCTCTTTTCATTTCATTTTTCTCTTATCTTACGTCTTCATGCTCCAATATTATTTTTACTTTAACCACGAGCATGAATCTAAGTGTGATTACCACACTATCAGATGCATAAATGACTACTAATGCACTCGACGGTTTGCTTATTAGGTCTTGATTGATACTTCTCAAAACCAAAGGTGCAAATGAGAAATATTAATGTTGTGATATTACTTAATGGTAATATGTGCATATAGATTGTGCTTGTAGGGTTTTTGGAATGTGCAACCGTTTTTGTTGTTTGTTAAACCATTTGATGTAAACTAGTGGTAAAGGTATTTTTTGTATTCATCTATATATTATTTTGTCATTGATTTGGTATTTTGTTGTGACTGGTGAGTTTAAAATATCTACTTTGTCTTATTATGAGGTTGAGAGTCGATGCAAAGTCAAGCTATAAACGTTGTTCTCTGTAAATCAGGAATCTTAATGTTGTGATATGCTTGTATGTACATATACATGTATCTATAGACTCGCTGAATGTGCGATCAATTTCTAATATATGTTAATCACGTGATGTAAACGTGTGGTAGATATTCCAGTCTTTCGAAAGTATTAAGTCATGTATAATTTAAGTCGAAAAGAATTTTTTTATATAACACAAATAACTATGAATAATTAAAAAAAATTGGGCAGAGTTTTCTCTGTTTATAGGACTATCTGTCCTGTTTAAGAAATAAATAAAAAACTACAACAACAATATACAAAGAGACCTCATTTTTCAAACGAATTCAGATGTTATTTTATTCATTAAAAGTAATTGGAGCAGACATAGTTACAAAAGTATTAGCATATAATGAAACAACTTACAGAAGTATGCTGAGCTAATGTCGTCAATTCTTGCATTGTTACTTCTGCCTCTTGTCTAAGTTTTTTGTGATTTGTAGGATCCAAATCTAGTCTGACGTGTTACAATGATTTCAAAAAGGAATTGATTTTAATGTCAGAGAACATCAGTGGGTTGGTTATTACAACATATAGAGTATACTACTTACCTCAAAAAGAAACGACCCATATTGTTCCATTGTGGAAAGGTCTCCAAACTCGTGTACTTCGCGAGAGAATACATTAAATTCACCCCTACAAAAGATTGAAAGAAACATAAAATGACAAGCTAGGACTAAAACATATCTCATAAGAAAAAATCCCAAATAAAATTTTCAAATTATTCGTGCCCACAACGTACCTAACCTTTGTTTTCATATAGGAAGAACATTATTTTTCACAGATTGTCGGAATGTCTAGCTAAGTCGTCCTCATATAGTAGATCGTCGATGCGTGCCACGATCTTAAATGCCAAGCGCTCCAAGACTCTTTAGTAGATCTCCAAGCGAACCCCTCTTATCTCCACCAACCATTAGATCCATCACCAACTCCCAAAATGATTTGGTAGTTGAAAGGTTCAAGTTAGTTATAGTTTTGGAATGATGCCTTTTACGCCAAACATAAATCGAGGTCTCAGCGCGGTTTGCAATCTCGAAAGAAATATGTTCAGAAGATAGGTCAAGGAAATCAAGCAATACAGTTAACATTATAATTGTATTGAGATACAAGTTAAAGATACTACTATATTCCTTTAAAAGACATTTTGAGAATGCTTTGATAAGAAAAGAACATTTCAGCATTTTTTTGTGAATCTTGTGTACGAGTCTCTCCCTTCTTTTTTAACCTACTGTAAAACTATTGGACAATCGGTGAGTGACTGTAGAAACCTTCAAAAAAATTGTCAAAATCGTTGTTGGCCAAAACACCTCAAAAACCTCAGTCTAAAAGCAAACTCTCCTCCAAAATGTTCAGAAAAGGTTAACTCAATTTGCCTCACACAATAGCTTTGCAGTATTGAAAGTCATGGAGACAACTCCTTTTATTCCTCCTGCTGATATGTTAAAAAACATCATCTCTGATGCTACAAACAGTCTCACGCCTTATGGCTTGGGGGTTGATTTGACACGCTTTAACAAATGTCCAGAAAACATGCCTTTGGTCCAACATGTTCATTATTTCCATGAGAGTCAACCTGCTGATTCAAAAACCCACACTATTGGAGTTGTTTCCTGCTCAATAGATGCGAAAGTAGCTGGTCATAGAAATGAGATTGTTAAGGTATCATTGGATTCTACCGAGTCATATGAAACAGACTGCATTGAGGAAAATAGGGATCCAAGTATTGCTACGGTTACTTGCGACGCAACAGGTATAACAGGAGGTACTTTAGCTACTCCTCGAGTGTCCGGTAACTGTGCGGCTTGTATTTGATTGAGAGGCATATTCTTGCACAGTAGGCAATTGTATTAGAATCAATCAAGTAGACAAATAAATAAAACGGGATAAAATGAACAGATCATAAGATTTTTAACTTTTGATACACTAAATGGTCATCCTTCACAAACATTTTAATTCAAAAAATAAACTTATGTAAGTCATTCTTCGGGATGAGCTTTGTGGCGGGTTTGAGATGAGCTTTGTGGAAGAAGGAGGACATGCTTGCAAGTGCAGACCAAACTTCACTTGTGATATGTGAAACTGTTGATGACTAAATGCCGGAGTGCCAAACAAAGCAGCAACAACATAACTTAATTCAGTAGACTAATTCAATATGTGGGGGTCATGATTAGTTTCATTTGGTAATAAATAAATGATATTAAAATTGGAATAATAAGATATTACAAGAACTAAGCTTACAGTTATGCATTGTATGTTGATTAAAAGAACTTCGAATAACAAAAATAAGCCATAAAAAGTATTCAACACTTAATGTATCTTAACCTCATCTGAAAGAGGTGTTTGGTTTTGTGTAGGTACATATCATGAAAGGTTAGGTTCCATAATATATAAAATCAACAACAACTATCCCATTCAGAAACCATATCTTATTTAGCGATTACCAAAGAATCAATTTAACATATTTCTAGATTTTGAGTCACTCTTTTGTAGACAAACAAAGCAACTTGCTACAAGTAGTAATTATACTCAAGGTTTCATAGACAATAACACTAGTAAATCAGATTAGTGAAAGATCAAACATGTTAATAACTCTGGTGCTTTAAATAATAGAACAATCAGAGAAACTTATAGATTTAGGTAAGACTTACCAATTCACTCCTCACTCGTCTGATTATGGTCACAAAATACGAATTTTTAGGTCGGGGAATAAGTCCAGATTTGAAGACATCAAGGTCATCATCGCTCTCATCATCGTCATCAATCTTAAGAAGATGATCTCTTTTGTGCTTCAGACCACCGCTTGTAGAAGACTTCCTTGTATAGCCATCTAAATCAAGTAGTAAACACGTGTCAAACTTCGTTTAACAAAATGGGAAAATACAAAAACTAACAGTGCGTTTGCTTAAGATTGAATAACACCTCATTCCTTAAACAACTGGAAAAAGAGTGAAAAAGAAAGGAGGGATTGGTGAGATTCCCTCTTACTTCTTCAATTGGTGATTTTCATGTGGTGGATTGATCAGGCTTGGCAATACAGTGCTAGACGACCAGATTCTTCAAAGTTGACTCTAGCCTCAAGGCTTTCTTATCTGCAAAGACAAAGTGAATGTGATCAGAAAATAAAATAGATATAGAAGAAATGAGATCGTGCAGAATATAGAAAAATACCAAGGTATGAGGGGGAGCACCACTCCCTGGTAACAGAACATGACCTATCTCTCTCCTGCCCTGAACTCCCAAACACCAGACATAAAAATAAATTGGTTCTTCCAGCAGTGGTTGCTGGATTGAATCACCCTTACCATCTTTTTATCAATTTTGCAAGGGGAGAAGTATTAGTAGCCATTGGCCTTGGAATTATCCTTAATGCGATGAATAAATCTAAAAACCTCTCCTGTGAGGTCAAATCCATTCTTATCCCTCCAAAAGTCCATGGCCCCAAAGATTCATCTATATACATTTTGGGGAAGTTAGGTAGGGGGAAACTCTATAACCCCTAAGTATGTATCTAAGTATTGGGTGAAGAGGGAGACGAACACCCACTTGGAGGTCCCAAATGGGGAAGAAAATATCTTTGGCATTAAATCGGTCATATACTCGTTCATCATAGTCGGGCAATGTCATCACCACGTCTGCTGGAATTTTGTATTTAGACCTCAGTTCAACCAGTTTCTCTTCAAGACTGTCACAACCTTTGTTAACGACATCAGTTTGGTTGGGTTTCCACCTATCAGAATCACTGTATGATCCCTTTTTCGATAAGAGGAACCACCACAGGGGAAGTAGAAGGACCAGGCTCAGTACGAGCAGGACAAGACGGAGAATGCTCTAAATTAACGATAGACATAGAGACAGTATTGGGTAACCTTTCCCCAACACCTACCAACTCAATTGATATACCAATTGACCATATAGAGATAGACATAGAGACAGTATCCGATAACGATAGACATAGAGTCAGTATTGGGTAACGATAGACATAGAGTCATGTATATCATATATGAAAAAAATCACCAATTGACCACATAATAATGTAGATGTTTTGATCTATTGGTATATCAGCCACACTGATAAAGTTCACTATGAAATTTTACTTTATCCTCGTACCAGTGTACAGATGCATTTTGTAAACAACATAAAGAGGAAGATTTTATTCCAGAAAAGAACTTCAATTGTTTTTTCATCCCGAATATTGTTGATGTGTAACTAATTTTGCTGTTTTACTCTCTTTATACCAGTAGAAAAGGTTTTAATTCTCTCAAACATTGTCTTTGGTTCAATATGCAATTTTACTTCATCCTTATACCACATTTTTATTTACAACTCACGTGGTGCTCCCAAACATTGTCTTTGTAGTAGAAAAAAGTTATATGCTTGAGAGCATCAGGTGTTCAAACTCCACATTGCGACACAGGTCCCACATATTTCCTACTACAAAGACAATGTTTTTATATATGCATTGGGATTGCGCTCCACTAGTGCCTCGTCCTTATTTTTGGCATTGAGGATAGATACGCCTAAAACCATTGAACTCTTTCTATAAAAGCTGAGGTTGTTTTGCCATAACTTTCCTAGTTATCTACTCAACTCCGTCAATAGTTAAGCACTTCATTCTCAAATGCTATAGAATTTTTAAAGTATTCATTACTATTAATCATCTTAAAATAGAAGGCATTTAAAAACTATTGAATTATATAAATTAATTACTAACATATTATTCGTTTGAGCTTACTCCAATGCTGTCTGAAACTCAATCTTTAAGAATGAACGAAGCTCAGGACAAGGCTCAGTAAATTTACAGAAGTTTTTGCAAATGTCCCCTGGCATTAATTTGTATCAACACCTACCAACTCAATGTCAATTGATTATTTTTCATATATGATATCAGTGTGGCTGACATACCAATAGATCAAAATATCAAAAATCGATATCAACAAAGGAAACCTGATCAATCGGCGGTAGAGATATCAAATGGAATGAAAACTTTGCTCCGAATCATCAAAACTTTTTGCTCTGAATCATCAAAACTTTGCTCCGAATCTCCTCTGAATCATCAAACTTAAGGACTTGATGAGCATTGCCTATTCACAGTCATCATTGGCACAGTTTGTCCACAACATTGTTAGTATACTTATGAATAAAGATGAGAATTTTAAAACATATACAACTTTGAATGAAGTAATATTAAAGAGTATAATGCAGCCATCTTGTATTCACTTACTCTTTGGGAGCCGGGCACGAGCACAATTCCAACAATAGTGTCTTTAACTTCATTTGGGTTCATATTTGTTTTCTCTATCAAATCATGTACCAAATAATTAGTGTGAGAATAAAATGTTACAAATTGAAACAACAGTGAATGGAATATGGTGAATTTAAGAAATACCAAATTAGTAAATATTGTGAAATATTATAAAGGCTTTACAGAAACATATATACTCTCAAAAAATTAATATCCGTGTTTGGTACTATTCTTGAATTAATGTAATTTGAAAATGCATGAAGCCATCGCTTCAACATTAATATCGAAATTGGAACTATATTTGAAAGTGGATGCATAATCTCTACTGACCTGAAAAGCAATTCAAATCGATTGAACTATTCTAGGAGTTGATGTGCTCTCATGAATCACTTACTACCGGTGTTGACTTCCCTACCCAGTGAATAAGTATACCTATTGCATAAACACATAGGTTGACCATGCAAAAATATATCGCAAATAAATATGAATTAAAAGTTCCATTTTAAATGAGTACTCTGCAAACATCACTAATCAAAAGTAAGCAACAAAAATCACACTCTTGTAACATTGTTATCAGTATTATATGTCACGTGAAACCGAATGCACCAATTAACTAGTGTTGGATCCCAAATTTGCATAACATCGTTAAGTTAACCAAATTGAACTTTGACGCATTCAAAGCATTGTCCGTCTTAGATAAACCACTACATTATCAACTATTTTCCATTTACATCAACTAATTGAAAGTATATAGAAAATATAAGACAAGTTAATCATTTCATTCTACTTGGATTTAAAAACTACAAATGATTAAAAACGTACTTATTGAATAATGAAAAATAATAAACCGAGCACAAAGGCAACATGTAGTCATTCAATTAAATCGTTACACACCTTTGGCATTAAAACAGTAGAATGAACGAAAGGAAAACGAGATCGAGCAATCCATTAGGTTCTATATCTAAAGTCTTAGATTTGACATCCACTGCTTCATGGCATACACAAGATACTTGGTTTAGAGGTAAATTGAAATCCTAACTACCAAGACTAAAAATTCTCAATCTCATGGGACAAAAATAGAGCTCATCAATAAACTAAAGATTGTGAAAAGCCTCTCCATTCTAAAAAGTCACATTAATAAACGAGATCAAGCTACAAAAATCCGATATATGGTATTGGCTTTTACTAAGAAAGAAAATCAACTTCCATATCCAACCCAATGTACCTAAAATTGTAGTGGTAATGATAGGAAAATTAATCTTGCATTCATAATTCATATTTTCTAAGGAGAAATGACATGTTGTGTTCAACTAGAATATGTGACATTGCAGAAATATCATAATGTGTGCATACTTTAGTATTTATTATTGAATATAGTGTCAAATAAAGTATGTTTACATTAATACCATTCATGATCTTTAGGTCTCTCCATAAATTAGGTGTATTTTATAACCGAGAGCATGTAGTCGTTGCTTTGGATAGATTATTTGTCAAAAAAATTACTAGAATACAAAAGGTATAATAACCATTTTACACATTGTGCAATTCGTATTAGCATTTGGTAATAAAATAAATCCAGAGTCCTTATTCAATTAGATATGTATGGATAATAATTGCATAAAACCAGATACTTCAAAAACTAATATCTCATCGAGTCAAGAATCCATAAGACTTGCACAACATAAAGTACTATTTATTGTTTTTGTTTGGCTAAAATGTAAGCTTGAACAAAACTAATTAAAGAGTATGACCCAGCCCGAACATGATGCAATCCAAAATGCAGATCAAAAAATCTAAATAAAAAACACGCTCAATAAAGATTTTGTTGATACAGATTAGAAGAAAAATCCACTATATCAAAATTTACACATAGAGCAAGAGATAATAAAATGAACGTGAAATAAAAAGTATAACTCGTATTACGCATAACTCATAATACAACTTATTAACTGGCAAATTACTTTTGATGTATTTTTCTTTCATTTTTCCATTCCATTAGTTATTCACATATTCCTTATATTACAAATGATATATTTTACAATTATAAACACCATTGTCGATTATGAAAAACACAACAAACACATACAAATTCAGGCTGAAGCCATGTACCACAGTGATGCAATAAGGGTAAGGTAATTTTGTTCAAAGGAGAAATGTGGATTATAGTTCACAAGAAGGTAAAAGATAAGTATTAAATTCCTATAGCAAAAGAAGAAAACAACAAATTAATATCTAACATATGCCCAAACCCCAATCATCTACAAGAAAAACACATCCACATGTATCAATCAAGAAAGCCTAACACAAATCATATTTATGCAACAGGCTACTAATTATAAGAGGCAATCGAACTTCAAATTACAATAGAAAGTTGTTATTTGGGGTATTAGGAGAGCATGAACAAATGGGCACAATAAAAAAAATTGTATACAAATTATGATGAAGATAGCTCTTTACGATAGTAACTTGTCTGTTCTTGTCTCCAACTAGAATGATTGTGATGATTTATAGTGACACTGCCTACTTTAGTGAGAATCCATGAATAAGTAATAAATTTCAGAATAAATCAAATAAAAAATAATCAAATAAATATAAAATTGATCAAAAACCCCAATTTTCAATTAAAAAAACACAATACGATAAGTAATTTTTTGTTGTCAATAATATAAATAAATTTCACATCAACCAATGACAACTCCAACTATCTCAACAAAATTTGTTCAACCAACCATTAAAAAATTTAATATCATCTTTTGTTTACATACTATTATGCTCTTAAAAGCCCTAAATTAATAATTTTTACAAACAAACACAACATTCATGCTAAAAATGAAGTAAATCTAAAAAGGAATAATTGAAATTGAAAAAAAAAACTTGAACAAACTGAGTTGATTTCATAGAAAACTAAAATCAAAATATTTGCAATGGATTATATATATATATATATATATATATATATATATATATATATATATATATATATATATATGTGTGTGTGTGTGTGTGTGTGTGTGTGTGTGTGTGTGTGTGCATTTGACTGCCTATGTGTGAGCATTTGCATTTTATCTTATAGAGATGAAAATCCATATGAATGTGTGTGTGTCTGTGTGTGCACGCATCTGTGTGTGTGTGTGTGTGTGTGTGTGCATCTTCCGACATGCATGTATGCATCAGAGAGAGAGAAGAGTACTTGATTTGGGGGAGAGTGAAAGAGGGTTTCGTGGTTACGGGATGAGGAAAGTTTGGCTAGGTTTTTTTAGGGAAATTTTCAACGAGTTTCGAGGGAACACTTCCGCCTCTTTTTTTATTTATTGGCGCGACTCTAAAAGTTTTGAGTAAAAAAATGTCATAACATGTACATTCGTATAGAAATTCTTACAAAAATGTCATAATATCTATAATCAAATATGATTTTTATATTTAAAGTGTCATAAAAAATAATACTAACATACATAAAATGACATTTTATATTAAAGATGTCACATTAATAATAATATCAACCTTCAAATGACATTTTGTAATAAATGTCTTTAAATTAATTTTTTGAGCGTCATATAAAGGTGTTTTTCTTGTAGTGCATACATTTTTCTTCCACAAATTAGAAACTAAATTACTAGGCAAGTATCTATCTTGCTTTATTTTAGTTAATGTCTCAATCATGTTAGTCTAGGGTTGTTTAGGACTTGTCCCATGAAAGAAAGTATAGTTTTGAGACTTAGAATCACATGTTATAGAAGAAGAAATCATATTCTGGACATCTAAATCGCATGTAGAGGATATACCACGAATTTGTATGGATTTAGAAGTAGGAAATCTGGAAAAAGAACGGGAAGAATTGAAATTAAAAGAAAAGATTAGGGTTCTTGAAGTTTATGTAGATTTTACCCATTTAATCGTTATACTTGATGAATTAGAACATGTTTTACGTTTAAAATCATGTATTAGGCTTATAGTACTTGTGATAATGTTGGTTGGGAGTTTGGGAATCATATATGGAGATTTGGTTGAGGTTGGAGAGGTAAAACCGTAGCTGGGTTAATGTAATTTTCGTCATAATTGCTTGATCGATCGATCAACCCAAGAACATCGATCGATCTACCCCCTTCCCTCGATCGATCGACCCCTCCTAGAAAACTACATATTCCCCTTATTTTGGTTTAATCCGATTAAAAGGCATAGGAACCCTTGATTATTATTGGTAGAGTATAATGAGATGTAAATAGGACCATTAGGGTCTAGGTAACCCCCGTTGAGTGAGAATTTAATGTAAGATGAAATTAAGGATTAATGGGGAATTATTCACATATAAAATCATGCGTATATTTAATAAAAGACCGAGACTCGTAAGAGAGTTAGATTACAAGATAAGTGAGTGTATGTCTACTGAAGTTTTACGTAGGATACTTCAAGAGAGGGGAAGTGTGTATGAAGTGAAATATAAATGAGAATAGAAAAATAGCAAGTTCGTTATGCGAAATAATCGAGTAAAATGCGCTAAGAACGGATAATTAAAATTTTGGGTCGTGGGTATACCTAACTTAAAAATATGAATATTTATATAAATATGACTCTGTGATCGTGCATATATTATATATCGGAGTAAAATTCATACCCGAGCTACTTGCTATCACGGGGGTTTCCGCGTCGGGATAGGCTTATCTCGAATGGACCTTTATGAGAGATAACAACTTGTACCGTAGAAGATAGTATCCTCGATTACAGGCTATCTGAGTGATAGTCAGATGGTCCTAAGAGACGTGAGGGTATGTGCTAACCTCTTAGGATCGAGAACTATGCTTCGCCTCCATTTGTAGGTGTTTTGTGTTAATACAGTTCGAGAGTGATTCTGAACTAGTATTTCCCTTAGTATGAGTGATACGGGGACTTGATAGCAGAGTACGCCAGTACCATATATTTTATGTGGGGTGCCGTTAGTTTATATATTATATGTGAGACTAATATATATACATATATTTATATGGGAACTTTTTACTGTGCGTATAAGTAATTAAGTAATGAATAAATGTTTCAACTCTCTTAAATGTTCGGGAACTTCATAATGGTACTGATTTGTTTTAAATAGCGTAAGGAATCTTGAAGAGATTTGTTTTCTAAGCTAAATATTATCACCCGGTTATTTCTCGAGATAAAACTTTATGGACAATAAGTGAGATAGACTGATGAGGTTTAGTAGTACGATAAACGTGCACACTAGATGAGAGGTGAGAATTCTCAAGAGAGTGTCGCATACTAGCATGGTTGTGGCATTAGCCGGTAAGCATTTTAAATACTTGTTAAACTAAATTTTAAAACTGTTTTACAATCGGGATCTGACCCGTTTCATGTCATCTCTTCTCTCTTGTATATATATGTATATATTACAGGTGCCCAGCCACAGGGGCGTCATGCTTAGGTTCTTTGGATTGGACGTGCTGCAGCTTATGTGAGAGTTGCAGGCCATTGCTTAGACGATCTCGTTGTTGATTCCACTCTTATTCCAGCTCTAATTAGTTTGGGCATGTATCGCCCGTTTCCCTATTTAGTTGGATTGGTCAGAGATTATGTTCATTTATCTTTAGTATTTTACTCGTTGGGATTTATTTACTATCGGGATGATTTTTTCTTTATGGTTTTAAAGTTGGTATTTGTTGTCTGAATGGTTAAATTATTGAGGGTTCATTTCTAATCTTTTTAAATTATGTGATTCATAAACTGTTAATTATTAAAGGTTTTATAATTTGGTTAAATGAAATGGAAATAATGTTTTAAATGATTTTGACACTTAGCTTAATTATTTAGGGTGTTAAATTGAAAAGTTTATTTTTCGACAATGATGCTAAGAATGAACCAACCGTTCACCTTGATTATAATTTAATAAAGGACTGATCACCCGGTATTTAATTAGGCGGGGTGTCACATAAGTTTAAAAATCAAAATAATGGCAAGTTTTTATGAAGTTGTTATTGGAACTAACGAATTACCAATTTTTGAAAAAAAAACATTTCAGAATATGGAAATTTAACATCTCTTGTGTTTTATAATCAAACGATGTCTACCCATGTAAAATAGTTAGTGATAATTCATTACCAACTTTCTCTAACTTGAGCATTGAAAAAAAAACTAGCTTGGATGTTGAATCATTGAGCATGTTGCGATCCACTTTGCCTAACAATTACTTGAAAAGGGTCCACCATTACACAAAGGCTAATGAGATGTGGACTACCCTAGATAAGATATATACCAACATCGATCCAGTAACCAAGAAATATAAATAGAGTAACTCTAGAGAAAAGGAATTATTTTGTTCATTAACCAAAACAAAAGTGCATTTATTAATTAAAGAATATTCAACTTCCTCATGTGAAGTTAAAAAAACAAATACCCAATTATGTCATCAAGAAAAATCAAAGGGTAATGAGGTAGCCTATATAAGAATAAAATTTAAAGACTTTAGAAGTGTGATCTTATAATAGTCATGATCTAGTGGAGGTACCAGAGATCCATAGGGACATAGGAGTAGGCATTTGTGAGACATTTATAAGGGGTTGTGTATGACTTGTGATTCTTATGATGGGTCAAGTGTTGGACACATTATGTGGAGTATATACTTGTGATAATTATATGGATGGGTAGCTAGAGTTAGCAATATATTCTCACAATATTATCATAATTAAAATAAACTTAAAATAAGATAATATTAAAAACATGGTGAGGATGATGTGTTAATAACGGGATGGGATAATCACCTAATTAATGTCCTCGTAGGATGGCATAATTTTATTATTATTATTATTATTATTATTATTATTATTATTATTATGTGGATCATCTAATTAAGATCACATAAGAAGTTCTACTCGCTCTGACCTCTTGCGTTGAAACATTTCACGTCATCGAAAACAACAATTTCAGGGATTATTTTTCAAATGGTGAACGCTTTCACTATATATATGAATCCCTTAATACGAAGCATTAGTATGATGCTTTTGGAGACTCGGTCTTTTGATGCCTTCTAGATGGTGGTCATACGAACACTAATTTAGTCAAACCTTATTTTTAAGAGCAATTTCAATTAAATAAATAAATATTTTAATGAAAATGTTATTTGGAAAGGATAAATTGTCAACTTCGTGTGCTAAACTTTTACGGTTAATATTAAAAATATAAATTATAGTATTTTTCATAAAATTAGTCAGATGGTTTTATTCATCTCAATCCTTCATTTCTACCAAGAATACACTACAAAGAGTTAGAACTAATTAATTGCAAATTAAAATAATAAATACAACATAAACATGTTGTTGATACCAAAATTAATATGCTGATGTGGACGAATAATACGAAGACACGTGTCAATCTACGTGGCACAATAGCAGCGAGGAAGTTCATTTCCCGAACAACCATGATTCTTTCCGAGCAACGAGGATACACCGAGGAACTCTAGCGCTCCGAGGTACTCTAGTGCTCTGAGGAACTCCTGATCAACGAGCAACTATGGCGGTCCGAGCTGCACCTCGGTCGTATCATTAATTGCCAGATAATCAACAGTTCAAATATTCATTGAATGCTTATATTCTTGACGCGCACGCTGCATTAAATGTATTACCCTTTCACATGTATATCATTTAATGTATCGAACCTTTCATGTACAGCCTCAAGGCTATAAATACCTTGTATCAACCCCATTCAAAGGGACCGGAATTTCTTGAGAGAACTTGTAATCAAGAATTCTGCAAACACTCAGCAATAACATAACAGTGGACGTAGGCTTTATTCCTAGCCGAACCACTTTAAAAATCCTTGTCTTATTTATTTATCTGTGATTGAAAAATTAGAGCAATCTAGTTTTTTACATCAACAGATTGGCGCCGTCTGTGGGAAACGACTGTTATTATCGTTTTTCGCAAAAATCATTTGTTATCAATGGCAGATAATCCAGAATCCAGTAATCGAAATGCTGGAAATGCTGGAAATCTTCCAAATCCATCTGCAACTCCAGATCTGGCTGGAATTATGATAAATCTGGCTCAAGGACAAATCGCCATGCAAGAATCTATGAGGCAACTCATTCAAACTCTTCAAGGCGGTGCACCTACCTATTCAGGACAAAGGAGTGATCGTGGGCAATCGCGATCCAGACGTACTGGGTCATATCGCAATGGAGAATCTAATGATTCTTCTTATCATCCTGGGCGAACTTCATCAATACAGGCTACGGATACAGATCAACGTATCACTCTCTCTCTAGAGAGAACTAGCGCTTTAGAAAGATTAAGCAGGGTGTCTCCTTTCAGTCGATTAGGACCAAGGAGGAATATGAGTCCACCTAGAGCTCCATCGAGAAGTTTGCGGCCACCATCAGGTTTGAGAGAAGGATCAGCACAATCACGGCCAGCTACTCGTCGAGATAAATCTCAGGAAGCTACGTCAGAGCAATCAATTGCTCGGACTAAGCGGCCTGAGGAAGGAAATGAAGCATGGAAAGGTTCCATTCAGCGGTTGGAAGATAGACTGGGAGAAATGGCTAAGGCAAGAAACCCCCTACAGAGAACTTTTGTTCAAGGGACACCTTTTGTACAAGCCATTGTGGATTTTCCTACACCATCGAAATTCAAAGCACCTGTGGTGACCCCCAAGTACGATGGAAAGACAGATCCTGTACTTCATATAGAACAATACCAAGTTGCTGCCGACATCTATGCTGTCCCCGACGAGATGAGGTGTAGAGCATTCTCGGGAACTCTTACCGGATCTGCACAAATATGGTACAATAATCTTCCTCGGGGTAATATTTCAACTTTTATTCAATTAGCCGAGTTGTTCATTGGCAATTTTTGTTTTGGGGCAAAGCCGGTAAAGCGAGTAGCACACTTGCTAAGTGTTAGACAAAAATCAGGTGAAAGTACTAGAGATTACATAACTCGTTTTAATAACGAGAAGTTGGAAGTCATAGATTACGAAGAAAAGACAGCGATCACTGCTTTGATGAGTGGTTTGTTGCCTAACAAGTTATACTACACTTTGGCCAAAAACCCACCTAAAACTATGTCGGAGTTGATGGCAAAAGCGGCCAAAATCATGAATGTCGAGGAGGCTATGGCTGCAAAGAAGAATAGGGATAAAGAAACCAAGGTGGAGGTCGACAAGTCTAAGAAGAAAGACCAGAAAGGTAATGGTGGTGACAAGCATTCCAGAAATAATAGGACGACGTGGGAAGTCCTAAAGAAGTACGATAATTATACTCCATTGAAAATGGGTATTAATCATGTTTTGGAAGAAATCAAGAATAGCGAGGAAATCAAGTGGCCAGAGAAGTTGAGGACAAATCCCGATCTGAGGAATAAGGCCAAATATTGCGAGTTTCACAAAGATCATGGCCATATGACCAAAAATTGCATAGCCCTTCAGAACGAGATTGAAACGCTCATCCGAAGAGGAAAATTGTCAAAATATGTAGACCGCAGGGGTGAGAGGAAGAATGATGATAGAACTAGAGAAAGATCTAGATCTCCTCGTCGTGCCGAGGAGAAAAAGAAGAGGGACCATGAAGATGATCCAGATGATGACCCCGATCTTCCCAAGAAGCCAAGGCAACCTGAACGAGAGGTATTTTCCATACGTTTTGGGTCATTTGATTGTAATGTTATTACAGGAGGAGGAGACCTTACTGCAGAAAGAAAAGCTTACCTCGAAGAGGCTCAAGCTTATTCATATATTCAGCGAATAAATCTGGCCGAGGATGATCGTCCGAGGAAGGTAAACAAAGAGAAGTTAGTGATTGGTTTTTCAAAAAATGACCTGGCAGGTGTTCTTTACCCTCATGATGATCCTTTGGTGATCAAAATGAGGATGAAGGACGTGGTCATTTCAAGGGTGTTAGTAGACAACGGTAGTTCGGCAGACATCATGTATTACTCATGCTTTGATAGCTTGAATTTGCAATTATCTCAATTGGAACCTTATCATAGACCCCTTCTGGGTTTTGCTGGCGAGAAAGTTTTTCCACTTGGGACGATCAAGTTGGATATACTCATTGGAACTTGGCCTGCTTGTCGAACAGAAAGAATACGCTTCTTTGTGATGGATAAGAATGTGCAGTCAGCCTACAACATCATCATGGGAAGAGTTGGATTGAAGAAGTTCGAGGCAGTTCCATCTACAGTACATCAGTGTTTGAAATTCCCAACGAATTTTGGAGTCAGAATTATGAAAGGTGATCAAAAAGTAGCTCGGGAATGCTATAATTCGTCTGCCGAGCAAGAGGAACTTGAAGAGTCAAGGAAAAAGACTACTACTTACCAAGTGGAGGAAGGTACAGAAATTGAAACTCTTGACCCTAGGGATGAATCTCAACTCGTAAAAGGGCAGGTGGTGGAATCTACAGAAAATGTTATTCTGGACGACGAGCATCCTGAACGAGTAACCCAGATAGGATCGTCGTTGGATGTTTCAATAAAACAGGAGTTGATAACTTTCTTGAGAAACAGGAAGAATACTTTTGCTTGGAGTCATGAAGAGATGCCAGGAATAGATCCAAACTTCTTATGTCATGAACTCAATGTGAATAAGGAGATCAAGCCTGTGAAGCAGAGAAGAAGAGTGTTTAGTCCCGAGAAGAACCAGGCCATACAAGAGGAGGTCGAGAAACTCCAGAAAGCCCAATTCATTGAAGATGTGAAATATCCAGATTGGTTGGCAAATGTGGTGATGGTAAAGAAGAAGAACAACAAATGGAGAATGTGTGTTGATTTCACTGATCTTAACAAGGCATGCCCAAAAGATCATTTTCCATTGCCCAGAATTGATCAACTAGTGGATGCTACCTCGGGACATGAGCTACTCAGCTTTATGGATGCATATTCTGGCTACAATCAGATCAAAATGAAGCCTGAAGACAGGGAAAGTACTTCTTTTATTACCCCAAGGGGAACTTATTGTTATAATGTTATGCCTTTTGGTTTAAAAAATGCAGGTGCAACATATCAGCGGCTGATGAACAAGGTTTTTGCCGAACAAATCAGTTGCAATATGGAAGTCTATGTCGACGACATGCTCACCAAAAGCAAGAGAGCTACTGATCATCTAGTTGACTTAGGCCAGACCTTTGATCAACTGGATAAATACCAAATGAAGCTCAACCCGACGAAGTGTACCTTTGGAGTACGAGAAGTAATGTTCCTCAGATACATCGTCAATCAACGAGGTATTGAGGCAAATCCAGAAAAGATCAAAGCTCTTTTAGGGCTGCGATCCCCAACGACGAGGAAAGAAGTACAGAGTCTTACCGGACGAGTTGCAGCGCTCAACAGATTTGTATCCCGAGCAACTGATAAATGCCTCCCATTCTTCAAAACACTGCGAAAAAGTTTTGAGTGGACTGATGAATGTGAGAAGGCCTTTCAAGATTTGAAGAAGTATTTGGGAGCCCCACCATTGCTGTCTAGGCCAATAACAGGAGAAAAGTTGTACTTGTATCTGGCAGTATCAGAGAATGCAGTCAGCTCGGCGTTGATCAGATTGGAGAATGGAGTCCAGAAGCCAATTTATTACACAAGTAAGGCTTTCCGAGGTGCAGAAATCAGGTACCCAAAGTTAGAAAAATTGGCACTGGCATTAATTGAAGCAAGTAGAAGAATGAGGCCATACTTCCAGGCCCATACAATCATTGTATATACTGACATGCCATTAAGACAAGCCCTTCACAAGCCAGAAAAATCAGGAAGATTGATGTATTGGGCAATAGAACTCGGTGAATATGATATTGTGTACGAACCCAGATCATCATTAAAGGGGCAAGCTGTAGCAGATTTTATAGCAGAATTCACATACCCTGATACCCCCGAGGAACAAAAGGTACTTGCTGACCTACCTGTGGACGATACAGGATCAACAGACACAGTTCCAGACCAACCAAGGTTGGTAAAAGGACTTGTGGATGTAGAAAAATCATCATATTCAAACCCAGACCAACTCCGGTTGGCAAAAGGGCGCGAACAGATGACCGACGAGGAACGAAGGATACCCGGGGATGATGAAAGAAAACAGATGATATTTTACCGAGGAACTCTAACAGATAAGAAATTTGAAGACGAGTTACCTACATGGAGATTATATGTAGATGGATCATCTTGCACAGCTGGTTGTGGAGCAGGGATTGTTTTAAACACCCCTGATGATGTTGACATGGAGTATGCCTTGCGATTCCAATTCAAGGCTTCCAATAATGAAGCTGAGTATGAGGCCATGATAGCCGGTTTTCATTTGGCGAAAGTTATGGAAGCACGGCAAGTAATTGCTTTCAGTGATTCTCAATTAATTGTGAATCAAATGATGGGAGTATATGCAGTTAAGGGAGAATTAATGGTGAAGTACCATGCGAAGGTGATGGAGTTATTGGCAGAATTTGATGCTATTCAATTGGTGAGAATACCGAGGATGGAGAATGCTAGAGTAGACGCATTGGCCCGATTAGCGTCAGCTACGCGCACCGAGCTGCGAAGAACGATATCAATTGAAGTATTAGAAAGTCGGAGCATAGAAGAAGACCTGATGGTGAATATAATAACCCTTGATTTAGGACCATCTTGGATGGATCCTATCAGGGCATACATTGAAGAAGGAGAATTACCAGAGGATAAACTAACTGCAAAGAAATTGAAGTATAAAGTTGCTCGGTATGTGTTAACTAATGGTGTTTTGTATAGACGAGGAATTATGGCAGGTTTGCAGAGATGTGTGCATCCATCAGAAGTCAAAGAATTGGTTGAAGAAATCCATGAAGGATCTTGTGGAGCTCATGTAGCAGGTCGGACACTTTTGCAAAGGGTAATGACACAGGGATATTACTGGCCGACAATGAGGGCTGATTGTATAGCCTATGCCAAGAAGTGTGACAAGTGCCAACATTTTTCCTCCATCCTAAGAACTCCACAAGCATTGTTGACACCCATAACTTCACCTTGGCCATTTTCCATGTGGGGGGTTGATCTGGTTGGACCATTGCCGACGACTCGAGGAAGGTTCAAGTATCTCGTCGTGGCAGTGGATTATTTTACTAAGTGGGTGGAAGCTGAACAACTAATTGATATGACGTACGAGAAGGTATATCAGTTCATTTAGAAGAACATCATTTGTCGATATGGTCTCCCCCATGCATTCATCACAGACCATGGAACACAATTCGATAATGAAGAATTTGCTGCCTATTGTCATCAGTCGAACATTTTGAAGTATCATTCAGCACCAGGCCATCCCCAAAGTAATGGACAGACTGAGGTGACAAACAGAACATTACTAAATGGTTTGAAGAAGAGGTTAAGTGAAGCTAAAGCAAATTGGATCAATGAGCTCCAATCAGTACTATGGGCTTACCGAACAACTCCCCGAGCAGCAACTGGAGAATCACCATATATGCTAGCATTTGGAAGTGAGGCTGTGATACCTACCGAGTTGGGTCTCCCAACGCATAGAGTACTGAATTTTAATTCCCCAGTCAGCGATTTGATGAGAAGACTGGATTTGGATATGCTCGAGGAGGTTAGAGAAGAGGCAGCCATTAGGAATGCTGCTTACCAACAACGTACAGCTCTGTTCTACAACAAAAGGGTGAAGAAATGTGATTTAAAATAAGGGGATTATGTGCTAAAGAGAGTCATTCAGAAGCAAAATAAGTTGGAAGCAAACTGGCATGGACCTTACCGAGTTACAGAGGTTGTTCGTCCAGGAACTTACAAAATAGCAACTCTAGAGGGAGAAGAATTTAAGAATGCATGGAATGCTGAACACCTGCACAAGTATTATCAGTAATGTAAAATGTAAAGCATTTCCTTCATTATGAATAAAACGAGGATGTTTCACCATTTTGTTTCTGTTGAAAGTTTTTCGGGGAATACTAGTGTTGTACACTACGCTGCTTGATAATAAGAAGAAGACTATAGTTCAAACCCACGATCAATTCCGGTTGATAAAAGGGCGAGAACAATTTAAATACTCCTTTGGTTAGGAGGCGACACTAGTGTGACCAACTACGGTTGGTAAGATATCTAGTGGACAGCTCGAAAGAGCCAAAAAGCTCGTATGAGCCAAAAAACTACTCCTTTGGTTAGGAGGCGACACTAGTGTGACCAACTACGGTTGGTAAGATATCTAGTGGACAGCTCGTATGAGCCAAAAAATACTCCTTTGGTTAGGAGGCGACACTAGTGTGACCAACTACGGTTGGTAAGATATCTAGTGGACAGCTCGTATGAGCCAAAAAATAATCCTTTGGTTAGGAGGCGACACTAGTGTGACCAACTACGGTTGGTAAGATATCTAGTGGACAGCTCGAAAGAGCCAAAAAGCTCGTATGAGCCAAAAAACTACTCCTTTGGTTAGGAGGCGACACTAGTGTGACCAACTACGGTTGGTAAGATATCTAGTGGACAGCTCAACGAGCCAAAAAGTTTGAAAGAACCACTACTACTACCACTACTACTCCTTTGGTTAGGAGGTGTACACCAGCATGATTAATTACGGTGTTGGTAAGATACAAATATACTCTCAAATTACAACTTATGTTGGTCGGGAGGTAAGATTATTACAAAAAGTTCTTTGAAGAACAAAATATTCCAAAATATACCAAGTATAGCTGGTCGGGAATAAAAACCCACTAACTGTAGTTGGTCGACGAGGATAAATTATTGGCCTTGGTTGGTCGGACACATTTTATGAAAATATTCGAAATTGAACCAAGTATGGCTGGTCGGGGATAAAGACCCATCAACTGTAGTTGGTCGACAAACATTATTCATCCATCATGGTTGGTTGAAAACAGTTTGAACATTTTATACTCATTACTTTGATACTTGTAACTTTTTATTACTAAGTTGGTTGATGGACAGCACAATATTGTTATCTTTTTAACAGATACATGTGCACAAATATAAAGGTGTTTGATAAACACAAGACAACAACAAAATTTACAGAAAATGAAAGTCTTTTCATTAAAATTCAAAATAAATTACAGATTACATGAATGTACTAACTACTACATTGATAGTCCTATTCTATTGGTTTCTTGCCCTTTGCTTTTGAGACAGGCTCTTCGCCAGCAGGAGGATCTTTCAAGCAAAGAGGAGAATTAATAAAGTTCAAGTCCTTCAGCATTCTAACATTCATTATTGAAGGTGTATCCATTAGATGCTCTGGACGAGATACTTCGATTTGGGAGTGAAGGCTATAATCACCGAGGTATTTTAAAATCAGGCTACGAGGAACGAATGAGCTGGGATCCAGGCCATGTCCAATTTGAAAGGTGGCACAGGCAAATCTAGTAACCCCGGAGCATGATAATCCCATAAAAAATGCCCTTGCTCCAATTTTAATACACCCAGGGCGTTCAACCATCCCTGCTTATAACCTTCATTGTTGGCATGTTCAATACGAGCATCCAAATGAACAAGAGCTTCATTATATCCTGCCATCCAGAATTCCCTGGGCTGCTTATGAAATTGAAAGGTTAATCTATCCAATTGTTCGAGAAGGTTCTTGGCAAAAAGATCCTTAGTATGTAAAGCAGACTTCGTTGCAGTAAGTTGATCTTCCAGGGATAGATTTTTCTTGGACATTTCTGATAGAGCCTGATCTTTGACGTTTAATTGGAATGCTTGAGTTTCCAAAGTAGATTGGGTACGAGCCTCTTCAACATTGCGACTAAGAACTCTTGATCGGCTCCGAGAAGCGACTGGAGAACTTTGCTCCTCGGCAACATTTTGAGCAGCTCTTCCTCGCCCCCGAGAACCTCTTCCTCGTCCACGAGCAGTCCCAGAAACAGCAGATCTTCTTAAATCATCCAGTTCTTGCCTTAATTTGGCATTTTCGACCTCTAAGAAAGAGAAACCTTCATCAGCAATGGGCACTAGAGCAGTGGAAGATGACGCTGCAGATTCATATTGAGCCAACTTTTTCTGTAAATTATTATTTTCTTGTTCCAGGATCTCGGCAATCTGCCTGCAAGCTTCAACTTCACCTTTTAGGGTCATTTCCCTAACATCATATCCAGCAATGATCTTTTTATGGCCTGTTTCAGAGGAAAGTTGTTGATATCTATTTTCATAATCTTTGTGCAACGAAGCCATTGATGCATTGTGTTGATTTTGAAGATCCTCTATGGAACCATGAAGTTCCTCGATCAATTCGCAGTATGCCACATTGTTGGCCACAGATCTACCAAGTAAATCCTTCAGGTACCGGTAAGCCTCAACTGCTTGTTCTGAGGCATCGTGACCAAGAATGTCAACAATCTCTGATACACTTAGGTCTGTATGACCAGCTTTATAATATCCATTGCATTGTCGCATCAACTCGGTATCAGGGGCAGATATCAATTCCATTCTGGCCAAAAACCAATAAAGAAGAGGAAGCAGGAGTTAATAAATAAGAGCAGACAGAGTATCAATAATGGAGAGGAACGAAGATGTATTTTATTAGATCATCAAAAAGGTTACATTGTTCGATTACAAGTAATGAAATATAGAAATGATACCGAACAACTTCCCACCTTTTCCTTGTCCCCCAAGACTTTCTCGGGAGGCTGGGACGAGGAGCTCGGTTGCTCGGTGGTAACAACGGTTTGATCAGCAGGAATCTTCTCGGCAGGAAGAGGCATAGAAGAAATGTCCTCGATGACAGAGGGTTGAGAAGCAGAGACTGGATCACCCGTAGCCATAGAAGATTCATCTGAGACAGGCTCATCATCTTCTTCTTCCACAATTGCTGGAGGAGGACCAGGGAGGTGTTGTTGGAATAGCTCAGAATCGTCTTTGACCTTCAACTCTTGCAGAGCAGCTACCCAGCCATCGTGGAAGTATTTCAACTTCCCATATTGGACTTGGGATGTCATTGCAGCAATCCCCTTATCCCATCCTTTCTCCCAACCAGCACTGAATTTTTTCTTGACTGCAACCTTTCTTCTCAACTTCTCCGAGGAGAGCTTCACATCCAATTCTTCTTTTTTGACCTTGATATCTCGCAGGGTAGATAACTCCTCCTCTGCCTTTTTCAGCTGGCCATCATATTCCTGATGTTTAACCTCTAAACCTTTTACTTTATCCTCCAAATTATTGGAGGTTTCGGCCATTTTCACCTTCTCAGCTTCAGCCACAGCTAACTTTTTCTCCCAAACAGCTTTTTCGTCAACATACTGTTGGCGAGATTCCTTCAAAGATTGGGTCAAACCCAACAGAGCATCCTCTACACCTGACGAGGAGCTTGAAGCTTTAATAGCCTCATCCTTCTTCATAATATTATTGAAACAGTTCACCAGCTGAAAGATGAGAGAAATAGTAAAGTCAATACAAAATGCAAGATTTCAGAGAAAGAAAGAAAAACCAGAAGTATGAGAAATTTATTGAAGCAAGGTGACGAGCAGCTAAGGATGTCAGCATATCCCTAGGAATTCTTTCATCAATACCATGGACCTCGGGTACGACCGAGCTCATTGCAGAACTTGGAAGAATGATGTTTGGAACATCAGTACCACCAGCAGGTAGAGAGGAGGCAGTTTCAGCCGGAGTAACCGAGGATGATTTCCTCAATCTCCTCAAGGGGAGTTCAGAACCTTCAACCAAAGAAGTCTTGGTCGGAGAGATTGTAATTACATCTACAGGAGCACTTTTCTTGCTCGGAACGACTGGAGGCTTCTCGGTAGCTTTAGAAGACCCAGCATCCACTTTTTTAGTCCCCTCTGGGACATCAGTTTTGCTTTTCTTGGCCCCAGCAGCAGAAGAAATATCATCAAATAGAGCAGGAGGATCTCTTTTCTTACCCATCCTTTGACTTAAAGGAAGATGAGAATCTGAAGATGAACCTTCTAGAGTTGAAGCTGGTTCAACAGGGCGAGCAGTATAAGAGGTTGTGTAACTCTTATACTGTAGCAGATATGAGGCAGACCTGATGTGTTCGTCTGCAATGTTCTTGTGCAAACCCCAGATAAGTTTCAGATGCTTGATATTAACCTCTGATTCTTTTGGAGTTCTTCTTTTGCTATCAACTGCAAATAAATACATAACGAGATATCAATCATACATTTTGTCAAACATGATGAAAGCATAATTTCATAAGTAAAATAAAATGAAAAATAAACCTATCCCATTGCCATATGGGGGCGTCTGGGACCGTTGTATACTTCATCTCCAGTTAAAGGGGCATATTGCCAATTTTTTATAACCAACCCATGTTCAAAATAATCTCTATTTGAGTCAGGGAGGTTAACTACAAGAGCCCTATTCAGAAACCTAGTTTTTAAGTAATAAATATTATCTAGAGTGGCCCACTTATAGCAGTACATAATCTCAGGGTTCCCAATACGAGTCCCATGAGTTAGATTTAATTTGTGCACCCCATTAATTATTCTCCATGAATTGGGGGCTATTTTTGCAGGGACAAGATCAAAATATTGGCAAAACTCAAGACACAATGGATTTGGTGGAAAGGAAAAACCACATTCAGCAATAAAAAGACTGGGGAACCAATGTCCCTCAGCCAAACGAAAATAATTTTGAGGTTCAGAAAGTTCCTCCAAGATTACCCAAGATGGGATGGAAAAGTCAAAGCGGAACTTTTCAAGAGATTCAATAATGTAAACCATGATGAATAAAAGAAGAAGGAAGAAAATCTTACAGGAAGGAAGGAGGTCTGCTGACAACTAACGAAGGAAAAGATGAACGCACAAGAGAGAAGGAGAGAATAGAAAGCTTGAAGGCAGAAAATTGGAAAACGTAGAAGACGGTATGGTTACCTAAGAAGTTTAAATACTTTGCATTGGGAAGCGGCGAAAGAAATGATTACCAAAAAGAAACTACTGAACTTTCGGCGGCTAAAAGGACAAAAACTGCACGGAGATCGAAGCGCTTATAAAAAAATTCAAAAAAAGGTGGAAGCTGCGAAATGAGAAGGAAATTTGAACACAATGTTCCTGAAACCCAGGAAAGTCATTTAATATTGCCATATACCGAGAAAGAATGTTCCATACTCCTCAAAGATCGAAATGTGAAACATTGGGGGCTTCTGTTGATACCAAAATTAATATGCTGATGTGGACGAATAATACGAAGACACGTGTCAATCTACGTGGTACAATAGCAGCGAGGAAGTTCATTTCCCGACCAACCATGATTCTTTCCGAGCAACTAGGATACACCGAGGAACTCTAGTGCTCCGAGGAACTCCTGATCAACGAGCAACTATGGCGGTCCGAGCTGCACCTCGGTCGTATCATTAATTACCAGATAATCAACAGTTCAAATATTCATTGAATGCTTATATTCTTGACGCGCACGCTGCATTAAATGTATTACCCTTTCACATGTATATCATTTAATGTATCGAACCTTTCCTGTACAGCCTCAAGGCTATAAATACCTTGTATCAACCCCATTCAAAGGGACCGGAATTTCTTGAGAGAACTTGTAATCAAGAATTCTGCAAACACTCAGCAATAACATAACAGTGGACGTAGGCTTTATTCCTAGCCGAACCACTTTAAAAATCTTTGTCTTATTTATTTATCTGTGATTGAATAATTAGAGCAATCTAGTTTTTTACATCAACACATGTCTTTCTTAAATTTTTATTGTCAATTTTTCGATATTTGCATTATCGTCTTTTACACTCTTGTTATGCTTGTTGTTTATTAAAAGTTGTAAGGATAAATTTTTTAATCGAGTTAATTTTTATGTTTTGGCTTATTCCGTGTTTGGAACCTTTGAGTCATAGGTTAGACTTTAGTGTATTTACCTTTCAAGCCGATGGCATGTTTGCTTGATGATACGTTTCGTGTTTCACGCCACATTTTATCTTTAACTTTCGAGGATCTCTCAGGTATGAATGCATATATTTTAATCCTTGGATATTTATTATTATTGGTTATTAGTTTTTATAAAATGTTTTTAAAATTATTTTAAAAAAAATTTGCATGTCGTTTTAATGATATTAGTGATGTCGTTCGAATGAGCTAAGTCATCTCATTAGAACTTAGATTCAACGAACTTCAAACGGATCGCTTTTTAGCCTACTTTAGTTTTTCGTTGGATATATCGGTAGATGTTGGTTCGAAGGAGAATATGCACTTCGTTCGAATGAGCCTTTTAACTTCGTTCGAACAAGGTGGCACAATTTTCAAAAATTAAGTCTTCTTCAATTTTTCATCCCTATCCCGTTTTCAATAAACCTAGTAAAATTAGGGTTGCAGAGCAGCAGTTTAAATTGAAGTTTTTTCATGCCTTTTGAGTCACAAAACTCTTCTAAAAATCTCTCCAGGTTTATGTGATCATTTATGAACAAGTTTTTCAAACCAAAACCCTAGTTTACACTCAATATCTTTTATATCCAAGTTTAATTTATTATATCCTTTGACATCTAGTTTGTGGGCACGAAAAAGGTTTATTCTCTTCATATTATTGTGGATAGTATCATGTGGTGGAATCCGTAAACTGTATGTTGTTTACACACGATAGACTATGTCTTGTGGTGTTGCGATGAATTAGCGGTGGACTTCATGTTTCAATCTATAGATGGTTGTTGAGCCTGTTCGGTAGATACCAAGGCATGTGTAAATTCACCCGTGATGGATGCTTCACGGTTGGACTATTGCATGTCACTGGGTGAAAGTTGAGGAACAAAGAGCGTCAAGGCTTGGGAGAGCATCAAAGTCGTTGTGTAAGTCTATTGTTGTGTCCTTTGTAATTTCGTACATAATGAATTTATGTGGCTGGATCGTCCGAGATTTGTTCTACTGTGGGCTTTTTTCGTATATCGACGTGTTGTGTGATTAATTTTATTTTATCTTGCTATCACATACATGCATATTTTAGGATAAGATCAAATTGGTTAATCTCTCTACCACAATAATTTATTTAATCACTGTGAAGTTTAATTTGGGTTAATATGTGTAATTGAACTTAAATTTGATAAACTTTTAAAAATAGTGGTTTGCTTGTTTTGACCCTTTTCCATTCACAACCCTATATGACTTTAAAGTGGTATTAGAGACGGTGAACAAAGTTATCGTTTTAATCCATAGTTTTGTGCTATTTTAGGATTATTTGGGTGTTTATCTCTTTCTCTCTCTCTCTCTCTCTCTCTCTCTCTCTCTCTCTCTCTAAAGTTTGCTTGATTCTCTCGATGGGTCATCATAGTGATAAGTTGTCTGATGTGTTTAGTGATGATGACGATTTTGATATTCGAGAGAAGTTTAATGAGATTTACAATCGTGCCTAAAATTCACTACACCAAAATGGGCAAATTGTCACCTTTCAGCCGGCCAGCCTTGTCAAGGTCATTGACCGTGACAAAAAACACGCGTTTTATGTCACGGTCATTGACCTTGACACGACCGTGACAACTAATTGCCACGGTCAATGACCGTGACAATTATTTAAATACTTGTCACGGTCAATGACATTGACATGACCGTGACAATATTTGCAGCAAAAACCCTATCCCCTTCTTTTTTCCCTACCGCCGTTCCTTCCCTCTCTCTCTCGACCCTGCTCTCTCTCTCTCTCTACTTTCAGGTCGATTTTCTCTCTCTCTATCTCTCTTCCATTTATATATATGTTTGTGTGTATATTTATGTGTGTATGTGTATATATATATATATATGTGTGTATGTGTGTGCGTGTGTGGGGGGTGGGGCAGGGTGGGGGCAGGGCGGGGTGTGTGCGTGTGTATATGTATGTGTATGTATGTGTGTATGTGTGTATGTGTGTGTATATATGTGTGTGGTGGTGTGTGGTGGGGGAGGGGGTGGTGGAGGGGGGCAGGGGGTGGGGTGGGGTGTGTGTGTAGGTGTGTGCGTATGTGTGTGGCGGGGGGAGGGGGGCAGGGGGTGGGGCACCCATTTAATAACTTTTAAAATATTTGAAAAAAATATAATATTACAAAATTGAAACGACATGGTATTGACGGAACTTACACATACGTTATAATATAGAATCTCAAGATAAAAAAATGTACAGTAAAACTCCAAATTGATACGAAATTTAAAAAAATAAAGGACGTGTTTGGAATTATGTACTGTGCTCTTACGTTGAAAATTATTAGATAGAAAAAGAAAAATATAAATTGAGATAACCTTAGAATCTAATTAGGCTAAAAATATAATGGCATCAACTAACATATATACACAACACTAAAAGTAGACATCAATTTTATAGATTTTTACTTTATAATTCAATATAGGTTATACTCCCACATAGTTCATCAACAAATATTGTAAGAACATTGTGAAAATAATAAACATCGGGAGGGGGGCAGGGGGTGGGGGTGGGGGTGGGATGGGTTTTGAATATTATTTACATTTACATTTTTGGATATTATTTACATTCAAAATAAATAATTGATAATAGTTGGATAATAATTGGATAATAATTGATATTTTCATTCAAAATAAATATTTCATTCAAAAATATTGGATAATAATTGATATTTTCATTTAAATTGATAATAATTTTATTCATGAAATTAATTCAATTAGGTAAAACCCTAGATAATTTTTTAACAGAATTTGATAATATTATATAAAGTTTAGTAAATTCACAAAATGTTGCCAATTGTATGTTTTTAGGAATATCATTAGTTAGAATCCATACACATGCATGTTGTTAGAAAGTCTTAAATTTAATTTTCACTTTAATTTGTAGAATCTCTGTACTTGGTTGGATTTATCCCTTTATGATAATGAAATTTATGCTGCAATTATAATTATCTCATGTCATAATTTTATTGATAAACAATATATGTAGTTGTCACGGTCGTGGTGGGGGGAGGGGGTGGGGGTGGGGTGGGTGGGGGTGGTTTGTGTGTGTGTGTGTGTGTGTGCGTAGGTGCGTAGGTGTGCGTGTGTGCGTGGCGGGGGGAGGGGGGAGGTAGCAGGGGGTGGGGTGGGATGTGTGTGTAGGTGTGTGCGTATGTGTGTGGCGGGGGGAGGGGGGCAGGGGGTGGGGGTGGGGCACCCATTTAATAACTTTTAAAATATTTGAAAAAAACATGATATTACAAAATTGAAACGACATGGTATTGACGGAACTTACACATACGTTATAATACAGAATCTCAAGATAAAAAAATGTACAGTAAAACTCCAAATTGATACGAAATTAAAAAAAAATAAAGGACGTGTTTGGAATTATGTACTGTGCTCTTACGTTGAAAATTATTAGATAGAAAAAGAAAAATATAAATTGAGATAACCTTAGAATCTAATTAGGCTAAAAATATAATGGCATCAACTAACATATATACACAACACTAAAAGTAGACATCAATTTTATAGATTTTTACTTCATAATTCAATATGGGTTATACTCCCACATAGTTAGTTCATCAACAAATATTGTAAGAACATTGTGAAAATAATAAACATCGGGAGGGGGGCAGGGGGTGGGGGTGGGGGTGGGTGAGGTTTTGAATATTATTTACATTTACATTTTTGGATATTATTTACATTCAAAATAAATAATTGATAATAGTTGGATAATAATTGGATAATAATTGATATTTTCATTCAAAATAAATATTTCATTCAAAAATATTGGATAATAATTGATATTTTCATTTAAATTGATAATAATTTTATTCATGAAATTAATTCAATTAGGTAAAACCCTAGATAATTTTTTAACAGAATTTGATAATGTTATTTTTTTTACAAGTGGGTGTGTGTGTATGTGTACTATTAACATTTTTTTTTATCTGTACTAATAACATTTTTTTTACAGCAAAAATGTCTCCTTCAGATATTAAGGCGAAGATGATGATGTTGTTTATGATGATGTCGTCTGGGTTCGGTGGTAGTGGAGGCGACGAGGGCTCCTCCGCCCCTAGGCTCCCCAAATATGGAAAATTTGGGATTACCGTCGAGAACAAGTCGGAGCTATTAGCGAGATCCCTCGAGCTGCTAAAGACGGCCATCGGCCCGGGGTTTATGAGTTGGAAGGAGGTGCCATATGAGCTCAAGTTAGCTGTTTGGGCGGCACTACAGGTAATATATTTATATTTATATTTATATGAATATTTCAATTTCAATTTCAATTTCAATTTCAATTTCATATTTATATTTATATTTATATTTATATTTATATTTATATTTATATTTATATTTATATTTATTCGCAACTAACATTGTATTTGTTGGACAGGAACAATTCAACTTGGATCCAAAGCTACGCGATTCCGTCTTGGAGCAGTTGAGGGAGCAACACAAGACGTGGAAGAAAAATATGCGGACACGGTACTTTGGAAAAATACGAGAGTCCATTATACAATGGCGCGGATCCGTCCCGCCCAAAGAGCCGATCTCATTGGCACAATGGCAAAAGTTCATTGACAATGAGATCGAGGATCGACAATTGGCATCTCGCCAATTGGGGAGGGAAAATCGGGCAAAAAAGACGGACGTGCACTACTCCGGCCGGACCTCTTACGCTGAGGTGGAGCATAGGATGCAGGTAAGATTTAATTTATCTATAACTACAGAAATATATTATTCTTCATTATTTTACTTTGCGGGGCCGATACTAATTTTACTTTACTTTATTTTATTTCAGGGGGTAGGGAGTGGGCCAGGGGGTAAGCCACATAGGCTCGATACTTATGTGGCTCTTCGGACGAAGAAGGGGAAGGACAAGGAGGTGTCCCCGAGCGTCGCGGCCACGATTGTAAGTAATCCGACAGTTTAATTATTGTTAATTACGTTATAATTTTTTAGTTTACTTATTTTACTAATCATGTGCTTTTTGTCGTTTCAGGCAAAGCTTAAGGAAGTGCATGAGTCGCAGTCTGATGCCGACAAGGCATCTTTGTCCACAGACGCACTCAGCCAAGTGCTTGGCTCTGATCGCAAGGGGAGGACAAGGGGAGTGAGCTCGCGGGTGGCCAAATCTAGGATCATCGGATTGGAGACGAGCGACACCGGGTTGGCTGGAACGGTAAATTCACAAGACGCGAAGCTGTCCCGTTTGGAGGCGACGGTCCAAGATATGTACGCATTCATGAAGCGTACGTTGGGTGGAGACCGTAAAGGGAAAGGGAAAGGGAAGGATAAGGAGAAGGCGGTGGAGGAGGAGGTGCGGGAGGACGAGGCGCAGGATGATGAGGATGTGGACCTCGCTGCTTCATCACCAACACGTTCGTACTTCGATGATCCACTTCCCTATTTGCCGCCCTTCAACAGACCATTGTCGACACTTGGTTGGCCGAGCGTGTTCATATTGGACATATTTGATGGCCAGCGGATAGGGCGGGGGTTGAGGGACCCGAATATCGTCGAGGGTGGAATAGTTCATGGACGTGTGCTTCAAGAGATGGAGTCCAGGGTGCTCGTCACGCATGTCATACCTGGGAAGGAGAACTCCCTATTGTGGTTGCGCGAACAATGCGGCACGACGTATATTAGTGGGTGCGTCAATTCGTATGTCGTGTGGCCTACTCACCTCCTCAGTTTTATCCAAGACATGTAGTAACATTATTTTTAAGTTTGTCCATTTTAATTATATTTGGATTATATCGTCATGTATATTATTTTTACTTTGAATATTTGGATTATATCGTCATGAATATATATTTGCATTATCTTTAGTTTGTGTTGGATATATGATGTTTGGAACAGGTACAACGTTGCTATAACAGGTACAAATATACTGCTGGGCAGTGGCAGTGGCCATACTGCCCAGCAGATTTTTTTAAATTCTGCCCAGAATTGTCACGGTCATTGACCGTGACACGTCCGTGACAAAATTGTCACGGACGTGTCACGGTCAATAACCGTGTCAATTCTGGGCAAGAGGGGTCACGGCTTTGTCACGGTTTATAACCGTGACAATCGTATCACGGTCATTGACCTTGAAACGATCGTGACACAAAACGCGAGTTTTGTGTCAAGGTCAATGACCGTGACACGACCGTGATAAAAAAAGTTGTCTCGCCTCGAAATGTCACGGTCATTGACCTTGACAAGTTGGATTTGTCAAGGTCAATGACCTTGACAAATGGGAAGATTTGGTGTAGTGATTTAACTCATTTAAGTTTGAAGTTTGCAAATGTAGTTAAATTTCTTGAAAAAGAAAATTTGTGTTTTAAAGCTGAAATTGTATTTTTACGAACTGTTCAAACTCAAAGAAATATACTTCGTGAGAAGGTCATGGACATGAATTGTGATTTTAAAAATTTAGAAGTGTCTAATACAGATAGTGGGGATAGAGTCCATGTTTTAGAGAATGAATTAGATAACTCCAAGAAGTTTGAGACTAGGGTGAATGTTCGTACCATAAAGTATAATGATAAATTAATAACAATTTTAAAGGCACGTGAAAAGACTCTTAGGGATAAGTTCACTTACATTGAGGGGGAGAGAATTAACCTTTTAAGTATTATTAAATATTTAAAGAAGGAGTCCTTAACATTTGAAGAGTCTAATTCTTTGCTTGAGTGAAGAGTTTTGAAGTTAGAAAATGACTTAAGAGACTCAAGTAGTGATAGTATTGCCTTCGATAACTCAAATGCTCCCGTTGTTAAATCCATGACCATCGTTTTTTTAAAGTATAAACCACTGCCAAGGACGTTAGACAAGGTCAATTCATAGGTAATATTCCTCGTGTTTACACATGTTCATATTGTGGTAGGAAAGGTCACCTTAGTGCATTTGTTATAATATTATAAGAGGTCGTAGGAAGTCTAGATCTCGTGTCACCATGGTTACCAAAACCTGAGGCATTAAGTGTTCATTTATTTGGATTAGAAAATCAGTTTGGGAGGCATTGAGTGTTAAACTAGTTAATTCTCACATGCTTGCACATAATTATTCTCATGTTATATCCTATGGTTGATTGTATTTGCATGATTTCACAAGCTAGCTTTTGAACTTCATGTTATATATGTTTGCTAGTTGTATGATGTTTGAGTCTTTTATATTTTTATTTTCCTTGTTTTTTGGTCTTATTGAGAAAAATACAAAAGGATTTTATTTGTTTTCTGAGTTTTGTTTTCAAATGGTGTCATTCTTTGAAAAATGTTTAAAAATTCAAAAAGGGTTTTGTTTATGTTTAGTTTAGTTTTATACATTTTTTGTGGCATATTAGTGTGTTTGAATTCACTTCATTACATATTTTCATGTGTCCAGAATATTTTATAATAATTTTCAACGCTTGGATTACTCTTAATCATGCTTGCATAGAGTAGTTCGACTTTGATTTTCTTAATGGATTTACTTTGCATATTCCTCCGCACACACATACACGAGCTCGTTTGGATATTAACTTCATATGTTACATGAGCTATGTGAGGTGTTCGCCCATTAATCTTGTCATCATACATATATATTTGACTATGGGGGATTTATGCATGTAAGAACCATTGCCCGTGAGTTTGATGCTTTATTGAGAATATGAGTGTGCACAGAAAAGGGCTAGAAAAGGAGTAAATATCCTTTCTGTGAAAGACCACCATTGGCAAGAGCCTAAAAATTAAGAGGCAAATAAAAAGAAAAGATAAAAATGCCTAGGGCAAAGTTTTATATTGATTCTTCAAATAAATAGGTTTATTCAAAATGAGAGAAAAAAATGAATATCTAATATTTTGAGAGTGTTGTAAGTTGAAGTTCAATGGGTTTGCACAATGAGTAATGATTAATTCATGTTTGATGCTATTGATGTGAGAATCGTCAATTTTTTTAGGTTAGTGTAAATTGTTCGTATTTGTCCATTTATGAGTTCACTTTATCTGTCATTGTGTGGTTAAATTTTTGTTTGATAAAGTTAATGCAATCAAATAGAATTTCCTAGACATTTTTTAGTGGTTGGGTCATATTTAGCTTATTGATAGTTCACGTCCCTTCACTCCGTACCACCTTTGTTTGGACAAATCAATACTATACTAGTGTGGAAAACTTGTGGGCTTTGTGTCGTGTTTGTGGTGTTTATATATGTATATATATACACACATCATACATCACATATAGTTCTAGGCCCCACGAAACCTTTTCTCCAAATTTTTTATTTTTCTATTGAATCAATCAACACATGATCAACAAATTAGGCCAAATTATATTTTCTACCTATTTTTAAAAAATTTACAAAATTTTATTGGCGCGGGTCCTTATAAATAAGGTACTTTCAGTAGTTTTTCGTTGGATTTTTAAAAAATAGCTAGAAATTGTATTTTGACCTAATTTATTGAAAATGTGTTGATTGGAAGGTAAACTATATGGGTAAAATAAAATATTGAAAAAAAAAATTTAGGCCATAGAACTAGGTGTGATGTATGAGTGATGTAGGAAGTATCATGTATAGTAGCCTTGCTCTCTCTTTCTATATATATATCTTATATCTTTTCCATATTTTTTATATGGTATATTTATTTTTTGAGTCGTTGCATTTTCATTTAATCCATGTATGCCACATGTTCCGTTTTAGTTTCAAGTGATTTCAAATTGGTATGTTATATGATTATATTGATATCGTTTGTTGCTTGTTATCATTAATATCTCATTTATGCATCGAAATTGATATCATTTGTTCATTCTTTGCATTATTTGTGCTTGTATTGCCTCGTCATGTTTGTCATTGCCTATTACACTTTACACCTTTACATGATATACTTGTTTTTCCTTTATACCTACCCATGTTTCATTTTGGGGGGGGGGGGGGGGGGGGGGATTTTTGTTATATTGGGAAGAAATGGTTTCATTATGCATATTTCAATTTTTCTATTCATGAAAAAAATAGAGATAAATGGTATCTCAATCTTTATAATCCGAGGGAGATTTTTTTACCTTAGCGAGAGACATCCCAGCTTAATTAGATATTGTTAGATAAAGGGGGAGGATTTATTCTTATGCGGATTTATATTGTTATATATTCTCTTTACATTTGAAGGTGTCTTTAAGTGTGTAAGTTTGCAATAAAGTTACTCAACGTGAGTTTGTCAAGTGTCTGTACTTTTTCTTTTTGGGTTGGGGATTGAGTCTTTTAGAGAGCTTGACGGCCCATAGGTATTTATTTTGTGTTTTGTCCTGGAATAGCCAAATGGAGAGATTTGTAAGGACAAATTTTTAAATATAGTCAATTTTTACAATTTGGATTATTCCGTATTTGGACAAAACCATTTACTCATAAGTTAGACTTGAGTATGTTTACCTTCCAAGCATAGGGCGTGTTTGTTTGAAGACGTAGCAGCCAAGTTAGAATTTTTACATTCATCATATCGTGTTTAGTACCAAGTTTTATCTTCAACTTCCGAGGATCTCTCGACTATGAATGTGTATATTTTGATCCTTAGATATTTATTATTATTGGGTGTTATTTTTTATAAAATATTTTAAAATAATTTTAGAAAAAAATTACGAGTCATTCAAACAGTATTAGCGATGTTGTTCGAACGAGCTAAGGCATCTCATTAGAACTTATATCCAACAAACTTCAAATAACCCACTTTTTAACCTAAACTGGTTTTTCAATAGATATATCGTTAGATGTTGGTTCAAACGAGAATAAGAACTTCGTTTGAACAAGCCTTCTGACTTTGTTCGAATGAGGTGGCACAATTTTCAAAAATTAGGTTTTCTCAACCTTATCTCATTTTCAGAAAACCTAGTATAAATAGGGTTGTGGAGCAGCAATTTTAATTTAAGTTTTTTCATGCCCTTTGACTCATAAAACTCTTCTAAAAAGCTCTCAATATTTATGTGATCATTTATGATCAAGTTTTTCAAACTAAAACTCTAGTTTACACTCAATATCTTTTAAATACAAGTTTCATCTATTATATGCTTTAAGATCTAGTTTGTGGGCACCAAAAAGGTTTATGCTCTTCATATTGTCGAGGATAGTTTCGCACAGTGGAATACGTACACAATTTTTATTTACACACGGTGGACTCCGTACTATGGTGTTGCGGTGAAGAAGAGGCTGGCTCCGTATTTCGATCCGTATATTGTTGCTAAGCTTATTCGGTGGATACCAAGGCGTGTGTTAACTCACCCGTTATGGTTGCTTCGCGGGTGGACTCCTGCGTGTCACTGCAGTGGAGGTTGATCAATAAAGATCGTCACGGCTTGCGAGGGTGTCAGAGTCATTGTGTAAGTCTATATACATAGTGAATTCGCGTGGCTTGGTCATCTGAGGTTTTTTCGTTGTGAGTTTTTCTTGTACATCGGCGTGTTATGCGATTGATTTTGATTTATCTTGCTATCATCTAGATGCATGTTTTAATATAAGATAAATTTGTTAATGTGTTCAACATAATAATTTGTTTAATAGGTGCTAAGTTTAATTTGGGTTAATTTATTTAATTGAACTTAAATTTAAGATTTTAAAAAAAAAATAGTGGTTTGTTTATTTCGAACATTTTCCATATATAACCTTATAGGACTTTCAAAATCACCCTTGCCCCAACCACAAACACAATGATTCAATAACTTTTATGTATCTTTAATACATTTTTTAAAATAACGAACTCTTTATCCATTTGATGGTAATCCCTATTTCACATTTTAGGAAAACCTTTAAAAAAAACATAGTGTTTGTTTTATGCTTATCAAGCATTAATTTTTTTTAATGTTGTTTGCATGGTGGTCATATGCACACTAAATCTGGCATGCCATGTTTTTCACAAGATATTTTGTTATAAATAAATATTTTGAAAGTGTTATTTGATAGGGAAAATGGTTAAATTATCACAATAAACTTCCATATTTAATTTTATAAATACGTAATTACAAAGTAACAATGATCAACGGATAAAAAATGGTAAACATTTACAAGTGGTTATCACTAATGAAAATCCAACAAATATCAATAGATGAGGATTCACAATCAATCAAAATATTGATTTAACCAATCACATAGTAGGGTAATCAAAGTAAAAGCCAAGACAATGATCGTCCTTCACACATTGCATTTATCATAAAAAGAAAAAAAATAACAATTAAAAACAAAACCGAACCACCAAACTAATCAAGAAATCATAAGTTCTATATTGACTCAATATATACATATCCATGTGGAGAGCAAGGTTCTAAAACAGTTTCCAAGTAAAAAATCATTATAAACACAGTAAAGAGATTGAAATGGAGATAACGTTAATACATTTATAATAATAAGAGGACTAACTACATATGAGCCACTACATCCAAGAAACTAATAAATATCATACTTTAGCCCCTAAATTAAATTTATAAATTGTGCGTAAACCCCAAAAATTACGTAATAAGTACATGCTCCACCAATTAAACCATATCACCATAACCATCATCAATAACAGTCTATTATATGTCAAAATACATATATATAAACAATAAAGAATACCGCAATTTGAAATTCTCTTCACCTGCAATAATACTATCCAGATTTGATGTTCTTCGCTTATTTTTGTTGAAAATATAAGTTAAAAATGCATATACCCTGGTCCTAATTTACCAAAATGAATATTAGGGAGAAATGACAAATAATTTGAAAGAGAGCGGGAAGTAGAGTCAAGGAAATATAGAAAGAGAGAGGATAAGAAATAACAAACATGAAGGTTCTTTAATCTCCGTAATGGTAGTCGAAATTCTGCTATAATTATGAAATCTGAAAACAAAATGAATTAGCATATATATATATATATATATATATATTTCAATTATTTGGGTTAACAAATTACTCATTTCCATATATTTCGATATAGAATGAAATTTCAAATTTATTTTAAAAAATATATCCACTTATCTGAATTATCCCTTTATCGTTCCACAAAGACATGTTTAATAGACCACTCTTACTAATTTGTGAACCTATAACGAAATCAAACAATCTCAACTGCTATAAATAATACATTTGTCTACGAACAATCAACAGTTGACTCGTATGGAGTCTAAAATGTCTAAGAAAATGCAAAAAGGGTTGGGGTCATAATCTTTGGCACGTGTGGGAGATATCAGGGGCGAATCCACCTTAAGACGAGGTGGGGCGCTCACCCCTATTCAGATTTTAAAAAAATAGGGTTAGACCAGTCATTTGGGTACAGAGCCAACGTCTCTCTCTCCAATAATCTCAATTCTGCGTCTCCCACCGCCCAACTCCAGGTACAATTCTCTACTTCGAGATCTATAAAACCTTACTTTTATATCTTCTTTTTTTTAAATTTTATTTTCCACTACTTGTTTGTTGGAGTTTTTAGGTGTGTTGAATATTAATTGGTTCCAGAAGAAACTAGATGGGGACGATGAGGTACTTATTCATATTCATACGTTCTTCAGCCTTAATTTTTGAATTTTGTATGTTCATAGACTTTTAGAAATGATTGATTTCTAGTAAATCTGGTTGAACTTTCAATTTTCCTTAATGGGCATATTTTTTATATCATATATTATAAGTGATCAATATTTATAAAATAAGACAAATAAAAACACCCCACGATAGGGTGTTGTAAAGATTCAATGATGTTTTTATCAAGTTGTTCATGTTTCACCAGGTGTGCTTGGGTTGAACCTTAATGGTGCCAGGTGAGTTAACTCATTTTCGTACTTCATATTAAGCAAAATTCAATTGTTATCATTAATAAAATTTAGGTATTTTTGAATATTTATTAAGCTGTAATACCCCGTATTTTCATGCTATATTAATTTGGGGATTTATTAAATTTAATGTGACGATTTATTTAATAAAAATCCGGAAATTTAAATATGTTATAATTATTAACGTGACGAGAGTTAGTAATTATGGGAAACTTGTTGAATATTACTAATGAGCATAGTAATATATTATATTGGTTATATTGAATGTCATAAGTGAATTAAATGACTATTTCGAAAATTTAAGTTGGGACGTGCCCGTGTCACGTCGGAACTAATTTTGTTAAATAAAAAGTGAATATTTTATAAGTTGTTCGTATAGTCGTTTTGAGTGCGCCAACGCGTCCGGAAGGGTCGAGATAGTCAGAAAAGTGTACCCGGGGGTTTAGTTTGAGTCTCGAGGCGTTTTTAGGCCTAATTGGTGCCCCGGGAAGGCATTTTAGTCATTTTACTTAATTGGGTAATTAAACCCACGAATTTCAGCCATCTTTATCAGCCATTAGGTTAGCCTTTTAGGGTTAGAACTTTCATAAATCAAGTGACGGCCATTGGAGAAGAGAGGAGAGAGCTCCAAGGCAAACCAAGGCCAAAAAGCCACCGGATTTCACCGCCACCACCACCACCGCGTAGATCACGAGACAAGGAACGCAGCCATACCAAAATCATCCGGGAATCTGCATACCAAAATCCCAGACAAGTATTTGACTTGCGTATTTTCGTTAATGCAATCTTTATATTAGTCTAGGATTGTTTAGAGATGGAAATTATGGAAGAAAACTCAAATTGTGTTAGGATAATGCATGTAGTTTTTGATAATATGGAAATTCTGGAACCCTTGCCATGTAGAGGAATATAACCCACGAAATTTTGATGTTAAATTAGAAGGAATTTCTGGTAAAAGCAGATTAGAACCTTGTTTTAGTAAAACTCTAGGGTTCTTGATGATTAGATGGGATTTTGAGTTAATTATCCATGTTTAATGATAGTTACACGCATGCTTTACGTTATAATCACCTGGTATAATGTTATAATGATGATAGTAGGATTTTTGGGGCGATTAGAATGGAAACACATCATTTTTGATGAAGAAGTTGGATGAAACCCGTAACTGCATTCTGCAGAATTTTGCCCAGACATGCTTGATCGATCGATCGAGCCTAGAGCTTCGATCGATCGAAGGTTCGATCGATCGAAGGTTCGATCGATCGAGCCCCAAGCTTCGATTGATCGACCCCTCCTGGCAGACTCCTAATTCCCTCTTTAAATGCGTTAAATTCAAATTGTCGTGATATAATTCTTGGGCACTCTTGATAAATTGATTTAGGAGACATTGAGGACCAGTAGGGGATATGAATAAATGTTGGAGCCTTTAATCTTTAACGAAAATGGTATTTATGGGATATTTACTTTAGGTTAATGGATTTATGAATTTAAAGGGTGAGGTGCGTAAGAGAGTTACGTTGGAACCTAATAAAGACACTTACTGAAATTTAGATTTGTGAGGATATAGCCACGAGTGTTAGGTAATAAGTGAGAAAACCCTTCGAGTTAAGGTTAGGAACGAAACCTTATACGTATTTCTATAAATGTGAAATTAAGGATAAATGGTATAATTACGGGTGATGAGAAGAACCTATATTAATATGATAAAGTGGTATATTTATATGATTGGGTGTACATATATTATATGCATGTGAAAATCATACCCACACTACTTACTATCCCTGAGGTTTCCGCGCTGGGACAAGTCTTATCTCGATGGGACCTTTATGGGGAATATTGACTTGTACCCTAGGAGATAGATATCCTTGGTACAGGCTATCGATGTGATAGTTCAGACGGTCCTAAGAGACGCCGGTATGTGCCATCCTCTTAGAGACTTGGAATCTATGCTTCGCCTGAATATTGATTGTGTATTTATGTTAATACAATTTGAGAGTGATTCCGAATGTATTCCCCTTAATATGAGTGATATGGGGCTTTGGATAGTAGAGTATGCACGCACCATAGTTTTATTCGGGGTGCTGTTATATATATATATATATATATATATATATATATATATATATATATATATTATACGAGTAGTTAATATATATATGAGATCATGATATTTGGAACTGTCTACTGAGATTTGATAAGTAGGACATGGTTGTTGACTCAAATTATTAAATACTTGTTTTGAAAAAGTATAATATGTCACTGTAAAACTATATGGATTTTATAAAGTTAAAATGGAGGACTTCGATTACTGTTTGGAACATTCTTTTTAAAATGGGGTCGTGAATTTTAAATCTTGCGAGTAATCTAAGTTAAGTCAAATCTTTTAGAAAGACTAGTGCGTTAAATGATAAGAAACCGTGGGGAAGGTTAGTGCGATAGGTGTGCACATTAGAAGAGAGGTGAGTATTTTCTCAAGAGAGTGACGTGCTAATATGTTATTGCATCGGCCTGTATCATTTTAAATACTTGCTAAACTTATTTTAAAATCAAACACACTTTCGGGCTCTGACCCGTTTCTTTTTCTCTCTCTCTCTTGTATGTATATATGTATATTTTCAGGTGCCCAGCCACAGGGGCGTCTTGCTTAGGATCCCTTGAGAGGAACGTGGTGCAGCTTAGGTGGGAGTTGCAGGTCACTTGAGTAGACGGCTTCTTTTATTGACTCCACTTCTAGTACTCTCATTTATTGGGCACGTGTCGCCCTTTCCATTATTTATTTGGTATCAGGATATTTATATTTCAGTCATTCCAGTATTGTTTCCTTGGGATTTATTCAGTATGGACTTGTGATTTTAGTTTTTATGTTGGCATTCGATTGACGAATGTATTATATTATTTGGTTTATCGTGGTGTGATTCTTAATTGTAGAAATGTTGTTTTATATAAATAAATTTTTTCTTTAATTAAAATTTGGAAGTTTGTATGAAAAATGTTTTTGACACTTAGCTTAATTATTTAGGGTGTTAAATTGGAAAATTTATTTTTATCGACAGTGATGCTGAGAATGAACCAACTGTTAACCTTGATTTAATTTAATAAAGGAGTGATCGCCCGGTATTTAATTAGGCGGGGTGTCACAGGTGGTATCAGAGCATCAGGTTCTAGTGTCCATAGGATCTGTACGGCTTATTTCGCTTTCAGCTTAACGTCATTGTTATAGAGCCCTATTTTTAGGATTATTGTATTCTTGCTTTTACGTTTAAGTCTTCAGCTATTCGAGATTTGATGATGACTGTAGACTAATAAACTTGTTCATGTTTCAGATGCCTCCGAGACGTGCTCCGAAAGATAGGCGTGCCCAAGCCGAGCAGCCAGCAGTTCCGGCACCAGGCACAATGAATGCGAACGAAGTAGCCGCCATTGTTGCCCAGGCGGTGAATGCCGCAATAGCGGTGATTCAACAGGCTCCACCCCAGGTTCAGGCAGTGGCGCCAGTACCAGCACAGCTCCCATCCGCATGGGAGAGGGTTCGGGATGCTTTTCAGAAAGCGCATCTGTAAGCGCAAAGAAATTTCCTTTTGTATATATTCAATAAATGATGCGGAAGCGTATATAAGTGATGGTTCAACAAATAAACAAAGCCAAATTTTAATAACAAATTAAAATAAGTTAATCCAAGTCCTAGAATTTGCCTAAGTGATATTTATCAATATTAGCAAGTTAGGCGAAACCAAATTTTAGCAAATGACTTGAATTAAACAACATTATCAAATATTTAATATAAGTTCAAATTAAATTGAGTGTGATAATTTAAACCAAATTTTATCTTGAATAAGTCTAAGCATGCGTTCTAAATTATGAAGCAAGATAAAATAAACAATATCACACTACGCCGAGATGTACGAGGAAAAACCCAAGACGGGAAACAACCTCGGACGGCCCTAGCCACAAATCCACTAGATACGGAATTACAATTACAAGACAGATAGACTTACAACGACTGACTCGATCCCTCTCAAGCCTCGACGCTTCTTCTCGTAGACACCTCTTCCTAGCTGACAACCTCGGAACACTACCGCGATCTCGGAATCCACCGATGGGGCTTTCTATGGTCACCGTCACCCGTACATGGAGCCTTTCTCCAAGTGGTTAGAATCGCAACAAAAATGTCTTCTTATTTGATGGATGTAGAAGCAAACCAAAACTTCTCTTTCTTGAATTCGGTAGAGATAAACCGGGGCCAAAACTCCAAGCAATTTAATATGTAAATAAGAACTTGGACTAAACACAATTGGGTGTAAACTAGAGTGTGAAGGATTTTCTCTTTGAAAAATTAACACTCAAAACATGAACATTTTCCTAAACCATTTTTGCTCTCAAACTCTCTCTAAGAGATGAACTAAGTTGGAAAAGTTATGGAAATGTTAGTTTGGAAAATGTGATTCCCGCACTTCATAAAGTCTGAAAATGTTGGTTAAAAAACAAGTGGGGAAGTGGGTGAAAAACTGCCAAAAATTGTTCCCGCCTAACAGCTCGTTCGAACGACATTTCGTTCGAACGAACTCTCGTTCGAACGAGCTTCTAACGACGCACCAGTATGGACTTCGTTAGAATCTCGTTAGAAACCTCGTTAGAACGAACAATCTCGTTTGAACGACATTTCGAACGACATACCAGTTTAGACTCGTTGGCAAACTCGCTCGAATGAAACCTGGTTCGAACGAAAAACTCGTTCGAACGACATTTCTAACGAACGACCAGAAAGATTGTAAAATTCGATTTTGGCCCAGAAAACTTTATGAACTTATTTTAAAGTTTTATATAATTTATTTCTTAAAACAAAACGCAGTTTTTATAAAACCTAACACCCAATAACCTTTGTTCCAAGCTCCTATATATATATATATATAATTGCATTCATACCTTGGGAGCATGGAACTATGATTGATGACGTAGAAACGAGGCACACAAACCGGCATTTTGATGAAGCTTTATACTCTTTGCCGCTACGTCTTCAACAAACACTTCATAGGCTTGAGAATATTACAATTAAAATATTATCCTATGAATAAATGTTTTTGTCCGGAATTGAGCCAAAACTATATATGGACTCAATTGGAAATTTGTGTCCTTACAGCATCCCCCTGAGTTTTCTGGTAGCTCCGATATTGTTACAGTCAGCCAATGGAAGAAGGACATCCAGCGGCATCTCCGAATGTATGAGTGCACTGACGTGCAAAAGCAGTTATTGGCTTCCTTTAAGCTGGTGGGAGCCGCATTACAGTGGTGGGAGTCCACTATTACTTTGGAGGAGAGGGACACGATCCCTATTCAGTTGTTCTGGGAGCGGTTTGACCGCAAGTATTTTCCACCCGTAGTACAGACTAAGATGAGGCGGAAATTACTAAATCTGAAGCAGGAGAACCTTACTGTAGCTGAGTATGAGGAGGAGTTCACGAGACTTCTCACTATTGTGCCGGATGAGGCACCCACTGAGAGCAAGAAGATTTTGCTGTTTGTCGACGGGTTAGCTTGGAGGATCCGTCAGCACCTTATTGGGAATCTATCCCTGAGTACTTTCACTGACGTACTCAATGCAGCGTTACTACATTGCCAGGATCACCGCTTCCATCTTCAGGGAAGCAAGAGAGCAGGAGAGTCCAGCCAGCAGGGCAGGACCGGGGGAAATAGTGCCGGTGGGGCACCAACTCATGGACAGACTCGTCAGCACAAGCAGAGTTCCCATCAGGGGGACCCTGCTAAGCGATTCCGTTCGGGTGATTCTAGGCAGGGATTCGGGGGTTTCAGGCAGGGCCATCAGGGCCAGCCTAATCAGCAGGGCCAACACCGACCGCAGGGACAATAGCAGGGCCAGCAAGGCCAATAGCGTGCACATCAGGGCCAACAGGGCCAGTGGCGTGGAGGTAACGACCAGCAGGGCCGTGGACAGCAGGGTCAGAGGGGCGTAAACTTCAAAGGCAGATGCTTTGGGTGCGGTAAACATGGCCATAGGCGCCAGGATTGCCCAGAGGGCGATAGGGCCCCACAGCAGCAGGGAGCCCGTAATGAGCCGCAGAGACCACTCTTTCCACCTGCCCTCCCAGCTCCAGCCCAGGTGCCAGCCCTACCAGCCATTCCAGCAGCTCCAGTACAGTAGGGGCAATTGCAGTATGGACGTGTCTATAACGTCCACCAGGCAACAGCTCCATAGGCACCACCCGCGATTGAGGGTATGTATCTTATCCATAGTACTATGGGTCGGGTATTATTTGATGCGGGGGCAACACATTGTTTTATAGCTACGCATTTTGCGAAGGCCTTAGGGTTGTTAGCCACAGCAGAGAGCACCGTGACGTGCGTCGACTCACCCCTGGGGAGTGGGTCACTTATTTTCTTTATATGCTGGGGAGTGGGGGTAGAGATTGGTAGCTTGGTATTACCTGCAGACATTTTAGTCTTAGACATGCACGAGCATGATGTGATTATTGGTATGGACTGGCTCGCAGCTTATAGAGCCATGATTGATTGCTTCGGTGGGAGCATTGTTTTTGCCATTCCGGGGCAAGAGATGTTTTTGGTGGCGATGCCTCGCCCAGAGGGAGGTTCGACCGCTCATTTTTATTACATAGAGGAGGATACCTCTAAGGAGGTTGTGATTCCCTTAGATTCGATCCCTGTTGTCAGGGAGTATTCCAATGTGTTTCAGGAGATACCAGGCCTACCGCCCAGTCGTGAGATAGACTTTGTTATAGATTTACTGCCAGATACGAGACCTATAGCACGTGCACCGTACCGTATGGCTCCGGCAAAGATGCGAGAGCTACGGGATCAGATAGAGCAACTGTTAGGTCAAGGCTTCATTCGTAGGAGTACCTCACCTTGGGGCGCTCTAGTCCTGTTTGTGAAGAAAAGAGATGGTTCACTGAGATTGTGTGTGGACTACCGGGAATTGAACAAGGTCACGATACGGAATAAGTATCCGTTGCCTCGAATCGATGATCTGTTCGACCAGTTGAGGGGAGAAACTTTATTTTCGAAGATAGATCTGAGGTCGGGGTACCATCAGTTACGTATTAGAGAGCAGGATGTTTCAAAGACTGCCTTCTTATCGAGATATGGGTCCTATGAGTTCAGGGTGATGCCGTTCGGACTCACAAATTCCCCAGCCGTTTTCATGGACTTGATGAATCGAGTATTCATAGAGTTCTTGGATCAGTTTGTAATCGTCTTCATAGATGACATCTTGATATATTCACACTCCGAGGAAGAGCATGCCGAGCACTTGAGGCAGGTTCTTCAGACTCTACGAGAGCATCAGTTGTATGCTAAGTACGAGAAGTGTGGATTCTGGTTGCGAGAGGTACAGTTCTTGGGCCATGTTGTTTCTGAACAGGGGATTGCAGTTGACCCGAGCAAAGTGTCAGCGGTGAGGGAGTGGGGACAGCCCATGACACCGACAGAAGTGCGTAGTTTCTTGGGGTTAGCCGGATACTACAGGAGATTCATTCAGGGATTCTCCAAAATAGCGGGTCCATTGACAAATCTGACTCGCAAAGGGGTACCATATGTTTGGGACGACGCTTGTCAATTGGCTTTCGATGAGCTGAAAGACAAACTTACTTCAACGCCAGTCCTTGCGTTACCGAAGTCGGGTGTGGAGTACCTGGTTTACACCGATGCGTCTTTACGGGGACTTAGAGGTGTACTTCAGCAGGAGGAGAAGGCTATAGCTTTTGCTTCCCGAAAGCTTAAGTCGCATGAGAAGAATTACCCCACCCATGACCTGGAGTTAGCAGCGGTCGTCTTTGCATTGAGAATTTGGAGGCACTATTTATTGGGCGAGAAATTCCGTTTGTTCACAGACCATAAGTCACTACAGTACCTGTTCACTCAGCGAGAGCTGAATATGCGTCAGCGCAGATGGCTAGAGTTTGTGAAGGACTACCAGTTCGATATACAATATCATCCGGGGAAGGCCAACGTAGTTGCTGATGCGTTGATCCGTAGACCGGTACACGATGTAGCGGACGTCTGGAAGGCAAAGTGGAAGGAGTTGGATCACCAGGACGCAGTGGCACGTTCTTTCATATCCGTGATGTCAGTCACACCCGAGATTGTTACGAGGGTGATACATGCACAGACTATAGACCCGTTTTGCCAGGAGCAGATTGTGCGACTTTTAGCCGAGGGTGCTGAGTCCTACTCTGTTAGTTCTGATGGAGGTTTGCGATTTAATGGGAGATTGGTGGTTCCAGAAGGCGCGGAGTTACGTCATGAAGTGATGACTCATTCTCACGGGTCCCGATTTGCAGTACATCCGGGAGGTGATAAAATGTACCAGGACATGAGGCGTCAATACTGGTGGAGCGGGATGAAGAAGGACATCGTCGAGTTTGTGTCCAAGTGTTCTACTTGCCAACTGGTGAAGGTGGACCACCAGAAACCGTCAGGATTGCTTCAGCCGTTGGAAGTACCCGCGTGGAAGTGGGAGAGTATTTCCATGGATTTTATTACAGGGTTACCTACATCACAGCGGGGCCACGATTCTATCTGGGTAATTGTAGACCGTTTGACCAAAGTGGCTCATTTTCTGCCAGTGCGGACAGATTATACTACGGGTCAGTATGCTCAATTGTTCATTGCTGAGATTGTCAGATTACACGGGGTGCCCCTGAATATTGTGTCAGATAGAGACAAGATTTTTGTGTCACGTTTCTGGGAAAGTTTTCAGGAGGCTATGGGTACTGAGTTGAGGTTGAGTTCATCTTACCACCCACAGACAGATGGACAGACGGAGCGTACTAATCAGATGTTAGAGGATATGCTACGCATGTGTGTTCTCGATTTTGGAGGAGGTTGGGAGCCACATCTTCCACTGGTAGAGTTTGCTTATAATAACTCTTATCAGTTTACGATTGGTATGGCTCCATTTGAGGCTTTGTATGGCAGGCCTTGTCGTTCTCCAACTTGTTGGCTCGAGGTGGGGGACAATAAGTTTCTAGGACCAGAAGTGATTCAGGAGACCTTCGCGAGGATTGAGATTATCAGGAGTCGTATTCGGGTGGCCCAGGATAGGCAGAAGAACTATGCCGATGCGAAACGGTTCTTCCGGGAGTTTAATGTGGGAGATCAATTGTTATTGCGTGTATCTCCTATGAAGGGTGTGATGAGGTTCGGGAAGAAGGGGAAGTTGGCCCCGAGGTACGTGGGACCATTTCCAATCATCGAGAGGATTGGGCCGGTAGCATACAGGTTGGGATTGCCAGAACATTTACATAGCATCCACGATGTATTCCACATCTGGTCGTTGAGACGATTTCTTCGGGATGATATGGCCCATACTCACATTGCGATAGATGAGATAGACTTACAGTCTGACAGCTCTTACGAGGAGAGACCAGTGGCTATTCTAGACTATAGTGAGAGGAGATTGAGGTCGAAAGTAGTTCCACTTGTGCGAGTCCAGTGGGAGCATCATAATGTGGAGGAATCCACTTGGGAGCGTGAGGCAGATATGCGCGAAACATACCCAGAGTTGTTTTTACCAGGTATGCCTTATTCTCCGAATTTCGGGACGAAATTCCGTTATTAGGGGGGAAGTATGTAATACCCCGTATTTTCATGCTATATTAATTTGGGGATTTATTAAATTTAATGTGACGATTTATTTAATAAAAATCCGCAAATGTAAATATGTTATAATTATTAACGTGACGAGAGTTAGTAATTATGGGAAACTTGTTGAATATTACTAATGAGCATAGTAATATATTATATTGGTTATATTGAATGTCATAAGTGAATTAAATGACTATTTCGGAAATTTAAGTTGGGACGTGCCCGTGTCACGTCGGAACTAATTTTGTTAAATAAAAAGTGAATATTTTATAAGTTCTTCGTATAGTCATTTTGAGTGCGCCAACGCATCCAGAAGGGTCGAGATAGTCAGAAAAGTGTACCCGGGGGTTTAGTTTGGGTCTCGGGGCGTTTTTAGGCCTAATTGGTGCCTCGGGAGGGCATTTTAGTCATTTTACTTAATTGGGTAATTAAACCCACGAATTTCAGCCATCTTTATCAGCCATTAGGTTAGCCTTTTAGGGTTAGAACTTTTAGAAATCAAGTGACGGCCATTGGAGAAGAGAGGAGAGAGCTCCAAGGCAAACAAAGGCCAAAAAGCCACTGGATTTCACCGCCACCACCACCACCGCGTAGATCACGAGACAAGGAACGCAGCCATACCAAAATCATCCAGGAATCTGCATACCAAAATCCCAGGCAAGTATTTGACTTGCGTATTTTCGTTAATGCAATCTTTATATTAGTCTAGGATTGTTTAGAGATGGAAATTATGGAAGAAAACTCAAATTGTGTTAGGATAATGCATGTAGTTTTTGATAATATGGAAATTCTGGAACCCTTGCCATGTAGAGGAATATAACCCACGAAATTTTGATGTTAAATTAGAAGGAATTTCTGGTAAAAACAGATTAGAACCTTGTTTTAGGAAAACTCTAGGGTTCTTGATGATTAAATGGGATTTTGAGTTAATTATCCATGTTTAATGATTGTTACACGCATGCTTTACGTTATAATCATCTGGTATGATGTTATAATGATGATAGTAGGATTTTTGGGGCGATTAGAATGGAAACACATCGTTTTTTATGAAGAAGTTGGATGAAACCCGTAACTACATTCTGCAGAATTTTGCCCAGACCTGCTTGATCGATCGATCGAGCCTAGAGCTTCGATCGATCGAAGGTTCGATCGATCGACCCCTCCTGGCAGACTCCTAATTCCCTCTTTAAATGCGTTAAATTCAAATTGTCGTGATATAATTCTTGGGCACTCTTGATAAATTGATTTGGGAGACATTGAGGACCAGTAGGGGATATGAATAAATGTTGGAGCCTTTAATCTTTAACGAAAATGGTATTTATGGGATATTTACTTTAGGTTAATGGATTTATGAATTTAAAGGGTGAGGTGCGTAAGAGAGTTACGTTGGAACCTAATAAAGACACTTACTGAAATTTAGATTTGTGAGGATATAGCCACGAGTGTTAGGTAATAAGTGAGAAAACCCTTCGAGTTAAGGTTAGGAACGAAACCTTATACGTATTTCTATAAATGTGAAATTAAGGATAAATGGTATAATTACGGGTGATGAGAAGAACCTATATTAATATGATAAAGTGGTATATTTATATGATTGGGTGTACATATATTATATGCATGTGAAAATCATACCCACGCTACTTACTATCCCTGAGGTTTCCGCGCTGGGACAAGTCTTATCTCGATGGGACCTTTATGGGGGATATTGACTTGTACCCTAGGAGATAGATATCCTTGGTACAGGCTATCGATGTGATAGTTTAGACGGTCCTAAGAGACGCCGGTATGTGTCATCCTCTTAGAGACTTGGAATCTATGCTTCGCCTAAATATTGATTGTGTATTTATGTTAATACAATTCGAGAGTGATTCCGAATGTATTCCCCTTAATATGAGTGATATGGGGCTTTGGATAGTAGAGTATGCACGCACCATAGTTTTATTCGGGGTGCTGTTATATATATATATATATATATATATATATATATATATATATATTATACGAGTAGTTAATATATGTATGAGATCATGATATTTGGAACTGTCTACTGAGATTTGATAAGTAGGACATGGTTGTTGACTCAAATTATTAAATACTTGTTTTGAAAAAGTATAATATGTCACTGTTAAACTTTATGGATTTTATAAAGTTAAAATGGAGGACTTCGATTACTGTTTGGAACATTCTTTTTAAAATGGGGTCGTGAATTATAAATCTTGCGAGTAATCTAAGTTAAGTCAAATCTTTTAGAAAGACTAGTGCGTTAAATGATAAGAAATCGTGGGGAAGGTTAGTGCGATAGGTGTGCACATTAGAAGAGAGGTGAGTATTTTCTCAAGAGAGTGACGTGCTAATATGTTATTGCATTGGCCTGTATCATTTTAAATACTTGCTAAACGTATTTTAAAATCAAACACACTTTCGGGCTCTGACCCGTTTCTTTTTCTCTCTCTCTCTTGTATGTATATATGTATATTTTCAGGTGCCCAGCCACAGGGGCGTCTTGCTTAGGATCCCTTGAGAGGAACGTGCTGCAGCTTAGGTGGGAGTTGCAGGTCACTTGAGTAGACGGCTTCTTTTATTGACTCCACTTCTAGTACTCTCATTTATTGGGCACGTGCCGCCCTTTCCATTATTTATTTGTTATCAGGATATTTATATTTCAGTCATTCCAGTATTGTTTCCTTGGGATTTATTCAGTATGGACTTGTGATTTTAGTTTTTATGTTGGCATTCGATTGACGAATGTATTATATTATTTGGTTTATCGTGGTGTGATTCTTAATTGTAGAAATGTTGTTTTATATAAATAAATTTTTTCTTTAATTAAAATTTGGAAGTTTGTATGAAAAATGTTTTTGACACTTAGCTTAATTATTTAGGGTGTTAAATTGGAAAATTTATTTTTATCGACAGTGATGCTGAGAATGAACCAACTGTTAACCTTGATTTAATTTAATAAAGGAGTGATTGCCCGGTATTTAATTAGGCGGGGTGTCACATAAGCGTTGTTTATTTCTTGAAATTAATTCGGTATTGTTAATAATAATTGAGAGTAGTTGTTTGAGCATTATAAAGCTATAGTTTGTATAAAACTCGAAATAACCCAAAAAAATAGCCTCGGGGACTCCCGCCCTCGAACCCACGGAACCACTCGAAACCTTTGCCCCCTTGACCAAAAATCCTAGATCCGCCATTGAGAGATATGATGTGATCCCATGTTAGCTGAGGAAGCCTCATAGTCAAAGCCTTTAAATAAGGAACATCAACCTGAATGTGACCTTATAAGAGGACTTAAAAATCCTTATTAACCGAGCAACGAAATATGACTCCCGCGAGTGAGAGATATATATTTGTCTTCTTGACATACTCGTGAGTAAATTTTGAGTATTGGTTGAAGAGATTATTTACACTAGTTACGAAGAAAGGATCGTCAATCACACTCGCATCCACATCTTTAGTTTTAAAAATGTAAAAGGTGGAACATAAGTATTGGTTGGGAATGTAATGAATGGTGAAAGGAAGGGATATATTTGCTATTGGAATTCTTGAAAATCTAAGGGTTTCTTTGGTTGGCGTTGGGCAAAAGAATAGGAATGACAAATTTTGCCTAGGCAATTTTTGTCGTGGCAAAGATGATTTCGTGTTGTTTGATAGGCTTTATTTATACACTGGCAAAAAAATAGTATTTGACAACTTTTTGTATTTGATAGGGGCATAGTTTGCCTACTGAAAGACACTTATTTACCTACTCATGTTATTTGTTAGCCAAAATTTATCCTGGTAAATACAAACTTTGCCAATAAATGTTGGCGAATTCTTGCCATTTTACACATTTGCTTTATAACCAATTTAGCTTACTTACGTTTTTTTTTTCAGGATTAACAATGTAGTTCGGATGCGATTCAAGTCGGATGCCTCCTTTGAATGGGGATGAACTAAAAATTTTATTACTGGGCATAATTACTGTCATGTGCATTTGTATTTAATTTAACTGGATAAAATAAAATGGTATTTATCTGGACAAAATCTATTTCGGATGAGAGCACATTTGTTTAGTCAAAATTTGTTGAAATTAAAATAACTACTTAAAGAAACAGTGTGTACAAAATTATTTTAAAAAGACCCGTTGATAATGCTGTGGAATTGTGTTATACAACCAGATTAAAAATAATAAATTAAAAAAATAAAAGGCAAATTTTAAAACTCAAAATTAAATATTGAAATATACCTAATACATCCAAAAAGGCAATGAAGTTACATATTAATTACGTTATGGTTTCATGTGCAACCATGGATCGCAACAGTATGCATTCCCATCACCCATCAACATGTTTGGTAGATGTTGAACAAAATCCATGTCTTAATCATCTATTTTGTAGTCTGCAAGTTCCGAATCCGATGCATACTCTGGATCGTCAATTTTTGTATTTATCAGATGTTTACAATGCCAACGCATTAATCTTTTTTCCATCTGGTCAATTTACCGTTGCATTAGACGGCTACATTTCTCATTGTCTTTGATTGGATCTTTGCAATATTTTGTTGATTTCGCTTGTGGCATGGGTATACCATGCCAATTGCAGTAGCACTCCAAATCGCAACATTTATTATATAACCTATGCCATTTCAAATGATCATCATAAGGAATGTTTCCTTTTTTTTGGAGCTAACCATTTCATGACATGGCCTACCTCACCTAAAGATAATAGGGTGCATATAGAAATGTTTTCGAAATCCTCTTATCCCCAAACCAAGTCCTTCCATGAGGATCTTCGTAGATTTCTGGATTTGTCATAACAGATGCAACATCATTAACTTGGACACCATCAAATGATGATGATTCTCTAGAGGTACGCTTTACCTTTATGGGATGTTTATGGTTAGCCATTTGATAGCGTTTGATAAAACTGCAACGTATGTGTTAAACCGTATAGCTATTTATAAACATCATTTTGAATTTGAAATTTGAAAATTCCCCCTACTTGTGTAATAATTTGTAAAAAATGGGTAAGTTGGCAAGTAAGTTTTCAGTCAGCAAAAAATAACTTCACATAATAAGGGAAAAAAATTGATAAGTGGTTTTTACTAGGGGTGCACAACGGAATCGGGAAAATCGATAAATCGAATCGAACCCGTTGTATTGGGTTGGGTTGGTTCAATTTTTTAGACTATTGGTTCGGTTCCGGTTCCAAAAAAATAAAATCGATATTTTTGGTTCGGTTCCACTGTAAATCCAACCCGAACTGATTCGCTACCTAAATCGATTCGAACCGATACGATATATTTTATAAAATAAATAAATATATATGTATATAACATTTGTAATTTATATATTTGGGATTACCCGAGTTTCCAACTTATGTTATTGGGAATCAAAATTAATTTTGACCTTAAATAAATGATTTTTGAAATACATTAATCTTAAGATTTCAATAAGTTTGAAATATGAATTTGGAATCGAAAACCGATCCGAACCAATCCAGGATTCGTTGGTTCGGTTCTAACTGGATTTGATCTAATTATTTTAATCACAGATAAAAATGAATAAATAAATAAGACAATAGATTTTTAAAGTGGTTCAGCCTTATGAGAATGGCCTACGTCCACTGTTTTTGTATTGCTGACTGTTTGCCTGTAATTCTCGATAAGTGGTTTACCCAGAGATCCAGAGTCCCCTTCTAATGAGGAGGTTACAATGTATTTATTGCCTTGAGGCTATACATGTGAATGGACAATGCGCTGTTATCTAGTAGACATATATACATATGTACGATAACAATGAGCATTTAATGCACAGTTGTCTTTTTGGTTCTCTTGATTTGGATGCTCCGCAGGCTAAGTAGCTCGGACCGCTTAAGCGGCTCCGTACGCTTGAGTTGCTCGGGGCCCTGAGTTGCTCGGGGCGACTAAGTTGCTCGGTAACATTATGTGTATTTGCTATGTAGGTTGACACGTGTCTTCAAGTGATTGGTCCACGTCAACAGACTAAATTTGGTATCAACAGAAGCCCCCAATGTTTCACAGTTGAGGTTGAAGGAGAGTGCGAGACATTTTGCTTGAAAACAACTTGGATTATTGATCTTCATGGATTTTAGGAAAATTTTATAATTCATTTTTGAGTGCATAGTATCAGGCTTCATAAATATTTTGAATTTTCATGATCACTTTGATATTTGTGCCATTTTCTTCTTTTAGCTGCCGGAAACGCAAACGTCTTCCCTTGTAATCATTGCATTTTTCTATTACCGAGGTAAAGTATTTAAGCGCGGCAAAAATCCTATCGTCTTTTACTTTTCAAATATGTATCTTTGAGCTCTTCATTTTCTCTCTATCTTGTGCCTTCGTTCTTTCCATCATTCATTGTCAACTGATCTCTCTTTTATCTGTAAGATTTTCTTCCCTCTCCTTTATTTACTTTGTTCATCATGGTTTATCTTGTTGAATCGCTGGACAAATTTCGGTCTGAATTTTCAATCCCTTCGTGGGTTATTTTGGAAGAACTTTCTGAGCCTTCTGATTATTTTTCTTTGGCTGAGGGACACCGGTTCCCAAGTCTTTTTGTAGCCGAATGTGGCTTTTCTTTCCCTCCAAATCCCCTATGTTTGGAGTTTTGCCAATATTTCGATATTGTACCTGCAAAAGTGGCTCCAAATACATGGAGGGTGGTTAATGGCGTACATAAGTTAAATCAACTTCATGGAACTCATTTAGGGATTCCAGAGATTATGTATTGTTATAGATGGGTTATCAGTGATACCGTATTCTATTTAAAAACCAGGTTTTCGAATAGAGCTTTAGTTCTCAATCTTTCTGATGCCAATAGGTTTTATTTTGATCATGGGGTTGTGATGAAAAATTAGCAACACCTTCCATTAAATGTAGATGATGTATACCAAGGTCCCAGGTGTCCACCTTATGGCAATGGGATAGGTTGTTTTTATTTTTTAAAATCTTCTTTTATTTGTGTTTGATAAAATGCATTACTGGCATTTGTTTTTGTTTGTTACAGTTGACAGTAAAAGAAAACCTCCAAAAGAGACTGATGTTAATATAAAGCATTTAAAACTTATCTTGGGTTTGCATCAATCTGTTGTTGGGGAGCTTATTAGATATTCTTCTTACTTGTTACAATACAAAAGCTACACCTCGTCTTTCATTGCTCATCCTTGTCCAGTAGTGGTTGATCTTGATCAGGTACCAGCCTCTGAGACTAGTGTGGAAGGTTCTTAGTATTCCTATCACTAATCTGATGAAGAAAACAAGAGCTCCTGCCTTTTTTGACGAGTCTGCCTCTGCCACTGTAGAGGCAGAGAAAAGTAAACAAGATGTCCCAGATGAGGGGATAAAGAAAATAAGTGTACCCCCTCCTGTTGCTGCCAAGGAAGCTAGCAAGAAGCCCCCTGTGGCTCCGAGTAAGACTGTTGCTATCTCTCCTTCAGGTGAGGTTCTTGTCATCTCACCAATAAAGACAACATCTTTAATTGAAAGCGCTCCTGCTCCTCTGAGGAGATTGAAGAGAAGTTCTACAGGGAGATCTGCTGAACCTATCTCTCAACCTTCAAATGTTGAAGGTAGTGTTCCATCTTTTGTTGCTCCGAGCTCTGCTGTGAGCTTGGTAAGATCTTGGACTGTTCCAAAATCCCAAGGTGTTGAAGACACCTTTTTTCGTGAGAAACTTACTACCCTGGCTGCTCAGCACATTACTTCAGTAAGTATCATTAGCTTGACTCCTTTATTTTCTAATATTATTATTGATGTAAAAAATTAGATTATCTCTAATTATTCAATCACAGATAAAATAAATAAGACAAAAGAATTTTTAAAGTGGTTCAGCCTTAAAAGAATGGCCTACGCCCACTGTTTTTGTTATTGCTGACTGTTTGGGAATTCTCGATAATAGGTTTTTACCAAGAAATTCCCAGTCCCCTTACAATGAGGATGATACAATGTATTTATAGCCCTGAGGCTGTACATATGAAAGGGTAGTACATAGCTGTCCAATAGGCGTATACATCTGTATGATAATAATCAGCATTTAGTGCGCATTTAATCCTCTTAATTGTCCGGTAATAAATGCTCTGATCGAGGTGCAGCTCGGACCGCCTAAGTAGCTCGGTATGTACAAGTTGCTCAGAGTATACTTGTTGCTCGGAGAGTCATAGTTGGTCGGGGAGATTGAGTTCCTCGAAGTCAGGGTGTTGTTCAAAAATATTTGTAGTAGAGTGACACGTGTCTCCACATAATTGATCCACGTCAGCGGACTAATTTTGGTATCAACAGAAGCCCCCAATGTTTCACAGTTCGAGGTTGAGGAGTGTGGAACATTCTTCTCGAAATATGGCGGGATTAAATGGTCATCCTGAATTTTAGGAGTGTTCTCTTTGTATTTATTTTTCTTTTCGAATTCATAGAATCAGACTTTTTGAATTTTTCTAACTGCTTCGATCTCCGCACCCTTTTTATCCTTTTAGCCTCCGGTAGCGCAAACGTCTCTCTTTGTAATCATTATTTTTACCCCTTCCCAAGGTAAGGTATTTAAGCGTTCCAGAAAATCCTATCGTCTCTTCACTTTTTCAAATCTGTATCTTTGAGTTCTCCATTTCTTCTTTATCTTGTGCGTTCATTCCTTCCATTGTTCGTTGTCAACTGATCCATCCTTTTTCTGTAAGATCTTCTTCCTTCCTTTTTATTTCCTTTATTCATCATGGTTTACCTTGTTGAGTCGCTTGATAAATTTTGTTCTGATTTCTCTATTCCTTCATGGGTTGTTTTAAAAGAACTCTCTAAACCTTCAGATTATTTTCGTTTGGCTGAGGGACATTGGTTGCCCAGTCTCTTTGTAGCTGAATGTGGCTTTTCTTTTCCTCCAAACCCCTTATGTCTGGAATTTTGTCAATATTTTGATGTGGTACCTGCAAAAATAGCCCCCAATACATGGAGAATAGTTAATGGAGTCCATAGATTAAATCAGATTCATGGAACTCGTATAGGAATTCCCGAAATTATGTTTTGCTATAGATGGGCTGTCAGTGACAGTACTTTTTATTTGAAACTAGGTTTTTAAATAGGGCTTTAGTCGTCAATCTCCCAGATGCCAACAGGGATTACTTCGAACATGGTGTAGTTATGAAAAATTGGCAACATGCTCCACTAATTGGCAATGATGTGTATCAGGATCCTAGATGTCCTCCTTATGGCAATGGGATAGGTTTTTTTACTTTATTTTTGAAATTATGCTTTCTCTGTGTTTGATAAAATGTGTCACTGATATTTTAATTTTCATTTGTTTGCAGTCGACAGCAAAAGAAGGTCTCCAAAAGAGACAGAAGTTAATTTAAAGCATCTGAAACTTATATGGGGTTTGCATCAGACTGTCACTGACGAACATATCAGATCAGCTTCATACTTGTTGCAGTAAAAGAGTTACACCTCGTCTTTTACTGCTCGTCCAGTGATAAGTGACAGAGAACCAGTACTAGCTTTTGAAAGTTCTTCTCCTGAATCACATATTCCTCTTAGTGACAGAATGAAGAGAAGAAGAGCTCTTGCCCTCTTCGAGAAATCTGCCTCTATTGCTGGAGAGGCAAAGAAAAGCAAGCAGGATGTCCCAGAAGGGACAAGACAAATTGATGCACCTCTTCCAGCTGCTACTGTGAAGGTTGCTGAGAAGCCCCCTGTGGCTCCGAGCAAGGTTGCAGCTGTTTCCCCTTCGAGCGAGGTTGTAGTTATATCACCGACCAAGACGACATCCTTGGTCGAGAATGTTTCTGCTCCCACGAGGAAGTTGAAGAAGAGCTCCTCGATCAATTTGGCTGAATCCATCTCTCAGCCTCCAACTACTGGAAGTGGTGTTCCCACTTTCGTTGCTCCGAGCTTCGCCATGAGCTCGGTGAAGTCTTGGATCATCCCCGAGATCCAAGGTATTGAAGAAAATCTCTCCCGGGATAGGGTTACCACTTTGGCAGCTCAGCACATTGCCTCAGTAAGTATTACTAATCTAAATTTTCATTTTTCAATGTTATGTCCTTGCACTGACTTACAGTTATTTTCTTTTTCTAGTTGGTAACTTGCTTTAATACTATTCTGAAGAAGGACGAAGCCATCAAGTCGTCCATCTCATCGGGTGGTGTAGAGGAGGCTTTTATGGGTCTGACGCAGTCTTTAAAGGATTCTCGTCAGAAGTATGTTGATGATAAAGCTGCTTGGGAGAAGAAGCTTAACTCCACCGAGTAGGAGAGGGATCAGGCTGTTGAAGTCTCCAAGGGGTTGGAGAAGAAAATAAAAGACTTGGAGAAGAAAAATAAAGAGCTTGAGGGGAAGCTCCAACATGCTGGAGAGTTTGAAAACAAACTCAAATCTGCTGAGGTAAAGCTAAGTAGACTTCGTGACGCTGGTCGCCAGAAGGAAGAGGCAGAAAAGAAATTGAAAGCTGCCGAGGAACTTTTATCTGAGAAGCTTTCCTCGGAGAAGGTGAAAAGGAAACTAGCTGTGAAGAAGTCCTTCAGTGCTGGCTGGGACAAAGGTTGGAATAAGGGTTTGGCTGCCATGGTCTCACAAATGGAGTATGGCAGCCTTAAATATTTTAGGGATGGTTGGGTGGTTGCTTTGACAGAGATGAATATCGATGAGAACTCTGACCTGTTTCAGCGACACATTCCTGGCCCCCTCCTACTCCCGGGGAAGAAGAAGAGGACGAAGCTGCCTCCGAGGAATCTTCTATGATGGTTGGGGATCAGGTCCCTACTGTTGAACTTCGCTACGAATAGCCCCAACCAACTATTACTCCTACCGAGCAGCTTCAATCAACCAATATTTCAGCCGAGAAGCTTCCAGCATCCACTGAACAACCTTCTCTGCCATCCGAGCAACCTACCTCCTCGTCCCAGCCTCTCGAGAAAGTTTTAGGAGACAAGGAGAAGGTGTAGCGTTGTTCGGACTTTTTCTCTTTGCTTATTTTTGTCAAATGTAACTCTGAACTATGTACTTCTCTTTTATGATGTAATAAAATTTGAGATTTTGATTGTTCATACTGTTGCTTCTCTTCTTCTTGCTCTGTTTGCACTCTTATTGATTCTTTCTATCTCTTCCTTTTACTAGTTTATGGCCAGGATGGAATTGTTATCAGCTTATGATACAAAATTGTTGAGACAATGCAATGAATACTTCAAAGCAGGTCATACCGATATGACTGAAGCTTAAATTATTGATATCCTCGGTCCAGATGCTTCAGAGCGAGCAGTTGAAGCCTACCAGTATTTAAAGTGTCTGCTCGATCGGGAAATGGCTAACAATCTAGCATATTATGAGATGATTTAAGACCTCCAGGGCACTCTCGAGGAGCTTCAACAATAATACAAGGAATCTACAACCCTTTTGCACCAGGGATATGAGAAGAAGTATCAGCAACTAAGTGCTTATAAAGGATATGATAGATTGTTTACTGCTTACGATATAAAGGAAAGAACTTTGAAGACCGAGGTCGAAGAGTACAAGCAGATAGCTAAGTTGCTAGAGCAGGAAAATAATAACCTGCGAGGAGAGATATCTCAGCTGAAATCTGCAGCCTCTACCTCGGGAGCATTGGTCCCTGTCAACGATGAGGGTTTTTCTTTCTTGGAGGTCGAAAATGCTAATCTGAGAGACGAATTGGAAACCTTGAAGAGAACTGGAGCCTCTACCTCTGCTCGCGGACGAGCAAGAGCTTCTCGGGGACGAGCAAGGGATGCTCAGCTTACTATTGAAGAACAAAGAACTCAATCAGCTTTGTAGAATCAGGCCTTCCAGTTAATGGCGAAGAATCAAGCATTAGCTGAGATGTCCAAGAAGATTCTAAATCTGGACGAGCAGCTCTCTGCACAAAAGTCTGCCTTGGAGAGTAAAGAACTTTTAACGAAGAACCTCCACGAGCAATTGGAGAGGTTAACCTATCAATTCCACAAGCAGCCCAGGGAGTTATGGATGGCTGGTTATAATGAAGCCCTCTACCATCTAGATGATCGAATCCAAAATGCAAATAATGTGGGTTACAAGCAAGGATGGTTGAATGCCTTGGGCGTGCTGCAGTTGGAACAGGGTAACTATTTGTGGGATTACTATAACCCTGGGTTGCTCGAGTTGCCGGTGCCACCTTTCAAATTGGATATGAGCTGGATTCCTGCTCGGGCCATTCCTCAATGTCTGATTTCAAAGTATCTTGGTGACTATAGCCTTCATTCTAACTTTGAGATATCTCGCCCGGAGCACCTTCTTGATCGGCCATCAGTGATGAACATCAGGATGCTCAAAGATATTAATTTCATAAATTCCCCCTATGCTTTAGACGATCCTCCTGCTGGCGAAGAACCTGTTTCAAAGGCAGAGGGGAAGAGACCAATAGAATAGGAATCTTAATGCAATAATTTTTTAAATATGTATTTCATTCTCAATGTATTTTGTTTTGTATTTAATGAAAAACTTCTAGTTTTATTTGCAATTTCGATTGTCTTGGAAATATTCTGTAAGATATTTCCTTTTATTTACTAATGAATGTGCATGTATATCTGTTAAAAAGATAGAAATATTTTGTGTTATTTATCGACCAACTAAAGTTGGTGGAAACTTATTGTCGACTATCTTGAATTGATGATAATCATCTGACGACCAACCGGAGTTGGTGATATTTCATTTTTTTTACCAACTATGTTAATAATTTAAAATGCCATAAATATCAAGAAATTTACCACTTTTTAATTTTAAGCCTTGAAATGACTTTCATTTGTTTAACCAACTGTTTTCGACCAACCGGAGTTGGTATTTTTAGTTCTCTACCAACCTTAGTTGGTAAAAAATTTTATTCCCGACCAACCTTAGTTGGTGGATTTTCTTCCCAACCAACCGTAGTTGGTAAAATTTTTTATTCCCGACCAACCTTAGTTGGTGGATTTTCTTCCCAACCAACCGTAGTTGGCATTTCTGGGAAATTTTTTATTCCCGACCAACCTTAGTTGGTGGATTTTCTTCCCAACCAAATGGAGTTGGTATTTCTGGGAATTTTTTATTCTCGACCAACCTTAGTTTGTGGATTTTCTTCCCAACCAATCGAAGTTGGTATTTCTGGGAATTTTTTTTATTCCCGACCAACCTTAGTTGGTGGATTTTCTTCCCAACCAACCGGAGTTGGTATTTCTGGGAATTTTTTATTCCCGACCAACCTTAGTTGGTGGATTTTCTTCCCAACCAACCGAAGTTGGTATTTCTGGGAATTTTTTTTATTCCCGACCAACCTTAGTTGGTGGATTTTCTTCCCAACCAACCGGAGTTGGTATTTCTGGGAAATTTTTTTTATTCCCGACCAACCTTAGTTGGTGGATTTTCTTCCCAACCACCCGGAGTTGGTATTTCTGGGAATTTTTTTTATTCCCGACCAACCTTAGTTGGTGGATTTTCTTCCCAACCACCCGGAGTTTGTATTTTTGGGAATTTTTTTTATTCCCGACCAACCTTAGTTGGTGGATTTTCTTCCCAACCAACCGGAGTTGGTATTTCTGGGAAATTTTTTATTCTTGATGCGTAGTGTGTAGCACTAGTACTCCGAAAAATTTTCAACAAAAGGAGAGAATTGGGCAAAACATCCACAACTTTTATTTATATTGAAGAAAACTGCATTACATAGGAATCCCCAACTACTGATAATATTTGCAAAGATGCTCTGTGTTCCATGCATTCTTAAACTCCTCCCCTTCTAAAGTTTCAATCCTATATGTCCCTGGTCGAACAACCTCTGTTATTCTGTAGGGCCCATGCCAGTTAACTTCCAGTTTATTGTGCTTTTGAATTACTTTCTTTAGCACATAGTCCCCTGCTTTCAGATCACATTTCTTTACTCTTTTATTGTAGAATAAAGTTGTCCGTTGTTGGTATGCAGCGTTCCTGATTGCTGCTTCCTCTCTAACTTCCTCGAGCATGTCCAAGTCTAACCTTCTCATCAAGTCGCTGACAGGGGAATTGAAATTCAGCACTCTGTGTGTTGGGAGGCCCAGCTCGGCAGGTATAATAGATTCACTTCTAAATGCTAGCATATATGGAGATTCTCCTGTTGCTGCCCGGGGAGTAGTACGATAAGCCCATAGTACAGAATGTAGCTCGTTTATCCAATTTGCCTTTGCATCATTTAATCTTGTCTTCAAGCCATTCAGCAGCGTTCTGTTCGTCACTTCAGTTTGCCCATTGCTCTAGAGATGGCCTGGTGCAGAGTGGGTTTTTAATATGTTCGACTGATGACAATATGCAGCGAACTCCTCGTTGTCAAATTGTGTTCTATGGTCGGTGATGAATGCATGGGGAAGACCATATCTACAGATGATATTCTTCCAAATAAATTAGTATAACTTTTCGTACGCCATGTCGACAAGAGGCTCGACTTCCACCCACTTAGTAAAGTAATCCACTGCGACGACGAGATATTTAAATCTTCCTCTGGTCGTTGGAAGTGGCCCGACCAAGTCAATTCCTCACATGGCAAATGGCCAAGGGGAAGTAATGGGTGTCAACAATGCTTGGGGAGAGAAACGTTGACATTTGTCACATTTTTTGTCATAGGCTATGCAATCAACCCTCATTATCGGCCAATAGTATCCCTGCGTCATTATCCTTTGCAGAAGTGTTCGACCTGCTACATGGGCTCCACAAGACCCTTCATGAACTTCTTCGATCAAGTCTTTCACCTCGGCGGGATGTACACATCTCTGCAAGCCAGCTATAATTCCTCGTCTATATAGAACACCATTGATCAATACATAACGAGCAGCTTTAAACTTTAGTTTCTTGGCTGCGAGTTTATCAGTTGGCAAATACCCCTCTTCAATATATGCCCTGCTAGGATCCATCCAAGATGGTCCTAAATCAAGGGTAATAAAGTTCATCATTGGATCTTCATCTATGCTCCGACTAGCCAAGACTTCAATTGGAATTATTCTTCGTAGCTCGGTGCGTGTGACTGATGCTAAACGAGCTAAGGCATCTGCTATGGAATTCTCCAATTTTGGTATTCTAATAATCTGCACTGCCATCAGACTTGATAAAATCTCCATCGCTTTTGCATGATACCTGATCATTAACTCTCCTTTGGCTGCATATACTCCCAGTATTTGATTTACGATCAACTGCGAGTCACTGAATACAATAACTTGCTCTGCCCCCATGGTTTTTTCCAGATTAAGACCTGCAATCATAGCTTCATATTCAGCCTCATTATTAGAAGCCTTGAATTGGAAGCGCAGAGCATACTCCATATCGACCTCATCCGGGCTGTTTAAAATAATCCCTGCCCCACAGCCTGTAGTGCAAGATGAGCCATCAACATATAGGTTCCATATAGGTACCTCGTCTTTAAATTTTTAATTGGATAGAGTTCCTCGGAAAATATTTGCTGCTTCCTTTTCCCTCCTCTAGCGCTTATTACTGCTCGTCGACCATCTTCTCTTGCTTGTCGACCAACTTCTCTTGCTCGTCGACCAACTTCTTTTGTTCGTCGACTAACGTAAGTTGATCGGGGTTTAAATTCGATGATCCTGTAACATCCACAGGTTGGTCGGTATCCAGCTTTTTCTCCTCGAAGGTATCAGGATAGGTGAACTCTGCTATAAAATCTGCTACTGCCTGCCCTTTTAGTGACGATCTAGGCTCATAAATTATATCATATTCACCAAGTTCTATTGGCCAATACATCAATCTCCCTGATTTTTCTGGTTTATGAAGAGCTTACCTCAACGGCATATCGGTATACACGACTATGGTATGAGCCTGGAAGTATGGCCTCATTCTTCTACTCGCTTCGATCAGCGCCAATGCTAACTTTTCCAGTCTTGGATATCTGATCTCTGCTCCTTGGAAGGCCTTACTAGTGTAATAAATTGGTTTTTGCACTCCATCCTCCACTCTTATTAATGCCGAGTTAACTGCATTTTCTGAAACTGCCAGATATAAGTACAATCTTTCTCCCATCACTGGCCTGGACAACAGTGGAGGTGCTCCCAGATATTTCTTTAACTCTTGAAAGGCTTTCTCGCATTTTTCATTCCATTCAAACGTTTTTCGGAGTGTTTTGAAGAATGGAAGGCATCTATCAGTTGCTCGTGATATAAATCTGTTAAGTGCTGCAACTCGCCCTGTGAGACTTTGTACTTCCTTCTTCGTCATTGGAGATCGCAACCCTAATAGAGCTTTGATCTTTTCAGGGTTTGCTTCATACCTCGTTGGTTGACAATATACCCGAGGAACATGCCTTCTCGTACTCCGAATATGCACTTTGTGGGATTCAACTTCATTTGATATTTATCTAGTTGATCAAAGGTCTGGCCTAAGTCAATTAGATGGTCAGGAGCTCTCTTGCTCTTCATCAGCATATCATCAACATAAACTTCCATATTGCAACTGATTTGTTCTGCAAACACTTTGTTCATCAGCCGCTGATAGGTTGCACCTGCATTTTTCAAACCAAAAGGCATAACATTATAATAATAAGTTCCCCTAGGGGTAATGAAAGAGGTACTCTCCTTATCTTCAGGTTTTATTTTAATCTGGTTGTAACCAGAATAAGCATCCATAAATCTCAACAACTCACGTCCCTAGGTAGCATCCACTAATTGATCAATTCGAGGCAAAGGAAAATGATCCTTCGGGCATGCCTTGTTAAGGTCGATAAAGTCTACACACATCCTCCATTTGTTATTTTTCTTCTTCACCATTACTACATTTGCCAACCAGTCTGGATATTTGACATCGTCAATAAATCAAGCTTTCTGGAGCTTCTCGACCTCCTCTTGTATGGCTTGGTTCTTCTCGGGGCTGAACACTCTTCGTCTTTGCTTCACTGGCTTGATCTTTTTATTCACATTGAGCTCGTGACATAAAAAATTTAGATCTATTCCTGGCATATCCTCATGACTCCAAGCAAAAGTTTATTTTCTGCTTTTTAAGAAAACTATCAATTCCTGTTTTAGTGAGGCATCTAACGACGAACCTATCTGAGTTGTTCGTTCCGAGTGTTCTTTGTCCAGAATGATATTTTTAGTAGCTTCCACCACCTGACCTTTCACGAGCTGCGACTTGTCTCTAGGATCCAATGTTTCAATCTCTGCACCTTCATCCACTTGGTAGGTAGTAGTCTTTTTCCTAGATTCCTCCAGTTCTTCCTGCTCAGCAAATGAGTAGTAACATTCCCGAGCTACTTTTTGGTCACCCTTTACAACTCCTACTCCAAAATTGGTTGGAAATTTCAGGCATTGATGTACCGTAGATGGTACTGCTTCGAACTTCTTCAATCCTACCCTTCCCATAATGATATGATAAGCTGACTGAACATTCTTATCCATCACAAAGAAACGTACTCTTTCTGTTCGACAAGCGGGCCATGTGCCGATGAACATATCCAACTTGATCATCCCAAGTGGAAAAACTTTCTCGCCAGCAAACCCAAGGAGGGGCTTGTGATAAGGTTCCAACTGAGACAACTTCAGATTTAAACTATCGAATTATGAGTAGAACATGATATCCGGCGAGTTACCATTATCCACCAGTACTCTTGAGATTATTACTTCCTTCATCCTCATTTTGATCACCAGTGGATCATCATGAGGATATAGTACACCTGCGAGGTCGTTCTTGGAGAAACCAATGACCAATTTTTCTTTGTTCACCTTCCTCGGGCGATCATCCTCAGCTAGATTTATTCGTTGAATGTATGAACAAGCTTGAGCTTCATTGAGGTAAGCTTTCTTTTTCGCAGTAAGGTCCCCACCTCCTGCATCTCCACCTGTAATAACGTTACAATCAAATGATCCAAAACGAATTGAAAATACCTCATGTTCTGCTGTCTTGGTTTCTTAGGGAGATCAGGGTCGTCTTCTGGATCATCTTCATGATCTCTTTTCTTATTTTCTTCTGATCGACGAGGAGATATAGACCTCTGTCTTGCTCGGTCGTTGCTTTTTCTTTCATTTCTTCGATCAACATACTTGGTCAGCTTTCCTCGTCTAATGAGTGATTCGATTTAATTCTGGAGAGTTATGCAATTTTTGGTTGTGTGACTATGGTCTTTACGGAACTCGCAATATTTGTCCTTATTCCTCTTGTCAGGATCTGACTTCATTTTCTCAGGCCAGTTTAGTTCCTCACTATTCTTGATCTCTTCCAGGACATAGTTTATGTCTACTTTCAAAGGAGTATAATTTTTAAATTTCTTCAATACTTCCCATGATGGCTTTGTTTTTGACTGCTTGTCACCACCATTGTTCTTATGTTCTTTCTTCTTAGCCTTATCAACCTCCACCTTGGTCTCTTTGGTGTCCATGTTCTTCTTTGCAGACATAGCCTCCTCGGCATTCATGATCTTGGCCTCTTTTGCCATTAGTTCTGAAATGGTTCTGGGTGGATCTTTGGCCAAAGTGTAGTACAATTTATTGGGCAACAGTCCACTCATCAAAGCTACAATTGCTATTTTTTCCTCGTAATCAATAACTTCAAGCTTCTCGTTATTAAAACGAGTTATGTAATACCTGGTGCTCTCACCTGTTTTTTGTCTAACACTTAACAAATGTGCAACTCGTTTAACTGGTTTTGCTCCAAAATAGAAATTTCCAATGAAGAGCTCGGCCAATTGAAAGAAAGTTGATATCTTCCCCCGAGGAAGATTATTGTACCATATTTGTGCAGATCCGGTAAGAGTTCCCAAAAATGCCCTGCATCTCATCTCGTCTGGCACGGCATAGATGTCGGCAGCAGCTTGGTATTGTTCTATATGAAGGTCAGGGTCAGTTTTTCCATCATATTTAGGGGTCACAACAGGTGCTTTGAACTTCGATGGTGTGGGAAAATCCACAATTGCCTGTATAAAAGGCGTCCATTAGACAAAAGTTCTTTGTCTATCCATTTCCCCTAGTCTATCCTCCAACCTTTGAATAGAGCCTTTCCATGCATCCTTTCCCTCCTCGGGCCTATTGGTTCGAGCAATTGATCGTGTCGAAGTCGCATCCTGGGATCTATCTTGTCGAGCAACTGGTTGTGATTGGGCAGAACCCTCTCTTAGATTAGATGGTCGTCGAAAGTTTCTCGACACAGCCTTAGGAGGACTTTTATTCTTCCTAGGGCCCAATCGATCAAAAGGAGAGACCCTACTTAATCTTTCCAGTGCACTAGTCCTTTCTGGAGAGAGAGTGATGTGTTGTTCGGTATGTGGCTCGTACTGACGAAGTTCGAACCGGTTGATAAGAAAAATCATCATATTTCTCAGTGCGATATGAATCGCTTTGCCTAATACGCGAAGAAACTAAACGGGTATTTCTTTGAACACTTCGTTGTCCTGAATAGGTCGACGCTCCACCTTGGATAGTTTGCATGAGTTGTCGCATAGTCTCTTGCATAGCCGTCTGGCCTTGCGCCAAACTGGCCATAATTCCAGCTAGATCTTGGACATTTGGAGGAGCGGATGGATTCGGGGGGTTTCCAGCGTTTCGATTACTGGATTCAGGATTATTAGCCATTGGTGATAAATTGTTTTGGTGAAAAACGAGGATTTCAATCGTTTCCCACAGACGGCGCCAATCTGTTGATGTAAAAAATTAGATTATCTCTAATTATTCAATCACAGATAAAATAAATAAGACAAAAGAATTTTTAAAGTGGTTCAGCCATAAAAGAATGGCCTACGTCCACTGTTTTTGTTATTGCTGACTGTTTGGGAATTCTCGATAACAGGTTTTTACCAAAAAATTCCCAGTCCCCTTACAATGAGGATGATACAATGTATTTATAGCCCTGAGGCTGTACATGTGAAAGGGTAGTACATAGTTGTCCAATAATCGTATACATCTGTATGATAATAATCAGCATTTAATGCGCATTTAATCCTCTTAATTGTCCGATAATAAATGCTCTGATCGATGTGCAGCTCGGACCGCCTAAGTAGCTCGGTATGTACAAGTTGCTCGGAGTATACTTGTTGCTCGGAGAGTCATAGTTGGTCGGGGAGATTGAGTTCCTCGAAGTCAGGGTGCTGTTCAAAAATATTTGTAGTAGAGTGACACGTGTCTCCACATAATTGATCCACGTCAGCGGACTAATTTTGGTATCAACAACTATATTCATGTATTGACTTAAAGTTCTTTCTTTTTTCAGCTTGTGACGTGTTTCAACAATAATTTGAAGAAGGATGAAGCTATTAGGGCTTCAAGCTCCTCGGGTGGGGTAGAAGAAGCTTTTACTGGACTGACCCAGTCTTTGAGGGAATCTCGTCATAAGTATGAGGAGGACAAAGGTTCTTGGGAGAAGTAATTGAAGCCAGTTGAAACAACTCGAGACCAGGCTGTGACTGCCTCCAACGAGTTGGAGAAGAAAATGAAGGAGTCTGAACAGAGTAACAAGGAGCTTGAGGTTAAGCTCAAGTCTGCTGAGGAGAAGATTACAAAGCTTCAAGATGTTGAGCGACAGAAGACGGAGGTGGAAGAAAAACTGAAGTCTGCAGAAGAGCTCCTTAGGGAGAGGACCTCCTCGGAGAGGGCAAAGACGAAAGCTGCAGTTAAAAAATCATTCAGTACTAGTTGGGACAAAGGCTGGAATAAGGGCCTGGCTACGATGTCCTCTCAAATGGAGTATGCCAGTGTCAAATACTTTAGGGATGGATGGGTAGCAGCCTTGAAGAAATTGAAGGTTGCGAAAAACTCTGAACTATTCCAAGAGTACACTCATGGCCCTCCTCCCTCTCCTGGAGAAGAAGAAGAAGATGATGCTGCTTCAGATGAATCTTCTTTAATGACTGGAGATCAGGTCCCTACTGTTCCTGTTGTTCAACCTTCCGAGCAACTCCAACCAACCAGCACTTCTGTCGACCAGCTACCCTTACCCTCCGAGCAACCAACTCCTTCATCCAAACCATCCGACGAAGTCATAGGAAATAAGGATAAGGTGTAAAGTTATTCGGGTCTTTTATTTGATTGCTTTCTTAAATGTAACCTGGAATTATGATGAATAAAATTTGAACTTTAGTTATTCGTCTTGAATTTCTCTTTTACTCGCTCTGTCTGCATCATTATTAATTATTTTTATTTCTTCTCTTTGCTAATTTATAACCAGGATGGAGCTCTTATCAGCTCATGATACATAATTGATGAAGAAATGCAATGACTATTTTAAAGTTGGTCATGCAGATCTTAATGAGGCCCAGATAACTGATATACTTGGATCAGGTGCTTCTAACTAAGTAGTTGAAGCTTACCAATACCTGAAATGCTTGCTCGATCGTGCTGTTACCAACAATGTGGCATACTATGAGATGATTGAAGATCTCCAGGGAACGATCGAGGAACTTTAGCAACAGTATAAAGAGTCCTCCACACTTTTACATCAAGGTTATGAGAGAAAGTACCAGCAATTGAGTGCTGAAAAGGATATGATAAGTTCATCCCTGCTCATGAGAAGAAGGAGAGTGTTCTAAAGCTTGAAATTGAAGAGCATATACACATTGCCAAATTAATGGAGCAGGAGAACATTGCTTTGCAAGAGGAAATAAAATAACTCAAATCTGCTGCATCTTCCTCGGGAGCCTTGGTCCCCATTAATGATGAGGGTTTTCGTTCTTGGAGGTAGAAAATGCTAACTTATGAGATGAGTTAGAAACTTTGAAACGAGCTGGACCCTCCACATCTACTCATGATAGAGCAAGGTCTTCTAGTGGATGAGCAAGGGCTGGTCGGGTCACCATTGAAGAAGCGAGATTGCAGTCGGCTTTAGAGAATCAAGTCGTTCAGTTGATGGCGAAGAACCAAGCCTATGTAGAAATGTCCAAGAAGATTCTGAACTTCACCGAACAACTCTCTAATCAAAGCTCTGCTCTGGAAAGTAAAGAAATTCTAGTGAAGAAACTCCACGAGCAACTTAAGAGGTTAACTTATCAATTCCATAAGCAGCCCAGGGAATTTTGGATGGCTGGGTATAACGAAGCTCTGTACCATCTCGATGCTCAGTTGCAGCAGTCAAATAATGAGGGATATAAGCAGGGGTGGTTGAATGCCTTGTGTGTACTAAAATTAGAGCAGGGCCACTACTTATGGGGTTATTATGAGCCTGGAGTGCTCGATTTGCTCGTGCCTCCTTTTAAGCTTGATATTAGTTGGATTCCTGCTCGTGCAATTCCTCAATGCCTGATTTCCAAGTATCTCGGCGATTACAGTCTTCATGCAAACTTTGAGATATCTCGCCCAGAGCACTTGCTTGATCGGTCATCCGTAATGAATGTTAGAATACTGCGAGATGTAAACTTTATAAATTCCCCTTATGCCTTAGATGATCCTCCAGCTGGGGTAGAACATATGTCAAACGCAGAGGGAAAGAAACCAACATAATAGGATATTTGATGTAATGAATTCGTCTTTGTATCTTGTGTAATCTGCTTTACTTTAATAAAGAAAAAGTTTGTCTTTTGCCATTTTATTTTCTTCTAAATAATTTGTAGAATGTCCTTACTTGTTGGTTGGTAAATATATATGTATATACTATACTTATCCCATTTATTATTTGATTATAGTGACTTGTCACTCTTTGGGCCTAAGCAATGGAATGATTTGCATCCCATGTTCCTACTTAGTTATAGTAATCTCGTGTGGATTACCTTATTGCCTAGACAGTGGATGCCCCGGGAGGTCGTCCAGCTTCTTGCCTAGTTTGGTACCAACCAACCGGAGTTAATTGTATTGAGTTACCGACCAACCGGGGTTGGTGGTAATTGAATTGCCGACCAACTGGAGTTGGTGTTATTAGATTCCCGACCAACCGGAGTTGGTGGTAATTGAATTGCCGATCAACCGGAGTTGGTGGTATTAAGTTCTCGACCAATCGGAGTTGGTGGTAATTGAATTACCGACCAATCGGAGTTGGTGATATTAAGTTCCCGACCAACTGGAGTTGGTGGTAGTTGAATTACTGACCAACCGGAGTTGGTGGTATTAAGTTCTCGACCAACCGGAGTTGGTGGTAATTGAATTGCCGACCAACCGGAGTTGGTGGTATATTGATCTAAATTTGGATTTGTGTAGTGTGTAGCACTAATATCCCGAAAGAATTTCAACAAAGAAAGAAAATGGGTGAAACGTCACTTTATTCATATTGAAGAAACTGCATTACATAGGAATTTCAATTACTGATAATACTTACGCAGATGCTCTGCATTCCATGCATTCTTGAATTCTTCTCCTTCCAAAGTTTCAATCATGTATGTCCCTGGACGAACAACTTTTGTTACTCTGTAAGGTCCATGCCAGTTGGCTTCCAGTTTGTTATGTTTTTGGATCACTTTCTTCAGCACATAATCTCCTTCCTTCAAATCACACTTCTTCACTCTTTTGTTGTAGAACAAAGTTGTTCGTTGTTGATATGTTGCATTCCTGATTCTTGCTTATTCCCTAACTTCTTCGAGCATATCCAGGTCTAATTTTCTCATTAAATCACTGACATGAGAATTAAAATTGAGCACCCTATGCGTGGGTAGACCCAATTCAGCAGGTATGACAGCTTCACTCCCAAATGCCAGCATGTATGGAGACTCTCCTGTTGCTATTCGTAGTGTGGTGCGATAAGCCCACAACACAGAATGTAGCTCGTTAATCCAATTTCCCTTTACATCATCCAGTCGTTTTTTCAAACCATTCAGTAGCGTTCTATTTGTCACCTCAGTTTGTCCATTGCTTTGAGGATGGCCTGTGCAGAGTGGATCTTCAATACATTGGATTGATGATAATACGCAGCAAACTTCTCGTTGTCAAACTGGGTTCCATGGTCAGTAATGAATGCATGTGGGAGACCATATCTTCAGATAATATGCTTCCAAATAAATTGATAGACTTTCTCGTATGTAATATCAATGAGAGGCTCAGCTTCCACCCATTTGGTAAAGTAATCCACAGTAACCACGAGGTATTTGAATCTTCCCCTGGTCATTGGAAGTGGTCCTACCAAGTCTATCCCCCATATGGCGAAGGGCCAAGGGACGTTATGGGTGTTAATAATACTTGGGGAGTTCTTCGGATGGAAGAGAAATGTTGACATTTATCGCACTTCTTGGCATAAGCTACGCAATCAGCTCTCATCGTTGGCCAGTAATACCCCTGTGTTGTTATTCTTTACAAAAGCGTTCGACCTGCTACATGGGCTCCACAAGACCCTTCGTGAACCTCTTCGATCAAATCTTTCACTTCGGAGGGATGGACACATCTTTGTAGCCTTGCTATTAACTCCTCGTCTATATAAAATGCCACTAGTTAATACAAAACGAGCAACTTTAAACTTCAGTTTCTTGGCTGCGAGTTTATCAGTTAGAAAAGCCCCCTCTTTAATATAGGCCCTGATGGGGTGCATCCAAGATGGTCCCAAGTCGAGGGTAATAAAGTTCATCATCAAATCTTTGTCTATGCTTCGACCAACCAGAATTTCTATTAGGATTATTCTTCGTAGCTCGGTGCGTGTGGCTGATGCTAGTCGAGCTAGGGCGTCTGCTCTTGCATTCTCCAATCTCGGTATTCTAACCAACTGAACTGCAGTAAAACTTGATACAACCTCCATAGATTTCGCATGATACTTGACCATTAATTCTCCTTTTACTGTATACACCCCCAAAATTTGATTTACGATTAACTGGGAATCACTGAATACAACGACCTGCTCTGCCTTCATGGTTTTGGCCAGACTTAGACCCACGATCATTGCTTCATATTCGGCCTCATTATTATAAGCCCTAAATTGAAAACGCAAAGCATACTCCACATCAATCTCGTCCGAACTTCTTAAAACAATTCCTGCCCCACTGCCTGTAGTGCATGAAGAGCCATCCACATACAAATTCCATACAAGTACTTCATTATCAAACTCTTGATCAGACAGAGTTCCTCGATGGAATATTTGATGTTTCCTTTTGTCATCCTCCGGCACTTCTCGTTGCTCGTTGATTATCTTCTCTTGATCTTCCATGGCTGGAAGTTGGTCGGGGGTTAATTTTGACGATCCCATATCATCCACGGGTTGTTCTGCATTAAGCTTCTGCTCTTCGAAAGTATCAGAATGGGTGAACTCTATGATAAAATCTGCTACTGCCTGCCCCTTAAGCGACGATCTTGGCTCATAAACTATATCATATTCACCAAGTTCTACAGCCCAGTACATCAATCTTTCTGATTTCTCCGATTTATGCAGAACTTGCCTTAATGGCATATCAGTATACACAACTATAGCATGAGCTTGGAAGTATGGCCTCATCCTTCTGCTTGTTTCGATCAGCGCTAGTGCCAACTTCTCCAACCTTGGATATCTGATATCTGCTCCTCGGAAGGCATTGCTGGTTTAATAGATTGATTTTTGCACTCTATCCTCCAATCTTATCACTGTCGAGCTAACTGCATTCTCTGAAACTGCCAGATACAAGTATAGTCTTTCTCCCATCACTGGTCTAGACAGCAATGGAGGTGTCCCTAGATAATTTGTTCAACTCTTGAAAGGCCTTCTCGCACTCATCATTCCACTCAAAAGTTTTTCGAAGTGTTTTAAAGAATGGGAGGCATCTGTCTGTTGTTCGTGACACAAATCTGTTAAGTGCTGCAACTCGCCCTGTGAGGCTTTGCACTTCCTTCTTCGTGGTTGGAGATCGCAGCTCCAATAGAGCCTTGATCTTTTCAGGGTTCGCCTCAATCCCTCGTTGGTTAATAATATATCCGAGAAACATACCTTCTCGTACCCCAAATATGCATTTGGTGGGATTCAACTTCATTTGATATTTTTCTAGTTGATCAAAGGTTTGACCTAGGTCAACTAGATGATCAGCAGCTTTTTTGCTCTTCGTCAGCATATCGTCAACATAAACCTCCATGTTATGACTGATTTGCTCTGCGAACACCTTATTTATCAGTCACTGATATGTTGCTCCTGCATTTTTAAGTCCGAAAGGCATAACATTATAGCAATAAGTTCCCCTTGGGGTGATAAAAGAGGTACTTTCCCTATCTTCAGGTTTCATCTTAATCTGGTTATAACCAGAATAAGCATCCATCAAACTCAACAATTCGTGCCCCGAGGTAGCATCCACCAGTTGATCAATTTGGGGCAAAGGAAAATGATCCTTTGAGCATGCCTTATTAAGATCGGTGAAGTCTACACACATCCTCCACTTTTTATTTTTCTTCTTTACCATCATCACATTTTCTAGCCAATCAGGATATTTGACGTCTTCAATGAAAAAGGCTTTTTGTAGTTTCTCTACTTCTTCCTGTATAGATTGGTTCTTTTCCAAGCTGAACACTCTTCTTCGCTGCTTCACTGGCTTGACCTCCTTGTTCACGTTGAGCTCATGACACAAGAAACTCGGGTCTATCCCTGGCATATCTTCATGAATCCATACAAAGGTCTATTTTCTGCGCCTTATAAATGCTATCAATTCTTGTTTTATCGATACATCCACTAATTCACCAATTTGAGTTGTTCGTTCTGGATGCTCGTCGTCCATAATGATATTTTTGGTAGCCTCCATGACCTGGCCCTTCACGAGCTCAAACTCGTCTCTAGGGTCTAATATTTCAATTTCTGCATCTTCAATTTCATCCACTTGATAGGTGATAGTCTTCTTCCTGGATTCTTCGCGTTCCTCCTGTTCGGCAGATGAATAATAATATTCCCGAGTTACTTTCTGGTCGCCTTTCACCACTCCTACTCCAAAGTTAGTTGGGAATTTTAAACATTGATGTACAATAGATGGTACTACTCCGAACTTCTTCAGACCTACCCTTCCCATGATGATATTATAAGCTGATTGGACATTTTTATCCATTACGAAAAAGCGTACTCTTTCTGTTCGACAAGCAGGCCATGTACCGATAAGCATATCCAACTTGATCGTCCCAAGTGGAAAAACCTTCTCGCCAGTAAAACCAAGGAGGGGCCTATGATATGGCTCCAACTGGGCTAGCTTCAGATTCAAACTGTCAAAGCATGGATAGAACATGATATCTGTCGAGCTACCATTATCCACCAATACTCGTGAAATTATCACTTCCTTCATTATCATCTTGATCACTAATGGGTCATCATGAGGATATAGTACACCTGCCAGGTCGTTCTTAGAGAAACCAATGACGAGTTTGTCCTTATTCACCTTCCTCGAGCGATCATCTTCTGCCAAGTTTATTCGCTGTATGTACGAACAAGCTTGAGCCTCATTGAGGTAAGCTTTACTCTCTGCAGTCAGATCCCCACCTCCTGCATCTCCACCTGTAATAACATTACATTCAAATGAGCCAAAATGGATTGAAAATACCTCGTGTTCTGGATGTCTTGGTCTTTTGGGGAGACCGGGGTCATCTTTTGGATCATCTTTGTGATCTTTCTTCTTGTCTTCTTTTGCTCGAAGAGGAGATTTAGATTTTTGCCTTCTTCGATCGCTGGTCTTTCCCCCATTTTAGCGGTCAACATACTTAGCCAATTTTCCTCGCCTGATGAGTGCTTCAATTTTATTCTGGAGCGCTATGCAACGCTTGGTCGTGTGACCATGATCTTTGTGTAATTCACAATATTTAGACTTGTCCCTTTTGTCAGGATCTGCCTTCATTTTCCCTGGCCAGGCTAACTCCTCGCTGTTCTTGATCTCTTCCAAAATGTGATTTATATCTACCTTCAAAGGGGTATAATTTCCAAATTTCCTCATCTGCTCCAATGCTTGCTTTCCTTTCAATTTCCTGTTGCCACCATTATTCTTCCGATCCTTCTTCTCAGTTTTTCCAGCTTCAACCTTGGTCTCCTTAGTATCTGTATTCTTCTTTGCAGCCATAGCTTCTTTGGCGTTCATGATCTTGGTTGCTTTTGCCATCAGTTCTGCCATGGTTCTAGGCAGATCTTTGGCCAAAGTATAGTACAACTTATCTGGTGACAATCCACTCATCAGAGCAGTAATGGTTGTTTTCTCCTCATAATCAATCACCCTGAGTTTCTCGTTATTGAAACGAGTAATGTAGTCCCTGGTACTTTCTCCTGGATTCTGTTTAACACTCAGTAAGTGAGCTACTCGTTTAACCGATTTCGCTCCAAAATAGAAGTTTCCTATAAATAGCTCTGCTAGTTGAAGAAAAGTCGCAATTTTTCCCCGAGGAAGGTTGTTATTAAAACTATCGAAGCATGGATAAAACATGATGTCTGTCGAGCTACCATTATCCACTAGTACTCGTGAAATCACCACTTCCTTCATTCTCATCTTGATCACCAATGGGTCATCATGAGGATATAGTACACCTGCCAGGTCATTCTTAGAGAAACCAATGACCAGTTTATCTTTATTCACCTTCCTCGGGCGATCATCTTCAGCCAAATTTATTTGCTGAATGTACGAGCAAGCTTGAGCCTCGTTGAGGTAAGCTTTCCTCTATGCAGTAAGATCTCCGCCTCCTTCATCTTCACTTGTAATAACATTACATTCAAACGACCCAAAATGGATTGTAAATACCTCACGCTCTGGCTGTCTTGGTCTTTTGGGGAGATCGGGGTCATCTTCTTCTGGATTATTTTCGTGGTCCCTCTTTTTGTCTTCTTTTGATCGACGAGGAGACTTAGATCTTTGCCTTCCTCAGTCGCTGGTCTTTCCACCATTTTGGCGATCAACATACTTAGTCAATTTTCCCCGCCTGATGAGTGCTTCAATTTCATTCTGAAGAGCTATGCAACATTTGGTCGTATGGCCATGGTCTCTATGGAACTCACAATATTTGGACTTATTCCTCTTGTCAGGATCTGCCTTCATTTTTTTTGGCCAGTTTAGCTCCTCGCTGTTCTTGATCTCTTCCAGAATGTGGTTTATATCTACTTTCAAAGGAGTATAATTTCTAAATTTCTTCAACTGTTCCAGTGCTTGCTTTCCTTTCGACTGCCTATTGCCACCATTACTCTTCTAATCCTACTTCTCAATCTTTTCAGCTTCGACCTTGGTCTCCTTAGTGTCTGTACTCTTCTTCGCAGCCATAGCTTCCTCAGCGTTCATAATTTTGGCTGCTTTTGCCATCAGTTCTGCCATGGTCGTAGGTGGATCTTTGGCCAAAGTGTAGTACAACTTATCTGGCAACAATCCACTCATTTGAGCAGTAATTGTTGTTTTCTCCTCGTAATCAATTACTTCAAGTTTCTCGTTATTAAAACGAGTGATATAGTCCCTGATGCTCTCACCTTCCTTTTGTTTAACACTCAGCAAGTGTGCTACTTATTTTACTGGTTTCGCTCTAAAACAGAAGTTCCCTATAAAGAGCTCTGCCAGTTGAAGGAAAGTCGTAATCTTCCCCCAAGGAAGGTTATTGTACCATATCTGGGCTGACCAAGTGAGGGTTCCCGAAAATTCTCTACATCTCATCTCATCTAGAACCGCATAGATATTGGCAGCAGTTTGGTATTGTTCAATATGAAGGACAGGGTCAGTTTTTCCATCATACTTATGTGTCACCACAGGAGCTTTAAATTTCGAGGGAGTGGGAAAATCCACAATTGCCAGCACGAATGGTGTTCCTCGGACAAAAGTTCTTTATAGAGGATTCTTGGCCTTAGCCATTTCCCCTAATCTGTCCTCCAACCGTTGAATAGAGCCTTTTCATGCATCGTTTCCCACCTCAGGCCTATTTGTTCGTGCGATTGATCGCACTGAGTTTTCCTCTTGGGATCTTTCATTACGGGTTGTTGGTCATGATTTAGCAGAGCCTTCCCTTAGATCAGATGGTCGTTGAGAGTTCCTCAACGCAATCCTAAGAGGACTTCTATTCCTCCTGGGGCCCAAACGATCAAAAAGAGAGACTCTACTCAACCTTTCCAGAGCACTAGTCCTTTTTGTAGTGAGAGTGACATTCCGTTGGGAATTAGTAGCTCGTATCGAGGAGGTCCGGCCAGGTTAATACGAGGGATTATCAGTCCTTTCAGTACGGTGTGAACCAGTACGTCTAGATTGAGAGATCTCTGGGAATAGCGTTCGCCTAGTTCTTAAAGATGGCAAATGGGTATTTCTCTTAACACTTCGTTGTCTTGATTGGGCCGGCACTCCATCTTGAACAGTTTGTATAAGTTAACGCACAGTTTCCTGCATGTTCGTTTGCCCTTGGGCTAAATTAGCCATTATACCAGCCAGATCTTGAAAATTTGGGGGAGTAGAAGGGTTTGGAGGGACCCCAGCGTTTCGATTACTAGGTTCCAAATCAGCCATAGATTTGATTTGTTTTGGTGAAAAACGCTTAGTACAGTCGTTTCCCACATACGGCGCCAATCTGTTGATGTAAAAAACTAGATTTGATCTAATTATTTTAATCACAGATAAAAATAAATAAATAAATAAGACAATAGATTTTTAAAGTGGTTCAGTCTTATGAGAATGGCCTACGTCCACTGTTTTTGTATTGCTGAGTGTTTGCCTGGAATTCCCGATAAGTGGTTTACCCAGAGATCCAGAGTCCCCTTCTAATGAGGAGGTTACAATGTATTTATAGCCTTGAGTCTATACATGTGAATGGACAATGCGCTGTTATCTAGTAGACATATATACATCTGTACGATAATAATGAGCATTTAATGCACAATTGTCTTTTTGGTTCTCTTGATTTGGATGCTCCGCACACTAAGTATCTCGGACCGCTTAAGCTGCTCGGTACGCTTGAGTTGCTCAGGGCCCAGAGTTGCTCGGGGCGCCTAAGTTGCTCGGTAACAGTATGTGTATTTGCTATGTAGGTTGACACGTGTCTTCAAGTGATTGGTCCACGTCAACAGACTAAATTTGGTATCAACAGTCGGTTTGGTTCCAATTCTAAAAATTTGGAACCGACCCATCCCAGTTCGGTTCTCGGGTTAGTATCAAAACCGAACCAAACCGAACCGTGTGCTCCCCTAGCTTTTACGATGGTTGGGAGAAAGTAGAAGATTTTCTGCCAAAATTTTTGATGATAAATCCCGATAACTACGTCGACCTATCTCATATAACTTGGTATGGTGAGAAAAGAAAGTTTGAGAACAAGCCCATCGACACAAGTAGTCCATTTCCTGACTACGATGGTCATGTGATATTTTACCCACCGTCTGAAGTTGAGCGTAAGCTTCCGACCATTTTTAAAGGTTTTGCAATGTGACCGCGTTTGTTTGACAGAGTATGTGATCTTGAAGTTTGTTGCAGATGGCATGGACTGCGAGTCCCACAAGCAAGGTTGGCCATACACTTGAATAACATGATAAAGCAAGACGCAGTTGTCCGTCTTTTGAAAAGGGAAATCCAACAAATAGAACGACTTCTACACCATGTCCATGTGAAAAATTATTTCAAGAAGGACATTGTCGATCCATTTTACATATTAGACCCATGAATGCCAGACTACTCGGACGATAACCTAGATGTTAATTTTGTAAGCTATCTCCCACGACGCCTGATGGGAAGGAAAATGTCGCATTACTGCTCATCATGGATTCTTGTGTGATGTTTGTGTCAAGAAAAATATTCGTGTTCAAGAAAATGTGATTTAGTTATAATTCTAATATTTAAAGTATTCCATTTTCATGTAGTATGACATGTACATTAATATTTCAAGCATTCCATTTTCATCTTAAAAAATAATGACAATGGCGTATTATAAAAACATCGAAGATTTTATAAATGAGAGAAGAATAGTATTGGATACCATAAACTATAAATGGGTTCCCAAAAATTGGGCGCACTAAGTTAGCCTATAATATAATATCATAATACAAAATACAACCTATGTAAACATAGTTTCACGATCATTTAGGTGTGCATTACAGAATAACATTCAAAATATAGATTCGAAAAAGTGGGCTTAATTCCCATATAGCTTGTTCAGAGCCCAACTCTTAGCAAATGCCTCCTTTGTGATACGCATGAAGATGCGGCCCAGTCCTTGATCCACCTCAAACATAGCAAGCAATCGCAACATATCACTTTCACTCAATTACATTGCCTCGAGGCGATCAAGAATGTCCTGCCATTTGACATGCTCTAGGGGTATTCAACTTCGCATCTGAGTCCATAGCAGCAGCTATCACTCATGAGGATTCGATAATAATGGTCGACCAATGCACTGGCACTCTCGTCTAAGACATTATCACGTTTACGCCTTGGCATAACAACAGGTCTTGGTACTTGTTCGGGAGCTTTACATTTCCCTAGATGGGGAGGTGCTGTGTGATTCATTCTCTGGGAAGTCATTTTTAGTTACATCAACAAAATTTTCCTTAGGTTCAGGTAATCCTGGTACAATAATAAATATTTTAGTCATTACCATTTACGAGGTGACTTATGATTTTAATTATTGCAGCTTACCTTATGCATTTACCTTCCATTGATGGGAAGTAATCACCACCATATTGAGATTTTGACCCCATAGCGATGTAGTTACCATAGATGGTGGCAAGCTCATCATAATATAAGCAACACTTTCGCTTTATCTTCGCAGCCTCCGGCTTGTCCCGCCAATATTTAAGTCATCATTAGTATTTTTTAGGCAACATTTGAGTCTCTAAAATATAAGCAAAACTTTGACACGTACCTTGATATAATCGGCCCACACACTCGGATCGGCTATTATAGAGGACATAGTTGCGTCAAATCCAATTCCACTTACTTGTAGTAGCTCGTGCACTTCCAAGTACTCTTTTTTAAGAGTCTTCAAATGTGAGCGGACATGAGGGACTCCCATTGTAACATGACAACCATTCTTGACAGCATCGATCATGGTTTTCATATACGCAGATGTGAAACCATTATCAGCCTTCTTGGTTCCAGTAAGAACCTCACCCATAAGAGCTGCCATCATTCACCCATCCATTTGATCAATCCAATGCACTTGTGGCTTCTTGTAAGGTACTTCCACTTACGAGTCAGGTGTTTTTAGATTGATCAGAACATTTGCTTTTGGTGGTCGAAAAGGGACGTTGATTCGGTTCTGGGCCATCTCTGACATGCAAAAAATATTATCAAGCACATTTCAGTTATCAAATATAATTATGTACCCGTATAATTGAGCTTAAACTACACAATTAAAATGCACATTTTAAATTAAGCAAGTTGTTGTTATGTCATATTCTGCATCAAAATGAAGTATCAGATAACTGTAAAAACTGTTAAAATTGTGCAAGTTGAGTAAACACACTTCAAATACACATTTTGAAGCTGTGTAAACACAATTCAAATACACATCAGTCCATATATCATATGCATCAGGTGCATATCATTTTGAAGTTGTAATCTGTGTAAACTGTAAACTGTGTGGGGTAATCTGATGCATCATATGCATATCAGTCCACATATTAATCCATATATCAGATGCATCAGATTCTCATCATTTTGAAGTTGTAATATGTGCAAACTGTAAGCTGATATCAGATGCAATATCATATGTAATATCAGATGCAATATCAGATGCAGATGTAATGTGTGGGGGTAATCTTAGGGAAAAATGAAGTATCAGATGTAATATTAAATGCAGATACAGACCATATATCATTTTTAATTTTTCCTCAAAGGGGATGTTTAATAAGTTAGTATATCATTTTCATCAGCCCATATATCATTGCATATATCAGTTCATAAAAATAATGGTAGTAAGATTACCAAATTCAATTATAGCAGGTGTTGATGTAAAAAACTAGATGCAAATCTAATATTTTAATCACAGATAAAAATGGACAAATAAGTAAGACAATGGATTTTTAAAGTGGTTCAACCTTATGAAAATGGCCTACATCCACTGTTTTGTATTGCTGACTGTTTGCCTTGAATCTCGATAATGGGTTTTCCCCAAAGATCTCAGTGTCCCCCTCTTATGAGGAGGTTACAATTTATTTATAGCATTGAGGCTGTCCATGTGAAAGGATAATGTGCTGTTATCTAGTAGACATATACATATGCATGATAATAATGAGCATTTAATGCGTAGTTATCTTTTGATTCTCTTGGTTTGGATGCTCTGCATGCTAAGTAGCTCAGACCGCTTAAGCTACTCGGACCGCTTAAGTTGCTCGGTACGCTTGAGTTGCTCGGTATGCTTGAGTTGCTCGGGGCCCTGAGTTTCTCGGGGTGCCTAAGCTGCTCGGTATGATTTAGTTGCTCGGAGCGCATGAGTTTCTCGTTGAAAGTATCGACATGTGTCTTCATATGATTGATCCACGTCAGCTGATTAAATTTGGTATCAACAGAAGCCCCCAATGTTTCATAGTTTGAGGTTGAAGAAAAGTGTGGAACATTTTGCTTGAAAACTACTTAGATTATTGGTCTTCATTGATTTTAGGAAAATTTTCGTTGTATATAACTCCTTTTTGAGCGCATAGTATCAGGCTTCATAAATATTTTGAATTTTCATGATCACTTCGATATTTGTGCCATTTTCTTCTTTTAGCCCTCGAAAATGCAAACGTCTTCCCTTGTAATCATTGCCTTTCTCTATTCCCGAGGTAAAGTATTTAAGCGCGGCAGAAATCCTATCGTCTTCTACTTTTCAATTTTGTATCTCTGAATTTTTCTCTCTCTATCTTGTGCCTTCGTTCTTTCCTTCCATCTGTTGTCAATCGATCTCTTTCTATTCTGTAAGATTTTCTTCCTTCTTCTTTATCTACTTTGTTCATCATGGTTTACCTTGTTGAATCGTTGGATAAATTTCGGTTTGAGTTTTCAATCCCTTCATGGGTCATTTTGGAATAAATTTTTGGTCCTCTGATTATTTTTCTTTGGCTGAGGGACATTGGTTCCCAAGTCTTTTTATAGCCGAATGTGGCTTTTCTTTCCCGCCAAATCCCCTGTGTTTGGAGTTTTGCCAATATTTCGATATTGTACCTGCAAGAGTAGCTCCAAATACATGAAGGGTGGTTAATGGCGTACATAGGTTGAATCAACTTCATGGAACTCGTTTAGGGATTCTAGAGATTATGTATTGCTATAGATGGGTTATCAGTGATACCACATTCAATTTAAAAACTAGGTTTTCGAATAGAGCTTTAGTTGTCAATCTTCCTGATGCCAATAGGGACTATTTTGATCATGGGGTTGTGATGAAAAATTGGCAACACCCTCCATTAAATGGAGATGATGTATACCAAGGTCCTAGGTGTCCATCTTATGGCAATGGGATATGTTGTTTTTATTTTTTGAAATCTTATTTTCTTTGTGTTCGATGAAATGTATCACTGACATTTGATTTTGTTTGTTACAGTTGACAGTAAAAGGAAACCTCCAAAAGAGACTGAGGTTAATATAAATCATGTAAAACTCATCTGGGGCTTGCACCAATCTGTTACTGGGGAGCATATTAGATCTGCTTCTTATTTGTTGTGATACAGAAGCTACACTTCTTCTTTCATTGCTCGTCCTCGTCCTGTGGTGGTCGATCTTGATCAGTTACCAACTTCTGAAACCAGTATAGAAGGTTTTTCTTCTGACTTAGGTACTCTCATTACTGATCTAATAAAGAAGAGGAGAGCTCCTGCCTTTTTTGATAAGTCTGCTTTTACCACTGGGGAGGCAAAGAAAAGCAAACAAGATATCCCAGACGAGGGGACAAAGAATATGGATGTACCCCCTTCCATTGCTGCTAAGGAGGTTCGTAAGAAGCCCCTTGTGCCTCCGAGTAAAACTGTTGTTATCTCACCTTCGAGTGAGCATGTTGTCATCTCTCCGGTAGAGACAATATCCTTAGTTGAAAGTGCTCCTACTCCTCTGAGGAGATTAAAAAGGAGTTCTTCTGAGAGACCTATTAAACCTATCTCTCAACCTTCAAATGTTGAAGGTAGTGTTCCAGCTCTTGTTATTCCGAGCTCTGCTGTGGGCTTGGTAAGATCCTGGACTGTTCTCGAATCCCAAGGTGTTGAAGACACCTTTTCTCGTGAGAAGCTTACTACATTGGCTGCTCAACACATTACTTCAGTAAGTATCGTTAGTCTGACTCCTTTATTTTGTAATACTATATTCATATATTGACTCAAAATTCTTCCTTTTTCCAGCTTGTGACTTGCTTCAATAGTATTTTGAAGAAGGATGAAGCCATTAGGGATTCTAGCTCCTCGGGTGGGGTAGAGGAAGCTTTTGCTGGACTAACCCAGTCTTTGAAGGAATCTTGTCAGAAGTACGAGGAAGACAAAAGTGCCTGGGAGAAGCATATCATGTTCGCTAAACTAGATAAAGATCAAACTGTGAATGCCTCCAAGGAATTAGAGAAGAAGTTGAAGGAGTCCGAACAGAGCAACAAGGAGCTTGAGGTCAAGCTTAAGTATGCTGAGGAGAAGGTTGCAAAACTTCAAGATATTTAGCGGCACAAGACAGAGGTAGAAGAAAGCTGAAGTCTACCGAGGAGCTCCTTAGGGAAATGACCTCCTCGGAGAAGGCGAAAAGGAAAGCTGCAGTTAAAAAATCATTCAGTGCTGGTTGGGACAAAGGCTGAAATAAGGGACTGGTTGTGATGTCTTCTCAAATGGAGTACGCCAGTGTCAAATACTTTAGGGATGGATGGGTAGCATCCTTGAAGAAGTTAAAGGTTGCTGAAACTTCTGAGTTATTCTAGGAGTATACTCATGGCCCTCCTCCCTCCCCTGGGGAAAAAGAAGATGAAGCTGCCTCTGATGAATCGTCTATAATGATTGAAGAGCAGGTCCCTATTGTTCCCGTTGTTCATCCTTCCGAGCAACTCCAACCAGCCAGCACTTCAGCCGAGCAGCTATCATTTCCCTCCGAGCAACCAACTCCTTCATCCAAACCATCCGATGAAGTAGTTGGAAATAAGGAGAAGGTGTAAAGTTATTCAGGTTTTTTATTTGATTATAGTGACTTGTCACTCTTTGGGACTAAGCAATGGAATGATTTCCATATTCCTGCTTAGTTTTAATAATCTCGTCTGGATTACCTTGTAGCCTAGACAGTGGATGCCCCGGGAGGTCGTGGTTATTGATTTATCATTGCTTCTTGCCTAGTTTGGTACCAACCAATCGGAGTTGATGGTTATTGATTTATCGACCAATTGGAGTTGGTGGTAATGAGTTACCGACCAACCGGAGTTGGTGGTAATGAGTTTTTGACCAACCGGAGTTGGTGGTAATGAGTTGCCGACCAACCGGAGTTAGTGGTAATGAGTTACCGACCAACCGGAGTTAGTGGTATTGAGTTTCCGACCAACCGGAGTTGGTGGTAATGAGTTCCTGACCAACCGGAGTTGGTGATAATGAGTTCCCGATCAATCGAAGTTGATTGTAATGAGTTGTCGACCAACCGGAGTTGGTGGTAATGAGTTTCCGACCAACCGGAGTTGGTGGTTTGCCTCTCTGGATTTGGGTTGTGTAGTGTGTAGCACTAATATTAAAAAAAAATCAACAAAAGAAGAAATATGGGTGAAACATCACTTTATTCATATTGAAAGAACAGTGTTACATAAGACTTTTAACTACTGATAATATTTGCATAGATGCTCTACATTCCATGCATTCTTGAACTCTTCTCCTTCCAAAGTTTTAATTCTGTATGTCCCTGGACGACCAACTTCTGTTACGCTGTAAGGTCCATGCCAGTTGGCTTCCAGTTTGTTATGCTTTTGGATCACTTTCTTCAACACATAATCCCCTTCCTTCAGATCACACTTCTTCAATCTTTTGTTGTAGAACAAAGTTATTCGTTGTTGGTATGCAGCGTTCCTGATTGATGCTTCTTCCCTAACTTTTTTGAGCATATCCTGGTCTAATCGTCTCATCAAGTCACTGATAGGAGAATTGAAATTAAGCACCCTATGCGTGGGTAGACCCAATTCAGCAGGTATAACAGCCTCACTACCAAATATCAACATGTATGGAGACTCTCCCGTTGATGTTCGTATTGTAGTTCGATAAGCCCACAACTAGAGTGCAGCTCATTAATCCAATTTCCCTTTGCATCATCCAGCCGCTTTTTCAAACCATTCAGTAATGTTCGGTTTGTCACCTCAGTTTGCCCATTGCTCTGGGGATGACCTGGTGTGGAGTGGATCTTCAGTATATTGGATTGATGACAATATGCAGCGAATTCCTCGTTGTCAAATTGGGTTCCATGGTCAGTAATGAATGCGTGTGGGAGACCATATCTGCAAATAATATTCTTCCAGATAAATTGATAGACCTGGTCATATGTCATATCAATAAGAGGTTCAACTTCCAACCATTTGGTAAAATAATCCACAACAACCACAAGGTAATTGAATCTTCCTTTGGTCGTCGGAAGTGGCCTGACCAAGTCTATTCCCAATATGGCAAATGGCCAAGGGGATGTGATGGGTGTTAACAATGCCTGGGGTGTTCTTCGGATGGAAGAGAAACGTTGGCATTTATCAAACTTCTTGGCATAAACTGCACAATCAGCCCTCATCGTTGGCCAATAATATCCCTGTGTTGTTATCCTCTACAAAAGAGTCCGACCTGCTACATGGGCTCTACAGGACCCTTCGTGAACCTCTTCAATCAAGTTTTTAACTTCGAAGGGATGGACACATCCTTGGAGGCTGCTATAACTCCTCTTCTATACAAAATGCCATTGGTCAATACATAATGAGCAACTTTAAACTTCAGTTTCTTGGCTGCGAGTTTATCAGTTGGCAAAGTCCCCTCTTCAATATAAGCCCTAATAGGGTCCATCCAAGATGGTCCCAAATCGAGGGTAATGAAGTTCATCATTAAATCTTCATCCATGCTCCGACCAACCAGGATTTCTATTGGGATTGTTCTTCGTAGCTCGATGCGTGTTGTTGATGCTAGCCGAGCTAGGGCATCTGCTCTTGCATTCTCCAATCGCAGTATTCTGATCAACCGAACTGCAGTAAAATTTGATACAACCTCCATTTCTTTTGCACGATACTTGACCATTAATTCTCCCTTTGCTGCGTATACCCCCAGAATTTGATTTACGATTAATTGTGAATCACTGAATATAACGACCTACTCTGCCTTCATGGTTTTAGCCAAACTTAGACCCACGATCATAGCTTCATATTCAATCTTATTATTAAAGGCTTTAAACTGAAAACGTAGAGTATATTCTATATCAATCTCATTAGGACTGTTTGAAATAATTACTGCTCCACTACTTTTAGTGCACGAAAAACCATCCACATACAAATTCCATACAGGTACTTCATCATCAAACTCTTGGTCAGACAGGGCTCCTCGGTGGAATGTTCGATGCTTCCTTTTGTTTTCCTCCGGCACTTTTTGTTACTCATTAATTATCTTCTCTTGATCGTCCACGGATGGAAGTTAGTCAGGAGTTAAATTCGATTATCCCGTAACATCCACAGGTTGGTCTGTATTAAATTCCAGCTCTTCAGAGGTATCAGAATGAGTAAACTCGGTAATAAAATCAGCGACTGCCTGTCCCTTGAGCGACGATCTAGGCTCATAAACTATATCATATTCACCAAGTTCTACTGCCCAGTACATCAATCTTCCTGATTTCTCCGCTTTATGTAGGGCTTGTCTTAATGGCATGTCAGTGTATACCACTATAGTATGGGCTTGAAAATAAGGCCTCATCCTTCCACTTGCTTCGATCAGTGCTAGTGCCAATTTCTCCAACCTTGGATATCTGATTTCTGCTCCTCGGAAGGCTTTGCTGGTGTAATAGACTAGTTTTTATACTCCGTCCTCCACTCTTATCAACGCCGAGCTAACTGCATTCTCTGAAACTGCTAGATACAGGTATAGTCTCTCTCCCATCACTAGTCTAGACAACAATGGAGGTGTTCCCAGATATTTTTTCAACTCTTGAAAGGCCTCCTCGCATTCATCATTCCACTCAAAAGTTTTTTGAAGTGTTTTGAAGAATGAGGGGCATCTGTCTATTACTCGTGACATAAATCTGTTAAGTGCTGCAACTCGCCCTGTGAGACTTTGCACTTCTTTTTTCGTAGTTGGAGATCGTAGCTCTAATAGGGCCTTGATCTTTTGAGGGTTTGCCTTAATACCTCGTTGGTTAATAATGTATCCGAGAAACATAACTTATCGCACCCCAAATATGCATTTGGTGGAATTCAACTTCATTTGATATTTCTCTAGTTGATCAAAGGTCTGACCTAGGTCCACCAGATGATCAACAACTTTCTTGCTCTTCGTCAGCATATCGTCGACATAAACCTCCATGTTATGATTGATTTGCTCTGCAAACACTTTATTCATCAGCCGCTGATATATTGTATCTGCATTTTTAAGTTCGAAAGGCATAATATTATAGCAATAAGTCCCCCTTGGGGTGATAAATGAGGTACTTTCCCCGTCCTAAGGTTTCATTTTAATCTGGATGTAACCAGAATAAGCATCCATAAAACTCAACAATTCATGCCCCGAGGTAGCATCCACCAGTTAGTCGATTCGGGGCAAAGGAAAATGATCCTTTGGACATGCCTTATTAAGATCAGTGAAGTCCACATACATCCTCCACTTATTATTTTTCTTCTTCACCATTACCACATTTGCTAGCCAATCAGGATATTTAACGTCCTCAATAAAAAAGGCTTTTTGCAGTTTCTTTACTTCTTCCTGTATAGCTTGGTTCTTTTCAGGACTGAACACCCTTCTTCGTTGTTTCACTGGCTTGATCTCCTTATTTACGTTGAGCTCATGGCATAGGAAACTCGGGTCTATCCCTGGCATGTCTTCATGGCTTCATGCTAAAGTTTGTTTTCTGCGCCTTAAAAATGCTATCAATTCCTGTTTTATTAATACATCCAGTGATGCACCAATTTGAGTTGTTCGTTCTGGATGTTCGTCATCCAGAATGATATTCTCGGTAGCCTCCACGACCTGGCCCTTCACGAGCTGAGACTCGTCTCTAGGGTCTAATGTTTCAATCTCTGCGTCTTCTATTTCATCCACTTGATAAGTAGTAGTCTTCTTCCTAGATTCTTCGCGTTCCTCCTGTTTAACAGATAAATAGTAGCATTCCCGAGCTACTTTCTGGTTACCTTTCACCACTCCCACTCCAAAGTTGGTTGGAAATTTTAAACATTGATGTACAGTAGATGGTATTGCTTCGAACTTCTTCAGACCTACCCTTCCCATGATGATGTTATAAGCTGATTGGACATTTTTATCCATTACAAAAAAAGCGTACTCTTTCTGTTCGACAAGCAGGCCATGTACTAATAAGCATATCCAACTTAATCGTCCCAAGTGGAAAAACCTTTTCGCCAGTGAAACCAATGAGGGGCCTATGATATGGTTCTAACTGGGCTAACTTCAAATTCAAACTCTCGAAGCATGGATAAAACATGATGTCTGTCGAGCTACCATTATCCACTAGTACTCGTGAAATCACCATTTCCTTCATTCTCATCTTGATCACTAATGGGTCATCATGAGGATATAGTACACCTTCCAGGTCGTTCTTAGAGAAACCAATGACCAGTTTGTCCTTATTCACCTTCCTCAGGCAATCATCTTCAGCCAAGTTTATTCATTGTATGTACGAGCAAGCTTGAGCCTCATTGAGGTAAGCTTTACTCTCTGCAGTCAGATCCCCACCTCCTGCATCTCCACCTGTAATAACATTACATTCAAATGACCCAAAATGGATTGAAAATAACTCGCGTTCTGGATGTCTTGGTCTTTTGGGGAGACCCGGGTCATCTTTTAGATCATCTTCGTGATCTCTCTTCTTGTCTTCTTTTGCTCGATGAGGAGATTTAGATCTTTGCCTTCCTCGATCGCTGGTCTTTCCCCCATTTTGGCGATCAACATACTTAGCCAATTTTCCTCGCCTGATGAGTGCTTCAATTTTATTCTGGAGAGCTATGCAACAATTGGTCGTGTGACCATGATCTTTGTGGAATTCATAATATTTAGACTTGTCCCTTTTGTCAGGATTTGCCTTCATTTTCCCTGGCCAGGCTAACTCCTCGCTGTTCTTGATCTCTTCCAGAATGTGATTTATATCTACCTTCAAAGGGGTATAATTTCCAAATTTCCTCATCTGATCCAATGCTTGCTTTCCTTTCGATTGCCTGTTGCCACCATTATTCTTCTGATCCTTCTTCTCAGTTTTTTCAGCTTCAACCTTGGTCTCCTTAGTGTCTGTATTCTTCTTTGCAGCCATAGCTTCTTTGGCGTTCATGATCTTGGCTGCTTTTGCCATCAGTTCTGCCATGGTTCTAGGCGGATCTTTGGCCAAAGTATAGTACAACTTATCTGGTGACAATCCACTCATCAGAGCAGTAATGGTTATTTTTTCCTCGTAATCAATCACCCTGAGTTTCTCGTTATTGAAATGAGTAATGTAGTCCCTGGCACTTTCTCCTGGCTTCTGTTTAACACTCAGTAAGTGAGCTACTCGTTTAACCAATTTCGCTCCAAAATAGAAGTTTCCTATAAATAGCTCTGCTAGTTGAAGAAAAGACAAAAATTTTCCCCGAGGAAGGTTGTTATACCATATTTGAGCTGATCCGGTGAGAGTTCCTGAAAATGCCCTGTTTCTCATCTCGTCGAGAACAGTGTAGATATCGGCAGCAGCTTGGTATTGTTCTATATGGAGAACAAGATCAGTTTTTCCATCGTATTTAGGTGTCACCACAGGAGCTTTGAATTTTAAGGGAGTGGGAAAATCCATAATTGTCTGCATACATGGTGTTCCTCGGATAAAAGTTCTTTGCAGAGGATTCTTAGCCTTAGCCATTTCCCCTAATCGATCTTCCAACCTTTGAATAGAGCCTTTCCATGCATCATTTCCTACCTCAGGCCTATTTGTTCGAGCGACTGATCGCGCTGAGTTTTCCTCTTGGGATTTTTCATTACGAGCTGTTGGGTGTGATTGGGCAGAGCCTTCTCGTAGGTTGGATGGTCATTGAGAGTTCCTCGACGCAATCCTAGGAGGACTTCTATTCCTCCTAGGGTCCAATCGATCAAAAGGAGAGACTCTACTTAACCTTTCTAAAGCACTGGTCCTTTCTGGAGTGAGAGTGACATTCCGTTGAGAGTCTGTAGCTCGTACTGATGAAGTTCGGCCATGCTGATACGAAGGATCACTAGATCTCTCGGTACGATATGAATCAGTCTGTCTAGACTGAGAAAACTCTGAGAATAATGTGCGTCTAGTCCTTGAAGAAGGCAAATGGGTATTTCTCTGAACACTTTGTTGTCCTGATTGGGCCGGCACCCCACCTTGAACAGTTTGTATAAGTTGACGCATAGTTTCCTGCATGGTCGTTTGCCCTTGGGATAAATTAGCCATTATACCAGCCAGATCTTGAAAATTTAGGGGAGTAGAAGGGTTTGAAGGGACCCCAGTGTTTCGATTACTGGACTCCGAATTCTCAGCCATAGATGGTGAGATATTTGGTGAAAAACGTCAAGTATAGTCATTTTCCACAGACGGCACCAATCTGTTGATGTAAAAAACTAGATGCAAATCTAATATTTTAATCACAAATAAAAATGGATAAATAAGTAAGACAATGGATTTTTAAAGTGGTTCAGCCTTATGAAAATGGCCTACATCCACTGTTTTGTATTGCTGACTGTTTGCCTTGAATCTCGATAATGGGTTTTTCCCAGAGATCTCAGTGTCCCCCTCTTATGAGGAGGTTACAATGTGTTTATAGCCTTGAGGTTGTCCATGTGAAAGGATAATGCGCTGTTATCTAGTAGACATATACACCTGTATGATAATAATGAGCATTTAATGCGTAGTTGTCTTTTGATTCTCTTGATTTAGATGCTCTGCACGCTAAGCTGCTCAGACCACTTAAGTTGCTCGATACGCTTGAGTTGCTCGGGGAGCCTAAGCTGCTCGGTATGATTGAAGTTGCTCGGAGCGCATAAGTTGCTCGTTGAAAGTATCGACACGTGTCTTCATATGATTGATCCACGTCAACTGATTAAATTTGGTATCAACAGCAGGTATATCAGTAACCAAAAAAGAGGTAAAACTAAACCAAGATAGCAGGTATATCATCTAATGAGTATATCATGTATATCAGCCAAAATAATCAGGTATAGCAGTATACCATCCAAACTAATTAAATATCATTCAAATTCTTATAGCAAACTAATCATAAAAAACCCACTAATTCAGTAGCAGCATAAATGGTTCAGTATCATTCAAACTCATTCAGTACCATCCAAACTAATTCGGTATCATCCAAAAACATATATCTCAATCGAAAAGCTAGGCCTCTCATGTTAAACACGTTGGAGCATATAATAAGACACTGAAATAGTTTGATATATCATCGACACATTCATATTTGACACATTCAAATCCAACACGGATAGAAGTACAAGAAAGGTAATATTACATTATCCGCATTAAAACATGCTTTTAATAACTACATACAAACATAATAGCATCATGGCATATAGCATCCGCTTGACTGATCGAAGTATATCCATCATTTCTATGTAGTCCACATTGTTACCCACTCCGTTATCAAGAATATTTGGAGGAATTGTGGAAGTTGATGAACCACGTTGCACGTTAAGGTTATTGAAGTTTGGTTCACTAGGCAACGTTGTAAATTCTGACGATATATCATCCAGAGACGGTATTGCCCAACGTAATCAAATCCCACAATTGGTACAATAATGGTAGATCCTGCCAAGGTTGTTGTTCCTGCCAAGGTTGTTGTTCTTATCAGACTTGGTAATTCTAATGTTACCTACGACTCCACACTTGCATTTTGTCCATTTCACCCTCACATTCAAGTAGTTCGCATTAGTTGATGTAGGCATGGAATCTAAAAAATCTAAGGAATGATAAAAAAATGATGTCTTTAAACTAAATTAATAAAGAAATTATAAAAGTGTTAAGAAATTATTACAAAAGATGAATGCAAAATAAAAAATATCAGTCATCAAAAGTAAATGGCTCAGTATGACTTGTTCCTCTTTCTTCCCACATTTGTGTCGCCGTTGTATTACGCTTCTCTGTCCAACATGCCTGTGTAGCAAAGGTAATATGCTCATTACCACCAGGTATACTAAGGGGTGTTGGGTTCACATCATCATCACTATCACTATCACTATCACTATCACTATCACTATCACTATCACTATCACTATCACTATCATCTTTGCACATATCATCCCTATCATCATCCCTTAAAAAGTTATGCAATGCACAATAAGCTAGCACAATCTTAGCTTGCGTGTCAATCCCATGAAACGATTGATGGCGTAGATAGGCAAATCTTTTTTTCAATAACCCGATAGTGCGCTCGACTACATTGTGCAAAGATGAATGGCAAAAGTTGAAAAATTCTTTACTTGTTTCCGGACGTTGACCTTCCACATCTCTGCGATGGTATCGTGTTTTGCGAAATGGTGATTGAAAACCAGGAACCAAGGGAAATTCAACATCCGCAAGATAATATTTTTCTAGGAGAATAAATTGTTTATTTTTCGTCAAATATATGTCGATCGTAGGTTGTTTATGCAACGTCTATTCAAAATAAATACAGGAAATCAACCGACATATCGGCTGTAACCGTAAGTTTATGTCCTGGTCATTGTATAGCCGCCCTAAGTACACGACCATCGTGTGTTGACCCCTCCCATCCGGATAACACATATGTAAATTTCATGTCGAACGTGCATGCTACTAGAACATTTTGAGAAATGACTTATTTTCAATTACGAGAGCGAGGTTGATCGATAAAGGGAACATTCGCAGATATGTGTGTACCATCTATCGCTCAAGCGACATCCTGCTGGGATACTGCATGTGTTATTGCATACAATCCATTTAAAAAGTTATTAATTAGTTAATCTATTGAGAATGAATTATCTTACCGAAAAGTAATGATACCAACTTCTGCTATCAGGATTGTCGTTTAAGGAGTTATCATGTGTTGCAGTTATGACATTTTCCTTATACACCATTAGGTAGACTGCCAATACTTTATGAAAGTACAAACTAATTGTATGACTTAATCTACAAAAGTGTTACTCTCGGTTCGACAACGCTCATCATGACCAATAATATTCAAGAAAATTGTAATATATTCCTCAACCAAAACTGATCGACAACTATTTAGCCCAAACGCACGGAGTAGATCACATAACCTATGAAAGGAAGCGATGTTCATATGGAATGAATCATGGAATAATTGATCAATCATCCTGTACATTTGGAACAAGGATTGCTTACGATGCTAATCCCAATTATACTGAGGTGGCCTAGGAATGTCCAATAATGACCTTATATGTTGATAGATGACTATCACCTGTATCACCATTGACCAAACAACACCAAAGCGTTTACGTTGTATTTTGAAATTATATTTAAGCATTTTTTCCTACAAAATAATGATTCACAAACCTCATTCTTTGATATTTATTTAAAATATAAAATAGGTCAAAGTTATAATGGGTAAGAAATAATCAAAAAATAAAAGGAGAACAACGAAAAACTAACTGGAACAATTGATTGAAATGAATAACTCGGAGAACAGGAGGGTTCCTATAATGAGGAACAAATGCGTGTTACACAACTAATTATTATGAAAAAAAATTCTTTTAAATGGAACCAGAGGTTATTTGGCATTTTCATATTTATAAATGCGAAGGGTATATATTATAAATGATTAGTGTCCATATTTTGGTCAATACAAATATACAATGCTGATTTATAATATATACCCTACGCATTTGTAAATATGCAAATGCTAAAATACATTTTACATCCCGTAAAATATTTTTTTTATATAGATTTGGCCCATTTCAACCCATAATACTAGAATAAAAAATATTCAATCCACATTACCATTTCATAAATTGAAAACAAAATCAAACCCTAAATATGTCAAATCTCACTAAACCATAAATTATGTGAAATCATACCAAATATTAACTAAAACCCTAGATTATAACCTTGGATTTAAGCAAGAACAATATGAACTAATCAAAATAAACCCTACTTTTCATACCTTAAAAATGGTGTGTGAACTGATTTTGAACAAGAACAATATAAATAGGCAACGAACAAATTTTTAAACAAAAAAAAAAAATATATGAACTCAAACCCAATAAATGAACGAAAAACCCTAGATTATAAATATGTAAGGAAGAAATCACAAATTGGGACGAAATAACATCAAGAAATCTTGTTTTTGATGTTAATATACACATTAATTACAAAAAAAACGGTTGATTCTACACTTTTCATACCTTAGAAATCTGTTTCTCCTCACTTTCTTCTTCAGTTGTTTGTGAAAAACGAAGAGTGTGAGCCATCTTCGATTAAACGTTTCAGCAAACCTAATCTCGTACTGCTATCAAATCAAAGAGACGTCACCTACAACAAAGAACGAACGCTCGCGAATGTCTCTCGACAAACTTTACCAAACGAAATAACAAAGCAAAAAATGTTCACGATTTTGGACAAAAACAGGTCACGTGACCATTTTTTGTCATAGGGAAAACTTGACTAACGAACACCACCCTTATGAGTAAAATGGTGTGCAAATCTCATTTGCGTAGGCAAATTAAGCCAAACCAAAGGACCCTGGTAGTCTTGGAAATGTAAAAAGTGGAACCTAAAATAAAAGGTGCTAATTGAAACCAAAGTTGGGCTTTTGGTTTAAGCCCACAAAATAGGAGCGTCAAAAAGGCCCGAGGTTACGCAAAAAATGTATAAACCCTAACCTCATTTTATATGAGGTACTCCCTCTCCCTCGCTTGAGCCGTAGGATATCAAACCTTAGTAAGCCGCCCAAGCATCCGAACATGGAGACGGCCAGAACTGTGAAAGATGTTTCTCCCCACGAGTTCGTCAAGGCTTACTCCGCCCACCTCAAGCGCTCCGGCAAGGTCACTCACAGATCATATCTTTCATATTTAACTTAATGGGAATTCTTTTATACCGTTTGAAGTTGTATCTCGAAATGCCCTTCTGGTTCTAGTATTTATGAATGCAATATCAGCCAATTTTCAGTTGTGGATAACCAATGAAACATATTCCCAGTTTGTGGTCATATTTTTATGAATCCAACAATTCTTATGAAACCCAAGCATGTGCTAGTGTTTGAATTCTATCAACTGATATTTAGGCCAACGCAATTTAGCTACTTGTTCAAGTTTATACATTTTTTTCCCACCAGCTGCAGGATTAATTGAATAAAATTTTAGGCTTTTCAGTAATATAATAATTTACAATTGCGTGATTGGTTTGCTTGATGTCAAATGATATAACCAATTGATGCAGTGGAGTCATTGTTGTTCTAGTTTCATTACTTTTTTGTTGTTATTTCAGATAAAAACTCAAATTTCCTATTTATTACATATCCTTCCATCTTTGTTAGTGTTTCTACTGTTGCAACTTTGACTAATTAGATCGCTTGAGTCCCTCTCGTGAAATGTGTGCCATGTGGTCCTCACTGATGTAATTAGCCTTTGCATCCATTCCTTGACCATAATAGTTCTCACTTCTCATTTTCATTATCTTCCCTTGTTTTCTTTGAAAGCAACACCTTAACATGTTCTCTAGGTTGATAGCATTCAGTTATCTGGTTTATTCAAGTTCTTTCAATTAGAAAACAATAAAGATCCCATATTTTCATGGAAAACATCACCTATCAAACACACCCTTAATAGTGTTACAAGTCGGGGCTCTTTCTGATTTCCAACTACAAGGGGAGTTTGAAGCTAGCGTATTGCACTACTGCTGAATCAGTAGTGTTACAAGTCTTCTTTTTCTTCAATTTTTATTGTTAGTGATGTCGGTTTTGTTTATATCTCTGGTTTTTAATTAGATGGAGCTTCCACACTGGACTGACATTGTGAAAACTGGTACCTTCAAAGAGCTCGCACCATATGACCCCGATTGGTACTACATAAGAGCTGGTATGTTGGTTCATCTTGTGTTCTTCAATGGAAACACAAACATTTATACTGTTTGTGATATTTAGGCTGCCTCTTATCTTATTTTTTTTATATCTTTAAATTAAAATTAAATTTGGCCTACAGCATCTATGGCAAGAAAGATTTATTTGAGGGGAGGTATTGGTGTTGGTGCTTTCCAGAGGATCTATGGTGGTCGTAAGAGGAATGGCAGTAGGCCACCACATTTCTGCAAGAGTAGCGGCGGTATTGCTCGTCACATACTTCAGCAGTTGCAGAACATGAACATCGTTGACTTTGACACCAAGGGGTGAGTTTTCATTTCATTTTTTTCAGTTATGACACCAAACTCTTATTGACAACATCATACTTTCGTTGGGTTATGCATTTTTCATTTTTATTTTTCCCAAGGTAAATGGGTTTCAATTATGATATTTTCATAATGACTTAGATGGTGGGAAATTGCCTAGGCATGGCCTGTCATTTTTGTAATTGCTGACATGTACATTGTTTTTTTAACCAGTGGGAGGAAAATCACATCCAGTGGACAGAGAGATCTTGATCAAGTTGCGGGAAGGATTGTTGTTGTTGCCCCTTGAGTGAAATGGATCAGGCTGGTGTTTGGATCCATTAAATCTTTTGGAATTTTTAAATTTCAGTTGTTTTGGATCGAAGTAGAGTTAGGGTGTAATGGTAAAACAAGTTAGGGTGTAATGGTAAAACAAGTTTCTTGCTTTGGTTAGCAGATGATATGAATGTCTTTTTTGATCTAGTTGTTTTTCATGGACCCCATTTCCATAAATTCTGATTATAATTAATTGCTTCTTTATCCAATATGATGCACAATTCATTCTAATTTTCCTTCCTGAATTGCACTTTCACATGTTAACTTTAAATTTAAGATTTCCCAAACCAAAGTATTCACTATCTGTCTCAAGTGTAAGTTCCTGCGGGGTTTAGAATAATAGTGTTTGGATTTTTGGTGAAATGTTAAAAGTAATGCATTGCTCATTTGCGCATTCAGCCGTGGTTGAAGTTTATAGTGTTTTAATATAAACTAGAATGCAGGGCACGCGATGTGTGGCTATGATTATAGAAATGAAAATAAAAGGATTGAAAAATGGGGTCTTTACACATAGGTTCCATTTGTCGGGTCAACAAGCTTATAAGTATTATTTACTTTTCAACAATCTCATAGGTCTTATTCCAACTTTTTAAGATTTTTTTTTTACAATTTTACCCTTTTAAAACCAATCATCCGTAGCTTCCTTGAGGAAGTTACATAAGTGGTTGAACTTTTTTTAATCTTTAAGAGCCTGTTTGATTTGCAACTATAATTCTGTTTTTTGTGTTTAAATACAATTCTGATAAAAATCTTCGTTTGGCAATCTGTTTTTAAACACATAATTATAATATTCCTGTGTTATAATCAAGTTTTTTAGAAAACAGATTTTGGGGGTTTTATAACACCTGTTTTTTTTTATTTTTCAACTCAGAATTATTCATTCTTAATATTTTAAAGTAATTATACCTTAATATATAATAGGGTCAATTATTAAATAGTCCCTACTATAAATATATATTTTTTAAAAAGGACACATATTTTTAGTTTAACCCATTTAGTCCCTCAAGCATTCAATATCCTCTTATTTTTAGAGGTTCGCGCCAGCGGCGCTCCCTTTCCAAAATATGTGGCAAAGGACTTTTTGAGGCAAAATAAAAAAGTTTAGACTAAATGGGTATTAAAAAATGTCCGAGGGACTATTTGGTATATGTCCCTATATAATATACATACATAATACATTAATGTGTGTAATTCTTATAAATAAAAAATATATATGTACATATACACAAAATTACGTATGGAATAATATAAAGTTAAATAATATTATCAATAGATACATGATACTTATATATAGTTTTATACCTATATTATTAATGTATGGAATAATATAAAATATACATATAGTACATATGTATTAAAAATTATTATCAATTCATGTATGTATATAATTTTATAGTGAATTATATATGCGACATCATTATATATATATATATATAGAGAGAGATAGATAGAGAGAGAGAGAGAGAGAGAGAGAGAGTTAAACTCCCTAACATACCTCATTAAATATACCTAAAAATACATGATATTAAATGTACGTGTATATAATTTATTATGTATGTATGTATGTATATGTATACATTCATGTATCATGTATGTATGAAAGTTATATATATATATATATATATATAAACTCCACAGTATACCTCATTAAATATACCTAAAAATACATGTTATTAAATGTACATGTATATAATTTATGATGTATGTATGTATACATTCATGTATCATGTATGTATGAAAGTTTTATGTATGTTTATATGTACATACATATATATATATATACACACACACACACACACACACGCATATGTATGCTATAAATATACATATTTGTCAATTTTGTCAAATTTTCAAAAAACTGTATTTAAAAACAACTTTACCAAACGCACACCAATAATTATAAACACAAAAAACTGAATTTTAAAATTGTATTTAAAAACAGTGTTTAAATCGAATTTTCTGAATAGAGAACCAAACAGTCCCTAAATGATCATAACTTTTGATTCACAAATTCGTTTTTCGCAAAATTACTATTTTTGAAATCTGCTCGACGAGATCTATCAAACAAGATTCATGAAGGCTATAAAATTCCAAAGAAAAAAATTTACACAAACAGTAAACTTTCTTGTATGCACTAGAATAAGAAATAGTTATATATGTGACATTTTCACAAACAGACGGTAACATTTACTGTGGTAATAATACACAGTATATGTATACACGGTGGATTCAAACCCTTTTTTTTTCAAAATTACCTCATATTTGAAGGGTCGCGCTAGCGGTATCCAATCCTTACCACCATTATTGGAGTTTCAACGACATTCGTCAGAGCTCCGATTTGGGGTGGGTAAGGGTGGCATGTGGTGCCGCTGGTGCGGAACTTTAAAAATAAGAGACTTTTGAATAAATGGGCTTTGGATCCATCGGAGTATAATGGGGTGTCGTTGGCGCGGATCTTTGAAAATAAAATTGGATAAATGGGATCGGGATCATCTGAAGCGCCAATTTGGGGGTGACACAGAACTTTAAAAATAGGAGCATATTGAATATATATATATATATATATATATATATATATATATATATATATATATATATATATATATATATATATATAGTTTGTAAAAATGCCATAGATATTAAACTTTATTGTATATACTAGAAAATGAAATAGTTTTATATTTGTGACATTTTCACAAACAATAACATTTACTGTGATAATATATTTATAAAATAGTTTTATATATATAATATTTTCACAAACAGTAACATTTACTGAGTTAATATTACATAATATATATATATATATATATATATACACACACGGTAGATCCAAACCTCTTTTTTTTTAAATTACCATATTTTTAAAGGTTTACGCTAGCGACATTCAAACCCCACCACTACCCACCCCCATTGTTGATGTTTCAACGACTTTCATCAGAGCTATGATTTGGGTGGGTAGTAGTGGCATAGGGTGCCGCTGGCGCGAACCTCTGAAATTAAGTGAATATTAGATAAATGGAGTTTCGATCCACTGGCGCTCCGATTTAGGGTGAGTAGGGGTGACATTGGGTTAGGTTTATATCTATAACATTTTTACAAACGTTAACATTTACTGTGTTATAACACAGTATATATATATATATACGGTGGATCCAAACCTCTTTTTTCTGATATTGTCTTATTTTTAACGCCCGCGCTAGCGGTATCTAATCCCGACCACCACCAACCCTAATTGTCGGAGCTCCAACAACCTTCATCGGAGTTTTGATTTGGGGTGACATGGAGTGCCGCTGGCGCGGACCTTAGAAAATAAGAGAATATTGGATAAATGGGATTTGGATCCACCGGAGCTCTAGTTTGGGGTGAGTAGGGGTAGCATTGGGTTAGGTTTATATCTGTAATATTTTCACAAATAATAAATATTACAGTTTGTGAAAATGTTACATCGGCATCCCTTGCCACCTCAAATCAGAGCTCTGATGAAGGTTGTTAGAGCTCCGACAAAGGGGGTGGGTGGTGGTGGGGATTGGATGCCGCTGGCGCGAACCGTTAAAAATAAGATAATATCAGAAAATAGAGGTTTGGATATATATATACTGTGTTATATGAACACAGTAAATGTTAATGCTTGTGAAAATGTTATAGATATAAACCTAACTCAATGCCACCCCTACTCACCCCAAATCGGAGCTCCGATGGATCCAAACCCCATTTATCTAATATTATCTTAATTTCAGAGGTCCGCGCCAACGGCACCCTATGCCACTACTACCAACCCAAATCATAGCTCTGATGAAAGTCGTTGAAGCTCCGACAATGGGGGTGGGTAATGGTGGGGATTGAATGTCGCTAGTGTAAACATTTAAAAATATGGTAATTTTGAAAAAAAAATAGTGGTTTGGATCTACCGTGTATATATATATATATATTATGTAATATTAACTCAGTAAATGTTACTGTTTGTGAAAATGTTATATATATATTGTGTAATATTAACTCAGTAAATGTTACTGTTTGTGAAAATGTTATATATATAAAACTATTTCATAAATATATTATCACAGTAAATGTTATTGTTTGTGAAAATGTCACAAATATAAAACTATTTCATTTTCTGCTGTATACAATAAAGTTTAATATCTATGACATTTTTACAAACTATATATATATATATATATATATCCAATATGCTCATATTTTTAAAGTTCTGTACTACCCATATTCACCCCAAATTGGCACTCCAGATGATCCCGATCCCATTTATCCAATCTTATTTTCAAAGGCGCGCACCAGCGGCACCTCATGATACTCCGGTGGATTCAAAGCCCATTTATTCAAAAGTCTCTTATTTTCAAAGGTCCGCGCCAGCGACACCACATGCCACCCTTACCCACCCCAAATCGGAGCTCTGACGAAGGTCGTTGAAGCTCCAACAATGGTGGTAAGGATTGGATGCCGTTAGCGCGAACCTTTAAATATAAGGTATATTTGAAAAAAGAGGGTTTGTATCCACCGTATATATATATATATATATATATATATATATATATATATATATATATATATATATATATATATATATATATATATATACACTGTGTAGTATTACCACAGTAAATGTTACTATCTGTTTGTGAAAATGTCACATATATAAAACTACTTCATATTCTACTGCATACAGTAAAGTTTACTGTTTGTGTAAATTTTTTTCTTTGGAATTTTATATCCTCCATGGATCTTGTTTGATAGATCTCGTCGAGCAGATTTCAAAAATTGTAATTTTGCGAAAAACGGATTTGTGAATCAAAAGTTATGATCATTTAAAGATTAAAAAAAAAAGTCCAACCACTTATGTAACTTCCTAAAGGAAGTTACAGATGATTAGTTATAAAAGGGTAAAATTGTGAAAAAATTTCCTAAAAAGTTGGAATATGACCTATGGGATTATTGAAAAGTTAATAGGAGCTATTAGCATATTAACCCGACAAATGGGACCTAAATATAATTAGGCCTTGAAAAATAGTATATTCAAAGATAAAATGAGGTTGAATATATAAATGTAAATAAAAGGATAAATATTTCCCAAATTGTAGTTTAATGTATGAGCCAAATTTTCATAAAAACAACAATTGGCTGGAATATAAAAATCTCAGAAGCAGCATGTGTTTATTCCATTGAGTCAGTATAGTATTACGATGTAGAGTACATAAATTATATTTATTCTGATATATCTAAACATTGGTAATTGTACAAATGTATACCAGAGGGAAAAAAGTATTGACAATCATAAAATAATTTTGTATTAGGAGGATATACTATGAAATGCATTAAGAATATTGATGAATTGGTAAAATCAATATTAGAAATTGTAATTTTTAGACTAATTACATTTGTCAACGTGGTTTTGTATTTTTTTATATTGAAATATTGAATCACAAAATAATCTTTGTAAAACCTTATCATAGCGATCTGTTTGGCGAGGTCGTCCGATGTTTTTCCCTTTGTAGTTTTCCTCGTACATCGACGTGTTGCGGATGTTTTACTTATTTTATCTGCTATCACCCAAATGCATAAATTTGGCTAAAGAGATAAAATTGGGTAAATCGATTTTATACAACAAATAGATGAATTTGGTGAACAAGTTTTATTGGGTTTAATACGTTTAAAGTTTTATTCTTTAAAATTGAAAAAAAAATATAAAAACCGACTTTTTGTTTTTGACCATTCCTTCCTAAGTACAGTATAGGGCGTTCTGAAATTGGTATCAGAGTGGGTTACACTAAATTATTGTATGATCCTTATTTGTTTCGTCCTGTTTGGGATGGTGTTTTTTTATCCCTTTTTTTCTCTCGTGTTTGCTTTGTTTGTTTTCTCTAAATGCGTCATTGTTGTGATAAGTTGTCAGATGCGTTTAGTGATGATGATGGCTTTGATATTCGAGATGAGTGTAATGAGCTTCATAATCGTGTTGAAAATTTAACTCGTTTGAATTTGAAGTTTGCAAAAAGAATTAAAATTCTTGAAAAAAGAAAATTTTCGTTTTAAAGCTGCAATTGAATTTTTACAAATTGTCCAAACTCAAAGAGATTTCTTACATAAGAATATTGTGGACATGAACCGTGATTTTAAATCTTTAAAAGTGTCCCAAAAAAAGTGAGGATAGAGTCCAGTTTTTAGAGAAAGAATTAGAAGACTCTAAAATTTCTAGGGTTGATGTTCGTGCCATTGAGGATAATGTTAAATTAATTAAAGATTTGAAGGCACGCGAGTAGACTCTTAGAGATAAGTTCACTTGCATTGAGGGGGAGCAAGACAACCTTCTAGTAATAATTGAAAATTTGAAGAAGAAGTCCTTAATTTTTTAGGAGTTTAATTCTCTGCTTGAGTCTAGAATTTTGAAATTAAAAGATGATCTAAGAGACTTAAGTAGTGTTGGTAGTGATGGTACTGGCTTCCATGATTCAAATGCTTCCGTTGCTAAAGCTAAAACCATTATATGTTTTAGAGGGTCAACTACATCCCAGGGTGTTAGAAAATGTTAACCCAAAGGTCTCGTTCCTCGTCGTGTCTACATGTGCACACACTGCCGTAGGAAAGGTCACCTTAAGTATTTTTGCTATGATCTTAGAAGACACCCTAAGAAGTTGAAGTCCAGTGTCCCCATGGTTCCCAAAACCTGACGCGTTATGTATTCATCTATTTGGGTTTGGAAATCGATTTTGGAGGAACTAAATGTTAGACTCGTTGATTCTCGCATGCTTGTAGATGACTTTTCACATGTTATATCTTATGGGTGATTGCTTGACTGTTTTTGTTTGCATACTCTAGCTTTGCACTACATGACATATATGTTTGCTAGTTTTATTTTATTTTAGTCTTTTGTATTTTTATTTTTAATTTATTGAGTCATATTGAAAAAATTAGGGGTGGACAAAAAAAAAACCCGACCCGATTGGACCAAACCGGACCGGACCCACATTTATACACTTTTTTATAAATCGGTCCTAATTCGATCCTTAATTAAGAGACCCGAATATATTCGATCCGGTCTAAAATAATCATTTTAAATTCGGTCTTAGGACCGGACTGTTTGTTTTTATACTATATAATATATATTAATTTTATATAAATATATGATATATGCTTATTAGTAAATAACTAGACCCTAAGCTAAAAGTCGCTCACATCACATTTACACGGCTGACCAACACAAGTAGGTTTCTCTCTCTTGTCTCTTTCGTCTTTCCTCTCTCAACACCATGGCAGCTGTCGGGTTTGGTGGGTTGGGCAAGTCTATGAGATTTCGACCTCGGGTTGATGTGGCTAGTTGGAGGGGGTTTTGGTGGGTACATGGTTCACGATTTTGTCGACGCAGGTTGGAGGGGGTTAATGGGTAGTGTAGCTGGGTCGCAGGAGGTAGTCGTCGGGTTCCCATTTTTTAGATGGTCGCCGATGGCCGGCGCGGGACATCCGATCCGACCCATCCTCAACTCTCCAGCAACTCTGTCGGCGCCGGTGACGACAGTTCAGCATGCTACGGTATATTACTTAAACTATTTGTTCTGATTTCTTATTTTTTGTTGTGATTTGTTGGTATAAAACCCACAATGGGTCTCTGATATATGTTTAATTTGGTTTACTTTACAGGTAGCTTTCGATTTTGGACCCATTTTTCTGACAGAAAACCCATTTGTGAATCTGTGATATATGTTTATTCTGGTATAAAACCCAAGTTTTGATTGTTTTGTGGTTTGAACCCATTTTTCTGGTAACTTTGTTGGTAACTTTGAACCGAACTTTGCTGATATATGTTTCTGGTTTACTTTAGTGGTAACTTTGGACCCGTTTGTCTGACAGAATACCCATTTGATTTGGTTTACTTTAGTGGTAGCTTTCAATTTTTAGGGGGTTACTTTTCTAGTTTACTTTGAAATAACTGTGACATGTGTTTATTTGTTGTAACTTGTTGGTTCTACTCTGGTATAAAACCCACAATGGGTCTGTTTGTGAATCTTTGATATATGTTTATTCTTCTATAAAACCTAACTGTTGATCGTTTTGTGGTTTGAAAAAAAAGTAAATGTAAATAAAAGTGGATCGATTATTAACCGAATCGGACCGAAAATAGCCTAGACCGAATAAATAGACTAAACTGATTAAATCGATCCAAATTTGGTCTTATCAAATATAGGACCGAATGATTCGGTCCGGCACTTAAAAATGCCAAAACCCAGACCAGACCGGACCATGCCCACCCCTAGAAAAAATATAAATGATTTTATTCGTGTTTTGAATTAGTTTTTTTTAAATTGGTATTTTTCTTTTGAAAATTTTAAAAAACTCAATAATTTTTTAATTTTTGTGTATTTTAGTTTTATACATTTTGTATGACATATTGGTGTGTTTAAATCTAATTCATTTTGTGCTATTCATGTGACTAGGACATTTGGTTATGATTGATAATACTTAGATTGTTCTTAATCAAGCTTGCATGGAGTTGTTTTGACTTTGACTCGTTTAATGGATTCGCTTAGTATATACCTCCGCACACACATGCACGACCTCTTCAAATTTTAACTTTGAATGTATACTTGAGCTATATGAGATGTTCTCCTATCAATCTTGTCATCTATATATTTCGTGACTATAGGGGATTTGTGCATGTAAGAATCGTTGCTCGTGATATTGTTTGATTTTATTAAATATATGAGGGTGCACGTGAAAAGGCTACGAATGCGGGAAAGCCACCGTTGGCAAATTACTAATGCCAATATCATTTAGTTTGTTTGATATTCAAAAGTGATAGCTTCAAAAGAATTGAGAGAAGAGAAAATATGTTACGTGTTTAGCTTTTGAGGGTGTTATAGCTGAAGATCAACGGGTTTACACAGTGAATCCTAGTTATGATTATTTTGTCATGACATTATTGATTTATAGAATCATCAATATTCTAGGCTTGTGTACATTGTGCTTGTTTGTTCATAGAGTTCACATTATCTTATCACTTGAGGTTACATCTTAGTTTGATAAAGTTTTATGGTCAAATAGAACTCCTAAACATACTTAAGTGTTTGGGTCATAATTTATTTGTATCTAGTTCACGCCCATTCATTCCATCCCACATGTTTAGACAAGTCAATACTATGTTAGTGTGTAAATCTCATGTGTTTTGTGTCGAGTTTTTATGGATGTTTATACCTATATATATGTGCCAGTATTTCATTGGTATATTTTTCATATGTATATATTTGGTATCATTTTGTGTTGAGTCTTTGCGGTTTGCATTTAACCCATGTTTGCCATATGCTTTATCTTAGGATTATTTTTGGCATGCTAAATGATCATATTAGTACCTCTCATTGTGTGCATTGAAATTTCATACTCAAATTCATAATTTCAAATTGGTATCATACTTAACTGCTTATTCATGCTGGTATCTTTTTGCATCGACATTGATATTATTTGGATTATTTGTACTTGAGTTACCATGTTGAGTTTTTGTTTCACTTTACATCATTTCATGATTTTATTCATTCTTCTCTTTTTCTCTTGGCATCACATGTTCACACATTTAGGGAGAGATTTGGTTTATGGGGGTGAAATAGTTCATGCATTCTTACTTTGTCTATTCATGAACAAAAAAGGGGGGAGAAATGGTATCTTTTTTTTCATGATTAGGATATCTTTATCTTAGGGGGACGTCTTACCTAGGTCGGGATTGTTAGACATACTTCAAATTTTATTCTTATGCGAATTTTATACTTATCATATTCTCTTTGCATTTGAAGGTGTGTTTAAGTAGGTTTGCAACATGTGGCAAAGTTTTCAAGCGTGCAAAGAAACTCAGCGTATGTGTCTGTCAATCATTTGTATTCTTTTTCCTTTTGTGGGCTAGGTATTGCGTCTTTTAGAGAGAGTGACGGCCCATAGGATTTTTATTTTGATTTCGTCCTGGAATAAACAAAGGGAGATATATGTAAGGACAAATTTCCAATCGAGTCAATTTGTTTGTAATTGTCTTAATTTCGGATAAAATATTTGAGTTATATGTTAGGTTTTGTATTGTCGATCTCGTAAGGCCATGGCATGTTTGATGAAGACATAGCGGCTAAGCTTCAAAGTTGAATATACATTGTGTCGTGTTTTCGTGCCAAGTTTGTCTTCACGCTTACTGAGGATCTTATAAGGTATGGATGCATTAAGAATATGATCCTTGGAAATATTTTTGGGTGTTTTATTTTAAACAAAAACGTTTGGAACCATTTTTAAAAGTATTTTTGAAAAAAATATTTTTTGGTTTAAGGTCATTCGAACAAAGTTGTTACTTCGTTAAAATGAGTGTATGATCTCGTTACAACAAGATATATTTCTCGTTAGAACGTCGAAGGAATCTCGTTGGAACGATCTTTAAAACATCATTAGAATGTACATGTAATCTACTTCAAACGGGCCCGCTCTGTTTAGCAGAAGTCACTCGTTGGAAGCTCGTAGGAAGTTCTTAGAACGAACTTTGCGTGTTCGTTCAAACGAATTTGGTTCTCATTAGAACGAAACAAGTTGTTCATTTGATCGTTAAGGCTTGCGAGGGAGACGAGTCGTTGAGTAAATCTACTGTCTAGTCTTTGTAAAACCTTATCATAATTATCTGTTTAGTTGGGATGTCTGAGGGTTTTTCCTTTATGGTTTTTCTCGTACATCAGCGTGTTATGTATGTTTTACTTATTTTATCTTCTTATCACCTGAATGCATGTTTTGGGTTAAGACGATATAATTAGGCAAAATAATTTTTCACGAGAAACGGTTTGATTTGGTAAATTTTTTTCCTTAAAAATTTAAAAAATATAAAAATAGACTTTTTGTTTGTGAAGCACCGTAAGGCACTATAAGAGTGCTTTAAGCACTAACTGTTGACTGATGTGCGAGTACTTGAAGCACTAATAAGTGATATGCCAAAGCATTATGGGAGTGCACGAAACACTAGTGTAAGACTGCATGCCGTACTAATGAGAAGAACAAAAGTGAGTGAAATTATCACACTGAGAATGTGTTGCTAAAGCGCACTATAGTGATGATGGGGGAGAGTTGACGGTGGAAGTTATGATTTCTGTGATGATTATAAGAGATGGGTTGTCCCATAGGTGGGTGATGAGAGACGAGAGCTGGTGACCGATGGATATGACCGGATCGAGTCAATAATGGTCCCAATGAGACGATTTGGTATGGTGATGTAGGTGTGAAATAGTAAATTAAGCCTTGTCCTTATTTCCCACTTGAAACTCAATTTGATTATGAACCGACTCGAGTTTGTAACAGAAAGAGTAATGAGGGGTTGATGTTAAAAACGAGAGTGCGGAGGGTGATTTTGGGTGGGGATATATAATCAAGAGGTTGGAAAATAATTTGCAAAAGTTTTGGGGGTTGATATGTGAATTTCTTGAGATTTTTTTTATAATGGGTTTAATTGTGTAAACCATAAAAGTGGACTGAAATTGGGTTGATAATGAGAAATGATAGGCTGAAATGGGGTTGAAAATAAAATGAGTAAATTTGGTTGAGATTGGTTTGATTTTAAATTTTTAAATGGGTTTAACAGTGGTACAACTCGAAGAGTTTATGGGACTGAGTGGGTTTGATATTTTAAAAGAGAGTGAGAGTAGGGTTTTAGGTGGGTATGTTGATGGCAGGAGCGTGAGATATACCAGTGGGGCGTGTGATTTGGTGCATGGGTTGTGATGGACACGAGAGGGAAAGGTCTAATAGTTGGGTGCTAGACGAGAGAGAGGGAAATGAGTTTTAAGATGGTGATGGAACTGTGCATGGAAGTTGGGTATTAGGAGTGTGGGTTTTGGTGGGCACATGATGTTGTTGGAGGTTTCCCGTTTATGGTGGTTATAGGGTGGTATAGGTGTATGAGGGATAAAAGGGTGAAGGGTTGTACCTGGTGCTTGCAACAGCAAATGGATAGATAAGCTCCTTTTGACAGAGACATTTTTGGATGTTGGTTTAAGAATTAAAATTTTGGAATTAGTTTTGATATGAGATTTTGGGTGATTTAGGTGTCAAATGGGTTTTGATTTGAGATATTTCAGATATGATGAGTTTAGGCGATGAGGAAGGTGGTCTGACCTGGATAGATTTGGAGGTTTAATAATGGTGATTTTGGGTGAGATGGTAGTGATGTTGTGGTTGCCTGACGGAGGATTTCACGATTGAGCGATGTTATGGGGAAGTAAATTCTTGGGCTGGAATGGGATTTAGAGAGAGGTGTTGGTGATGCAGGATTCAGAGGTTTAATGGTGACAGCTGATGAGTAGTTCCACGGGTGACAAAACATCACCCATCGGCGAAGCGAAAGACGATGTGGCTTATAATATAGGCCCTGATACCATGTTAAACTAGAGAGAAAGGATATATTGTATTGATATGCCGAAGTATATGTTTACATTACGTGGGAAACCTATATATAGATTGTGTAAGTGGAGGGAAAAAGATGGAGTATTATGAGGAGTAATGTAGGTAGTGATGGGGTAAGGTATAATGGAGGTGATGGAGATAATGGTGGGGTGAGGTATAATGGAGGTAGTGTATATACTTTAATAATTATAATGTATATAATTAGTAAAATAGAACATTTGACACAATTGATCCAGTCAACGGATCTCTTGCATCATTGAGCAAGTCAATGGGACTTAGTACCAATTACCCCTTATGTTTACTATGATTTTTATTTCTCAACAGTAAAAATAACAAGTCAAGGAGTACAAATTGTTTGACCCTACCAAATGAGTGTTTGCATGACCATCCAATGTAACTAGTTGAAATATGAGTGACTCACCAGTGGACCCCATAATATTTAATGAGTTATCTATATTTTGACCAATCAAATTAGATGGTCATGTTAACCCTTCTTAAAGAGTTTCAATAAATTTGGACTCGCGGTCAAGGGAATGATTCCACTCATCTGTTGGGGCTTGTCCCTAAGTGTGGAAATGGAGACAAAGAGACATAGTAGCATAAGGCTTTCAATGTGTTGAGCCCAGATTCCTTCACTATTGAATTTAGTAAATAGTCTCCTGCCACTATTCGATAGTGTGGAACAAATTGGACTAAACATGCGTTGTCCATGAGCTCGTACAGCCAATCCATGTTGGCATACAAGTCTATTAACTGATTGAGGGTGAAAAGTAGCGTGTGTCAAAATGTCGATCGTTGTTTTCTGTTCAAAGCCTTAATACAAAAACCTAAAATTATGACTACCCTTTTTTAAGGGAGTCTAGCGGCCAAGTCCGGGTATCGAAAATCCACAGAGACAACTTGCTAGAATTTAATCGGTTTAATACTTCTAAATAAAAGTGTAAAAGGTGATTTGCTAACTAAAAAGAAAGAAAAGATAATCTAGGCATGAGTGTATTTAAACTACGTTAACAAAAGGAATAAAAACTATAGGTTGCGTCGGATATCCCTCACCCATAGTTAATTGGTATAATTGGTTACACGGGTCGACGAGTCTATCAAGATTGCGTCTCGTTTCGACAGTTAATTAAATTAAGAGTTGTAACACCCTAAATTGGCATAAAAGTCTAATAAGATGTTTGCGTCAACAAATACCCCGAAAATTACACACGCAAGGTCATAAATATAGGGCATACGTGATATACCCCGTTAAGTCTAATAGGCGTAATAACTAGGACAACCCAATCAAAACAAGAACAAATCAACTACATCACCAAAGCAAAACAACTAAATCAACCCTAGGTGAGTTCAATCCAACACAACCTAATTTAACTTGGCCACTAAACATATTAAACAACATTAACTAAAGCACCTAATTAATTAAGCAATAACTAATTAAATTAACACTACAAATTAAACTAGGCTTGGAAATAAAAGGAAAGCATGAAAAACTAGGGCACAAAGTATAAAAAAAAAGACAATAAATAGTATCCACTTACATTAATGGGCATCAAACCACAAAGAAAATGGAGGAGATGGGGTGTTCTCCACAAAATTCCCAAAATGCACTAACCCTATGAGAGAGAAGCTCTCAAAAACAAACATAAAAATAACTAAAAATGATCTTTATTATGTGTGTCTTTACAAAAATGAACTAAGGGTGTGTTTGATATATAAGATATAAAATAATCGCTAAGAGTCAATTTCCATGGAATTGAAAACTTGGAAATATTTTCCATGGAAAAAATTTGTTGGTGTTGTTTGATTGCAATTATTTTCAAGGTGGAAAATGTTCTATTTTCCATCTTTTATGTGTTTGATTTCCAATATTTTTCAAGGAAAAAAAAGTAGAAAAAATATATAAAAAACAGAAAAATAAAAAAAAAGTCCTGAAAATTTATAAAAATAAAAAAACACAAAAAATGAATAAAAATAAAATAAATATAGAAAATGAATAAAAAAATAGAAAAAAATATTAACCCCAGAATGAATTTTAAAAAAACAAATAGAAAAAGAAAAAGGAAAAATGTATTAAGATTATTAAGAAAAAATAAAAAATGAATAAAAACAAAATCCCCCCCCCCCCAACCCCCAACTGTTTCGTCCCCCCCCCCCTGTCGCCAAGTCTGTTCTTTTTTTTAATTCTCTTATTTTTTTAATTTTTTTCAAATATTTGCATTTTTATTAGTTTTCTAGGGTATTTATTCATTTCCATTTGTTTTATTTTTTGAGCGCTTTTATATGTTCTTTTATTTTTTCTTAATTAATGAATTTCTGACTTTTAAATAAAATTTTGGTTTTTTTACATTAATTCATGGGTTAATATTATTTTCTATTTTTTACTCATTTTCTATATTTTTTTCATTATGTTTTTTTATTGATTTTTTTTCTAACCTTTTTTTTATTTTCTGGTGTTTTTTAAAATTAATTCGGGGACTAATATTTATTTTATGTATTTCTATTCATTTTCTGTATTTTTAAAATTTCTGAGCGTTTTTTTAATTTTATGTTATTTGTTTTCTTAATTATTAAGTTTTCGACTTTTTAATAAATTTTTAGGTGTTTTGTAAATTAATTCCGTGGTTAATATTTTTTTTACCCACTTTCTGTAATTTTTATCATTATTTTTAGGGTTTTATTCATTTTCTGGATTGTAATTCATTTCTGTGGGGGGGGGGGGGGGGGTATTCACTTTTCGTATTTTTTATCATTATTTTTGAGTTTTTATTCACTTTCTGTATTTTTTTCAATATTTTTGGGTTTTATTCACTTTCTCGATATTTTTCATTATTTTTGGGCTTTTCTTCATTTTGTGTTTTTTTCATTATTTTTGGGGATTTATACACTTTTTGTATTTTTTTTCATTTTTTGGGGGTTTTATTCACTTTCTGCATTTTTTTCATTATTTTTGGATTTTTATTCACTTTCTAGATTTTTTTCATTATTTTTGGGGTTTTATTCATTTTCTGGATTTTTTTTCATTTTTTGGGGTTTTATTCACTTTCTCTATTTTTTAAAATTAGTTTTGGATTTTTATTCACTTTCTAGATTTTTTGCCATTATGTTTGGATTTTTATTTACTTTCAGGATTTTTTTTCATTTTTGGGGGTTTTTATTCATTTTCTAGATTTTTTTCATAATTTTGGTTTTTTATTCATTTTCTGGATTTTTTCCCATTTTTTGGGTGGTTTTATTCACTTTTTGTATTTTTTCCCATTATTTTTGGTTTTTTATTCACTTTCTATACTTTTCCCATTATTTTTGGGGTTTTATTCATTTTCTGGATTTTTTTTCATTTTTGGGGTTTTTATTTACTTTACGTATTTTTTTCATTATTTTTGGATTTTTATTCACTTTCTGAATTTTTTTTCTCATTATTTTGGGTTTTATTCACTTTTTGGAGTTTTTCAATATTTTCGGATTTTTTTATTAATTTTCTAGATTTTTTCATTATTTTAGGGATTTTATTCACTTTATGTATTTTTTTCATTATTTTTGGGGTTTTATTCACTTTCTGTATTTTTTTTCAATATTTCTAGGTTTTGATTCATTTTCTAGATTTTTTTTTTCATTATTTATTTATTTTATTCACTTTCGGTATTTTTTTTCATTATTTTTGGGTTTTTATTCACTATCTAGATTTTTTCATCGTTTTTTTGTTTTTATTCACTTACTAGATTTTTTTCATTATTTTGGGGGTTTTATTCACTTTCTGTATTTTTTTCATTATTTTTGGTTTTTATTCATTTTTTGGTTTTTTTTCCCGTTATATTTGGGTTTTTATTCATTTTCTGGATTTTTTATCAATTTTTTTGGTGTGGCAATTCTTTTCCCTAGAAAATGAATAACAAGGTGGGAGGTAGTTTTTTAATTCCACCTTTTTGTGGATAAAGTGGTTACGTGACTTGTTTTAAGGAAATTAATTCCATAGAAAATTTTATTTATCAAACATCCAAAAGATGGAAAATGACTCCATATACTGTATTTTTCATGGAAAATTAGTGTTATCAAACACACCCTAAGGGCCTATTTAAACTAAGTTGCAAAAAGGAAAAACAAAAGAAAAACGGTTTAAGTTAGAATTACACAATAAAAGAAAAGGAAAAAGGAAAGGAAAGATGTGGGTAACAGATAAACAATCACGGGTAAAAGAAAACAGAGCCCCGATCAACCGACGACCAAATCGCGGTCGGTCGATGTTGCATCAATAGCCCACTTCCCAGCCACCTATGCTGAGACCAATTATCTCATGTTCCAAACATCAGAAGCCATGGCTTCCATATCTGCTACATGTTTAAGCGGAGACCCACAAACAATGGACCAAAGTCTATCCATGGAGATGGTAAAACCCACCATTGATGACCAAAGCTTGAAAATGCCAAAATGGGTATTCCAAGATCCCGAAAATTAGAGCCAGCTGATCCACAGCTATAACCACACACGACCCATGCTCCAATTTTGGACCTAAGGCTCCAATTTCGGACGAAACCAAAACCCGAGCCAAACACAATTCGCTATGGATGTTTGCTGCAAAAGAGATATAAGGACATAGATGGAATTAATTAGAATGTTAGTATATTAAAATATTAAAAGAAATCCCTTATAATTCTTTCCCGATTAAGGGTCTGTGTATTCTTCGTTTGGAATTCGATTCGAGCACTGTTCGCAGCCACACGAAGCTTGGCCCGAGAGATACAACTTTGTGAAGACTTTGGTAAAAAAAAACCAAAGTGTGAAATTATGGTAATGCCCCTGAACGTGCGAACCACGACGGGACTTTACCAGAACGCGTCCAAACTTCATATTAAGCACTTTAATACCTATAAAAGCTTAATTATAACTCAAATAACATGTTAGCATATAAAACAGAGGTTATCTAATTAACGAGCATAATTATAGGCATTAAAGTACCCGAGGGGGCTAAAATGCATAAATTAAAAGGGTATAAAGTTCAATATTCGATACGAATCACACCCTTTAACTTACACATTGCTAGTCCCTAGTAATAAAATTTAATGCAAGAAGAACTATAAGAAAACCACAAAACATGATATATATTCAAAAGCGATAAAAAAGATTAAAAACCACTTTCGCGGGTGAGCGATTGCAGTTAGCGTATGTAATAAGCCGTTAAACCCCTAGGTTACCCTAGTGGACGAGTGTCGTCTCGTGAGGATTTTTAGGGATGAAACCCACGACCATCAAATTATTTCCTCAAAAAAATCCCAAACCAACATGCGATAAGCCTAACAATTGATGGAAGGAAAACAATCACCATTATGAAAGAAATAGCAACAATCACACAACACTAGAATATACGTGGTTCGACAAATTACCTACGTCCACGGAGAGGTCTACTGTTCTTATTAAGTAACTCTCGAGATGATTTTTTTCACATGCCCTTTGCCTCGGGCTAGGGGTATAATATATATTCAGTTGAAAAAAAAGAGATGGAGTGTTGGCAGGCAACACGTTAACCCAATATCCTTTGAATACCTCATCAAAGATTTTGGGGATGGACTTGGTCACATCTTTCCCTCCTGGCCTTCCTCCTTCCCTTTTGATTTTTTTACTTTCTTCTCCTGTTTGGGGAGTATGGCCGCAATGAAACACTTTCTCATCACAGTTTGGTCTCCATCGATCTCAACTACTCCTCGATCAGTTACACACTTCAATTTTTGGTGATAGGTCGATGGAACGACCTTCATTGCAAGGAGTTATCCCCATCCGATGATGGCTTGGTATGGTGATTTAATATCAACAACAAGAAACTCAATTGATTTGGATATGTTTCCTTCCCTGATTGGCGGACAATCTTTCCCACAGGGATCGTGATCTTCCCAACGAAGCCGACCAATGGGATAGTGGCTTCTCTCAGATTTGATATGCTTAGTTTTAACTTCTTGAATAACTCAAGGTACATTACTTTGGATGAGTTGCCTTGGTCGATGAACAACCTGTCGATGTCTCAATTGGCTATCCTGAGTGTAATGACTAGTGACTCATGATTAGGGGTTCTCACTCTCAGCAAGTCTTCATCTGTAAAAATAATATATTTGTTATAATCAACGTCCTCTGGTCGCTGCCGCTTCCCTGTCCGAGACTTGGTTGGGTCAGTTTAGAAGGCCTGCATAACTGCGGTAAACTTTTTAACTTCCATTCGAGCCGCATTCCCTTGAATTTGTTTGAGGTCTGACGCCCCATGTATTACCATAAATTAATGGCCAACATCCTCCTCGAGTACATTATCGGGTCTATTTTCACCATTCGCTACCACTTTATATGTCTTCTTCTCTACAAACTCATTGAGGTGTCCGGCATGGGCCAACTCGTCGAGGTGAGACTTTAGCTTTATGTATGCTTTCCGTGTGGAATGCGCATCTTAGCGCGTTATTTCTCTTAGAAGGATCTCCTCCCATCTTCCTCGGACATTTGGTAAACGACTCGTTCTTGATCTTTGCTAGGATCTTATAGATCGGCTCCTTTAAGACTGTGTTTACATCTTGAAATGCCTTTGATGCATCGGTCTTGTTTCCATTCTTGGAGCCGTTCTTGCCCCTGTTCTTATGCCCTTTTGTTCTGTGGTTCAACCTTGTCGGCCCCTTTTCTAGCCTTCGCGCGACCATTCTCCCCTGCATTAATATGGGTCATATCCTCGACTTTAGTGTATTTCTTAATACGGGCCATTAAGTCATCGATGTTTGTGGCCTCCTTCTTAGTTAAGGACTGGTGCAAGAGGCATAATCTAGGTAATCCTATTTTGAAGGATGCTAGGACGACCTGCTCCGAGCAATCCTCAACTTCGTTGAACATTTACAAGTACCTCTTCGCGTACTATTTGAGGTTATCCTGTGGTTTTTTCTTCATAGTAAGCAAAGCATCCATCCTCTTCGGATGAGAACTGCTTGTAATGAAGCGAGTTATAAATACCTCGGCCAAAGACTTGAAACCCTTGATGGATCAGTGAGGTAACTTCTCGAACCACTTTTGGGCCACATTATGCAAGCTCGAGGGAAAGATTCGGCACATGCGTGCATCGTTGTGACTTTATAGAGTAATTTCTTGCCTGTATTGCCTAACATGGTCGATGAAATCAGTTTTTCCATCGTAAATCTTGAACCTGGGAATCACGAACTTCTTCGGGGCTTTTTCTTTTTCTATCACCCTTGAAAAAGGGGACTTCATATGAGTTTTGAGAGCTCGTCTTGCTAGCCCCCTTGTTGATCTGGAACCACGGTGAGCTGGGTACTGGTCCATTTCTCTTTGGACCAGATTTTGTATATCATCATCCTGCCGATTAGGACACCTGTACCGATGAGCTGGTTGCAGATATTCGGAATGGTGATCACCCGACCTGGGTTTCTCCGTCCTTTTTTAATCGCGTCTTGGGTTTCTTCCTCGACTTAGAGATTTGCTCGCCTGAGGGCTAGGAGTCCTGCTGTGGTGTCCTCTTTTATTTCAACGAAGATCTCTCTCCATTCTTTCCAGTTGCCTTTTGAGGTGAGCATTCTCTTTTTCCCATTGGCGAGGTGCCTCTTCCTGTTCTTGGAGTCTAGCCTCGTAGGCATCAACTAACCTAGAGATTTGCGTGGACCTGGGTGGCCCTTGGCTTTCTCTAGAGATTTGCCTTTCCTGGTGAAGTCTTGGGTTTAAATGGCGCACTTCAGACCTTACCCTTAGGGGGGTTCGGCTGCTGCTAAATATCCCCTGCTTTTGGAACATTACTGTTGTGATATGACATTGTTGGTTCTTGCTTAGTGAGAGTTTTCATAGGAAAGAACAATAGTTTCCCATAGATGGCGCCAATTGTGGTGACAAAAATCTCAACACAAACAATTTATGGAAGAAAAACAATCACCAGTATGAAAGAAATAGCAGAAATCACATAAAATTAGAATATACGGGGTTCGAAAATTGTCTACGTCCACGAAGAGGTCTACCGTTCTTATTAAGTAACTCTCGAGATGGTTTTTTCACATGCCATTTGCCCCGGGCCAGGGGTACAATATATATTCAGTTGAAAAAAGAGAGAGGGAGTGTTGGCAGGCAACACGTTAACCCAATATCCCTTGAATACCTCATCCGAGATTTTGGGGATGGACTTGGTCACATCTTTCTATTCTAATCGTCACTTTGAACTCATTATTTGGGTCGAGTGCCCTTTATTCTTATTTGGGCTTTGTCCGACTACTTTTATGGGTTCTTAGTTAACAAAAAGGGTACCCACACGCATTATTAGCATAATGAAAGAATTCACACAAAAGTCCTTATTATTAACATTATAGAATGAACTTTATGGAATTGAAACCCTAAAATGTGGGAGGGGAGCGAGCACATGCAAAGTAGCTGAAAACTTACATAAGCTGGATAAAAAATATTAAAGCGTGCATATAAGTCGATCCTCCCTGGGTATTACACTTAACAAATGAAATCACTCAGAACTGGGAGGTAATACACGGGACATGCGGGCATAAAGAGTAAATGTAAATGAAAACTAGGTCGTGCATATATTACAAATGAAGAACGCTATATATAAAATGAAAATTTGTAATCTCAGTGAAAGATACCTTCATTAAAGGAGGGGAAATGCATTTTCACAGATTATCAAAACTATTGAAACTTTTAAATTGAATTCACCGTAAGATCACATAGGACTTTATAAGGTTGTAATGTAGGTAAGGCTAAAGGCTATGAAACGAAGAATAAATATATACGAATTCAAAGTGTTCGGGGATGAAAACTCGGGATAATGGGAAAATGTGGGAAATATCAAAAGTTGGAAAAATAACTTCCATAAAATGTATTACCCCGCACTTTATGGGAAATTAAATTCAATAATTAAGTGTAATTCCAGAATTTAATAAATTACCGTGAATAGTAAATTTTGGAGTTTTTAAGGATTAGATGATTTTCGATGGGTGTTATATTTACTTTTGGGATTAAGCAAATTAGTCGGAGTATTTTAATTATATATCGCAGCTGGGTAAAGCGACAAAGGATAATATTATAATGAAAATACCGCATTAAGTAGTGTGGGGTTAAATTAGTGATTTGCGATCAAGTACCTCGGATGGAGATTTCGAGTGCGCGGCTAGTCTTGTAATGGCCGAGATAGTTAGAATAGAGTATCCCAGGGTCGTAATTGAGTTTCGGGAATTTTTGGCTTAATAGAGACTCGCCATTGAGTAAACGAGTCATTTTTGAGTTTTAAAAGGATAAACCCTTATTCTCTCCTATATAAGACACGAGAGAGTGGGAGAAAAAAAGAAAAAGAGAGAAAATAAGAAGAGAAGAAAGAAAGTGGAGAAAAGAGGAGAGGAAAAGGATTTCCGAGCCAAACTCCGCGGGATTCGACTCGGGGTCGTCGGATTTTATCCTCCAGGCAAGTGTTTACTTGTTTTATTTCTTTTTGAACATCAATCTCATATCATAGTTGGTAATAACAAATTATATGATTTTGGGATTTGGGTTTTCGTGAATCAAACATTATTTTCGGAAGTTTAACGGTTGAAAACCGAAAATTGTCAAACTGGAGAAACTTAGAAAATTATAGAAATTAAATTGTTGAATCTTGGTCCTAGGATGTTTAGAACCTATTTTCCTTTTGTATAATTAGTTGGTTGTAGTTAAATAAGGTTGGGAGAAGGAGTATAAATCTTGGTGGGCATGTTAATGGCCGAAACAGCGGTGAAGAAGAAGCTGCCCTACTTGATCGATCGATCGACGACCAAGGGTCGATCGATCGATCAAACAGCTATTTTGGCAATTTTGGCATAGTTAATTTAAATGGGATAAATTCCCACATTTATGGTTTCTGGCTTAATTAATTGAGGAAATAAATAGACTTAACTAAGGGTGATATATTCATCCAATTGAGGAAATTTATGGGGGCTAAGAGAGTGTTTTAAGTGTGTGACACTAAAATTACATTTTCGAGGAGAATAGATAAAGTGAGGAATTAAGGAGTTGGGGTTTCTCAAAAATAGAGTGGGACCTCTAAATTTTTAACTGGACAAAATGTAGTCCTTGGATTCGTGAAAATGGAATCCACGACCTAATTACATTAAGGGTGTTTGGTGATGAATAATTCTTAGGATAATTTCAGTGGGCATTTATGCTTATATAATTATGCACGTAGAAAACATAATTATATCGATTGTGGTTGAGTATATCCTGCGAAACTACTAGGATGAATTTGGGAAAATGTGTATTTACTTAGTACGAATTGGTATAGTTGGAGAAATCATATAAATCCTTAAATGTGAATAAGGTACACATTATCTGTCAAGTGAGGGAATACTTTTGAGTTTAGTATCGTGAGTGTGGGAATACTCGAATATTATTATTTCTGAGAATCTTTGGAATTATTGGTCATCGTTATGTGTGATTGGCAATTATGACAATTTATATGTATCTTTGAGGAACAATGTGGAATATATATATATATATATATATATATATAGAGAGAGAGAGAGAGAGGGAGGCAGGCTCCTGTGCACACTAAGTTTGCACGTTACTTTTTTAAAGTAGTAAAAAAAATATTTTTGAGTTGATTTTTTTTTTGTGTGATATTTAAACATTTCAAGGAACCCATATAAAAAAAATCAGCTCAAAAAAACTTTTTTTGCTAGTTTTAAAAAATCGGTCAAACTTTCTATGCTTTTAAGCCCTTTAAAAACTGCGAAAGTTTGACCGATTTTTTAAAAATAGCAAAAAAAAAAAATTTCAGCTAATTCTATTTATGTGAGTCCGTTGAAATGTTAAAATATCACATAAAAATATTGGTATGCGCCAGCACTCAAAAATATTTTTTTTACTACTTTAAAAAAGTAATGTGCAAACTTAGTGTGCACAGGAGCATACCTCTCTCTCTATATATATATATATATATATGTGTGTGTGTGTGTGTGTGTGGATGGTATATATATTTATGTGAAGCTTACCCCTTCTATGCTATAATGGAAAGTTGCGCGATGTGGGTAAGGCCACTGGCTTGAGGAGTAGGGAGCGTATAGTCCCAAGGTCATAGCGTCCAGTTTATGCTGTGGGATTTTTATTAGGGGTGAGACGTGATAGGTATGTTTCTCTCACTTTTGGGGAGGAACTATGACCCTTTCCCATACGTTGTGATTTGTCTTTTACCAAGGCGGTGTGAGATTCCGACCGTTGGTACCCAGGATGATACGTGAGTGCTTTCCTGGTAGATGATAGCATAGAGACCGCATCCTCGATTTATAACTCGTTGGGATGGTTATTATACTGGTGTGTATAATATATTACTTGTGCATGAGAACAAGATATTATATCTTTATTAGAGTAAAGAGATAAATTGAATATGAAATGAATTCTCATTCCGGGAGATTGTACCCGGACTTATGTTGTGATGTGCATTATGAATGAGGAGGTTATGTATATTTATTTATACGAGTCTATATATATAAGTTGAGTTCCGAGGGTCTAATGGATCTCAACGATCGACCTTGCCAAGTAGTCGTGTATCGGGGGGTTCCTTATTTGGATTTCGCTTCGCGAGACACCCCACGCACGAACATGGCCTAGGGTTGAGACTGGGGAGAAGTTTAACCCTTAGTGCTCTAGTTTTGGGTTTTTCTTATACGAGTATATATATATCACATACATGGCCTAGGGTTGTGTATTGAGGGTCTAATGGATCTCGACGATCGACCTTGCCAAGTAGTAGTGTATCAGGAGGGTTCCTTGTTTGGATTTCGCTTCACGAGACACCCCACGCACAAACATGGCATTGTGTTGAGACTGGGGAGAAGTTTAGCCCTTAGTACTTAGGTTGTTTAGGATTTCTAGAGTTGGGTAACGAATTAGTTAGGCAGCGTAGCTTGACTAGGATGTTTAGAGGGATGCGCTAGGTGTGCATTATTAGAAGAGAGGTGAGGGGTATCTCATGGGAGTGCGATACCAATTTAAATATGAGATAAAACATATTTTTCAGAAATAAAGCATTTATGCACTTGCTAAATATTTTCACAACTCGAGCTCTGACCCGTTTCTATATTTTTCCTCTCTTGCTATATATTATATTTATATAGGTGTCCTGACACAGGGACGCCTGGATGATGATCCTTTCGAGTCAGACGTCTGCTGCAATAGCTGTGGATGCATGCAGGTTTATTTTAGACGCTTCTATTCTTGTGATCTAGATAGGAAGCAATGTAGTAACTTTCGGTCCGAAAGCCCAATTGTATGTATTTACTCTTTCACCGCCTTTTAGTGCGACATTCGATTTGGTTGTATGATATTTGAACCGAGTGTTCGGTTATTTTATCTCTTTCCAGTTTCATTTATATAAACTGTGTGAATGTTTTAATTGTATAGTTTATTCAAAAAGATTAGTTAAATAAAATTTTGACGTCAGCCTAATAGGTTATTAGTAATTAGTTTGGTTTTCGACAGTGATGCTAAGAATGATCCATATACGACTCCTGTTTTAATTTGGTACAAGAGTAATTGCTCGGTATTTTATTAGGCGGGGTGTCACAGATGGTATCAGAGCATCAGGTTCTAGTGTCCTTAGGAATCTGTGCGGATGTACTACGCTTACAGAGTTGCTCTCGATTTGTTATAGAGCCTTATGATTAGGATTGTTGATTCCTCTTGTGAGATTTCGTTCTCCTGCCATATTATAGGATTTTAGTAATCTTTTGTGCGCTCGTTCGAGATTCGTGTAGTGATCGATGAAGGATGACCATTAAAGGCCATTGCAAGGGTAGAAGAAGGCATGACTTATTTGGAACGGTTAGTTGAAGTTGGAGACTAGGCCTGGAGTAGAGGTCATTCTCATTGTGGTATTTGCTAAGAATTATTGCAATGACTACTAAAGAATAGTAGTTATGAGTACCCCACTACCGTTATAGTAGAGAGTGGTACTAAAGTTGAATTACCCGGTGAAGCTAAGGGTTCAAAAGGGGTCTTTAATAAGGACCATACTTTGAGGTTAATGTGACACCCCGCCTAATAAAATACCGGATGATCAGTCCTATACCAAATTAAAACAGTAATCCTAGTTGGATCATCCTTAGCATCACTGTCGAAAACCTTTTTAAAACTTACTAACCACCTAGTGTTCCAAAAGATGGTGCCAAATTTTAACTTTTTGATTAAACAAAACAGTACATGCGGAAATTAAATATAAACCATTCACACAACTGAATGAAAATAAACTGAATAATTAATTACACAACTTGCCGAATAAACCATCGGCTACCAAAGCGAAATAATCCAAAACAAATATCCAACATAGGAATAAAACAAATCTGAAAAACTGAACTGAAAGTCTGGGCGACATGCCCTAAATAAAACTGAAACTGATACAAGATTCCTACTCTAGGAATGAATGAAAGACGCGTCTAATCCAAACTCCTGCTAGTATCCACATATGCCGCAGCTCCGTGTCCCTGGAATAGAATATCAATCCTGGCGTCCCTGTGGCTGGACACCTAAAAGGTTTTGAAAATAGTTTTATAGCAAGGGTTAGAACCCAAAACATTTTGAAAATATTTAGCAAGTGAATTAACTGCAGTAATTAAAATTCATGAATGCGCTTCATATATAAGTTAGTGTCGCACTCCCTTGTGGACATTCTCACCCCTCCACTAATGTGCACACCTAACGGTTACCTTAACCCCACCTAGTTGTACTACCCCTTCCAACTAGTCCTGGTATAACATTCCCTTTCCATACTACTCTAACCCGAGTATAATGATTCTTGAATTATAAGTTATCTCACAATTATCTTAATTAATTCCTCTTAAATAGTATCATATAACCGTGTCACAAGTTATATAAAGTAAATACATCACACACTGTTGTTGATACCAAAATTAGTATGCTGATGTGGATGAATAATAAGAAGACACGTGTCAATCTACGTGGCACAATAGCAACGAGGACGTTCATTCCCCCGACCTAGTCATACTCACTCCGAGCAACAGGTGTACTCCGAGGAACACCAGCCCTCCGAGGAACACCAGTCCTCCGAGGAACTCTAGCGCTCCGAGGAACTCTTGGACGATGAGTAACTAAGGCGGTTCGAGCTGCATCTCGACCACAGCATTGACTGCCAGATAATCAACAGTTCAACTATTCATTGAATGCTTATCATCTTGACGCACACACTTGAAGAGCATTAAATGAGTTACCCTTTCATATGTATATCATTTAATGTATCACCCTTTCATGTACAACCTAAAGGCTATAAATACCTTGTATCACCCTCATTCAAGGGGACCGGAATTTCTTGATAGTACTTGTAATCGAGAATTCCCAAACACTCAGCAATAACATAACAGTGGACGTAGGCTATTCATATAAGGCTGAACCACTTTAAAATTCTTTGTCTCATTTATTTATCTGTGATTGAATAATTAGAGTAATCTAATTTTTTACATCAACAAATTGGCGCCGTCTGTGGGAAACGACTGTTATTATCGTTTTTCACCAAGAATTATTCATCATCAATGGCAGACAATCTAGAATCTAGCAATCGAAATGCTGGAAATGCCGAAAATCCTCCAAATCCCTCTGCACCTCCAGATCTGGCTGGGATTATGACAAATCTGGCTCAAGGACAAACCGCCATGCAAGAAACAATGCGACAACTCATACAGACCCTTCATGGCGGTGCACCTGCACGTTCAGGACAACGAAGTGGTCAAAGGCAAACCTATTTACTTTCTTCACGATCCAGGCGTACTGAGTCATATCGTAATGAGGAATCTAATGATTTCTCTTATTCACCTGGGCGAACTTCGTCAATACGAGCTACAGATACTGATCAACGTATCACTCTCTCTCCAGAAAGACCCAGCGCCTTGGAAAGACTGAGCAGAGTGTCTCCTTTCAGCCGATTAGGCCCTAGAAGGAATAAGAGTCCACCTAAGACCATGTCGAGAAGTTTTCGACAACCATCAGATCTAAGAGAAGGATCAGCACAATCACGACTAATTGCTCGTCAAGATAGATCTCAGGAGGCTACTTCAGAACAATCAATTGCTCGAACTAATAGGCCCGAGGATGGAAATGATGCGTGGAAAGGTTCCATTCAGCGGTTGGAGGATAGATTGGGAGAAATGGCTAAGGCAAAGAATCCCCTACAATGAACTTTTGTTCGAGGGACACCTTTTGTACAGGCCATTGTGGATTTTCCTACACCGTCGAAATTTAAAGCGCCCGTAGTGACCCCCAAGTATGATGGAAAGACAGATCCTGTTCTTCACATAGAGCAATATCAAGCTGCTGCCGACATCTATGTTGTCCCCGACGAGATGAGATGTAGAGCATTCTCTGGAACTCTTACTGGATCTGCCCAAATATGGTACAACAACCTTCCTCGGGGAAAGATTTTAACTTTCTTTCAGTTGGCCGAATTGTTCATTAGCAATTTCTGTTTTGGAGCAAAGCCAGTAAAAAGAGTAGCACACTTGTTAAGTGTTAGATAAAAACCTGGTGAGAGTACTAGAGATTACATAACTCGTTTCAATAACGAGAAGCTAGAAGTCATAGATTATGAAGAAAAGATAGCAATCACCGCCTTGATGAGTGGGTTGTTGCTTAACAAGTTGTACTACACTTTGGCCAAAGATCCACCTACAACTATGTCAGAGTTGATGGCAAAAGCGGCCAAAATCATGAATGCCGAGGAGGCTATGGCTGCGAAGAAGAATATGGATAAAGAAACCAAGGTGGAAGTCGACAAATCTAAAAATAAAGAGCATAAAGGCAATGGTGGTGACAGGCATTCCAAGAATAATAAAACATCATGGGAAATCCTGAAGAAATTCGATAATTATACTCCTTTGAAAATGGGTATTAATCATGTCTTGGAAGAAATCAAGAATAGCGAGGAGGTAAAGTGGACGAAGAAACTGAGGTCAGACCCTGATACGAGGAACAGGGATAAATATTGCGAGTTTCATAAGGATCATGGTCATATGACCAAAAATTGCATAGCTCTTCAGAACGAGATTGAAACACTCATCCGAAGAGGGAAGCTAGCAAAGTATGTTGATTGGGTAAGCGAAAGAAGAAATAATGACCGAACTAGAGAAAGGTCTAGATCTCCTCGTCGAGCAGAGGAGAAAAAGAAAAGGGATCATGAAGATGATCCAGATGATGACCCCGATCTTCCCGAGAAACCAAGGCAGCCAGAATGAGAGGTATTTTCCATACGTTTTGGTTCATTTGATTGCAATGTTATTACAGGAGGAGATGCAGGAGGAGGAGACCTTACTGCAGAAAGAAAGGCTTACCTCGGAGAGGCCCAAGATTGCTCGTATATTCAGCGAATAAATTTGGCCGAGGAAGATCGTCCGAGGAAGGTAAACAAAGAGAAGCTGGTCATTGGATTTTCAAAAAATGACCTTGCAGGTGTTCTTTACCCTCACGACGAGCCTTTGGTGATCAAAATGAGGATGAAAGAAGTAGTGATTTCAAGGGTTCTGGTAGACAATTGTAGTTCGGCAGACATCATGTACTATTCATGCTTTGACAGTTTAAATTTAAAATTATCTCAATTGGAACCTTATCACAGACCTCTTCTGGGTTTTGCTGGCGAGAAAGTTTTTCCACTTGGGACGATCAAGTTGGATATATTCATTGGAACTTGGCCTGCTTGTCGAACAGAGAGAATACGCTTCTTTTTTATGGATAAGAATGTGCAGTCAGCTTACAACATCATCATGGGAAGAGTTGGTTTGAAGAAGTTCGAAGCAGTCCCATCTACAGTACTTCAGTGTTTGAAATTCCCTACAAATTTTGGAGTAGGAGTTGTGAAAGGTGATCAGAAAGTACCTCAAAAATGCTATTATTCGTCTGCCGAGCAAGAAGAGCTTGAAGAGTCAAGGAAAAAGACTACTACCTACCAGGTGGAGGAAGGTACGGAAATTGAAACACTTGATCCCAGAGATGAATCCCAACTTGTGAAAGGACAGGTGGTGGAATCTACAGAAAATGTTATTCTAGACGACGAGCACCTTGAACGAGTAATCCAGATAGGTTCGTCGTTGGATGCCTAGATAAAACAGGAATTGATAACTTTCTTGCGAAACGGGAAGAAAACTTTTGCATCGAGTCATGAAGACATGCCCGGAATAGATCCAAACTTCTTATGCCATGAACTCAATGCGAATAAGGAGATCAAGCCTGTAAAGCAGAGAAGAAGAGTGTTTAGTCACGAGAAGAATCAAGCCATACAAGAGGAGGTCGAGAAGCTCCAGAAAGCCCAATTTATTGAAGATGTGAAATATCCAGACTGGTTAGCAAATGTGGTGATGGTAAAGAAGAAAAATAATAAATGGAGAATGTGTGTGGATTTCACTGATCTCAACAAGGCCTGCCCAAAGGATCACTTTCCATTGCCCAGAATTGACCAACTAGTGGACGCTACCTCGAGACATGAGCTGCTCAGCTTCATGGACGCTTACTCTGGCTACAACCAAATCAAAATGAAACCTGAAGACAGGGAAAGCACATCTTTTATTACCCCTAGGGGAACTTATTGTTACAATGTTATGCCTTTTGGTTTGAAAAATGCAGGAGCGACATACCAGCGGATGATGAACAAGGTTTTTGCCGAACAAATCAGTTGCAATATGGAGGTCTATGTCGACGATATGCTGACAAAGAGCAAGAAAGTTGCTGATCATCTAGTTGACTTAGGTCAGACTTTTGATCAACTGGATAAATACCAAATGAAGCTCAACCCGACGAAGTGCACCTTTGGAGTACGAGAAGGAATGTTCCTCGGGTACATCGTCAACCAGCGAGGCATTGAGGCAAATCCAGCAAAGATCAAAGCTCTTTTAGGGTTGCGATCTCCAACGACGAAGAAAGGGGTGCAGGGTCTTACAGGACGAGTTGCAGCGCTCAACAGATTTGTATCCCGAGCAACTGATAGATGCCTCCCATTCTTCAAAACACTTCGGAAAACTTTCGAGTGGAATGATGAATGTGAAAAAGCATTTCAAGACTTGAAGAGATATCTGGGAGCACCTCCACTGTTGTCCAGGCCAGTAATGGGAGAAAAGTTGTACTTGTACCTGGCAGTATCAGAGAATGCAGTCAGCTCGGCATCAATCAGAATGGAGAATGGAGTCCAGAAGCCAATTTATTACACAAGTAAGGCTTTCCGAGGTGCAGAGATCAGGTACCCAAAGCTGGAAAAATTGGCATTGGCATTAATTGAAGCAAGTAGAAGAATGAGGCCATATTTCCAGGCCCATACCATCGTCATGTATACAGACATGCCATTGAGACAAGCCCTTCATAAGCCAGAAAAATCAAGGAGACTGATGTACTGGGCAATAGAGCTCGGTGAATATGATATTGTGTATGAACCCAGATCATCATTAAAAGGGCAGGCTGTAGCAGACTTTATAGCAGAATTTACATATCCTGATACCCCCGAGGAACAAAAGTTGCTCGCTGACCAACCTATGGATGTTACAGAATCAACAGACATAAGTCCAGATCAACTCCGGTTGGTAAAAGGGCTTGTGGATGTAGAAAGATCATCAAATTCAAACCCAGATCAACTCCGGTTGGTAAAAGGGCGAGAAGAGATCAATGAAGAGCAAAAAATACCAGGGGAGGATGAAAGGAAATAGCAGATATTTCACCGAGGAACTCTGTCAGATAAGAAATTTGAAGACGAGTTACCTACATAGAGATTATATGTAGATGGATCATCTTGCACAACGGGTTGTGGAGCAGGGATTGTTTTGAACACCCCAGACGAGATTGACGTGGAATATGCCTTGCGATTCCAATTCAAAGCTTCCAATAATGAGGCTGAGTATGAAGCCTTGATAGCAGGTCTTAATTTAGCAAAGATTATGGAAGCGCAACAAGTGATGGTATTCAGTGATTCTCAATTAATTGTGAATCGGATGATGGGAACATATACAGTTAAAGGAGAATTAATGGTCAAGTATCATGCAAAGGCGATGGAGTTGTTGGCAGAATTTGATGCCATTCAATTGATCAGAATACCAAGAATGGAGAATGCACAAGCACACGCACTGGCCCGACTAGCATCAGCTACTCGTACCGAACTGCGAAGAACGATACCAATTGAGGTGTTAGAAAGTCGAAGCATAGATGAAGACCTGACGATGAATATTATTACTCTTGATTTAGGACCATCTTGGATAGATCCCATCAGGGCGTATATTGAGGAGGGAGAATTACCGGAGGATAAGCTCGCTGCCAAGAAATTGAAGTTTAAAGTTGCTCGGTATATACTAACTAATGGTGTTTTGTATAAACGAGGAATTATGGAAGGTTTGCAAAGATGTGTACATCCCTCCGAGGTGAAGGAATTGATTGAAGATATCCATGAAGGGTCGTGTGGAGCTCATGTAACAGGTCGAACACTTTTACAAAGAGTGATGACGCAGGGGTACTACTGGCCAACGATGAGGGCTGATTGTATAGCCTATGCTAAAAGATATGATAAATGCCAACATTTTTCTTCCATTCGACGTACTCCACAAGCATTATTGACACCCATAACTTCCCCTTGTCCATTTGCCATGTGGGGAATTGATCTGGTTGGACCACTGCCAATGACCCGAGGAAGATTTAAATACCTCGTCGTGGCAGTGGATTATTTTACTAAGTGGGTAGAAGCTGAGCCACTTATTGATATGACGTACGAGAAGGTATACCAGTTTGTTTGGAAGAATATAATCTGCCGATATGGTCTCCCTCATGCCTTCATCACAGACCATGGAACACAATTCGATAACGAGGAGTTTGCTGCCTATTGTCGACAATCAAACATTTTGAAGACTCATTCAGCACCAGGCCATCCTCAAAGCAATAGACAGACTGAAGTGACGAATAGAACATTACTCAATGGTTTGAAGAAGAGGCTAAATGAAGCTAAAGCTAATTGGATTAATGAGCTACAGTCAGTATTGTGGGCTTACCGAATAACACCCCGAGCAGCAACTAGAGAATCACCATATATGCTGGCATTTGGAAGTGAAGCTGTAATACCTGTCGAGTTGGGTCTTCCAACACATAGAGTGCTGAATTTCAATTCCCCAGTCAGTGACTTAATGAGAAGATTGGATTTAGATATGCTCGAGGAGGTTAGAGAAGAGGCAGCCATTAGGAATGCTGCTTACCAACAACGAACAGCTCTGTTCTACAATAAGAGGGTGAAGAAATATGACTTAAAAGAAGGAGATTACGTGCTAAAGAAGGTCATTCAAAAGCACAATAAGTTGGAAGCAAACTGGCATGGACCTTATCGAGTTACTGCAGTTGTCCGACCAGGAACTTGCCGAATAGCAACTCTAGAAGGAGAGGAATTTAAGGATGCATGGAATGCTGAACACCTACGCAAGTATTATCAGTGATGTAAAATGTAAAGCAGTTCCATCAATATGAATAAAACGATGATATTTCACAATCTTCTCTCCTTTTATTGAAAGTTTTTCGGGGAATACTAGTGTACAACACTACGTTGTTCAGCAACACTAATAGTTCAAACCCACGACCAATTTCGGTTGGTAAAAGGGCGAGAACAAACTATACTCCTTTGGTTAGGAGGTGTACACTAGCGTGACCAACTCAGGTTGGTAAAAGAGCTAGTGGACATGATAGTTCAAACCCACAACCAACTCCGGTTGGTAAAAGGGCGAGAACAAACTATACTCCTTTGGTTAGGAGGCGTACACTAGGCGTGACCAACTCAGGTTGGTAAAAGAACTAGTGGACATGATAGTTCAAACCCACGGCCAACTCCGGTTGGTAAAAGGGCGAGAACAAACTATACTCCTTTGGTTAAGAGGCGTACACTAGCGTGATTAACTTAGATTGGTAAAAGAGCTAGTGGACATGATAGTTCGAACTCAGACCCACTCCGGTTGGTAAAAGAGCAAGAACACGAGACTCCTAAAAAGGCCAATCTCGGTTGGTTAGGAAACAAGATATGCTCTCAAATACCAACTTATGTTGGTCGGGAGCTTTCGATATAGGCTCCTCACCAGCAGGAGGATCTTCCAAGCAAAGGGGAGAATTAATGAAGTTAATATCTCGGAGCATTCTGACGTTCATTATTGAAGGGGTGTCCACTAGATGCTCGGGACGAGATACCTCGACCTAAGAATGAAGATTGTAGTCACCGAGGTATTTTGCAATTAAGTTCCGAGGAATGGCACGAGCTGGGATCCATTCCATGTCCAATTTATAAGGTGGCACAGGCAAGTCTAATACCCCAAGATCATAATAGTCCCATAGGTAGTGCCCTTGTTCGAGCTTCAGCACGCCCAAGGCATTCAACCAACCTTGCTTGTAGCCCTCATTATTGGCATTCTGGATACGATCATCTAAATGGAATAAATCTTCGTTGTATCCAGCCATCCAAAACTCCCTGGGCTGTTTATTAAATTGAAATGTCAACCTTGCAATCTTCTCGTTAAGACTCTGGATGAAAAGTTCGTTAGTCTTCAAAACTGATTCCTTTGAAGAGAGTTGTTGTTCCAATTCTCTAACTTTCTTGGACAACTCAGACAAGGCTTGGTTCTTAGCCATTAATTGGAATGCTTGATTTTCCAACGTTGATCGAGTACGAGCTTATTCAACATTACGACTAAGATCTCTTGATCCTCCCCGAGCAGGTCAAGAACTTGGTTCCTCGACAACATTATGAGCAGCTCTTCCTCGACCACGAGAACCTCTTCCTCGTCCCCGAGTAGCAGTAGAGGCACCCGACCTTCTCCAGGTATCCAATTCTTGCCTTAATTTGGCATTTTCAACCTCTAAAAATGAAAATCCCTCGTCAGTCACTGGGATTACAGTTATTGAAGAAGAAGCTGCAGACTTATACTGTGCTAGCTCTTTCTACAAATTGTTATTCTCTTGCTCCAGCAGCTCGACAATCTGTCTACATGCTTCAACTTCACCCCTTAGGGTTCTCTCCCTGACATCGTACCCAGCAAGGATCATTTTGTGGCCTGTTTCGGCGGAAAGTTGTTGATACCTCTTTTCATACCCCTCGTGCAAAAGGGCAGTTGATTCCTTGTACCGAGTCTGAAGATCTTTTAAAGTATATTGAAGCTCCTCGATCATGTCATAGTAAGCCACGTTATTGGCCACAACTCGATTAAGTAAGTCCTTCGGGTATTGATAAGCTTCGGCAGCCTACTCTGAAGCATCATGACCGAGGATGTCAGCAACTTCTGATACACTCAATTCTGTGTGACCAGCCTTATAATATTCATGACATTGCTGCATCAGCTTTGTATCATTAGCTGATAACATATTCATCATGGCCAGAAACTAGCAGAGAAAGAAAAAGTAATCATCAAAAAGAAGATCCAGACAGAATGCGGATAGAAAAAAGACAGTCATATGGAAGAAAAGAACTCAAATTTTATTAGATCATAATGCAAAGTTACAAAGATCTGGGTTACATATGAAAAAGAAGAAAAATAGAAAGAGAATACCGAACAACTTCACACCTTTTCCTTGTCTCCCAAGACTTTCTCGGGAGGCTGGGACGAGGAGTTTGGTTGCTCGGTGGGAACAATGAGTTGATTGGCAGAAGTTGAGACTTGTTCAGGAGGAGCACGCAAAGACGAGATCTCCTCGGTGGCTGTCTGATTGGGTTGTGGAGCAAGGACTTGATCACCTACTATCATTGAAGATTCCTCGGATGCAGCTTCGTCTTCTTCCTCATCTTCAATCACAGGAGGGGGGCCAGGAAGATGTTGTTGAAATAGTTCAGAGTCCTCGCTAACCTTCAGTTCCTGCAGGGCAGCAACCCAACCATCTCGAAAGTATTTTAAACTCCGATACTTGACCTGGGTCATCATTGTTGCTACCCCCCTGTACCATCCTTTATCCTATCCGGTACGAAAAGATTTCTTTACTGCCATTTTCCTTTTCATTTTCTCCGAGGAGAGCTTCTCGGATAGAAGATCCTCAGAGGCTTTCAACTTGGCCTCCACCTCCTCCTTCTGGCGATTTACTTCTCGCAGAAGGGTTAGATCTTCCTCAGCAGACTTTAACTTATTTTCAAGCTCCCCAAAGTTTGTGAGCTTCTCGGTATATTTCTTATTCTCTCTCTCCAAGTCCTTCACTTTACTTCCCAACTGCACTTTCTCTGCCTCAGATGCAGCCATCTTCTTCTCCCATTCACCCCTATCCTCGTCATACTTTTGACGAGAATCCTTCAAAGATTGGGCCAAACCTAGAAAAGCATCCTCCACTCCAGACGAGGAGCTAGAAGCCTTGAGTGCTTCATCTTTCTTCACTATGGTGTTAAAACAACTCACCAGCTGAAAAAGAAGGTAATGATAAGTCAGTGCTGAGATACATATATTGACTGAAAGAAAGAAAAATTCAGGATAAGAGAAACTTACTGAAGCAATGTGACGAGTAGATAGGGATGTCAGCATATCCCTAGACATGTTTTCTTCAATTCCTTGGACTTCAGGAATAGCCCAAGTCTTTACCGAGTTCATTGCAGAACTCGGAGGAATAATGGTTGGGACACCAGCTCCACTAGCTTGGAGCTGGGGAATGGTTTCAAAAAAACTGATCGAGGAGGATTTCTTCAATCTCCTCAATGGCACTTTAGCAGTTTCAACCAAAGAACTTTTGGTTGGGACCACTTCCACAGGTGCATTTTTCTTGCTCGGAGCCACTGGGGGCTTCTCGGCAGCCTTCTGAGGAGCAACAGAAGGGGCACCATCTACTTTCTTTGTCCCCTTTGGGACATCAGCCTTGTTTCTTTTTCCATCTCCAGCAGAGGAAGTCTCCTCGAAGATAGCAGGAACTCTTCTTTTGCAAATCTTCTGACTTAAAGGAATGTGAGATTCTGGTGAAGATTCCTCAGAAGCTGGCAATGGTTCACTAATGCTGACCACAGGACGAGCAGTAAAGGATGATGTATAGCTCGTGTACTGCAACAAATATGAAGCAGACCTGATGTGCTCGTCTGCAACTCTTCGATGAAAATTCCAGATATGTTTCAAATGTTTAATATTTACTTCTGATTCTTTTGGAGTTTTTCTCTTACTGTCAACTGCAAACAAATACATAGTGAAATATTAGTCATACATTTTGTCAAACACAATGAAATCGTAATTTCAAAAATAAAATAAGATGAAAATAACCTATCCCATTTCCATATGGAGGGCATTTCGGACCTTCATATACTTCATCTCCAACCAAAGAGGTATGTTGCTAATTTTTGATAACTACCCCGTTTTCAAAATAATCCCTATTTGCATCAGGGAGGTTGACTACTAAAGCCCTATTCAAAAATCTAGTTTTTAAATAAAAAACATTGTCTAAAACAGCCCATCTGTAACAGTACAGGGACAACATCGAAAGAACCTATACACCCCATTAACTATTCTCCATGTGTTGGGGGCTATTTTTGCAGGGACAACATCGAAATACTGACAGAACTCTAAACACAAAGGGTTTGGTGGAAAAGAAAATCCACATTCAGCAATAAAGAGGCTAGGGAACCAATGTCCCTCGGCCAAATTAAAATAATTTGAAGGCTCAGAAAGACTCTCCAAAGTTACCCAAGAAGGAATAGAAAAGTCAGAACGGAATTTCTCAAGAGATTCGATAATATAAACCATGGTGAATAAAAAGAAATGAAGAAGAAGGAAGAAAATCTTACAGGAAAAAGGAGATCTGTTGACAAACAAACGAAGAAAGGGATGAACGCACAGGAGAGAGAAAAGCTATAGAAAACTCGAAAGCATAAATTAAAAAAGGTAGAAGACGATGGGATTGCCTCTGAAGCTTAAATACTTTGCCTTGGGAAACGGCGAAAGAAATGATTACAAAAAGGAAACTATTACGCTACTGGCGGCTAAAAGGACAAAAAGTGCACGAAGATCGAAGCGCTTATAAAAATGCAAAAAGGCGGATTCTGCGAATTTGGAAGGAAATTCAAATACGAAGAAAAGGCTCCTAAAACCCAGGAAGGTCATTTAATATTGCCATATACCGAGAAAGAATGTTCCATACTCCTCAAAGTTCGAAATATGAAACATTGGGAGCTTCTGTTGATACCAAAATTAGTATGTTGATGTGGACGAATAATAAGAAGACACGTGTCAATCTACGTGGCACAATAGCAACGAGGAAGTTCATTCCCCAGACCTAGTCATACTCACTCCGAGCAACAGGTGTACTCCGAGGAACACCAGCCCTCCGAGGAACACCAGTCCTCCGAGGAACTCTAGCGCTCCGAGGAACTCTTAGACGACGAGCAACTAAGGCGGTTCGAGCTGCATCTCGACCACAACATTGATTGTCAGATAATCAACAGTTCAACTATTCATTTAATGCTTATCATTTTGATGCACACACTTGAAGAGCATTAAATGAGTTACCCTTTCATATGTATATCATTTAATGTATCACCCTTTCATGTACAACCTAAAGGCTATAAATACCTTGTATCACCCTCATTCAAGGGGACCGGAATTTCTTGATAGTACTTGTAATCGAGAATTCCCAAACACTCAGCAATAACATAACAGTGGACGTAGGCCATTCATATAAGGCTGAACCACTTTAAAATTCTTTGTCTCATTTATTTATCTGTGATTGAATAATTAGAGTAATCTAATTTTTTACATCAAACCTGTATATAATATTTACTACCATTATATACGTACCTTTACTACAACATCCACACATATAACATACTTATATCCATCCCTTCGAGTATACCCTTACTGGATGATTTCCTCTAAAATGCTATCTCACTAGGTGTGCTCACAAAACCTAGTTTCCCCAAGTTGGAATCGCTTACCAACTTGGCCCAAAATATAAACGTAGTGGAGCCGGTCATATTCCTTCCCTGAAAGTGAGATAAATCCCTCACCCATATATACCGAACGCTATGACCTGGGGATATACTCGCCCTACTCCTCAAGCTAGGGGATTCACCCACATCGCGCAACCTCCCTTGATAGCATTAGAGTATATAAATTAAATAAATATCTACTCACTGATATTTAATACTACACACAATAAATACACACAGACACACACACACACACACACACACACACACACACATATATATATATATATATATATATATATATATATATATAATAAACTCTGGCTTTACCGTGTACTCAAAATCTCGTACACTGCCTGTAATTTCCTGAGTCTGTGGCCCGACTCAACCTAATTAATTTTCTCACTTAATAATTTATTATCTCCCCGAGTCTATGGTCCGACTCTAATATAATTAATTCACGCCTCAATTAATATAATACTTTCCCCGAGTCTATGGTCCGACTCTAATTAAATTAATTAACACACTTATTAATTTAATACTTACCCGAGTCTACAATCCGACTCTAATTAAATTAATTAGCACACCTATTAATTTAATACTTACCCGAGTCTATAATCCGACTCTAATTAAATTAATTATCACACCTATTAATTTAATACTTACCCGAGTCTACAATCCGACTCTAATTAAATTAATTATCACACCTATTAATTTAATACTTATCCGAGTCTATAATCCGACTCTAATTAAATTAATTACACATTAATTAATTACCACAAATCTGAGTTTGTGGTCCGACTCTAATATAATTAATTTACACATTAATTAATAAATACCCTTCTCGAGTCTACAATCTGACTCTAAATTAATTAATCACAACATCAATTAATTTCATACTTTTCTGAGTTTAACTTCCGACTCTACCTTCATTAATTAACACATCCATTAATTTAATAACTTGGTGTCACTCAACCATTATCCCCGGACTCCCTCACTTGGCCCATAACTTAATATTTCCCGAGTCTATGTTCCTATCACAAGGTAACACACAATAGGCATTCACAAACCAAGTAATCCTATAAAACAGTAGGTATTTACACAACCCAATTATTCATATTTGTACGTAATATATTTCTCTCTAATATTCACCGTACTTGTTTGCTTTACGAATTTATTTCACTATCATATTAATTCAAGTATTCACACAAATCTAAGGGTCCTAGTTACCCCTTGTTATATCAATTCAGTAGTTACCCTTGTTAATCCACTGACCTAACGAATTTAAGCTCGCTCACGCTTTTTCGTAATTATATTTTTATCATCTCGAATTAGAGTACGTCACAATCAAGCCTATGAATCTCCACTTTAACTCTCTCACAAAATTAAAGTCCAACACTCAATCATAGACCTACTTACATATCATTATTCCATCGATATATTTCATCAAGGTCCGAAACACTTTCCCGATAAAATTTTAGACATTCGAGGCTTAAAAAGAAAAATCTCAAATTTTCTGGCAGATTAAACACCCTCTGGTAAAATTTTGATTTCTCCCTCTACAAAACTCCGATTGACCTAATTCCAAGTTCATTGGATAGCTAAGAGAAATACCGTTCCAGTAATGTATGGTTCACACTCTAATTGTAAGTAAAATTCAAATCACAAACGTTTAAAGTCACGTCAAAATTCTGGCAGATTACTAAGTTGACAGATCAAACACCCTGTAGTAAAATATCGATTACTCCCTCTACAGAACTCAGATTGACCTGATTCCAAGTTCATTGGATAGCTAAGAGAAATAAATTTCCAAGCATGTATGGTTCACACTCTAATTCAAAGTATAACTCAAATGGAATACGTTTAAAGTTGTGTTAAAAATTATGGCAGATTGACCTCTCGTGTTCATCATATAAACCCTAAGTCATTCAAGATTCATGTTCTTCATCCAAGAACTCATAAAGATTCCATGTTAATCATCAAATATATTCAAATTTCATTTTATCTTTACTTAGGGACATATAATACACCTATTTCTTACTTTGAATCTCAGCCAAGTATTCCATTAACAAAACTCCATTTTGTACCCATTTATCCCCAAAACGAATTTTAGTTTACACATCACTAAAATATGAATTGGATATCACCATTTACACATTACCGCAAATTAACCACTTGCCTGAAATTGTTCGTAGGGTCTGATTCCGTTGGTGTAGATAATGGTTGATGAAGAACACCCCAAATTAGTCCCTTAATTTGGCTCCAAAAGATCCCACAATTGACTTCTTGATTAGCTTCCTCTAATCCTCTCCCAAACCCTAGGTTTAGGATTTTCTATCTGCCATTCCTAGTCCCTCAATTAGGTTAAAAACAGTAAATCCCATTTTTGGCCATCTGGGCTAATTAAAATGGCCCAACTCACCCCGTGTCGGCCCGACTATGCCCAAAAATACCCCGAGATCCAATAATTACTCTCGGGTACTCTTTTCTGACTATCTCGACCCATCCGGACGCAACCGCGCACTCGGAATTGTCATCCGAAATACTTTTTGTCATTTACAAATTACGACCTCAAAATGCGACACACGAGATTTCGAACCATTAAACTTAAAAATCGCCAATTATAAATAATTTGGCTCACTCAAATAAATTCTCCAACTCATGAATTTAAGTTTTTCCAATTTAAATTTTTTTATAACTCCCAAAAATAATTAAATATTAAATCCTCAAAATTATGGGGTGTTACAGTTAATTCATGCGAAGGTAGTATAGCATTGCTAAGTGGAAGTAGAAGGCTCAGAAGTTTTGACTTAGAGAAGGGTATGGAAATACCCAGATGTGAAAATTGAGGAAATTTTTTTACTCGTAGAAGCAATATTGAAATGGTGGGAACGCGATCACCATACTCGGGGGAACATGATGTTTTTCCCCTAAAGGGATCTTACGGATAGTTTTTAACAGTGTGTCCCCATGATTTAGCAAGTAATGAAAATAATGTAGTTTTAAATTATTCACATAAGGATCGGTTAGATGCCGAAAGTGAATAAAGAAAGTTATGGATAAGTGAACTTTGTACCAAATCAAGGTAAGTACAATGAAGAGAGAGTTCTTCCGAGGAATGATAGGCTCACTATAGAAGTGTTGCTAACACTTATGGAGAATGTGTATGTTCATGGACCCCATTGGTGGACATCCACCCGGGGAATTCGCCGAAACAGGGTTGTTGAGGCCAGTGGTGGAGTTTCCTTTTTATGAAGAAGTTAAGGGGAACTAGTAAAGTGATTGTTATGATCACGACTATGGAGTCCAAGATACTGATAACCTTAAAAGGGTCAGGGTGACCCGAGAAGGGAAATGTTGTAATGTGGAGTGTAGAACCATACGGTTTGTCATTGCCCAGTGGGGTTTAAAGGGTAAGAGTAAGGTGTCCAGATGGGGCATTGATTAAAGTAATTTTTGGTTCAGTTACGACAAGTGTACTAAGTCCGAGAACCTTTTGGAGTAGCTAGGGAGATAGGCGAAGTTGTTGTTACGAATTTCAACTCAATTGAAGGAGGTATGTTCTGTGTGATAAGATTGAGTCACAGTGTTTTATTAGCTCCAGATTCGTGTGTGATACGAGTTTACAAATAGTATTGATAACGTTATGCAGTATATGTTTATGTGTTTTTCCGCGATAGCGTGAATTCATTTTCTTTCATTCATTGTGAAGAACGGATGTTAGTATTTTGAGTTTATATCAGATTGATATTACTCGTTTTGTGTGTGTTATACGAGTATGGTGTTATTTTGAGTAGAATATGATATTCGTTGTTCGGCGCGATAGCAGGCTAATTATGGCAAGACTATCGTGTCCGCAATTCCAGGGTGGAACGGGTGGTTGTTGCGATATCTCACCTGGATACAGGTTGAGTTCTCCTTTATTATATGTATGGATGGAACTTCGGTGAACAAATGTTTCATTATCATGATTCGAGTGTGTGGCTACCTTATAGGTGTGATTTAAGGTATGCAGATTTAATTGTTGCGCTGTGAGTTTAAGCTCATTATTGGTTGCGCAAGGACTGAGTGTTAGTGCGAGCGCTTAATGGTATGGCTCCTGGAAAGAGATAGGAGTTCATACCACATTTTTGTTGAAAGAGGGGATAAGGTTATCCCGGTTGCATATTTGAAGTTAACGGACCTCCACGATCGACAAAGTTAATAAGTAGTGTATTGGAGGGGTTCCTTGTCTGGATTTCACTTTGCGAGACGTCCCACACATGAAATCGAGCAAATGTCGGGAATTTAGAAAGGTCTTGGACAGTGATAGTACAATTTCATGTAGGTAGGAACGCTTCGATCTTAGAATTATTGGACAGTGAAGCCAGTGGAGTTAGGGGTGCCGATATAGAAATATTGGTTGGTTAACCTTGAGAAGAATGGGATTTTACTGGTTGGGAAGACCCATGTATGAGTATTATGTCGAGGAAATAAGGCATATTATTTAGAAAGTGTGTACGTGTCAGATGTTGGTGATAGTTGTGCGGAGAGGCACAGGTTAAAAAGGTGTATGGGCACCTTAGTAAGTTTTTTTTATATAACGCCAAAAATAGAAGGGGCATAGTATATAGAGCTGAAGATTATGTCGAGATGGAAGTATAGTATTGTATAAACCTTGATAGAGGTGGGTGCTAAATGAGCATACAGTTAAGAGCTATTGGGTTAGTACTATTCCACCTTGAGGCATTTGGATGTGGAGTGATTCACGATCCTAGGTTAGTGTTGGTAGTATCGATTGTATCTGAATTTCGAGGACAAAATTCTGTTGTAAGGGGGAGTATGTAATACCCCGCACTTTTATGGGAAATTAAATTCAATAATTAAGTGTAATTTGGGAATTTAAGAAATTATTGTGAATAGTAAATTTTGAAGTTTTCAAGGATTAGATGATTTTCAATAGATGTTATATTTACTTTTGGAATTAAGTAAATAAGTCGGAGTATTTTAATTATATTTCGCAGCTGGGTAAAGCGACAGAGGATAATATTTTAATGGAAATACCGCATTAAGTTGTGTGAGGTTAAATTAGTGATTTCTGGTTGTAATACCCCGCTTAAAATAATAACGGGTGGCCAGCCCTATACTACATTAAATCAGGAGTCTCAGATGGCTCAGTCTCAACATCAACTGGCAGAACTAAAATATATAAGACTAACTACCCGATATCATATAAGCGAGATGTTAAAATTAAATAAAACATAGAACAGACAACAAACCAACACTATAAGCTACTAACAAAGAAAATAAAGATGTGCATACAAGAACTACGATAAATGAGATTAATAACTATAAATGAATATGCCACAAAGAAATAAACCCGAATAAGGTGTCGGGTCACAAATAATACAATAACTGAAATGGAATAAATATAAACATTTATAAATATCCCTTGGGTGTAAACCCGATATACAATATGAGTCCTAACTATATTTTTTAAAGAAATAGAGGCGACTACAATCTAAGTCCCGCAACAGTCCGCACCTGTTACGGCTCCCAAGAATCTGGATAGAAGGGCATCCGGCATCCATACGGTAGGACACCTGTAATAGTATATGTATATATATACATGCAGGAGATATATATATATATATATATATACACATGCAGGAGAGAAAAGTAAACGGGTAAGAGCCCGAGTTGTGAAAATATTTAGCAAGTGTGTTAACCATGCATAATAAATATCAATGCACTTATTTCATAATTAAAGTGGAATCGCACTCTCGTGAAATTCCAACTCACCCCTCATCTAACTGCGCGCACCTATTCGCGTCCTGAAGTCTTAATTAAGTTACCCCACCCATAAGGACAACCTAACTTACCATAGGCTTGACCTATACCCACAAGACTTGCCTTTATATCATATCCCAAGAATCCACTCTTTCTAAACACACTTAATTATTTTTACAAACATGTATGTCGTACTAGGCTTAATGGATTCCGGTTTATAATATAATCAATTATAATTCTTAATACGTTACCCATATACATTTGGGTTGAATCATAGGATTTAATTTCTAAATAACATGCATACAAATTATTAATGACAAAACTTCTCTCCAATCTCAACATTGCACTACGTTTCGTGCGTGGGGCGTCTCGCAAAGCGAAATCCAAACAAGGAACCCCCGTTACACTACTCCTTGACAATGTCGATCCTAGAGATCCATTATGACATACATACAATTATACTATTACAACTACTGAATTTAGATTACCATATAAGAACAACTCAAAATCTCTAATAATATCCGTGGGATGATGTAACCGAAATATTCCTTAAATGTGATACATCAACCCCCAATAATATAGTACACCATAATCATCCAAGATGTACTCCATAAAAATTCCATATCCTTTCACCTATAGGATATATATATATATATATATATATATATATATATATATATATATATATATATAGGTATTTATTCTAACCATATATATATATGCAATCATCCATTCCCATAGCCAAGTGTACATACCATATATGATGTACAATGGCCATGCACACAATATACCCGGCTATATATATCGCCGATAAACTGCATCATGCTATCATCTTCCAGGGCATTACTCCCATACCATCCTGGGGACCATGGTCGGACTCAATATCACCGACATCGGGGCCAAACACACACACACGACGTCCCGAAAAGCGGCCATAGCTCCTAACCGGTCAATGAGACGAGACGTACCCACCACGTTCCACCCCAAAAGAAATGCATATCACATAATAACACAATGGACGACTATGACCTGGGGAATATCAACACCCTTCTCCTTGAGCCAGGATGCTCACCCTCTGTGCGGAAACTTTCCAATGATAGCAAGAGCGGGGTATGCTTAACCACATAAGTATATATATCATTCACATGCACAATATATATACATCCATACGATCCCATCATATGATTAAACGTCACATAAGGTTTAGATATTCACAATATAAATATATCCATATATTCACTTCTATATATATATATATATAAACTATCTCGCGTTCATATGTATAAAATTTATAATCACGGCCATAAGTATATATATATCCTCAATATGCTAGCCGCCATCCCAAACTCATTTAATTTACCTTGATATGTGAATACAATCCCTCACTTCAAGCATATTCATCCATTTTTTTTCCTATGATGAATAGTCTCCCAAAAATATATGTATATATCCAACATTAGGGTTATCACCCAAAGTTTAGTGTAGGTAACAATCACTACACATTTCATATATCTCCGAAATTACATCAATATATCCAATACTAATTTCGACTATTGGTATTCTCATAATCAATAGTCTACAACCTCAAGTCTTAAACTTAAATTCATTTTAAGATCCCATCAATTATTAAAATCCCCTTTATTAATCACACTATTCTTGTTACTAGTATGATCCCATTGCCCTCAATCCTGACTACGGTTCAATCACTCTTATGAACTCCTAAATCTTATTGTGCTTGCAATCTATTTCTTAAGTTAAACATTACTAGGGATACGCGACCACTCTCTCTCGTCGGTCCCCAATTCTTAATCTCAATAGAATCCTAATTACTAAAAGGATTTGGCACAACCTCGGCTTATGATTTTATATCGTACTCTCACCACTCTCTCAAAGGGACCTTAACCTCAAATCCATACTAGGTTCACTTGATCTATAATTAGGATTCTCAACCCGAATGGGGTTTCCCCCCTATCTCCATAAACACACATAACTCCAACGCATGCATGTAAACATATACCTTCCTTAAACTATTTAAAGAAGTCCCCATAATCATAATAAGTGAGAAACCCCCTTATAAGTCTCCAAAATATATCTCTTACATCATAAAAGAAGACCCCAGATCAAATAAACCGAACCAAAAAGGGTTAAAAATCACTATAGAGAAAATTCCTCAAAAGGCCCTGTTTCCGAATCGATTCGGCATCCATGGCAAATCGATTCGGTGTGACACCCCGACTAATTAATTACCGGGTAGCTACTCCTTCATTAAATCAATACAAAATGCCAAGTTGGTTCAGTTAATAGCATCACTGTCGAAAACATTTTAATAATTACTAACCACCTAGTATTTAAAAAGTAAGTCGCCAAATTTTAAATTAAGTCTGATTAACATGCAATAAAAGAATAATGGAATAACAACATAATCCATTCACCATAACGAAGTAATGAAATGACCAACAAATAATAAATAGAAATCCGGAGGAAAACTCCTCGCAACAATCCCACAACTGAAAATAATATGACCAGTCTGAATCCTGAATAATTACATGCCAGAAGTCTGAATAACTGAAATGTCTCTAAAAGGAATGGGCGACATGCCCTACAACTGATAAAATGTTGAATATAGAGTCAAGATAGATGAAGCGTCTACAAGCAAAGTCCTGTAACTTCCACAAACAGCTACAACTCGTCACCTGAATGAGGATCCTAAGCATGGTGTCCTTGTGGCTGGGCACCTAAAATGGTTTTTACAAAAATAGATTTGAAAGCAAATGGGTCAGAGCCCGAAAGTGGAAATCATTTTAAAAACAACAAGTGTTTTAATAACATTAAAACATTAAATGCAAAATACATGTTAGGACGTGCACTCACATGAAATTCTTACCTCTCGACTACATGTGCACTCCTAACGTACCGTACCCATCTACATGACATACATATCTAACCAGACCGTAATAAGTTCTACCCCTTACTACTCGATCCCCATATTACATTCTAACGTTATCAAATAAATAGAGGGTTTTACTTAAACTCAGAGTCGCACTGTGTAATACAATTCACTATCGATTAACCCGTTATGTTTTCTCAAAACATTACCATAATTATGTTCACAATACTAACATGAAAGTTCCCATTAATTAAGTGTATATTATTGACGTCATAAATATACAATACAAGCACTCCGAGACTAGCTGCGGTGCACACATACTCTGCTATCCATCCCGGTACATCACGTACATAAGGATCACGCATTTCGAATCTCTCAGGAATCGTTCTCAGATAACAACATCACAAATAATAGAGGCGAACACAGTCACATCACATGGGTCACGCACATACCTGCGCTCCCACGATCAGCAGACTTATTAACATCCCAATAAGTCCTTCTCTGACCTATGTTCATCGAGGTACCAGTTTAAATCCGGGCAACACAAGGATTAGAGGGCCCTAAGCGAACGTAAACCTCCCGTGATAGCAAGTATGGTAGGTATGTCATACACATAAAATCAATACATATACTAAGTATGCACACATCTTAGTAATCACCATAATATATTGGTGGTACACTTCTCATTCTCGTACCGACATATAATACTACACAATTTATATATTCCTGGTTAATATAATAAATTAGGTCATCAATAGTTCTCGCATCGTAATAGACACTCACGTCCTACTTCATATTTTCCCTTAGGTTCAAACTACACTTCTAGGTTTGACTCCTCATTATATCCCAAACATACCAAATATACCAATTATCCATCAAGGAAATGTTATTTCTCCATATAAACAACGTTACGGAACACGCAAAATCAAAACAGGCTAAAAAGCCTAAACTGTCAACTCGTTCGAAGTCTCGTTCGAACGAGAGTTCGTTCGAACGAAGGGGGCTTTCTAACGAGGTCTCGTTCGAACGAAGTCATTGAACGAACTTCACCCTCGTTAGAAGTCAAAGGTCAACTCGTTAGAAGCTCGTTCGAACGAGCTCGTTCGAACGACCTGGGCAGGTCTTCTAACGAGTGGCCAGTTTCGAGCCCAGATTTCCTATTTTCGTTTTTCCAACTTCTCTACACCTCAAATCTCATCCAAACATTAATCCAACGATTGTTCAAAGCCACTAATCATCCCTAAACATATTTAGGTCATATACTAACGTGATTTGTGGGGTTAATTCATTCTAACCTCATTCAATTATCAAATCTCTTCATATTTCCCCCAATTTTAAGAATATGAACCATAGAATTTATAAATCATCCAAGAGCCTAATTAAATCCGTTTTCGTTTCATCCAAATTATAATATCATCAGAATAATCATCTAAATACAAATCTACATGCGATTCCTCATCAAAAATGTAATTTTTACTTCCAATTAAAATGGGCTTTTCATTAACTCCCAAGAACAATAAGATTTTATCGATTCCTACACATGGAAGAAACATTCTTTGCAAAATAACGAAATTAAACCACTTGCCTTATTTGAATCTCGGATTTTGATGTCGAATTGATGGAGTGTTCTCTCTCTCTCTCTCTGCAGAATTCCTTCTCTCTCTCTCTCCAAGCTTTCTTATCCAAGGTGCTAATGGTGGCTAGGGTTTGCCTTAGGAAATTTTGGAACAATTCTAATAACCCCCGCAGCCCATTAAGTCCTAAGATGTGGTTAGTGGGTTTAGTGGGCAATTACCAAGTCATCTTTTTAATTCCCAATTTTCGTAGGTTTTAATTCCCAAAAATCCAAAATTACCAAACTACCCTTATACGTTGCCGGTGTGGCCTAAAAATGCCTCGGGACCCAAACCAAACCCCCGGCTAGTGTTTTCTGACTATCTCGACCATTTCGGACGCGTTGGCGCACTCAAAACGACCATACGGTTAATAGAAATAAAATTCACTTTTTAATTAAAATAAATATATTCCGGATGCGACTGTCACACGCGTCTCAACAAAATTCCCAAATTGCCGTATTTCAATCTCACGACAAGTTTCATAGTTCAATATTTATATATAGCCATATATACTCATTAATATCAAATACTAACTCGCATCTCGCTAGTATTTTAATCTGGATTAATTTTCAATTAATACGCATTTAATTCAATTAATCCCATAAATAAATATCACAAAAATACGGGGTATTACATACTTCCCCCCTAATAACTGAATTTCGTCCCGAAATTTGGAACTAGAAAGTACCTGGTAAGAACAACTCTGGATAACGTTCGCGCATCTCATCCTCGCGCTCCCATGTGGACTCCTCGACATTATGATGTCGCCACTGAACACGCACTAACGGAACTATCTTTGACCGCAGTTTCTGCTCACTTCGGTCCAAAATAGCAATCGGCCCCTCCTCGTAGGAGCTATCAGGCTGGAGATCTATGTTCTCCAAAGCAATATGAGAATGAGCTAAATCGTCTCTAAGATATTTCCTTAGCGAGGAAATATGAAATACATCGTGAATCCGATGCAAATGCTCCGGTAACCCAAGCCTATACGCAACCGGTCCAATCCGCTCAATAATAGGAAATGGTCCCACATATCTCGGTGCCAACTTCCCTTTCTTCCCGAAACGCATAATCCCCTTCATAGGAGATACTCTGAGCAAAATCTGGTCCCCCACTTGGAACTCCCTGAAGAACCTCTCCGCATCAGCATAGCTCTTCTGCCGATCCTGAGCTACCCGAATGCGACTCCGAATCAATTATATCCTCGCCGAAGTATCCTGAATCACTTCTGGCCCAAGTAGTTTGTTGTCCCCCACCTCCAACCAACATGCTGTGGAACGACAAGGTCTACCGTGCAACGCCTCAAATGGAGCCATGCCAATGTTGAACTGGTAGGAGTTATTGTAAGCAAACTCTACCAGTGGAAGATACTGCTCCCATCCACCCCCGAAATCAATGATGCACATACGTAGCATGTCTTCCAACATCTGGTTTGTACGCTCGGTCTGCCCATCGGTCTGCGGATGATACGCCATACTCAACCGCAATTCCGTGCCCATGGCCTCCTGAAAACTCTCCCAAAACCGCGAAATAAATATCTTATCTCGGTCAGACATGATATTTAGGGGTACACCGTGAAGTCTCACTATCTCTGCAATAAAGAGCTGGGCATACTGTCCCGTAGTGTAGTCTGTCCTTACGGGTAGAAAATGAGCGACTTTGGTCAACCTGTCCACAATTACCTAAATGGAGTCGTGACCTCTCTGTGACGTAGGCAACCCCGTGATAAAGTCCATGGATATGATCTCCCACATCCACATCGGAACCTCCAATGGCTGTAGAAGTCCTGTCGGTCTCTGATGATCCACTTTTACCAGCTGACAAGTGGCGCATTTAGAAATAAACACGGCAATATCTCTCTTCATCCCGCTCCACCAATACTGACGTCTCATGTCTTAGTACAATTTGTTCTTACCGGGATGTACCGCGAACCGTGAGCCGTGCGACTCTGCCATCACCTCGTGTCGCAGTTCCTCCTCTTCCGGGACTACCAATCTCCCATTGAAGCGTAATCCCCCGTCTGAGCTAACGGTATAGGACTCGGCTCCCTCTGCGAGTAATCGAACTATCAGCTCCTGACAGAACGAGTCATCTGCTTGTGCCTTTACCACTCTCGTGACAATCTGCGGCGTAACAGTCATTACTGACATGAATGATCGGGCCACTGCATCCTGGTGTCCCAATTCTTTCCACTTTTCCTTCCACACCCCTGCCACCTCATCAACAGGTCTGCGGCTCAACGCGTCTGCTACCGCGTTAGCCTTCCCCGGGTGGTATTGGATATCAAACTGATAATCTTTCACGAATTCAAGCCACCTCCGTTGCCGCATATTCAACTCCTTCTGCGTGAATAGGTACTGTAGGGACTTGTGGTCCGTGAACAATCGAAACTTCTACCCCAAAAGGTAATGTCTCCATCTACGAAGGGCAAATACAATTGCCGCCAACTCCAAGTCATGAGTGGGGTAATTCTTCTCGTGAGGCTTTAGCTTACGGGAAGCATAAGCTATGGCCTGACTCTCCTGCTGCAAAACACCTCCAAGTCCTTGTAAGAACGCATCGGTGTAGACTAGATAGTCAACTCCCGGTCTCGGCAATGCTAACACAGGTGTTGAGGTCAACTTATCCTTCAACTCATCGAATGCCAACTGACAGGCATCACTCCAGATGAACGACACACCTTTACGAGTCAGATGTGTCAAAGGACCTGCTATCTTCGAAAATCCCCGAATGAACCTCCTGTAGTATCCTGCTAGACCCAAGAAACTACGGATCTCCGTTGGTGTCGTGGGCTGTCCCCACTCCCTCACCGCGGATACTTTCCCCGGATCAACAGATATCCCCGGTCGGAAATAATGTGTCCCAAAAACTGGACCTCCTTCAGCCAAAACTCGCACTTCTCATATTTTGCATACAGCTCGTTCTGACATAGCGTCTGTAAAACTTGCCTCAAATGCTCGGCGTGCTCCTCCTCTGTCTGGGAGTAAACCAGAATATCATCAATGAAGACAATGACGAACTGATCAAGGAAATCTCTGAACACCCTATTCATCAAGTCCATAAACACAGCTGGAGCATTGGTCAAACCAAAATGCATAACTCGAAACTCGTAAGAACCATATCTCGTTAAGAATGCAGTCTTCGAGACATCCTCTTCCCTGATACGCAACTGATGGTATCCCGATCGCAAATCAATCTTTGAGAAGAAAGAAGCTCCTCTCAACTGGTCGAATAGGTCATCGATTCGAGGCAACGGATACTTATTCCGTATAGTGACCTTATTCAACTCTCGATAATCCACACACAATCTCAGTGAACCATCTCTCTTCTTCACGAACAACACAGGGGCACCCCACGGCGAAGTACTCCTCCGTATAAACCCCTGACCCAACAACTGCTCAATCTGATCCCGTAACTCCCTCATCTCAGCTGGAGCCATACGGTACGGTGCGCGTGCTATAGGTCTCGTATCCGGTAGTAAGTCTATGACAAAGTCTATCTCTCGGCTGGGGGGTAGGCTTGGTATCTCCTGAAACACTTCGGAATACTCCCTGACAACTGGGATCGAATCTAAAGGAATCACAACCTCCTTAGAGGTATCCTCCTTTATGTAATACAAATGAGCGGTCGAACCTCCCTCTAGGCGAGGCATCGCCACTACAAACATCTCTAGCCCCGGAATGGTAAAAACAATGCTCCCACCGAAACAATCAATCATGGCTCTATAATCAGCGAGCCAATCCATACCGATAATCACATCGTGCACATGCATATCTAATACCAACATATCTGCAGGTAATACCAGACTACCAATCTCTACCCCCACTCCCCGGCATATAAAGAAGATAAGCGACCCACTCCCCAATGGTGAGTCTACACACGTCACTGTGCTCTCTGATGTGGCTAACAACCCTAAGGCTTTCACAAAATGTGTAGCTATAAAATAGTGCATTTCCCCCGTATCAAACAAAACCCGACCCATAGTACCATGGATAGGAAACATACCCTTAATCGCGGGTGGTGCCTGTGGAGCTGCTGCCTGGTGGACGTTATAGACACGTCCATACTGTAACTGCCCCTGCTGCACAGGAACTGCTGGAATGGCTGGTAGTGTTGGCACCTGGGCTGGAGCTGGGAGAGCTGGTGGAAAAAGTGGCCTATGGGCCTCATGTCGAGCACCCTGTTGCTGCTGCAGGGCCCTGCCCCTATCAGGACAGTCCTGGCATTTATGGCCAGTCTTGCCACAAACTAAACACTTCCCCGGGAAGTTCCCCCCTCTCTGCCCCTGCTGCTCCCGGCCTTGGTGGCCGTTACCGTTCCTCCACTGGCCCTGCTGAAACTGCTGTTGACCATTCTGACCCAGCTGGTTATGATGGCCGTTCGGACCCTGATGGCCCTACCGGAAACCTCCCTGTCCGTGCCTAAAATTTCCTGACCTGAACCTCTTGTGATCCCCCTGCTGGGAACCCTGGTCGCCCTGTCTCTGCCCCTGAACAGATTGTGCCCCACTGGCACCATTCCCTCCAGTCCTGCCCTGATGGATGGACTCTCCCGATCGCTGGCCCTCAGCCATGTGAAAGCGGTGATCCTGACAATGGATCAATGCAGCGTTAACCACATCAGAATATGTGGCCAACGATAGGTTCCCCAACAAATGTTAACGGATCCTCCAAGTCAGCCCGTCTGTAAATTTATGTATCTTCTTCTCCTCTGTCAGTATCTCATCCGGAATAATGTTCAGAAGATTAGTGAATTCGGCCTCATACTCGGCCACAGTCTTACCCTCCTGTCGAAGGCTAATCAACTTCCTCCTCATTTTCGTATGAACAGCTGACGGAAAGTACTTGCGGTCGAACCGCACCCAAAACTCCTTAATAGTGAGAGTGTCTATCTCCTCCACGGTGGTAATAGACTCCCACCACTGCAGTGCAGACCCCACTAGCTTAAAGGTAGCTAGTATCTGCTTCTGAACCTCAGTGCACTCGTACATCCTCAAGTGCCGCTGAATATCCTTCCTCCACTGACTCGAAACTACAACATCGGAGCTACCTGCAAACTCCGGTGGGTGTGCTTTCTGGAAAGCATCACGAACACGTTCCCAAGCAGACGGGAATGCATGTGCCTGAACTGGCACGGCTACTGGCGCCTGAGGTGGTGTCTGCTGAACTACTGCTAGTGCGGCATTTACCGCCTGGGCCACAATGGCTGCAACCTCGGCGGCATTCATCGTGCCCTGAACTGGTGCGGGCTGTGGTTCTGGCGTTGCATCCCTGGGAACCCGTTGTGCACGTCGTGGAGGCATCCTGAAACAAGAATAAAGTCTATAAGTTCGCAGTTATAAACTCAAAATAGCTTAAGAACGTAGCATATACAAAAGAATATAACAGTCCTAAAATATAGGGCTCTACATCAAAGAAAGCTTAGCGGAAACATAATAAGCCGTAAAGGACACTAGAACTTGATGCTCTGATACCACCTGTGACACCCCGACTAATTAAATACCGGGTAGCTACTCCTTTATTAAATCAATACAAAATGCTAAGTTGGTTCAGTTAATAGCATCACTGTCGAAAACATTTTAATAATTACTAACCACTTAGTATTTAAAAAGTAAGTTGCCAAATTTTAAATTAAGTTTGATTAACATGCAATAAAAGAATAATGGAATAACAACAAAATCCATTCACCATAACGAAGTAATGAAATGACCAACAAATAATAAATAGAAATCCGGAGGAAAACTCCTCCCAACAATCCCACAACTGAAAATAATATGACCAGTCCTGAATAATTACATGCCAGAAGTTTGAATAACTGAAATAAATGAAATGTCTCTAAAAGGAATGGGCGACATGCCATACAACTGATAAAATGCTGAATATAGAGTCAAGATAGATGAAGCGTCTACAAGCAAAGTCTTGTAACTTCCAGAAACAGCTACAGCTCGTCACCTGAATGATGATCCTAAGCATGGTGTCCTTGTGGCTGGGAAACTAAAATGGTTTTTACAAAATTAGATTTGAAAGCAAAATGGTTCAGAGCCCGAAAGTGGAAATCATTTTAAAAACAGCTAGTGTTTTAATAACATTAAAACATTAAATGCAAAATACATGTTAGGACGTGCACTCACATGAAATTCTTACCTCTCGACTACATGTGCCCTCCTAACGTACCGTACCCATCTACATGACATACATATCTAACCAGACCGTAATAAGTTCTACCCCTTACTACTCTATCCCCATATTACATTCTAACGTTATCAAATAAATAGAGGGTTTTACTTAAACTCAGATTCTCACTGTGTAATACAATTCACTATCGATTAACCCGTTATGTTTTCTCAAAACATTACCATAATTATGTTCACAATACCAACATGAAAGTTCCCATTAATTAAGTGTATATTATTCATGTCATAAATATACAATACAAGCACCCCGAGACTAGCTGCGGTGCACACATACTCTACTATCCATCCCGGTACATCACGTACATAAGGATCACGCATTTCGAATCTCTCAGGAATCGTTCTCAGATAACAACATCACAAATAATGGAGGCGAACACAGTCACATCACATGGGTCACGCACATACTTGCGCTCCCACGATCAGCAGACTTATTAACATCCCAATAAGTCCTTCTCTGACCTATGTTCATCGAGGTACCAGTCTAAATCCGAGCAACACAAGGATTAGAGGGCCCTAAGCGAACGTAAACCTCCCGTGATAGCAAGTATGGTAGGTATGTCATACACATAAAATCAATACATATACTAAGTATGTACACATCTTAGTAATCACCATAATATATTGGTGGTACACTTCTCATTCTCGTACCGACATATAATACTACACAATTTATATGTTCCTGGTTAATATAATAAATTAGGTCGCCAATAGTTCTCGCATCGTAATAGACACTCACGTCCTACTTCATATTTTCCCTTAGGTTCAAACTACACTTCTAGGTTTGACTCCTCATTATATCCCAAACATCCCAAATATACCAATTATCCATCAAGGAAATGTTATTTCTCCATATAAACAACGTTACGGAACACGCAAAATCAAAACAGGCTAAAAAGCCTAAACTGTCAACTCGTTCGAAGTCTCGTTCGAACGAGGCTGTTCGAACGAGAGTTCGTTCGAACGAAGGGGGCTTTCTAACGAGGTCTCGTTCGAACGAAGTCATCAAACGAACTTCACCCTCGTTAGAAGTCAAAGGTCAACTCGTTAGAAGCTCGTTCGAACGAGCTCGTTCGAACGACCTGGGCAGGTCTTCTAACGAGTGGCCAGTTTCGAGCCCAGATTTCCTATTTTCGTTTTTCCAACTTCTCTACACCTCAAATCTCATCCAAACATTAATCCAACGATTTTTCAAAGCCACTAATCATCCCTAAACATATTTAGGTCATATACTAACGTGATTTGTGGGGTTAATTCATTCTAACCTCATTCAATTATCAAATCTCTTCATATTTTCCCCAATTTTAAGAATATGAACCCTAGAATTTATAAATCATCCAAGAGCCTAATTAAATCCGTTTTCGTTTCATCCAAATTATAATATCATCAGAATAATCATCTAAATACAAATCTACATGCGATTCCTCATCAAAAATGTAATTTTTACTTCCAATTAAAATGGGTTTTTCATTAACTCCCAAGAACAATAAGATTTTATCAATTCCTACACATGGAAGAAACATTCTTTGCAAAATAACGAAATTAAACCACTTGCCTTATTTGAATCTCTGATTTTGATGTCGAATTGATGGAGTGTTCTCTCTCTCTCTCTCCAGAATTCCTTCTCTCTCTCTCTCCAAGCTTTCTTCTCCAAGGTGCTAATGGTGGCTAGGGTTTGCCTTAGGAAATTTTGGAACAATTCTAATAACCCCCGTAGCCCATTAAGTCTTAAGATGTGGTTAGTGGGTTTAGTGGGCAATTACCAAGTCAGCTTTTTAATTCCCAATTTTCGTAGGTTTTAATTCCCAAAAATCCAAAATTACCAAACTACCCTTATACGTTATCGGTGTGGCCTAAAAATGCCCCGGGACCCAAACCAAACCCCCGACTAGTGTTTTCTGACTATCTTGACCCTTTTGGACGCGTTGGCGCACTCAAAACGACCATACGGTTAATAGAAATAAAATTCACTTTTTAATTAAAATAAATATATTCCGGACGCGACTGTCACACGCGTCTCAACAAAATTCTCAAATTGTCGTATTTCAATCTCACGACAAGTTTCATAGTTCAATATTTATATATAGCCATATACACTCATTAATATCAAATACTAACTCGCATCTCGCTAGTATTTTAATCTGGATTAATTTCTAATTAATACGCATTTTATTCAATTAATCCCATAAATAAATATCACAAAAATACGGGGTATTACATTCGGGTCCAAAGACTCGGGCTTCTGTCTCAGGCCGAATCAATTCGCCTTGGGTATGAATCGATTCGGTCAATGCAGACCTGCCGATTTTCCTAGGCCGAATCGATTCGCCTTGGGTCCGAATCGATTCGGGTCTGCAGAATTTGAAGGGTTCTTCTTCTTCAACAAAACCCACGAATTCTAAATCCTAAAATTTCACTTCTAACCTCTAATACTTCATCCTATCATGATTCTAAAATAATAAATCAACCCAAAGTTGATCCCAACCATTTCTACACCATCAAACCCACATCTAAACACCAATATCAAGATTTAATCTTCAAAATCTAAGTTTTGTTATAAATACCCAAAATCAAATTTTCTTATCCACAAATTATGAAATCAAATACACAAATGAATTATTTAGCAAGATTAAACACTTGTCTCGATTTTGTAGAGGTTGGATCGTCCTCGATGTCACGTTTGAGCCGGAATCTCCAAGCTTTTTTTCCTCTCTCTCTTCTTTTCTTCTTCTTTTCTCTCTTCTTTCTCCCTCTAGGGATTTTTCTCTCTTTCTCTAAAATGAGAATGGCTTAATCCGTAAGCCTCTTAAACCTTAAAACATAAGTCCCAATTTTAAATGTTAATACACACTATAAATTACTCGTTTACTCCAATTCGAGTCAAACATACTTAAAAATAATCCGGAACTGAAATAAAACCCAATGACAGTCATTTTGACTATCTCACCCCTTCCGAGATCGATGGTACACTCAAAATCATTATCTGGAATACTTTGAAATGTTCTCTAATTTTGGACCTCAATTCCTAAATTTTAAAATTCTCCAATTTAATTAAATTTTATTTTCCCAAAAATTTAATTTCTCAGTCTCCAAAGTCACGGGTTGTTACATTGGTAAAGTACCTCGGATGGAGATTTCGAGTGCACGGTTAGTCTCGGAATGGCCGAGATAGTCAGAATAGGGTATCTCGGGGTCGTAATTGAGTTTCAAATTTTTTTGGATTAATAGGGACTCGCAATTGAGTAAACGAGTCATTTTTGGGTTTTAAAGGGATAAACCCTTATTCTATCATATATAAAACACGAGAGAGTGGGAGAGAGAAAGAAAATGGGAGAAAATAAGAAGAGAAGAAGGGAAGAGGAGAAAAGAGGAGAGGAGAAGGATTTCGGGGCCAAACTCCACGGGATTCGACTCGGGGTCGTCGGATTTTATCCACCAGGCAAGTGTTTACTTGATTTATTTCTTTTTGAACATCAATCTCATATCATAGTTGGTAATAACAAATTATATGATTTTGGGATTTGAGTTTTCTTGAATCAAACGGGATTTTTGGAAGTTTAACGGTTGAAAATCGAAAAATATCAAATTGGAGAAACTTAGAAAATTATAGAAATTAAATTGTTGAATCTTGGTTCTAGGATGTTTAGAACCTATTTTCCTTGTGTATAATTAGTTGTTTGTAGTTAAATAAAGTTGGGAGAAGGAGTATAAAGCTTGGTGGGTTTATTAATGGCCGAAACAGGGGCGAAGAAGAAGCTGCCCTGCTTGATCGATCGATCGACGACCAAGGGTCGATTGATCGATCGATCAAACAGCTATTTTGGCTTAGTTAATTTAAATGGGATAAATTCCCACATTTATGGTTTCTGGATTAATTAATTGAGGAAATAAATAGACTTAACTAAGGGAGATGTATTCATCCAATTGATGAAATTTATGGGGACTAAGAGAGTGTTTTAAGTGTGTGACACTAAAATTATATTTTTGAGGAGAATAGATAAAGTGAGGAATTAAGGAGCTGGGGTTTCTCAAAAATAGAGTGGGTACCTCTAAATTTTTAATTGGACAAAATGTAGTCCTTGGATTCGTGGAAATGGAATCCACGACTTAATTATATTAAGGGTGTTTGGTGACGAATAATTCTTGGGATAATTTCAGTGGGCATTTAGGCTTATATAATTATGTGCGTAGAAAGCATAATTATATTGATTGTGGTTGAGTATATCCTGCGAGACTACTAGGATGAATTTGGGAAAATGTGTATTTACTTAGTACGAGTTGGTATAGTTGGAGAAATCATATAAATCCTTAAAAGTGAATAAGGTACACATTATCTGTCAAGTGAGGGGATACTTTTGAGTTTAGTATCGCGAGTGAGAGAATACTCAAATATTATTATTTATGAGGATTTTTGGGATTATTGGTCATCGTTATGTGTGATTGGCAATTATGGCCATTTATATGTATCTTTGAGGAAGAATTTGGAATATATATATACCATGTGATTAAATTATATATATTATATGATAAGAAAATGTATATATATCTATGTGGGGATGGTATATATATTTATGTGAAGCATACCCCTTCTATGCTATCATGGGAAGTTGCGCGATATGGGTGAGGCCCCTGGCTTGAGGAGCAGGGAACGTATAGTCCCTAGGTCATAGCGTCCAGTTTATGTTGTGTGATTTTTATTAGGGGTGAGACGTGGTGGGTATGTTTCGTCTCACTTTCGGGGAGGAACTATGACCGCTTCCCATACGTTGTGATTTGGCTTTTACCAGGGCAGTGTGAGATTCCGACCGTTAGTACCCAGGATGATACGTGAGTGATTCCCTGTTAGATGATAGCATAGAGACCGCATCCTCGAGTTATAGCTCGTTGGGATGGTTATTATACTGGTGTGTATAGTATATTACTTGCGCATGAGAACAAGATATTATATCTCTATTAGAGTAAAGAGATAAATTGAATATGAAATGAATTCTCATTCTGAGAGATTGTATCCAGACTTATATTGTGATATGTATTATGAATGAGGAGGTTATGTATATTTATTTATATGAGTCTATATATATAAGTTGAGTACTGATGGTCTAATGGATCTCGACGATCGACCTTGCGAAGTAGTCGTGTATCGGGGGGGTTCCTTGTTTGGATTTCGCTTCGCGAGACACCCCATGCACGAACATGGCCTAGGGTTGAGATTGGGGAGAAGTTTAACCCCTAGTTCTCTAGTTTTGGATTTTTTTATATGAGTATATATATATGTTGTGTACTGAGGGTCTAATGGATCTCGATGATCGACCTTGCCAAGTAATAGTGTATCGGGGGGTTCCTTATTTGGATTTCACTTCGCGAGACACCCCACGAACGAACGTGGCATAGTGTTGAGACTGGGGAGAAGTTTAGCCCTTAGTACTTGGGTTGCTTAGGATTTCTAAAGTTTGGGGGTGACGGATTAGTTAGGCAGCGTAGCTTGACTAGGATGTTTAGAGGGATGTGCTAGGTGTGCACTATTAGAAGAGAGGTGAGGGGTATCTCATGGGAGTGAGATACCAATTTAAATACGAGATAAAACATATTTTCACAAATAAAGCATTTATTCACTTGGTATATATTTTCACAACTCGGGCTCTGACCCATTTCTATATTTTTCCTCTCTTGCTATATATTATATTTATATAGGTGTCCAGACACAGGGACGCCTGGATGATGATCCTTTCAAGTTAGACATCTGCTGCAGCAGCTGTGGATGCATGCAATTTTATTTTAGACGCTTCTATTCTTGTGATCTAGTTAGGAAGCATTGTAGTAACTTTTGGGCCGAAAGCCCAATTGTATTTATTTATTCTTTCACGCCTTTTAGTGCCGCATTCGATTTGGTTGTATTATATTTGAACCGAGTGTTCGGTTATTTTATCTCTTTCCAGTTTCATTTATATAAACTGTGTGAATGTTTTAATTGTATAGTTTATTCAAAAAGATTAGTTAAATAAAATTTTGACGCTAGCCTAATAGGTTATTAGTAATTAATTTGGTTTTCGACACTGATGCTAAGAATGATCCATATGCGACTTCTGTTTTAATCTGGTACATGAGTGATCGCCCGGTATTTTATTAGGTGGGGTGTCACATAAAAGACATTGAATATAACAACGGGGAGAGTAAACAAAGCTTATTGAACAATATATACAACATATACAAATTTTCTCCTTCTTTTCTTTTCTTTTCTTTTCTTCCTTTTCTCACTTTTTCTTTGTTTTCTTCTTTCACTTTTCACTTCTTTCTTTTCCTTACTTTTCACATTTTCACATGCCTAAATTGCAACCATAAAACAATAACATCATTCAATCCCAAGTGTCATTCCAAACAAAGTTACGAAAGGTGATATGTTTGGCTTATAACTCCAATTCGGAGTTGTTTATGGGATTTTGGGTTATAAAACGATAGGCTATATTTAGGCTCAAAGGGGTTGACGAGGGAAAATATTTAAGGTGAGTTCAAGGTCAATATGGGTGATATAACAAAGATGGCCTATGATCATTTCCTAAAATTTACGCAATTCTCGAGTCAAAACAAACTTTGAAAATCACGCTCAAGTAACACATTTCAAGATATAAACTCAATTAATGAACGATTAATGAAAGAATTGTGAGATTATCAATGAATGTAACATTTTCAAAGAGGAAAAAGAAGTGTATAACACTCACAAGCGAAGAAAAACCCAAAGCTCACTTGGTGTAAGTATATACAATGCAATAAAAGATTACCGAGTTATAAAAATCTTAAACTAAATCAATAAAACAAGAAAAATGCATATGCTCGTGGGATTAAAGTTTAATTCATGAAGTTATTCATAATATCAATAATTGAGGACTAAAGCCTAATAAATTCTAAAATCGAGAACATGCATCATTGAGTTGTCTAAGGGATCGGCCAATTATTAAAAAAATTCTTCGGAAACAAAGGCAAAATGCCCAACAAAGGAGAAAAAAGAAAGAAAATATTTTTGAAAATTTTAATTTTTTACAAGAAAAGCATGCTTGGAAATAACATATAATCAAATAAAAGAAACTACCAATGAATGGATATAATATCCCACACACCCTAATTTAAAACCTAACATTGTCCTCAATATGAATTAATAACCAAGTTAAAGAGAGGATAAGAACGATATTACCCAAAATGGAGCGATCTCTGGAAAGTACGAGTCCAAAGATTATACAAAACATGTTAGTACAAACATAACAAAGACTTAACTAATTACACTAGACAATAAGTAAGAATAAAGAAAAATAAGAAAACTAAAAACTAACTATTTACAACCTACAATTTTAACTTCTAACTAACTATACACTAGAAGTTGAAATTTTTGAGGGTCCACCCAAAATAGCATTTGGCGTTGAAAGATCCACGGTGGACCCTCCCTTTCATGCATACCTCCCGTAAAATAGGAATTTCATTTGAACAACGAAAGGCATGTGTAAGGCAGAAGAAATGAACCATCCCCAATTAAAATTTTTGTAGGGAGGATGGGGGATTTGGATAAAATGGTTGACAAGTACACAAGTGGACCAACAAAACTGAATTTTCTCCCAAATATTTGAAAATTATAATGGGAGGTAGCGCACATGGAGGCAAAAATGCCTTCATGGAAGGCAACTCGAGCAAGTACTCCTCATCGGTGAAAAGGTTCGGAACTATAAAGTTTTGAACCGATTCATCAGGTACTAGCATTGGTGTGACAGTATAGAATAAAGATGGGGAGAAAAGAAATTCAATCTCAAGAGACGAGTTATAATCGCTTAAAGATTGAATTTCGAAAGAGAAAGGATCATTTCCAATGAAACCTTTTTCTTTGGGGGCCAAAGAAGAAATCATTTCATTGCAAATGGATACTATATCCATTTCACCCTTACTTTCATTCTCTACTATACTACGGGCCAAGTCAAGAATGGTTTGTTCCAAACTAGGCATAAAATCCTCATTTTATTCAAAATATTCCTCGACTTTAATGGTCTCGAAAGAAAAATCGTCGTTGGATTCAAATAATAAATCCAACTCATGCACCCCAAAACATTTTTCTTCCCGATAACGATTTTCAAGTTTTTCATTTTCAAGCATGCGCAAGCCCTCACCGAAAGTCATAGGCCGATGCGCGGATTCTTGATAATGAAAAGTTTGGAAATTATCCTCGGAACACCTATCAAAATCATTATTATGAGAATTTTGAAAGCTATTGCAATTTGTTTCAAATTTATTACTTGAGGCCCTACATCAGAATAATCATTACCAAAATTTCCATAGCCCATAATATGACTTTCGTAATACTCATCCAAAGTCATTTTAGAATTTATAATTTTTTTGGCCTCTAAGTATTGACCAAAAGTCATAAGGGTAGGGGGATTTTGAGAATTATCATTACGATTAATAGAAAAATTGGAATAAGACATGCTTTCCCCCAAAAAAAACTCGAGATGGCAAATTCCACAAAAATATGCGTGGCGGAAAAATTTGAGCATTTCTTGGCGCTCAAATGTAGAAGTCCTGCTAAAATTGTTAAGAAAAATAAAATAAATAGAAAGAAAATACTACGAAATACTAAATCAAATAAATTCTAAAACAACTTATCCCCCGCATCGACGCCATTTTGAATGAGGGTGAAAAGTAGCGCGTGTCAAAATGCCGATCATTGTTTTCTGTTCAAAGCCTTAATACAAAAACCTAAACTTATGACTACACTCGTTTAAGGGAGTATAGCAGCCAAGTCTGGGTATCGAAAATCCACAGAGACAAGTTGATAGAATTTAATCGGTTTAATACTTCTAAATAAAAGTGTAAAAGGTGATTTGCTAACTAAAAAGAAAGAAAAGATAATCTAGGCACGAGTGTATTTAAACTACATTAACAAAAGGAATAAAAAATATAGGTTGCACCGAATATCCCTCACCCAAAGTTAATTAGTATAAATAATTACATGGGTTGACGAGTCTATCAAGATTGCGTCTCGTTTCGACAATTAATTAAATTAAGAGTTGTCACAACCTAAATTCGCATAAAAGTCTAATAAGATTTTGGCATCAATAAATACCCCTAAAATTACACACGCAAGGTCGTAAATATGGGGCATACGTAAGTCTCCTCGGCGTAATAACTAGGACAACCCAATCGAAACAAGAATGAATCAACTCCATCATCAAAGCAAATCAACTAAATAAACCCTAGGTGAGTTCAATCCAACAAAACCTAATTTAACTTAGCCACTAAACATATTAAACAATATTAACCAAAGCACCTAATTAATTAAGCAACAACTAATTAAATTAACACTAGAAATTAAACTAGGCTTGGAAATAAAAGGAACGCATGAAAAACTATGGCACAAAGCATAAAAAAGAGAGAAAACAATAAATAGTATCCACTTACATTAATGGGTGTCAAACCACCAAGAAAATGGAGGAGATGGGGTGTTCTCCACAAAATCCCCAAAATGTACTAACCTTGGGAGATAGAAGCTCTCAAAAACCAACCTAAAAACTAACTAAAAATGATCTATATTATGTGCGTCTTTACAAAAATGAACTAAGGGCCTATTTAAACTAAGTTACAAAAAGGAAATAAAGAAAAAGGAAAAACAAAAGAAAAATGGTTTAAGTTAGAATTACACAATAAAAGAAAAGGAAAAAGGAAATAAAAAAGGAAAGTAACTAAGTGGGTAACAGATAAACAATCATGGGTAAAAGAAAACAGAGCCCCGGTCGATCGGTGGCTAAATCGCGGTCGATCGTGTGGCAAGGGGGGAGTACATTGCCTCGGCTCAAAGCCAAAATCCCAAAACTCGATCGACCGGCGCTGCATCAATAGCCCACTTCACAGCTACTTATGCCGAGACCAATTATCTTATATTCCAAACACTAGCAGCCATGGCTTCCATCTCTGCTACATGTTTAAGTCGAGACCCACCAACAATAGACCAAAGTCTATCCATGGAGATGGTAAAGCCCACCATTGATGACCAAAGCTTGAAAATGCCGAAATGGGTATTCCAAGATCCCAAAAATCTGAGCCAACTGACCCGCAGCTATAAACACACACGACCCATGCTCTAATTTCGGACTCAAGGCTCCAATTTTGAACGAAATAAAAAACCCGAGCACAAACCCGAGCCAACCACAAATCACCATGGATGTTTGCTGCAAAAGTTGGACAAAAGAGATAAAGGACATAAATGAAATTAATTAGAATGTTAGTATATTAAAATATTAAAAGAAATCCCTTATAACTCTTTCCCGATTAAGGGTCCGTGTTTTCTTCGTTGGAATCCGATTCAAGCACCGTTTGCGGCCACACGAATCTTGTCCCGAGAGATACAACTTTCGTGAAGACTTTGGTAAAAAATACCAAAGTGTGAAATTACGATAATATCCCTGAACGTCGGAACTGCGACGGGACTTTACCGAAACGTGCCCACACTTCATACTAAGCACTTTAATACCTATAAAATCTCAATTTTACCTCAAATAACATGTTACAATATAAAACGGAGGTTGTCTAATTAACGATCATAATTATAGGCATTAAAGTACCCGAGGGGGCTAAAATGCATAAGTTAAAAGGGTATAAAGTGCAATATTCGATACGAATCATTAGCCTTGGGAGGCAATGGTTTGGTTGCCACATTAATAAAATAAAAAAAGGAAAATTTGGGGAAAATACTAAAATAAATTGAGAAAATAGAGAGGATAAAGTTGGGGGTGCGTGGCACTTTTGATAATGGCTAAAAGATTAGGTTAAAATGACTAAAAGTTATTATGATCAATAGTATAGAGTAGTATCAACTAGGGGTGACCATGCGCCAGGCTTGGACAGACTCAAGTTGGTTTGAGCTATATGGTAAAAATATTGCATTTTCAACATATTTACCCAAGTTTTACCTTGCATGGAGAATTCACATCTGGGAGATGAAAAATTGGGCATGAATTCACTCCTCACATCCGAGGGATGCAATATTGCATTACTCTAATACTTATCCAAATGTATATTTGAGACTTTTTGAATTCCCACCTCCTAGATGCGAATTGAAGTAGTAATTATTTTTAAATGTGCATACCGATTGCTTAAATTTGAACAATAATATGATTTTTTATAATAGTATAGATAGTAAACATTTTTATAATGTTAGGTAGTGTCAATGAAATTGTTATTATTATGTTGTTAGTTTAAGTAAATAGTTTGAAATATGTATTTAAAGTGCTACACTATAATAATTGACATGGAAAATAATATATGAACGAGAATAATTTAATGTCTGCTTATTTAAGAGAAAAATAAAATAACAATGGAAATACAACAACACCATATGCACAAAAATAATTTAGTATGATTAATTAAAAGAAAAATCTGATAATTATGGGAATACACTAACATATTAATAGTGTAAGTGGAAAATTAAAGTTACTTAAAGGACAAACACTAACCACCCAACTTGCACTGAAAGGAGAAAAAGACATATTCACCACGTGATCTTTTTATTTATTTATTTATCATTTTTTTTCCACATGGATGTTTTCTAGATTAAATACGACCATGCTAGGATATTAGGTTTTAGGACTAGGCATTATAACTCAAGTTTTATTGATGATTAGCATAACACAACCTTTATCACGTATGCTTATAGTTTTCCTCTTTTGAGTATATTATGGTGAAAACCCCCTTAATGTGCTTTTAGGATCCTTCAATTCGATGACGAGGTCCCCCAAACCTTTTGACCTTAGAGACTTCACCGTAGCAACTACCTATTCAAATAACTACTGAGCCAAACTTAAAATATAGATGTTAAATCATATATAATAAAAGTAAATGGCAAGGTTCTAAAAAACGCGGGGCGTGATCAAGGCGTGGAGGCCAAGCCTTAAGCCTTAGAAGACTAGGCGTGCCTTAGGCGTAAAAAGGCATGAAAATGCGTTTAGGCCTTTTTAAATATATTTTAATATTTATAACCATAATAAGGCTATTAAAAATACTACAATTGTACATACCATAAAAATATGTCTGAATATTTGCAAATTAAAATACTATTTGATTATTTTGACGAGATAATGGTCCGGTTTGTTAAAAAAGTCTTTAAAAACGATATTGTTTCACTAAAAGCATTGTTGTTTTTAAAAAAAAGTGCGCCTTAAGGCTTTTACCAAGAATAAGGAGTAAAAGGCGTAAGGCAAGGCGTTTCTTCCAAGCCTCAAGCCTAGGCGAGCTTTTTTAAACACATAAATGGTATCACATATGTAAGGATCGTTAACTTTGGGACATAAAATAATTGTTAGAGTCAACAACTCTCTATAGAAATAGTGCAATTATGTGAACCTTTATGAGCCAAATCAATTGAGCTACTAAAAGATATAGCTTTATGGCAATTGTAGCTCTCATCTTCGATCCATATATTTAAACTTGTAGATAATATTCAAAGACGTTGTTGAGAATTAAGTTAGCTATCACGCCCTATCGTCTACATAATGATTTAATTATGTATCCAACCTATTCAAGACTTAATGTTTTGATACGATATAAAGTCAACTTATCAATGTATACAAAATTATATTTTATGCCAAAATTTCGAGGAGTCAAGGAAAAAAGGTAGTGCCCTTGAGCTTGCCCATATATGCTTTGGTAAAGAAGGAGGTAGCGCCATTGTCAGTACTGGTTGCAAGTTATTATAATGCACTGTAAGGTTTTGATTGTGCCTAAGTGAACTAAAGATAGTGAAGTTCCAAGTTCTGTCTCGAGCGTAGATGTAGGCAATACCGATTAAGTAAGTTCTCGACTCACAAAGTCTTTATAATCCTCTATTTATTATTACTTACGTTGTTCATTTATTTTTTCATACATATATTAAACTTTACATATTTAAAGCAATTAAAAGATAATTTCAATTTGCCATTAATTTTTTATATTCCCAATGCACCCCTTCTATCGGGTATATTTTCAGGTTAATAAATTATTATAAGAATCACAAGTTTAAGGCTTCATATTTCTTAAAAAATGCTATACATATGCTGATATCTTACACAATAATGATTTTCCAACACTAAGAAATATTAGACTTTGTAGTTGCAATTCGGTGTGGAATTGAATTTCAATCATACTTTCAATATGGTTAGTAACAGAATGAAAATTAAAAAGTCAAATACTAATTCGAGTTTCAATTCGTGATTTACATTTACTTTTTTGCACACACTTATATATATATATATATATATATATAGGGAGAGGGTCACAAGTGGACCTAAAAAGTGGACTTTTTAATGGACCTTAACAAAAAACACTTAACAACCCATTAATTTTAATTCCTTTGTTGTAATTGATCCGCGCCAGCGGCAACGGACATGCGTATGACCCGAGACTCCCTTACCCCCTACCTACCCACCCACCACCCCTATCCCCACCTCCACCATGGCAGACCACTAGTTAAAAAAAATTCCGCTGGCGCGGACCAATTACAATAAAGGAATTAAAACTAATGGATTGTTAGGCATTTTTTGTTAAGGTCCATTATAAAGTCCGCTTTTTAAGTCCACTTATGATCCTCTACCCATATATATATATATATATATATATATATATGGAGATGGAAACGCTTACGATTCATGATCGGTGGTGACTGCGATGTGGGACAATTCAATATAATGGATAATGAACAATTACTATCGACAACTAAGTGATTCAATGGAACTTTTATGGTTTAAGGTTTTCACATTTCGACGGAGAGAAAAATGATGAGGCATTATGACCATTTGGGGGGATTATCTGATATATTTTGAATTAAATTCACATCTCTTTGAACTCAAAAGTGAACTCAATTTGAACCACTAAGATGTGAATTTATGATAAATTGCATTTGAGATGTGCAAATTTACTTAGTGAAAAATTAATCCAAGTTGAATTCGTACACCACATTTGCGAATTCAAATTTGATTTCATATATTCAAGATATGAATTCTCAAAATATTATATTTAATAAATAAATTGAGAAGTGCAATAATCTTATAAACATAAATTTTAAGCGTAATATTAAAAGGGCATTCGATGAAAAAATCCCTCAAAATTTTTTAATTAATATTTAATCCAAAAAAAATTTATTCCTCACCCCCTCCAAATCCCTCATCATATAAAACAAATGACAAACACTTTTTCTTCTCTTGTCACAGTCCTTAAAAATATTTGTCAAAAATAATAATAAATTTTTTTATCAAAACATAAAAAATAAAGTAAATTAAATCAAAATCTAATATAATAACATAATATAATTTTGGTGTCTCTTCACATAAAATTGGCACGTGGCAGTAATAAATTATAGCCTAAACATAATTAAAGTTGGAATATTAATGATACTCTCACATTTTCAATACATCACGGAACACAAAAACAGATGTCCTCTCATTTTTAATGCATATATTACTTCTAATACCATTTTCCCTTTCCCAAAAGTAGAGCTGACAATTTTTGACCCGATAACCCGTTTACGGTAATAACCCGAAATGACCCGAACATGACCCGATTACCTTGTATAGATTTAAGAGTACCCAAAACTTATACTAGAATAAAAATCAATGCGACCCGAAAATGACACGACTAACCCGAATGGCCACCCCTGCCCAAAAGACACCATCTTTTCATCTTCCAAACTCTTCCATACCAACTATTTAAGGACATCTTTCTACTTAACCCAAACGATTAAAACCTTCTCTCCCATTCCTCAACTGTAAAGGTTCTCTACATTTTGCCAGTTTTGAAATGATATTTCTCTACTCAACTCGGCGCAACATCTCACTCGGTATTTCTCTACTCAAATATTTCTTTACGTTGTTGGGTTCAGTTTTTTTGTATGTTTTTACTATGTTAAAGCTGATATCTTTAGAAAAACAAATTAAAAATAAACAAGTAAAACTATTTGTGCAAACTCCAACATTTGATTTTAATGAAAAACAAATTTTAAGAATAAAAAATAATTTTGACAAAAATAAAATAGTTTATTTTAATGAAAAACAACTTTTAGTAAAAAACAATTTTTTAGAAAAAAAAAATTCAACACAAAAAATGGCCTTTTTTAAAAACAGTTTTAGCAAAAAAAAATAGTTATAACGGAAATTAAAAAAAGAATTAAAAATAGTTTTTTAATGAAAAATAAATTTTAACAATAAAAAAAAACAGGTTTGACTAAAATAAAAACCTTTCTAATGAAAAATAGTTTTTAATTAAAAGAATTTTTTTTTTACAAAAACAATTTCAACACAAAACAACTTTCGGTGAAAAACATTTATAAAAAAATAGTTTTAGTGAAAAAGCTGTTATATCAAAAATTAAATAAACAATTAAAAACAGTTTTTAATGAAAAACAAATTTTTAACAAAAAAAAAGGTTTGACAAAAAAAAAATTAATGAATAACAGTTTAGTGAAAAATAATTTTTTTTAGAAAAAATAATTCCAACTCAAAAACAACTTTTTTAAAAGAACAGTTTTAGCAAAACAAATAGTTATAACGAAAATTAAAAAGCATTTAAAATCAAGTTTTTATGAAAAACAAATTTTCACAAAAATAAAACAGTTTTTAACGAAAAATAGTTTTTAGTGAAACATTATTTTCTTAGAAAAATAGTTTTAACACAAAACTGTATTTTTAGTGAAAAACAGTTTTTTTTTTTTAAAAATAGTTTAAAAAAAACATTTTTAACAAAATAAAAAAGTTTTAACCAAGATTCAAGTTTAAAAAAAAATTCATACCAATGGCAAATTTTTGGGAAAAGTTCGTCATCTAATATATATCTTCATGTTATTATGCCATGTGTACACAATAATAAAAGCAAAGCTCTTTTTATCCTTCTCAGGGCCGTCCTGAGATTTGTAGTACCCTGTGCGATACTCAATTTATGGCCCTTCCAAAAAAATATTGTACATAAGTATTAAATACCTAAAAACTCATTGAAAAATTGTTCTTCTAGCATTTCGACTTGCAAAATCACTAATTAAAGTTTTACAAACAAGTTTATCTAGCAATTCATGTTCAATAGATAACAAGGCTAAGCCGTTTAACCTTTCTTGTGACATAGTTGATCGTAAGTAATTTTTTAATAATTTTAATTTTGAAAAACTTATTTCCGCAGATGCGACTGTAACATGTATGGTCAATAGAATTTTATAAGCAATAAATGAATTTGGAAAACATTAAGTTTTTTTAAGAAATTTAGTATCTCAATTGCCGTTTTTGTTTCTTTTGGTAATATATCTCGCAAAACTTTAAGTTCTTTAAGTAAATCTTTCCCATCAAGATCATAATAAGTTTCATGTTTTAAAATTGTTTCGAGATTATCACAATATTTTTTTCAATTTGGTATCATCTATGGAATTTAACTTCTCAGAACAAAATAAAAATCTATTTTTTTTTTTCATATTCTTTGAATTGATCAAACCTCCTTTCTAATGACCCAATAGCTTCATCTACTATACGTAGAAAATAATTATTCTTAAAGAGTCTTCACGTGATTGTGTATTCTCCTCATTTGCAGTCTCATCAAAATGTCTCTTCCTATGAATTTGACGTGTTACACTAAAAATAGGATCAATTTTCATTTCAATACAAATTTTTTTAGCGGTATTTATCGCATCTATGAACCCAGCTTCTCTATATTTTAAAAAAAAAGTAATCAATCCTCCTACTTGTTCAATTGCAATGTCAATAAGCATATCTTTAGATTGTAAGTTTTTGCTAACCAAATTAACTGCATGCAATATTTCATACCAAATAATCATGGATAATAAAAATTCATATTTTACAAGATAATTTTCTGCTAATGATTTGGCTTGAATTTGTACGCTTAATTCATTATCACTATCTCCAACTTGTAATAAAGCTTCTCTTAAATCCGGAGGTTGAAATCTAATAGCTTAAATGCGACTTTCCCAACGTGTAGCTGATAATGAATTTACACTAATTTTAACATTATCTTTTAAAATCTTCCAACGTTTTGTAGAATTAGCAAAAAGTTTATAAATGGATTGTACAATCCCAAAGACATTTTTTGCTTTACCACAAGAATTTTCCATATCACAAATTGTTAAATTAAGATTGTGGCAACCACATGGAGTGTAAAATGCTATAGGATTTTTATCTAATAATTTTTTTTGGACACCTTGATTCTTACCTTTCATGTTTGACCCGTTATCATATCCTTGTCCTCTAACATCATTAATATCTAATTTATTTATTTTTATTGCTTTTTCTAATTCATTAAAATGACCTTGTCCCGTTGTTTCATCGACTTTTAAAAATTCTATAAAGTATTCTTCTATTGTTATTGGACTATTCGAAACATCTACACATCGTAATATCAAAGACATTTGTTCATCATGACTTGAATCGGGAGTACAATCAAGTATTACAGAAAAATATTTTGCTTGTTTAATTTTCTTAATGATTGTGTCTTTTACTTTGGATGCTAACATAAGTATTAACTCATTTTGAATTTTATGACCAAGATAATGATGATGAATTTTCCCACTTTCAATACGTTTAACATGTTCTTTCATTGATGGATCCCACTTTGCAATTGTTTCGATTAGGCCTAAAAACTTTCCATTACTATTTTCATAAAGCCTCTCATTTGTTCCACGAAATGCTAAATTATTTTTAGCTAAATATTGCACAAGAGAAATTATTCTTTCTAAGATTCCTTTCCAATGTTCTCTTTCTTTGTTAATACGGTCTTCTATATGTTTATCAATTGTTTCGTTTTTCTCCAATCTAGTACGCAAATCAAACCAAGTAATCATGTTACTGAGATGTTCATTACTTGTTTCATGTTCTTTAAGTCTAAAACTGAGATGCCCCCAATCATTATATCCATCATTCACTAATTGACCACCTCTTTTGTGGCATTTTTTAAACAATTTACAACAAAAGCAAAAAATTATATCCGCATCCTTTGAATACACGAGCCATGTCCTATCCTCCTTATCCCCATTTGGTAAAAAAATGGTGTAATGTAGTGAAGAAAAATGTCTAGATAATTTATCTTTAGGGCCTTTTTCCAAAGATAGATCTCTTATTAGACCATTTTCTACCAATATGTCTCTAGATTTTATATCAAGATTATCCCAATTTTTTGGATCAAAATTATCAATCGTGTTACTAGGTTGTTCATCCTCCAACAATTCATTTTCATCATTTTTCGTAGGACTTACATTATTCACTGTTTCGTTTTTGTTTTTTGCATTATTTTCTAATATTTTTGATTGACTTGTATTTTCATTAACAGAATTTATATTTTGTTGCTCTTTAATAATAAATTTATCAAGCCCTCCCTTAAAAGATTGTGTCACCTCTTCTATTCTTTTTTAATTTTTTCGTTTTTGATATCCGGATGCTTGTTTTTTTGGTAACATTTCTAAAAATTATAAATTTACAAATAAAAATAAAATACGCAATTAACAACGAATCTAATAGATAATTTTAGTCTAGAAATATCTTAATTGATTGAATATAAAAAATATAGAAAAATATCACCTGTTTAGAGCCTTTTATTCCCTCTCCAATTTCATCGACTTGATTAATGTAGACCTGATAAAAAAATTTAATTGCATAAAAAACAGATTAGTAAAACATTTATGAATTTAAAAAAAACAGATTATTAAAAAAAATTGTAATAAAAAAGATTAACATATGTATAAAAAAATAATGAAAAAAGAAGAGAACAACTTGCAAAGAAGACAACTTACCTTTTGCTGCAAATGCAAAAGAAGACAACAACTTTCAAATGAAAAAAGAAGATATCCTCCAACTTGCGTACAGTAGTAAAATGAACACCTCCAACTTCTGCAAAAATTAAAAAAGAAAGCTTACAAGAGAGAGAGAGAGAGAGAGACGTAAGGAGAGAGGAGAGAGGGAGAGTGTGCGCTGAAAAAAGAAAGAGAGAGAAAGAAGAAACCAAAAAGATGTTGTGGGTAGTTGAAAAAATGACTCTTAAAAAACTGGTAATCTTAAATGAGTTGGGTGAGTTTTTTTGGGAAGTTGTATAATTCTTTTTTTGAATAGTTGAAAAAATGGGCCCCTAAAAAACTAAACTCATTTAAAAAAATATATTTTTTAATATATATAAAATATTTTTGAACCCCTAAAATACACATATACCGGTACTTATGGTAAAATGGGCCCTGTGCCACTGCCCACCTGGCACATGGCCAGGGCCGGCCCTGATCCTTCTTAAGTATTAATCTTATTTATAAAGATTTATTTGTCACCACTCCCATTTTTTTTTTAGTTGTTGGTCCTATATGGGACAAGTGTCATTCTTTACAAAAAGAAGGATGGGGGGTTACAGGAAAGTTATAGGCGATTTTAGGTTCTTATAAAACTTTTTACAATTTTAAAAAGGGGCATATATCAAATGGTTTCTCGAACTTTTTTTAGTACACGTTTAGTCCAAATCTTTTTATTTTGCACCAAAAAGTTCTTCACCATGCCAAAAAAATTTTACCACGTTGCTCGCATGAACCTTTAAAGATAAGAGAATAAGAGACTTTTTGGTACAAAATAAAAGGCTTGGATTAAGTGTGTATTAAAAAATGTTTGAAGGAGTTTTTGGTATTTGATTTTTTAAAAAATATATAAGAGTGAAGCCTAAATACATCTTTGTAGATGGGACCAGAGCAAAAAAAAACTATCTTTCTTAAAAGAAATATGCATATAACCGTTTTAAAAAGACTTTTTACATCTGTCTTAAATATAATATATATGTATAAAATCTTTTTTTAAAAATTATTTTATAAATACAAATTATTTTTTTCAAATAAGACACTTTTGGTAAAAATATAAATAACAATTTTTTTAAATAAAAACTATAGTTTTTGAAATTTTTTCTAATTTTTTTTTTTACAAAAGTTCATTTTATAAAGATAAGTATAAATTATTTTATTATATATAAAAGAGTTTCTAACTTCTTTTTTTTTACATAAACAATACTCTTTTGGTAAAAATATAAATAACAATTTTTTTAAAATAAAAACTATAGTTTTAGCTCCTTTTCTATAAAAATATTTTTTTACAAAAGTTAATTTTATAAAGATAAGTATAAATTATTTTATTTTATATAAAAGAGTTTCTATAAACTTCTTTGTTTTAAAATTTTATAGACCATTTAAGAAAAGTATACATTTTATTATAAAAAAATATTTTTTTGAGTTATACTTAAAAACATTTTATAATAATTAAGTTTTTATATATAACTCAAAAAATATTTTTTATAAATAATATACAATTTATATTAGATTTTGAACATCAACATTACTTTATAAAAACATCTTTTTCTTAAAAATATATATATATATATATATATATATATATATATATATATATATATAACAGACTTTTAAAACACAATTTATGTAAAGAAATGAAGTTGAAAACTAGAGTTTTTAGAAAATTACTTTATAAAAATACAATTTTTATACATATTAAAATATTTTATGCCTATCTTTATAAAATCGAGTTTTGTAAAAAAATTATAAAAAAATATTAACAGTATAGCTTTATGGGAGAATATTATATATTTTTATTTTTATTAAAAAGGTATTATTTAAAAAAATAATTTATATTTAAAAATTAGTTTTTAAGATATATACATATGTGTGTGTTATATTATTTTTGTTTTCTTAATTCCCCTTTTTCATCATTAAATATTCTCCTCTTGCATTTCAATTTTACATGTAAGTATTTATTTGGCATCAAATGAAATACATATATTCATTATCCTTTTATAATTTTTTCTACATTAAAGGCAAGTATCACACAAATATAAATTAGGTCTTTTAACGTTATATATTTTACCTTTATTTTTTGAAGTATTTTCGCATTACATTGTATAACAAGAACTATAAAGCACCCGCGCATCGCGCGGGGTTAAAAACTAGTATATTTAATTCCTAATAAGTAACATTAATTGTTCAAATATTTATAATCAAAATTTTAAGTTTGAACTTAAAAAATGTTGGAGATTTTATAGAATAAGTGAGTAAGAGTTTTGGGTGTAAGAGCTTAAAGAGCTTAAAGAGCTTGTCCCACATTGGAAGTGTGTGGAAGAGATGGGAAGCTAATCCAAATATAAAAGGGAATAGTGTCCCATATTGGAAAATGTACAAAGCTATGTGTCACCACTAAGCTATAAAAGGAGTGGGCAACCTTTGAGTCCCACATTGAAAACATATTAAGAATTTGTGCACTTAATAAGTACAAATGAAAGATGAAGAGTTAATTCATCTAGCATTTAAGAGGCTATTCAAGAGACCTCAATACGGTGCGAAACACCGTACGCACACGCACACGCGTGCGGGTGCGGGGCAGTGGGCTGTAGTGGCGCTAGTGGCGCACTTTGCACTTCGCGTGTCCGCAGTGGACCAGTGGTAGCGGGTTGTCGGGATTCGTCTGGGTCGAATCGCGGTAGCTCGGGCGCGGTCACTTTTTGGTTGACCCGTGCAAAACCGATTCGGTATTAATTGTACCTGTTCGGAAATGACTTAAGACTGTTGGTAATTAACAGTCATACCATTTCGGAATTGACTTAAGACTGTTAATCCAACAATCATGACTCTTGAAGACAAAACTTTTCATTATCTATAAATAAAGGCTGCCTAAAACGAAATTATTTTGATAACAAAAAAACCCAGTTTCAGATTTTCAAACCCTGCTATTACTCTCTTACAATTTTCAGGAGATACAAATTCTCTTATTTTGTTTTGTGCACAGAAACATAATAAGAACTTGATTGACTGTTCTTCGCTGCTGCATCCAAGGGCTGTCTTCAGACATACAATTTGCAAACAGTGCAATTGCTTTATTGTATCTTGAGTATGGATTTGCTGATTTCCAATTGTATACCGAAGTTATTCGTGTGGGGAAAATACTGTATTTAGGAAAGTGACATCACGCCTTGAAGATTCATAAAGTTACATTGTTGTATTAAAGTTGACATTGTTGTGATACAATAAAGAGTTCTATTTCTGTATTTGCTACATATTTTCCAACAATCTAAATACAGTAATTTCAGAAATGGCCGACTCTTCCAAATCACTTCGACAAATAACATAAGGCTTTGTCAAGTTGGACCGTTTTGATGGTGATAATTTTCTGTGTTGGCAGAAAAAGGTTCATTTTCTTCTAACGACATTGAAGATTGTAGATGTCTTGTCACAACCGAAACCAAATGAAGATTGAGATGAAACCGTGGAACAGACTAGGCAACGCACAAAATGGGAGACCGATGATTACTTGTGTCGTGGTCACATTTTCAATGTACTTACTGACAATTTGTTCGACTTGTACCAAAATATTGGGACTGCAAAAACTTTGTGAGAAACATTGGAGACCAAATATCTTACGGAAGACGCTACAAGTAATAGGCACGTGCTAGAACAATTTCATGACATCCAACGCATCATAAATCATTGCAAACTGAAAAAATTAAATATGGATGATAATGTAATTATTGCTGCCATAATTGAAAAACTTCCTCCTTCTTGGAAAGATTATAAGAAAGAACTCAGACACAAAAAGGAGGATCTTTCACTTGAAGAATTAGAAATTCATTTAAGAATTGAACAAGAGTCTCGAATTCTAGATGGTAAAGAGGAACAAGAAAATTCTGTTTCTAAGGTCCATATGGTGGAGGAAGGAAATGAGCAAAAATATGGCAATCATGGAAAAAATAACAAGCGGAAGAATTTTTCAAATAATTCTAAAGCAAACAAAAAGAAGAAAGGAAATTATTTTCATTGTAACAAACCAGGTCACTTCAAGAAGGATTGTCGTGAGTTCAAGAAACTAAAGGAAAAAGGAGGGACATCAGACACAAAGCAAAAATTTACTGCTATGATATCCGAGGCTAATATGCTTGGAGAAGACAACTCTTGGTGGGTTGATTTTGGTGCCACAAGGCATGTTTATAAGGACAAGAACTTGTTCTCTGCCTATAAAATAGTGGAAGGAGATGTTCTCTATATGGGAAATCATCTACTGTTGCGGTTAAAGGCAAAGGGACAGTGGATCTCGAATTCACTTTCGGAAAAATTCTTAGCCTCACCAATGTTTTTCATGTTCCTGATGTTAGGAAAAATTTAGTTTCTGGAAGTCTTCTTAAAAAATTTAGCTTTAAGCTTGTATTTGAGTCAAACAAATTTATTCTGACTAAGAATGGTACCTTTGTAGGCAAATGATATTTGTATGAGGGCATGTTTAAGCTCAATATCAATGAAAAAGATTCTTCTGCTTATATCGTTGATTGTCTTTCATTATGGCATAGTCGTTTAGGACATGTTAATACAAAGAAAATGCATTTCATGGTTAATTTAAATTTAATTCCTAAATATGAGAATAATATGAATGAAAAGTGTAAAATATGCATGCAAACAAAAATAACAAGCTTTCCTTTTCCAAAAAAAGAAAAAACTACATCTTTGTTGCAATTAGTACATAGTAATGTTTATGATTTGCATGGAACACCTACTAGAGATGGAAGTAAATATTTTGCTACATTTATCGATGACTTTTCAAAATATTGTTACGTATATCTTTTAAACTCTAAGGATGATGTGCTTAATAGATTTAAGACATACAAAAATGAAGTTGAAAATCAATGTGATACTAAAATAAAATGTCTTAAATCTGATAGAGGTGGTGAATATCACTTTCCTCAATTTTGTGAAGATATGAGAATTATACATGAAGTTACTGCACCTTATACACCACAACAAAATGGAGTAGCATAAAGAAAAAATAGAACACTAACTGAAATGGTTAACGCTATGCTTTCATATTCTGGTTTAAGTAAAGGGTTTTGGGGAGAAGTACTTTTAACTGCGTGTCATATTCTGAATAGGATACCTGTTAAAGATAATAAGAAAACTCCTTACGAATTATGGAAGAATAGAAAACCTAATTTAGGTTATCTTAAAGTTTGGGGTTGTAGAGCTATTGTTAGACTACCTGAAACTAACAGAAAGAAATTAGGAAGCAAAGGTGTTGAGTGTATTTTCATAGGTTATGCACAACATGGTAAAGCTTATAGATTTTTGGTTAGTGAACCTAATGATTCTGTTGAGGTAAATACAATAATTGAATCGAGAGATGCAATTTTTTATGAACAAAGGTTTTCTTCTATTCCTAGAATTAATAACGAAAAAGAAGTTAGCACTCCTTCACAATTATCTGATACTCCACCAGTGGAACAAGAAGAGATTAGAAAAAGTAAGAAACTTAGGAAAGAAAAAAGCTTTGGTCCCGATTTTGTAGTCTATCTTATTGAAGGAACTAGAGACACATCTTGTAATAAATATGCTTTGACTCTTAGCGTTGAAACAGACCCACAAACTTATAGTGAGGCAATTAAGTCTGTAGATTCAGCATTTTGGAAAGAAACTATAAATGATGAAATGGATTCAATCTTGGGAAATAAAACTTGAAAGTTAGTAGATTTACCTCCTGGGTCTAAACCCATTAAGTGTAGATGGATTTTTAAAAAGAAAATGAAAATAGATGGAACAATTGATAAATTCAAGGCTAGATTGGTTGCTAAAGGTTTTACACAAAAATAAGGAATTGATTATTTTGATACCTATGCACGTGTTTCTAAAACCTCCACTATTAGAATTTTAATTGCATTAGCATCTATATATAATTTTGAGATTCATCAAATGGATGTGAAAACTGCCTTTTTAAATGGTGACTTAGAAGAAGAAATTTACATGGAACAACCTGAAGGATTTGTTATGCCTGGACAAGAAAATAAAGTATGTAAACTTATTAAGTCCTTATATGGCCTAAAACAAGCACCTAAACAATGGCAAGAAAAATTTGATGAAGTCATTATTTCTTATGGTTTTAAAATTCATGAATCTGATAAGTGTGTTTATAGTAAATTTGCTAATGGTAAAGGTGTGATCATTTGTTTATATGTAGATGACATGTTAATTCTTGGTACTAATTTAGAAAGCATTAATAATACAAAGAGTTTTCTGTCTTCTAAATTTGATATGAAAGATATGGGTGTAGCTGATGTTATATTAGGAATGAGAATAATAAGAAAAGATAAAAATATAATTCTCACTCAATCTCATTATATTGAGAAAATTTTAAAGAAATTTAATCAGTTTGATTGCGCACCTGTTAGTTACCTTTTGAACCACAACTAAAGATGATTCCTAATAATGGTAGAGCTATTTCACAATTGGAATATGCACGAGTAATTGGTAGTTTAATGTATGCCATGACATGTACTCGACCTGATATTGCTTATGCTGTTGGTAAATTAAGTAGATATACTAGTAATCCAAGTTTATTGCATTGGCATGCTGTAAATAGAGTATTAAAATATTTGAAAGGAACTATGGACTATGGTATATACTATAGTAGATATCCTTCAGTATTAGAAGGGTTTTCTGATGCCAGTTGGATAACTGAGCGGGAGGATCATTCCTCAATAAGTGGATGGATTTTCACTCTTGGTGGAGGAGCTGTTTCTTGGGGATCAAAGAAACAAATTTGTATAGCTGATTCTACTATGTCAGCTGAGTTTGTAGCATTAGCTGCAACTAGTAAAGAGGCAGAATGGTTAAGGAATTTATTAATTAAAATTCCAGTTTGGCCAAAACCAATGCCTCCAATATCTATACATTGTTATAACGAGTCTACACTTTCCAGAGCTTATAGTAAAGTGTACAATGGAAAATCTAGACATATTGGCCTGAGACATAGTTATGTCGGACAAATGATTACAGATAGTGTAATCACAGTGGATTATGTAAAATCAAGTCAAAATTTAGCTGATACTTTTACAAAAGGTCTTGCAAGAGGACTGATGTCTAAGACATCAATAGGGATGGGACTAAAGCCCATTAATAATAATCACTCTTGATGGAAACTCAACTTGAAACTTGATATATTCAAGTCTCAAGTTCAATGATTAAAGTACATCATACGATGTGATTGTAAGCACTATAAAATTTAACATCCCAAGGATAAGTGCTTAGAACATGTAATGAATAATGAAAGAGGATAAGTTTAATCTTAATAGATTTATGGTGTTTAAAGTTACATGGACACCTATGATAATCTACATATATGAGTGTGAAAGTGGTGCCACTTCCTATGAGAACTGGTCTTGACTCTAAAGCACTCATAAAATCAAGGTACAGACACAAGGCCTAATACACGTGTCGGCTTATATGGATAATCAGTGACTAAAAGATTTGTGTGTGAAGACAAATTCGGCTGATCAATATGGATTGATAGTTCAAAGACGAGTCTACTAATACTTTCATAGTTAGCCTTGACGAACCTTCACAGGGTATTGGTTCAAGTCGTGAGACACCAATGCTTATACGCAGTCTTACAGACAATCAAAGGTTTACAAAACTTATTTTGAAAATGGTGGAGGAATGTTGAAGATTTTATAAAATAAGTGAGTAAGAGTTTTGGGTGTAAGAGCTTAAAGAGCTCGTCCCACATTGGAACTGTGTGGAAGAGGTGAGAAGTTAACCCAAATATAAAAGGGGATAGTGTCCCACATTGAAAAATGTACAAAGCTAAGTGTCACCACTAAGCTATAAAAGGAGTGCGCAACCTTTGAATCCCACATTGGAAAAATATTAAGAATTTGTGCACTTAATAAGTACAAATGGAAGATGAAGAGTTAATTCATCTAACATTTAAGAGGCTATTCAATAGACCTCAATACGATGCGAAGCACCGTACGCACACGCACACGCGCGCGCGTGCGGGGCAGTAGGCTGTAGAGGCGCTAGTGGCGCACTTTGCACTTTGCACTTCGCAGTGGTAGTGGGTTGCCGGGATTCGTCCGGATCTGATCGCGGTAGCTCGGGCGCGGTCACTTTTTAGTTCACCCGTGCAAAACCGATTCCGTATTAATTGTACATGTTCGGAAATGACTTAAGACTGTTGGTAATTAACAGTCATACCATTTCGGAATTGACTTAAGACTGTTAATCCAGCAGTCATGACTCTTGAAGACAAAGCTTTTCATTATCTATAAATAAAAGCTGCCTAAAACGAAATTATTTTGATAAAAAAAAATCAAGTTTCAGATTTCAAAACCCTGCTATTACTTTCTTACAATTTTCAGGAGATACAAATTCTTTTATTCTGTTTATTCTATTTTGTGTACAGAAACAGAATAAGAACTTGATTGACTGTTCTTCGCTGCTGCATCCAAGGGCTGTCTTCAGACATACAATTTGTAGACAGTGCAATTGTTTCATTGTATCTTGAGTACGAATTTGCTGATTCCCGATTGTATATCGAAGTTATTTGTGTGAGGCAAATATTGTATTTAGGAAAGTGACATCACGCCTTAAAGATTCATAAAGTTACATTGTTGTATTAAAGTTAACATTATTGTGATACAATAAAGAGTTATATTTCTGTATTTGCTAGATAATTTTCAACAAAAAAATGATGGAGCATGAAGTGCAAGGCGATTGAAAGCTTTTTTTTTCTAAAGTTGAAGCCGAGGGGGAAAGGAGAGAGGACTACGCATGACCCTTGCTTCTCAAGTATCCTACGGTAATCATCGTGCAAATCCCCTTGATTAGGCGATCGAAAGTTACATACGCCATATACTAGGTTTCCCCATGAAGTCGACACAAGCAATATTTCTGTTACGCAAACATCCACCGTGTCTATCACGTGTCCGACGACGGTTCAATAATCAGGAATCCCTGACCATAGGAGTGGGTCCAACTCAACACATGTCCTCTCACCACGTGTAATCTCCAGAATCTCCTCACCCACGCGCTTTCTATTTCCACACCCCCACACACCACGCTACAATTCCAAAGAATCTCAATTCTCCCCGTTCACCCAGACACAAAAAGAATCTCAACTAAAGCAACAAATTAAATATATGTATTTCAACACCTAAATATTGATTTGTTTATTGCTTTTGCTTTCGCTCCGATTCTCGATTTTGATTTGGACAGACCACTCTTCTTCTAGGGTTTGCTCTCACCGCGAGATCTCTCCTATTCGATCAAAAGCACGCCATTCTAACTTGCAAGCATTCTCAAATCTTATATTTCTCTCTCTTGTTTTCATCGTCATCTCTATTCAATAATAGCAATATTTAGGTTTTTATGCCTTCTATTTGTTTCTTAATAGTAATAATGATATTGTCTCAATTGTTCTATGGAAGAATATAAACACTGTATGAGTTCTTTGACTACCTAATATTATATATTCTTCACATTCCTTGCTTTTTGTGGCCTGAATATATTGTGGTGTAACTGATTGTTACATAGAACATAAATTGTATATGAAATTTTTTGGATTAATTTGTACCGAGAGTTATGTATGTCATTTGAATCTTTTGCCATTGTTATGAACAAATGTACACATATAAATTTAAGTGGAAGCATGCACTTTTACACTTCTTTGCATTTGGATACAACTTGAAGGTGTTTTAAAGAGCATTTGCTACGGCAGTGCTGTACAATTCCTTAAACGCGCTATGTATACAGTTCTATACGAATGTATATTTTCATTTACCTTACACCCATTCCAATCCAGGGGAAGAATGGCAAAAAGTTATTTTTCCCAAGCGTATGGCCAAAATAGCTAAAACCAATCTACAGCATAAACTCTAGTCATTTCGGCTGTTCCACTCTGTTTGGGATTGCTACGCCGTTTTGCTCTCTTCACATTGTCGACTTCTGATTCTTCCCATCACTCATTTTTCCCACCACTTGCGCAAATGAGACGACCATGCACCCAAATGAGACAATATGCAGCCCAGGTCCTCTTCGAAATCAAGTCGTCGTAATTGCCGATAATTTTGTTTCTTGAATTTTATTTGCTGGAACATGCTCGAGTTTTCGATCAAAATTGTACTAGGCTTGCATCCTTTCAAGCTCCGAGTCTATGTGGATATGTTTCGACGACGACTATTTTTCTTTTTCTTTCTGTACTTTGCAACATTAGGATGGGAAACGGTAGGTTTGACGTCACGTGGGCCATCAGACTAACAGGAATGCCAAAGAGGAGAGACTGGGTTCAGATGTTGATTCGGCCTTTACTTTTTTTTAATCGTCTTGGACCGAGTCAGAGGTCCGCGACTCACTTCGGGATGTTTTTCCAATATTCGTCAAAATGAGGTACTCGCTCGTCTCATATGCCTGCTTGGCGGTAACCTTCTTGCTAGAGAAACAACGGTTCAGGGATTTGTAACTACATACATGGCGTTGAAAACCGTGATTATTTTCTACTAAACCAATATCTGTATTTAATTCGTATCGTGTATGGAGGCAGTCCTCAAAGCCTCCACTGACATAATTACATGCCCTTGTCTTCCTTGAAAGTGGAACTTGTGGTGAGACTAACAACACTCTCGGATGGTTGTGATTCAAAATTCATTTTTTTTAGAGTGAGAGGTTTGAAAATAAGCAGAAATGTTGAGTTAAGAGGAGATCTTGATTGACTTCGATCGTGGTAAATTGTTTGGATAAATTAGAGGATATATGTAGAATTTTTAAAAACTAGCAATTGGAATAAATGGTTTGTGTGTCAGGAGTTCTGGAGGCAAGAGACATCTCTCAAAGCATATCGGGTGACAGGTCCCTTGTCCAGACTCCTTATTTGCCGGAACGTCTAGAGTTGGAAGCTTGCACAAACAAATAAAATAGTAGACGCTGCATTGCCAAATTCTTGGAGATGGTCTTACCTGAAGGCTGTGCTTGTGGTTTAGGATTCTCATTCAGTTAGACATGCAATATATCTAGTTAATTCAACAAAGATGAGATCTATTTGTTCATATCTGGGACAAACCTACAAAAAACATATTCAATATGTGTTTTTTGGCAATATTGGTTTAGATTTTGCTCTGATTAACGATTGTATCATACGATCTTCATATCTGGTATCATAAGATCTTCATATCTGGCACAAACCTAACAAGATCTGTGTTCGTATCTGGGACAAAACTAAAAACAACATATTCAAATATGCTTCTTTTGGCAATTTATAGTTTTGATTAGATGGGAACCCCACAATGTATATGGTGACGTGTGCATTTATTTTGAATTTTTGAAATAATTCTGCTTTCCATTTTGATCACTAATGCACACTTTAAAACGATAGTTGATTGCTTTGATTATGAATGAAGTCCGTATCTGGTGATTTGTGGTGTCTGTGCCATTTTTTTATTGAACAGGAATTTAAGCATTTTGTGGTAGGCAGTGAACAGGAATTTAAATACAAAGCAGCTTGCTGGCCTTTTTGCCAAGGAGGAGCTGAGATTAAGGATCTTAAGCTGTTTACTGAGGCGATTCTTGGGAAGAGGCTTTGGAGATTCACTCATGAGGAGATGAGCGTAGATGTGAGAATTGATGTTTTTATATATTGGTTGAAGGGCAGGGAGTTCTAGGGGTCCTCATCGGGGTGGGTTTATGGAGGCATTTAGGTGGAGGTTGGGAGAAATTTTGCAGATGTATATGTATCCGTTTTGCAGTTGATGATGGACATGAATAGTTTTTGGAGTGATTTGTGTTGCGGGAAGAAACCCTTTGGGGGTCAGATTCCTGTGATGAGAGAGATTATGGTGGATCGTGATTGTAGTGTGGCTGATTGTATCTCACAGTTGGGGGTAGATGTGTTTGGAACCCAGGATTCAGGCACAAATCTAAATGATTGGGAACTTGAGGCCATGGAGAGCTATTTGGACGCCTTGTATGAAGCCGGTATGCTGGGGTGGGGAATCGTTGGTCTGGTCTGAGAGGAAGTGCAGTTTTTCTGTTAAATAGGTCTCTCTTTCTATTGGAAAAATCACCATGACTTTTTGTTGGAAAGGATTTGGAAACCAACACGCCTTCTAAAGTGGCCTTTTTTGTATGAATTGCAGAAAAACCTTTAGAAGTATCAACAGCTAGGAGGAGCAAAAACCAACCCACAAATTTTGTTAGTACATCCACTTAAAAGTATTATTAAGGTATTAATAAGTTAATAGTCTAAAATGGGACATGTATATGTAGGCATCCACTTTGTGGATTTTCCATTTTAGCGGATTAACTTGTGAATTATTTTTGAGTGGATGTACTTGCAGAATCCGTGGATGAATCCAAGATTACCAAAGTTGGCCTGAAAAATATGATGCCACGCTGATGGTTGTGTGATATCATTGTACGTAAATTGACGTCAAGGCCTCTTCAACATTGATAACTAGGGTTGTGAGAGCAAAGAAGAGAGACTTAGGAGAACAAGGGTTGCGCCTTACTACAACAAACCAAGGAAATTATACTATAAAGAGAGAACCATCAAAGTTATAACATTATCGCTCTTTAAAACAACAACACAATAAATGGCATATGTAAAAAATAAGTCCAAAACGACATTAATTCAAAACCTCGTATCTAGTCATGGGAGATCTTTTTTTTTTGCTTATACTAATCGTTGATGCAAAAAAATGGACTAGATCCCATTTTTATGATCACAGATAAATATATCAAAGCAATCCAATCAAACACATAAGAGACAAAGATTTTTAAAGTGGTTCGGCCGTTGAAGAAAGCCTACGTCCAATGTTATTTTATTCCAGGAGTTTACAATAGCACAACATGGTGTGTTGAGAATGATTGAATTATTCTATTGTCTTGAGATAGATAGATGTGTAGAAAGATAGAATGAATTGCCCTTTTAGCTAAGGGAGTAGCTGTATTTATAGTGATGGGAGTCCAAGAGATAGAATGTCTTTATATAATCAGACATTTATATCTATATACAATGAATATAACTGTTGTTCTTCTCGGGTACAATGACCGTTAGCTACTCCACACCAGTGGCTTTTGATCTTCTGGAAGGTTCGTCTTCTTTATGTTGGTCGGGCGGTACGCTGAATAACTGTTCTCAGGAGCCGACCAAGTGTGAATATTGCCACGTAGGATCACAGGTGTTCCTTTCTTATTGGGTCCACATAGATGGATAATTTTTGGCATCAACAAGCCCCCAATGCTCCATGCTTGATGATTTACTGAGAGGATAGAGTGTTTATTCGGAAAAGTTGCTCGGTGCTCGTATATAATGAATAATATTGTTTTGCCTTCTTGATTTGTTCAACATATGAGTGGACTATCTCCTGGACAACGGATGGCTCAGGCTGATCGATGGTTGCATTGGAGCTAATCTTTCTTTTAAGGAACTCTGCTCGGCGAGCAGACTTGTGCTATGTATCACCCCTGGGTATTTGGATGCAGCAATGAGATCTGTCATAGTTTGCAGCTTGTGGCTTATCATAATCTTCAGGTGGGTTGGTTGGCTGGTTAGCCGACCAACTGTCTTCTGAGCCAACCGACTGAGTGCTGACTATACATGATTGATATTTCTAATTTCTGCTCCTCTGAATGCTTTACTGGTGTAACATGCTAGCTTTTGAACCCCATTCTTCAATCTGACAGACTCTGAAACATTTACATATAAGTACAACTTCTTCTCCAGTGTTGGTCGGAACAGCAGTAGTGGAGATCCCAGTGATGTACATACTGAATGTGACTCTTGATTCTTCAATAGCAAAAATAACTCATGAATGTGAATTTTGATCTTCGATGGCAAAAATAATTCTTGAATGATGATTGGCCAGTGTGTCGACCATGTTACGATCTGGAGCCGAGTCTGATGCTTGGCTGGTGAAGTCATCAATTCTTCATGCACTCCTTGGAATTTCTTAGCAACATGAACAATAAGCCCCCAGAGCTTTGAATACTTTCTTGGCCTTGAAGTATGCTGGTGGTTGGAAGCCGACTTACTGGACTTTGTAGAATATTTCACTAGCGTTCTTGTAATTGTCTTGTATTTCAATTGTAAAATAATATTTGCATGTAATCATTATTCATATAAATGAAATGCAATTTATTAACTTATCTTGTCAATCTCTGGACATGAATGGCTTCTATGTTTCATTAGTTCTATTGTTACTCTTAAGCTTTTGCCCAATTTTAGTACCAATTAAAATCCAAGTTTAGTACTAGTTACCCATGTATTTCCATAGGTTCTACTTATGCACTTAAATTTTTAGGTTTTGCATTAGTTACCAGTGGTGACCAGGCGTATGTGAAATATGTGTCTACATTCCTTTTTAGGAATCTTCACAACGTTCTTTCTTCATTTTTCCCAGTTGGATAAAATCTTGTTTTATCCTTAACTGTAGTGACCAAGTTTCTTGAGGACTTAAAATCCTGCCTCACTTGGGTTTGATTGTTGTGCTGAATAAGCGCTGAGGATGATTTCATCCTTTTGGTTCTTTCTGAATATGAGCTCTCTTCCGGAGAAGTCTGCTCGACTGTAAGTCTTCATATGTAAATTGGTATCTGGAGCCCCCATTTTTTGAAGAGAAGATTGAACAATGATAAGAATATCCGATAATAATAATGTCCGAATTGGGACTTTGTTGTAGAATAATGTTCGTTATGTTGATCGTGTGATAAAATCAAATAATAAGCATGCCCGAGCTTGTAAATATAATGTTGGATGAACAAGCGGTTGATAATGCCCAATAATTTGTCGAGGCTATATAATTTGCATTGAATATTCGTGCTAGTGAGAAATCTAGATAAATAATGAAATCGCCGACCATCTGTTGGTGCTTAATGAGAAATCCAGATAGATAATGAAAGCGGTGGCTTAGTAAGAAATCCAGATAAATAATGAAAGCGTAGACTAAGAATAGGTCTGGGCCTTTAAATAATGCATAGTGGGACTGAATGATCCGCATTGTTAGAGAAATATAGATTTCCGTACCATAAATGTAATATTGATGATTGATCGAATACGTCGACCATTTGCCAGGACTAAATATAAATAAGAATTACCTCGACCAACTGTTCGTTGGGGGTGAAATATAATAAATGTTGCAGATCATGACGATAAATATTTGCCGAGCTTTTGCCGAGAGGAATATAGAATTTGCATAAGCCTCTTCCAGGTTGAGAATAAATAATGAATCTAAATAAATATCAGTGTCCGAGCATTTGTTAGATATAAGAAATAATCTTGCCCAACCATTCATCGGGTTTTAAAGTGTTGTATAGTGTGCTCGATCATCCGTCGGAGCAATAAGAAAAATAAATAGTGCCTGGCCGACATGTCGAGGTAAAATTATATAGTGCCGAGCATTAATAATATTTCCAAAGAGCTTAAGATTGTGGCCCAGCATTCGTCTGGACTGAATCTTGTACCTGTGGAATTTAATAAGTTGTCCGAACACCTGTTGAGGCTAAATCACATAGTATTTATAAGATTTATTTGGCTAAATAATAAATGATATGTATCTACTCGGGTAGCAAATATTTCAAAATATGGACTAATAAATGTTATGCCGACTATGTGTCACGTGACCAAATTTTTATCAAATAAGTGCTATAAGGCATAATTGTTTAATCTAGAGTTTTTGTAAACTTATTTAACAATCCGATATTAGTTGATTTTTAGAAATTATTTTAGCATAAAGAATCCGTGATTTAATAAACCAACAAATGATCAGGTAATTTTTCTCCACGCAAATATTCAACTAGAAGTTGATTGTTTGTGAATTAGGAAATGACAAAGGGGGTAGTTTCGTCTTTCAGTGATAAAATCAAAATCAATATTCTGCATCTGAGCAAGGAATGTCAATTCTCCGTTCAGGTCATAATCCTCCACATTTGTCATCGTCAACATGTGATAAATATCTCCGGCCCGCAGTCTGTGTCGCCGACCATCAGTAGGTTAGTGTTGGATGTTTGGGAAGCCTTAGTTCTGGCATTAGTTCCTTCTGCCGATCAACAAAGGGTTTCGCCGACCAACAAAAATGGCCCGTTGAACAAATAAAAATTGGTCGAGTACTGTTGCCGACCTATAAAAGATGTCACCGACCAAGTAAATGCTGCCGACCTTAAGAGCTGATGCTGATATAATAATAGATGGTTCCGCCGACCAGCAATCGGGGAAACTCCCTACGTGTGCAACTTCTGGTACAACAAAATGTCTCCGACCAACAGAAAAATGTCCCCGACCAACAATAAGATCCCTGGGTGACTTCGTCGCTGTAATATGGTGGTTTTCGACTAATGAATAGCAACCACGGATAGGTAACGATACCTTCCGCCGACCAACTTCGATGGTTTGATCATCTTGGTCCCAAGAATTAAATCCCTTTCTCTTGAAGATATAGAATATATTTTCAGAGGACTTATAATGAAGATGGCTGGTCGCCGATCATGTACGGTTGCTGCCGATGTACCCATTTGTCGCATGTAAATGCCGACTAGGACGGTTGGACCTGTTTGGGCTTATGGATTAGGAGAGTTGCTGGTCGAAGGTACTTGAGAAGACCAAAAAATTCAATGTGTCCAACGCTTCATCTTTCAGAAGTTGAGAAGTCTTGACCAATTTGAATTGTAAATTGCGCATCAATTTTTATGTTTTCACTCCTCGGTTTCTTTGCCACCATGGTGGTCCTGATGTTGACGATTGGGTTTTTTGCCAAACCCAAGTATTGAGGTACCAAGATTCTCCATTAAAAATATCTCGTTGCGTGAATAAATAAATCCTGATATCTGATTGAATCCTGATGCTCTGTTCAACGAGTATTGTTGAATCAAGAAATTGTGGAGAAGTTTTCATTCCAATTTTTGCCCGGAGTCTCAAATTGAGGTGAATTCCTGTGATAATCAAGAATCGTATTCATGCCGATTCATTTTTCGCCTTCTTCTGGAGACTGGCAATTGGGTATTCAGGAGATAGAAAAGTATCATATATGATCATCTAATATCAGTTATTCAAGGAGTCATTGAAGACTTATTACCAGATTCATCTCAAAATGAACAATTGCTTTTTATCTAAAATTGATACGGTTATGCAGATTCATTGATGGATAAAATCGATTGTATAGTTCATCAACACAATGAAATGATATGGTTAACATCTGTGTGCAGAGAAAATAGTTTTTTTTGAAGAGAGAAAATGGATCTGTATCGCCAATTTCAGATTACCCAGGGAATAATAAGGCAAATCATTGTAACTATAGAATTTAGATATTCTAAAAGTTAAGATCTACGATTGCCCAATTCATTCAAAATAACAGTATGCGACTTCTAAAAATATACACGATTTGTGAATGTCGATACACAAGATTCATGAATGAATAAAAAAAAAAATTTGTGTATCAAATGTAATGGCTCGCATAAGAAGATGGAAAGACTTAGCTTTTGATGATGATCTTCGTCTCTTCTAAAGAGAAGGAAAGAATTCTTGTGTCGAATTCCCACAGACGACGCCAATATGTTGATGCAAATAAATGGATTAGATCCCATTTTTATGATCACAGATAAATACGATCAAACACATAAGAGACGAAGATTTTTAAAGTGGTTCGGTTGTTGAAGAAAGCCTACGTCCACTATTATTTTATTCCCAGGGGTTTACAATAGCACAACATGGTGAGTTGAGAATGATTGAATTATTCTCTTGTCATGTGTAGAGAGAGAGGTGTAGAAAGATATAATGAATTGCCCCTTTAGCTAAGGGAGGGGCTGTATTTATAGTGATGGGAGTCCAAGAGATAGAATGTTTTTATATATTTAGACATTTATATCTATATACAATGAATATAACTGTTGCTCTTCTCGGGTTCAATGACTGTTAGCTACTCCACACCAGCGGCTTTTGATCTTCTGGATGGTTCGTCTTCTTTATGTTGGTCGGATGGTACGCCGAATAACTGTTCTCAGGAGCCGATCAAGTGTCTTATGTGCCGAGCAAGTGTGAATATTGCCACTTAGGATGACAGGTGTTCCTTTCTTATTGGTCCACGTAGATGGGTAATTTTAGTCGTCAACACGGATGTAAATCTGTGCAAATATTTACATCACATTATAGAATCTAGAGTTCCTATGTAAAGAAAAGGGCCAGAACGAAGTTACAACTCTTTTAGCGGTTAGAGGGACTATGGTATAATTCAAAACTTTACAATTGCATTATTGTGTCATAAATTGCATTTGTTTCGACATCTTGTTTTCATGTGGAACGTCAATTGATAATGTTATTGACGGTATCAAATCGGATATTACTTCTTCTGACTCTTTTTTTTATTTTTTATTGCAGGTAATATATATTATATATGGATAATTCTACATGTAGTTGTTACCAGCATGGAGATTGATGATTGGCAAACGACGGAAATTATAGGTTGACGTTCAAAAGAACTTCTTTGCAAACTGTCTCCAATAGAATATTGATAGGATAATCGTGGTGGGACTATGATATAATTTCATAACTTGACAAGTATTAACATTACTGTGCCATAAATGCATTTGATTTGACGTCTTGTATTCATGTGGAGCATCAATTGATCTTGTGTTTGGTAGTGTCAAATTGGATTTTGCTTGTCCTTCTGACTTCAATTATATTTATTGCAGGTTAATATATGAATCATTCCACCTATAGTTATGAAGAAACATGATTGGCAAGCGAGGGAGGTTAAAGGACGACGTGCGAAAGAACTTCTAGACAAGCTTTCTTCAATAGAATTTAGATAGACTAGTCTTAGTGAGTAGGTTGTTGGAAGTTTCATGGGCTTGATGTGTACCGTTATTAAATTAACCAGGATGATAGTAATATATGCTAACGTTATTGCAACTACGTATTATGTTTGAGTGATGGAGTGGGGTTGAGGACTTGTATGTAGTATTGTCTAACGATTGATTTTGCCATTGTTTTTGGTGAACTGTCGGTGTACCTTGACTATTTGTGGATGTAGAAAGCGGAGGAATAGTCTACGTAGAATATGGATGACTATATAGAACCTGAGAATCTGCTGCCTAGTTGGTTCAACATTAATCCAGCTGAAATGGCAGAAACTCGCTTATTCATGCTCTCGTGCTTTATTGCTGGCCTCATTGGTATTCTGACTATAGCTTACACTGCATTCCAGTGGAGAAGAAATATCAATCTAAGTTGGATGAAAGCCGTAGCCAGGTCAAAGAAGTACCCTAAAGCTAGGAACAAGGTTCCTGTAGCTCCTCATACTTGGCTTTTGGAATCTGTGTCTCGTGGGAAAAGCTTAAAATGCTGTGTATGCTTAAAGTCCATGTCACCTTCTCAAACTCTTGGGCCAGTGGTGGCTTCAGATAGTTTTATCCACCGATGTAGTATATGTGGTGCTGTAGCTCATCTTAGCTGCTCACCAAATGCTCACAAAGATTGCAAATCTGTAACTATGGTAGGTTATGAACATATGATTCACCAATGGTCTGTTCGCTGGACTGAGGTTACAGATCAAACCGATGAAACTTCATTCTGTAGTTACTGTGAAGAACCCTGCAGTGGTTCTTTTCTTGGGGGTTCCCCTATATGGTGTTGTCTGTGGTGTCAGCGGTTGGTGCATGTCGACTGCCATGGTAGCATGTCTAATGAAACGGGTGACATCTGTGATTTCGGCCCATTTAGAAGGTTAATTCTATCACCGCTTCATGTTAAGGAATTGAACCGGAATTCACCAGGTGGCTTTTTTAATTCCATCACTCATGGAGCCAATGAGATTGCATCTTCCGTACGTGCTAGTATTAGGAGTCAAAGCAAAAAGTACAAGCATGGAAATGAAGCATCTGCAGACACAGGTAATAGCAGTAGTAATGGTGACTCTTCCACAGATAGCACAGCCGACACTAATCAAATGGTTAATGGTTCTCAGAAAATGGAGGAGAGATGTAATGGTAACATAAACATGGATTCGGATCAACGCCAAGAAGGTGATGTGGTTAATAATATAGATTCAATGCCAAGTTCCCAAAGGAGTTCATCAGCCAATCATAAGGAGGAGTTTCAGATAGCAAGGTCGAAACAGAGATTTGAGTTGAGTGATTTGCCTCCAGATGCAAGACCCCTTTTAGTTTTTATTAACAAGAAGAGTGGGGCTCAGCGAGGGGATTCACTCAGGCTACGTCTGAACATTCTATTGAATCCCGTTCAGGTTAGAGCCTTTACCCCAAAAGTTTTTAAGATACCAATTATGCCTGGGCTATTTTGTTCTCTGCATCCTCTCTCTCTCTCTCTCCCCTCTTTTGATATATATGCATGTATAAAAATTGATTACAATAGAATTGCATTTGGATAAGCTTTCAGTGGAGTAGTTGGTAAATTTTGCGCTGTTTCTGGAATGCATAAATAATGTGACATGCAGTTCCTTTGATATTGAAACCTCAAGATTTTCCCTTGCACCGGAAAGTATTTAGTCTAGAATCCATGTTGTCCTTCACTTATATGGAAGCTGTAGAAACATATTCTACCCTATCTTTTGAATGAAAATAGTATCTTTCGAAATTATATATAAGCCTTAAATATCAATAAGGAAGAGAGTTTTTGCTTCCAATCATGGGGCTGGTGTGTGTGCTAAGGGTTGAATTAATTCAGGCTTTGCTTGCCTTGAACATATTCATATTTGTCCATATAGCAAATAATCCTAGTTCAAACTTAATTTGAAAATATTTTTGTTAGTTTGAACCAGACTGATTACTTCATTTAGGCCCAAACAACCTTCGTTAATTTATATATATACATATAACACTTGTCTCGTTCCGCTTGTTACATTTGAGTCTTGGGTGCCTGTCCTAAAAAAAGGCGGTAAGGTTGCTTATTATCTTACCTCAGACTCTTGTACACGGTATCTCCCCAATATATATTATAGTTGTTTTTACTTAAATACTTCAATAATTGGCCTCTTTTGACTTTAGTACCTTTTAGTAATTGAGTTTGGGTTTTGTACCTTTACTGTTAGTGGTCTGGTAGACTTGATGGTCATGTGCCTTGCACAAGACCCGTGAAAACAAACTATTTAGATAAACAAAAAAAATCAGAAAAACGAAGGAAAAAACTTGAGAAATAGAAAAAGAACAAAAAATAAAAAACAAAACAAAAAACAGAATGAAGTAAAAAAAAGCCACCCCCCATTCCCTCCCCCCTAACCACCAAAGCACCTCATGCCGGCGACTACCACCTCTCTCTCTCATGGAGATCGATTACAGACGGAAATTGGAACTCCAGATCTGAATCAAATGAAATCGATTACAGATCTAAAACCCTTCAGAGGATTGAACTGTGCAGAATCTGAATCAGCAACATGTGCAATCCATTTCATAGCTTGAAAACCCTTGCCATCACTGCCTAAGCCCTAAATCTATTTAATCGAATATCACCAAACATAAGCTAGTTTCGATTTACATTATGACATTTCACTCAACAAGGAAAAGATCATGTCACTAATGACATATCAGAAGAAAATTAACTGAGTAGTGAATAAAACTGAAATGTTGGATATAAACAAGTGAAATGTGGGAATAAACTGATTGAGTGTGATAACTGGATTTTCGAGTGAATGAGGAAATACAAAAGAAATTTGAGTGATTGATTATAATGGTTATCATTTTAACTGTCATTCATGTTTACAGTGTAAATGTATATATATACACACAAATTTGGTGGTTGGTGTGTTGTCAGGAATGGTTGTTGTGGGGTGGGCTGGTGGTGTTACATATTTTTTTTTTTTTGAGGGTGAGAGAGGGAGAGGGGAGGAAGTGTGGTGGTGGCGGCGGTGAGAGGGAGTAGGTGGTGGTACACCGGTGAGCTGCATGTGTAGTGTAGGTGGGTGGATGACGCCGGGCTTTGCCGGTGGTGGCGGGTAGCTACTGCTGGTTTATTTTTTCTTCTTATCTCCCCTTCCAATTTTTCATTATTTTTACAATTTTAAATTTTATAGTTTTTTCTTATTTTTCTGGTTTTTTAAATTATTCTTTTTCCACAAGGGGACACGAGCCCAATGAAGCTTTAATGGAAAATGTATCAAACCCAAACACAATTAATAAAATATACTTATGTACACGTGGAATCAAGTCCGAGAACTTATTATTCTTTTTTTATTATTGTAATAAGGGAATATTCTTTTAAAGAATTTTTTCCAAATTAATTTGGGCAGTTTAGTATAGTTTTTTCTTATTTTTCTAGTTTTTTAAATTATTCTTTTTCCACAAGGGGACACGAGCCCAATGAAGCTTTAATGGAAAATGTATCAAACCCAAACACAATTAATAAAATATACTTATGTACACGTGGAATCAAGTCCGAGAACTTATTATTCTTTTTTTATTATTGTAATAAGGGAATATTCTTTTAAAGAATTTTTTCCAAATTAATTTGGGCAGTTTAGTAGTTAGTTAAGGGATTGGAGAGGTATTTAGGGTCGTTTGTACACAAGGGGAACCACATTTTGTGATGTCACCCATGACATCACATGGATGCTATCCATGACATCACATTATATGCTAGAATATTCCCAATAGGGTAGTCTTGAACCTTCTCATTCCCCCATATATATATATATATGTGTGTGTGTGTGTGTATGTATATGTATATATATGGTGTACACCCTATGGGGAAATCATCCGATCACCAAATTTTTTAGAGAATGAGCCTGAGAATGTGAGTTTGAATATTTCTTATTAAATAGTTGTTGTTTTTGTAAGGTCTTAAAGTCAAAATAGGCCAATTATGGTGGTATTTAACTAAAAAAGCCCCTATATTATATACATATTATTTGTCAGGTTTAGTTATTTATGTGTAATTTATGCAAATTAATATGCTATTATTTTGATTTTTAAATATATGAGTTTAATGTGAAATGTATTTTGTATATAAACATAGTATAAAAACGTAAGAAATAAAGATATAGAGACGTTAACATAAGAAAAGGAAAAAAGTGATTAAAGTTGATATCTCTGGCTCTTAAAAGCTAAATAGCTCACATTCTTCGTACCTCCTGTGAACCGAGGATATGAACCAATTCTCTTACACGTGTCCGACACTTCTTTTAACATTTATATATATTTTTCCAAGCAAGGAAGAAAGTCATATCTTAACATTGCTAGTCAAGTTTGACATCGAAGAAGTGTCAAGACACATGTTCAAAATAAAACTTTCTATTTTTAAATCACAGACACGTTGTAGAACTGCTGGCCATGTGTAGGTTAATTTGTGACGCGACGAGCTGGAAGGGGGAGAGAGGGTGGGGGGTGGGTTTCCTCAACTGGAGTAGGAGAGAGAGAAATATATCTTTTTTTCAATATTTCTTTTTCTTTTCTTTTATTTGTTTTTTTTATTTTTATCTTTTAGTTGTCCTTTGTTATTTAAATTTCTTATTTATCTAGGATTATCTCATAGTTAAGTGGTTGGATTAGGACTATTTTATTTATAGTATAAACAGGCCTTTGGCCTCTCATTGTATTCATTCAATGAGAGTTGAGTAGAGATTTCGTATTTTCATTAAATTGATATGAGCACAATTGTCAAATCGTGAATCGAATCGTAAATTGGAAACTCTATGAATCGTGAATTGTTGTGAATTGAATCGTAAGAATCGGTATAAAATGTTGAAAATGTGATAAATAATATATAAATGCATAGATAACACATTAGAATATGTAATAAACCATATTATGATCTAAAACGTATATGTTACTTTTTTAAATCATTTTGATGACCAAATATTAACAATAACAACGACCACATAAAGATTGTGCACAAAAATATATTACGTCAAATGGTTACAAATGTAATACATAAAGATTAAACACAAAAATATAATAACACAACATCAATATGTCATATAATAATAAAAACATTACAATATAATAATACAATATAAATATACATCATACAATATTAAAAACAAACCTTAATACGACCAAGAGAAGCCTCTCTATCTTTTTGCCGAACAAATTAAATAGTCCAGTGAAGACACGCGGCCAAGAGAATACACAAGAGAAGTCGACTGCTAATAAATGAGCTAAAGAGACCACAGTCGTTCATTTTGAAAGATTGAAGAGGAGAGGAGAGGAGATCGAGCAATGTGCAACACTAAAAGTTGGGGTTTTCAATTTTAGAATATTCATTTCTTTAAAACTTAGTTTCGTAAAGGTATGCTTTGTTGTTTGCTTCTTTTTTATTCAAAGGTATCCTTTATCGTTTGTTTCTTTTTTATTTGTTTTTTAAAATGCACGCATGGTTATAAGTGAAAAAAACACCAACCGTGGGAAAAGGAAAAAAAGAAAAAAAACTCAACCCATAAGAGTGAATCAGAATTCAATTGTGAATTGCTCCCAGAATCGAGATTCAGTCCAATTTATTAACCCCGAACGATTCCCATAATCGAGTTGAATCGTTTTGTGTGAGAATCGAATCGATTTGAATCGTACGATTTTGACAACTATGGGTATGAGCTACGTTGATCATAGGTTTGTCGCAAAAACTATACAGCTAAAGAGGCCGATCGCGAGGAGGAGTCCATTAATCACTTGCCTTGACGAATCATATCCAAGCCGTGGTTGCCATCCTCACTCCACCACTAGCTAGCTCCAGTAGCCCTGCGTCGCTCTATTTGTAGCCTTATTAGCTCTTTTGATCTCATCAAAGAATTACATGCTTATAGATCTCTTCCAGCGCATATTAAATTCAAATCTCATGTTGAGGCCGAGACAATCGAGATAAGGTGGTATGCGCGCTGAACCTATACTCTCTTCCTACTGCTAGAATTCCCTTATTTGTTTGTTTGATTTTAAGGGGAAGGCTCGAAATAGCATAGGCAAATTTGAGAGAACCGGAGGAAAAGAGACACAATTGAGGGAAGGACCAGCAATCCGGTGTGCAATTCCTATGGGTTTTGCCTGACCCAATCCCGCCCAGTCGCTGCTGAGAGCAACCAGGCACGCCGCATCCATAGTGGCCCACCACAGGATTTGTGGCTATCCGCCGCCTTTGCGACTCTTATTTGAGCTTGGTCGCAACCTATTTTCTCCTTTGGCATCCGGCCATCCACCCATCGACACCTCCGCCCACCGTTCGGGTAATGCACCGCTGGCCTCACTTTTCCGAGCCCCCTCTACCCACAACCCTACTTGTTTTTGTCACCCCTATCACCTCAGAACCACCACCTATCAGAGGAGATCCTCCAAATTGCCGATGCCTCGTTGCTCCCATGCCAACAACCACCGTTTTGCCCTAGTTCAGGGCATTCCACCCCCACCCGTAGCCGATTTGTCCCGGACCGAGCACGAAGGTTCCATTCTGGGCACCCTCACACCACTTCGGCCGCCGCACAAGGTGTATCTCATGCCCGAGATGAACCTTCCTAAATAGTTTTCACAAAGGGTAAGGCTCTGATTAAACTTCTGTAGACGGTCTACTCCTTGAAGATGTATCGGTCATTTCCATCCTCGTCAATCTTGGTGTTAGCCGGCATGGCAACGATTAATTTATCTAAGATTGGATTTAACAACCACCCCTGCATAGCTGTCCGTTAGAATTTGATGACTTCCCTCCCATCGAGATTGATGTTTGTGTAGGTTACGACACTCCCGGGGATGCCTCCTAGTTATAGTTTGTCGGTCGCCCCAACCTTAAGGAATAAGGTGGGCAAGATTCAAACTAAACTAATGAAATGACTGATCTTACCCAAACCTGATTTTTTTCAAACCAACCATAACTGGATCGCGTTGGGTTCTACACATGCAAAAATCGATGAAATTGATATAAACCAACTATAAAATATTTTTTTAATCATTTGTATTTCTAGTGGTTTTGAATATACTATTAGTTTGTTGTCTTATATGCCTTATCATTTATATAGGGCTGAAAGACCAATATTAGATTGAATTTGCTGTATTGGATTACATCTAAATCCAATCTCATACTGATCCAAATGCGCCCTAATTAGATCAATCAAAACTGATCAATATAACCGGTCCAATCAAATCATGACTGGATTGGATTTTATTTTAACTTCAGATTGGTTTGGATTGGATCCAACATTTGAAAAATCGATTTGAATTGAATTGAATTGGATGCGGTTCTCTTCCATAAGGTGGTTTCGAATAGTCCGAAATGCATTTGTTGGTAAAAATTGTGTGCCTGCCAAGGAGTTCGCCACAAAGCCACTTTTCCTCCCACACGGGAGGAATCACACAACTAGTGAGCCACCTGCTGCCCTCCGCTCATTTTGAGCCAACCATTTCTTCTGGCGCCCCGTGGGCGTGCAGTCGTGTCCCAGCCAACTGACAAAAACATGGGCCAGCTTTCGCACTTATTGGAGCGGAGTATGCAGGGGATATTTGGGTTGTTCTTCTGACTTTTCATGGACGTTTTGCGCCTGATGCGTTTATGTATTGGCTCAATGCAGTAGTGTTAATTTTATCAACAAACCCAACTTGGGTGTTTGTTGTGTTCACGTGGCTGCCACAAAATTTGAGGGATTTGCATGAGTTTGGGTATTTACGTGGCACCACACACTCCTAACATTAGGCCGTTTCGAAAGAGACGATGCGTGCATAGTTCCTGGATGCAATTCCGCGTATCTAGAACCTCCGCCAAAGCACGCTCTCACTAACTACCCTCCGCCAAGCACGCTCCCACTAACTATATTGAGAATTTCTGCATCTTTTGCGCCGGGGGACACCTCACGGTAGCCGATGAACAGTGAGTGGGACGTTACATCAATGACCTCCAACCAATGATCCTGTAATATTTGCTCATGACTCCGAGTCCCACCTCCGTGGCTGCTCCAAAGCCTTCCCGGTCACCTCTGGGCTTTGGGTCGATCGACCTCTATGGAGTGCTTCCGTGCCACAAAGTGGGACTCCGAGCTGCCGACTACCCGCCTTGCCCAGCTACCAGATTCACAAGAATTCCCACCTGACTCTGAATCTGAAGAAGTACAAGCTGCTTCCCTTTTTTCGTACGCCATCCCGTTGGACCCTGGCATGACCGACGATCCTCCTAAAGCTTGAAGAGGAGCTTTTCGAAGAGAGAGAAGGGGGGGGGGGGGGGGGGGGGGAGGATGATGTGATGGGGAAGGGGGATGCCCAACTGGAGCAGGAGAGAGAAGGAAACTTATCTCTTTTATTTATTTATTTACTTTATTTATTATCTTGTAGTTGTCCTTAGTTTATTAATATTATTTAATTAAACTACTCATTTATCTAAGATTACCTCTTAGTTAGGTGGTAATGGGACTCTATTTCATTTTTAGTATATGTATTCATTCAATATTTATGGGAGTTAAGTAGAGATTCAGTGTTTTCATCAGTTTGTGTCGATGTTAGGCATGTCTCTGACAGTAAGATGATACGTTCTTACTAGCGTGCTGCTTCCTAGCTGGCATCTCTGGCATAGAAAAACGTCAACATTTTAGTTGCGAAAGGTCACATCATTTTGACTTCCAAGATACTGATGCGTGTTAACACCGAAGTTTTATGGTGTTTTGTTGTATTTAGATACTACCTCCGTCCCATGCTTTCCTCGTAATAGTCCACTTTTCTTTTTTGAATGTAATAAATGAACTGATTAAGTTTTGATCATCGCCATTGGCCATTGATTAAATGCATCCTTAAAATCATTGTCTTAATGGGAAGGAAGTAGTACTTGATTAAATGGTAGTCTGAGTCCATAGATGTGTGCTAAGATTGCACGGGTTCAACTAATGAATTATATTTCAATGGAGTCGAGCTGGATAGCTTTCAACTCGGTTTGATTCGTCTGCACCCGCACCCGCACCCATCCTGTTTGTGTAAGCTGTTCATGTGAAACTCTGGTTTCTACGATGAAAGATTTAATAGAGAAAAAAATTATAGAAGAGACTTTTTTTTGGCTGGGTGTGTTCAATTAAAGTAATTATTAGTGAACAGAAATATTCCTCGCATTTAATGAAATTTCGCTGTTTTACTTATTTCATTGAAGTTTGATTTACCTTTTCAATTGCTATGATAAGGGTTTGGATACCTTTTAACTTGACTTGAATGTTTCTTACTATAGGTTTTCGAATTGAGTTCAGCACAGGGACCGGAGGTAGGTCTTTATTTGTTTAGGAGGGCGCCGCATTTCAGAATCCTTGTATGTGGAGGGGACGGTACTGTTGGCTGGGTTTTGAATGCTATAGAAAAGCAAAATTTTGTTTCTCCTCCCCCAGTAGCTATTCTCCCGGCTGGAACTGGAAATGACCTGGCTCGAGTTTTGTCTTGGGGAGGTGGGTTGGGCTCAGTGGAGAGACAGGGAGGCCTTTGCACTGTTTTGCAACACATAGAACATGCTGCAGTAACCATTCTTGACCGGTGGAAGTTATCAATTGTAAACCAACTGGGAAAGCAACTCCAGTCCCCAAAATTTATGAACAACTATCTTGGTATGTTGACAAAAGTTTCTTTTATAGGGGATTGCTTTGAGATAGGTCATAGATCATAAGCATTATACACATGCTAGATGCATTAGAGATGTATTTGTCTTTTGGTTGGTTTGCTTTAAGAATTGAACATAACTGACCTATATGTCTAGATTGTCATTTGCCAATCTTTGTCCGAGTTTAACTTACTTGACCATAACCTAGCTTAAACCAACTCTCATTTTGGTTTCATTTTATTCGCCCCATTTGAATTGTGTTTCTAAAATTTATATTGTAGCACCTCGAATCCCATTCTGTTGTTTGTCTAGGTTATCTTTTCATGCATTGCAGTTATGGATTTTGCTAATATTGTTGCAGGCGTTGGATGTGATGCAAAGGTTGCTCTGGAAATTCACAATATGAGGGAAGAGAATCCAGAGAAGTTCTATAACCAGGTAATTACGAACTTATACCAGATTGGATTTCAAAGAAGCCACCTTTCTTACTTTTTTTTGGCTGATGTGAATATTATTCTGGTGTGGGGAGGAGCTTCAAGTTTAGAAATGCCAATTTGTGTGGTGAAACGTTTATAGAATCTTAGGATAAGAAAATAATTCACTTAATTTGTTTGAGGTGTGATAATTAAAATTTTAGAATTGCAAATTATTATATTATTTTAATTTATACGCAGTGGAAATATGACGAAAAACTCACAATCGCTTAATAATCCTTGAAGAGACAATTACAGTATATAAAGGGAAAGAAGCTTGCCCACTGAGCCACCTTAATTTAGGTAAAAGACAAAAAATAGACTACTATTGGAATATTCCCCATCTACACTAGCATCTAGAATATGCAAGAATAAAAGGGAAGGGGGGCATCATGCCTGACATCACCCATTAAGACATTACTTAACCCAACCCCCCTCCCCCGCAGAGGCTTGTTCACGGGCTCATAAGGAGATACCATCTAAATCCGAGGGAATTGGTACAACCGAGCAACCAGGATATCATGGTGGACGGCATGAGGAATAATGCCATGCGATTAACAGAACTGACATAATCAAAGCACTTGAGCGAGCTGAATGAAATAGGGGTATAGTCTGGCAGGGTCCGTAATGGTGGCTGGGTCTCCCTAGCCAATGCCTCCCTGTCAAAAATCGTACTCCTGATTGAGTGCGTACTTCACAGCATTTCCCGTGTGGGAGATCTCCCTCAAGCTCGCATCCAGGATACTGGCCTGCATCCCACTGGTGTACTTACTAAAATGCTGATCATCAGCACAACAAATGAAACTACTCAAATAATCGCACTGTCACGGACCCGTCTCAAAATCATCGGTGTCCATATATGCCCATCAAATACTGACACCTCCGTCCTTATATATGGCGATCCAACCTCTCTGAGAACCTTAAAATCCTAAGTGGTTCTGCTCCACCCGCTGCAATTATATCTGGTGATCCATGCTCTTCTCTACAGTATTCTAAAAGGTGCTAGGCGGGTAGTGATGGACCTTTTAGTGCCTAGGTGGTTAGGCGAGTGCCTATGCCTTTTTTTATTTATTTACTATATTTTCTAATATAAGGTTTTAGGAAATAAGTATTAAAAATGTATATCAGCTTTTCAAGTAAACGTTTCACACAATTCATAAAGAGAAAAGTTAATGCATGTAAAAGATGGGGTAAATATTTGAAAGGGATAAGATTGAAGTTGGTTATGTATAACTATCATAAGAAGAAAAATCAACGAGATTGATGTCATTTCAGTTAGAAAATTGGTAAGCCAACACAAGAATTTAAAGTAAGGTTGAAATGTGGACAAGATTGTTAAGGTGCTGGGCACAAAGCGGGTGGAGGGAGTCCAACTAGTGTCTAGGTGATTTTTTGGTTTAGGCCAGATGACAAACCACCGCTTAGGCGCCTAGGGGGTATAGGCGAGGCGGCAAAGTAGGGCCTAGCACCTACCACTTCTTCTCTAAGAACCTCAAAATCCTAAGTGGTTCTGCCCCACCCGCGCTGGCGTCTCAAATGGGTCTATGTAGTCCTCATCAGAGGAAACATCCAATCAAGCCCCAAGGGGCACTATTGTTGGGGCTGTGACTTAAAACGCGGATCGCTGAGGCATCTCTCGTGTTGTATGATGGCGGCAAACTTATGTAGATCATTTTGTTCAAATGAGTTGGGCTATTTCTAAACACTAGGGCCCTTAAAAAGTTACAATAGTAATGATATTCTAAAGACCTAAGTTTTTTATTCCCCATTGAAATTTTGTATATGAGAATTATCTATGTAAACATTGAGTAAATATATCTTAGATGTTTTAATAAATTCTTTTGAAAAACCTAATCTATTTATTCAAAGTTACAGTGCATTATAAATTCACTATATTCTATCTTATAAAAGAACAACATCGAGGAAACAAATATGAAGATATTTTTTTGATCACGAATTATAATATATTGAATGGAAGTGTACCATGTTTCGGAATGTGCATTTCAATACTTAAATTTTTTTTGTTGGTGTTCATTGGTAACTATGTTCCCTAATTCTAGGGCATGGAGAGGCCCTCCACTATGAAGCACAAATACTTTGTGAGGGTCCCCCGTATCATATACGTATTAGATACTCAGATTCATGGATACCTGCTCGATACATATTCGAGGCATATTCACGTATCGCGATTTTTTTTTGATACGTCTTTGGATACCTGAGATGGTATGGCGAGATACATGGGAGACACTGATGCGCGGCATAGTCCACTTTGGGGGGGGTGGTGCGGGGACTTTTCTTTTTTCCTTTTTTCAAGTTATTTTAATTATTAGTTATTATCTTTAGTTTTTTTAAGGATTCTTAGCTTAACTAGGAGACTTGTTCCCTAAGTCTTAGGTAGCCTCTAAATAAACCCCCATGCTCACTCTTGTAATCAGTTTTGCCAGTAATGATATTTTGAGTTCTTAGAAATTGGAGAGATTTATTTATTCGTGATAAATTCCGCTGCTTTTCGCACTTAAGTGTTCTCAGAGCCAGGTTCGCTCTTGATCATCAAACTCTAGTGTGTAAATCAAAAGCAAGGATGCCTCCCAAAGCAACGAAACAATCCAAGGACCAAGAATCTGCCCTAGAAAACATTCAATTGATGTTATCTAACATGGCGTCTTGAGTCGAAAGTATCCATCTACAACAGAGTCACATCAACGAGAAATTTGAAAAAATGAAAGCAGTGGGACTGTGGCCCGCACCAGTTGGACCGTTGCGCACCCCCACCGACCATCATGGCAATTCCGCCACTAGTAGGGGTTTGCCGACCGAGGCTGAAGACAACAATGGGGGCCCACGCGGCGTGTGGAGGCTTTGGAGCAGATTTGGCGCCACCATCTCCTTCGGAACTAATTGGGTCTAAATCATTTGTTGCCTTCAGCCCCTCTCCGAGTACAAATGATTTAGACCCAATTACTTCTGAGTACACATGAAGGCGGAGTTGGTGGCTGCCTTCATCCTTAAGAATTACGAGAGGGACCTATTTGCATGTGTCCAAAGCCTCAAGTTATTAAAGAATATTCGGAACAGTTTCAGTTGCTTTGCACCCAGGCTAGACTGAAGGAGAGCACGAACCAACAAATCGGGCGTTATATTCAAGACCTCCAACTTTAGTACCAAACGGAACAAGGGCTGCATCAAATTAGTCCCTTAAGCTAAGCAATCGAGTATGCAAGGAAGGCGGATAATTATTTCAAGGTGGAGGCAACTATGGCATGTGGTGGGACAATCACCAAGCCACCGGCTACAGAGATTGCTGCGCCCACAACCACTTCGGTTATCACTACTCCATGGGTCCACCTCAAGTGTTATGATTGCGGGGTGTTTGGGCATCGAGCTTCAGATTGTCCCAACAAGAAGAAAAAATCGGTTTTAGTTTTTGAATGTGACAATTTTTTTCTAATATGAAGTAATTTTTTCCAATAAATTAAACCAAATTTAGTCATTGGTCCCATTAATAACTAAAACAACTCGTTACTCTCTCAACAGTTTTACCACTTACCAGTTTACACATGTATTAAACAACATTTGAACATTTGAGAGTGCGCTACAACGGAAATAAATGCGACTACTCAAATAAAACCAATTTTTAATTGTGTGTTAATCAATCCAATTTTAATTGAAACCCAAGTTTTAATTCACTCCTAACACATGCATCTAAGTAATATGAAATCATAAAGCGATAAGCATGTAAAGGAAACCAAATAACAGGAAAAATCCCCCCACAGAGGCAAAACCTTTTATTTCTAGAACTTTGAAAAGTTTACAAGACCATTGACTTACATACAACTTCCCTCAAGTGTAATGCACGGTGCCTTCGTCAAACCTTAAAAGCGTCGGCTAGAAATCTGCAGTGGTTCACTCGCAGCTATACCACAAGGACACGCAGTCTGATCAACCCAGGAATACCCGCAAGCACTCCCTATGACACGCAGTCAAAAAGCTTTATTGAGACTCTCTCCACAATAGCACGCAACCCTCCGGTTGTAGAGATCTCCCCACAAAGTATGAACAATAGCAAAGTTCTGTTCTTGGGTTCCAAAACAATTCACACAAAAAGATATTGGGATTTTGTGAATTGTAAAAAAGAGATTGAACTCTTTTAATGTGAGAATAAAGTAAAACACTCAAAATCGTATTATGTTTAAAATCAGTGTTTCTCCACCCCAAATACAGAAGCCTGACACCCTTTATATAAGAAAATTCAAGGCGGTGACGTGTCAGAAATAAACTCTGTCGTTCGAACGAAACACGACGTCGTTCGAGCGACAACTCCATCTCGTTCGAACGAGATGTGACGTCGTTCGAACGACCGTCACTGATCCTCTTTAAAAAAACGTTTAAAAATTAAATAACTTAGAATCCTTAAAAACCAAAACTGTTTACGGGATCAGGAGTATCCAAAATCTTTTTATGATTAAAATCATTTAAAAATAATTTTTTTCTTTTCATAAAAATATCCCAACACTTTTAATATAAAATGTAAATGGAACTAAAACACATTTTACCAAATTCGTCCTTGTTGGGCATGATTGTTGAAGTCGTCTTGAAATTCGGATTGTCGATTGTAGATGTAAGCTTCCCAATTTTTCGACAAATTTGTAGCGGTATATGACATACTAAATGTGACGGACAATGTCCTTACAAATCTCCCCCTATGTCTATGCCGGTACAAAAAAAATATCCAAATTATCAATCATAAAAATATGACCTATGCAAATCTACCCTCCCATGAACCCAAAATTAAAAAGGTAAATGACAAGTCTTCAAACTTTTCAATCTTCAACAAACTTCACACCTCAAAGCTTTTCTCATCAGGGCGTGCAGTCCACTAATTTCCAACTTTGTACCTACACACATGAGACAAAGCAAATACCTTCGTGACATATCGAGTTTGAAATGAGATAAACATAAAGTCAAATCAAAACATATATAAAATCTCAAATCTCCCCCATAATTCAAAAACTCCCCCCATAAAGTCATAATTCGTTCTCCCCCTTTTTATTTGTCTGAAATAGACAAGGAAAGAATAAACACAATAAAGCAAATTGGGGTGTCACGGGAAACAAAGCAAACAAGCTATTTTTGAATTTTTCAATATTTCATACAAAAATGTAAAAATAATTTTACAAAAATCACACACCATGAATTTTTACTAAGATAACCAAATCGGGGAAATGGAATGAATGTGTGTGAACAAATTCAATAGGTAATAAAACTCAATCAAGCATATGTGCACGATGCATACGTGTACTCCTATCGAATGAACATCAAAAGCATCCTTAGGTGTAAAGTTGTTGAATTTAGATGATATCGATTAAATCAAATCAACAAATCAAAGCCTAAGTGATTTTCACACCAATAACGTCCAAAACTAATTAGTGCCGTTTCGAGAAATTTTCAAAGGACGTGCAAACACATTGATTACTTTCCAACCAAACTCCCTCATATAAAATAATGCAATTTTTTTTATATCTAACGAGGTACTAAATTCTCAACTTAGAGAAAACCTATTGGCCCTTTATTGGCATACTATTCTTTTTATTGCCATTCAATTTTTTCGGGCTCTTTTCAAACCTTATTGGATCCCGGATAATTTATAATTCCACACTTTTTTATGTCCAAAAAAAATTCTCATGGGCAATGTTTTTTACATGCACTACTTTTATTACTCTCCAACATGTGATAGACAAGTACAATAATCAAACAAATCCGTGCATGTGTGCAATAAAGGACATAATGAGTCAAACATGTAGGAAGTAACAACTGATTACATCTCCATGACTCCAAACATTGTAAAGCACATGGATGACATCATATATTGTCTCAAAACACTATCAAATTGTCACATGGATAAATGGAATGAAATTGTGACTCGGTCATCCTAAGTGTCCATTCATATACGGTGTAAAACAAAATACAAAAATCTTTTTGTCTTTTTCAATTTTTTTAAAATCGTAAATCTTTTTGGTTTTTCGAAAAGTATATGACAAAAGTAGTACAACTGGCAATCGGCATATAATAACATGAAAGTCATCAAATATAAATCACACAAATGAATCATTAGTCAAAGCAAGTGTGATTAAATGAACAATGCAGTATTAGCAATTAAGCATGAAATCTAAGAATAACTGCATATAAACTGTTCTAGAAGCAACCAACAGTACCAATAATGTAACCAATAAATACAGGGTACTGCAAAGAGAGAAAAAAAATTCTCCAGAGGTCGCTCGAGCGAGACAGCCTGTCGTTCGAACGACAAGGCATCTCGCGAGAAATCTCGTTCGTACGAGATATCAAATTTTCACAGTTTGCCTAAAAAGTCATGCAGTGATGCCCAGTGAAAAAATTCCAGAAAAGGATGCCTGAAAGATGCTGACAGCTTCAAAACAGTATATTTCATAAGAAAAAGCAATTTAAACTACAACAAAGTGAGTCATAATACTAGTAAAAGTATATCGAGACGCATAACTAGTGTATGACAAATATCAGCACAATCAACCAAAAGATCTCACATGGGGTGAATCGCGTGCAAGAAGAGGAGAGTCGTGAACAATTAGACCATAAGCCTCTAAATCTGATTTCCTAACCCAAATCGATGTGTAACGAGGTGTGGAGGTTTTAGGAATCGGTGTGACTCTCTCTTTAAACTTCCTAGGTCCATTCAAAAGTTTGTAACAGAAATGCCTAAGATGACCTTGCTTACCACAATGTGTGCCAGTGTAAACCGGGCGGTGAATGTTACCTAACGGTGTCCTTCTCCTCAAATTCCTAGGTGGTGCTCTCCTCAAATTCCTAGGTGGCGCTCTCTGAATTTGCCTAGGTGGCTCTCTCCTAATGATCCTAGGAGGTTCTCTCACGATGTTCCCAGGGGGCTCTTTCCTAACAAACTTAGGTGCCTCTTTCTTAACAATATTAGAAGGTTGTCTTACACGTGTGGGAATGGCTGCAAATTGTTTTTCAAAACCAATCCCACCCCTATCCTTTTTGATCTCGACGGTGCCTAAAATCTTATCAAGTTTTTCAGACCTAGACTCCAAATCAAATTTCACTGTACTTGAATCTTTCAATTTCACCTCAAGTTCACCTATCCTAGATTCAAGCAAACGCCTAGGGTCTTCAAACTCTAAAAGTTCCTTTTTCATAACTTCCATCACACGTCGAAGATCATCTCTCTCACCCTCGACATATTCAAGTTTTTCTCTCAAAATTTTCTCTCGTGCCCTAAGCTCTTCAACTAAAACATCATTATCATTTTTTAAGGCACGCTCTTGCAAATGGGCGTTCAATTTTAAATTTTCTTTTTTTTATTTTCCAAGATTCATCATAAAGTTCATTGAAAGCAGTTTGCAAGTCACGCTCATCCTCACTTGTGTTGTCCTCACGCACCTCACTTTTATCACTAGTCACACGAGTAGGAAATTCTCGCCTAGAAGCAAAAAAAACTTCTTTCGAATTACCGTCACTATGTGTAGAAACACGAGATGTCGGTTTATTCAATTTCATCCTCAAATTTTTGGGACACTCATCTATCGTGTGACCAATTCCCTCACATCCCGAACACCTCTCAGAATCGTTTTCAACGGAAGATTTAAAACAAGAGTTCGTGTGAATTTTCCGATTAGATTTTTCAAAAAGTTGACACCGAAAATCATCAAAACCACCAAAAGCCATTTTTGAGAAAAACAGGTTCAAACACAATAACTTAGTGCAACAGGCTCTAATACCAATTTGAGAGTGCGCTACAGCGGAAATACATGCGACTTCTCAAATAAAACCAATTTTTAATTGTGTTATAATCAATCCAATTTTAATTGAAACCCAAGTTTTAATTCAATCCTAACACATGCATCTAAGTAATATGAAATCATAAAGCAATAAGCATGTAAAGGAAAGCAAATAACAGGAAAAATCCCCCACAGGGGCAAAACCTTTTATTTCTAGAACTTTGAAAAGTTTACAAGACCATTGACTTACATACAACTTCCCTCAAGTGTAATGCACAGTGCCTTCGTCAAACCTTAAAAGCGTCGGCTAGAAATCTGCAGTGGTTCACGCGTAGCTATACCATAAGGGCACGCAGTCTGATCAACCCAGAAATACCCGCAAGCACTCCCTATGACACGCAGCCAAAAAACTTTATAGAGACTCCCTCCACAATAGCACGTACCCCTCCGGTTGTAGAGATCTCCCCACAAAGTATGAACAATAGCAAAGTTCTGTTCTTGAGTTCCAAAATAATTCACACAAAAAGATATTGGGATTTTGTGAATTGTAAAAAAGAGATTGAACTCTTTTAATGTTGGATAATAAAGTAAAACACTCAAAATCGTATTATGTTTAAAACCAGTGTTTCTCCACCCGAATTACAGAAGCCTGACACCTTTTATATAAGAAAATTCAAGGCGGTGTCGTTTGAACGAAACACGACGTCGTTCGAGCGACAACTCCATCTCGTTCGAACGAGATGTGATGTCGTTCGAAGGACCGTCACTGATCCTCTTTAAAAAACGTTTAAAAATTAAATAACTTGGAATCCTTAAAAACCAAAACTGTTTACGGGATCAGGAGTATTTATCCAAAATCTTTTTATGATTAAAATCATTTAAAAATAATTTCTTTCTTTTCATAAATATATCCCAACACTTTTAATGTGAAACGTAAATGGAACTAAAACACATTTTACCAAATTCGTCCTTGTTGGGCATGATTATTGAAGTCGTCTTGAAATTCGGATTGTCGATTGTAGATGTAAGCTTCCCAATTCTTCGACAAACTTGTAGCGGTATATGACATACTAAATGTGACGGACAATGTCCTTACAACATTTATGATGAAGATGAATTGTTTTTTTATTTTGAGTTTTTTTTTAACTTCAATTCGTCCTAAATTTCGATATTGAACTGTAATCCAAATTAATCACTTTATTTGACTTTAGTACATTTTTCGCTGGACATTTAGCGACGGAAAATGTACTTAAGTCTAATAAACTGATTAATTTGGATTAAAGTAATATATAAAATTTATGACGTATTAAAGTAAAAAAAACGCTTTCAATTTTTATAAAATTGTATAGACCTAGATATTTATTCTAGTCATATTGTTCATTGAGTTGTTAAATTAGTAAATTTATGCATATAAATGTATATTATATTATTATTTCATTAGCGTATTCGGGACGTATCCTAGTTTTTTTAGTTTTTCCATATCCATTTGCCCGTATAGTATCAGATACATATATCTGTATCTGTGCTTCTTAGATCCTTCATCACATGGCTCCATTTGCACAAAAAGTGATCTTCAGTGGCACAGAAATAGGGTTTAGCTTATACCTCTTGTCATGTGAGACTGATCACATCACTACTTAGGAGGGGAGAAGAGGGGGGGGGGGGGGGGGGGAGGTTAACTGACCGCCTAGTGATGGGTGCTTGCAGAGCTCAGGGGAAATTGGGGCCACATGTCGTCATCAGACACAAATGAATCATCTGCCTCCATGAGATGTGGTGGTTTCTTTGGACCCTACCCCGAATATGATTTCTTGGATCCCAATCCAGATCCACATTGCGAGGGTCTGTTGGGGCTGAATTTTCTGAGTGAACACTTTGATGTTATTGGTAGAGCTTTTGTGGTGGGAGATCTTCAATTGATACCATTTCCACCACAGTATTGGAGGTGTGAGTAAGGGTCTGTTTGCTAGCCGGGTGAGTGAGGGCAGGGAGTATTACTGCCAGGTGAGGTGCTGGGGATTTGTGGTGGAGGGGCGGTTGGGGCGAAGTCTGCGGCAGGTGGGTTGCCTAAAAGGCTTCTTACTCATTTTGTTTTTATCAAACCCAAAGATTGCAACCGTGCAACAGAGGTAGTGGAAGTCAAAGGTGGTCCCTGGCCTCTGGTTTATCATCCACAACCCTGTTCTGCTGTTGGTTTGACGAGAAAGGGCCGGGTGATGCCCACTGTGGTGGTCCATTGAAAGAGGAGGTGTCATGACCTGCAAATGGTCCTTTGATGGTGGCCAGGGGCTTGTGGAGTTGGGCTGGCACAGCTTGGAGTGAAACCGGATCTTGTCGTTGTGCCTTGGCTCAGGGCAGGGGCATCTTGTGAGGTGATGCCGAGAAACATATCAGTAGAGGCTGGCGGTGCAGCATCAAGGACATCAGACATTGGGGAGAGCCTTAGGCACCCTTGGGTTTTGTTCCCAGCCCAAGGAGCCTCGTGACTACATTATGGCTCAGTTCATGAATGTGGAGAGTGGCCAGTGAACTTGGAGACCTCTTTTAATTTTTATGCATTTAATCCTAATCTTATTTCTATTTAGTCAACTGATGTTGTCTTCATGAGTTTGTGTTTGAATTAATTTTTTTTTCTAATATTACCTTGTGTTTGTTGCTCTACTGTAGGATGTCTTGAAACTTCATTACATACCGCTCTAAATCCAGTCTTACTGTACAAAATGGCTTAGTACTACACTCCAATATTATGATTTTACTGTTACACAATACACTTTGTCTGATATAGCGGGGCAGTTAATATCTGAATCAATTGTTGTAGTTATTAGATCCTTGAAGAAGCTGGACCGTTGTTTTCTTTATTTTTGTATTATTATTATTTTTTCCCAAGTTGATGAGTAGAGAGGAGTTAACATGAATTCTTAAATCTCACGACTGTTTAGTCCCCATTATTATTTCAAACAGTCATCACAACCATATAATATTGGCTACTGGAATTATTGACTTATCGCACACCTGTCTGATCTATTTCATGTCAAGCGTTCCATTATTTTCTAGGCCAGCATGTCTCAATTCACTGCAGTTAGCCTCTTTGATTTTCCACAATCTTCTTGTGTCCTTGACCTACAGTGTTTTATGTCATGGGAAGATTATAGTTAAGAAATATTTAGAGATAAGTCCACTGACCGGAGTTGCTGGGTGATGATTTTTAGAAGAATCCGTTCACTACAGGAAAGAATAGAATAAGAAGCGAATTGCTTGTGTGAAGCTTAAGTTTGCATGGAAATGAATAGAAGCAGTGTTGTCTATGCAGTGTGACGTAACCAACAAGGAGTGATTTGCTTGAAGTTGAAATTACGAAAGATAAAAAACGAAACTTAGGAACATAAAAACTGTGTTTGGGAGGTAGAAAGAATTTGCAGCATAGCAGAAGTAGCTGGGGATTGGACTTCTCTGGGTTGAGAGCAAAATCTGAACTGGAGACATTATTAAATAATTTTTTTGGATAAGTTATTTATTGGCAACTTTAATATATTGTTCTTTGAAATGCCAACTATATTAACATTTGATGACAATATTCATTTATAACTCCCACGGTCCTTAGTTTTTCCTGAATATATGGTCCAAGGCCAGCTGGAATTAGAATATGCGAGTATCGGTGCCTTTTTAACTAAGGGATGTTATTCTTCTTTATCAAATATATACATTTTTTATTTTTGAGTGTACTATTCATCATAATTTAACATTTTTGAAAAATTTCAGCTGAAGCTAAGAGGTCTAAAATGTTTGCATGGCATGTTTTTGTAAAACAAATCTCAGACCAGCTTTTATTCAAAGGTCAGACCATTATACACAAATAATGGTAACAATGCGGTGTGCATTTCTATTAGTGGTGTTAATGTCTTGCTGTTCAAATTGTAAAATGGGTGACTATAATTTGGGATTGTAATTGAAAAGTAGCTGTTCGAGGAAGACACTCATCTTACTTTAATTTCTCTCTCTTAGGGTGCGTTTATTACAAGTTGCAGGGAGGGACGCTAGATGAAAGGCTTGGTGAGATGAACTCTTACTTTTCCTGTTTTGATGGAATCCAATTCTCTAAGGGCGGTTTAGAAATATTTTCCAATAAAAATGAGGAAAAGATGGAGCACGTGTCACATTTCATAGAATATATTTGTAATCGAGCACTAAGAAAGTAAAAAAGTAAAATATGAGTAAAAAGTTGCATGCCTATCTGTGTTCTATTGTCTTATTTATAACTTCTATAGTATTTGTATACCAGTATGTTACATATCTAGGGAGTGGAATATGAATATTGTTCTTTGTTGATAGAGGTTCAGTGTAAAATCGGCTCTCTTTCCAAAATCACTACTTATAGTTTAGTTTATACATTTTTTGATTCTAATGACACTCCCCCCCCCCCCCCCCCCCTCGCCTCCTCCTCCTATTTATAGTGATTTTTCGGGTTCTTTAGAACTAAATTACTGGTTTCGTACTGCAGTTTATGAATAAAGTTCTTTATGCAAGAGAAGGGGCTAAGAGTATCATGGATAGGACTTTTGAAGACTTTCCTTGGCAAGTTCGAGTTGAGGTGGACGGTGCTGAGATAGAGGTTCCTGAGGTGAGTGAACGATTGCTACACCGTGACAAAGCTATAACTTGGATATTATAGTAAACACCTCCAGTTGGAGTTTTCTATTTCCACTATTATAAAAATGTGTTTTTTCCCTAGCCTACTTTACTTTTCTTACCCTCAAATTTATATTTAGCATGTGATCTTTTGTTTCAAATTATTATCTTGTTTTTCCCCTGCATTTTATCTGCATCTATACATTGATCTATACTAATCTGTTTCCTATTCAGAACTAGCCAGTGGTTTCATCAATCATACAGTGGATATTAAAACTTTGTTGTCGCAATTTCTAGGATGCAGAAGGTGTTCTTGTTGCTAATATTGGAAGTTATATGGGTGGAGTAGATTTGTGGCAAAATGAGGATGAAAATTACGATAATTTTGATCCTCAATCTATGCATGATAAGATATTGGAAGTTGTGAGCATATCTGGGACATGGCATCTTGGAAAGCTTCAGGTAAGGTTGTATTTGGAGATACTGTTTAAATATTAATACATTTTTGCCAGTCAAGAATTTGTTTGAGGATTGTAGATAATTTTGGTATAGCCTTCTTAGCCGAGTCAATTTTTAGCACAACAGTTCATTTGGGTTATCAGAAAGAGTTTAAGCTTAGGGCATTGAAACTTCAAATAGTGGCACACTCTATGCGTATGCAATATAATAATATATCTGTTACAATACATAAATTCCATTTTTTTTATATAATTAATAAGATTAGGGGCATTCATACAAGTGTAAAAGGATTTTTTTTTGTAAAAATTATTTTTAGAATTTGTGTCCCCTATTGATAAATTAGGAGATTTTATTTTAACATAGTGGAATCATTTGAATTATAAATAATTAGTTTGATGATGGTATATTTGTCAATTTATGGGCATACAAAAATCTCATTCTCCCCTAAAATATAGTTATTAACGTAGTTAGGTAATGTAATTGGAGGTGTAGTTACAAAAGGAGCCCTTCGTTATAGTTTATATTTAGAAGATGGGTTGAGGCATTAAGCTTTTGGCTCCAAATGGCTCAGTGTTTTCTTAGTACGGTGGAGAACTTTTTTTAAGTAGACAAAGTAGTTTGACTCGGTACATAGGGCCGGAGCTAGGAATTTATGTTGGGGGGGGGGGGGGGACCACAATCTACCGGGGGTTCGGGGGCAGGAGCCCTCTAGGCGATTTTTTTTTAGGGTTATTTACACTTTTGTGCAATATTTTAGTACTAAAAATATATTAACTATAGGATCAAATACCAAAAAGTCCCTTCAACATTTTTTAATACACATTTAGTCCAAGCCTTTTATTTTGTACCAAAAAGTCCCTCAAACATCAATTTAACTCATATTCTCTTATTTTTAAAGATCTGTGCCAGCGGCATGGTAAAGGACTTTTTTGAGCAAAATAAAAAGGCTTGGACTAAACGTGTACTAAAAAATGTTTGAGGGATTATTTGGTATATGCCCCTTAACTATAAGCATTTTTTCCAACAATATCTTATATATTCACCATCAAAATATAATAGGTGCACCACATACAAAACACATTGTTTCATGTACCGAATTTTGAACATTAGACTCGGGAAAACCCGAGACTCGCCGACATTTTTACTTTCAACATGTTTTCTCTTGAAAAATGAATCAAGGGTCTTTGATTTCCCAGTATTTCTGCACCACAAAAATAAACAATTAGAATTTGTCATTTTTCTTAAAAAAGTTAATTACCATATATTAATTGAACACTAGAATATCATATAAAAATTAACTAATTGCGTTTTCTAATAACTAATTAATAACAGTGTACAATTAACCAATTGCATTTTTTCATATTAACTAATTAATACTAACTATTTATGTAATGTAAAATAACATGGATATAATTAACTAATAAAGAGTAAAGATGGTTGGGAGAGAGAGATATCTCTTTGAATGATGGAATAAAGGTTGGGTTAAAAGGTTAGTTGGGCTGTCATATAAAAATGTTAGGAAAGTTTTGGGCTTGGGCTTTTTTTTTTGTTGGGTTTAAAAATGGACTTAATATGTATAATATATGGTTTTTTTTTTTTCAAAATGTTGGGGGAGGGGACCATAGCCCCCTTTGCCATGGCCTAGCTTCGCCCCTGTCAGTACAGACCTGCACCCAAATTTTACTAATATGTAAGACTCCCTTTTCATTGGAGGTTACAGGGAATTTTCTGAACTGCTGTTTTGTGTGGGACAGGTGGGACTTTCTCGGGCTCGAAGGCTTGCACAAGGACAGTCGATAAAAATTCAGCTTTTTGTTCCGTTACCTGTCCAAATTGATGGTGAGCCGTGGTTGCAGCAACCGTGTACATTGGCTATATCACACCATGGACAGGTTCTCTCTCTCCTTAAAACACACGTGCACAACATGCGGTGATTCAAATTTTTTTGTAAACTTCAATAAAAATGTCAATATTATTATTTGACCTGTGTTATAGTGATCACCGTGGCTTGTGAATGAGAAGTGGCAGTTAAAAACGTAGATCATGACATTTTCTGGGCTGCTGTTATTTTGGACTTAGTTATATAAAATAACTGCGCCACGTGTCCACATTAAGGGGATATACTGTTCATAACTGGAAGAGAGAGGTTGGCTTCTTGAACTTTATGGGTCTTGAATGAAACACTAATCAACATAGCATGAGTTGCTAGTAAATATGGAGTTAGCATGCAAAATCTGAAATTATGCAGTTTGTGGCAACCTTTTGGAGGGGCTTCAGGGGCAATCTTTTCATGTCCCTTTACAACATTAATTTGAAACTTTGGACATTTGAACACTTAAGCCTCTCCCTCCTGCACTATTCATCACCACCCATGGTCTCATATGGTCATGGCTACTATATTTTTTTTAACCTTGAACCTCCACACGAATGAGTCCTTTGGACTCCCCCATGCGAGCTAAACAGGGGGGATGCTGTGCCAGAGCCACCCTAACACGTCCCGACCCGCTTCAAATCTGGTATCCTTTGGGGAGTTTCGAACTCGAGACCTATGGTCTTTTCCATACTGCTGGACTAAAGTTTGAGTGTTTTTCTATTGAATACTTGAATATGATCCAAAACTGAGAATATACTAAGGTTAGTTTGAGGTAATTGTTCCTTCACCTGGGGTCTGTAGATCAATTGCTTCAATAAAAATCTCATATCTATTTTACTGTTTGAACTTCTGAAAGCTACTCCAGATTCTCTCTGCTTGAGCACACCACTCTATATTTTAGCTTTTGGTGGTAACCTGGATCAAATTTACGCTTAAATTTGAGCTAAAGGCCATTGCTAGCGTCCTTGGTCGTCTCGTGAAAGGTCACACATATAGTCGGCACTTATTTTTTTAACTTATCATTGGCAGGCAGATTTCTCTTCACGTCCTTTTATGTATTTCTACTTGATAATCACCAATGCTTTAAATGCTCTTTTGCTTTTGAAAGGTTGACCTGCCTTTTATTGCTGTTTAAATTTAATTGTCCCCTGTTTATAATATGTCGGAATATAATTGAAAAATTACAATCACTCCTTTATTTCTGTTCTTCTAACCTAATCAAACACAAGACTTGCTTCCACCCCTATTGCGCACTCATCATATTTTTCTTCCTTACATCTCTTTAAGACCGATAGAAGTTCTGTATGTATTTCTATGATAATTTGTCAGTTTTTGTTGTACAGTATGTTGAGCGGAATATGGTTTCTAAGTTTCTGCAGGCTCAAATTTCTTAATAGGCAACAAAAATTTGAAACTCATAATTTGTCTTTCTGCAGCCAACTATTCAATAGTTTTTAGTGTTCTTTTTATTTTTAGTTTTTGACTTTTCTGTATTGGTATACTCACATATAAATTCTCATATTTTATTTCAAGAGTTTGAATCACAGGATGTCAATTTCTTGTCTAGAACTTAAAAGAGTTTATGTGTGAATTTGCTAAATATGATATTCAATATGAGCACAAAAATTGAAACGAGACTTGTACTTAATCTTCCGTTACTTTCTGTATTGGATGATAGGCCTTCATGCTGAAGAGAGCATCAGAGGAACCTCTTGGTCACGCCGCTTCCATAATTGCTGATGTGCTCGAGAATGCAGAAACCAATCATGTGATTAATGCATCACAGAAGCGAGCTCTTCTTCAAGAAATGGCACTGAAGCTCTCCTAGAGATTTTCTTCGTATGCACAACTATATTTGTTAGTGATCAAGGTTTTAGTTACAAGAGTAAAATATTTACACTGTCATCTCTGTTTCATATCATGTTTGTATATGAACTTCGATTAATATAAATATAAAGATGGATTTTTTTGGGTGAGGCTGCTGCATTAAATGTAAACTAAGATGGATTTTTTTTGGTGTGGCTGCTGTATTAAATGTAAACTAAGTATGGAATAGAAATTCAATTGTTGACCAATCTTTTTTGATATCTTTGTGAGGAATTGGAGGAGGGATGCGGAAATCCTGTGAGTTTTATATTGACATTTGCAAAGAAGAATGATAACCTGCGAAAACCAAACTCATCAAAGAATAGAAGGAACCAGCACATTTTTTAGAGCCAAATATAAATCGATTTCTTATATGAACATGTTACGATACAAAGGTCTCTCAAGCATATCACAATACCCATTGTTTTAACTTATGTCTCACTTGTTTGTTATAAACCCACGTTTGACTTTCTTCCATAGCCGCAGTACAAATCCCCTTGTATACCTCGCCCCCGTCTTGAGATCTATTGCGGAACTGTCTAGCCTTGAGCCAGAAATTCTTTTGTGTGTGTTGGCATTTTCCTTACAAATGCGACTCAACTGTTTGCGGTAGAAGGGGGATTTTAGATAGCAGGAGTAAGGGGAGAATGGGCCGGTGGGACCCTGGATGGCACGGTTGAGTTGTTTGGTCACAGCCTGTAGCTCGAACGAGTCCAAGAGGTTGCTGTTACCTTTGCCCCAGTAGGCTGAAGGAGTGGTGACTGCGGGCTTTTTCTCTGCTGAGATGTCAATGGATAAGATTTGGTTTGATGGCTTTTGCATTTTTCTTGAGTGGGGTTGGCTTGATGTTGCTATGGTAATCTATTGAAATTTGTGATGGGTTGGGTATGAATGTGTTAAAACAGTTTACATTGCAAGTAACGTGGGTGCCGAGTGGGTTGAGTCATTAGTTAAATGAAAATTGCATAGTTATCCACGTTTACATGTTGGTTTTTTCGCACATGGAGTGTGGAGTATTGCTGTGGTTACTAGTTAGCGCAAGATAGTCCTTGAAGGCAGCAGGTTCCAGTTTAAGCTACCTTACCTTTAGTCTTTTTTATTTTTTCTAGCAAATATGGAGTCATTTTGACTAGTATGCAAGAAATGGTAAGGGCTATTTGTCCATTTTACTCTCTTTAAATTAGAATTTAACTTATTTATTCTCAATCTCATTTTACCATCCAAACAATGGAGAATTCAGATTTTTTTTTGGTTGTGTTTTAAGGGCCATCCTCCAGATATTTACAAACTTTAAAGGAATTTGCATTGAACTCCCATTTTTCACTTGGCCAAACCAATATGTCAAAGATAGTGGACGTCAAGCAATTTATCTATTCTTAGCATGAACGATAAATATAAAAACTAAACCATCCACAACAGTTTATAAATGATGCGAATAAAAAAGAGATAATAAATACGAGTCTCCAAAATTGAATCAAATAACTGAATAAATCTTTTGCATTGAACTCCCATTTTTCACTTGGCCGAACCAATTTGTCAAAGTCAGAGGACGTCAAGCAATTTATCTATTCTTAGCACGAAGGATAAATATAAAAACTAAACCACCCACAACAGTCTATAAATGACGCGAATACAAAAGAGATAATAAATATGAGTCTCCAAAATTGAGTGTAATACCCCGTATTTTTATAGCTTTTAAATTAGGGGATTTATTAAATTTAATTGAGATAAATTAATTTAATTTTAATCCGGAATGTTGCTTTAAATATTTACTAGCGTGACGAGAGTTAGTAATTATTGGAAATTTGATATTTGTTGAATATTACTGGATGAGTATAGTAATATATGAGATTCATTTTTTTTTATAATATTGTCACGTGTAAATAAAATGACAATTATGGAAATTTAAGTCGGGACGCGCCTGTGTCGTGTCGGGACTAAATGTTGATTAATGAAAGTGAATATTTTATAAGTCGTTCGTATAGTCATTTTGAGTGCGCCAACGCGTCCGGAAGGGCCGAGATAGTCAGAAAAGTGTACCCGGGGGTTTAGTTTGGGTCTCGGGGAGTTTTTAGGCCTAAGTGGTACCCCGGGAGGGCATTTTGGACATTTCACATTTATGGGTAATTAAACCCACGAAAATTCAAAGGGTTATATCAGATATCTGGATTGTCATCTAGGGTTAGAAACTCTAAACACAAGTGACGGCCATAGGAGAGAAAGGAGAGAGAGCTCTCAAGGCAAATTTAAGGCCCGAAATCCACCCGTTTGCACCGCAACCACCACCAACGCGTAGATCGCCCAATGGGCTACGCAACCACACCAAAAACATCTGCAAATCAAAACGTCGAAAATCCCAGGCAAGTGTTTATCTTGCTTATTTCGTTGGTGCAATTTTCATATTAGTTTAGGAATGATTAGGGATGAAATATATGGAAGAAAACCCAAATTATGATAGGAATTTGCATGTAGTAAGGACTTAAACCTTATTCTGGAAGTCTTTTTTGATGTAGAAGAATAATCCACGAAATTTTGGTGTAAATAAGAAAGAAATTCTGGGATAAAACAGATTAGAATCATGATTTAGAGATTTTTAGGGTTCTTGAGTTTTAAATGAATTTCGGTATGATTAATCCATGTTTAGTGACGTAAATTGACATGCTTTACGTAGAATGTGTATCCTATCATGTTAGGATGTTAGTGGTAGAATTTTTGAGACGTTTGGGATCGGAAAATATGGATTTCGATGAAGTTAGATAGTAGAACCCATAACTGCAATTCTGCAGAAATCAAAATACCTGTTTGATCGATCGATCGAGCCAGAGCATCGATCGATCGAAGGTTCGATCGATCGAAGGTTCGATCGATCGAGCCCCAGACCTCGATCGATCGACCCCTCCTGGCAGACTCCTATTTCCCTTTTTAGTGAGTTAAATTCAATTTATTGTGAGATAATTCTTGGGCATCCTTAATAAAATATTTTGGGAGATAGGGAAGACCAGTAGGACATGTGAATAGATTTTGGGACCCTTAATGTCGGGCAAAGATTGTATTTTGGGATAATTACATAAGGGTCGGTGAATTTATGTTTTAAAGAGAGAGACACGTAAGAGAGTTACTTTGGGACAGATGTGTATACCTACTGAATTTTATAGTTGGGAGGATAGAATCCATGAAGCGTTATGTAGTAAGTGGAAAAGTTCCTCAAATTAAAGTAAGATGTGAATGGTTATATGTGATAACTACATAATGAGAAATAAATGCAAATGACGTAATTATGGGAATTGAGAATTTACCCATTATTGATATGGTAATATTAGTATAGTTATATGATTGTGTATGCATATACTATCTATGTGTGAAAATCATGCCCACGCTACTTGCTATCCATGAGGTTTCCGCGCTGGGACAGTCTTATCTCGATGGGACCTTTATGGGGGATATTGACTTGTACCCTAGAAGATAGATATCCTTGGTACAGGCTATCAGAATGATAGTTTAGACGGTCCTAAGAGATGCGGGTATGTGCTTTCCTCTTAGAGACTTGGAATCTATGCTTCGCCTCATATTGTTTGTGTATAGGTATCCTTGGTACAGGCTGTCGCAGTGATAGTTCAGACGGTCCGAAGAGACTTGGAATCTATACTTCGCCTCAATATTGTTTGAGTATGTGTTAATACAGTTCGAGAGTGATTCCGAATCTGTATTCCCTTAGTACGAGTGATACGGGGATTGGATAGTAGAGTATGCCCGCACCATAGTTTTATGTGGGGTGCTGTTATGATATATATGTTATACGAGTAGTTAATATATATATGAAATTCTGAAATCTGGAACTACCTACTGTGATTTGATATGTAGGACATAATTGATGACTCAAATTATAAATACTTGTATTGAGAAAGTATAATATGACACTGGAAAACTTTATTGATTAATAAAGTAAAAAGGAGAACTGTGGTTACAAATTGAAATCTTACGTTTTAAATACTTGTGTTGTTCAGTTGTAAATCCTGCGAATAATCTAAGATAAGTTAAATCATTGGGGAAAGATAGTGTGGTATATGACAAGATAGACCATTGGGAAGGTTAGTGCGATAGGTGTGCACATTAGAAGAGAGGTGAGAATTTCTCAAGAGAGTGTCGCACTAATATGTTGTTGCATTGGCCTGTATCAATTTAAATACTTGCTAAACGTATTTTAAATCAAACACACTATCGGGCTCTGACCCGTTTATTTCTCTCTCTCTCTTGTATATATATGTATGTATTACAGGTGCCCAGCCACAGGGGCGTCTTGCTTAAGATCCCTTGAAAGGAACGTGCTGCAGCTTAGGTGGGAGTTGCAGGCCACTTGCATAGACGACTTCGTTCACTTGATTCCACATCTATCGTACTCATTTATTGGGCATGTGTCGCCCTTTTCACTATTTATCTGTTTTATTGGGACAATTGTATTTCAATTGTTTCTAGTACTGTTACTATGGGATTTATTTCAGTATGGATGTTTTACCTTAAGTCTTAAATGTTGGGACTTTGAATGTTTAAATTTAATGGATTATGTTCCAGGATAATTGTTGTATGATTCTTATTTATTGAAAATGTTGTCACTAATTAAATAAATAAGTTTTTCTTTAAAAATACATTTTGGTTATAAAGGTTAAAAAAAATGGTTTTGACACTTAGCTTAATTAATTAGGGTGCTTAATTTGGAAAAGTTTTATTTTTCGACAGTGATACTGAGAATGAACCAACTGTTCACCTTGAATTAATTTAATAAAGGAGTGATCACCCGGTATTTAATTAGGCGGGGTGTCACAGGTTGTATCAGAGCATCAGGTTCTAGTGTCCTTAGGATCTGTACGGCTTATTATGCTTTCAGCGTTGCTTTGTTTGTTATAGAGCCTTATGTTTAGGATTGTCGATTCCTTTGACGAGATTTCGTCCTCCTGTTATAATGTGTATACATTAGTGAATTCAAATTTCGTTCGGATGTGTGCGTGTGCCGAGCGATGACGGATGTCAGAAGAGGACCGTTAAGCGTACATCAGGAGGCAGGGCTCAGTTGAGATTATAAAATATATCCGAGGATGATGACCGTAGTCGAGGTCACCTCCATTATGGCACGAGAAGCCAAGACTAGAAAGGCGACTAAGATGCAACAATGATTTTCAAATGCTGTTATAGTCAAATGAGGTGCGAGGGTAAACTTACCCAACGTATTACAAAAACGTGTGACTGTCAATGGGAAATTTTAGAAATGGAATGCTATGCCTATAGGAAAACCTTAGGTACAGTGTTGATCGTATGTTCCTTCCTCAACTGTTCAGGATGAGAAGTAAACGTGGTTCTGAACTCATCGCAGGAGGGCATGGCAGAAGTCCAATTGTGGATATGAATCCTAATCGTTAGCAAATTTTGTATCGAAAGAGGTACATACTAGTGGAGAAAACGACGCCAAGTGGGAGACCAACTTGTAATAATAGTTGATAATACTCGAGGAGGAAATTCTGATGGACGGCCGATTCAGAGGTTGACAATGTCATATTTTGTCAATATAGATGATAACGCTTCTTTGTGGGGGAAGTTAAAGGAATCGAAGAATTTAGTCGAGAATAAGACTGAATACAACGGTGGTGGTATATCACCACAAAAGGATGTGGATAGACATCCGGAAAACCATTTAAATGCTTCAGATAGTTAAATTCTTACCAAGTGATGGTAAATTCAGTAAGTACTATTACAGATAGTAACATGATCTTTATGACCTAAAAAGTTAAGGGAACAACCGGGATGGTTAACAGAAATCGAGTTTACTAAAGTCCGAGAGAAGGACAATCCTAACCTGGTTAGTAGGACAGGTGGTAAGTGGATTATGTGTTGAGGTATTTTGTGCGGAGTGAGATCGCTCGCGATAATATGTTCCAAAGTGAGTATAAGGACAAGAATACGGTGCCTAGTAAAAGGAAACGATTAAAGTAATTTTGTTTGGTTTGGGCAGACGTGTTACGTCCGGAAACCATTTGCGCAGTCAAGACGATTGCCAGGATGGAAGTGTAAGTTGTATCCTCAAAGGATGAGGCGTGTTTATGTGACACGAGTGAGTCACTATATTTTGTTCCTTGCTAGTTTAGCATGTGAGACGAGCTTAATGCATATCATTATAAACGTTATTAAAATGTGAATATTTTTCCCTAGTGTAGCGGGATTTTTCTTTAGTGCTATTCGCGGAGGATGAATGAGTATATTAACAGTGTTTTGTACTTTTTGAGGCTACTCGTTGTAGTGATGCGATACACGAGTATGATATTATCTTTGTTAAAACGTTATAGAAATGGTTAGTACGATAGTGGGCATTTATTGCAAGGCTATCGGAGTGGTTGCATTAGTGCAACATGTTTTATGTTTATTTTGGCGAGGCTTTACCTGTGAGAAGGTTGGACTCGCACTTATATTATCTATCCTAGAGACTTCGGAGGAGATAGTGGGCTCGAGATATTCGATGCCAAAGTATGTATAGACTTTGCCAGTATAATTCCGTATGTATCGGGATTTACCGTTGGGCGAAAAGATTTGACTCAGTATTATGTTTAGCACTCCGAACTTAGTGATAAGAAAAGTGCATTGTTATATTTATCCTTTAGAGAAGTGGGAGTTAATATTTATACCCCTATTATTAGGGAAAGGAATTTCGAGAATTCCGATTGTATGTATTCGAGGTTTATGGAATGCTATTACCACCAACCTATACTGAACAATAGTGCAAATAGTGAAACGTTCTTTGTTAAGCATAATTACGGGAGAAATTATAACTTTTCTGTCAAGGGACGGAATAAAGGGGTATATACTATGGACGGAGGACCTAACGGATTGCGATAACCGACAATGCTAGGTAGTAGTGTATCGGGGGGGGGGGTTCCTTGTTTGGATTTCGCTTTGCGAGACATTCCATGCATGAAACTTAGCGTAAGGTTGGAAATAGGGAGATGTTTGGTCACTATTCCATGAGTTCGGTACCCTGGTCGAAATGGGATCAAGTAATTATGTATGTAAGTTGGAAGTTGAATTTTGTTTTAAGGTCATTGGAGCCGGATTTTTATGGTAGGAAAGCATTAAAAGTTATCCCCACGAGTTGAGGGGTGGAACGATGATAAGGAGAATTTAAGAATTTTGATTTCTAGGGTGATTGAGAGTACCCAAATGTCATAACCGCGTACAAAACACAAGGTGAATAAAGAGTTGGAATGATTTTTAGCATGGATTATCTGGAAAGAACTTTATATTATACAAAAGAGATTACCTGTAATTATTTTGATGAATAGAGCGTTAGTGATTTATTTTGGTTGTTGTACCTATTTGGGAAAATTGTTGTACTTATCTGAGCAATGTTGAGAATTATTATTCCTCTTTTATTGTCATGGAATTTGAATGCCCTATTCCTTCCATTTCGTTGAATTTAGTTCGTTCTATAGATGAGTAGCACACCATTCGCTCTCCTAGGGCGGTCGGGGTGTTGCAAAATGTGGGCATCTTGGTTAACTGCAGTTAAACTCGTTCGAGTCGAAGGGACGTGGTCATGGACGTGTGTCATATATGTTTGTGGGACTAGTTTAACGAAGTGGAAGTGATAGAATGGATTAAACGTCACTTGAGGGGCGATAATCCATACATAGGTGTGTAATTAGAATAACACACCCAAATTTGAATTGGAAGACCGTGGGAAGCCATTTAAGAAGAGTATTCCTTGAATGGAGCATAATTAATTGATTATGAAGAACACTCGGAGCGGAATTGTTAGTAGGCAAGTATGAGAGCGACCTGCACATATAAAGGGTGATGATGTTGGTATGGTATAGGAGATCCAGAAGTACGCTTCGTAGAGAGAAGAGCACGGGTGGAACTTTAGGCATACTCCAAGGAAGGAAGGGGAGTATTACGTGTCACTTAATGTGAGACATTTCAAGGAAGAATCGATGTTTAGCGGGACGTAGTGAGTAGTCTCTACATGCACCGCCCATATGTAAGGTTTGGTTGAAAGAGGAGAATCAACCAAAGAATTTTGTGTTTATCGATAATTTCTGAAATTGGAAGAAGTCGGTAAAGTCGGTACAGTCCTTGGATGGGTTGCCATCGTCAAAACAAGATCAAGGGTTCATCCCGAACATGTGAATTAAGCCGCTGAGAAGGAAGTGATTGATATTCCTTTGGGATCATTTACAATATTAACAAGTATGCCCCAGACTTCCTTCGAAAGGAAGTGTCGCGCCAGTGCATGGTCCGGCGCAGTATAAATTTTCGAATCAGGATGAGATTGGTGAATCCCACCTTTTATATGGAATTTCAGGAACCAACAAAGATAAGGTTTCATTTCAAGTAGGATGTATCACCTGTAGCCAGGGAATGGGCGCACGGTGATTAAAGATTTGTGGAGCCATGTGAAGGAGATTAAAATCTTGATACGATGATTTCAAGAATGCTCTGTAGAAGCACTCGTACCCGTTTGTCGCGTACAAGGTGCTTATTAAGGTTTTGTTATGGAATAACCTCGACTATTCTCCTTATGTATGTTTAGAGGTGAGTAGATAATCAGAATTTTTGGATCGGTCGAGAGAACATCCGATAAATGTGGTAGAATTCCACGACTATTTTAGGCGAGCAAGAGTGATCAAATGTTCGTAATATTTTCTTAGAATGGGAGTTTTGTATATGAATAAATCCGAGTATTTATCATGTAGTGAGGTGAGGCCTCCTAATGATAGTGAGATAATGAAATTTAAAACGTATAGGCGTGACCTATGCGAATGTTGTCGGTTGGGAGCACTATGTGAAGTGTCTCCAATGAGAATGTAAAACAATATTGTTGTGAAGAAAGGGCTATAGTGATTGAACGCCGTAATGTGTAGTTAGTTTATGTACGGAAAAGGATATCCAGAATTGTGCTACCCGATAGGCCTTATTTTCTGAATTTCGGGAACGAAATTCCGTTATTAGGGGGGAAGTATGTAATACCCCGTATTTTTATAGCTTTTAAATTAGGGGATTTATTAAATTTAATTGAGATAAATTAATTTAATTTTAATCCGGAATGTTGCTTTAAATATTTACTAGCGTGACGAGAGTTAGTAATTATTGGAAATTTGATATTTGTTGAATATTACTGGATGAGTATAGTAATATATGAGATTCATTTTTTTTTATAATATTGTCACGTGTGAAAAAAATGACAATTATGGAAATTTAAGTCGGGACGCGCCTGTGTCGTGTCGGGACTAAATGTTGATTAATGAAAGTGAATATTTTATAAGTCGTTCATATAGTCATTTTGAGTGCGCCAACGCGTTCGGAAGGGTCGAGATAGTCATAAAAGTGTACCCGGGGGTTTAGTTTGGGTCTCGGGGAGTTTTTAGGCCTAAGTGGTACCCCGGGAGGGCATTTTGGACATTTCACATTTATGGGTAATTAAACCCACGAAAATTCAAAGGTTTATATCAGATATCTGGATTGTCATCTAGGGTTAGAAACTCTAAACACAAGTGATGGCCATAGGAGAGAAAGGAGAGAGAGCTCTCAAGGCAAATTCAAGGCCCGAAATCCACCCGTTTGCACCGCAACCACCACCAACGCGTAGATCGCGCAACGGGCTACGCAACCACACCAAAAACATCTGAAAATCAGAACTTCGAAAATTCCAGGCAAGTGTTTATCTTGCTTATTTCGTTGGTGCAATTTTCATATTAGTTTAGGAATGATTAGGGATGAAATATATGGAAGAAAACCCAAATTATGATAGGAATTTGCATGTAGTAAGGACTTAAACCTTATTCTGGAAGTCTTTTGTGATGTAGAAGAATAATCCACGAAATTTTGGTGTAAATAAGAAAGAAATTCTGGGATAAAACAGATTAGAATCATGATTTAGAGATTTTTCGGGTTCTTGAGTTTTAAATGAATTTCGGTATGATTAATCCATGTTTAGTGACGTAAATTGACATGCTTTACGTAGAATGTGTATCCTATCATGTTAGGATGTTAGTGGTAGAATTTTTGAGACGTTTGGGATCGGAAAATATGGATTTCGATGAAGTTAGATAGTAGAACCCGTAACTGCAATTCTGCAGAAATCAAAATACCTGTTTGATCGATCGATCGAGCCCCAGACCTCGATCGATCGACCCCTCCTGGAAGACTCCTATTTCCCTTTTTAGTGAGTTAAATTCAATTTATTGTGAGATAATTCTTGGGCATCCTTACTAAAATGTTTTGGGAGATAGGGAAGACCAGTAGGACATGTGAATAGATTTTGGAACCCTTAATGTCGGGCAAAGATTGTATTTTGGGATAATTACATAAGGGTCGGTGAATTTATGTTTTAAAGAGAGAGACACGTAAGAGAGTTACTTTGGGACAGATGTGTATACCTACTGAATTTTATATTTGGGAGGATAGAATCCATGAAGCGTTATGTAGTAAGTGGAAAAGTTCCTCAAATTAAAGTAAGATGTGAGTGGTTATACGTGATAACTACATAATGAGAAATAAATGCAAATGACGTAATTATGGGAATTGAGAATTTACCCATTATTGATATGGTAATATTAGTATAGTTATATGATTGTGTATGCATATACTATCTATGTGTGAAAATCATGCCCACGCTACTTGCTATCCCTGAGGTTTTCGCGCTGGGACAGTCTTATCTCGATGGGACCTTTATGAGGGATATTGACTTGTACCTTAGAAGATAGATATCCTTGGTACAGGCTATCGAAATGATAGTTCAGACGGTCCTAAGAGATGCGGGTATGTGCTTTCCTCTTAGAGACTTGGAATCTATGCTTCGCCTCATATTGTTTGTGTATAGGTATCCTTGGTACAGGCTATCGCAGTGATAGTTCAGACAGTCCGAAGAGACTTGGAATCTATACTTCGCCTCAATATTGTTTGAGTATGTGTTAATACAGTTTGAGAGTGATTCCGAATCTGTATTCCCTTAGTACGAGTGATACGGGAATTGGATAGTAGAGTATGCCCGCACCATAGTTTTATGTGTGGTGCTGTTATGATATATATATTATACGAGTAGTTAATATATATATGAAATTCTGAAATCTAGAACTACCTACTGTGATTTGATATGTAGGACATGGTTGATGACTCAAATTATAAATACTTGTGTTGAGAAAGTATAATATGACACTGGAAAACTTTATTGATTAATAAAGTAAAAAGGAGAACTTTGGTTACAAATTGAAATCTTACGTTTTAAATACTTGTGTTGTTCAGTTGTAAATCCTGCGAATAACCTAAGATAAGTTAAATCATTGGGGAAAGATAGTGTGGTATATGACGAGATAAACCATTGGGAAGGTTAGTGCGATAGGTGTGCACATTAGAAGAGAGGTGAGAATTTCTCAAGAGAGTGTCGCACTAATATGTTGTTGCATTGGCCTGTATCAATTTAAATACTTGCTAAACGTATTTTAAATCAAACACACTATCGGGCTCTGACCCGTTTCTTTCTCTCTCTCTCTCTCTCTCTTGTATATATATGTATGTATTATAGGTGCCCAGCCACAGGGGCGTCTTGCTTAGGATCCCTTGAAAGGAACGTGCTGCAGCTTAGGTGGGAGTTGCAGACCACTTGCATAGACGACTTCGTTCACTTGATTCCACATCTATCGTACTCATTTATTTGGCATGTGTCGCCCTTTTCACTATTTATCTGTTTTATTGGGACAATTGTATTTCAATTGTTTCTAGTACTGTTACTGTGGGATTTATTTTAGTATGGATGTTTTACCTTAAGTCTTAAATGTTGGGACTTTGAATGTTTAAATTTAATGGATTATGTTCCAGGATAATTGTTGTATGATTCTTATTTATTGAAAATGTTGTCACTAATTAAATAAATAAGTTTTTCTTTAAAAATACATTTTGGTTATAAAGGTTAAAAAAAATGGTTTTGACACTTAGCTTAATTAATTAGGGTGCTTAATTTGGAAAAGTTTTATTTTTCGACAGTGATGCTGAGAATGAACCAACTGTTCACCTTGAATTAATTTAATAAAGGAGTGATCGCCCGGTATTTAATTAGGCGGGGTGTCACATTGAGTCAAATAACCGAATAAATCTCCATCGTGGGTACAATTATCCCACACGTACTAATCCTAAACAGTTAATGCCGAACATAAAGAAAGCAATTTTACAAGACAAGTCTTTACGTGGTTTGACTATGGTCTACGTTCGCGGGGTGTTTCACTATTCTTATTATATTTTTCTCTCTTGATAATAAGAATTACATGTCCCATTTCTCTGGGATAAGGACTACATTTATAGGGAATGGGGAGATGGAGCCGTGTAGGACTGTTCATGCCTGTTGATAGTGCTCATCTTTTCTCAAGATTAATGCTAGTGGAAATTAAATTTGTGGTTCTCTTGGTCACAATCCTCACCCAATTATTCTGGGCTGATTTTTATCAGAACCCGAGTTATTTGAGCCATTTGAATTATTTCCCCACAATTGCCCACAAAGCTCTGCTGCTTGAACGGGCCTGAGAGGTTGAGAAGTGAATTGGTCGACCAAGATGGTTGGTTGCGGCTTGAGATTGTGTACCACTTGGAAAGACTTCTTAAATGGAGATTCTGAGTTGGTCGGTCGAGATGGTTGGTCGCGGTTTGATATTGTGTCCCCACACACTTGGAAAAATGAGGACTTTGCTAGATATTGCCCATTGGGCCCTCAAAGGGCACGCTTGTTGTATTCCAAGTTAGTTGGGGGGGGGGGGGTACACTTAATGCATCTTGGGCTTCGTTTTCAAATGATGAGGCGTCTTGAAATTTCTCGAATCAAGCCATCAAAAGCTTCCAACCGCCATTTCACTCAATCTCTTTAGCTATTCAAAGTATTTGGGAGCTTCATCCCTTAACCTTAATTTGTAAGTTTTTTCTGCCTTTGCGTTTTCAATTTTTTTCTTGCGACAGTTCTTTGAATATCTGCATTTCTGTTGTCTTTTCCTTTGGTCTTTGAGGAAAAATGGTTTACTTTGTAAATGAAAGAACTTTGGGCGAATTTAGGGAGAAGTATTCTATTCTCTCTGGGTTACTATAGAATGTACTGATATTCCGGCTGACTGCTACAATATTAAAGGTAGCCACTGGATTCACACCATATCAATGGCAGAAGGCGGCATAACATTCCCCCCTAATAAATTGTTCTTAGAAATTTTCAAGTTTTTTCATGTTTCTGTATAGTGCTCTCCAAACACATGGAGAATTGTAAACGACGTTCATAGAATAAACGAATTATATGGGACCCAAATTGGGATCCCAAAGCTCAGATATTGCTACTCTTGGTTAAAGGCAACTGATAATATCTTTTACTTCAAGGCAAGAAAGGCTAATAGGGTTTGGGTTGTTAATCTCCCTGATTCTAACAAGGGGTATTGGAATCAGGGTTTTATTACAAGAAATTGACAAAATCCACCCATTTCTGAGGGCGATGAAGCATATTTAGGGTTTTTATGCCCTTCTGGAGGGAGGAGAATAGGTTGATATTGCCTTATCATTATTGATAAGCACCCAAAAGTGTCTATTTTATATCCCGGATAGATACATTTTAGACGCTCGTTTTAATTAAAATTGGCCTTATGTTCGTATTTTATCATTTTGCAGGTCAATACGCAGTCGCAGTGTTAAATAATGCTAAATCCAGTCAATTACGGCGCAAAAGCGGTCAAAAGCGTGCATCGAAGAAATCCAAGGAGAGCGCAAAGTCAGGAGTCCTATTTGAGCTTGCCCAGAAAAGTTCCGATGCCCTGAATCAGTCCCGTAACCTTAACCTGAGCCTACACCGAGCCTTGACCATTCCCCAAGCCGGTGTGTGTTTAGTTTGTATCTTTATTATTTTTCTAAATTATTATTTTGAGTCATTTTATTTTTAGGATTTATTTTAAATTTATTTAGAATTTTCTAAGAATTATTGTCTATTTTTCTATTTCTTTATTTTGATTTTTGATTTTTATTAATTTTAAATTTTGAATTATTATTTTATTAGGATTAATTTTTAGGAATTTTTTTTTAGTTATTAGATTTCATTTTATATATTTTCTTTTATTTATTTTAGTTTTACTATTAGGATTATATATTTTTAGTTTTAATAAAGTTTTATTTTAACTCTTTTTTATTTACATTTTTTTATTTAGTTTGAAATGTTAGTTTTTTTTTAATTTTATTAGATTTTAAGTTTTTATGGCCAAATTAAACATACACACCATAATATCTGACATCTACACACACACCCTCATCCCAACCACACACCCTACACCTCACCCACACCAAATAAACCAATCCCCCTTTTACTGTTCATCATCATCTTCCCCAACCAACATCCACCTTCTCTCTCCTCTCTCTCACAATCACCTACACCACAACCCCAAACCCGCCGGACTTGCTCCCAAAACGGATCTGCTGGAGTTCCCCAACCTGCTGCAACCTGAAACCTCTCCAAAACCCCTGACACCTGAACCCGCCGAACCTCCGGCGACCCACGACACCATCTCCAGCGACCTCCTTCCCTCGTCGACCTCCTCCGCCGGCGTCGTCAGACCTTCAATCCGACCCCCCTGTGTAAACCTCCATCGCCATGGCAACAAACCCACAAAAAAATCAGCTCGACCCAAAACCACGACCCATGAATTCGGGGCGACCCTATTTAAAACCCTTTAAACCGAGATTCACCAGCGGGTTGCCGAAACCGAAACCCACGACCCATGGCAACCATGAACGGATCCGTGAACCAGCCCTACCCGATTTCGACCCCACCACCTGCCATTCCTACAAATCAGGGACCAACCAAAGTCAATCAAATCCAAATAAACCCATGTGGCTATCCTCCACATAAAACCTTTGATTTATTCAAAGAATAATGATATGAGTACAAAAATCTCCCCCAAATCTGACGTGGATTCCACTTACTCTCTCACCTGCCTATTAAGTATTGCCTTGTATTATGGGGTCCCGTCAGGGCACCATATTAATTGCTTTTTGGGAGAGTTTTGGGAGAATTATTTGGGACACATAGCACTACTCTTATTCAAATCCAATCCCAAAAAAATCTCTCATCCACAAAGAAGATCGCGGACTTTAAAAAGAAAAGGGCACACAGAAGACTCTCATATCATAAAAAGAGAGACGTAGAGAGATAGAGACACTGTATAATATGTAGATAGTAGGTATATGAAAAAATTCTAGAAAAATACAAAAAAAAAATAGTTTAGCTTTAGGATAATTTGTAGGTTTAGTTTCTACTCTTCCTTTTGTAATCAAGTGCTGAAAATTGTGAAGAAGTTGGACGCATGTCAAGGCGCATTTCAAGACAAATTTGGAAAAAAAATTGGTATTGTATTTCTACATTCTCTTTTCAATTTATTTCCTTCTTGACATATTATCTATTGTTGTTTATGCACACATGAGAATGTTTGGCTAAACACCTCGTTCAAGGGGTGGGATACACTGCGTATGATGTTAGTTTAATTAATTGATTTTATTAATTTTATATTTCTAGGTAAATTAATTTAAACTGTCACCAATTAATTTATGTAACGAGAGTTAGTAAATTAATTGAACGAATTAATATTTTAATTTAGGAATCGAACTAGAGATAGGTTTTTCTGAGATTTAAATATTAACTTGATGTTGAAATTTGAGGATTGATATTTTTTTCGTTAAATTGATCCTAGCGGGTAATTTTCTGAAAATAGTATAGGCCTAATTTTTCATCGTGTGACATTTTTTAAATTAATTTTCTGAAAAAGATTGTATTAAATTTATAATTTTAACGAGAGTTAGATTATCGATTTAATATTATCTCGAAATATTTCAAATTAATAAATTGACATATTAAAATAATTGAAAATGCAGTGTAATCTCATCTCTTGACCTTCTCACATTATTTCACACTCGGTTGCACATTGTTTTTCATTCTTTAGTCATTTTATAATTTTTAGCATTTATTAGCAAATCTTTCCCTTGAAATTGTTTAAAAAAAAAAAAAATATTTTCATAAAAAAATTGAATTGCACGCTTTCACATTAATTGTTTCACCTTGAAAGTAGGATTGATACCCGTACTTACCGCAATACAAGTTATTTTTAGACAAGTTTTGTAGGTACTTAAGGGAATTTTGAGAGTGACTTTTGCACTACAACGATACATACGCAATAAGCTTTTTATCAAATGGCACCGTTGCCGTTTTCCTTGGACTGGAAGCAATTGAAGACTTGTAATTTTTTTTTAGTTGTAATTATTATTTCTCCTCCCTCCTCCTTAAACTGGTTGTATAGGATTTTTGAAGATTGTGTATTTATTTGGGGTGCATTTTGACACCAGTTTATTTTGTAATAATTATTCATAAAAAAAAGCGAAAATTGAAATCGGAAAAGGTAGAGAGATGGCGTCCAAAGCGAGGAATTTTTGAAGCCTCTCTATTTTGGGTCGGTAGGACTCCCCGGGACGACTGAGATAGGCGAGATCTCCCCCCGGTCGATTCAACTCGGTCTTCACCCCACGTGTGTAAAAACCGTGGGAGGTACAATTTTTTCATCCCTCGCGACTCTCCTGCCAGCGAGTTCATTTTTGTGTGATTAATTGCTCCTATGTGCTTTTAATTTCTGCATCGCACTTAAATTGAATGGTTTGATGAATTAATTTACCTAAGACCTGGACTCGGTCATTGCAACGAGAAGGGATTTCATCACCCGACTCACTCGTTTATCCATTGTGTGCTACCCTAGCTGCCATTAAATTTAAAATCAATCAACTAGCTAGCTCCGTAGGAACACATTTTTGCAACAGGCGATCACAAAGATAAATTCCGTGATTTTGTCGCCCGCGGACTTAATTAAAATTTGACTACCCCTTTCACTAATTTTGAAGATAATAATTCTCTATGTGCTCGTTAGGATTTTTTCTTAACTCGTGTGTGTCCAATTCCATTGTTTAGGTAGTCGGGTTTAGTTAGTTCGATCACATCCATAGTCCATTTTCTCCCCTTTTTCGAAAAAAAAACCAAAAATATTTTCCTTTTAAAAAAAAAAAAAACATTTACGAAAAAGCCCCAAAAATATTTTCCTTTTTTTTTTCAAATATTTTCAAAAATCCCAAAAAAAATTTTCTCCATATTTAAAATACCAAAAAGATTTTCCTTTTCTTATTTTCAAAAATCACAAAAAGATTTTCTTTTCTTTTGAAAAATATTTAAAAACCGAAAAATATTCCTCTTATCATGGCCGAAGAACGTCCTTTACGGGAATACTTTGGCCATTTCACATGCTCTCGAAGTTTGTTTGATGATAAGCTCGAATCGACCATTGATTCATTAATTCAGGGCTTTAACTGTCACACGCTCACCATTGATACTCGTGTGTCGTCCACGCACACATCTCCTATTCCACCGCCTCCGGTGATGAGAGTCAACCCATCACATGCTTCGCCGTGCACACACTGCTTTCTTAGCGATCACATGTCCCATGAGTGTCCATTTATATTCTCTCCATCTGAATCCACCTTGGAACATGTGTATCCCTATGACACTATTTTGGATCCACCCTCGACTTATTGTCACGACATATCTAATGTCGAGGGGTATGAGTACCCGAGCTATTCGTGGAGGTCTGATCATCCTTCCATGCAATATGAATCCCAACGCCATGTTGTGGATCCTTACGGTTTCCAACAGTCGTCATCACCACCTTGTGCACCTCATACCTATCAGTCCCCTTCATATGCTCCTCATGCTGATCACACTTTTGTCCCTCACGGAGATGCTTCTCCGGTGAATGCTACACTTGACCCTGCTCCACACACTTCATATGAGTATTCTCCACAACCTAGTGTTTCTAGCGAGTTGTATCCACCTCACCCACCGCCGCCACCCGCCACCATTTCACCACCACCTTGCACATCCATTCTCGAAAGTCTTTTGCACAAGTTCGCGCACACTCTTCAATCTCAAACTGAATCACTTCAAAGGCTTGAACAACAATTATATGATTTTGAGTGTGCGAATGAGATGGCTTCCACCCCAAGTCAACCCATTATTGACCCCGCGTGGGACGATGATGTGTCGTCTTGTGCCACTAATTTTGAGTGTGACCAACCCTATCCTCCTGAGAATCTTGAAGTTGTGACCACCCAGTGGTCCGGGACCCAAGTTGACAATAGTGTTGACATATCCAATGAGACTGATCCCATACCTCCCTACCCTCTCGAACACACCATTGCGGTTTGTCTTTCCCCTTCCATAGAATCCTTACTTATGCCCGAGCCTACACATACTGAGCCCACTACGTGTGTTCCCAAGGAACCACTTCATCCTAGGTTAGCTCCGGCTACGAGTGCTCACCATTTTCCTGATATTGAATCCGAGATGGTTTCTATCGCTCGGGATATGGATCCTGACCCACCATATTTGGCTCCCCTTGAGCCGAATATTGATGTAGATTCATCTACCTTGGATCTTAAAGCCTCGTTAGATCCTTTCACCACCTCAGATGGTGACATAATGGTGGCTAAGTTGATTACTCCCTCGTTTATTTCCACATTTCCTCCTACAAGTGACCTTGAGGATCACTCCGTGCCTCAGGAGGAATGTGTGTCTCCTACTCGTGAGTTAGATCATCTTCCCCCACCCTTAGTTCCCCCCGATCCACCCACTGTCTCCCCGACCCCACCACTTGGTTTGGACCTTGTTATTGCACCTCACCTGTTCCCATCTACGTATTTAGGTCCTCATCTATATCCATCCTTCACCCTAGTACTCCACGTTCCCCTTTGTGCACTTTTCATTGACCCCATCATCTATGTGAGTATTCTTGCTACTCTCCACTTTCGTGACACCGAGCTTATTCATTTATGCACATCACTTCCTTGTGGTGTTGAATTTTTCCATCTATCTCTCCCTGGTGTGTCACAGCGCGACCATTATCATCGTCCATTTATAGAATGGTCATGCCCTTTCTATGAGGCCCGTCCCATTATTATTGTCAAACCCTTATGCCTCCCTATCCAACTTGAGCACCATACTTATAAGGCCCTTGTTTCCCTCACATTTACGCTCAATAAGGCCCGTGACCGGTGCCTGTTCACCCTCACCCTTACCCTTCGTCCATGTACCCTCCTACCCACCCACCCCTCGTCCACCGATGCTTTGCATCGAGTGATGCACTTTGCTATACAAGTGCATTGACCTCTTTTAGCCTTTATCCAACAAGATTGACGCTTCAGTCTTGTTTGGGGGTGATTTTCATCACCCAATGTTTATGCCGCCCCGCACTTTCACACATCTTATCTTTAGGGTGAGCTTGGTTCGGTCTGGCTGAAGAAGTTAAACTTAGCGCTACCGGGAGGCAACCCGTCATTCAATGTTTCTGAGTATGAGTCTTACCCTTTTTGGGGGTGGTGTTTCACACCACCTAATGATTTTCACATACTTTATAGACTTGTACATATTTTTGTATCGCATTTGTTCTTCAGGTTCATCTATGCTCCATAATGCGGTACATTTCACTAGTGGTTCATTATGGTAATATATTTCCCGCCTTGTGATTTTCATTTTTATATACGGTTTTAAACATCGAGGATGATGTTTTCTTTTGTTTGGGGGTGGAAAATTTATCAAAATCGTACCTCTTTTGAAAATTTTCAGAAACAAGTGATTTTAAAAATTTTGTGCAGTTAAAAATAAATTTTTACGACATGATTTGTTTATCATCCCTCTTTTAGAAATCTCGGAATACCCGTGTTCGAACCTAAACTTATGTCTTTAACCTTAAATTAATTAATACCTCTTAAAGTGTACTTATACTATGAATTTCTAAACTCAGCAATTTTACACTATCACGTTTACAATCAAAAGTTGGAGAGTAATTATATTCTCAAGAGATCCTTATACAATCACTAGTGGCGACTTAAACCCGTGAGATTTGAGCTTTTCACCTTTTTGAGGGTTTTTTACGTATCTCCGAGTCACAAGTTGACTCAACTTTCTTTGAATACCGCACTTAGTCGTTGCATGGTCTCATTATTTTTTCAATTTTGGCATAATCACTGAGAATGGCATCACTTTCGAGTTAATAAAAACATGTTTCTTATAGTTTGTCCCGAGCACTAAACCGATTTTTCCATACACTTACCATTTTTACCCTTCACTCTACCTATTATCATTCCACATTTTTCTTATCCATATGTGTCCCATATACACACCATACATCATTACCATCGTGTTTGAGAAAAAGAGTGTTTGAAATTTTCCATGTAAATTGTCTTCATTTGTGTTATGAAAAGAAAAATGTATTGCAATAAAAAAAAAGAAAAAAGCAAAGAAAAAATAGAAAAGAAGAAAAAGAAAGATGCGATCATAAGTTTAAATGATGAAGACAATAGGCAGTCAAAGTGTATTTCACTCTTCTCAAAACACCCCATCATTCATCTTCTTCATTTTCCCCTCAGACCTTACATAATCCTTATTTTCACCCTTGGTAAAGTGTTCAGGCAAACGAAAAGATTATATGGTGAATAACTCGACATGCTCGACATAGTGGTTAACATTCGTTCATGAGATCAAAATTCTTTCATGTATCCATCGTTTTCAATAAAGTTTATGAGACGTTTGAACTTGTTTACATTTACTCACATCCTCACACACTAGAAAGATACACTTACCCAATTCTCAGAGAGTTCGATTCAGAGAGATATATCCAGTGAGAATTGAAGTTATAATGTCGATTCTATAAAGGCAATCCAGGAATTACTCTAATGACACTTAAGGTTACTTCACACTATCACATGATGAGTTTTAGGAAGGATTACACTTTTGGTATTAAGTAATTTAATATCTCATTTTGATAGTTGAATACGGTGTTCCTTGATATCCTTTTAAAGTTGGGTTGTATAGCGTTTCGTCATCTACTCAGAAACTACATTTAAATAAACTTTTGAATTTTGTTGGTACATACACTGCAAACCACCACGAGACACCACTCATCCTGTAGGGAAACCTATTTCCAAAGGGGGAGATTGAACCACCTTATACCCTTGACTCACTTGAGTCTCTATTGTATAAGTGTTCATCTAGTTTGGAAATAGTGACAAAATTATGTCTTTCCTAGAAACCAAAGAACCTCAGAGATTGGTTTCCAAATTATTCCTCTTGATTGATTGATCAAGGTATATTTACCAACACTCACACACATTAGAATTGCATTCATACATTTCATATTGCATATAATTGTGTGTATACATGTTGAGTGTGTTTAAATCCCTAAAATTGATTCTTAATATTTTTTTTGGGAATTTTATAAACTTTTAAAATAAGGTTCTTATTAATTATAATTTGGTTTTAAAAGTTTTGGGGTCAAACTGCTATTTTGGTTTATTGGTTTTATTGACTAAAAGTTCACTTGGGTAGAATCCGAAAGCGCCAGAGACTATAAGGCATGCTGTGTAATTATTTTTAGACACGTGTGTATTATCCCATCTCATGACTACACTTGCTGAGCTATAATCGTTCCAAATTGTGTTTTCTGCGTGAGACGATTGCTGTGTGTTATTTCAACCCTTGGATTAGATTTAATCGATGACCTGCATGCGTTCTTATATAATCCTGGTGAAACCAATTTGAGCCAATCAGAAGCGTTTTAATCACCGCCTCTGTTTAAACTATTGGATCAAAGTCAATCCTCCAAGACCAGATCGTAGCCCTTGATTTTGGTCTGTATTCTCGAATCTTCTCAGCCTCCTATAAAAGGAGCCATCTGAGACTTTTGCCACTTTATTCATTAGAGTGAGAAAGAGAGAAGAGAGAGAAGAGAGAAGAGAGAGAGAGAAAACAAAGTTAGGAAACCCTAACCCTAAATCGTCCAAAACTATATTCAAACCATAACCTTCTTCATAAACAGTGTATACCAAACACAACCTTGAGTGTTTGAGAGATTTTGAGTGATTGGTTTATTAGTTTTGTTGCTGTAACCTCTTCGTTCTCAAATCTTGCTGTCAACTTAAACATCTGTTTAGATCTATGTTTCTACTTTTATAAAAATCTTATATCTAAGTCATTGCATGTTATATTTCACATAGATCTGCATATTTAGTTTCTCATCTTGAGAAAATATTTGTTGATTTGTTTCTGTAAATGTTTTTGTCTACGAAATCAACAAAAATATTTTCTGTTTCTAGTTTTTTTGAAATAAGACCTTCGACCTAGTTGGAATCGCACTTGGTGATTTTCAATCTTAAAAATATTTTCAAAACCTGAGATTGATTAAGATCTTGATACGTCTTCTGAGCAAGATAACCGTGGATTCTGGGAATAAAATAAAGGTCACATAAGGTTTCAGTTTTCTAAGAAGAGAGAAATAGAAAATCACAGCATATAGATCTTATATGTAATTTGATAGGACTGTTTGTATAAATCAGCGTGAGTGTGTGCATGCATGCGTTAGAAAGCACGTTCACAAACACTATCACCCTACCATACTAAAAGTGTTGGTAACAAGATCTCAAGAACAAGAGTCGACGTAAAGAACTTGGAACAAATTGGAAGTTAGCAAACAAGAGCGCAACATCAACAAACAGAACTGCAGAAAAGTTATAAGGACACCAGTGGGTACACTCCTAAACTTGTATAGGTCTGATTTGTGTGCACGCGTGTTATATAGTTTGTAACTGTTATAATTTATTTTAGTGAAATTTTTGGTTTACTCCGTAGAGGGAGTCGTGGATGTTTCCTTAGTTGGGTGAGATTTTACCACGTTAAAAATCCTTGTTCTTAATCTTTCTACATCTCCTCATCTAATTCTTGGTTGTGCTGAGTTTAAATTTTTAAACTGATTTACCTGTTAACCAATCTTGAACAGATCTCGTACATATTTTTGTTAAACACATCTTGTGATTAATTTGATTTGATTTTAAGAAAAGAGTTTCCTCAAAAAACAGTTCGGAGTTACTTAAATAGTTTAATTTTATATTAAACGGCTTTAGTAACATCATTTCAACTTTTGGATACTTATCTCTGTTTTCTCTCTAATTTTTGCTCGAGGACTAGCAATGTTCTTTTTGGGGGTGGTGTGATAAGCACCCAAAAGTGTCTATTTTATTCCCCGAATAAATACATTTTAGTCGCCCGTTTTAATTAAAATTGGCCTTGTGTTCGTATTTTATCAGTTTGCAGGCAATACGCAATCGCAGTGTTAAATAATGCTAAATCCAGTCAATTGCGACGCAAAAGCGGTCAAAAGCGTGCATCGAAGAAATCCAAGGAGACCGCAAAGTCTGGAGTCCTATTTGAGCTTGCCCGAAAAAGTTTCGATGCCCCGAATCAGTCCCGTAACCTTAACCTGAGCCTATACCGAGCCTTGACCATTCCCCACGCCGGTGTGTGTTTAGTTTGTACCTTTATTATTTTTCTAGATTTTTATTTTGAGTCATTTTATTTTTAGGATTTATTTTAAATTTATTTAGAATTTTCTAGGAATTATTTTCTATTTTTCTATTTCTTTGTTTCTTTATTTTGATTTTTATTTGTTTTTAATTTTTAATCTTTATTTTATTAGGATTAATTTGTAGGAATATTTTTTTTTAGTTATTAGATTTCATTTTATATATTTTCTTTTATTTATTTTAGTTTTACTTTATTAGGATTATATATTTTTAGTTTTAATAGAGTTTTATTTTAGCTCTTTTTTATTTACAGTTTTTTATTTAGTTTGATATGTTAGTTTTTTTTAGTTTTATTAGATTTTAAGTTTTTATTTTTAGTTTTATTTTTAGGTGGTGTCAATTTTTAGGTGTCCAAATTAAACACACACACCATAATATCTTACATCTACACACACCCTCATCCCACCATACACCCTACACCTCACCCACACCAAATAAACCAATCCCCCTTTTACTGTTCATCAACATCATCATCTTCCCCAACCAACATCCACCTTCTCTCTCCTCTCTCTCACAATCACCTACACCACAACCCCAAACCCGCCGGACTTGCCCCAAAAACGAATCTGCCCGAGTTCCCCAACCCGCTGCAACTCGAAACCTCTCCAAAACCCCTGACCCCTGAACCTGCCGAACCTCCGGCGACCCACGAAACCATCTCCGGCGACCTCCTTCCCTCGTCGACCTCCTCCGCCGGCGTCGTCAGACCTTCAATCCGACCCCCCTGTGTAAACCTCCATCGCCATAGCCGCACACCCACAAAAAAACCAACTCGACCCAAAACTACGACCCATGAATTCGGGGAGGCCCTATTTAAAACCCTTTAAATCGAGACCCACCAGCGGGTTACCGAACCCGAAACCCGTGACCCATGGCAACCATAAACGGATCCGTGAACCAGTCCTACCCGATTTCGACCCCACCACCTGCCATTCCTACAAATCAGGGACAGACCAAAGTCAATCAAATCCAAATAAACCCATGTGGCTATCCTCCAAATAAAACCTTTGATTTATTCAAATCCAATCCCCAAAAAATCTCTCATCCATAAAGAAGATCGTGGGCTTTAAAAAGAAAAGGGCACACAAAAGACTCTCATATCTTAAAAAGAGAGACGTAGAGAGATAGAGACACTGTATAATATGTACATAGTAAGTACATAAAAAAATTCCAGAAAAATACAAAAAAAATTAGTTTAGCTTTAGGATAATTTTTAGGTTTAGTTTCTACTCTTCTTTTTGTAATCAAGTGCTGAAAATTGTGAAGAAGTTGGACGCATGTCAAGGCGCATTTCAAGACAAATTTGGGAAAAAAATTGTGTATTGTATTTCAACATTCTCTTTTCAATTTATTTCCTTCTTGATATATTATCTATTGTTGTTTATTCACACATGAGAATGTTTAGCTAAACACCCCGTTCAAGGGGTGGGATACACTGCGTCTGATGTTAGTTTAATTAATTGATTTATTAATTTTATATTTCTAGGTAAATTAATTTAAACTGTCACCAATTAATTTATGTAACGACTGTTCTTGGGAATTGGGTCATGATAATTGGGTTTACACGATAATTGACTGTTCTTAGAGTATTGATGGTAATTGTGGAAGTTCTTGGGTAAGAATTGGAATATTGGGGAAACTGTGGTTCAAACGAGTTGAAGGTCATTCGAACGAAATTGCTGTTTTGTTCGAATGAAGATAAGTGGTTCGAACGAGAATTCCTGGTCATTTGAAGTGAAGATCGAACGAGTGTCGGATGAGATGCCACTGTCAGAATTCATTAGAAGGTCATTCGATGGTCGTTTGAATGAAGTCCCTTTCTCGTTCGAATGAGATCCCATTTTCGTTCGAATGAGGTTGCCTAGAAAATTTCAATCGGGTTGCTCTTGTGTGCTGTCACGTTTTGGACTGTTGGATCAATGACGTGAGTTCTGGTGAACCCAGATTGGGAAAAAAATGGGATTTTGATGTTTGGGGTGGTTTTATAAGGCTTTGTTTGGGATTATTTGGGTTTATTTGGGGTTTGGAAGAAGATAGATAGTGGGGGAGGGTGGGTCTTCCACCATTTTCAGATTTCTCTTCTCTCTCTTCAGCTCTTGAAGAGCTTCCCCTCTCCTACCACCACCATCCATCCTACACCACCATATCCCCACCTTGTGCCACCATACTTTACATGTAGTCCACCATGTTTAAGCCCTATACACCCATTTTCTCATTGTTGAGTAGAGCTATGGATTTTGGAGGTGTTAATGGGAGTTTTGGAAAAGATAAAAATGGAAAATTTATGGAGTTTGAAGGGGACTTTGCTTGGAGTTTTCATGGAGGCAAGCTTTGTGGAGCTAGGAAACCTCCTTGAAAACGATTAAAAGCAGAAATTAAATAATACTTACAATGAAGGAATCTGGAATTAAAGCTTGAATCTTGAATAAATGTTGCAAAACTTCAAAACCTAGGGTTTTTAAATGCAAGAGTCCTCTAAAACTAATAATAATCTAACTTCTTAATGTCTGGGAATTAGTTGGAATAAACACTCTACGAAATTACAAGAGTTTGAACTAAATACAACTCCAATTTTGAAAAAGAAAAAATTAAAAATTCGCCACCCGGATCGGTCTGGCCTGGTCCATCGGTTCGGTCCAGTGTCTATCGGATCGGTTCATTTTTGCTTGAAACCGGATCGATCTGGCCTTTCAATCTATACAGGAACTTTTAAGATTTCAGACCGGACCATTTTTGGGGATAAACAGATTGGTCCGATTGTTCATTTTATTCAGAAACTCAACCTCCTCCGGACCGAATCATTTTTGGGAATAACTGGATTGGTCCGAAGGTCCATTTCTTTCTGCTCTGGTGGTGATTTTATCTCATATTTGGGGCTTCATAGCTTCTGATTCGGGACTCGAATTCCTTCCTATGTGCGTGTAGACTCGAGGTCTTCAACTTTCATGTTGGTTCCCTTTCGAACTCCAGATGTAAAGTTACTCTTTTGCCCTCTGAATTTCCTTCCTTTCTTTCTTCCTTGGTTTCTCAGTTTTGAGTTTCCTTTTCTCTTCACTTGTATCAAATACTTGTAAAAATCATGAAGAATACATGAAACTCGATGCACTCTATAAGAAATGTCAGTAGTAATGATATGAGATAAATCAATGCATTTGACATGTTACGAGGTGATAAAAGCCTCTAAATTAAGGGGATAAATTTTAAAGAATTTATGCCTAATCAAACCCCCATAACCTAGAACTATGATCATCCCGAGAAATGTAAAAGAATCATAACTAGGTTCAACTCTTGAAAATCATTTTATCAGGATAGAACACCTATTTCACGGGCAAGCGTTTTCATTTAACGTATGCAACTAGGTTACCCTAGTAGGACGAGTTGTGTCTCATGAGGATTCGCAGTGAATATACCCACAAAATTCATTTTTGACTCAAAGAAAATTTCAAAATACCTAAAAATTGTATAATTCAAAATTTCTGGAAAATAATCACCCTAAATATGTATTCAAGAGTCCTAATTTGCAGTGTGTGTGTGCAAAGCCAAAAATTTAATCGCAAATTTTCACCGATTAATTATTACATTACTTTTTTGAAAATTCATTTTGATTCAAATGCTCACGGGATACTCTCACAAACGAATCACTCGGAATGTGGCTCTTTCACTCGGTGTGCGTGATATAAGGAGTAAATGCATTGGAACACAAAGTCACGCACACAAATTTGAAAGACAAAAGTTTATGGGTGAAAAGATCTCTTCACCGGGTTACGGTCGTTGGGAAGCGGGAATATTGCCTCTTGTACTCACCAATTAATCTTTTCTATTATATTTTCGTGTTTTAACTCTCCACGCGGTAATTAATTTCGCAATCCGGACTCGATTAGGACTTTTTCGGGTTATAAGGTGCATTGGGAATAATCGAAAAGTTCGGAATTAGAAAATGTCCTTATAATGTCCGTTAGTGTTTTTTCGGGCTTTTGCTCATTTTCTTTTCTTTTTCTGTTTTTCCATTTTTTTTCTTTTCTTGCTATTTTTTTGTTGAGCATTATACCAATTTTTTCTTACCCCTTTTTATCGCACTATTTAGACTTAATTCATGAAATTTCTAATTTCCACTATTCTGCCTATTTGGGTTTTTTGGGTTACCAAATGAAAGGAAAAATTTCTTGGCTCAAAATGGCTAGCAAAAGATTAATTTTTCACAACTTTTTATGGCTAATATTTTTTGGGTAAATAAACGATGGCCTAACTTCATTTATCCGAATTACTAATCAATTTACCATATGCGTCTCGAGATGAATTTTAGTTTAGAGATATGTTAGCATGATTTTCGAGGCAACATCGCACACTATTCCTTGACCGATCAAAACAATAATTTTGAGATCACAACGACTTATTTTAACGCTGAATTGAACTTTGAGTTAATCATTAACTTGGATTGATTTAAAAATTTTAAAAAATCGATAGGCTCGAAATTTCACCAGTGTTAATTTTTGCTCGATTTCTATCTTTGGTTAATTTCTGCTTAGTGTATTTTGGAATTTACAAATTTGAGACTTTAAACAAAACTTCGATGATATTTTTGAAAAATGTAAATTTTTTATTTACTTTGAAGAAAAATATTTTTTGGATTTTTGGAAAATTTTCAATTTTCAATTTTTTTTTTGGAATTTAAAAAATTTGTGAAGTTTTAGATAGACACACTTGTCACCGCCTCTAACTTAGATTTTGCATCGTCCTTAATCAAAAGGACTAATATCTAAAGAAGAGCAAATAACAAGTGTGACAAATAAAACAAGCAAATATTTAAAATGCAAAAAGACACTAAGTGACACTAACACATGACTAAAAAATACAACAAAAATCACCCGATACGCGTCGGGGATGCGATGACCTCTCATCTCTCTCCTCAAACTCACACGACCCCTTATACGGGGTTATTTCTCTCCTCGTTTCCCCCATTTTCCTGTCGTAAGTAAATAATCGGAACAAGTTTGGCCCTGTCCCATAAATAAGGGAGAGACCCTGGGTCTCGGGATGACTCGCTGGGAAGGGGTTCTCGTGGTGCCTAATTGAATATTTTCCTACGTGCACCGACTTGGAGGGGACATCTCAATTTCTTTTAGTTCCAGGAGTGCATGGGTCGGGATCTAAATCGAACGATACTTGAGTCTTTTCCTCAATCGCATCAAAGAACTCAAGGGGTATGGGTGGATGGTCACAAAGAAGGAATGTATCTATCGTTTCTTGCGATTCGCTCTCTTCTAAGTGACTAAATGAGTCCACTAAAGGTTGGACTTCGACATTAAGGTTCTCATCTATCGACCCAAATTCTTTCTCAAAGTCCACTAGACTCATATCGCCTAACTCTCTCTCATGATTAATTTTTGCATTTTCTCTCCGAATCTCCACAAGTCTCTCTATCCCGCTCACGCCTACGTGCTCGCTCTCAATCATGGTCACTAAACACACATCTCCTACTTCTTGCATGACGTCACACTCACCGTTATCACTTGGTGCAACAAGCCTACCCCTAACGGCTCTCTCTTGTGAGTCCTCTCATACTCGTGTGCTTCCTCGATAAGATCCGTTTCTCGCGGTTCTCTTTCATCGCCCTCGTTCTTAATGTTATTAAATATATTTGTCTCGAGGGTCATGTTCCCAAACGTTAATTGCATTTTCCCACTTTGAGTATTGATGAGTGCATTAGCCGTAGCTAAGAATGGGCGACCAAGGATGACGGGAACATGATTTCTTGGGAGAATGGATGGCTCCTCATCCCAAATAACAAAATATACCGGGAAGTAAAAAGTGTCAATTTGGACAATTACAACTTCAATAATTCCCCGAGGCATCTTCACGGAGTGATTCGCGAGTTGGAGAGTAATGGTCGTGGGCTTAAGGTCTCCCAAATATAATTATTTATAGATGGAATAACACTCACCCCTAAATCTATTAATGCTCGTTCGATTCGGTTCTTCCCTATAATGCACGAGATGATGGGTGCAACCGGATCTTTATATTGTAGTGAAAGATCACACAACAGTACTGAGCTGACGTTATGTGTTAGAAACACATTTTTCTTTACCTTTAGCTTTCGTTTCACCGTGAGTAAGTCCTTAAGGAACTTAGCATATGCGGGGGTTTGCTTTATGGTCTAGAGAAAAGGTAAATTGATCTTTACTTGATTAAGAACGTTGAGGACATCGTCCCGAGAAGTCTCTTTGGATTGAGGGACCAACCGTTGAGGATATAGGATTGCACTGGGAGGTTTCACCACCACTTTTGTCCCTCTGGTGTCATCGTTACCACTCTTTTTCTTGGGGACATCTTCGGCCTCTTTCGTGCCGGGCGAAATCTCCTTTTCATTTTGCTTAACGTGTGGAAGAGGTGAAAAGCAAACCACTCTCCCACTACGCAGAGTGGTAATTTCACTACATTGCTCAGGATGCTCGTGGGATGTAGCGCTAACACTAGATTGACCCTGGGTCGGTCTTTGGCCTTGGGCCGAAAACTTACCCTTCTCTTGAACACTTAAGGATTCTTGCAACCTAGAGATACTCGTATTCATCTCAGTGAACAATAACTCAAACTTAGCATTAGTTGCATTTTGAGATTGGATGAATTGGTTTAAATTGTCCTTAAAAGACCTTCGTGGTGGGGTAATGTAGGGGCTTGGAGGCGGTGCTTGCATTTGTGGCTGCATAGGTGGCGCTTGTTGAAATTGAGGAGGGGTAGGAGGTAGGGCAACATGTGAAGTGTTGTTGCCCGTAGCTAAAACTAGGATGGTTCCTCCACGAAGGGTTGTATGCATTCCCATGGGGGGAGTTAAAGTTTCCCTTAAACCCTCCTATTCCCCCACAACTCTTCTGCCTACTTTTTATGGTTGACATTCTGTCCCTAAAATCTCTACCTTCATAAAGGTATCCTGAATAAACTTTGATCCAAGAATATTTTAATCCCCCACTTATATCCAACAAATGGGAGAACAACAATGCCTCCCATACAATGCCTCATACGATGCCATGCCCAAGTTCTGTTAATTACTGTTGTTGTAAGTAAACTCCACCAAAGGTAAGTACTTATCCACACTACCCTTATAGTTTAATAAACACACCGAGCGAATATCCACCAACACTCGATTCACCCTTTTTGTCTGACCGTTAGTATGTGGGTGATATGAGGTAAGAAACCGCAATTTCATCCCCATCGCCTCCTAAAAACTCCACCAAAAGTGGGAAATAAAGGTCTGGTCCCTGTCAGACACAATGTCAAGTGGTGCACTATGAATCCTCACAATCTTGGCTATAAAAAGCTTGGCATACAACTCTACCATAAAGTCTGTTCTAACTGAAAGTAAATGGTCTATCTTAGTTAATTTTCCCACAATCACCCAAATGGAATTGTGTCCCCGTTACGATGTAAGCAACCCTATAATGAAGTATATGGATATGCTCTCCTACTTCCACATTTGAACCTCAAGAGGATATAGAATACTCGACGGTCTCTAGTGATTTACCTTCACCATCTGGCAAGTAGCACACTTGGGACACAAATAACATAATGTTCCTTTTCATGTCTGCCCACCAATACTAGTGCCTTATGTTCCAAGGCATCTTATCCGTACCGGGATGTACTGCAAATCACTACCTATGCACATCCCTCAAAACTGATTCTTGACATAACAAACCTATTGTGAAATCGTAAACCCCCATCAGACATAATCGAATATGATGGTTCCCCTTCGGTCAATGAACCTATGAACTTCTCCTGAAAATAAGGGTCTACAGTCTTTACTTCACAACCCGAACGATGATATCTGGTGTAATGGTCAAGACTAATATGAATGCATCCACCAACTCGTCCACTGTCCGAAGAGAACTCCACTAAGAGTTATAGATAAAAAATAAAGCATGACACCCTATAAAATCCATAAGTAGTATGATCTGGTCTAATACAAAAATCACGAGAATACAAAATATTTGGTAACATACTCAACATACGATAAAATTAAAGAGAATAAGTAAATACAATACAGGAATATAAAATGCTAAATCGAATAAAACATCTTTGATACCATAATACAAACATAAGAAGTAAAATCCAACTCTGGAATGTACAGTCTCAATAATCTAATAACCATCCTGACTAAAAGTATAACTTGTACAATACCTAACTCAGGAAAATCTGATAATAACAACTGCCTGATCTGAAATATACATAAATATAAGATGTAAAGGAGTGACTGCACTCAACACCTACATCATAGGAAGTAATATAAAGTGTCACTAGAGATGCTCCTCCAACGACTAACCCAAGTCTACGGAAGCAACAATGGCCCAAGACCTATGGAAAATAAATTCAACAACGAGGATTAAACTTAGACAGTTAATAAAGAATAATAATTTAACCGAAGTTGGGCCACAATAATAATAATGCATCTTCCTCCCATATTAAGTGGATTTTAAGTTATTTAAGTTACCCAATCCAAACAACCTAAAATAAGCATGTGAATCCACTCCCAAACCCATATGTGTCCCATATGATAAGTGTTTCTCTTAATTCAATTTTGTTTACTTTATCATTCTTAAGTTAATCTCTTGTATTAAGATAATCATTTATTATACGATAATCTATCACCTTATAAGCAACTCCTTAACTAATCAAAATGTCACTAAATGTCTCCATTTATGATTCTAAAATTGTATCCCAAGTCTATCAGTCCCAAACAATCTTATATTACAGATTAAGTGTATACATATCTAGTATATTCATTACTTTATTCCCGAGTCATAATTTTATGATATTATGTAGCTAGTATAATTCATAATCCGGTACAACCATCTTAAGGTATCGCAAAACAGAATCACATAATCCAGAATATTTGTCAGTGTTCACAACCCACATAAAATTTCATGGGGTACGCTCAAGACCGTAAATAAACGTACGAAGGACTATCCCTATTGCCTTCGGAGATCACTCGTGAATTATAGTTATAAGGCGTATCAACCTTATAAGCTCACAACAATAAGCCAAGCGAAATCACTACGCCTTCCCCACCATTCATAGGGTCCCATACCTAAGGCTTTACAAAGGCATACCTCCATTTATCCTCCTTAGGAACACATGTACATTAGTAGTAGGATCGAGGTAAATATGACCTAAGTAGAGCCCATATCGACACCGGGAATACCACAAACTATCAAAGTCATACTCATCCCATAAAAAATCCCTCATTGTATGTTCCCCATGAGCACTCACACATCATAGTATGATTACACATAAATCAAGCAAGTAAGCGTAACCTTACGCAACCCGATTAAACAAACAAGTACAAACCCTACACAAATGGTATTAACAAACAAATACAAATCCTACTCAATTGGGTTACCCATAATGTCTATTTTATTATTAGTTAAAACACACATTAACTATAATCGGTTATATACGATATTTGGTCAAATTCTTAAGGCTCTGAAGTCCATGTTTCGTCTCATACCTATGCTCCATATGCATGAAATTACTATTACCCTACTCGATGGGTTATAGAATGTTCTAAAACCGAGTCTACTCAAGGATTTTCAATTGCATCACGAGTCTCTAATTAATTACCATAAATTAAGTAAGACTTACAGTCCAAACTATTCCAAATTCGTTATAATGAAATAGCCAGATTCATTCTAATGAAAACACTCACCTCGTTCGAATGACAACTGAAAGTTGTTTGAATGAAAACCCCAAAGTTTTTCTAACGACAACTTATTTAGTTCTAATAAAAATGCATATCCCGTTTGAACAAGGTTCAAATATCGTTTGAACAAGATGAATGCAAATTCATTTTCTCTAAAGCCCCAAAAAACCCAATTATATCCCTAAAACCTAACTTAAAAGCCTCTAATAAATCCTAAAAACACACCCCTTTAGATAGAAGTTTCAATACAATAATACTAACATATATATGAGGTTTAATTATTATGACATGGATTGTGGTAATACTATCAGATTAAGAGTTAAGAACCCTAAGTTTTATGATTGAAATAAATTAAACTCATATTTGATTCAACTATCGAATTAAACAAGGGGAATTCAATAAATTCATTATCACGATTTAAAATATAGAAATTTAAACTAGATATCAAGATCAAGCCCTATGGTTTCTCATCAAACTATATTTTCTAGACTATTAGAGTTGAGAGTTTATACACTTTATGTGCACATTGGACTGAATATTGTGTATATCTGCTTGCATATATAACATTAGATAAGCTAATACTGTAATTGCTATTTTAAAATAAGAGTTACTTTCTGGAAAATTATTTTAAAATCTTGTAAATAAAGTAAATTTAAAGTTCGGGGATTTGGTATTTAATTGGTTGTGCAGTTAGTACTTCAGGTCTGTATGTTTTGCTTTTGTTTTAGTTGTTAGCTCGTTTATGTGGTATATTATGTATATTTATTTATAAGAGTATTTAAGTAATGAATTAATTAATTTTTTTGGCTCTACCATTGCCGATGCCGAAGTCCGTATGTAAAACGAGGTGGGTTAGTGTGAGGTCAACAGCCGACTGTAAAATATGTCAAATCTCGTGATGAATTGTCTAGTTCAAAGAAGAAACATAAATAAAAATAACATACATACAATTAGATTTGGTACGTGGAATTTAGGAACACTAACTAGCAAGTGTAAAAAACTTATGAATACCTTAAAACGGAGAAAAATTAACATAGCATGCCTACAAGAAACTAAATGGAAGGGTGAAAAGTCTAGAGAGATGGGAGAAGGTTATAAATTATTTTACCCGGGAGGGATAAATAATCGTAGAAATGGGGTGGGTATTGTTGTTGATCACTATATATAAGATAAAGTCGTGGATGTCAAAAGATGGGTAGATAGAATAATGAGTATTAAGATCGTCTTAGATAAAATAATATTGAATATTATAAGTGGTTACGTGCCCCAAGGAGCTTTAGATGAAAATGTAAGAAAATCATTTTGGGAATTATTGGATGAAGTATTACAACAAATTCCTACATATGAAAACATATTTTTAGAAGGTAACTTGAATGGACATGTAGGACTAGAACGGGATGGTTATCGAAGGATACACGGAGGTTGTGGTTTTGGTAAGAGAAATGAAGGAGGAAAAACTATTTTAGAATTTGCTAAGGCATACGATCTAGAATCAACAAACACATTTAAAAAAAAGCGTAGAACATTTGATAACATTTAAAAGCGGAGAGAATAAAACTCAAATAGACTATTGCTTACTTGGAAGAAGAAACTTGTACACATGCAGAGGCTGTAAAGTTGTACTAGGTAAAAGCTTAACAAATCAACATCGCCTATTAGTAATGAATTTAACAATTAAAGGTTTTAAGTACTGAAAAGAGAAAATAGGTTATCAAAATATAAAATGGAAGGATTTAAAAGGATGCAAAGAGATAGAATTTAGACATAAATTCCTGTTAAACATGAAGTGGAATTGATACGAGAAAATAGGTAAGCAAATATATAGTGAGACTAAAGGAAAAAGATTCATTAAAAAAGAGACTTTGTGGTGGAATGAGGAAGTGTAAAAGATAATACAAAAGAAACGAGTAAGTTTTAAAGAGTGGTAAAAGTGTAAAAATTAAGAGGATTTAGAAAAGTATAAGAAGTTAAAAAGTGAAGTAAAAAATATTATTAGAAATGCGCAACAAAATGCACTAGATAATATTTATAATAAATTAGGTACCACGGAAGGTGAAAAGTATATATATAAATTGACAAATAATAGAGATAGATTGACAAGGGATATGGGTCCAGTTAAGTATATTAAAGACATAAATCAAAATATATTAATTAATGATACAGAAATTCTAGATAGATGGGACGAGTATTTTCAAGGATTATTGAATTAAGAATATACTAAATAAGATGTCGAGAACATTGAACTGAATATAGGAATGGTATGTCAGATTACTAAAAAAGAAGTAGATATTAATAAGAAAAATGGGAAAGAATAAAGGGGTTGACCTAGATAAAGTACCCATAAAGGTATAAAGGACCCTTGGAAGTATAGGGATAAAATGGTTAACAAGTTTATTTAATAAAATTTTAAGAGAAGGAAACATGCCAGATGAGTAGAGGAAAAGCACGATACTTTTGTATAAAAATAAAGGGGATACACAAAACTACGGTAATTATAGTGGAATCAAACTGATTAATCACACTAAGAAATTATGCAAAAATATTATAGAATAAAGATCAAGAAATGAGTCAACTATTTTGGACAATAAATTTAGATTTATTCCAGGGCGATCCATCAAAGAAGTTATTTACTTATTAAGACAAGTAATGGAGAAATGTAGAAGTAACAATAAAATTTATTTATGGTCATTTTAGACTTAGAAAAGGCTTATGATAGAGTACATAGGGATATAATTTGGTGGGATTTAAGGAGGAAAAGAATCCTTATGAGCTATATTAAGGTTATTGAAGATATGTATGATAACACAAAGACTAGAGTAGGAACTATATGTGGAGAAACTGATGACATTACGATTAAAGTGGGTCTACATTAAGGATCGACCTTAAGTGCTTGTCTACATCAAGGATCAGGCTTAAGTCCTTACTTATTTGCCGTAGTTTTGGATGAGATTACTAAGGATATACAAGAATGAAGAGTGCGCGTTTGTTCAAACAAAGAAATTATTTAATTAAACTCAATTTATCAATTAAATCCTAAACCATACATCCATATGATCATGCAAGAACAGTCAATCACAAACAAAACACACAAATGAGGAAAAATCCCCCAAAGGGGCAAAGCCTTTTTATTTTCACTATAATTTGTAAGAAATGATTATACGGACTACAATGAAAATAAGAGTGACATAGGAAATACCCTCAGGTGTCGGTTTCGATGTCGTCGGCTGGAATCTCCCGCAAGAACTCCAGATGGGCAGCAATGAAGAAGAAAACGGCTTGTCCACAAATTACTCCAGATGAGTAAAAATGATCCTCTTGAAGGTTTAAAGATTCACATACATAGATGGGAGTGTTTATGTGAATAAACAAGGCATAAAACCTTAAAACATAAAGTCTATTTTCTGGGCTATTAATTGCAGAAATCGTGTGTGAAAAAGACTTGGAAATTGTGTAGAATGAAACTAGATATTTATACAAAATCAAAGCGGCGGCATCGTTTGAAAGAGATAAGCATGTCGCTCGAATGAAGGACATGTGTCTCTCGAACGAGATTGCACGACATGCCTATGTCGCTCGAATGACAATGCTATGTCGTTTGAATGAGCTCGTCGACCGAGGAACTCCGCTTCTACACTTAGAAAAATTTATGCTTTTGATAAAACCAAATCAGACTTCGAAAAAATATTTTCTAAAAAATTCCCAAATATTTATGCAAATATAAACAACTCCAATAAATAATTTTACAAATAATGCGAAGTGGAGTAATGGGAGCGGTTGAGCATCACGTCGCAAGTAGAATGATGCACGTGTGTAGATGGTGGATGCATGGATTCGGATCAAGGCCATCATGGATGATCGTGTTGACGCACCGAATGTAGCGGTATCAGACATACAAACTGTGATCTAGGGAAAACATTAAATTCCTAGATTCTACCCCGGACATTTATAAAATTATGTCCTTATAAATATCCCCCTATGTATATGCCGGTACATACATAAAAAATCCGAATTATGCAATCAAATGACATACAAAATAATATCCCCATTAAACCCTCAAACTCAGAATACTAAACGATATGTCGTCAATCAAACTTCAACATCTTCAAATCTTCAGCTCTTCAGAAACTCCCAAAGCTTTTCTCATCAGGGTGTGCAATCCAATAATTATCAACTTTGTACCTACACACATGAGATAAAGCAGATACCCGTGACACGCAACAGTTTGAAATATAATGATATGCAAAAATCAAAGATCTATTAAGCTTAAGCAAATAATTGATAAATCAATAAAAATTATCCCCCATATTTCATTCTCCCCCTTTTTTATGATGTCCCCAAGTAGACAGATATGAGAGGCATAAATATGGAAAATGTCACAAGGTAATAAACTTTCTATTTTTGAATTTTTTCAAAATTTTTCACACAAAATATACAACAAAGAATCACACCATGAAAGAACACAAAAATAACCAAGTCGATGATAGCGTAAATGTAGGGGTGTGATCAAATTCGATAGAAAAATCAATGCATACAAACATGACATATGTGCACGATGAATATCGGATACTCCTAAAGAATGAACTCAACATCTTCCTTAGGTGTAAAAAGATGGAAATATGAGACATTGACTCAATCAAATCAGCAAATCAAAGCTCAAAGTGATTTCCACACCAATAACGTCCAAAACAATTTAATGCTTTTTCAGGACTTTCAAGGAAGTGCAAACCCGTTTAAATTCTCCAACTAAACTCCCACAGATTTATATTTTGAATAGAGGTAATTTAAATTCTCAAACTTTGGAGAATTGATGGTGAAACCTAATGGCCCATATTTGGCATGAATTGGTTTTTATTGCCTTTAAATTTTTTCGGGCTCTTTTAAACCTCTTTGGACCCTGGATAATAAAATTCCTCAATTTTTTAGGTACGATATAACGGTGGCTTAATCGCAAAGGATAAATAAGTACCTTTCGTAGACCTTCACCATTGATAAAATACCACACAACCTCACCAAACGGTTTTTTACATGCATTCCAATCTTGTCAAGTTATATCTCATATGATTCGTTGTATTGACAGATTTGAGATGGAAACACTCAAGCCAATATGTGATAGACAAGCACAATAATCAAATAAAGTCATGCATGTGTGAAATAAATGAGATAAGGAGCCAAGCATGTAGAAAGATATCACTAATCACATCTCAAAGACTCCAAACAATGTAAAGCACATGGATGCAATGATGTAGCGTCTCAAATCACTATCAAATAGTCACATGGATAAATGGAATGAAATTGGTGACTCGACTATCTTAAATGCTCATCTATAAAAGATGTAAACAAAATACAAAAATCTTTTTGTACTTTTCCAAAAATTTTATAAAAAGAAAATCTTTTTGGATTTTTTTCAAAAAAATATAAAAAAGTAAAAATAATAATAGAAATGATACAAACTAGAAATATGAACCATATGATAGGAACATGACAGTGCCTCCTATCCTAGACACGGACCAACCCCTCAGTCAATTGTGCAAATCCCTAAAGACTTCCTAAGACTCTCGAATCTACGGGCATCTAAAGGTTTCGTGAAAATATCGGCTAACTGACGGTCAGTGGGTACGAAACTCAGGGATACGACTTTCTCCTCAACTAACTGTCGTATAAAGTGCTCGCGTATCCTGATGTGCTTTGTGCGCGAATGCTGGATTGGATTACAGGATATGTGTATCGCGCTCGTGTTATCACTAGAGATAGTCATGGTGTCCTTTGAAATCCCATAGTCCTCCAACATTTGCTTCATTCACAAGAGTTGCGTGCAATAACTCCCGACGGTGATGTACTCAGCCTCCGCAGCGGATAAAGAGATGGAGTTTTGCTTCTTGCTCATCCAGGAGATAAGAGCAGAACCAAAGTAGAAACACCCACAAGAAGTGATCCTACATCCATCTACATCCCCGACCCAATCAGCATCCTGATAGGCGGACAAACGGGCATCGGTATCAAAGGAATACCAAATACTGTAGGAGAGAGTCCCACTCACGTATTTGATAATATGTTTTAGAGCGAGTAAGTGTGACTCTTTCGGGGAAGCCTGATATCGGGCACAAATTCCAACACTAAAGGCTATGTTAGGATGACTGACAATCAAGTAGAGAAGACTACCTATCATACTCCGATACAATGTTTGCTCTGCATCCTTGCCTGAAGTTTCCTTACTAAGCTTGATAGAAGTACTCATAGGTGTACGCGCATGCTTAACAGAGTCTAAACCAAATTTCTTCACTAGGTCTCTAGCATACTTGGATTGGGTGATGTACATCCCATTCTCTAGGTGACGAACCTGGAGACCAAGGAAGAAAGTAAGACCACCTACCATGCTCATATCAAACTCACTTTTCATCTCCTCCTCAAAGTGGCGAGCATGCTGGGAGCATGTGGATCCAAAGACTATGTCATCCACATAGACCTGGGCAACCAAAATCGCACCGTCATCTCTCCTTATGAACAACATCATATCAAATCCCCCTCTCTTGAAGCCACGGGCTAAGAGATAGGAAGTAAGCCTCTCGTACCAAGCACGTGGTGCTTGTTTCAAACCATACAAGGCTTTCCTCAGATAGTAGACGTGCTCCGGGCGCTTAGGGTCTTCAAACCCTTTTGGTTGTTCCATGTAAACCTCCTCCTGTAGAATGCCATTTAGAAAGGCACTCTTGACATCCATCTGATATAACTTGAAGCGCAGATGACATGGGATGGCGAGTAGTAAGCGTACGGACTCAAGCCTTGCAACATGAGTAAATGTCTCCCCAAAGTCTACACCCTCTAGTTGTGTGTAGCCTTGAGCGACCAACCTAGCCTTGTTTCTGATTATGGTACATTTTCATCCATTTTATTCTTCAAAATCCACCTAGTACCTATCACATTTGTCTGACTAGGTCGGGGGACAAGTTCCCAGACATTGTTCTTTTTAAACTGAAGTAACTCATCCTGCATGGCAGATATCCAGTGTTCATCCTTGAGTGCTTCTTTGTGATTCTTGGGCTCGACTGTGGACGTGTAGCAAAAATGACTAACAAAGTTCTCTAGATAAGAACGAGTATTGAACCCCAAGGTGGGATTGCCTACAATGGAGGCAAGGTCATAACTCTTACGAACCCAAGCAGGTGTGTCCCCTAACATAGGAGTAGGGTCCACAGGGTGTGGGTGAGGGACACGTAAATTGCTGCCAGAAAAGTCCTGATCCTCACACTGAAGGCTAGGATCAATAAACATCAGAGGTTGGTCATCTTGCACGGTGACATTTATTAACTCCATAACCTTAGAGCTCTTCAGGTTAAAAACTCGGTACGCTCTACTATTTGATGAATATCCTAGCAATATTCCCTCATCGCTCCGGGAGTCAAACTTTACTAATTGCTCTCTATCCCGTAGGATGTAGCATTTACTCCCAAAGATAAGGAAATATGAAAGGTTAGGTTTCTTGCCAGTCCACAATTCATAAGGCGTCTTAAGTGCGTGTGGGCGCAGGTAAACCCTTGTAAAAGCGATGATCCCTTAAATAAGCTCTGATACCAATTTGAAGAGTGCGCGTGCGTTCAAATAAGGAGATTATTTAATTAAATTTCATTTTTTCAATTAAATACTAAAACATGCATCTAGGTGTGATTGAAATCAATATGATCATGCAAGAATAATTAATCACACACAAAAACACACAAATGAGGAAAAAATCCCCAAAGGGGCAAAACCTTTTTATTTTCACTATAATTTGTATAAATGGTTACACGAATTATAATGAAAATAAGTGTGATAAAGAAATACCCTCGGGTGTCGGTTTCGATGTCGTCGGCTAGAATCTCCCTCAGGAACTCCAGGTGGGCAGCAGTAGAGAAGAAGACGTCTCCTCTGCAAAATTACTCCAGATGAGTAAAAACGATCCTCATGAAGGTTTAACAATTCACATATATAGATGGGAGTGTTTATGTGAATAAACAAGGTATAAAACCTTAAAAAGTGAAGTCTATTTCTGGCCAGTTTTTTGCAGAAATCGTGTTGTGAAAAGACTTAGGAAAATGTGTAGAATATACACTGGTATTTATATGAAAATCGAGGCGGCGCCATCGCTCGAACGAGATAGGCATCTCGCTCGAACGAAGGATACGTGTCATTCGAACGACTTCATGTGAGATGCTGATCTCGCTCGAACGACAGTGCTATCTCATTTGAACGAGCTCGTCGACTGAGGCACTCCGCTTCTACACTTAAAAAAATTCTGCTTTTGATAAAAATAATTTAGACTTCGAAAAAGCATTTTCTGAAAAATTTCCCATATATTTATGTAAATATAAAAAACTCCATTAAATTATTTTACCAATAATGCATCGTGGAGTAGTGGGAAACAGTTGAGCAGCACGTCGCATATAATATGATGCACGTCTGAAGATGATGGATGCATGGATTCGGATAGAGGCCTTCGTGGATGATCGTGATGACGTGCCGAATGTAGCGCTATTAGACATACAAACTGTGATCTAGGGAATACAAAAAATTCCTAAATTCTACCCGGGACATTTATAAAATTATGTCCTTACAAATCTCCCCCTATGTCTATACCGGTACATACATAAAAAATCCGAATTATGCAATCTCACTAAAACAAATGACATACATATAATATCCCCATTAAACCCTCAAATTAAGAATACTAAATGACACGTCTATAATCAAACTTCAGCATCTTCAAATCCTCAGCTCTTCAGAAACACCCAAATCTTTTCTCATCAGAGTGTGCAATCCAATGAATATCACTTTTGTACCTACACACATGAGATAAATCAAATACCCGTGACAAGCAACAGATTGAAACATAATGATATGCAAAAATTAAATATCAGTTAAGCTTAAGCAAATCATTGATAAATCAACTAAACACCAAAATTCTCCCCCATAATTCATTCTTCTCCTTTTTATGTTGTCCCCAAATAGACAAATATGAGAAGCATAAATATGGTAAGTGTCACAAGGTAAAAAAAAACTGTCTATTTTTGAATTTTTCAAAAATTTTTCATATAAAATATACAACAACGAATCACACCATGAACAGACACAAAAACAACCAAGTCGATGATAGCGTAAATGTAGGGGTGTGATCAGATTCGATAGGAAAATCAATGCATACAAACATGACATATGTGCACGATGAATATTGGATACTCCTAACGAATGCACTCAACATCTTCCTTAGGTGTAAAAAGATGGAAATAAGAGACATTGCCTCAATCAAATAAAAAAATAAAAGCTCAAAATGATTTCCACACCAATAACGTCCAAAACGATTTAATGTTTTTTCAAGACTTTCAAGGAAGTGCAAACCCGTTTAAATTCTCCAACCAAACTCCCTCAGATTTATATTTTAAATAGAGGTGATCTAAATTCTCAAACTTTGGAGAATTAATGGTGAAACCTAAATGGCCCATATTTGGTATGAATTTCTTTTTATTGCCTTTAATTTTTTTTGGCTCCCGGATAATAAAATTCCTCAATTTTTTAGGTCCGATTTAACGGTGGCTTAATCGCAAAGGATAGATAATTAATTTTTGTAGTCCTTCACCGTTTTAAAAAAATATCACACAATCTCACCAACTGGGATTTACATGCATTCAAATCTTGTCAAGTTTTATCGCTTAAGGTTCGTTGTATAGACAAATTTGAGATGGAAACACTCAAGCCAATATGTGATAGACAAGTACAATAATAAAATAAAACCGTGCATGTGTGTAATAAAGGATATAAGGAGGAAAACATGTTGAAAGATATCACTAATCACATCTCAAAGACTCCAAATAATGTAAAGCACATGGATATAATGATATAGCGTCTCAAATCACTATCAAACAGTCACGTGGATAAATGGAATGAAATTTGTGACTCGGCTATCTTAAATGGTCATCCATAAAAGGTGAAAATAAAATACAAAATCTTTTTGTGCTTTTCTAAAATTTTTTATAAAAAGAAAATCTTTTTGGATTTTTCAAAAAAACTATAAAAATCAGAAAATAAAACGAACTAATGGTTCATGCTAGCAATAGGAAAAATAGACATCATGTAAATCACCCTATGCTAGCAGACATATCAAGACCTCAACCGGGAAGAGCGGTGGAGTTTTTCCAAAGATGGTGACATCTTTTGGACCAACTCCATAAGATTATGTGTGGTCTTGATCAAAAACTTCACTTGCTCGCGAATATGTGCAAACTCTCTATCATTATGTGCAAGCAAAGTATCACAAATGGGTACATATGCGGGGACGTGTGAAGTGGCATGATATGGCACAAAACCCAACGTAGAACAAAACTTCCTAAGATTTCCTCGCTTCTTGCAGTGGGAGAAAACATAAACCGTCCTAGGAATTAATTTATCAAGAATTTTGGGATGAGATTTCCTAGATGGGCACCCATGAGAATCACTCACCAAAGTGGATATAGGCTCGGGCGCATTAAAAGTAATGAATGCACCGTCATTACCTTTTCCAACCTCATTCAAAATGGGATAGGGAACTATCTTATCAACCTTCTCAGATGTGTTCTCTAACGAGACTTGGACCTCTTGTGCTTGTTTGAGATCATCCTCGAGATGGGATACACATGTCGTCAGACTAGACACCGTGTTGGCCAAGTCACATTTTCCCCTTTTTAGCTCATCATTCTCTTCCTTCAACTCACAAATTCGAAGACCTAGGATCTTATTTGACCTTTTTGTTTCCATGGTCTCGATAACCAACTTTCTAAAAGCTTTTCGGATCACACTTTCATCTCCATCCTCATCCTCACTATCGCTTAGGGTAGTGGGCATGGAAACTTTCTTTTCCTTTCTCCTAAGTCTAGTGAGACACTCAAATTTCTTGTGCCCTGTCCCATCACACTCAAAACTCCTTATCTTCTCAAGTTTGTCTTTTCTCTCTTTTTTATTCTCACACCAACTCTCTTTCTCTCTCCAAACAGTCTTAAATCTTTCTCTAAAGTCGTGATCCTAAGTACTAATGCTTTGTTACGCTCTTTGGTTTTAAATGACTCAGTATATAACTCAGCGTAGGAGTGTTGGAGATCACTCTCGCTCTCACTTGCATCAACCTCCCCCTCACTCACATTGTTCTCACTATCGCGGTGTCCCTGTGAAGCAACATCCTCATCGTTGTGAAGAGCACTAGAGGTACTCACATGACTATCCATGAATACGGTGAAGTTACACCCATGCGGTGACTCGTCTTCAAAGTCCACCGACTCGACGTTACTGTCATCACTAAGGGTAGCATTAAGGACAACTTTGCCCTTTTCTTTGGCAAGTCTGTTCAGCCAAGTAGCACACTCAAAAGCTCTATGTCTCTTACCGCCGCACTCATAAGATCTCTCACTGTCTTTCTTAGGAGGGTCTTTAAAATCTTTTTCATTTTTCTTTTCAAATTTATTTTTCTCAAAATTCTTTTTATCTTTGAAATTACCATTTTTCTTGAATTTAAGAATTTTCTTGAAATTTTTAGCAAACAGGGCCAAATCATCTAAATCAAAGTCACACTCAGAATCTGAAGTTTCTATCTCTCTTTTTCTAGATGACTCTACGCTCTTTCTTGTCGACCCCTCACTCTTTCTATCCCGGGCATTAAGTGCAATTCCCTTATCCTTAGGCTTGACATATTTAGGAAACATATCAATTTCATACGTTTGTAAGTCTCTAACAAGTTCCTCCAATTTAAGCATGGTTAAATTACCCATAGAATTTAGCACAATGAGTTTAAGGATAAAACGCTTAGGCAGTGATCTAAGAATCTTTTTAACAACTCTATCATTAGGAATGTGTTCACCAAGATTAAAGCTAGTGTTAACAATATCAGACAGTCTAGCATAAAATTAATCAAAACATTCAGTCTCAAGCATGGTGATTGTTTCAAATTGAGTACTTAAATTTTGCAGTTTAGACTCTTTCACAACATTAGTTCCTTCATGGGTAAGTTGTAAAACATCCCATGCCTCTTTTGACGTGGTGCACATCATTATGCGTCAGAACTCGTCCGGTGTGACGGATCCAGAAATAGCACTTAAACCATTAGAATTAAAAGATGACCATTTAAATTCCTCTTCAGTCCAAGTAGTGACAGATTTTAAACTAGTCACGTTCTCAACCGTGATGGAGGGAGGTGTCCACCCTCTTTCAACCAAAATCCGAACTCTTTCATCAATGGCCTTTAAAGAAAATTTCATGCGGGCTTTCCAGTAAGCATAATTAGTCCCGTAAAAAACATGCATTTTATTATATAATTTCTCCATTATGAACACGCCCTTTTTTCAAAAATCAAATTTTCACAAAATTGATATCTTAGAAAAATTTTGCGGAAAATTACAGGGTATAATTGTGTAATTGGCTCTGATACCAATTTGAAGAGTGCGCGTGCGTTTAATTAAGGAAATTATTTAATTAAATCTCAGTTTTTCAATTAAATCCTAAAACATGCATCTAGGTGTGATTGAAATCAATATGATCATGCAAGAATAATTAATCACACCCAAAAACACACAAATGAGGAAAAATCCCCCAAATGGGCAAAACCTTTTTATTTACACTATAATTTGTAAAAACGTTTACACGGATTACAATGAAAATAAGTGTGACAAAGAAATACCCTCGGGTGTCGGTTTCGATGTCGTCGACTGGAATCTCCCTCAAGAACTCCAGGTGGGCAGCAGTAGAGAAGAAGACGGCTCCTCCACAAAATTTCTCCAGATGAGTAAAAACGATCCTCATGAAGGTTTAACAATTCACATATATAGATGGGAGTGTTTATGTGAATAAACAAGGTATAAAACCTCACAACGTGAAGTATGTTTCTGGGCAGTTTTTTGCAAAAATCGTGTTATGAAAAGACTTAGGAAAACGTGTAGAAGGTACCCTGGTATTTATACGAAAATCGAGGCAGCGGTGTCGCTTACACGAGATAGGTATCTCGCTCGAACGAAGGACACGTGTCATTCAAACGACTTCGCGCGAGATGCTGATCTCGCTCGAACGATAGTGCTAGCTTGTTTGAACGAGCTCGTCGACCGAGGCACTCCGCTTCTACACTTAGAAAAAATTCTGCTTTTGATAAAAATAATTCAGACTTCGAAAAAACATTTTCTGAAAAATTTCCCATATATTTATGCAAATATAAACAACTCCATTAAATCATTTTACTAATAATGCATCGTAGAGTAGTGGAAAACAATTGAGCATCACATCGCATATATCATGATGCATGTGTGAAGATAATGGATGCATGGATTCGGATAGAGGCCGTCGTGGATGATTGTGATGACGTGCTGAATGTAGCGGTATCAAACATACAAATTGTTATCTAGGGAAAATAGAAAATTCCTAGATTTTACCCGGATATTTATAAAATTATGTCATTACAACCCTATTCACTGTGTGGCACGTCGTAGACTCCGCCTCTGCCGAAAATCTCTTAGAAATCTTACGACCCAAAAGCATAGATCTAACTATTTCCTGAATCGTCTGATTCTTCCTCTCAGCAATCCCATTTTGCCGAGGAATCCTTATAGCAAAAAACTCATGTTTAATCCCATGGCTATCACAGTAAAGATCTACATTTGCTTCCTTAAATTTCGTGCCATTGTCATTACGTATCTTGTTAATAGTGACTCCGTGTTGATTTTGCAGGACATGACACTTGGTTGTTAAAAATTCTACAACATTGGATTTCTATCTCAGAAAACCCACAATCGAATATCTGGAGAAATCATCTACCATCACGAGGATATACCTCTTACCACCCAAACTCTTAGTACGAGTAGGACCCATAAGATCCATGTGAATCAACTCAAGCACACGGGAGGTGGTAATGGAATGCAACTTCCTATGGGGGTTACGGATTCGCTTTCCCAACTGACAGGGTCCACAAATCGTTAAATTTGGCTCTTCAAGTGTTGGTAAGCCACGTACTAGGTCCTTTTTAGCTAAACGTGTCAAATCTCTAACGTTCATGTGACCTAGACATTGGTGCCACATATCCATAGGAGTGATTGTGGCAGTGTTGCAGATAAGTGAGGATTTGGGCACAGTCCCATAGCAGTTATCTTCTGTCCTCACCCCTTGCACTAAAAGTTTACCGGCTTGATTATAGACATTATACGCATCCCAGTCAAACTTTACGGAAAAGTCAGCATCGCATAATTGGCTGATACTAAGAAGGTTTGCTTTCAAACCTTCGACGTACATAACATTATCTAGCTTAGGAAATACTGGTAACTCTACCGTACCTCATCCTACGATGCTAAACTTGCTCGCATCTCTAAAGGTGACTCTACCTTCCTTATAATCCTCTAGGTAGGTAAAAAATGAGACATCACCTGTCATATGTCTGGATCACCCACTATCAAAATACCACTGTGAGGTATTATGTGCTGTGAGAGCGACATGAACAACAAGGGCCTTTTCATCTTTATTAGGTACCCAAGAAGTGGTAACCTTTTGTTTACCCTTGTTGTTGTTGGTTTTAGCCAAGATGCGGGAAGCATTCATTAATGGCAATGACATCCGTCGAAATTCGTCCATCAAACTTTGTGATGTTGCAGCTAAAAACTCAACCCGCTCTCTCAGACTAGTAGAATTATTAGTACGATGTGGTGGAGCAGTAGTACGTCGTGTTCGACCCAGACTATAGCAAAACTCCCCGAGGTGGCCTTTTTTTTTAAAATACGTACAAAAGAACACAGTCTTAGGCGGACCTTGGTTTGCTTTTCTTGGTTGAAATCTCCTTCGTGGTTTTTGACGATGGCAATATGGAATCGTAGTAAACTCAGGAACTGGTCCAGGTGAAATTTGGGATGTGGAAGCACCATTGAAACCTATTCCCTGCCTATCACCAAAACCTAAAGCGGTACCGAGGAGCATCTTTCCCATCTTTTCAGATCTGTCCTCGATTTGAATCTTGACTTCCCATGCTCTCTCTAGATCATGAGTAAGCTGGGCTACAAGGGATTTAAGTTTCTTTCGAGTGTCCAGGGAGGAATGGAGCTCACTCGTAAGACTAGCCACTTGTTTAGTCAAGTCCCCTTTCTCTTTCTTAAAACAACTCTCTCTCTCTCCAAACAGTCTCTCTCTTTCTCTAAACAAACTTTCTCTCTCGACACAGGCAGACTCTCTCTCTCTCTCTCTCTCTCTCTCTCTCTCTCTCTCTCTCTCTCTCTCTCTCTCTCTCAAGGTAGTGCAGGTGGAGGACTCTCCCTCTCTCGCTTCTTCTAAATCTTCCTCTAAAGTGGTGATCCTAATAACTAACGCTTTGTTACGCTTTTTGGTTTTAAATGAATCATTATATAACTTAGCGTAGACGTGCTGAACATTACTCTCGCTCTCACTTGCATCATCCTCCCCCTCACTCACATGAAATGAATGCGGTGAAGTTACACTCATGCGATGACTCGTCTTCAGAGTCCACCGACTCGATCTCCCTGTCGTCACTAAGGGTAGCATTAAGGACAACTTTGCCCTTTTCTTTGGAAAGTCTGTTCAGCCTAATAGCACACTCAAAAGCTCTATGACCCTTACCGTCGTACTCATAGCATCTCTCACCGTATTTATTAGGAGGGTCTTTAAACTCTTTTTCATTTTTCTTATTTTTCTCAAAATTCTTTTTATCTTTGAAATTTCCATTTTTCTTGAATTTGAGAATTTTCTTGAAATTTTTAGCAAACAGTGCCAAATCATCTAAATCAAAGTCACACTCGGAATCAGATGTTTTGATCTCCCTTTTTTTTAGAAGACTCAACTCTCTTTCTTACCGACCCCTCACTTTTTCTATCCCGGGCATTAAGTGCAATTCCCTTATCTTTAGGCTTGACAGATTTAGGAAACATATCAATTTCATACGTTTGTAAGTCTCCTACAAGTTCCTTTAATTTAAGCGTGTTTAAATTACCCATAGAATTTAGCACAATGACTTTAGGGATAAAACGCTTAGGCAGTGATCTTAGAATCTTTTTAACAACTCTAGCATTAGGAATGTGTTCACCAAGATTAAAGCTAGTGTTTACAATATCTGATAACCTAGCATAAAATTCATCAAAGCATTCAGTCTCAAGCATGGTGTTAGTTTTAAATTGAGTTGTTAAGTTTTGCCGTTTAGACTCTTTCACAACATTAGTTACTTCATGGGTAAGTTACAGAAAATCCCATGGCTCTTTTGACGTGGTATAGGTCGTTATCCGTTGGAACTCGTCAGGTGTGACGGATCCAGAAATAGCACTTAAACCTTTAGAATTAAAAGATGACCATTTAAATTCCTCTTCAGTCCATGCAATCACAAATTTTAAATTAGTCACGTTATCAACATTGATGGAGGGAGGTGTCCACCCTCTTTTAACCAAAATCCAAACTCTTTCATTAATGGCTTTTAAAGCAGATTTCATGCGGGCTTTCTAGTAAGCATGGTTTGTCCCATAAAAAACTGGCATTTTATTATATAATTTTTCCATTTTGAACAAGCCCTTTTTCAAAAATCAATTTTTAAGAAAATTGATATCATAGAAAAATTTTGCGAAAAATTACAATGCATAATTTTGTAATTGGCTCTGATACCAATTTAAAGAGTGGCGTTTGCTCAAACAAAAAATTATTTAATTAAACTCAATTTTTCAATTAAATCCTAAAACATGCATCTAGGTGTTATTGAAATCCATATAATCATGCAAGAACAGTCAATCACAAACAAAACACACAAATGAGGAAAAATCCCTCAAATGGGCAAAACCTTTTTATTTTCACTGTAATTTGTAAGAAATGGTTACACGGACTACAAGGAAAGTAAGAGTGACATAAGAAATACCCTCAGGTGTCGGTTCCAATGTCGTCGGTTGGAATCTCCCACAAGAACTCCAGATGGGCAGCAATGAAGAAGAAAACGGCTTCTCCATAAATTACTCCAGATGAGTAAGAACGATCCTCTTGAAGGTTTAAAGATTCACATAAATAAATGGGAGTGTTTATGTGAATAAAGAAGGCATAAAACCTTAAAACATAAAGTCTGTTTTCTGGGCTATTAATCGCAGAAATCGTGTGTGAAAAAGACTTGGAAAACGTGTAGAATGAAACCAGATATTTATATGAAAATCGAGGCAGCGACGTCGTTCGAAAGAGATAAGCATGTCGCTCGAACGAGATCGCGCGACATAACTATGTCGCTCGAACGACAGTGATATGTCATTAAAATAAGCTCGTCGATCGAGGAGCTTCGCTTCTACACTTAGAAAAAATTTATGCTTTTGATAAAAACAAATCAGACTTCGAAAAAATATTTTTTGAAAACTTCCCAAATATTTGTGCAAATATAAACAACTGGTTGAAGATTGAAGAAAAAGTGATAATGTTAAAGATTGAAGAAAAAGTGATAAACAAAACTAATAAATTTTGTTATTTAGGTTCAATGTTAAAAAGTAATGGTGGTATTGATGAGGATGTTATGATGAGAATATCAACTGGTTGGATGAAATGGAGACATGCAAATGGGGTGTTATGCGATAAGCGGATAACTAATAAACTAAAAGGAAAATTTTATAGAACAGTTACTAGACTAGGGACCCTATGGAGTGGAGTGTTTGGCTATAAAGTAAAAACATGAACAAATTCTCCATGTTTGTGAGATGAGGATGCTCCGATGGATGATACGAATTACTAGAAAGAACAAAATTGAAAACCAGTTTGTGAGAAAAGTTAGGATTTGCTACCATTAGCGATAAATTAAGTGAAAATAGACTTTGGTGGTATGAACATGTGTTGAGTAGACCAGTAGATGCACCTATAACAAGAGGAAGATTATTGCAAATAGATGGTAAAAGAGAAAGGGGTAAAAGAGAAAGGGGTTGCCCTAATCTATCGTGGGAGGAAAGTTTTAGGAGAGATCTTAAGGAATTAAACTTCAATGATAATATTGTATATAATAGATTAGAATGAAAAAGGAGAATCGATGTGACCGACCCCATATTAAGGCAAGGACGATGATGATGATGATGGTTTAGAGGATTAAAAATGAGATTATAAACATATTAATCCAGAATCAAATGAACTACTAATATCATAACACAGTCCCACTTAAATTATTAACTAATATAAACTTGGCTTGGACTGATTGATAAATCAAAATTCTTAAGCCTCCCAATTCTCTTAAACATTGTGTGCTGCTTTTCTCCTTAGCCTTATAGGGTTTCTCTATTTCCTCACATGTGTTTCAAGTTTGTTTGTATAACAAAATAGGCAAGTTTCCCATGAAATTATCCTTAGACCAATATGGGCCTCAACCCAATGAGCCTAAATAACACTCTAAATGGCCCGAAACTCTACCCAAGTCATATAATAACCCAATAGAATCAAATCCCAATATTTTAAGTAAAAAAAATGACATTATAAACATCCCAAAGATCAACATGAAACACGAAAATTCTATTAAATTAATTATCTCATTAATTTAAGTTATAAGCCGGTATGAGCTAAATTAATTAAAATTGAATTATTAATTACTTACGCGCGACTCAGTATTATAAGAAACTACTTCACAATTGGCGGAACCTGATACCGAGGGGATAATCCAAGCAAAGAAACCCTTGGCACCTAGTCCCTGACTATTTCACAGTCATCCATTATACTAAGTTAATTCTAATATTAAATAATAAACTACCTTGTATTTAGCTAATTTTCAAGGAGTATTAATTCACATAACAACGTATATCGAACTAAGAGACATAACACATGTCACATGAAAATAACAACTCATCACAAGTAAAGAATCAATTTAACAAGTAATTAATTAATATAAAATACGGGGTATTACATTCCCCCCCTATATACAAGGAATTTCGTCCTCAAAATTTGAGTTCCTTATGCACTATAATCCATAAAATTCACTCTCTTTTCAACAAATTTTTGGGGTGGCAATAGTGAGCAAGGTTGTAAATTTCAATGGAAAAGTGGAAATTTTTATGTAGAGACTTTAAAGCAGGGGGTATGGGGTTTAAGGACTTCAATCTTATCTCTAAATCCTCATCTATAAGATTGTTCTGGAAATTTAAAACAGAGAAATCTTTGTGGTCTTCTTTCATGGCCAACAAATACAAAAACTTAAATGCAGCCTCAAGAGGTGGATCCCAGACTTGGAAGAGAATTCAGTCAGTTATAGAAGTCTGCTTACAAAATATGGAGGAAATTGATGGCTAGTGGATTTGGAATCCTCATGATTCAGGTGACTGCAATTTCTTATCTGCCTATTCTATTTCTAAAGTGAGCTTTCCCTCTTCTAGAGTTTTTGATCAGATATGGGATTCTAATATTCTTAAAAAGTGCTCTATTCTAACCTGGAAGTTACTGAATTATTGTGTGCCTATTGACGATTGCATTAAAGAGGTGGGTATAAGGCTTTGTTCAAGATGTAAGGCCTACAAAAGCAATGAAGAATCAATAACCCACTCTTTTATTCATTGTCCAATCATCCAACCTATTTGGATATTCTTTGCTGATCTTATGGGATTTTTTTGGATAGCTCTTCGATGTCAACTCTTCTTCATAGTTGGTGGTTGAAAGCAGGTTCAAAGGATTACTTCAAATTCTTATGCAAGTGTATCCCTATAATGGTGTGTTCAAAGATTTGGAAAAGTAGAAATTTATCTACTTTTGAAGATGTCAACATGGAAGCTTCTCAAATTATTATCAATGTTATTTCCTATATTTCTGCTATCTGCTCAGGTCTCATCTTTAGAAACTCCCTTTCAGGTTTTGATGGTCATCTAAAAGAGATCTTCAAAATCCAATCCAAAAATCGAAAGCAAATTTGTTCATATATTAAATGGTCTTTATCGCCTACCAATAGTTTCAAACTTAACATTGATGGTGTTTCTAATGGTAATCTAGGAGATAGTGGTTGTGGTGGCTTAGTGAGGAATGACAAAGGAGACATGATCTTAGCCTTTGCTCAATCTACTAACTCATCTTCTAATTATTTTGCTGAATTAAATGGGCTTAGAGTGGGCATAAAGCTTTGTATTGAATACCATGTAGAGGAGATTCATATCGAGGTTGACTCAATGTTTGTGGTGAATCTTATAAATAGAAGCTGGAAACCCCTATGGAAGCTGAAAGGATTGGCGACTGAAATAAAACAAGACTTGAAGCTCCTGAAATATTCTTTATCCCATTTTTACAGAGAATCTAATATGGCGGTGGATTATTTAGCAAACTATGGCATTCAATGAAATTCGGTTCAGATCTTTTTATCATCTTTAGACCTTCCTCCTATGGTTAGGGGAGATGTTAGGATTGATAAGATGGGCTATCAATACATTAGATCTTCATTTGTATAATTTAGCTTGATCTTGCTCTTGTGTTGGGATTTTTATCCTATGTTTTGTATCCTAAGTTCTCTTTTGATTGTAAGCCACCGTGGAGAGGCTGTTTCTCCTTGAATAATATATCCATTGGGGGTTAATTCCCTCTTCCAAAAAAAAAAGAATACCTCCCCCACAGAGTCCTCAATAATATGCTAAACCCACTCGTTCTTAGACTGGATTCACATTAAGGTCTCTCGTAGTAAATCGCTTTTGGATCAAACTCAATCCAAACTACTATAATCATTGAAACATCAACTTGTCTCTCAAGAACTTCCTCCGTCATATACCCTTGGATGACATCGTGCATATGCTGATGGTGATCGAGTAAGGTCAAATGACATTGGACTCACCCTATCGACTCTCGGGACCCCAACTACACTTTTATTTGTCTCCAAAAGCTCATGTTTCTTCTTCAGCACTCTTCATCCACTCTACTATGAACCCCATCTCCGAGGTGTCCTGAACACACGATGATATGAATAACTTGATAGCTCTTAGCTCTAATTAACATGGTCAATCTATCTCAATGATTGAGATGTACCCATGTCCCCTCTTGGACCTCACACCCTATTAGAAGAATTAAAGGGATCTACTATCTCACTTCCACACTGGGATTAAAAACCTTCCAACTTTTCAAATGTCTCTAATTTTCTACCCTCATTACTATAAGGAGAACCCTTGGACACAAAATATGCTACTAACTACTTCACCTCACCACCAATACGGACTCCTTAATTTACTGTACCTCCAACTGCTTCTGGAATGTAAAGTGGACCACAAAACATGCACCTTGGCCAAAACTACCTTCCGCAGTTTAGAACTCTTTGGAAAAAATAATGTCATTTGGAAATACAACCCTATGCTTTTATCAAAAGAATAATGGGAACTCTTCCCAATTAAAACTTGCATACGAGCTCTTGGTAAAAAGTTCAACACTTTTGCCCGAACCACCCACGACACAAAATTGGGTGTAACGGCCGCCGCTGATACCAAAACTTCCACTTCAATTAGATGTCGTTACTACCCACAACAAACTGATCCACTTACGAGCAAAATGATCTAAATGAAAACTTCATAAATATGGATGAGAAGGATTGGTCAACCAATTGGTATGACCTAAATGCGCGTACTCCATATTGTGTCATAAAACTTTCTTTGGGATTTTCATCTATCGATTCCACTACTGGTGATAGTTCGAGAGACATTCCATCTTCAACAAAAATAAATTCCTCTAAACTAATCAAACAGGTCACCGATACGTGGCAATGGACACTTGATCCATATCATGGCCCTTCTCAGCACCCATTGGTTCACATAAAACCCAGTGAACCATGCATACCTTAGGAAATAGGGATGAATCTTTCCCATGGTGACTTACTTCTAATAAAAACCCTTGGCTCAAAACTATCGTGTTTTCTCTCATGGCACTTTTCCATATCCGACATATCCAAATAATAAGGTGCCCTCGCAATGGGCCAAAAGCTAGTTCCATAGCTAAGGCAATAATTTATCTCTCATGTAGGTGGTAACTTAATACCTGTTAAGATAAAACTGGAAGAATCTAGGAATGTTGTTAACATCCCTAAGAAATTGAAATCCCCTCAGATTTACTCACATCTATAAAATAATCATACGCACTAGACCCTTACGAGAGCCTATACGTAACTAAGAAATAACCACTGTCCCAAAATGGAAAAGATAAAATCCTACCTACGATTATCGATATAAACATAATATATAGCTACTATTCAAATCTACATAATAAAGTCATAAGTCCACATGTCTAAATCAACAAAGCGGCTGAACACCAAGCCGGCTAAACACACCACTATGTCTCCACCATCATGACATAAGGCAGTGCCCTTACCTACTGGGGTATCCAAATATAAAGAAAACTCGTTGCTAATATATATATATCGTTGTAAAAGCGCTACTAAGAAAATGATAACAACTGCTCTGTGTCGAAATAAGACTCGTGTATGTGAGCCGTAAATATAAACGTAATAATATCACGGGGTTACCCCAATAATAATAGTTTTCCCAAGGCATCTAATAACTAAGTGGTCTCATTTTCCACAAGTGTAACAATTTCCTCTAAAGTAACTATCTAAGTGGCGACCCTACTTGAGACCCTGGTGATCCTATCTCTACTGTTGGTTCTGTTAAAACTGGCCTTGTAGGCTATGTTCTCATTGGATGTGGCCTCTTTGGCCATAATGTCCTTGGTTATACTGGCCATAATAACCTTGCTTATCCATTCCTTGAACTTCGTAGGGTATTCTTCTCCCGTTCAGTTACTTCTATTGATGATGTCCTCCCCAGCTCAAGAAAATGTTATACAACCATATCGAATAGGCGTAAAAAATAAATGCCGCAAATAACATAGACGATAACAGTCGGGCAACATTCCTGGATATTTTAATAGTACCTCCTATCTGGATCACAAGGAGAGAAGCATCTATACAATTTCCTGCCAACATTCACAGCTGCGCCAGTAACGTCTGACTCGAAAGAATAATCATCCAGGCGTCCCTGTGTCTGGACACCTAAAAGGGTTTTAAAGTAAAAGAAAAAGAAAAAAAAATAGTTGCAAGTAGGAGTTATCGGTTATTATTTATTCATTTCAGTCATTTTTTATTTCTTCTGTATGGATGGATTTTACTTGTGTGTTTTGGTTAAAAAGATTAGAAAGTTTAAAATTTGACCCCGGGCCTAATAGGCTATTAGTAATTAAATAGTTTTTGACAGTGATGCTGAGAATGAAAACATATGAGATTCCTATTTAATGTGATATAGGAATGATCACCAGGTATTTAATATATGATATTCTCCATATTTAAACTGGTGCCAATAGTAGGGAAGGCATCAATAAGAGATGTTTTTAGACACTTTCTGCGTTTGAGGTGAGGTGGGACACACATTTAAGAGGATCATAGGGGAAATCAGGGTTCCCAAGGTCATAAAGTAAAATGAGTTTTGGGTGTATCCGTATCATCCATGCTAACTTATAACTGACCAACTTATGCCTCCAACTTTTGGTGCACCCAACTACCCTCAAGTGCCTCTCGATATCCTTCGTCCATTATCGTTCCATGAGAATGTTAGTAGCTCATGAAAACTCTAACGGGTTTCCCTTAGAAAAGGATTCACATGCTCGCTTCCAAGTAGGGAGCTGGTACAACTACCAACGATTATGGTTGATAGGATTGATAAAGGTGCTGTGGTGCATCTCAACAATACTGAGTGTCTTAAAACTGAATGAATAAACAACTTTAGAACGTACCATATACACATAAAGGAAATCTATGGAATAATAAATAACTGAAGATTCTTATATAAATGAAATGCGAAAAGGAAATAAGCATCCTACGTCTAATTATATATAGATGAATGCTCAACTCAATGGACGTCTAGCTGATTAAACCTACTGTTTAGTCATAAAAAACACCTTAAAATATTTTTATAAAAATATCACGGGTTAGATCCTACATTGAGGAAGTAATAAAATATTTTAGTGAACAATATGAAATGCTACTCATTTACGTCTCACCCTATCCCATTTATACTCATACCTGAAAAATCACACAACAACTATACTATGGTATATCCTAGATATATGTCCAACTACACTAGACATATTTAAAACGTGAACCCTAGTCCCAAGTCTATTAGGTAAGATACATGGCCTCACTCTAAGGCTACAATATAGTAACATAACTCCAACTATCTACTAAGTATAATAATCACACGCATTACCCATTTACTATTTCATATCTAATAAGTAATCTGTGACACCCCGCCTAATTAAATACCGGGCGATCACTCCTTTATTAAATTAAAATTAAGGTGGACAGTTGGTTCATTCTTAGCATCACTGTCGTAAAAATACTTTTCCAATTTTTATTTAAAGAAAAATCATTTATTTTATTAACAACATTCAATAAGTAAGAATCACACCACATTAAATTCTGCAACATAATCCAATTAATTTAATACATTCGTCAATCGAATGTCAACATACGAAATCTAAAGTCATACATCCAAACTGAATAAGTCCCATAGTAACAATACTGGAAATAACTGAAATACAAATGTCCAATAACAACGGAATAATGGAAAGATCTACACATGCCCAATTAGATGAAAGTACTACGAGTGGATCCGAATGAACGAAGTTGTCTAATCAAGAGACCTGCAACTCCCACCAAAGCTGCAGCGCGTTCCTTCTAAGAGATCCTAAGCAAGACGACCCTGTGGCTGGGCACCTATAATACATACATATATATACAAGAGAGAGAGAGAAAAAGAAACGGGTCAGATCCCGATAGTGTGTTTGATTTAAAATACGTTTAGCAAGTATTTAAATTGATACAGGCCAATGCAACAACATATTAGTGCGACACTCTCTTGAGAAATTCTCACCTCTCTTCTAATGTGCACACCTATCGCACTAACCTTCCCAACGGTTTGTATTATCATTTTATCACACTAACCTTCCCAACAATTTAGCTTATCTCAAATTACTCATAAGATTTTTAAAACCAAACAATATCATTGTTTAAAAAGATACTTCCAATTAGTAGCACAACTCTCGTTTTAGCTTCATTAATTTATAAAGTTTCCCAGTGTCATATTCTACTTTTCAAATAAGTATTTATAATTGAGTCATCAACCATATCTTACATATCACATCACAGTAGGCAGTTCCAGATTTCAGAATTTTATATATATATTAACTACTCACAAAATATATATATCACAACAGCACCCCAAATAAAACTATGGTGCGGGCATACTCTACTATCCAAACTCCATATCACTCACATTAAGGGGAATAGAAATTCGGAATCACTCTCGAATTGTATTAACACATACTCAAACAATCTTGAGACGAAGTATAGATTCCAAGTCTCGTAGGACCGTCTGAACTATCACTGGGATAGCCTGTACCAAGGATATCTATACACAAACAAGATGAGGCGAAGAATAGATTCCAAGTCTCTAAGAGGATGGCACATGCCTGCGTCCCTTAGGACCGTCTGAACTATCACATCACTAGCCTGTACCAAGAATATCTATCTTCTAGGGTACAAGTCAATATCCCCCATAAAGGTCCCATCGAGATAAGACTGTCCCAGCGCGAAGACCTCAGGGATAGCAAGTAGTGTGGGCATGATTTTCACACATAGATAGTATATGCATACACAATCATATAACTATACTAATATTACCATATCAATAATGGGTAACTTCTCAATTCCCATACTTACAACATTTGTATTTATTTCTCATTATTTAGTTATCACGTATAACCATTCACATCTTATTTTAATTTGAGGAACTTTTTCCACTTACTACATAACGCTTCATGGATTCTATCCTCCCAATTATAAAATTCAGTAGGTATACACATTTGTCCCAAAGTAACTCTCTTACGTGTCTCTCTCTTTAAATTATAAATTTACCGACCCATATGTAATTATCCCAAAATACAATCTTTGCCCGACATCAAGGGTCCCAAAATCTATTCACATGTCCTACTGGTCTTCCCTATCTCCCAAAAACATTTTATTAAGGATGCCCAAGGATTATTTCACAATAAATCGAATTTAACTCATTTAAAAAGAGAAATAGGAGTCTGCCAGGAGGGGTCGATCGATCGAGGTCTGGGGCTCGATCGATCGAACCTTCGATCAATCGAAGCTCTGGGCTCGATCGATCGATCAAGCAGGTCTGCGAAATCTGCAGAATTGCAGTTACGGGTTTCATCTCCAAACTTACACCAAATCCATATTTTTTAATCCCAATCGTCCCAGAATTGATACTTCTAACCTTATATCATCATATCAGGTATTTTTAACGTAAAACATATCAATTTACATCACTAAACATGGATTAATCATGCCATAATTCATTTAAAACTCAAGAACCCTAAAAATCTCTAACTCATGATTCTAATCTGTTTTATCCCAGAATTTCTTTCTTATTTACACCAAAATTTTGTGGGTTATCTTTCTACATCACAAGGGACTTCCAGAATAAGGTTTAAGTCTTTACTACATGCAAATTCCTATCACAATTTGGGTTTTCTTCCATATATTTCATCCCTAAGCACTCCTAAACTAATATGGAAATTGCACCAACGAAAATAGCAAGATAAAAACTTGCCTGGGATATTTAACGTTCTGATTTGCAGATGTTTTTGGTGTGGTTGCATAACCCGTTGTGCGATCTACGCGTTGGTGGTGGTTGCGGTGCAAACGGATGACTTTTGGGGCCTTGGAAGCTTTCTTCTTCCCTCTCCTATGGCCGTCACTTGTGTTTGAGTCTTATAACCCTAGTTGACTAACCTAAATGACTGATATAGGTTTCTGATTTTCGTGGGTTTAATTACCCATAAATGTGAAATGTCCAAAATGCCCTCCCGGGGTACCAATTAGGCCTAAAAATGCCCCGAGACCCAAACTAAACCCCCGGGTACACTTTTCTGACTATCTCGACCCTTCCGAACGCGTTGGCGCACTCAAAATGACTATACGAACGACTTATAAAATATTCACTTTCATTAATCAACATTTAGTCCCGACACGACACAGGCGCGTCCCGACTTAAATTTCCATAATTGTCATTTTATTTACACGTGACAATATTATAAAAAAAAATGAATCTCATATATTACTATACTCATCCAGTAATATTCAACAAATATCAAATTTCCAATAATTACTAACTCTCGTCACGCTAGTAAATATTTAAAACAACATTCCGGATTAAAATTAATTTAATTTATCTCAATTAAATTTAATAAATCCTTAAATTTAAAAGCCATGAAAATACGGGGTATTACATACTTCCCCCCTAATAATGGAATTTCATCCCGAAATTAGGAAAATAAGGCCTACCAGGTAGCACAATTCTGGCAATCCCTGTCAGTACGCAAACTATCTACATAGTACGGCGCTCAATCACTATAGCTTTTTCCTCACAGCAACATTGTTTTACATTCTCATTGAGACACTTCACATTGCACTCCCAACTGACAACATTTGAATAGGTTACGTCTATACGTTATAAATTTCATTATCTCACTCTTATTAGGAGGCCGCACCTCACTACCTGACAACTATTCAGATTTATTCATACACAAGATTCCCATTCTGAGAATATCATACGAACATTTGACCACTCTTGATTGCCTAAAATAGTCATGGGATTCCACCATAGTTATCGGATCCTTTCTCGACCGATTTAAAAATTCTGATTATCTACTCTCCTCTTAAACATACGAAAGGAGAATAGCCGAGGTTCTTCCATAACAAAACCTTAATAAGTACCTCGTACGCGACAAATAGGTACGAGTGCTTCTATAGAGCATTCTTGAAATCATTGTACCAAGATTCTAAAATCTCCTTCACGTTGCTCCACAAATCTTTCATCACCATGCGCCTATTTCCCTGGCTAAGGGTGATACATCCTACTCGAAACGAAATATTATCTCTGCTGGTTCCTGAAATCCCATATCAAAGGTGGGATTCACCAATCTCATCCTGATTCAGAAATATATACTGCGCCGGACCATGCACTGGCGCGATCCTTCCTTTCAAAGGAAGTCTGGGACATACTAGTTAATATTATAAACCATCCCAAAGGAATATCAATCACTTCCTTCTCGGAGACTTAATTCACATGTTCGGGATAAACCCTGGATCTTGTTTTGAGGATGGCAATCCATCCAAGAATCTTCCAATTTCAGGAATTTTCGATAAACACAAAATTCTTTGGTTGATTCTCCTCTTTCAACCAAACCTTACCTATGGGCGGTGCATGTAGAGACTACTCACTACGTCTCGCTAAACATCGATTCTTCCCTTGAAATGTCTCACATTAAGTGACACGTAATACTCCTCTTCCTTCCTTGGAGTATGCCGAAAGTTCCGACCCGTGCTCTTCTCTCCACGAAGCGCACTTCTGGATCTCTTATACTATACTAACATCATTACTCTTTATATGCGCAAGTCGCTCTCACACTTGACTAATAACACTCCGCTCCGGGTGTGCGTCATAACAATTAAATTCTACTCTTTTCAAGGAATACCAATTCTTGAATAGCTTCCCATAGCCTTCCAATAAAGTTAGGGCGTGCTATTCTAATTGCACACTTATGTATGGATTATCTCCCCTCATGTGACGTTTAATCCACTCTATCACTTTCACTTCGTTATACTAGTCCCACAAACATATATTTCACACGTCTATTACCACGTTCCTTCGACTCAGACTATTTTAACTGTTGTTAACCAAGATGCCCACATTTTTGCAACATTCCGACCGCCCTGGGAGAGCGAACGACTTGATACTCATCTGTAGGACTAACTAAATTCAACGTAATAGAAGGAATAGGGCATTCAAATTCCATGACAATAAAAGAGAGATAATAATTCTCAACCTTCCTCAGATAAGTACAACCATTTTCCCAAATAGGTACAACAACCAAAATAAATCACTAACGCTCTATTCATCAAAATATTTACAGGTCATATCTTTGTATAATATAAAGTTCTTTCCAGATAATCCATGCTAAAAATCATTCCAACTCTTTATTCACCTTGTGTTTTGTACGTGGTTATGACATTTGGGTAGTCTCAATCACCCTAGAAATCAAAATTCTTAAGTTCTCCTTATCATCGTTACACCCCTCAACTCGTGGGGATAACTTTCAATGCTTTCCTACCACAAAAGTCCGGCTCCAATGACCTTAAAACAAAATTCAACTTCCAACTTACATACATAATTACTTGATCCCATTTCGACCAGGGTACCGAACTCATGGAATAGTGACCAAACGTCTCCCTATTTCCAACCTTACGCTAAGTTTCATGCGTGGGATGTCTCGCAAAGCGAAATCCAAATAAGGAACCCCCCCGATACACTACTACCTAGCATTGTCGGTTATCGAAATCCGTTAGGTCTTCCGTCCATAGTATATACCCCTTTATTCCGTCCCTTGACAGAAAAGTTACAATTTCTCCCGTAATTATGCTTAACAAAGAACGTTTCACCAATTTCACTATCGTCCCGTATTAATTGATGGTAATTGGATTTTATAAACCTTGAATACATACACTTGGAATTCTCGAAATTCCTTTCTCTAATAATAGGGGTATAAATATTAACTCCCACATCTCTAAAGGATAAATATAACAATGCACTTTTCTTATCACTAAGTCCGGAGTGCTAAACATAATACTGAGTCAAATCTTTTCGCTCAACGGTAAATCCCGATACATACGGAATTATACTAACAAAGTCTATACATACTTTGGCATCGAAAATCTCGAGCCCACTATCTCCTCCGAAGTCTCTAGGATAGATAATATAAGTGCGAGTCCAACCTTCTCACAGGTAAAGCCTCGCCAAAACAAACATAAAACATGTTGCACTAATGCAACCACTCCGATAGTCTTGCAATAAATGCCCACTATCGTATAACCATTTCTATAATGTTTTAACAAAGATAATATCATACTCGTGTATCGCATCACTACAACGAGTAACCTCAATAAAGTATAAAACGCTGTTAATATACTCATTCATCCTCCGTAGATAGCACAAAAAAAAATCCCGCTACACTAAAAAATATTCACATTTTTAATAATATCGTTTAAAATGATATGCATTAAGCTCGTCTCACATGATAATCTAGCAAGGAACAAAATATAGTGACTCTCTCGTGTCACATAAACACGCCTCATCCTCTGAGGATACAACCTATACTTCCATCCTGGCAATCGTCTTGACTGCACAAATGGTTTTCGGACGTATCACGTCTGCCCAAACCAAAACAAAATTATTTTAATCGTTGCCTTTTACTAGGCACCGTATTCTTGTCCTTTTTCTCATTTTGGAACATATTATCGTGAGCGATTTCACTTCGCACAAAATACCTCAACACATAATCCACTTACCACCTGTCCTACTAACCAGGTTAGGATTGTCCTTCTCTCGGACGTTAGTAAACTCGATTCCTGTTAGCCATCCCGGTTGTTCTCTTAACTTTTCAGGTCATAAAGATCATGTTACTATCTATAATAGTACTTACTGAATTTACCATCACTTGGTAAGAACTTAACTATTGGAAGCATTTAAATGGTTTTCCTGATGTGTATCCACATCCTTTTGTGGTGCTATACCACCACCGCTGTATTCAGTCTTATTCTCGACTAAATTCTTCGATTCCTTTAACTTCCCCCACAAAGAAGCGTTATCATCTATATTGACAAAATATGACATTGTCAACCTCTGAATCGGTCGTCCATCAGAATTTCCTCCTCGAGTATTATCAACTATTATTACAAGTTGGTCTCCCACTTGGAGTCGTTTCCTCCACTAGTATCTACCTCCTTCGATAAAAAAATTGGTAACGATTAGGATTCATATTCACGAATGAACTTCTGTCATGCCCTCATGCGATGAGTTCAGAACCACGTTTTCTTCTCATCCTGAACAGTTGAGGAAGGAACATACGGTCAACACTGTACCTAAGGTTCTCCTATAGGCATAGCATTCCATTTCTAAAATTGGTGGTTGGCTCTAACCATTATAACTTCGTCCCGAAAGCCAAGAAAATTTTCTCTAAATTTTCACTTTCGGTTTGCCACACTCCGTCCTATATTTAAGCCTTTGGATACTTTACCGGCTTTGGTAAAGACACAAACAATTTTCGCGTTTCTAAAATTTCCCATTGATAGTCTCCACACGTTTTTTTTTTTGTAATACGTTGGGTAAGTTTACCCTCGCACCTCATTTGACTATAACAGCATTTGAAAATCATTGCTGCACCTTAGTCGCCTTTCGAGTCTTGGCTTCTCGTGTCACAATGGAGGTGACCTCGACTACGGTCATCATCCTCGGATATATTTCATAATCTCAACTGAGCCCTGCCTCCTGATGTACGCTTAACGATCCTCTTCTGACATCCGTCATCGCTCAGCACACGCACACAACCAAACGAAATTAGAATTCACTAGTGTATACACATCATAGCAGGAGAACGAAATCTCGTCAAAGGAATCGACAATCCAAAACATAGGGCTCTATAACAAATGAAGCAACGCTGAAAGCATAATAAGCCGTACAGATCCTAAGGACACTAGAACCTGATGCTCTGATACCAGCTGTGACACCCCGCCTAATTAAATACCGGGCGATCACTCCTTTATTAAATTAAAATCAAGGTGGACAGTTGGTTCATTCTTAGCATCATTGTCGTAAAAATACTTTTCCAATTTTTATTTAAAGAAAAATCATTTATTTTATTAACAACATTCAATAAGTAAGAATCACACCACATTAAATTCTGCAACATAATCCAATTAATTTAATACATTCGTCAATCGAATGTCAACATACGAAATCTAAAGTCGTACATCCAAACTGAATAAGTCCCATAGTAACAATACTGGAAATAACTGAAATACAAATGTCCAATAACAACGGAATAATGGAAAGAGCTACACATGCCCAACTAGATGAAAGTACTACGAGTGGATCCGAATGAACGAAGTCGTCTAATCAAGAGACCTGCAACTCCCACCTAAGCTGCAGCGCGTTCCTTCCAAGAGATCCTAAGCAAGACGACCCTGTGGCTGGGCACCTGTAATACATACATATATATACAAGAGAGAGAGAGAAAAAGAAACGGGTCAGAGCCCGATAGTATGTTTGATTTAAAATACGTTTAACAAGTATTTAAATTGATACAGGCCAATGCAACAACATATTAGTGCGACACTCTCTTGAGAAATTCTCACCTCTCTTCTAATGTGCACACCTATCGCACTAACCTTCTCAACGGTTTGTATTATCATTTTATCACACTAACCTTCCCAACAATTTAGCTTATCTCAAATTACTCATAAGATTTTTAAAACCAAACAATATCATTGTTTAAAAAGATACTTCCAATTAGTAGCACAACTCTCGTTTTAGCTTCATTAATTTATAAAGTTTCCCAATGTCATATTCTACTTTTCAAATAAGTATTTATAATTGAGTCATCAACCATGTCCTACATATCACATCAAAGTAGGCAGTTCCAGATTTCAGAATTTCATATATATATATTAACTACTCACAAAATATATATATCACAACAGCACCCCAAATAAAACTATGGTGCGGGCATACTCTACTATCCAAACTCCATATCACTCACATTAAGAGGAATACAAATTCGGAATCACTCTCGAATTATATTAACACATACTCAAACAATCTTGAGATGAAGTATAGATTCCAAGTCTCGTAGGACCATCTGAACTATCACTGCGATAGCCTGTACCAAGGATATCTATACACAAACAAGATGAGGCGAAGAATAGATTCCAAGTCTCTAAGAGGATGGCACATGCCTGCGTCCCTTAGGACCGTCTGAACTATCACATCACTAGCCTGTACCATGGATATCTATCTTCTAGGGTACAAGTCAATATTCCCCATAAAGGTCCCATCGAGATAAGACTGTCCCAGCGTGGAAACCTCAGGGATAGCAAGTAGCGTGGGCATGATTTTCACACATAGATAGTATATGCATACAGAATCATATAACTATACTAATATTACCATATCAATAATGGGTAACTTCTCAATTCCCATACTTACAACATTTGTATTTATTTCTCATTATTTAGTTATCACGTATAACCATTCACATCTTATTTTAATTTGAGGAACTTTTTCCACTTACTACATAACGCTTCATGGATTCTATCCTCCCAATTATAAAATTCAGTAGGTATACACATTTGTCCCAAAGTAACTCTCTTACGTGTCTCTCTCTTTAAATTATAAATTTACCGACCCATATGTAATTATCCCAAAATACAATCTTTGCCCGACATCAAGGGTCCCAAAATCTATTCACATGTCCTACTGGTCTTCCCTATCTCCCAAAAACATTTTATTAAGGATGCCCAAGGATTATTTCACAATAAATCGAATTTAACTCATTTAAAAAGAGAAATAGGAGTCTACCAGGAGGGTTCGATCGATCGAGGTCTGGTGCTCGATCGATCGAACCTTCGATCGATCGAAGCTCTGGGCTCGATCGATCGATCAAGCAGGTCTGCGAAATCTGCAGAATTGCAGTTACGGGTTTCATCTCCAAACTTACACCAAATCCATATTTTCTAATCCCAATCGTCCCAGAATCGATACTTCTAACCTTATATCATCATATCAGGTAATTTCAACGTAAAACATATCAATTTACATCACTAAACATGGATTAATCATGCCATAATTCATTTAAAACTCAAGAACCCTAAAAATCTCTAACTCATGATTCTAATATATTTTATCCCATAATTTCTTTCTTATTTACACCAAAATTTTGTGGGTTATCTTTCTACATCACAAGGGACTTCCAGAATAAGGTTTAAGTCTTTACTACATGCAAATTCCTATCACAATTTGGGTTTTCTTCCATATATTTCATCCCTAATCATTCCTAAACTAATATGGAAATTGCACCAACGAAAATAGCAAGATAAACACTTGCCTGGGATTTTCGACATTCTGATTTGCAGATGTTTTTGGTGTGGTTGCGTAGCCCGTTGCGCGATCTACGCGTTGGTGGTGGTTGCGGTCCAAACGGATGACTTTTGGGGCCTTGGATTGCCTTGGAAGCTTTCTTCTTCCCTCTCCTATGTCCGTCACTTGTGTTTGAGTCTTCTAACCCTAGTTGACTAACCTAAATGGCTGATATAGGTTTCTGATTTTCGTGGGTTTAATTACCCATAAATATGAAATGTCCAAAATGCCCTCCCGGGGTACCAATTAGGCCTAAAAATGCCCCGAGACCCAAACTAAACCCCCGGGTACACTTTTCTGACTATCTCGACCCTTCCGGACGCGTTGACGCTCTCAAAACGACCATATGAACAACTTATAAAATATTCACTTTTTATTAATCCACATTTAGTCCCGACACGACACAGGCGCGTCCTGACTTAAATTTCCACAATTGTCATTTTATTCACACGTGACAATATTATAAAAATAATTCTCTTATATTACTATACTCATCCAGTAATATGCCACAAATAACAAATTTCCAATAATTACTAACTCTCGTCACGCTAGTAAATATTTAAAACAACATTCCGGATTAAAATTAAATTAATTTATCTCAATTAAATTTAATAAATCCTTAAATTTAAAAGCCATGAAAATACGGGGTATTACATAATCATAACACATTATGAATAGTACCGCAATCCGATTCCTATATAAGTTTCACACAAAGGATCTAATCGCCGAGAGCCTCTCATGCCTCTATTGAGTCAATCCGTAAGAGGCCATGCTCCTAACGATTTAAAGTACCTACATATATATAGAAACTGGAAATCACTACATCGTCACACCATCATATAATCACTTACAAAGACTACATGATGAATCAAGCCTCCAATGTCTCCCACTCATGCATCATCAGCGAGGGGCATTTTACCAATCCTATAAATAATCCTATCAAATCCTCACCAATTGATTCCCTATGAACACACACACACACACACACACACACACACACACACACACACACACACACACACACACTCACACACACTCTCCTCGTATGTTAACTGACAACACACATAGCATAACCATCCACTATACATATATGACTACAACAATCCTTTTTCTTAAAGTTTAAATCGGACTCTTAAGTCCTTATTAACCATCCTTGAATCCAAAAGTATCCTCACCTATATAAATGTTTATCCCCTCACATAGAGACACTCTCCCTTTAAAAGTTCCGATAAATACCCATTTAAAACCTCCTTGGAAATACAACAAAAAATGGTTTCAAACTCGGCTTGATCCGGGTGCAACTCAGCCTCACAGAATGGTTGCCCCCAAAACGACGCCGTATTCTAAATTTCAATTGAGAAATCAGTTTTCTCAATTTTCTTCACATAAAATCTCATATAAAGGTTCTTTACACCAATAACCAGTCTCCAAAAATCTCAAATGTGACTCCTAAATGTTCCTATACATGTTAATAACATTATATGATTATTACTTAAATCAAATCCATCAAAATAAGGGTTAAATCATAAATTTCAGCATGTGTTTAATAAGGGTTCATCTTAATTGTGGGATTAATAATTTTGAACATATTTGAATCATAAAAATATCAATCTAATCATGTGAATCATCATACTATATTAATTCCACAACAAATCTAAACATTTAAGAAGATTAAAACTAATGTATTAAATGATTTTGCATGAGATCTCAACCTATCATGTGATTAACTCAATTTAAATCAAAGTAGCAATAAAAAATAAACAAGTTACATATAATAAGTAGTAAAGAAAATTATTCTTTGCCTAAATAATAAATCAATATCTTGTTAGGTTACTCTTGTTGATTTCTTTGCTATACCATGTCTCCTCTGTAGGCTAAGGTTCGTCTTTAGGTTTGAAAAAAGGGTTAAATATCTTTTTAACCTATAAATACCAAAAGTCTCCTATGGAATTAAATTACGACCTCTAAATATGCCAAAACACTACCCAACTACTCACAAAACTTAGACCAAAGGGTTACCTTACCCCGAGAACCAATCTAGCTTAAAACACCACGTCGGGACTCTATATTACTTACAGCCCGATCCAATGTTACTAACTTGAAATGTAAAAATAAATAAAAAAGTTATTTTAAAATTATGAGTTGCCCTCATATAATTTAATTTCACCAATTCAATTTAGTTATAACATTCAATTTAAAGGTCGCAATAAATCCTACAATTATTATGCACACGGGCATTAATAAAAAACATATCTTAAAAATAAGGGGTATTATATGAATGTAGAAGGATTCCAACCTAATATTTATGAAATTTGACATATATGTTGTGACATTTTTAAAACATGCAATTTGCATTGATAGGATTGTAACTGAGGTCTCTTTCGATCTAAGGGTTCAATTAAATCACTTCGAGACTATTGTTTCTACTCCGATCAATATTTTAGTTGGAAACCTCCCTGATATTACTCTAATGTGTATGTTATTGTTTTAGTGTTTTAGATGATACACATATATGATGAATAAAATGATTATTTAGGATCCCCGGAATTACGTTCTACCACCTCATGTACAATTAAGTTAATGATTAATTTTCACGATGCCCTTGGTAATTATCATTTTTGATAATCATATCTTGTTACAAATTCATACATTAATACATCATACTAAATTTTGTCATGAAAAGTTCACAAATTCTCATTTAAATAACATTTCATGGGCTATCTACCATCATATTATCATGCGAGCATTAGAGTTACTGAGTAGTTGAACGGGCTAGCCTGTTGACTCAAAGAGTGAGGGTCCTTGTGAATCTATGTTTTTACCCAAGTGCATTGCCGTATTTTAATGATGGCAAATAATATTTATTGTCTAATTATGCATGTGAAATATAGTACTTGACTAAATTGATATGTTATATATATCTACCATTATAAAAGACTGTCTTGATGAATGTTTTTTTTCCCAAAAATGATCTTAGGAAAAACTACATATACTCAAAATTTAGGGTGCATTTGGAAACCCAATTCCATGCCTTGGATTTAGAATTGAAAATATTTTAACTCAAATTTTCAAAAGTTTGAACTGAAAATATTTCAATTCCAAATCCAAGTCATGGAATTGGGGTTTCCAAATGCTCCCTCTCCTTTTAGATGCACATAAGTGGAATTGAATTGGACTTATAATTCTATTGAATTAGAATTCAATGAATTCCAATTCCATGTGTTATAATTCAATTGTTTGGTTCAAGTATGGAATTCATTTGGAATTTTAGTAGAATTTCAAATTCCTTCTTTAGATCCTATTTTTTTTTTATAAAACTGGTTTTGTGAAATATAAATAATTAAAATATAATTATTTTCAAAAGCAATATAATTAAAAAAAAAATCAAATCACATTACATCTTTAACAAGAATTAAAAAAGAGTTTTGTGAAATATATGTATAAATATGTATGTATATACAGTAGTAATAAAGTAAGGACTTCCTGCACAAAAGAAAAATGCGGACTCTTAATGTGGAAAAAATGTTATTCTTTTTTTCCTTTCCTCCACTTACTGACAAAAAAAAAAGACCATTAATTACTTTTATAAATGCAAAGTATGTTTACAAATAAACTCCAACATAATTAGTCATTACTTGAACCCACAAAATTTGATAATAACTACAATAGCTAATTAACTTCATTTCGGCGTACATTAACAAAATAAAACGCAATACGATAGAAAATCATAGTTTTTACCTTACATGAACCCGACCCAAATAAAACGCAACATGGTATGAAATTCTAATTTTTTACTAACATGGATACAATTAAAAAAAAAACACGACACAACACAATTTTTTTTACCTAACACGAAACGACTCAAATAAAGCACAACATGATATTATATTCTTACTTAACACTACATGATCCAATTAAACCCAACACGACAAACCGAATATGAACATGAACAAATAAAACGTGACACATTATTATATCGTATTTTTACCTAATACGTCACGCCTCACTTGATAAATGACACAACATGAAATACCTTCTTTCTTACCTAACATGAACACGATCCAAATAAAATGCAACACGTAATGTTTTTTTTCAAAAAATGAACACAGCCCAAATAAAACGTGACACAACATTAAATCGTATTTTTTTACCTAACTCGAACACAACACAATTAAAATGAGACAGGAAATTTATTTTATCTAATACAAATACGACCCAAATAAAATGCGACACGATACAAAATTATATTTTTCCAACTAGCATGAACATGGTTATTTTTAGTTAACAAGAATACAATCCAAAGAAAATGTGACACAATATGAAATCCTATTCTTTTTACTTAACACGAAAAAGACCGTATTTAAAACACATACACATTTTGTTTTCTTTTTGCATAACACGAACACGACCCAAATAAAATAATTTATTATTTTTTTAAATACACTATTATATGATTTTTCATATACAAATCTTTGCCTCTTTGTTTTATAAAAAAATTATCTTTTTTTTTCAAAAAAAATTCTATGTACTTTTTATTCAAGATTTTGTTTAAATATTTTAGATCATGATATATATATATATATATATATATATATATATATATATATATATATATACTCAGATTTTAGACAATCTCAGATATGAGATTTCAGATTTATATACATGTATGTATATATGTGTATATATATAACGAGAAATATAGAGAAAGAGGAGAGGGAGACGAGTTACCTACCGGAGAGGAGAGTGTCGATGAGACTGCCGGAGAAGAGAAAGAGCCGATGAGGCTATCGGAGAGGACAAAGCCGACGTTCTGGAGAGAGAGGGACGAATGAGAGGAGTGAGGGTTGTGTGTGCCCTCAATTAGAATTCCATATAAGTTTGATTTTTAAAATCTTTTCAAAAGGTATGGAATACAGATTATGAAATTGGAGCCTATGGAATTATTAATGAATTCCAATTCCATGGAACTTTTTATGCACCAAATAATATAACTGAAATTGAGCATTCCAATTCCAATTCCAAATCTTGAAATTGAGCTCCCAAACATGCCCTCAAAGTAAATCTGTAAATTTTCATTAACTTTGGCAAATTTCTATAGATTTGAACCAATAAATCAAAACCCAAACATATGTCTCTATAAACATGTGGTTAATTGTATCTCTCTCTTTCCATGCAGTTATATGTCTCCACTCAAATGCCTTTAGCCTTAATGACTTGAAATCCATTGATGATCGTGATTTATCAACCCGATATGCGAACTCCTTTCCATTTTTTATTTGCAAAAATTGATGTATGTTCCTTTTAGACCATATTATGCATTTTTCGATCTTTGCACCTATGTGAATGAATCTAGATGATCAGTGTATTTCATTTTTCGATCTTTGTTTTACATATACTAGATCAAATTTTGGATAACTATTAATTCTAAATTAATGAGTGCATTCTATTCATCATCCATTTCCCCAATTTGTTAAAAATTTCTTTTAGGGTCTAATTGATTATCGTTAAATTATTTTTCGTGAAATAACTCCATTTTTACTTTTGTGGCGTCTGATTTCAAATGCATTTTATGAAAACATTACTTACAAATATGAAAAGTGTTTCATGATTTTATCAATTTTCATAAAAAATGTTTCTCACCCACCACCCAGAGAATTGATTTCCACGAAAAACTTCAAAAGTAAGACCCAATTTTTCTTATTTTTTCCACGCATTTTCTTACTTCTAATAAAAATGAACTATTTTTCGACTTTGTAATCAAACACACCCTTACTTCAAACAAAGCGAAATATTCTCCTTATAGTAAGATATCCTATCTTCTAGAAATGTAACTAAACCTGGTGTCTTTAATCTGAATTTAACTATATTTAAATTTGTTCAAAGTCTTGCCATATTGGAAGAATTTCTTTTTTCTTTTTATTTTTCAGTATGATATTCTGATTAAAATTTAACTTATGAGGTTATGATGAAAGTATTACACATAAATCAAGTGTGCCACAATTTCTAGTGTGTGTGTGTATATATATATATATACACACACACACACACTTAAAATGTATTTACTGATTAAATGGTTAATGCATTTGTTTTTCAAAGGCTTTATACATGTGATGTTAACGTATACTCAAATGAGAGTAATGGGTAATGTTAGTGGTAGGATCCCAACATATTGTGTGAAATATTAGGGTTCGGGGCTCACCATAAGCATAGTCAAAGGAAGATTTTTATGATAAAAGAAAAGGATTAGCATTTTAGTCCTCTAAAGTTTGGTCAAATTCTCACTTCGGTCTCTAAAGTTCAAAAAGTGGCACATAAGCCGTCAATGTTTAGGAAATGTCTCATTTGAGTCCAATTTTTATGTCCGTTCAAAACATTAATGAAATTAGGGGTATAAAGGTAAACACGTCAGAGACCATAATGAAAAACTTCAAGGACCAAAGTGAGAATTATGGCCTACCAATGGATTAGTTCTTTTTTGTTGTTTTAGATGGTCAATATCTCTTTTTTTTTTCATTTTTCACTTCTTTAATTAACTCATCACGTTTTACTTATCTGGATTAACCAAAGAGCAAACATACGTAATTTAATTGTGAAATGTTTTCGCTAATTAAAATACTTTTCAGTTTAATTTACTTTAGAACAAAAATATCAATTTCAAACATATTTACTCACACATTTAATATGATACATTTAAATTATATTTAAGAGGTAACGTTTTAAATGTGGATTTTAGTTGATATTATGTGATATGGTGCATTTGCTTATCTTTTTAGTGACTTTGTAAACAAGTGGTGTATGTTTTGGTTAAAGTGGTTTGGATTCATCTAAAAGTTTTTAGGACTTTACAAAATGTGTTTTAGTTAAAGTGGTCTGCCTCTCATATTTTATAAAATCAATGAAACTTTAATATAATTATTCTGTCAAAAAATAATTTAGCAAATGATATTATATAATGTACAAGATTTAAGCTTTAATTTTTTTTTATATGAATTATTTTAGCTCCAACTGGTGGACAAAAGCACTAACACAATTTCTTATTTTTAGGTGATGGGGAATATGTGCGGAATTAAATCCACAACCCACTACATGAGGACGATAATCATGGCCACTAGATAACATTATTGTGTACTAAAAAAATTCATTATAGATGTAAATTAAACTTTATTTTCTACTTATAAATATATTCAAATTTCAAATGCAAGTAAAACCTTTATTCTAACATTCCTTTATCCTTTCACGATTGACACCAAATTCTAGTTGTTCTATGAGACTCTTTTTCAGACTAGTGATCCTCCCATGCCAACTGGAAGTTACCCGTTTGTTAGGTTAATGACAATGGATAAAATAAATTTTCTAGCGCCTGTCACGGAGCTCGAAATTTGGTACACCCTTAAACGAATGGACCAAAATAAAAGTCCGAAGCCTTATGGCCTAACGACATAATTCTATTTCATCCATTGGCATGAGATTAGACCTACAGTGCATAACCTTATTTTTTATTTCTTCGCATTTGCGCCGATGCCGCACGACCTATACCATACATTATTAATCTTTATTCCTAAGCGTAGAAACCCATCGCAACTTTCCCATTTTCATCCTATTAGTCTTTGTAATGTAATATATAAACTCATATCGTTTATCCCGGTGGCCCGCATGAGGCCCCTACTGTAGCCGCTAGTCTCACCCTACCAGGTGGCTTTTGTGGCCCGGTGCCACATCCAAGATAACATCCTCATTTCAAATGAAATGCTCCATACGATGCGTAAATATAAATCTAAAAAAAGGAGTTGTGCTATTAAAATAGACTTATCTAAAGCGTTTGACCAGATGGAATGGTATTTTATTAGCTGGGTGCTATAACAACATGGCTTCCTGACACCCTGGATCAAATACATATCTACTTGCATCGCAACCCTTCCATTTCAAACTCTGATTAATGGTAACCTAGGGCTTAGGTTTTGGTCTTCTCGGTGCTATTGCCAAGGTGAACCTTTGTCCTCACTTCTCTTTATTCTAGGGATATATGTCCTCCTCAAGAAAATTGACCAGGACTGTTGTCAGAAAATGATGACAGCCCTCAGGTCTTTCGTGACTGCCCCAGGATCTTGGGGTTGGCTTTTGCTGATGACTGTATTTTCTTTTTACAGCCTATCCCCCCTACTATCACTCGTTTTAGGATGGTCCTGGAAGAATTTTCCCTTTTCTCGAGGCAAGCAGTTAATCGTGACAAATCCATGATTACCTTCGGTCCCTATACCCCGCGATTGGTAATGCGGATAACGCGAACCCTGTTAGGTTTTCACTGCAACCCTGGCCAGGAAAAACATATCGACCTTCGTAGCAGACCTCAACACCCAATTACAAACATGGTACTCTCGCTCTTTCTTATGCGGGCCGGGCTACACTTATTAATGCTGTATGTACATCGCTCCCGACGTATAGTATATCAACATTTCCTTTAGCGAAGTGCATTATCAGTACCCTTACTAAGAAGATTAAAACTTTCTTTTGGAATACCACCACGTCCTCGAATAAAACCTCCACCATCCTTTGGTCAACCAGTACCCTTCCTAAGCTTCTATGGAGGGATGGGAATTAAAAATCTTCGCAATCTTAACACCGCCTTCATGCTTAAGCTTCTATGGAAGCTTTTCTCTGAGATGAATAATCTTTGGGCTCATAATTAAATATAAATATTACCCACGCTCCACAATGGGAGAGGCCTACCAATCTCATAACACGTCTTGGTTTTGTAATTGAGCAGTGCAACTCGTTCCCCTACTCCAATAGGGAGTCAAATGGCATATTGGACCTAGAGATATTTCCCTTAGTCATCACATTTGGGTTCTTCAGGAACCCCTTAAATAGATATTTCCCACCTTACCTCACATATCTCATAGCACCCCACTATCCCACTTTATCTATAACCACCAATGGAATTTTCCAGCGTTAGCTCAATATTTGCTGATCGACTTTTTTCTCGATGTTCAAGAGTTTTACATATCGCCTACGGAAGATCGGGATTTACCTTACTGGTGGACGAGCAGCACGAGTACATTTACCGTGAAAGATACATGCCGATGGCTGAGTTAGGACTCTATCCTGGAACACACTCCATCTCTACCATGGATGTGGCTATGGTGAAGTGGCCTGCTGCCTAAACTAAAAATATTCTTGTGGTTTCTGGTGCATTAGGGTTTGCCCATTGCTGATCGACTCCATTACTACCACAAACTGCCCTCGGCTGACTGCCCTCTGTGTGGCCTTACGTACTCCAACACCCATATTTTTATGAAATACCCGGTGTTTTTTCAAGTACGTATGATCCAAGATGAGATGGATTAATCTCCAATATCCATTTTTTGGAGTTTAGCAGTGCGCCGTGGGATCTTCTCGAAAACCAATCAGGCGGTGAGACCTTTTTCTCCCTCCGGGACTTATGGCTCGCGCGCAATGAATCTCTACTACCATGAGCAGATAGTGAAATCTCTTACTCTCCATAAAGTGTCAGACCAACTTGTACAATTTTATTAAACTTGCAATATCCAATGGTCCCAGTCGGAGGTGGTCACCAGGCATTTCCTTATTACTTGGAATCCTCCGATCCAGCCTTTCTTCAAATGTAATACTGATGGAGCAAAATCCCATGCCACAGGCCTTGCGTCCATTGGCGGACTAATAAAAAATTCCCAGGTCCAGTTCCTCTTTATCTTTACTCGTAATATTGGTTATGTGTCATCATTAACAACCGAGCTTTAGGATTTTAAAATGGGACTCGAACTAGATTTTCATGCGGGAATAAAATGTATTGAAATAGAAACAGACTACCAAATTGCATTCCGTATGATTACCAAGATATCAGCCTAGCACCAAGCCCATGCGGATTTGACCCAAGCTATACATGAAATCCTCACCGAGTTCCACTATGTCACGTTTATCCTCTGTTTTTGTGAAGCCATTACTTGTGCCAATGCCCTTACTGCTATATCTATTTTGAGTTCGTTTTGTTCTAGTGTTTTTTCATTTGTTCCTTAGTTTTTAGTTTCTTTTTTAAATTATAGTCAGAGTCATGTCATGTCAGTTTGGTCTGCACTTATGAACATCACTTATAAAATACCCTGGTTTTGAATAAATTTCTGTTTTGAAAAAAAAAACTAAAGTAGTAATTTTATTTGTATCTATCTTTATGTGTTTGTACAAAATATACAAATATTTACAATTTTTTCCTCTTCTATATTATGGCGATAATAATAAATACAAAATGTTGTAGTCACGAATTATAGTATATGACTAAAGTTGTTACATGACGACATGTGTACACTTCATTAAGCCATTTATCAATTTTGTATAATCTAGATTAATGTAGACACATATGTATTTGGTCAATATATGTATTTAGTCGGTTAATGTATTAGGAGTTTCATGTATATAAGTCAAAATGGGGTATGTTTACATTAAATGTAATACATGTATTTGGGTAGATACACTTTAGAGATCCTATAAATACCCATGTAATGTTGGCATTTGAAGTGAAGTCATAAAAAATAAAAAATATTATGTGAGTAGTGAAGAGAAATTCTCTACTCATATTGAGTGTTATCTCTCAAATATTGAATGCGTTAGTGTATTTTATTATCTCTAAAATATATATATTTTTACTTTTGGTAGTCATGTATTTAGATGAAGGGATTTACAAAGGTGTTCTCAAGTTGAATTAATACTTTATCTATTTGAATCAAGGCTCTAATGAAATTTTTTTCTTGGTTGAATTTTTGGGGTGTGATGGTTTTAAATGCTTTAATAGATTTCTTAATTTTTGTGTTTGCTTCACGCATTAGTAGAGTACTGTATTTACATTACAATGTCACAGCTATAGATACTAATATGTTGTGCTTATTAGGTTTGTTAAAGTATGTTTTGTATAAATTTATAACGTGACATATATTATATAAAATGCTTAATGTTACATATTAAAATTTTGTAATCTATTTGATGAGTTCATCTTGAATTTTTTACGATTATTTTACGTTGTTTTCTATGTACTTTTAAACATAACAGTCTCATTCATATGATTTATTATATTTTGGTTTAATATTAAATGATATTAAGATACCCAGGCACATTATTCACCATCAAAATATCGTTCTACTATGTTAAATATGCTTTCAACATGCCTTAACTATATTCGGTTTCATTATTTAAGTCTCCAAAAAGTATCTTTTTACGGCCACGCCACGCTTGGCCTACAAGATAGTACTAATAAAAGTAAAACCCAAAAGAAAAATAGGAGCCTAATACTACGACTATATTTCATAATTTATTTTTATCTATAACTTTATGTAAGCAATTTTAATTTCTTAATCCTTCTCAACAAGTTTTAAACATTATCCCGTCCATGTTATCTTTAGTTATAGGACAACCAATTCTTATTATATCATCCATTGCTCTAATATTTGAACCCAAATTGTTCTTAACATTTTTCAATATTAGTATTATTACTTAACTAATTCCTCATATTTAAAGATTGCTAATATACTACTTCTGACATTTTGAATTTCGATTTTGATAGCAACACATGCCAAAACATCGGTGTAACCACCATGCTCACCTAACCCTCTAACTTCAGTCTCAAAATGTGGACTCAATCTCAACATAATCTCCACCGTGTGCATAACCATTATTTTGAGTTTGTTGGATTTCTTATGTTCATACATAGTCTTACATAGATATATGTGGACACAGTTCAATCAAAGTTTTTAATAATTTTCAGAACGAAAATTTAATGCTCTCTCTTTGGTTAACCTAGATAAATAAATTTCACTGTCATAGTGTATTTGAATAAGTAAAAATGACAAAAAAAAAGAAATATTGATCATTTGAGAGTAAAAATGAATTAATCCATTTTTCGGTAACAGTTCTTACTTTGTTGCTTGATGTTTGTGTTTCTCACTCCAGTCCCTAGTATTTTTTACCATATGTGGAATTAACGGGTAGGCTTCATAAACCAACAATGATTTTTTTGATGGTTAAAGATAAAATTTCATTATCAATGGTTTAGATTCAATATATATGTGGGTCACATGCATGTGTACAAACTCAAACAGTGGATTACAAAAAGAAGAAATCAAAACAGTTCATTAATTTCCTGTAGTGCAAAATTTAATGACTTAACTCAATTGACACTAAATGATTTAATTACAAAGTGAATATAATCTGATGCAATGATTATAATGTTCACATCGATCACCATATGTCAACGAATTTATCAAGAAAAATGGTGCAGACCCCTTAAATGCTTAGGGGCCGTTTGGTTATGTATTTAGAAACTCGATTTAAACACTGTTTTAAATACAATTTTAAAATTCATTTTTTTGTGTTTATAATCATTGGTGCACATTTGATAAACTTGTTTGTAAATACAGTTTTTTTGAAAATTTGACAAAATTGGCAAACATGTAAATTTATATTATACATATATGTGTGTGCGTGTGTGTGTGCATGCACATTTAATTTCATGTATTTTTATGTACATTTAATGAGGTAAGTTGGGGAGTTTAACTATATATATATATATATATATATATATATGTGTGTGTGTGTGTGTGTGTGTGTGTGTGTGTCTATATAATGATATTGCATGTATAATTCATAATAAAATTATATGTATACATGAATCGATAATATTTGTTGATAGATATGTACTATATGTATATTTTATATTATTCTATACATTAATAATACATATATAAAACTATATATAAGTATCATGTATCTATTGATAATATTATTTAACATATGGATTTTAGTATATTGTATAATTTAATAATATAAATATACGTAATTTTGTGTACATGTACATATATATTTTATATTTATAAGAATTACACACATATTAATGTATTATGTATGTATATTATATATTATGGTTTAAATGAATTAAAATATTAAGAATGAATAATTCTGAGTTGAAAAATAAAAAATAGAAGTTATAAAACAGCCTTTTGATGTTTTCTGAAAAACTTGATTATAACATAGAAATATTATAATTCAGTGTTTAAAAACAGGTTGCCAAATGCAAATTTTTATCAAAATTGTATTTAAACACAAAAAACAGAATTATAGTTACAAACCAAATAGGCCCTTAATGTTTTCTATAGAGAACGCTAACTAATTCAAGTAGAAAACAATTCATAAACGTGAAAAATTAATAGATGCGTAATGCATTTTGAATTGGAAACTAAAGTTTTTTAAGTGTCACGGTCTGAACACAACGATCGGAATTTCTTACGAGTATTGGGTATATATATATATATATATATATGACTTTATTTTCATTATTTTAAAATCGAGAATGAAGGGAAATGGAACCGACTGGGACCACAAAGTAGGACACATGACAGTCATTACCTATAATAACCGTCGGCTAAGTTGGTCAAATCTAGGCACGATCAACTATGCCAATACTCTTCTAACATACTTACATTGATGCAAATAAAGATCCCAAGCAATGGAGTCCTACTATAGCTTAATCATATTAGATATATTTAACTCAGAAGGAGACAGACTGCATCTGAACTCAATCTTTGAAGTGTTGTGTGTGTGTGTGTGTGTGTGTGTGTATATGTAGATCTGAAAGTGTTGTGTATTTCATTATCTATATTTTAGGATTATGACTAGCTACGATTTGGTTAGCAGCGGTTGTTGTAGGAGCAATTAATTCCATTCCTATGGTATGTATTAATTAATTTTAAAAAAAATAATAATTAACTATTCATCCTTTTAATGACATTTCGGTGTTGTACTATCAGCTTCCTAAATTGATGGAAATTGTGGGGCTTTCCTACACTCTTTGTTTCAACACCCGCTATCTAATCTTTAAGGTGAGTAATCTATGAGAGTGCTTTTTGACTAGAGTGATATTAGGGAGATCCAATTTTTGGACCCAGTTTTGAAACCCACACATTAGACAAAAATGGGGACAAGTTTTTAATGCACATTTTGATGCCCTATCGGAACCCACAATAATAAGGTATAAGTTTTTAATGCTGTGGATTTCAAAACTTGGTCCAAAATTGGGTCTCCCTATACTTATTCTTTTGACCAAGGAGCTTGCCCTAATACATGGGATGATACTTATTCAAGTGTTTCCTATATTATGCAGAAAAATCGGGATCAATTGGCTTCTAAAATCGATGCGATTAAGCGAAAGGTTCTTGGTGCGGATGATGATTGAGGAGGGATGAATGGAGGTCATTAAATAGTAGTATTTAATGATCACAGTAACACCACTGCTTAATTAAACATATTCAGCTGTAACACCACTGCTTAATTAGGGAAATAGGATCACAGTAACACCACTGCTTAATTAAACATATTCAGCTGTTATATTCAGTTCAATAACTGAAGTTAACATTTGGATATGCCTTGATTACATACTTACATGATGGAAATAAGATTCTATGTGTACTATCTTTCACATTTTAATGTACGAGTTCACCAGCTCGGTTGCTTATTGTTGTGCTTAAACGACACCACACCCAAAAAAAGAAGAAGGAAATATGCCAGATTATGAAAACTAAGGAAATTATTGTGCTTATTCTTGTGCTGAGTGCGTTCCTTCCTTATTTTGCGATACCGTGCCTTAGTATTTTAACAATGTTGAAAACTAATACAAGCTTAAAATTTCAAATGTCATTGTTTGTGTATTCACTTTTCTCATTAGTGTTTCTCCGCCACTCGACGAGATGCATTCTTATTTCATGCTGATTAGAGTTGGGTGCCTTTATGGTAATGTCTTTGGAAGCTTTCTTTGTGGTTTAATTATATGTAATCTAAATTAGTTCCTATTTAAATTTCCAATGTTCATCTTATGTATGGGCATTAAGGTGGTTATTGATTATTGCCAATATCCTGTAATGTCTGACTGGACAATAGGAACACAGGGTTGTCTTCTGTAGTAAACTCTTGAGCACAACTGAGCTTTGGTGTTAACTTTGATGACACGCGTTTGGCATTAACTATTGAGCACAACTGTGCTGCATCAGTTCAAACTCAAGGTTCTTGATGACAGGCATTTTTCTTTTCTTTATTCTATTTGATGTCATATGATACAAGTACAGTAGGATTAAAGATGCACTTTTTCATATAAAGCATTTTCATTGTTTTCATCCGTTTGTCATGTTTTGGATATTAGTTTTTTTGTAAAGATTTGTATGAACACAATTTTTAGTTATTAGATATGTTTTACAATTTGTTACACACCATGCCAATATGACAAGGGATACTATGGGCCATCTATGACCAGTTGTGGCATTGAGGTATTGGTGTTAAACGAAACTTTGCTGAAATACATTTTGACAAGGTTTTTTTTACCTTTGTTCACCATAAGGTGCTTGAAGATTGGTACAACATTGTTTATTTGACTGTTTTTGGTTCATTACATTTGTTTCTATTTCACAAGTTACATTATTATTAGGCGTATTATCATGAAGATAAAACTCATTCAATAGTTTCAATTTTTATATTCAGATTATAGGCTTGATTATGATCCAATCATCAAATATGCTAGAGATGGATATTTGATGTTTTTGCTACTTTAATAACGTCTATTTCTTTTTTATATACTCAATTTATAATTTGTGTCACTTAGGTCATTTTTATTCTAACTTATTTCTTATTGATTTTTATAGGTGTTGTGATGGCCAAAGTGTTTCTTTATAAAACTCGGGTAATAGAAAATCCCCAAAACCTTTTACGTCTCTAATCTCTGGTCATTAATGATCTTAATCTGTGATGTATCTTTTTCCTTTTGAAATTGATCACTTTGGCAATTACACATTATGCATTTTGAAATAGATCACTTTGGCAAAGTAGGAATTATGAGCTGTTTTCTTCCCTTTCTGGTGGTTTTAGTTTTTGTACTACTATGCTTTTTACAATTTTCAAGGTTATATACCATATGTTAAAGTATTTTAGAAATTCCGAATGGTGTATAATATCTTGAATTATTTTTATATGTACTTGATGGTGGTGGTAAAGTTTTGATGAGAAAATATTAAAAGGAATTATCTGTGAGACTAAAGAGACGGTAGAGAACATGAACGGGTGGTAGGTGACCCTATAATATCTACTTGAATAAGAACACTAATAGATTGGTTCTGATTATTACTTATTATTTGTTTTTTTAGATTATATATAGGTTAACTAGATACACGCCTACCACTCTATTGTAGTTAACTGTACAAGATGTGAGTACGTACAAAGAATCAATGACAAAACATAAACGTGACATTGGAACCTATATTTCATTTCTCTATGTATATACTATCTTTCAGTTAGAGATGCATCATTTAAGCTATGGGTCTGATCCAAAACTTCATAGGATTGAAAACTATTTTTCCCAATATGATTTCTATTTATCTGATTAATGTTTGCTTATAAATGTTATGCTTACAAAATTTTCTATTATATTTGTCAATTGGAAAATTATTCTAATATCCTAGACCCTAAACTAGAATAGTTTTGTGATTCACAATAGGGGGTTAGTTTAAGATTTTCTCTTTACTTCTTTTTTTGGGATAAAAATTGGGCTCGATTTTCTAGTGTAAAATTGGAGCCCGAATCAGATTTTCATCAACCACTAACTCAAGGGTGTGTTTCATTGTTTGATCTCTGTCTTTGATTTGTTGGGGGGGGGGTATCATTCAAATGATGTGATTTATTGTGGTTTATAGATCTTTCACTCTTGATTCACCATTTTCCGTTCACATAAGGTATACCCTCTGTTCCTTTTTACGTTTTTTTTTCCTTGGGTTTCATTAAAACTAAAATGTGGAATCTCTTTTAATCATATCTTTTTGACTAATCTGCTTAGCATAATGTGAAAGTAACACTAACCAAACTTAGTTATATTTACAAATTTTTCCTGCTTAGTATTTTCTTTTGGGTAAATGAGGTTATTCAAATATAGTTCTATTATGATTTTGTTTTCCATTTTATCTGTGAAGAAGACAGTTTATTCATATAACGGATTGTTGAAGTATTCATGCCTATGTATCTTCTTCATAGTTGATCATTTATCTAATGCATAAATATGTTATGACTCTCAGGTGTTTGACACAACTCTTAAATCGGTATTTTTTGGCTTAATTTGTTTTATTGGTTTAAAGGGGCTGGATTATGATTATTGATCCATGTTTTCTTTGCCTTGGATTAGTTTTATTTAGTGGTATTGGATTGTGTTAATGAAGAAAAAAGAGATTTCATTGTCAGTTGTATTTAAGTTATTATTGTCTACGGGTATATGTTTTTTTCATATGCAGTTCTCTGCATATGTCACGTTTTCTCATTCTCTTTATATTCTCATATTCTCATTCTCACATTTTATAACCATGTGATTTAGTTTTTTTTTAAAATTGATTTGTTCTCCACCTTTATTTGAAATAGTTTATTCATTTTTCTATGTTTTATCTTGTAGGTCCGATCCTTTAAAAATCGCTCTCTCTCTCTCTGGGGTTTAAGATATGATCATGTAAGACATAATGTTTGGGGATTTTAGACTCTCTTTCCATATTTGTCTTAGTTCTCATTACTAAATCAGTATGGTGGAAACTTCCCATGGTCCTTACTTTACTCAAAGTGTATCATCTTTCAGATAACTGGGTAATGATTAATCATTTTGAGTTCATGATATTTAATAGTGTACTATTTGGTTTTGCAAATCATTAGCCTAATGTTTTAAAAAATAATGTACTGTTAATTCGATAAAACTGTAGCTAATTACGCGTTGTAGAAAAAATTTTAGTTGGTGATTATACTCTATTTAGCAGAAACTGTAGTTAATTATGTGTTGTAGTTTCTGTAGCTAATTCTGCACTGTGACTAATTAGCAGAAAATTTAGCTAATTCTGCACTGTAGCTAATTAGCAAAAAATTGAACTAATTTTGTACTATAGTATGCTAAAATTGATTTTTGGCCGCAGAAGAAAGCGCCCATTATGGAAAGCACAAGTGTTGAGGTGGTAATTCATCAATTTTTATTAACCTATGTTTACGTAGAGAACAATAGTAACCTGGATTAAACAAGGCAGGTAGGTACATGTATTTATTGGTGTTACTTTTTTTTCATTTTTACATCAAAAATAACTCTAAAGGGGAAATAAATCCCAAATAGAGCTGCACAACTCCACAATTGTTTCAAAAGGGGGTGTGAGCCGTTTCTAGCATGTGATAAAGCTAATTGGTTATGTTTTCTTTGTACTTTATTAAATTTACTAGAGTATGGTGTGGTACAATATTTATTAATATAAGCTTTTTTTTAAAATATAGATCTTCGGTACAAATGTAGCTGTACATGATCCAAGACCTGTAGCCACCGAAGGTGTTTTCATAGTATCAGGGACGCCGGATAAAAGATTTCATTCTATCTGAACATGACACTTGAGGTATGGATTGAGTACATGAATACTGGATGAATTTCCATCTTTCCTTGATATGAAAAGATGTGAACAAATGTATAGTAATTGTTGGTTTTATTGTAGTCATTGTAAAATCCATATTGCAAGATAGAAGTGGGTGTTGGAACTCTAGACAATCTTTTATTTTAGCCAAAAGCTATTTTAGTCATTTCTCCCCAAAATATGTTAGCTTTGTCCCTGACACAATAGACCTGTTTCGTAAATGCCTATTCACATCCTTTTTCTTTTGAATTGTTATAAGGGGTGGTGTAAACAATACTCACTCCACCACTATTTTGCGGCATGCTAAAGATATGCCAACACTTATAAGAGCATTTTTTGTTTTGACAAAACCCAAATTTTGATTCTTCATCAGGTAAAATAAACACTTAACCAACTCTAAATGGTCATTAGCAATAAGGTCAAAACTCAACCTTTAACAAATGGGCAGCATTGGTTTTGACGTCTTGGTAAAAAATTGTAAAATAAAGGAAAAAGTTAGGGCGACAAAACAAATTTGGAGCGCAAAACAAGATTAATTCTACATCGACACAAGATTCAGACACATTTTTGTAGACACTGATATGTTGTGTATGCATTGGTTAGTGTTTGGAGTTCACTCATTATTTTTCCAAAAACCAGTAACCATTGGATAGACGACATGTTAATGTGTCTACCAAAATGTGTCGAAATCATATGTTGGTCTAGATTTACCATCCAAACAAATGCCACATGAACACAATATTTGGAAACACATGGAAAAATTTCGGCCAAAATGGCTCAAATTTTGTGTCACAATATTTACACTTTGCGTCGTATTTTTTTTTTATATTATAGTGATGTTTCATAGTGGTATAATTGTGATCATTATAATGTTTATTCCAGGTCCAGGATGGATAGTATTTTTGTGGATTATTTTTTTTTCTTAATAGGGTGTATAGTGCTATAAATAAGGTAAACTTTGTCCAAATTTAATAAATTGTTTTTACATTTGTGTTGTAATAAAAATCTACTTAAATTGTTTACACATTTCGATAGTCCTTTAAACAAAGAAGATTATGACCATTTAAAAAAAAATTACATTTGTTTTGTTGGGGAACGCAATATTTTGCCATTTATAATTATGCACTTTGAAAATTTAGTCGTTTTACGATTACGTACTTTGGAATGTTTTTTCGTGCCTTTAGGCACGGGAATTCCGCTAGTATATATATATATATATATATATATATATATATATATATATATATATATATATATATATATATATATATATATATATAGAGAGAGAGAGAGAGAGAGAGAGAGAGAAGAAATGAGATATGAAATTGGACTCTGATTTGAATGTATGACTGAATGTTGTATTTATAGCTGAAAATTCCTTACTTTTACTTTGGGTGAAATGCTTTAACCTTGGGTAACTGACTTTAACTTCGGCTAAAATGATTTAACCATGATAATTAATTTTAACTTCAGGTGAACTACTTTAACCTTGGTGTTGATACCAAAATTAATATGCTGATGTGGACGAATAGTATGAAGACACGTGTCGATCTACCTGGCACAATAACAGCGAGGAAGATCATTTACTAAACAACCGTGGTTGGTACCGAGCAACGAGAATACACCGAGGAGCTCTATCATGCCGAGGAACTCCATCCGAGGAACTATATCATCCCGAGATACTCTAAACACTCCGAGGAACTCTTGATCAACGAGCAACTAAGGCGGTCCGAACTGCACCTCGGCCGCGTTATCAATTATCAGACGGACAACTGTTCAACTATTCATTAGATTCTTGACGCACACGCTGCATTAAATGTATTACCCATTCATATGTATATCATTTAATGTATTGGACCTTTCATGTACAGCCTTGAGGCTATAAATACCTTGTATCAATCCCATTCAAAGGGACCGGAATTTCTTGAGAGAACTTGTAATCAAGAATTCCACAAACATTCAGCAATAACATAACAGTGGACGTAGGCTTTATTCCTAGCCGAACCACTTTAAAAATCTTTATCTTATTTATTTATCTGTGATTGAATAATTAGAGCAATCTAGTTTTTTACATCAACAGATTGGCGCCGTCTGTGGGAAACGACTGTTGTTATCGTTTTTCATAAAAATCATTTGTCACCAATGGCAGATAATCCAGAATCCAGTAATCGAAATGCTGGAAATACTGGAAATCTTCCAAATCCATCTGCATCTCCAGATCTGGCCGGAATTATGATGAATCTGGCTCAGGGACAAACCGCCATGCAAGAATCTATGAGGCAACTTCTTCAAACTCTTCAAGGCGGTGTACCTACTCATTCAGGGCAAAGGACTGATCATGGGCAATCACGATCCAGACGTATTGGATCATATCGCAATGGGGAATCCAATGATTCTTCTTATCAACCTGGGCGAACTTCATCAATACGGGCTACGGATACAGATCAACATATCTCTCTTTCTCCGGAGAGAACTAGCGCTTTAGAAAGATTAAGCAGGGTGTCTCCTTTCAGTCGGTTAGGACCAAGGAGGAACATGAGTCCACCTAGGGCTCCATCAGGAAGTTTTCGACCACCACCAGGTTCGAGAGAAAGATCTGCACAATCACGACCAATTACTCGTCGAGATAAATCTCAGGAAGCTACGTCAGAGCAATCAGTTGCTCGGACTAAGCGGCCCGAGGAAGGGAATGAAGCATGGAAAGGTTCCATTCAACGATTGGAGGATAGACTGGGAGAAATGGCTAAGGCGAGGAACCCCTTACAGAGAACTTTTATTCAAGGGACACCTTTTGTGCAAGCCATTGTGGATTTCCCCACACCGTCGAAATTCAAAGCACCTGTAGTGACCCCCAAGTACGATGGGAAGACGGATCCCGTACTTCATATAGAGCAATACCAAGCTGCTGCAGATATCTACGCTGTCCCCGACGAGATGAGGTGTAGAGCATTCTCGGGAACTCTTACCGGATCTGCACAGATATGGTACAATAATCTTCCTCGGGGTAAGATTTCAACTTTTGTTCAGTTAGCCGAGCTGTTTATTGGTAATTTTTGTTTTGGAGCAAAACCAGTAAAGCGAGTAGCGCACTTACTAAGTGTTAGACAAAAATCAGGAGAAAGTACTAGAGATTACATAACTCGTTTCAATAACGAGAAGTTGGAAGTCATAGATTATGAAGAAAAGACAGCAATCACTGCTTTGATGAGTGGTTTGTTGCCTAACAAGCTATACTATACTCTGGCCAAAGATCCGCCTAAAAATATGTCGGAATTGATGGCAAAGGCGGCCAAAATCATGAATGCCGAGGAGGCTATGACTGCGAAGAAAAATATGGATAAAGAAGTTAAAGTGGAGGTCGACAACTCTAAAAAGAAAGAACAGAAAGGTAATGGTGGTGACAAATATTCCAGGAATAACAGGATAAAGTTGGAAGCCCTAAAGAAGTATGATAATTATACTCCATTGAAAATGGGTATTAATCATGTTTTAGAAGAAATCAGGAATAACGAGGAAATCAAATGGCCAGAGAAACTGAAGTCAGATCCAGACATGAGGAATAAGACCAAATATTGCGAGTTTCACAAAGATCATGGCCATATGACCAAAAATTGTATAGCCCTTCAGAACGAGATTGAAACACTCATTCGAAGAGGAAAATTATCAAAGTATGTAGATCGCAGAGGTGAAGGACAAATGAGGACAGAATTAGAAAGAGATCTAGATCTCCTCGTCGTGCAGAGGAGAAAAAGAGGAGGGACCATGAAGAGGATCCAGATGATGACCCCGATCTTCCCAAGAAGCCAAGAAAACCTGAACGAGAGGTATTTTCCATACGTTTTGGATCATTTCATTGTAACGTTATTACAGGGGGAGATGCAGGAGGAGGAGACCTTACTGCAGAAAGAAAAGCTTATCTCGGAGAGGCTCAAGCTTGCTCATATATTCAGCGAATAAACCTGGCCGAGGATGATCGTCCGAGGAAGGTAAACAAAGAGAAGCTAGTAATTGGTTTTTCAAAAAATGACCTGGCAGGTGTTCTTTACCCTCATGATGATCCTTTGGTGATCAAAATGAGAATGAAGGACGTGATCATTTCAAGGGTGTTGGTAGATAATGGTAGTTCGGCAGACATCATGTACTATTCATGCTTTGATAGCTTGAATTTGAAATTATCCCAATTAGAACCTTATCACAGACCCCTTCTGGGTTTTGCTGGCGAGAAAGTTTTTCCACTTGGGACGATCAAGTTGGATATATTCATTGGAACCTGGCCTGTTTGTCGAACAGAAAGAATACGATTCTTTGTGATGGATAAGAATGTGCAGTCAGCCTACAACATCATCATGGGAAGAGTTGGATTGAAGAAGTTCGAAGCCGTTCCTTCTACAGTACATCAATGTTTGAAATTCCCAACAAATTTTGGAGTTGGAGTGGTGAAAGGTGATCAAAAAGTAGCTCGGGAATGCTATTATTCGTCGGCCGAGCAAGAAGAACTAGAAGGATCGATGAAAAAGACTACTACTTACCAGGTGGAGGAAGGTACAGAAATTGAAACTCTTGATCCCAGGGATGAATCTCAACTTGTAAAAGGACAGGTGATGGAATCTACAGAAAATGTTATTTTGGACGACGAACATCCTGAACGAATAACCCAGATAGGTTCATCGTTGGATATGTCAATAAAAGAGGAGTTGATAACTTTCTTGAAGAATAGGAAAAATACTTTTGCTTGGAGTCATGAAGACATGCCAGGAATAGATCCAAACTTCTTATGTCATGAACTCAATGTGAATAAGGAGATTAAACCTGTAAAGCAGAGAAGAAGGGTGTTTAGTCCCGAGAAGAATCAAGCCATACAAGAGGAAGTCGAGAAACTCCAGAAAGCCCAATTCATTGAAGATGTAAAATATCCAGATTGGTTGGCTAATGTGGTGATGGTAAAGAAGAAAAACAACAAATGGAGAATGTGTGTCGATTTCACCGATCTCAATAAGGCTTGCCCCAAGGATCATTTTCCATTGCCCAGAATTGATCAACTAGTGGATGCTACCTCGGGACACGAGCTACTCAGCTTCATGGATGCTTATTCTGGCTACAACCAGATCAAAATGAAACCTGAAGACAGGGAAAGTACTTCTTTTATTACCCCTAGGGGAACTTATTGTTATAATGTTATGCCTTTTGGTTTAAAAAATGCAGGTGCAACATATCAGCGGTTGATGAACAAGGTTTTTACCGAACAAATCAGCCGCAACATGGAGGTCTATGTCGATGACATGCTCACTAAAAGCAAGAAAGCTTCTGATCATTTGATTGACTTGAGTCAAACTTTTGATCAATTGGATAAATACCAAATGAAGCTTAACCCGACGAAGTGCACCTTTGGAGTACGAGAAGGAATGTTCCTCGGATACATCGTCAATCAGCGAGGTATTGAGGCAAATCCAGATAAGATCAAAGCTCTTCTAGGGCTGCGATCTCCGACGACGAAGAAAGAAGTGCAGAGTCTTACCGGACGAGTTGCAGCGCTCAACAGATTTGTATCTCGAGCAACTGATAAATGCATACCATTCTTCAAAACACTTCGAAAAACCTTTGAATGGAATGAGGAATGTGAAAAAGCTTTTCAAGACTTGAAGAAATATTTGGGAGCACCCCCACTGTTGTCAAGACCAATAACAGGAGAAAAGTTGTATTTGTATTTGGCAGTATCAGAGAACGCAGTTAGTTCAGCGTTGATCAGATTGGAGAATGGAATCCAGAAGCCAATTTATTACACAAGTAAGGCTTTCCGAGGTGCAGAAATCAGATACCCAAGGCTAGAAAAATTGGCATTGGCACTAATTGAAGCAAGCAGAAGAATGAGGCCATATTTCCAAGCCCATAACATCATCGTTTATACTGATATGCCATTGAGACAAGCCCTCCATAAGCCAGAAAAATCAGGGAGACTGATGTACTGGGAAGTAGAACTTGGTGAATATGATATTGTATATGAGCCCAGATCATCATTGAAGGGGCAGGCTGTAGCAGATTTTATAGCAGAGTTCACATACCCTGATACCCCCGAGGAGCAAAAGATGCCTGCTGATTTACCTGTGGACGATACAGGATCAACAGAAACATTTACTGACCTACCTGTGGACGATACAGGATCAGCAGAAATAGGTCCAAACCAACCAAGGTTGGTAAAAGGACTTGTGGATGTAGAGAAATCATTATATTCAAACTCAGACCAGCCACGGTTGGTAAAAGGGTACGAGCAGATGACTGACGAGGAGCGAAAGATACCGGGGGATGATGGAAGAAAACAGCAGATATTTTATCGAGGAACTCTGACAGATAAGAAATTTGAAGACGAAATACCTACATGGAGATTATATGTAGATGGATCATCCTGCACAGCTAGTTGTGGAGCAGGAATTGTTTTGATCACCCCAGACGAGATTGACATGGAATATGCTTTGCGATTCCAATTCAAAGCCTCTAACAATGAAGCAGAGTATGAGGCCATGATAGCAGGTCTTAATCTAGCAAAGACTATGGAAGCACAACAAATGATGGTATTCAGTGATTCTCAATTAATTGTGTATCAGATGATGGGAATGTATGCGGTTAAAGGAGATTTAATGATCAAATATCATGCAAAGGTGATGAAATTGTTGACAAAATTTGAGGCCATTCAATTGGTGAGAATACCGAGGATGGAGAATGTACAAGCAGATGCACTGGCCCGACTAGCATCAGCTACTCGTACCGAGATGCGAAGAACCATACCGATTGAAGTATTAGAAGGTCGGAGCATAGATGAAGATCTGACAACGAATGTGATTACCCTTGATTTAGGACCATCTTGGATGGATCCAATCAGGAAATATGTTGAAGAGGGCGAATTGCCGGAGGACAAACTCGCCGCCAAGAAACTGAAGTATAAAGCTGCTCGGTATGTATTAACTAATGGTATTTTGTATAGACGAGGAATTATGGCAGGTTTGCAGAGATGTGTACATCCCACCGAGGTGAAAGAATTGATTGAAGAAATCCATGAAGGATCTTGTGGAGCTCATGTAGCAGGTCGAACACTTTTACAAAGAGTGATGACACAGGGATATTACTGGCCGACAATGAGGGCTGATTGTATAGCCTATGCCAAGAAATGTGACAAGTGCCAACGTTTTTCTTCCATCCGACGAACTCCACAAGCATTGCTAACACCAATAACTTCCCCTTGGCCATTTGCCATGTGGGGAATTGATTTGGTTGGACCACTGCCGACCACCCGAGGAAGATTCAAGTATCTCGTAGTTGCAGTAGACTATTTTACTAAGTGGGTGGAAGCTGAGCCTCTTATCAATATGACGTACGAGAAGGTATACCAGTTTATATGGAAGAATATCATTTGTCGATATGGTCTCCCTCATGCTTTCATCACAGATCATGGAACACAATTTGATAATGAAGAATTTGCTGCCTATTGTCATCAGTCGAACGTTTTGAAGTTTCATTCAGCACCAGGACATCCCCAAAGCAATGGACAGACTGAAGTGACGAACAGAACATTACTAAATGGGTTGAAAAAGAGGCTAAGTGAAGCTAAAGCAAATTGGATTAATGAGCTCCAATCAGTATTATGGGCCTACCGAACAACTCCCCGAGCAGCAACTGGAGAATCACCATATATGCTAGCATTTGGAAGTGAGGCTGTGATACCGGCCGAGTTGGGTCTCCCAACGCATAGAGTGCTGAATTTCAACTCTCCGATCAGTGACTTGATGAGAAGAATGGATTTGGACATGCTCGAAGAAGTAAGAGAAGAGGCAGCCATTAGGAATGCTGCTTATCAACAACGAACAGCTCTGTTCTACAACAAAAGGGTGAAGAAATGCGATTTGAAGGAGGGTGATTATGTGCTGAAGAAAGTCATTCAGAAACAGAATAAACTAGAAGCAAACTGGCATGGACCTTACCGAGTTACAGAGGTTGTTCGACCTGGAACCTACAGAATAGCAACTCTAGAAGGAGAAGAATTTCAGAATGCATGGAATGCTGAACACCTGCGAAAGTATTATCAGTAATGAAAAATGTAAAGTATTTCCTTCATTATGAATAAAACGAGGATGGTTCACCATTTTCTTTCTGTTGAAAGTTTTTCGGGGAATATTAGTGTTGAACACTACACTGCTTGACAAGAAGAAGACTGCTCTACGGAGTCATGCTCTACGGAGCCATGCTCTACGGAGTCAAGCTCTACGGAGCGCTCTACGGAGCAAAAGTGCTATAAGTAGCCAACCTCCTTTGGTTAGGAGGATAAGCTCTCCGGAGCGCTCTACGGAGCAAAAGTGCTATAAGTAGCCAACCTCCTTTGGTTAGGAGGATAAGCTCTCCGGAGCGCTCTACGGAGCAAAAGTGCTATAAGTAGCCAACCTCCTTTGGTTAGGAGGATAAGCTCTCCGGAGCGCTCTACGGAGCAAAAGTGCTATAAGTAGCCAACCTCCTTTGGTTAGGAGGACATGCTCCAAGGAGCCAAAATGTTCGAAAGAACCCTACTACTCCTTTGATTAGGAGGTGTAGACCAGCATGATCAACTACGGTTGGTAAGACTTTATATACTCTCGCATTACAGCTTATGTTTGTCGGGAGGTAACATTATTACAAAAAGTTCTTTAAAGAACAAAATATTCCAAACTGTACCAAGTATGGTTGGTCGGGGATAAAAACCCACTAACTGTAGTTGGTCGACGAGGATAAAAGTATTGACCTTAGTTGGTCGGACACATGTTTATATTTGAAAATTGAACCAAGTATGGTTGGTCAGGGATAGAAACCCATCAACTGTGTTTGGTCGACAAACATTATTTATCCACCTTGGTTGGTTGGAAACAATTTTGAACAATTTATGCTTATTATAAATTCTAATTTGGTTGATGAACCATATAATTTGCAAACAGAAAAATAGCTATTGGCAAAACAGAAAATGAAACTCTTTCATTAAGATAAAAATGTATTACATGTTACATGTATGTGCTAACTATTACATTAAAGATTCCTACTCTATTGGTTTCTTTCCTTTGTCCTTTGAGACAGGTTCCTCGCCAGCAGGAGGATCCTCTAGACAAAGAGGAGAATTAATAAAGTTCATGTCCTTCAGCATTCTGACATTCATTATTGTAGGAGTATCCAACAGGTGCTCAGGACGAGATACTTCAACTTGAGAATGAAGGTTATAATCACCAAGATATTTAGAGATCAAACTCCGAGGAATGGAACGAGCAGGAATCCATGCCATATCCAATTTATAGGGAGGAACAGGCAAGTCTAGCAATCCAGGAGCATGATAATCCCATAAATAATGACCTTGTTCCAATTTTAATACACCCAGGGCGTTCAACCATCCCTGCTTATAACCTTCGTTGTTAGCATTTTCAAGGCGATCATCCAAATGGTAAAGAGCTTCATTATAGCCTGCATTCCAGAACTCCCGAGGCTGTTTATGGAATTGGAAAGTTAATCTATCTACTTGCTCGAGAAAGTTCTTGATAAGAGCATCTTTATTATTCAGATCAGACTTCATCGCAGCCAATTGATCTTCTAAAGATAAATTTTTCTTAGACAAATCAGACAGAGCACGATCCTTAATATTCAGTTGGAATGCTTGAGTTTCCAGAGTAGATTGGGTGCGAGATTCTTCAACACTACGGCTAAGAACTCTTGATCGACTCCGAGAAGCAACTGGAGAATTTTGCTCCTCGACGATTCTTCCTCGTCCCCGAGAACTCCTTCCTCGTTCCCGAGCAGTCACAGGAATAATAGACTTTTTCAAGTCATCCAACTCTTGCCTTAGTTTGGCGTTTTCAACCTCTAGAAACGAAAAACCTTCATCAGTAACTGGTACTAATGCAGTGGAAGAGGAGGCAACAGATTCATATTGAGCCAATCTTTTCTGCAGACTATTATTTTCTTGTTCCAGGATCTCGGCAATTTGTCGGCATCCTTCAGCTTCACCTTTTAGGGTCTTTTCCCTAATGTCATATGCAGCAATGATCTTTTTATGACCTGTATCAGAGGAAAGTTGTTGATATCTATTTTCATATTCCTCGTGTAATGAAGCCATCGATCTATTGTGCTGGCCTTGGAGATCCTTTAAGGAACAATGCAGCTCTTCAATCAATTCATAATAAGCGATATTGTTAGCTACAGCTCGGTCGAGTAAACTTTTCAAATACCGATAAGCCTCAGTCGCCTGTTCTGAAGCATCATGACCAAGAATGTCAGCAATTTCAGAAGAACTAAGGTCTGTATGACCAGCCCTATAGTATTGGTGACATTGCTGCATCAGCTCGGTATCATGAGAAGAGATTAGTTCCATTCTAGCAACAAACTAAAGACAAGAAAAAGACAACAATCAACAAAGAATCATCAATAACGGCGATGAGTAAAGAAGTATTTTATTAGATCATAAAAGGATTACAGTGTTCGATTACAAATGATAAAAAATAAGAATGATACCGAACAACTTCACACCTTTTCCTTGTCTCCCAAGACTTTCTCGGGAGGCTGGGACGAGGAGCTCGGTTGCTCGGTGATAACAACAGCTTGGTCGGTAGAAATCTTCTCAGCAGGAGGAGGCATAGAAGAAATGTCCTCAATGACAGAGGGTTGAGAAGCAGAGATTGGGAAATCCACAGCTATGGAAGATTCATCTGATGCAGGTTCATCTTCTTCTTCTTCCACAATTGGTGGAGGAGAACCAGGGAGATGCCTTTGGAATAGCTCAGAATCGTCTTGGGTTTTTAGCTCTTGTAGAGCAGCTACCCAACCGTCATGGAAGTATTTCAACTCCCCATATTTGACTTGAGATGTCATAGCTGCAATCCCTTTATCCCATCCTTTTTCCCAACCAGCACTAAAATGTTTCCTAACTGCAACTTTTCTTTTCAACTTCTCCGAGGAGAGTTTGACATCCAATTGTTCTTTCTGGATTTTGATGTCTCGCAGGATAGACAGTTCTTCTTCTGCCTTCTTCAGTTGGTCATTGCACTTTTGCTGATTGACCTCTAAGCTTTTCACCTTCTCCTCCAAATTCTTGGAGGTTTCAGCCATCTTCATCTTATCAGCCTCAGCTGCAGCCAATTTTTTCTCCCAGGCAGCTTTCTCCTCGACGTACTGCTGGCGAGATTCTTTCACAGATTGGGCTAAACCCAAGAGGGCATCGTCAACATCGGACGAGGAACTAGAAGCTTTAATAGCTTGATCTTTCTTCACGATGGTATTGAAACAATTCACCAGCTGAAAGATAAGGAAAACAATAGAGTCAACACAAATACAAGATTTCAAGAAAAAGGAAAGAAAGACTAAAGGTATGAGAAATTTACTGAAGAAAGATGGCGAGCAGCTAGGGATGTCAGTGTATCCCTAGGAATCTTTTCATCAACCCCGAGAACCTCGGGTATAACTGAGCTCGTTGAAGAGCTCGGAAGAATGATTTTTGAAATACTACTACCACCAGCGGGTAGAGAAGATACAGTTCCAGCAAGATTAACCGAGGATGATTTCCTCGATCTCTTCAAAGGAGGGTTAGCAGCATCAACCAAGGAAGAAGTCTTGGTCGGAGATATTGTAATTACATCAGCACCAGCACTTTTCTTGCTCGGGGCCACTGGGGGCTTTTCGGTAAATTTGGAGGAACTGGCATCTACTTTTTTAGTCCCCTCTGGGACATCAATTTTACTTTTCTTTGCTTCAACAGCAGAAGAAATTTCACCAAATAGAGCAGGAGGAGCTCTTTTCTTGCCCATTCTCTGAGATAGGGGAATATGAGAATCTGAAGATGAACTTTCTGGTGTTGAGGCTGGTTCAACAGGGCGAGCAGTATAAGAGGTTGTGTAGCTCTTATACTGCAGTAAATATGATGCAGATCTAATATGCTCGTCTGCAATCGTCTTATGCAAATTCCAGATAAGTTTTAAATGCTTGATATTCACTTCCGACTCTTTTGGAGTTTTTCTTTTACTATCAACTGCAAATAAATACATAAATCTCAGTCATACATTTTGTCAAACATGATGAATACGCAATTTCATAAGTAAAATAAAAATGAAAAATAAACCTATCCCATTGCCGTATGGGGGGCATCTGGGACCGTTGTATACTTCATTCCCAGATAAAGGCGCGTGTTGCCAATTTTTTATGACCAACCCATGCTCAAAATAATCTCTATTTGAATCAGGGAGGTTAACTACAAGGGCTCTATTTAAAAACCTAGTTTTTAAATAATAAATATTATCTAAAGTGGCCCATTTATAGCAGTACATGATTTCTGGGATCCCTATACGAGTCCCATGAGTTAGATTTAACTTGTGCACCCCGTTAATTATTCTCCATGAATTGGGGGCTATTTTTGCAGGAACAAGATCAAAATATTGACAAAACTCAAGACATAATGGATTTGGGGGAAAAGAAAAACCACATTCAGCAATGAAAAGACTGGGGAACCAATGTCCCTCAGCCAATCGAAAGTAATCTAAAGGCTCAGAAAGAACCTCTAGAGTTACCCAAGAAGGAATGGAAAAGTCAGAACGAAATTTCTCAGCAGATTCAACAATATAAACCATATTGAATAAAAGAGATGCAGAAGAAAAGAAGAAGATCTTACAGAAAGAAAGGAGATATGTCGACAACGAACGGAAACAATGATGAACACACAAGAGAGAGGAAGAGAATAGAAAACTTGAATGCAGAAAAATAGAAAGTGTAGACGACGGTATGGTTACCAAAGGAGTTTAAATACTTTGCATTGGGAAGCGGCGAAAGAAATGATTACTAAAAAGAAACTACTGAACTTCCGGCGGCTAAAAAGACAAAAGTTGCACGAAGATCGAAGCGCTTATAAAAAGGCGGAAACTGCGAAATGAGAAGGAAATTTGAATACAATGCTCCTAAAACCCAGGAAGGTCACTTAATATTACCATATACCGAGAAAGAATGTCCCATACTCCTCAAAGTTCGAAATATGAAACATTGGGGGCTTCTGTTGATACCAAAATTAATATGCTGATGTGGACGAATAGTATGAAGACACGTGTCGATCTACCTGGCACAATAACAGCGAGGAAGATCATTTACTAAACAACCGTGGTTGGTACCGAGCAACGAGAATACACCGAGGAGCTCTATCATGCCGAGGAACTCCATCCGAGGAACTATATCATCCCGAGATACTCTAAACACTCCGAGGAACTCTTGATCAACGAGCAACTAAGGCGGTCCGAACTGCACCTCGGCCGCGTCATCAATTATCAGACGGACAACTGTTCAACTATTCATTAGATTCTTGACGCACACGCTGCATTAAATGTATTACCCATTCATATGTATATCATTTAATGTATTGGACCTTTCATGTACAGCCTTGAGGCTATAAATACCTTGTATCAATCCCATTCAAAGGGACCGGAATTTCTTGAGAGAACTTGTAATCAAGAATTCCACAAACATTCAGCAATAACATAACAGTGGACGTAGGCTTTATTCCTAGCCGAACCACTTTAAAAATCTTTATCTTATTTATTTATCTGTGATTGAATAATTAGAGCAATCTAGTTTTTTACATCAACACTTGGGTAACTGGCTTTAACTTCGGGTAAACTTCTTTAACAACCTTAAATAAAAGATGATAGATTCCCACAACTATAAACCCGTGCGACGACACTCTTCACAAATTATAACTTATCGGGGAATATTTTCACTATTCGACACTATTCGACACTATTCATGAATAGTATCACACCGAGGAATATTTTTAATGTTTGGCACTGTTCATGAATAGTATTTTTTAAATTAAAATTTGACAAAATATAATCCTATAGAAATATGATAAATTTTATTACAAACTGTAAGGGTCTTGGGCCATATATATATATATATATATATATATATATATGACTTTATTTGCGTTATTTTAAAATCAAGAATGAAGGGAAATGGAACCTACTTGTACCACAAAGCAGGACATATGACAGTCATTACCTATAATACTCGTGGGCTAAGTTGGTCAAATCTAGGCATGATAAACTATGCCAATACCTTTCTAACATACTTACATTGATGCAAATAAAGATCCCAAGCAATGGAGTCCTACTCTAGCTTAATCATATTTGATATAATTAACTCAGAAGGAGATAGACTACATCTGAACTCAATCTTTGTATAGTTGTGTGTGTGTGTGTGTGTGTGTGTGTGTGTGTATATATATATATATAGGACTCAATATTTGTATAATTAAGACCCCCCGCTATGAGGAAGGAATGTGTCGGATGTCAATTATAACTCTCTTGTAAAGAAACTCCCCATCTTTTCCCGTGGACGTAGACAAGGACAACTTGCTGAACCACACATATATTATATTTCTTATTCTTCAAGTATAAAACTTTTGTCATGCTTTGGTAAAAATAAATATTGTAGAAATTATTCACCTAGGTATCGTTTATGGGAAACGAAAGATATCCATTATATAATTTTCCAAAATAACTGGGGTTTTCCATCAGTGGTGGGTAAGATCAGCCTTAAGTGGTTTAAGAAGACCATCTTAGTTTATCTCTACCATAGTGAGTTGGCAGAGAAATTCATCGACCGATTTATCACTAGTATTAATGTAATGAAGGAAGTGGATTCCTCGATCACCTTTCATAAGAATCATGGGAAGTCATTGAGGAAGTATGCCAGAGGTATTAGGAGTTATTCAATGAGATTAACAACTTCAATGAGCAGTTGGCCGTCTCTTCAATCAAGTTTTTCCTTCCCTGATCGAACAATCGATATTAATTATTAACATAGAAGTTAACATTGTCTATGGACATCCCCTTGGATTGTATTGGTAAGTATGCCAAGGTGGCGGATAATATCCACAATGTAGACAATCAAAATGATTGCCTTACGAAGGATAAGTATAATGAAGATAAGAAGAGGAGTAAAGAGCAGAGAGTAGTTAAATCCAACTAAGAAGGGGGCAAGCGAGAAGGACCTAAAAGTAAAAAAAGGATGCCGATTAAAAAGAAGGATTACCAGGCATTCAACACCTTATTCAAGGAGCCGATATAAATTTCCCCCTTAGATCAAGGATAAGACTTACTACAAGAACTGCCAAATATGGGGGGTGATCCTAAGGATGCGAATCAAATACGAACCTACCACTAGGATTACGGTAATAAGATAGAAAAATGTAAGATGCTAAAGCGTCATCTGGATGATTATTCTAAGCTGGGAACCTCAAGGAGTATATAGACAATAAAAAGAATAATGAAGACGATGGCGACATGTCGCCTTTAGTCTTGGCGAATACCATTCATTACTACATTGACTGTAACAATCCACTCTAAACATGCCTTTAGTCCCTTGAATAGATGAAAATTCAAATTAAACCCAAAACTTTTATAAAATTACCAAAATGGCCCTTAAGGAAAAATTAAGATAACTTATAGTGTCTTATTTAGCCCCAACTTTCACTCAAAGTTTAATCAAATGACTTATATCTTGTAGGAATATTAAGAACCAACCCACTAGAATTGAATAAATTGCACATTAGACCCTAATTTTTTTAAAATAACTTAAAACCCTTAAAACTCATTCAAAAACTATCCAAGGACCAAAACCAAAACCAAAACCAAAACTTATTTACTTTGTCTCCCTGGTGACATTGCACCAGCTGGACTTCCAGTATGGCTTGTACCATGTGGGTTAAACATGATACCCATTTTACATCCAATAAAACCTTGGTAAAAATTTGTGCAATTCAGCCTCATCTCCACCTCCAAACCTACCAATCAACTCCTTTCCTCAAACACTATAAATACCCCCTTTTACCTCAGTAAAAAACAATCCTAGCTTTGAGCTATTTTAAAGTAAAAATTTGACAGTTTATGTTTTCTAATATTTTATTCATGAATGCTTGACTCTTCAATTTGGTTTTGTTTCTGCATATATATATATATATATATATATATATATAAAGATTATAATTATGAGTTTTCATGTGAGTGTTAACGTAGGAATGCACTGAAATGGCTCAAAAACTAGAAAACTCCAATAAAGCTAGAACTTTAATGGTGAATTATGCTTCCCTAGTTTTGAACCAGTTTGAAAGTGAGGTTAGTTGATCTTAGGTTCTCAAGAACCTAGGTGCAAAGTTTAATTGGACTAAAACTTTGTTTTTATACCCCAAATCGAAGATTGAAGTTTTCGGCCCTGAAATTTTCAGAAAACTAATTCGAGATCTTTACTCCAACAAAATTCCTCAAACCAAGTTTATTCTCCCACATTTTTGATATAGAAAAAACCCTAGTGGTGCCCGAATAGGATTCATAGCATTTAGTTACTTATATTTGGCCAAATTTTCACCATTTTTACGAAAATCCAACAACTTGATTTAGCCCACCAAAATTCTTAAAACCAATATGTTTGGATTCCTTTTAAAAAATTATACAACTTTCATTCATGATTCAACTTAAAAGGATTTATAAAAAGGTTTTGAATTTGAGGTCAAAGTTAAACTATCGAAGGTTGAAGAAGAGTGTGTTACACGCGCATGAGTAGGAGTCAAACCAGGCGCGTGAGTAGTTTGACTTAGCTTGAGGGCGCATCTCCAATAAAAAAATTCTTATTGTTTTTCAAAAATTCTATTTTTTAATTCTGAACAAAATGGTACATTACATCACCATATTTGGACCACAGGAAAGCATTTTCTCGGGAAAACTATTTTTTTAAAAAAATTAAATTTTAGTTTACACATAAACCCCTGTCTATTATTCAAGTATTTCAGAATTACCCCAAAATATTTTTTTAGCTTAAATAAAATGAATTTGTCTTCTATCACTAATTTCAAATCCAATTAGAAATGTTGGAAACATTAAATGTAAAACTTTTTAAAGTTATAAATTATAACCCTCCTAGTTAGTTTTACACTGCAATCAATTTTAGATTGGTATCGTATTACATTACATAAGCATTATATTAGACCTTTATGATGTACTTACACTCTCCATGATTTTAGGCTTCCTAGTCAACCCCCTCAATTAGACGTATACACCTGAAATTCGTAGAAATTTCAAAGTAGGTGATTTTAATTTCAGTATGAAAATTGATCTTATGTCTTTCACAATTACAAACTGTTATATCACTCAATGATAATGTTGAACTCATATTTCAAATACGAACTCATTTGTGTATTTCATGTTTATCCTTATATTTATTCTCTTGATGTTTCGGTTATCCCCAAAATCGATAAACTGTTATAACTTATGACTCAGTAAAAGCCACTGAACTCTTTTGTATACCCTTAATTGTGGTATAGCCGTGCAACCTACTATAATTGCATAAAATCCTGCAATTTATAAACCATTATCAGTCAAATCACTAGTAGTATACCTTACGATTCAGGGATTAGACACCGGTATACCACGGTAATTCTAATTGGCCTGTAGGACTCCGATGTTGAGTGCCTAGTTTTTTTATTCCTACAAACGTATGAGTGCCACTCTAGCAAAGTATGCCAATACTTTATTATGATTATTATTTCCCAATACTTTGGGATTGCGTTTTAAGTATATATTATACTCTGGATGATATTGTAATGGCATGTTTACGCAATTGAAGCCCCTATAACTGATAATGTATGGGTTATCTTCTTATAGTCTGAACCTTTAATTGTTACATTCTACCATATTATTCATTTGCATATCATTTAACTCTAGTATACCCCTGATAATTCTATGATATTTCAGTTGCCTCCAGATTTATTGACATGAATATCAAGTCCTATTACTCTTTAACAATACATTTTTCTCCTGTACCTTGTATATAGATGAAAATTATCTACTTGGCATGTTTCCTTAATAGTTTTCCTTACATAGGGATGACGAACCTGAGGAAGATGAGATACCTCCTGCACGTCTGGACTTTTATTCTATTTTACCTTGAAATCTTTCTGATTACGAACGTATGGTTGGTAGCAAACAAAGATGGCAGTCCCCGTTGGAATATCTACACCGCGACTTATCAACTCTTATGATTACCGAATATTTTCTTCCAGTTTTACTGTATATGTGGCATGTATGAATAAATTATGTATTTCTACTTGTTTTAGACTCAGTTATGTAATAACATGCTAGACATATCCCCCAATAAAAATCTTTTAAATTTTTGCCGCCTTTAATTTATTTGTTATATTTATTTTTCTTTTCTTTACTCACTATTATAAACATAGAATTCGCGAATGTGACCGCATGGTATCATAGCATCACCGGGTTTTATGCCTATACGTGACCAAATATAAGAGTCTTTCGCCTACTATTTATATGATTATTCCTATGAATATTTCCTTTATCACATTGGTTACTCATACTATTTTGTAGTAATGAATATTTGGGAAGATATAGACCTTGACATTCGTGATTCAACTCAAGAAAGGTTCGAGAGAGATATTAAAGAAGCGATTATGTGAAGGTTTGCCAACACATAAGGAGCATTGATCTTAATTAGGCAATTGCGACTCCTGAAATCAAACATAGTCTGCTTATTGGTCTCCTTATGGGAGAGGCTCAAGCAACTTGACAGACCAAGAGATTCTCCTAAGACCCTGACACTCTCCAATAACCAATTCATATAGCGTGGGATGTCTTACTACCCATTGAAGTTACGATTACTCTCCGGATTCTCCGATCGACAATGGTTCTTTTTCCCCCGCTAATACTATCTTTAACCCCATGAATACTAGTTCAACCTTCGATGATTCAGATCCCTTTAAAGATGACCTAGATTTTGAGATTGACCGAATAGTTCCCCAAATGTCTTAAAAACAATAATTGGAATATGGATGTAAATAAATAAAATCTACAGGTGTGCGGTGCGAGTCGAAGAAACTCATATTCCCGAATGACAACAGTAGTTTAACTAATAGTTTGTTTGTATTAATTAGTGTTGTTTTATTATAAATTAGGTTTGGCGAATTGGTAATCTTTTTTTTGCCTGTATAATGCTATGTAACCCAACGTGACATAGTAAATCAAGTATGTTACGATATTTCTACTTATGATTTATCTTTTGATACATTGTTTATATATGATGGTTGATACTCGAGCAACTACCACAGGAACTCATGAGGAACGAACGATTCCATAAATGCATAATCGAACTACCACTAATGAAGGAATTTTATGTTGTCTACACGAATTAATTGTACTAACTTAGCGACAACAGAATATGCCTTCACCCCTCGTTAATAATGATCTATCAGTAGAAACTCGAAGAATGAATGCCTTTAAGGAATTTTTGAGACAAAGCCCCAAAGAGTTCTTTGGGAAACCTATCGTGGTTGAAGTCAAAAGTTGGATTCTTCTGATACTTAAGGTACTTAACGGGGCAGGTTTTAACCCTAAACTCAGGGTAAGATTGGCTTCTTATCTATTTGAAGGAGAAATAAATTTCTGATGGCAGTCTATTCTACGTTCCCAAAATTTAAATGAAATAACCTGGGAGGGATTTGATGAAATCTTCTTCAACAAGTACTATTCCATCTATAAGAGATCAAATGACCATAGATATCCTGAGCCTGTAACAACAACAGATGACGTTAGTCCCGTGTGAGGATGAATTCACTGAATTTTATAGATATGCTCAAGAGTACGTGGACACTAAATCTAAAAAGTGCAAGCATTTTGAGCGAGGGTTACAACCGAACATAAAATCCTTCATCATTCCTTTACAAGTTTGGGAGTTTAACTGGATGATTGAAATAACCTCCCTTATAGAAAAACATCATGCCTCTACCAACACGACTCAAACCTCTACTCCTCTAAATCCCTATGTTATTAGGGACTACCCAAATCAATGAGATAACCTTTATAACAAGACCAAGGATGTCCGAGCGTTCAGTCAGATTTAACATAATCATAGTAGGACTCTAATGTGTTGTTATGAATGTAACCGAATAAGATATCTTAGGCCCCAATGCCCTAATCTCCACATGCCTCCTCCTTTTACTTCTCCCAACTTTATCAAATCTCCTGTTAAGAATCAAACCAATATCTTCTAACGAGTTACCGCAGTAAAATCCTTATGAAACAAAGCAAGAACCTTTCAATATGAACCAAACTAGGAATTCCTCCTTTCTCTTGACAAAAACTCCAAATTACCACGGTTTGGCCGAAGGTAATCTTTCTTTTTATAATATTTCGCGCATATATTATTTGACTTTGGATCTACCCATTATTTTAATAGTTAGTAGGTGTGACTCATCAATAATTATCCTTTAGTCCATTAGCTCACCTTTTTACTATAGGAATGCCAATAGGAAATATGGCCATTACCAATAGAATTTGGAAACGTCAAACTTTACATTTTGGAACCATTACATTGACCATAGATCTTATAGTCCTCGTTTTAACAGAATGTTATTTAATAATAGGAATGGATGTACTACCCTAGAACTTTGCTTATATTGATTGTCATGCAAAGACAATGACATTCACACCACCCCATCAAACTTCATTTAATTTTCAAGGATGAAATCCCCACCAATGTCTACCTTTTGGAATAAGTGAAAAGGAAACCTCCACCCTTTCCAACATCTTAACCAATTACAAAGATGTATTTCACAAAGATTTACCTGAAATACCCCCACCTTGACAAATTGAATTCTTTATCAATCTATTACCAAATACCTCCCCTATCTCGATACTTCCTTACCGTATGGCTCCTCTAGAATTATGAGAACTTCGAACACAATTGGACAACCTACTCAGAAAATGATTTATACGCCCCAGTACATCACCTTGGGGAGCTTTAGCTTTGTTCGTATGAAATAAAATGGATCTTTTTAGTTATGTTTCATTTATCGTAAATTGAACCAAGTGACCATCAAGAACAAATATCCATTGCCAAGAATAGGTGATTTGTTTGACCAATTGCGAGGGTGAAAGGTATTTTTAAAAATTTATTTAAGATTTAGATACCACCAACTTCGTGTTAAGGAAGAAGATATACCCAAAACTGTGGTTCGAACGAGATATGGCCATTTTGAATTCTTAGTTATGTCCTTTGGATAAATGAATGCCCCTACCGCTTTCATGGACCTAATGCATGGAATATTTTTCCCTATTCTAGATCAATTCGTGATTGTCTTTATAGATAACATATTAATTTATTCCAAAACCAAGATAAAACACGAAAAGAACCTACGTATAGTATTGGAAACCCTTCGTGGACATCAGTTGTACGCAAAATAGAGTAAATGCGATTTTCTCATGAAAAAAGTAAAGTTTCTTAAACATGTAGTCACTCAAATAGGTATACAAGTGGACGCAGCTAAAACCATAGCAGTACTCAAATGGTCTCAACCTACCACATTCACAGAACTACGTAGATTTTTAGGACTTGCTGGATATTATCGATGCTTTATGGAAGGTTTTTCTCGAATTGCCCTGCCCTTAATGAAGTTAACTCGAAAGGATGTTCAATTTATATGGACTTCCAAATAAGAATAAGCATTTTATAACTTGAAGGAAAAATTAACCACCGCCCTCGTTCTAACCAGTCCTTTTAGTAACAACAACTACAATGTCTACACTGACGCTTCATTACAATGACTCTACTATGTATTGATGGAACAAGGGAAAATGGTCGAGTATGTATCACGACAATTAAAAATTCATGAGCATAATTATCTAGTACATGACTTGGAATTAGTTATAGTAGTCTTTCCCCTAAAAAATTGGAGATGTTATCTATATAGAGAAGAATTTTAGGTATTTTTTTATCATAATAGTTTTAATTACATCTTCACGCAAAAGTATCTTAACCTTTGGAGTTTATATGCTTAACTTACTTTATCATCTCGAAAAAGTTAATGTAGTCGCTAATGCCTTAAGCCGCAAAACCCAAGGAAATCTCCATAGTATGTTTGTGTTCTTAGAAACCACTGGAGATTACAACCTACAACGAGACTCGTCCATGACCCTAGTTATTTTACGAAACATTGTCTCCCGTCCCATTCTACATAAAAGAATCATTGATCTTCAAGACTAAGATGAATTTTTGCGTTCCCAAAAGTAAAAACTTATAAACAATCTCCCCGAAAAGGACCGAACTTTGGACCCTAAGCGTGGATTAAAATTCAGAAATTGAGTATGTGTTCCTTTCATTACCTCATTATAAGATGAAGTCCTACTAGAAGATCACCATTCTAATTTCATGATTAACCCCGGAAACACTAAGATGTATCAAACCCTCAAGCAACACTATTGGTGACTTGGTATGAAGAAAAATATTGTACATTTCGTAACAAAGTGTTTAACTTGCCAACAAGTGAAAATTGAACATCAACACCCCAGCGGTTTACTCCAACCACTTCCTATCCCAGAATGAAAATAAGATAAAATAACCATGGACATTGTTAGCAGATTTTCCTGAACTTCTCATGGATACAATACGATATGGGTTATCGTTGATTATTCTGCAAAATCCATCAATTTTCTACCAAACCGATCCACCGAATCCTTACAATGACTAAGAAACTCTATATCAAGAAAATTATTAGACTTCATGGAGTAACTATATCCATTGTATCTGATCGAGACCCAAGATTTATTGAAAATGTTTGGCAAGGTTCACAAAACTCCTTAGGAACCAAACTCTATCGAAGCAGTGATATTCATCCTCAAACCGACAAACAATCCAAATGCGTAATCCAAATTCTAGAAGATATGTTATGAGCCTGCATATTATCTTTTACCAACTCATGGAATAATCATCTTGCGTTGATCAAATTATCCTATAATAATAGTTATCATACCACCATTTAAACCACTCCCTATGAAGTCTTCTATGGACGACCTTACCGTTTACCCTTATTCTAGAATAAATCAGGAGAAAATCACACACTTGGACCCGAGATCATCATTGAAACCATAACAAAGGTACTCCTTATTCGAGAAATATTACATTCAGCCCAGAGTTAACAAAAGAGTTACGCCGACACTCATCGAAAGGCCCAAGAATTCAAAGTAAATAGTCAAGTGTTCCTACGAGTATCTCCAAGAAAGAGGATAATTCGATTTGGAAAATGAGTAAAGTTAGCAGCTCGCTACGTTGATACCTTTAAAATCATTAAACGTGTTGGACCAGTAACATATCGTCTAGAATTACCTCCCGAACTATCCAGTCTCCATGACATGTTTCATTTTCACAGTTGTGAAGATAAATTTCTAACCCAAGTCACATCATTACTTGGAAGAATACGACAATTGAATCCAACCAAGAGATTGGAGAAATATCTCTTTAGATTCTTGACCTATAAGAAATGATTCTCCGACATTAAACCATATCACTCGTCAAAGTTCTTTGGCAACACCACGAAACTAAAGAGGCAATATGGGAAACAGGGTACTATGAGACAATAATATCCCGTGCTTTTTCTAGGTAATTTCAAGGATAAAATTTTTTTAGGTGGAAAGAACGTAACGACCCACTCTAAACATGCCTTTAGTCCGTTGAGTAGATGAAAATTCTAAATAAACCCTAGACTTTTACTAAATTACAAAAAGGATCCTTAAGGAAATATTAAGATAACTTACACTTTTCTATATCAATTTAACCCCAACTTTCACTCAAAGTTTAATCAAATGACTTATATTTTATAGAATTATCAAAAACCAACCCTTCAGAATTGAGTACATTGCACATAAGCCCCTAAACGTTTATAAAATAAATTAAAACTCATTCAAAAACTATCCAAGGACCAAAAACAAAACCTAAACTTATTTACCCTTTCCCCCAAATGACATGGCACTAGCTGGACAACCAGCATGGCTTGTACAATATGGGTTATACATGATCCCCATTTTACATCTAATAAAACATTGGTAAAAATTTGTGCAATTCAGCCTCATCTGCACCTCCAAACCTACCACTCAACTCCTTTCCTAAAAAATTATAAATACCCCCTTTTACCTCAGTAGAAAACCATGATAGCTGAGAGATATTTCAAAGTAAAAATTTGAGAGTTTATGTTTTCTAAAATTTTATTCATGAATGCTTGATTCTTCAATTTGGTTATGTTTCTGCATATATATATATATAGAGTATAATTATGAGTTTTCATGTGAGTGTTAACATAGGAATGCATTAAAATGGCTCAAAAACTAGAAAACTTCAATAAAGCTAGAGCTTCAATGGTGGATTCTGCTTCCTTGATTTTGAACCAGTTTGAAAGTGAGGTAAGTTGAGCTTCGGTTCTCAGGAACCTAGGTGAAAAGTTTAATTTGGCTAAAACCTAGTTTTTATACCCCAAATCAAAGATTGAAGTTTTCGGCCCTGAAATTTTAGAAAACTAATTCGAGAGTTTTACTCCACTAAAATTCCTTAAACTAAATTTGTTCTCCCACATTTTTGATATAAAACAAAACCGTTATGGTGTCGAAATCATAGCTTTCAGTTACTTATATTTGGTAAAAGTTTTATCATTTTTATAGAAATACAATAGCTCGATTTAGCCCACCAAAATACATAAAACCAATATGATTGGTTTCCTCTTCAAAAAATTAGGCAAATTTGAATCAGGAATCAACTTAAAAGGATTTCTAAAACATTTTGAATTTGAGATTAAAGTTTTGAAACCCTAGAGCCAAACTGCGAAGGTTGAAGACGAGTGGGTTACACATGTGCGAGTAAGAGTCAAACTTGGTGCGTGCTTAGTTTGACTCAGCACGTGAGGGCGCGTTTTAATTCAAAAACTTCTGATTCCCTCCCCCCCCAAAAAAAAAAAATTCTATTTTTAATTATGAACAAAATGGTATATTGCATTAACTTATTTGGACCCCAGGAAAGTTTTTTCTCGAGAAAACTAGTTTTAAGTTGAACAAAATTGAATTTTAGTCTACACATAAACCCCTGCCTATTTTTCAAGTATTTCAGAATGACCCTTACAATTTTTTCACAATTTTTTAGCTTAAATAAAGCCAATTTGTCTTTTATCACTAATTTCAAATTCAACTAGAAATATGTGCAACATTGAATGTAGAAACTTTTTAAAATTATAAATTATAATCCTCCTAGTTAGTTTTACACTGCAATTAATTTAAGTTTGGTATCTTACTACATCACATAAAAATTATATAAGACCTTTATGACCTACCTACACTCTCCATGATTTTAGACTTCCCAATTGACCCCATTAATTAGACATATACACCCGAAATCCGTAGAAATTTCAAAGTAAGTGATTTTAATTTCAGTATTAAAATTGAGCTTATGTTTTTCACAATTACAAACTGTCATGTCACTCTGTGATAATGTGGAACTCATTTTCAAATAGGAACTCATTTTTGTAGTTAATGTTTTTTTTCGTATATTGATTCTCTCGATATTTCAGTTATCTCGAAACTGACAAACCGTTCCAACTTGTGACTCAATAAACGCCACTGAACTCTTTTATTTACCCTTAATTATGGTATAACCCTGAAAACTACTACAATTGCTTATTACCCTATAATTTATAAGCCATTATCAGGGAAACGCCAAGTATAATACCTTACAATTCAAGGATTAGACCCCGGAATACCCCGGTAATTCTAATGGGCCTGTAGTACTCTGATGTTGAGTGCCCAATTATTTATTGCTACATACGTATGAGTGCCACTCTAGCTAAGTGTACCAAGACTTTATTGTGATTATTATTCGCCAATACTTTGGGATTGCGTTTCCAAGTATACATTATGCTCTGGATGATATTGTAATGGCATGTTTACGCAATTGAGGCCCCTATAAATGATAATGTTTGGGTTATCTTGTCATAGTATGAACCCTTAATTGTTACACTCTACCATATTATTCATTTGCCTATCATTAAAATCCATTATACCCTCGTCAATTCAATCATATTTCAGTTGCGTCCAGATTTTATGACATGAATATAGAATCCTATTACTCTCTAACAATAAATTTTTCTTCCGTACCTTGTATAGATATGAAAATTATCTACTGGGCATGTCTGTTTAACTATTTTCCTTCTAGATGGATGACGAACCTAAATAAGATGAGATACCTCCCTCACCTCTGGACTTTTATTCTATTTTACCTCGAAAAATCTTTCCAGTTATGTACGTATGGGTGGTAGCACACAAAGATGGTAGTCCTTGTTGGAATATCTACCCCGCGACTTATCATCTCTTATGATTCCCAATGTTTTCTACCAATTTTACCTTGTATGTGGCATGTACGAATAGATTATGTATTTTCGTTTATTTCAGACTCTGTTATGTAATAAGATGCTAGACATCTCCCCTAGTAAAAATGTTTTAAATTTCCCGCCTTCAATTTATTTGTTGTATTTATTTTATTTTTCTTCGCTCACTATTAAAAACATCGAGTTTACGAATGCGACATCATGGCATCATAGCATCACCGGGTTTTATTCCCATGCGGGACCAAATACAAGAATCTTTTCCCTATAATTTATACGATTATTCCTATAAATATTTCCTTTATCACATTGGTAAGTCATAGTGTTTGTCAGGAATGAATATTTGGGACGATATATGCCTTGACATTCATGATTCGACTCACGAAAGGTTTGAGAGAGCGATTAAAGAAGTCGACTATGAAAATCTTTGCCAACTATGACACCCCGTCTATTCAAATATATGGGTGGACAGCTCCATACTAAAATACAACAGGAATCTCAAGTGTATCATTCTTATCATCCACTGATGAAAATACATATAACCGGTTACCACCCTATATATATAAACAAACAGGAGCCAATTTGTTTTTTAAAAAGAGTACCGACAATCATCATTCACATACAGCGGAACAAGAACAACAATAGACAATTAAAGTCGACTAGATCATTAACATGCTAATGGTGTACACACAAAAGAATATTCTCGAATACACTGTCGTGAAATAGGCAATACAACATCAGAAGATAACTAAATAAGAGATCAATAGAAAAGAACTTTCGGTACACACACCCGATTCACAATTTTGAATTCTTAACTAGATTAAAAAAAGAGATGCGTTTAAAACAAAGATCTTACAACATACCGCACATGCTACAACTCCCAAAAACTCTGGAACAGATAACCATCATGGGCATCCTTGCGGAGGAACACCTATAATAGACGCAATATACACATAAAAAGGAAAAGATATGAACGGATCAGAGCCCTGGGTTTGAAAATCACTGTAGAAAGTGAATTAAATGCATAATAATTATATATGCAAGATTTCATAATTGATAAGGAGTCGCACTCCCTTGAGATTCGACCTCACCTCTCAGCTAAAGTGCACACCTAAACGTACACCACTATATAGTTAAGCTACCACACTAACTCTATAAACCATGCCCCCTAAAGCCTATGCATAACTCCCATATGTGTAACTAAAACCTATTATCAGACATATGACATTTCCCCTTTAATTATGTAAATTCAAATACTCCATGTACTGTTGACCAAACATTTCCCCACTTCCAATAAAGCGATAGGTTTCATGCATGGGACGTCTCGCAAGCTAAATCCAAACAAGGAACCCCCCTCAATACACTACTACCTAACATGGTTAGTCGTGGGATCCATTCGACCCTCAGTCCATAAAACATACTTCTAAATTCCAGTCTATAAACATCAAAGCATACATATACAATCTCGTGCTAAAAAGGGGTAATACATATCTCACATATCATACAAGTAGGGCAATACATAACACACATCATACAGGTATACTAACAGTCTCTACAATGCAATCATCTTTCAGGGAATTACTCACTTATCATCCTGGGTTACCAGCGATCAGACTCTCATACGGACTTGGTATAAAACCTATTCACAAGCGTATGGTAAGCGACCATAGTTACTCATCTAAAGGTAAGAAGAATCAAATGAAAGATGTCTTACCCCTGCCTCACACGCGGTAAAATACTGGACGCTATGATCTGGGGACTGTACTCTACCTGTTCCTCGAGCCAGAGGAGTTTCCCAACTTCCCATGATAGCACTAGAGGGGTATGCACCACATAGTACATATCACACATCCAATATACATTCACATCATTTACAAAAACTATCACACTTTAGAATGTATATACATATATTACTAATCCTAGATATGTGTAAATATCACACTATATGATATCTAATAATCCACGCAATCATCTCAAGTTCATAACGTAATTTACTCATTTTCTTGATTAATGATAACCAATCACACCTATGATTATACCTCAGTTTTAACCTTGTAAGAACCTAAAAACTCTCACTCATTAGCCCAAAACTCTCCTCGAAATAATTTCCATTCCTTGGAGGATTTACAAAAGGAAGCAAGATAATACCCGCTCAAATATTCCTCAATAATGGTGCTAAGGTACCCCCCCCATCGAGTCATAACATACCCACATTATGTCCCATAAACATGTTTAAACAATAACGTATAGGGTTTCCTAAGTAATTAAATCATCTAGAGAGGAATAGCATCAAAATTCACAGTTACAGTAACCAAACTGATCCGGTACCCCTTAAAAACGAACCGTCCTAGTTACTTAAATCTTTACAGAAACTTTCATCCTCCTGACCGATCCAGTACGCCTTAAAAACGAACCAATCCGATTCCTTAAATTTTCCAGGAAACCCTTAACTTTCGGACCGATACGGTATCCTAAGAAAATGAACCGGTCTAGACTGCACTGTTCTTTATCCTACAAAATTTCCAAAGTTTTACAACAAACCCTTTTCTACAATATTTCCTCCTCAATATCCACCCAAATTATGCATTTTTACCATTTCTATGACTTCAAACCCATATACACACAACCAACTAAATTTCTTTATAAGAGTCTAGGGTTTTACATATATCTCTAATATTACTAAATGCGTACCACAATTTATGAAATAGGTCAGACAATTAAGCATTTAGCAAGTTAATCCACTTCCCTTAAAGATTGTAGGGTCTGATTCTTCCTCAAACTCAAGGATTCACAAGATTTTGAATATTCTTAAGCTTCTCCTTCTTTCTCTTCTTCTCACGTTCTCTCTCTAAAAAATGGGTTTTCTCTTAATTGAGATTAATTAACCCTCTTAAGCCTAATAACCTCGTATTATTAGTAATCCCATACTTAAATTCTAATACACACATAAAATAACTAGTGTACTCCAAATCGAGTCAAACTAGTCAAAGGAATTCCGAAACTCTAATAAAAACCACAGGCCAGTCATTTTGACTTTATCGGCCCTTCCGGAATCAACCGTTCCCTCCAAATTTTCATTCGAAACTTGGAATATAAAACCCATCTCTCAACCCCATATAATTCACTAAAACATACCACAGTTGAGAAACAACTAATTCCCGTCGCCAATACACATATATACGACAAAATTGCATAAAACAAGATTATATTTACCATATCTCTCTAGTAAATGAATAATTCCCATAAATATTAACTATTCTAAACAAATTAATTTTTATTTAAAACCCTTATTTTAGTTGTCAATTATATTAAATCACCCACACTCGATAATTTAATATAAAAATAAATACACAAAAGTAAGGGGTATTACATACTTCCCCCTTAAAGAAATTTCGCCCTCGAAATCTAGATATATGTTATGCAAATAGGTAAGGGTAAATTACTCTCATATCATCCTCTCGTTCCCATGTTGACTCATTTATGCTATGGTGCCCCTATTGTACTCAAACTAAAGGTACTACTTTCGATCGTAGCTTATGCTCACTGTGATCTAAAATGGCAACTGCTTGTTCCTCATACGAGATGTCAGGTTGCAACTCAATTTCTTCCAATGGAACATACTAATGAGCCCCCTCACATATTTTATATTTCTTTAGGGACGAAACGTGGAGCACATCGTGAATTCCTTATAAATGATCTGGCAAGGCAAGTCTATAAGCCACTGGACCAATCCTTTCAATAATTGGGAAGGGCCCTACATATCCTGGAAAATTTTTGCCTTTCTTGCCAAACCTCATAATACCTTTGATCGGAGACACTTTTAATAACACTTGGTCTCCTACTTCAAACTCCACATGCTTACGGACTGCGTCGATGTAACTTTTTAGCGGTCCTGAACAACACGTATGCGGTTATGAATCATTTCAATCTTTGCCGAAGTAATTTGGATCAAATCTGGGCCAAGGAGTTTGTTATCACCAACTTCTAACCAACAAGCAGGTGGATGACACGGGCGCCCATACAATGCCTCTTAAGGTGCCATACCTATAGTAATTTGGTAAGAATTATTATAAGAAAATTCCACCAATGGTAGGTATTTCTCCCAACTTCCTCCAAAATATACCATACACAAAAAGAGGGATAATATGCCATACTCAACCTAAATTCGGTCCCCATGGCTTCCTGAAAGATCTTCCAAAAATGGGAGATAAAGATTTATCTCGATCAGACACAATGTTGATCGGCACTCCATGTAATCTCATAATTTCGACAATAAAGAGCTGAGCATATTGTGCTTTCATAAAATATGTCCTCATGGGCAAAAAGTGTGCAGACTTCGTCAAGTGGTCGATTACAACCCAAATAGAATCATGGCTATGCTGCGTCGGGGGTAATCGTGTGATAAAATCCATAGAAATGATTTCCCATTTCCATACAAGAATTTCCAACGGCTTTACAGCTCCCGAGGGTCGCTGGTGGTCCACTTTTACTAACTGAAAAGTGGTGCATTTGGAGACAAATTCAGCTATGTCCCTCTTCATACCTACCCATTAGTATTGCCTTCTCATATCTTGATACATCTTATCTCAACCTGGGTGAACAAAAAATTTCGACCCATGAGATTCTGACATAACAACTTACCGTAATTCGAAATCGTTCAGGACTACCAACCTACCATTAAATTGTAATCACCTTCAGAACTGATGAAGTAGGATTCCGCCCCTTTGATCAGTAAATTCTGGACTATGACCTTACAATCCGCATCTTCAGATTGAGCTTTCACAATCCTTATAACCATCTTGGGTGTGATTGACAAAAATGACCATACAAGCCCTGGTCACCGCATCATCCTGACGAAGTTCCTTCCACTTGGCTTTCCATATTTCTACTAACTGCCCAGTGGGACGATGACTCAGTGCGTCAGTTAAAAAGTTAGCTTTTCCCAGATGATACTAGATATCGAACTGATAATCCTTTACAAACTCCAACCACCTACGCTGCCTCATGTTTAAGTCCTTATGGGTAAACAAATATTGCAATGACTTATGGTTCGTGAAAAGCCTCAACTTCTCATCCAGAAGATAATGCCTCCAAATTCTCAAATCAAATACTACTACAGCTAATTCCAAGTCATGAGTAGGATAATTACGCTCGTGGGGTTTGACTTTATGAGACGTATACGCCATTGCCCTCTCCTCTTATTGAAGCACACCTCCTAAACCCTGGAGATATGCATCAGTAAAGATTAAATACTCCACTCTTGATTTAGGCAAAGCGAGGACGGGTGCCTACATCAACCTATCCTTTAATTCATCAAAGGCTAATTGACATGAATCATCCTATACAAACAGGATTTCCTTTCGGGTCAAATTCGTCAAAGGGCCGACAATTTTTGAAAAGCCCTTTATAAAACGATGATAATAACCTGCCAACCCAAGAAACTTCTAATCTCCGTCGGTGTTGTGGGCTGACCCAACTCCTTCACTGTTGTAACTTTACTCGGGTCCACGGAAATACCCTTCTCTGACACTATATGACCTAAAAATTGCACTTCTCGCAACCAAAATCTACATTTCTCGAACTTGGCATACAATTGATGGTCCTTAATGTCCACAGAACCATCCTCAAATGTTTAGCATGTTCACCCTCCGTCCGAGAGTATACCAAAATATCATCAATAAACACAATTACAAATTGGTCTAAGAAATCTCGAAAGAACCTATTCATCAGATCCATAAACACAGCAGGGGCATTGGTTAACCTGAACGGCATAACCAAAAACTCATAAGATCCGTATTGGGTAAAAAATGCAGTTTTAGAGACATTATCCTCCCTAATACGAAGCTGGTGATATCCAACACGCAACTCTATTTTTGAGAAGTAAGAGGCCCATCTCAACTGATAAAACATATCATCAGTACGAGGTAACGGGTACTTATTTCTTATTGTCACCCTATTCAATTCACGGTAATCTACACATTGGCGCAAAGAACCACCCCTCTTCTTTACAAACAACATAGGGGCTCCCCATGGTGACGTACTCTGACGAATGAAACCTTGTCCCAAAAGTTACTGGATTTGGTCTTATAACTCTCTCAATTCCACAACAGCCATACGGTATGGAGCTCGCGCAATCGGCCTAGTCCTCAGATCTAAATCTATAACAAACTCGATCTTATGACTCGGAGGTAAGCCTAGAATCTCCTGAAATACGTCTGCAAATTCCCAAACCACTGGAATTGAGTCTAAGGAAATAACCAATTCATGCGAAGTCTCCTCCTCGATATAATACAAATGGGTGATTGAACCTCCCTTCGAAAGAGGAATAACAACAAGAAACATTTCCTGGCCCGGAATAGCAAATACAATCGACCTCCCAAAATAATCCACCATAGCTCGATATCTAACCAACCAGTCCATACCTAATATAACATCATATCCATGTATATGTAATATCAATAAGTTGGAAACTAAACATAATCTCCCAAAGTCTATCTCGACCACTTTACAAATAAAATGGATAAGAGACCCATCTCCCAAGGGAGATTCTACACACATTTGAACAGTTTCAGCTAACTCTAACACTCCCACACACGCGCGAAATGAACAACTATAAAGGAATGGGATGCTCCAGTATCAAATAATACCTGACTTATATGCCCATGGATAGGGAACTTACTCTCAATAGCTGGTGGAGGCTACTGCACCTGCGATAACTTTGCATTCTAAAAATTATACACTCGCCTATATTGATACTGACCCTGCGAAGGTGGGGCAATCTGAATGGGTGCCTGAGGTGGTAAAAGTGTTTGCTGACCCTGCTGCGCTCCTTGAATTTTCACCTTATTTAGCTGAGGGCAATCTACCTTCCTATGACCCACTTCACCACACTGAAAACAATGACCTATAAAGTTCCCCGTCCTCTGGCCCTGTTTCCCAAATCTGGGTTATCCTTATCGCTGGCCTGGATGACCTCGACCTTATTGACCTCCCCCATTGTTCCCCCTACTTGCTTGGCCCTGAGGAACGTTTAGTTACTACTGTTGGTTCCCTTGAAGATTTTTCCTAAAACCACCACCATTAAATCGCGAGTCTCCTGAACGTTGCCTTTTTGCCGAATCCCCCGAAGGGAAATCCCTCTCCTTATGCTTATTTGCTTGCTGAAGCGCCTGTTGTGCCATGCTGGCACTATTTGTTCCTGTCTTACTCAACGAACCCGAGTCTACTAATTTTTTGCTCCCTTTCAAATGCAATCAATAATCCTGATAGTGTAACTATGCAACATTCATCACTTCTGCAAACGTTAACAGAGCCGGATTCCCCAATAAGTGTTATCAAATCCTCTAATTTAGACCTGCCATAAACTTTAAGATTCTATTCTCCTCGATATTAACTTCATCCGGCACAAAGTTTTCTAAGCGGGTAAATTCCTCTTTGTACTCAGCCACAGTTTGATCCCCTTGGGTCACGTCGATTAACCTCCTTTTCATCTCTATCTGAACTACCGGAGGAAAATACTTATGATAAAAAAGTACCCAAAAATCATCTATGGGCATCGTATCTCTTTGCACAGGAGTAGTAACCAACTCCCACCACTGGAGAGCCGCACCAACCAATTTAAAAGTGGCGAGTATCTGTTTCTAAACGTCACTGCATTCAATCATATGTAAATGCCTTCGGATATCCTTTTTCCACTGACTGGCAAGGATAACGTCAGCTCCTCCTTGAAATTCCGGAGGGTTACCCTTCTAGAAAGCTTCACGCACCCTCTCCCACATAGATGGCCTCTGGTGGGTTTGAACTTGTAGTACCCCGTATTTCTGAATATTCTATTTAATTAAATTAGAGAATTAAATGAGAAAATACAGCTTAATTTAAATTACGTAAGAGGAGTAATTTAATGAGATTTATTAAAAATTGTAATTTTGGAATATAAATCGAGAGATAGTTACCGATTTATATTGCCTCATTACATTTACTTAGTGCGAGTGGTAAATAGTTACTTAACGCGTGTAGACCGTGTTGGGGTGAGAACGAGTAATATTTTGAAGTGACTCAAATGATAATTTAGAGGTCACAGATGGGTCCGGAAGGGTCAAATTAGTCAAAATAGTATACCCGGGGGTACTAGTTGAGTCTCGTGGTAATTTTGGACTAAACCGAGACCGTTCGGGGGTATTTTGGTCTTTTAACATGAGATGGTAAGGAGACCTACGAATTTGAGAGCCTTTTATCAGCTGTATGAAAGAGGGGTTAGGGTTAGAAAGCCCATGAAAACACACCATAGCCACTAGAGATAAGAGAGAAACAATTCTTAAGGCAAAAGAAAGAATTGGGAAGGATTTAAAGGAGATTGTCACCACAAACTTGTTGGGAAGGAGGATTGAAGGAGAAAAACAATCAAACATCATCAACAATCTTGAAATCAGGAACCCTCTATCAAGGCAAGTTGTTTATTACTAAGATTATAAAGTTATAATACCCATGTGTGTGGTCTTTTGAATGATTTCGTTAAACTCATATTTTGGAAAGAAAGTAATGATATTTATACATGTTGGGATAGGAATTGCATGTAGAATGATGTAATATATGTAGAGGAATAATATTCAGATTTGACTTGATGAGTATTTTGGAATAAAATCTGGGTTTTGAATGAAATTATGGGAAGAACACCATAGTTAGGGTTTTCAAGAAATCTTAGGTTTAATCCACAATTCCTTTAAATATATTGAGGTTTTGATGTATTTGAAACGTTAGAAATTATCCTAGTATATGTGCAAACATGTTAGGATCATTGGGTCTAAGTTTGGTGGACTATAATGGAGTTTGGAGATTTGTTAATGGAGGAAGATGTTAACGAAGAAGACGAACTGCGTCTGTCCCTGTTCGATCGATCGATCGATCTCGAATTGTCGTTTGATCTCGAATTGTCGATCGATCGACTAGGTCGATCGAACCCAGTAGTCGATCGATCAACGTAAGTTGTTTTTCTCTGAATTTTACGTGTCTAAGGTTTCTTTGATTTTCGGGAGTGAATGAGTATCCTAGGATTTATATTATACTTATATGGAGTGAGAATAAGACCAGTAGGTATATTATTGAGGTCCGATAAGGCCATTGGGTGTAGGGCTTGGGCTATGGACCGACGAGAATAATTCGATTTAGTAGAGCATCGGGAAATTTGGAATTGAGTTACGAGGCGAGGTAAAGTCGATTCAAGTAATAGACCAGTAGGATAAGTAATAATTACTGAAATTATATATGAGGGGTAACTAGGACCCTTAGAGTTGTGTGAATACTCAATAAATGCGATTAATGAGATAAATCGTAAAATGAATATTGTACGGCATATATAAGAGAATAAAATATTACGTACGAACATGATTGATAGTTCGGGCGTGTACCTACTAAATTGTATGAACTTTTAGGTTAAGAGAAGTATACCTAAATTAACTATGTTAGGGTCGATGAGATATTCCGAACTAACATAGGGTTATTATATGTTTGGGGTCGATGTAAAATGCCGAACCAAACCTTTGTACTGGTGGCGTGATGAAAGAGTCCGAGCCAAAATTTGTGTATATATATAATTGGGGTCGATGTATCATTCCGAACCAATTCTTAATTTGTATATAAATAATTGGAGTCGATGAATCATTCCGAACCAAGAGTCCTTTACGTGTGTGAAAAGGAAAAAAATAGTAATGACTGATATTTAGTATATATTATGTGTGAGATATATACTTGATGATATTCTACTTCTGTGTATTAGTAGATTGATATATATTATGTATTTAAAGATACATACCGAACTGGTAAGTTAAGTAGTGAAACTAAATTACGAAACGTAACGTTAGATAGAGAATATCTATTTAGTAATTTAAGTAGTGAAACTTAATTACAAAAGTGGGAGGATAGAAATTGTGATAATTGTAGAAATTTAGTAGTGAAATTAAATGAGAAGCTTTGAGCATAACATAGGTGAAATATTATTTGAGTATTAATTAACCTTCGCGAGATGTTAATGAAATGGATGTATTTTGTGGGCGATACGAGAACTTAAGTATATATAAGTTCAGATGATTACTTAGTCCTAGTTAGCTTGGGAGATATGGCTAGGTAAGCTAAGTGTAGAACGTTAGGTGTGCACAAGAGATGAGGGGCGAGTAAACTCAAGAGAGTGTACGAGAACCTAACATGTGTAATCAATAACCGCATTTTTATTGTGATAAACGCTTGCTAAATATTTTCGAAATGTTTTGAGTACTAACTCTTGCTATAAAATATTTTTCAAAATCTTTTAGGTGTCCATCCACAGGGACGCCATATATGATGATTTCATTCCAGGGACTCGAAGCTGTAGCACAGTGGATGCTTACAGGATTTTGACTAGACGCTATCTCCCATTCAGATCTAGTATAGGATCTCACCCTATTCTATGTATGGACTTGTAGTCCAGTATCAGTCTCAGATGTTAGTTGCAGATTAGCAGTTGTTCTATTGTTGTTTGGTATTTTTAGCCGATGGTTTATTCGGTAATACTCTTGTGCTGTTGTACTTATACTTTGTTGGTTTGAGTTTTAGCATGGTATTTGTTTTACTATTTTTCCGCATGGTTGATCTATCTGTTTAAGAAAGATAAAATTTTGGCACCGGTCTAATTTTCACTTAGGTGATTAGTAATTAAAAAGTTTTTGACAGTGATGCTAAGAATGAACCATTTGAGAAACCTGTTTTAATTTAATAAAGGCCTGATCACCCGATGTTTAATTAGGCGGGGTGTCATAGAACTGGTAGAGCTACAGGCTATTGCGGAGCCTGAGGATACTGCTGTGCCATTCCGGTTATCGTCGCATTAACGTCTTGTGCCACAGTAATTATAACTTCTGCGACAGTCATGGTCCCCTGAGGCACTTGGGGTTCCACATTCTCGTCTCCTCTATTTTCCCTAACAGGACGACCTAGATTTGGTGGCATCTGTAAAAAGAACAAACAGTATTAACACACAATTGAAACAATATAACAAAGTAGAAGATCGAGGACACAGTATGAACACAACAACCCTAAAGATAAGGTTCTAGATAAAAAACTCTACGGTAGAACGTAGGAGTCTTCATAGATCCTAAGACTTTAGATCCTGATGCTCTGATACCATCTGTGACACCCGTTTATTGAAATATACAGGTGGCCATCCTTATACAAAAATACAACAGGAATATCAAGTGTATCATTATCATCATCCACTGATAAAAATAAATATAACCGGTTACCACCCTATATATATAAAGAAACAGGTACCAATTTTTTTAAAGAGTACCGACAATCATCTTTCACATTCAACGGAGCATGGACAACAATAGACAATTAAAGGACTAGGTCATTAACATGCTAATGGTGTACATACAAAAGAATATTCTTGATAAGCTGTCGAAAAACAGGCCATTCAACATCATAAGATAACTAAATCAGAGATCAATATAAAAGTCCTTTGGGTACACACACCCGATTCAAAAGTTTGAATTCTTAACTAGATTATGAAAAGATATGCGTCTAAAACAAAAATCCTGTAACATCCCACGTAAGCTACATCTCCCCAAAAATCTGGAATAGATAACCATCATGGGCATCCTTGCGTAGGAACACCTATAATAGACATAATATACACATAGCAAGGAAAAGATATAAATGGGTTAGATCCCTGGGTTTTGAAAATAATTGTTGTAAGTGACTTAAATGCATAATAATTAAATATGCAAAATTTCATAATTGATGTGGAGTCGCACTCCCTTGAGATTCGACCTCACCTCTCAGCTAAATGCACGAACCTAAAAGTACACCACTATACAGTTAAGCTACCACACAAACTCTATAAACCATGCCCCCTCAAGCCTATGCATAACTGCCATATGTGTAACTAAAACCTATTATCAGATATATGACATTTCCCCCTTAATTTTGTAAATTCAAATACCCAATATACTGCTGACCAAACATTTCCCCACTTCCAACATAGCGACAGGTTTCGTGCGTGGGATGTCTCGCAAGCGAAATCCAAACAAGGAACCCCCTGATACACTACTACCTAACATGGTTAGTCATGGGAATCCGTTCGTCCCTCAGTCCATAAAACACACTTCCAAATTATAGTCTATAAACATTAAAGCATACATATACAATCTCGTTCTAAAAATGGGTAATACATATCTCACATATCATACAAGTAGGGCAATACATAACACACATTATACATGTATACTAACAGTCTCTACAATGCTATCATCTTCCAGGGAATTACTTACTTATCATCTTGGGTTACTAGTGGTCAGACTCTCACACCTATGATTAGTGATAACCAATCACACCTATGATTATACCTCAGTTTGACCCTTGAAAGGACTTACAAACTCTCACTCATTTGCCAAAACTCTCCTCGAAAGAATTTCCATTACTTGGAGGATTTAGAAAATGAAGCAAGATAATACCCTCTCAAATATGCCTCAATAATGGTCCTAAGGTAACCCCTCCATCGAGTCATAACATACTCACATTATGTCCCATAAACATGTTTAAACAATAACATAAATAGGTTTCCCAAGTAATTAAATCATTTAGAGAGGAATAGCATCAAAATTCACAATTATAGTAACCGGACTGATCCGGTACCTCTTAAAAATGAATCGGTTCAGTTCCTTAAATCTTTACAGAAACTGTCAACCTCCGGACTGATCCGGTATCCCTTAAAAACGAACCGGTCCGGTTCCTTAAATTTGCCAGGAAACCCTTAACTTCCAGACCGATTCGGTATCCTAAGAAAACGAACTATTCTAGACTGCACAGTTCTGTATCCTATGAAATTTCCAAATTTTTACAATATACCCTTATTCTACAATATTTCCTCCTCAATATCCACCCAAATTATGCATTGTTACCATTTCTATGAATTCAAACCCATATACACACAACCAACTAAACTTCTTTACAAGAGTCTAGAGTTTTACATATATCTCTAATATTACCAAATTCTTACCACAATTTATGAAATAGGTCACATAATTAAGAATTTAGAAAGTTAATCCCCTTGCCTAAAAGATTGTTGGACCTGATTCTTGCTCAAAGTCAAGGATTCAATAAGATTTTGAAGATTTTTAAGCTTCTCCTTCTTTCTCTTCTTCTCACATTCTCTCTCTCTCAAAAAGGGTTTTCTCTTAATTGAGATTAACCCTCTTAAGCCTAATAACCTCTGATTATTAGTAATCCCATCCTTAAATGATAATACACACATAAAATAACTAGTATACCCCAAATCGAGTCAAACTAGTAAAAAAGATTCCAGAACTTTAATAAATACCCCAGGCCAGTCATTTTGAATTTATCGGCCTTTCTGGAATCAACCGTGCCCTCTAAATTTTCATTCGAAACTCAGAATATAAAACCCATCTCCCAATCTCATATAATTCACTAAAACATACCACAGTTGAGAAACAACTAATTCCCGCCGCCAATACACATATATACGGCAAAATTGCGTAAAATAAGATTATATTTACCATACCTTTATAGTAAATGAATAATTCCCATAAATATTAACTATTCTATCCTAATCAATATTTATTTTAAACCCTTATTTTAATTCTTAATTATATTAAATCACCCACAACCGATAATTTAATATAAAAATAAATACACAAAAGTAAGGGGTATTACAGTAACACATAAAGACCAATGATCGTGATTGGGCAATTGTGACTCCTGATATCAAACACAGTTTGCTTGTTGGTCGCCTTATGGGAGAGGCTCAAGCAACCCGACAGGCCAAGAGATTCTTAAAAGATCCTGACAGTCTCTAACAAGAAATCCATCTTGCATGGGATGTCTTACCACTCAATGAAGTTACAATTACTACCCTAGATTCACCGATCGATTATGGTTCTTTTCTCATGCTACTACTATCTTTACTCGCATGAATACTAGTTCATGACACGATGATTAAGATCCCTCTGAAGATGACCCATATCCCGGGATTGACCGAATGGTTCCCCAAATAACTTTAAAATAATCATTAGAATATGGATGCAATTAATAAAATCTACAGGTGTGACAAAACCCATATTCCCGAATGACTGCAGTAGTTTAACTAATAGTTTATTTGTATTAATTAATATTCTTCTATTGCAAATTAGGTTTGACGACTAGGAAATCTTTTTTCTTTACCTGTATAATACTATGTAACCCAGCGTGACATAGTAAAACAAGTATGTTGCTATATCTCTACTTGTAATTTATCTCTTGATACGTTGTTTATATATGATGGCTAATACTCGAGAAACTACCAGTGGAACTAAGGAGGAAAGATCGATTATGAAATAAACTAAACAGCCTAACGTGGTTTAGTTAATTAATAAAAATTAACTCTTTTAATTTCAATTTAAAGCTTTGGTCGAAGCTGTTGTACACACACACAAAAATTGAAAAATAGATTTGTGATGATGCTACTGAAATAAAATAATTTAGAATGGGATGAGATAAAAAAGAAAATGACACAATATTTGTTCTCAAGGAAACCACATTGATGGAAAAACCCGTGTCCTTAGTCCTAGGACAACTCACACACCCAAATCCATTATTACCAATTATTAGCTACAGATCACAGTCCACCAATTTATAATGAATTAAACTAAGTAGATACTAGCCGTACAAATACAACCCAACTTAACTAAAAATCAGTCAACCCAATAACACCCAGGTAATAGCAACTAGAACACACGCACAACCACACACTCACACCGAGACCCAGTGAAGTTGTGCAACACACATAAATAATTAAAAGGTTTGTTTTAATCAGAACTTACAAATTATCTTGTTTAAAAAAATGAGACTAAACACACTCCGAGTTATGTCTAATTTTAGTTAACAAGGATAATAACAAATGGTTATTTCAATAAAACAAACAGGAACCGTTGTAAACTCCACACTTGTAAACAAGAATAAATAAATCTAGTTTTTGCACGAGCCAAACACACTTTGAGATAACACACTGAGTTAAACAGAACTCACACACACACCCCCCAGATCTAAAAAAGAATAAGAAAAACACACACGCCTGCACTAGATCTGAAACAAGGACAACACCAAACCAATATAAAAATAATATATATATATATATATATATATATATATATATATATATATATATATATAGGGAGAGGTTCTCTAGTGGACCAAAAGAATGAACTTTTTAATGGACCTTAACAAAAAACACATAATAACACATTAATTTTAATTCCTATAGTATAATTGGTCCGCGCCAACGGCACTCGAGACCCCACTACCCCCGCCCCACCACCCCCACCCCACCCACCCACCACCATCACCATAACAGCCCTTATGGCAGCACCAAAGCAGCCCTTATGACAGCAGGGCTGCCATGGGGGTGGGAGTGGGGGGGGGGGGGGTTGGGGGGTGGGGGGTCGATTGACACGCGTGTTTAGTGACGCTGGCGCGGACCAATTACACTATAGGAATTAAAATTAATGTGTTATTATGTATTTTTTGTTAAGGTACATTAAAAAGTCCATTCTTTTGGTCCGCTAGAGAACCTCTCCCTATATATATATATATATATATATATGTGTGTGTGTGTGTGTGTGTGTGTGTGTATTAGCATATATAGCAGAAAGAGTATATATAAATATAAATACATATGTTTATAGATATATGTAGATAGTTATATATATAGTGAGAAACAGAAAAATCACACAGAAAACCTAAAAAGTCTTTGGCCTAAGAGATCAGCAACAAGACCTATTAGGTCGTGAAAACAACAAGCCACAAGAAAAACCACCTCCAAAAAATACACCACCAAATTAATACACTACCACTGGAAAATACACCAAACTCCAACCATCACACCAGGTGAGAAACACAGGAGACCAACACCAAAAAAAACTTTCTCAAGCTTAAAGGAATGAGTTGGTATGGAGGGGTAAAGAAATCGAACACAGATAAGTGAGGATAAGTGTAGATAAAAAATAGTAGATAGTGTATTTTGGAGAGAGAAGGGTTTTGATCATTGAATTAGAGAGAGTAGAAGATAAAATATTGGCAGCTAAAGAGAGAAAATTGAATGAATAAAAAATCCTAAACGTTTCTCATAAACGATCGAATATATACCCGCACAAAAAAGGGCAAGAACAATAGAAGAAAACATCTTCCAAGGTAAAAAAAAGTAACCAACCATTGATAGACCAGGGGTAATTAGGAAGAGAGGGTATTATCGTAAATGCACCAAAATCAGTAGGGGCAACTAGAGAAATCGGAGGGGGACATAAGCGTGTCATAGACAACCTACCCATCACACACAATCAGACATTGGGTAAATAGATAAGGCTTGCTGTAAACAACATCCCTTAATCACAAAGGAAACAACCAACGAGACTAAAGCCATTTGAAAGAAAACCACGAGCTGCCAATTTTAATATATGGTATTAAATGTTTAATTAACTAAAAAAATGTTAGTGTTTAATTAATGAGATTTATTTAACACAAACAAATTTTAACAATCAACAACAAAATAAATTTAAAATCGTAAAAACAATTAAAGATAGAAAAACATACATAAAAGGTATATTATAAAAATATAGATGTACATATATATATATATATATATATATATATATATATATATATATATATATATATATATTTAAAAGAAAAAATATTATATCTAAAAGGACACACAAAAAATGTTACAAGCAGAGTCAATTTCAATCTTCCCATTTGGCCTATTTTGAGACAAACAAGACTTTGAGAAATGGTAAACCGTCGCTTTAAAAAAGCTCTAATACCAATTTGTAAAACATGATGTGTGATAAAGATTTAAACCAACGCGCAAATTCTAACCACAAACTTATTTAATTAGAGCCAATTTTTTAATAAAATTGATTCAGTCCTTAATAAAAATCTAAGTGTGTGCATCTGTCAAACCAATATAAACACAAATATGCTAACTGGCAGAATTCAGGAAAAATCCCCGAAGGGAAAAACGTTTTATTTCACTATAAGTAAATCGCAATTTACAATTATAATAAAATCTGTAATTAGATTACCTTAGTAACCCTACATAGACATGCAGTCTAGAGTCAACAATGGTTCACACGCAGCGACACCACACGAACCGCAGTCCAATCTTCAGAAAAGAAACACCCCTGAGTGATGCTCAATGACACGCAATCATATGATGTAGATATTCTCTCCTCAAAGGATTAAACACTAGCAAAGTGTGTTCTTAAACTCCAAAAAAATTCACATGAACAATTGGGATTTTGTGAATTGAAAAAATAAGGGTTGAAAGCCCTAAATGAAGAAGCAAAAAGTGTTTTGCCGATTTGCTCTGTTTGCAGAATGAAAAATGAAAAGACTTCTTGAGAAAAATGCCTTGTTTAATGTGTTATTTATAAAAAAGATTAAGGCGACAGGTCGCTCGAATGAAATCGGATCTTGCTCGAACGGAGACACGCGTCGCTCGAATGAGCTTCGCGCGAGATGGCACGTTGTTTGAGCGACAGAGGCTATCGCTTGAACGAGCCAGTAAATAAATATTTTTCTTTTTCTTTTCCCAAAAAATGTAGCGCCTTAAAATTTCAAAAACAATTTGGACGAAAAACTTAAAAACTCCGCTTCAACATTTAGAAAATTTTTGATGAAAAATATCCCAATATTCTAAGTAAAATGCTAAGGATTAAAAACATTACCTTTACGAAATCCATCTCGCGGAGGCTTGATTGTTGAAGAAACTTGATATTCAGATCCTTCCTGTTTCATATGCGATCTTGAACATTCTTTGACGGTTGTAGCAGTATACAACATACTGATTGATAGTGGACATTTATAAACTTATGTCCTTACAATTATCCCCCTATGTCTATGCCGGTACAAAAATAAATGCCTATAAATATAATACCCACATGAACCCAAAAATGAAATGGTACTAAACATGTAGGTCCCAAAACTTTTTTTCAAAGTCTTCAACATCAAATCTTCAAAACTTCAATGTTTTCTCATTAGGGTGTGTAACATATGATCTTCCATTGTTGTACCTATACACATGAGACAAAGAAAATACCTCGTGAGGCATCGAGTTTGAAATGATATAGATGCATCGAGTTTGAAATGATATATAAATACATCGGGTTTGAAATGATATAAAAATACATGAATCAAATCTCCCCCATAATGCAAGAACTCCCAGAATTTGTACTCCCCTTTTTTATTTCACCAAATTAGACATGGAAACGAATAAACAAATCAAGTATGGAGTTGTCATGATTAAAGATAATCAAACCAATTTCATAAACTATTTTTGATTTTTCAATTTTTTATACAAAAAACAAAAATTACACCATGAATTTAAACTAAGACAACCAAATCATGGAAATGGAATGAATGGGTGTGAACATATTCAATAGGTAAATCAACGCAATCAAACATAGCATATGTGCACGATGCATACGTGTAAGCCTATCGAATGAATCTCAAAATTGTCCTTAGGTGTTGAATTTAAATTACATCGACTCAATCCATCAATACATTAAAGTCAAAAGTGATTCCCACACCAATAATGTCTAAAATTATGAATGCTTTTTCAAGACGCTGTCAGGACATACAAGCCCGTTTTTCATTTCTTTCCATCCAAACTCCCTCATAAATAATAATCATTATATTTTTCTTTTGATGTGGCCCCTTTTTCGCATATTTATCTTTTTATTGCCTTTAAATTTTTTTGAACTCTTGTAAATGGTGGCTTTCACGACCAGTTAATTTTGAACTCTTGCAGCCCTTTCCCGTGATTCACTCATCATATTTTGTTGCAATTAAATTCCTCAGGGTAAACGATTTTTACATGAACTACTTCCATTATCAAGTTTTATCGCATATGGTTTGTTTTAAAGACAGAATTGAGATGACAACACTTCGACCAATATGTGGTAAACAAGTACGATAATCAAATAAATTCGTGCAAGTGTGCATTGAAGGAACTTATGAGTCAAACATTTAGGTAGTAACAACTAATTACATCTCAATGACTCCAAACATTATAAAGCAAAAAAAATGAAATGATGACGCATATCAAAACACTATCAAATCGTCACATGGATATGGAATGAAATTGTGACTCGATCATCGTAAATGTTCATTCAGAAACGACGCTAAACAAAATACAAAACTCTTTTTGACTTTTTCAAAAAATTTATCAAAATAAAATCTTTTTGAATTTTTCAAAAATTTTCAAAAATAAAAAATCTAATACAAAAATGATACATACTAGCAATAGGCAAAAATATCAACATGCAAATCAACATATGTTAGAAACTAAGTCTAAACCTCAACCGTTTGGTGCGGTGGGATTTCCAAAGGTGGTGACATCCTACGAAAAACATCCATCAAGTCATGTGAAGTCTTGACCAAAAATAGTACCTGCTCCCTAATATGTGAAAACTCTCTCATGTAATCATCCGGAGCATCAGGTGTGAGTGTGTGTGTATGAACATGTGAAGTAGCAAAACGTGATACATAACTTAACTTAAAATAAAACTCCCTAAGGTGTCCTCTCTTCTTACAATTCGCGCAAACATTAACAGGCCTAGATACACCTCTCTCAAAACATCTTCTACGTGCTCTCATAATAGATACGGTATGCCTGGGTGGGTTAGGTTGAGAGAAATGTGAATCAAACACTAAAGCGGGAACTAACTCGGGTGCGACATGTGAAGTGGATAAACCGTCATGACTAATTCCTAAACTCTCATCACTACCCAAAATGGGATTAAGAACCATCTTTCAAACCTTCTTAGATGCATTCTTTAAAGGGACTTTAACCTCCCGGGCATGTTCGAGATCACTCTCGAGTTGGGATACATGTGTCATCAGACTAGGCACCGTGTCAGTCAAGTCACACTTTTCCCTCCTTAAAACTTCTTTCTCTCTCTCCAAATCTAAAACTCGATGATCTAAATCCTTATTATACATCTTTGTTTTTAAGGTCTCAGTGTACAAATCCTTAAAATATTTTTGGATCTCACTTTCATCTCCACTCTCAAACTCGCTCTCACCCCCATTAGAAACACTCGACTCATCATCATCGCTCTCGTGTACATAGTCATCGTGGGAAAAAATGGGTGTGCTCATACGACTGGAAAAGGCTACAAACTTCCCTTGTGAGTTTTCATTCCCGGTATCACTCACATCTTCCTCACTATCATTAAGGGTGACTTGCATTGAAAATTTCTTCCCCTCTCTCCTAAGTCTAATGGGACACTCAAACGACTTATTCCCTTTGCCCTCACACTCAAAACAAGTCACTTTTTCTAAATCTCCCTCACCCCCTTTCTCTTTATCACCGCCATATTTTACCTTATTGTAAGAGTTTTGTTTTGAAAACTTGAGAAACTAATTGAAATTATTTGCAAGAAGGGCCATATCAAAATCAGACTCGTCCTCAGACTCGGACTCACAAAATCTCACTTTCTTTTTCTTGTCACTCGTGGACACTTCCTTGCCCTTCCTAGACTGGGCTTTAAGCACTATCCCTCTATCCTTAGGTTTGACAATGTCGGGGAACATGTCAATTTCATACGTCTGTAGGTCTTCTACCAACTCTTCTAATTTCAGACGACTCAAATTTCCTAATGTATTCAAAATAGTTACTTTCGAGATAAAACATTTTGACAATGATATTAAAATCTCTCTAACCACTCGTGCATTAGGTATGGGCTCACTAAGATTAAAAATGGTGTTGACAATGTCAGACAAACGTGCATAAAAGTCATCAAAACACTCAGTCTCAAGCATGGTGATTGTCTCAAATTGAGTAGTTAAGTTTTGAATTTTAGACTCTTTAATCACATTAGTGACTCCGTGGGTGAGTTGTAAAATATCCCACGCTTCTTTAGATGTTGTGAACGTCATAATACATCGGAAATCTTCAGGGGTAAAGTGTCCGAAAATTGCACTAAGCCCTCGTGAATTAAAAGTGCTCCACCTAAACTCATCCTCAGTCCATTCTGACACAAATTTTAAATTCAGGACATTATTTACGGTGACATTGGGAGGAGTCCAGCCTCTTTCACAAGTTAACCAAACTCTCTCATCAATTTCTTTTAAATATGATCTCATGCAGGCTCTCCAGTAAGCATAATTAGACCCGCCAAAAATTGGCAATTGATTATATAAGTTTTCGTATGGAAACATTGCGACAAATTTTTCATAAAATAGATTTTTCAAAAAAAATAAGTATAACACAATTTTGCAAAAAATAGGAATACGTGATAAATTAACGTAACCCGCTCTAATACTAATTTAAGAAATGGTAAACCGTCGCTTTAAAAAAGCTTAAATACTAATTTGTAAAACGTGATGTGTGATAAAGATTTAAACCAAAGCACAAATTATAACCACAAACTTATTTAATTAGAGTCAATTTTTGAATCAAATTAATTCAGCCTTTAATAAAATATCTATGAGTGTGCGTGTGTCAAACCAACATAAACACAAATATGCTAACTCGCAGAATTCAGGAAACATCCCCGAAGGGCTAAACCCTTTATTTCACTATAACTAAATCGTAATTTATAATTATAAAGAAATCCGTAATAAGATTACCTCAGCAACTCTGCTGGGGAGGCATTATCCTAGTTAGGGAATATGGCATAAGACAATGCTTCTCGAAGACTCAACTTTGATGATATCCAGCACAATGAAGAACAGGCTGCGAGAGAGCTAGAGTCCCTAAGAGATGGGGCCCCTCGGGTAGAAATACCTCCGGGCCCAATGGCGTCCGGCATCCCAGGGGTGGCACAACCTTCCACGAGCGCGGGGCTGGGACCCGCCCAAATTTCGTTCCTCATGAGCAAGTTTTATGAGTTCCTGCAAACCCCTATATCTTTAACTATGCTGGGAGGTTTGGAGGGTAATGCTTTCGTAACACCATGAGTAGCTCCAGCGGCCCCACCAGGTTCAACTGTTGCTGGAACGATCCCAGCAACCATACCCTCCGTTGTGAATCCGGCAGTGGGGACCTCGGGAGTGTCGATGGCACCAGCAGTAACGATGGCTCGAGTTGTAACGAGCGTTCCGCCCGTGACCCCATTGGTTGTTGACCCATCGGCCATGGAAGAAATGAGAAGGGAAATGCAAAAAGAGATGCTGAAGTTCATGCAGGCTTCCTCGCAAGCTGTGGGCAAGGTGGCTTCGGTCTACGTTGACTTCTGAACACCTTACCCTCAGGGATATAACGACGTGCATTATCGAAAAGACTATATTCCCCCTATCTTTGAAAAATACATAGGAAAAAGGCGAGAACCCGAAGGAGCATATTAAGCGTTTCATTGAACACTTAGGAGCACATTATAATGATAAGAAGCTTATGTTGAGGGAGTTTTCCAAATCCCTAATTGACAAGGCATACACCTGGTACTCCCATTTAACTCCTAACAGCATTTTTACGTGGGAGGAGACGCATGTATTGTTTGTCCAAAAGTTCTTCTTAGCAGAAGATGAGTTCACCCTGACCCAACTCGGTAGGGAGAAGCAGAGACCGGGAGAAAAGGTGGTGGCCTATATTCGAAGGTTTAGGGAAAGGTCCCTCGATGTAAGGGAAGAAGCTAAGGAATCCAAGCTGTTGTAGATTTGTGCTGAGGGACTACTTCCTGAGTATATTTGCCACCTAATCAACGAGACGCGTGAGGGAACTTTTTCAACATTCCTAAAATCTGCAAGAAACATCTCTCTGGTGGTACAACCCATCTCGGTGGTGACTCCCATGATGTTCAGGCAGTCGATACAACCCACGGGGGGAAGGTCTCAGCCCCCATGAGTAGAATACGTCGAGAGGGAAGATGGGGGCAAGGCACCAAAGAAGGACAACAAGAGAAAGTTTGGAAGGGACAGAGAAGACCCGCCACCGCTGCCTTGTACGATAGAAGAGGTAGTGAGCTGTTATAACGCAATGGTCCAAGGTGGAACGGTTTATGAACCAAAAGGCATTTCGGCAGAAGAACCTGATGCTGTGATGAGGACTGATCCCAAATACTGCCAGGTTCATCGAAAGATCCAACATCCAACGGAGAGCTGCTTCACACTGCGAAGAATCATCGATAAGTACATGAAGGCGGGGACTTTGCAAATTCCCTCGCAGAACATTAACAACAATCCACTTCCAGCACATGGAGCCAATTTGGTGATGGCTTATGATGAGGAGGCAGAAGGAGAAGAAGGAAGGTTAATAATGAAGCATGAGGAGTTCGATGAGGTTCTAGAACATTGCACCAGGGGAATGGCTAGCGTAGTTTTAGCGTACGATGAAGCAAGCGCTAAAGACGAGGAAGACGTATATAGCGTTGAAGGCGAGGAAGCAGACCCGGTCACAGAATATAGTGCAGTTTCAAAATCCCTAAAGTTCACTTGGTTCTTCGATCAAGTGGGGATACCGAAGGAGATTAGAATGGAGATAACTCAGGCGATTTTGGACATCACAAGAAGAAACTTAGTCCCCTCGCTAAGGTGGAGGGGACCCATGTCTAGGCTGGTAAAGAAGTTTATGTCAGAAGTAACTTTCATCGATGCAGATAGAGCTGTAAGGTTCCCCCATAATAGGCCTCTGTATGTAACCGCTAGTGTCAACGGGGTTAGCTTTGCAAGGACTCTTATGGATGGGGGTGCTTCCATCAATATTATGCCGATAAACTCCTTCCACGTGGCTAACATTTCGGAAGAAAGGTTGGTTCCCATGCCCTTGGTAATCTCGAGCTATGACAATAAATCTTCCAAATCCATCGGGTATGTAAATGTTGGGATAGTGAGGGGAAATCTGAGTTCCCATATCAAGTTCCATGTAATAGAAAGTGCAACTTCCTATCATTTACTAATAGGGAGAGTGTGGATGCACAACCAAGGGTTAGTTCCTTCAACTTACCATCAATGCGCCAAGGCGAATATCAAGGGAATAGAAGTGACCATTAGGGCTACGAAGAGGACATTCGCTATCGAAGAAGCGCACTTAGTAGATGCAGCCTTTTATATAGAGCTCGAGGAAGACGTGCGGGTTCTGATGAGGAGAATGGAGGGAGCATGGGTTCCCTCGATTAGAGAAAGAATGGGGCCTTCGAACGAGCAGAGTAAAGGGGGTGCAAGTGGCGAAGGGGAGAGGACCGAAGAAGCCCATCAGGTGATCCCTCGACCCCAAAATATCTCGAAGCAACTCAAAGACAGGATGAGGCCTAGAGCCGACCCGGTGGAGCATGAGGTCCAACGGCAGAGCGTGTTAAGTCGCTTCTCAGGGGAAAGAATTGCTGAGGCTTCCAGAGAAAAGAAGAGGAAGGCGTGGCAACAGCTACCAGTAGGTAATGCAAGAGAATCGTCACTGAAGAGGGAAAAGTGGTGTACCTCTTATAACAGTGTGAACGGGCGGCCGAAGAGACTAAGGATAAGGTTGGCCTGGTGTATGAGTGTTTCTTAGTGGATCGACGGGAGCAGTGTATGGTGATAGATAACTCCAGCATATAGGAGTTCGTAAAAGATATCGCTGAAGAACCAGACTACATGGTAGATCAACCAAAACCCCAGGCATAAGAGTTGGAACAGCTAAACTTGGCAAGAGAAGGGGAAGACCCAAGGCCTATCTTTATCTAAAAAAATCTCAGTAAGGAGAAACGAGAAGCCTTGGTTAGGCTGATTTGGGAATTCATAAATGTCTTCGCTTGGAAGTACATTAAAATAGAGGGGCTGAATGAGGAAGTGAGCCACCACAAACTGAACGTGATGCCTTGCTATTCCGGTGAAGCAGGCAACGAGGACTTACAAAGCTGAACTAGACTTGAAGATTAAGGAGGAGGTCCAATGTTTGTTGACAGCAGGATTTATCAAACCAATACAACATCCTCTTTGGCTATCCAACATTGTGCCAGTAGGGAAGAAGGACAATAACCAAATAAGGATCTGCGTAGACTTCAAAGACTTGAATAGGGCTTGCCCCAAGGATGATTTTCCCCTACCCTCCATTGACAGTTTGATAGATGCCACGGCTGGTCATGAGATGTATAGCTTCATGTATGGATACGTGGTGTACAACCAGATCAAGATGGACCCCACCGACTCAGAGAAAACGGCTTTCAAAACTCCATTGGGCAACTTCATGTATAAGGTGATGCGGTTTGGAATCAATAACGCTGGAGCTACTTACCAGAGGACAATGATGGTAATTTTTCATGAATTCTTCCACAAATTTATAGAGTTCTACGTGGACGACCTGGTCATCAAATCAAAGAAGGAGGAGTCCTATCTGAATGATTTAAGCAAGGTTCTTGTTCGGTGTAGGAGGTATAAATTGAGGATGAACCCATTAAAGTATGTCTTCGGAGTAACGAGTGGGAAGTTTCTAGGCTTCGTGGCTGATCGACAAGGGTTGCAGATGGACTAGGATAAACAACAGGCAATCTTGGAGATGCCATGTCCAAGTACGGCGAAGGAGCTGAAGAGTTTTCTCGGTAAAGTCTCCTACCTTAGGAGATTTATGCCTGGATTGGCCGAAATAACACACCCACTGATGCAGCTGTTACGAAAGAACACGAAATTCAGGTGGGAGGAGGTTCACCAGGAGCCTCTTATTGGGCTGAAGAAACTCCTCGTTTCACCATAAATCATGGTTCCTCCCCAGGCAGGAGTACCATTGCAGCTATACCTTACATCTACCACGAAGTCCATTGGAGCTCTACTAGAATAAGAAGTGGACGGGCAAGAACGACCGATTTACTATCTCAGCAGGATCATCCAGGGGCCGGAAGTCAGATACAATAGCTTAAAAAGTCATTATTTGGCCTTAGTATTTGTAGCGCAAAAACTTAGGCATTATATGTTGTCTTTTTACAATTCACATTATAACTAGATGTGACCCCATTAAGTATTTTCTTGCAAGAACCATACTGATTGGCAGGGCAGCTAGATGGTTCCTTATCCTCTCTGAATATAACTTGAAGTGCGTGGTCCCTCGCACAATTAAAAGCCAGGCGTACGCTAATCTGTTGGCCATCTTCCCTTCAGGAACCTTCGAGCCACCCAAAGAAGACATCCCAGGAGATGATTTTCAGGCTAACTATTTGAATACAACTAAGGAGGAATGGATAATGAAGTTCGATGGGTCTTCGGCGAAAAAAAAGGGAGGAGCAGGGGTTATTCTTTCAAAGGGAATGGAGGAGATTTTCCTTTTATACAAACTGGACTTCCCTTGTTCTAATAAGGAAGCAGAGTACGAGGCGTTGGTACTAGGGCTGTTGGAGGCTCTTCGAAGGGGAATTCGTTCACTCTGCATTAAGGGTGACTCAAACTTAGTAATTCAAAACGTAAACGGAGAATATGCGTTGAAGCACATGAGCCTGGTGCCATACAGAATAATCATTTAGAGGCTTCTCAACTAGTTCCATCAGACTAAGATCAGAAGACATCCCAGAATGATGAACCGCCACCCAGATGCCTACGCCAATATCGCCCAAAAAATGATCATGAGAAACGATAAGACTATCGTTGTGATCCAACGAATAATTGATCCATCGGTAGTACAGTCAATATTATCGATGGAGGAGGATGTGAACTGGAGGGGAGAGATTAGGAGGCAGTTGGAGTCAGGCGAAGGAGCTTTGGGATTAAGAGAGTTAGCCTAATACTTTACGAACTAGGGAAATCTTTACTACAGAAATACTGGGGGATGGTTGTCAAGATGTATCAGCCTAGAGGAAGCAGAGCGAAGGTTAAAGAAAATGCATGAGGAGCACTGCGAAATGACTGAGATACCTCTATATAGGAGAATCCAAAGATAGGGGTATTTCTGGGCCAGAATGAAGCAAGATGCGGCAGAACTGCAACGGAAGTGCGATAAGTGTCAGTTATTTTTGGAGGCAGCTGAGTGCCATTTCGTCAAAACTCAAATGGACTGGAGGCAGCCCTATATCAACTTCATTCAGGATGGAGTTGTCCCAACGGAGAAAATGGATGCGATGGGCCTGAGGCGAAGGGCCCCAAGGTTCTATGTTCAGGAGGGACATCTTTATCGAAGGGGGTACTTCAAAAGGCCATTGCGTTGCATCACGAAGGAAGAAGCAGCTGAGGTCCTCAGGCAGGCGTATGATCCAGCCCACATAGGAGGGGCTAAGTTATATGATCAGCTGATGACGTTGGGGTATTATTGGCCAATAATGGAGAAAGACTCTGCTGAGTTCGTCCTAAAATGCAAAGCTTGCCAACTTCATTGAAATATGATCCATGCCCCATCGGTAGACTTACACTCTCTATCAACACCCTATCCATTTCATACCTGGGCGTTCGACCTAGTGGGGGCAATACACCCCTCTTCGAGAGGCAAGCTATGGATACTGGTTGCAACGAAGTGTTTTACAAAATGGGCCGAGGCGATACCACTCAGAAGAGCAACGGCTGGGGTGGTGAGCAACTTCATCAGAGAATACATCATTTGCCATTTTGGGATCCCAAAGGTTATTCTTTTAGATAACGGGACCCCCTTCATCAATTTTGAAGTAATAATGCTCACGGACAAGTACTCCATTATTCATCATACTTCAATGGTGGCATACCCTAAGGGAAATGGTCAGGCCAAAGCAACTGACAAAACCTTGGTTAATATTTTGGCTAAGATGATGGAGGACTTTCTAGGGGCATTGGATGACAAGATACCAGTTGTTTTGTGGGCCTATCGAACAACCAAGCGGAAACCCACGAGATACACGCCGTTCTCTCTTGTTTATGGGGCTGAGGCAATCCTTCCAGTGGAATTGGAAGTTCCCTCTGCTCGATATCCCTTGCGAAGTAGAATACTCCCTCAAAGTAGACATGTGAAGATGGAAGCGCTGGATGAATACAGAGATAATTCGATGCAACACTTTCAGATGTATACGAAGCAACTTTCAAGGGCACACGATAACTTAGTGAGACCAAGGAAGTTCGTGGAGGGAGACCACGTATTGAAAGTGGCAGTGAAGCACATCAGGGGGCTTCCTCTACCTAAGTTTGCAGCTAACTGGGAGGGACATTTCCTTGTGAGAGAAGCTCATGATTCAGGTTATTGTTTAATTTCGAAGTTAGAAGAAGATAGGCCATTTAAGATTAACAATAAATGGCTGAAGGTTTATCATGTGTAAACAATCAAGTATGAACCACTGTTATAGCTGGTTGTTGTTATGAATATATAATTTTTAGTTATGACTTGAACACAATGAAAGACGTGGTAGGAATGTAGAAATTTATAACATACAAAAACAGGCACAACGCATGGAAGAATTGAAAAAAAAATATACATTCTTCATTCATGGACAATGGAGTATTACAAAAAAATTGGGAACTATCGCCCAAGAACTACACAAATAGAAGCAGAGGGAGGATATGGATACAAGAAGCATTTAGCCTAAAAGAAATGATAAATCTGAGGAAGAGAAAAAATCTCTAAGAAGGCCCGAAGAAGCTGCTGTGAAATACTGTTGAGCGTTAATAGAAACCTCCAGCCTCATTTTCACTTGTGTACGTTCGATGAGGAGTCTCTCGCATTTTAGTTTGACTAGACACAAAGATTCTTCGTCATCCTTCACCTCTTGATCCACTACTTCCAAAAGGGGCGCTAACGCGACCAATCTAGCTTCCTCAGCTCGCTGGTCCTCCTGATGCTTTCGTAAACTTCCCTCTGGCCGATCAGTTGCTGGTTCTTCAAGGTCTTCAAATGTGTTATAAGCCAGTCAAACAAAAACTATCACGCCCCAGCTCCCTCAAAAAACCTAGAAATTGGTTAAGGAGGGATCTGGTAATGCTGGCAGTAGGAGTACTGGCAATTTCTGTAACAACTATTTCTATGCCTTGAAGTTTGTGACTCATTACGTGAATATTGAAACGCAGACAATTCGGTGTGAAGGTCTCAGGGTGATGATTCACCAGTTGTTTGATCACCAAACGGTGGTTGACATGCATTTCAGGGGACTGCCGAAGCACCATTAGGCAGAAAGCGTGAGGAGCCAGGTCAGGAAGGGGGAGTTCGCACCCAGATTCACTCTCTGCTATATCACTAGTCGTGGAACCTTGATCATCATGAACGGAGTTTTTCGATGCAACAGGTTCCCGATGAGGTGAGCCAAAAGGCAAAAGACCTGGAGGAGAATCTTCCCGATTAACCTGAGAAGAGATAGAAGTCATAATAAGTTTATGGAAAAAATCTTAACAAGCATTTTCGTTGTTAAGTCACTGTTATAAGGTGGAGTTTATCAAAAATCTTAAACAAGCATTTTCGTTGTTAAGTCACCGTTATAAGGTGGAGTTTATCAAAAATTTTAACAAGCATTTTCGTTGTTAAGTCACCGTTATAAGGTGGAGTTTATCAAAAATCTTAACAAGCATTTTCGTTGTTAAGTCACCGTTATAAGGTGGAGTTTATTAAAAATCTTAACAAGACTTAACGAAAAATACCTCAGTCACTGCAGGGGCAAGAACGAGAGCCAGTGTGGCAGCCGTAGGGACAGGAACCGTTGGGGGCGAGATCATTGCCTCAAAAGCCATAACGGGGTCCCTGGTCGCAGAAGCCTCAATGCTTGGCAAAACTCCCTCACCTACATAAGGCACTAGGGCCAGCATAGCGGGTTCGTCTAGAGAAGATGATGGGCTCCCAAACAAAGACCCAACAAGAAGGGGTGCAGAAGCACCACTATGCTGGATAGAAGCACTAACCTGGGCCTTGACTACAGGAGGACCACCAAGATAAATAGGTGGTACAGGATCAGGAGAAAACTATGACATGAGAGAAAGTGTTAGAAAAGATAAATAAGCACAGAAAATATGAAGAAATATCTCTACAACTACTTACCTCGGTTATGGTGCTAAAGAGGGGAATAGCAGTCAGAGGTCTCATCAGCATCGTTGGAAGAAGAATGCTTGCTAACAACGAGGATATTTCAACCCGAGGCACCCAAAACATCTCAGGGTCCAGTAAGTCAAATAAGAAAAGGTGTGGGACCAAAAAGACACTATAACAAATAAACTGAAGAGGAAATCATACCTCGGGCTCACTTTGCTCAACAAGAACAATGGGCAGAGAAACCTCAGGTAGGGCAGGTAAATTAAAGGGGGCTGAGAGTGTTGTCTCGGGTTGCATTACCTCTGGTGACGAAGGGGCACCCGTAGGCTCAATAACATCACCTCCCTCAGCAACTTCCCTCGCATGTCGAGAGGCTGAATGGAGAGAATAGGTAAGCCCCATTATGGGGGAACGAGGAGGAGTCACATCGGCACGAGAAATAGCAAAATGTCCCCCCACGAAAGGTCTCATGGGAGGACTAGGGGGGTCTGGTCTTTCCATTTCAATCCCCTTCACCACAGTTGTCAAGAAAAAAATAAGCAAATACAGTCTTCCTTAAGCAAAGAAAGGAATAAGTAAATCAAGCATACATACCACGGATTCAGAGGGGGAACGAGAAGATGAGACCATAGGCGAAGAAGGAGGAGTGGAAACAATGGAGGGGACAGGAGTGAGATGCACCTCAGGAATTTGGTGTACCTCAGGAGTCTGCTTCCTCTGGGGCTTGGTACCCAGAGTCTTCCTCCTTGACCCCGCTGCACCAGTACTGACCTCTCGAGGAACCCTAGAGCTCTTTCTCCTTCTATCCGCTGGCTCTGTAGGATCAACCACCACCGTGGGAAAAGCAACGAAAGGAGTAACAATGACAGTGTGTCGTTGATACTCAACATTTATTCGATCTATTTCTGCTTGGGCTTCCCTCCTTAGGCGCTCAGCCATTTTAGCAGACATGGGAGGTGGAACGGAGGCTATGAGAAAGGCTGCCATGGGAGTCTGGGGCTTCTGGGACTTAGATTTTGACTTTGATGTACCACTTTTGGCCGTTTTTACCTTCTTGGCAGGTGGTTGAGAAGGCCCTTCGCCGATAGTAGCTTCAGTTAAAGGGGCAGCCTTCTTTGGAGCTGCAGGAGTTTTGGGTTTAGGCGTTGCAATTGGGACCATGGGACAAGGTGGGGGAAGCTCGTTGGGAGGTGATATGGGGGTTGAACTTAGAGGGAATTCCATCCCAAGTACAGAGTTTCCTTTTAGCCCCAACTCTAAGGCAGAAAATGAGGAAACGGGAGGATACACGGCATCTCCTTCAACAAACTCAGTTATTGCAGCCAGTTGTTTCAGCCAGCACTTTATAGCAAACAGAGGGGTCACATCCCCATGCCTAATAATACTGGGAATGGTGACTCGCCCAAACATGGTTGAACATATCCCCCACGCAGCGGTTGAAGAAAATAGAGAACACGCCTCGCTAAAGGAGACCTTGGGGTTTGACGATTGAAACACTGGACATGGCGCCCCCTGGTCAAACCCAAACTGGCGGATGCATCGGTTATGATTATAGTTCTCACTAGAATATCCCCACTCAGTGTAAGAAGGAAGATATCCTGCGGAGAACAGAAGGACCACGACGAGCGAGGGATCCTCAATATCGGGGGTAGGGGCCTGTACCACTCTGGCTTCATGATGAAAAAATTCACAAGTGTGAAAGAAGACTTCCTCCTGATAAGGCCTCGTGACAAATTTCTCAAAACGGTCAATCACAGATATTAACTCCTTTCGGCTTTGTCTTCTATGATAAATAAAGGATCGTGGAGGCAGAATTGTTTCCTCAGAAGGAGGACTATTGGCTTTAGCCGCTACGGGAAAGCAAAAGTAAAGGAAGCTAGTTAGAAGAACGCTGCTGGCAAAATAGGACAAGTTATAACGACCGAGAGAGTGTTCCATATCGAACAAAGTTCTATCGAGCCAGGTGTAGATGAATTCCAAGGCAATTGCAGCCAGTGGAAGTTTTATGCCTCGGGCCAAACGAAGGGACAGGTTGATAAGGTCCCTTCGGGGTTGGTCGTTGGGTTTGCCCATCAAAAGGAAATGGGAGAGAATAACAAGAATATTGGAGGGAAGTTCCAACGATGTACCTTGACCAAGAGCATCTATTGAGGAACTGCCTTCACCAGAACCCTTGAAGAAATAATTGATCAAGGGAGAGAAAGTAACTTTGTTGGAAGAACCGATGCAGCTTCGGCATAAACGATCCAACTCCAAACGATCTGTAGTCTCTTGAGCATCAAGAGCCTCATCGGTATAGGGCTCATGTCCTGTTACATCGAGGCCTAAGAGCTCGCACACATCTTCTAGAGTTATGGTGAACTCACCCCATGCAGCGATGAACGTGTGAGTAGTAACGTTCCATCGAGAGACTAGGATAGGAAGAGCAAAATTATTCTTTGAAAGAGTGAACTCACCAAACCATTTAGACCGTTGCAACCCAAGCTTGGTGAGAATATCATCATAAGAACTTTGCATATCAGAGTTCCAGGTAGCAAAGTGGGCAGGAGAGCCCCCTGGCGCTTCGAAGTCAACATGGGACCATGTGAAGTCCCCTTGCTCTAAGAGAAATCGTAGAGTCCCCTCTGGAGGAAGAAAACCCCACTCAGAAGAATCCTCGTCTTCATCACCCAACAGTAAGGCATTAAAATTGGAAGAAAAATGCACAGCCCTGCAGGCAACAGTAAAGTCATCACCCTCCCCAAAAATTGGAGAGCGACGATAAAACCTCAGCTGTTCCTGGCGGGCAGCATCCAGGGCGGAGGCAGTAGTAGCGGTGGCAGACGGAGCACCAGTAGCAGAGATAGCAGGGTTACTTGAGGTTGCCATGGAAAACGATGATGAAGACAACAGAAAAGCTTTAAGTAAGAGAGGTTTGAAGAACGAGAGTAGAAGACCACGACCACATGAAGCGGTTTAAGGGATAAGAAGGGATGAAGGCAAACAGGAGCTTAGCAAAAATGGAGTTCTTGCAGGGTTTTTTCTCTCTCTCTAAAAATTGAAGTCTGAAGAAGATAGTAACAGAGTAAGGAAAAAAAGAAAGAGAGGGTTGAAGCGCTTTGGATATGGCCGTTTGAAAATTTCGAGTTTGGCATTTAGATTTCCCCACCCTCGCACGTGCACGGCCGCCTGTAATCATTTCACATGAACACGTGGCACTTCGGGAAGTACTTTGGCAGTTGAAAAGACAGCGCCATGTCATTAATGAAGTGACACATAGAGAACAGGAAGAGTTTCCTTCTCCAACAAGTTCCAGTTTTGGCGCCATATCCATTGAATTTATAAACGAAGACCATCATACGTGTCCAAACGCTTCTCGCACACAACGAAGCACGACCGGGGATAATTTCATTTACTAGGAGTCCAAATGAGTATTTTAAAAGATTACTAGGTCTTTCGAAAGAATTTCACATATTAAAACTAGAATGGTTGAAGACCATCACGAGGAAAAAGCGACGATGTCCCCTCGCCCCAGCCTCAATGAGGAAAAAGATCTCTGGATTTATTGCTAGAGATACACATCAGAGAAAAAGAGTTATTGTAAACCAGAGAGTCTTTTATCCACTCACCATTGTTATTTATTACAAAGATTTTAATACTTGACAAAGATTGATGAGGGTGTATGGTGTGTTTTCTACCTGCCTACCAAGGTGTATCTAGGGTGCTTACTTCTCTCTCCCTCTAGATAAGTTACTTCTAAGTTTCATTACTACTTCCTGAGTTATACACGAGAGATTTGCAAGTTTAAACTGAATTCATCTTCATTGGATCTGTGTTTGCATGCCTTATCATTAATCCAAGGTCTTGGGCTAATTAACTTGTCATTACCATACTCAAAAGGGGTTACGCCTCCATTTATAATCTAAAGTACCCTCCTACACACTATAACTAAATCGCAATTTATAATTATAAAGAAATCCGTAATAAGATTACCTCAGCAACCTTACATAGACACGCAGTCTAGAGTCAACAATCGTTCACACGTAGCGACACCCCAAGAACCGCAGTCTAGTCTTCAGCAAAGAAACACCCTCGAGTGCTCCTCAATGACATGCATCTATATGATGTAGATATCCTCTCCACAAATGTTTGAACACTAGCAAAGTGTGTTATTAAACTCCAAAATGATTCACATGAACAATTGGGATTTTGTGAATTGAAAAAACAAGGTTTAAAGCCCTAAATGAAGAAGCCAAAAGTGTTCTGCCGATTTGCACTGTTTGCAAAATTAAAAATGAAAGTACTTCTTAAGAAAAATGCCTCGTTTAATGTGCCATTTATAAAAACATTAAGGCGGTAGGTCGCTCCAACAAAATCGAATCTCGCACGAACCGAGACACGCGTCGCTCGAATGAGCTTCGTGCGAGATGGCATGTCCTTTGAGCGACAGGGGATGTCGCTCGAATGAGTCATTAAATAAATATTTTTCCTTTTCTTTTCCCAAAAAATGTAGCGCCTTAAAACTTCAAAAAACAATTTTGACAAAAAACTTAAAAACTCCGCTTCAACACTTAGAAAATTTTTGAGGAAAAATATCCCAATATTCTAAGTAAAATGCTAAGGATTAAAAACATGACCTTTACCAAATTCATCTAGCGGAGGCTTGATTGTTGAAGAAACTTGATATTCCGATCCATTTTGTTCCATATGTGATCTTGAACATTCTTCGACGATTGTAGCGGTATACGACATACTAATTGATAACGAACATTTATAAACTTATGTCCTTATAGACTTTGAGACAAAATACGTAACTCAACTAACAACATTTTGAGTCCTATAAGATACATAACTCAACTGACAACATTTTGAGTCCTAGACACTACATAACGCAACTAACAACATTTTGAGTCCAAAGAAAAGATAGAAAGTACGAAACTCAACTAACAACAAAAACCTAGATGACCAAGTGTTAAATTCTCCCCTTGTTGGTCTCAAAGGGACAAAGGGAGGAAACTAAAAGCAAATTATGTTGGAAATGCAGACACACCAATGGACATTCGTAGAGTCTCAAATAAATGATTATCCAATGGTTTAGTAAATAAAACAGCTAGTTGGTCTTTAGTGTTAAGATATTCAATACAAATTTCCTTCTTCTCAATAAGTTCTCTAATAAAGTGTTCATGCATTTTGATATGTTTGGTATGTGAGTAAAAAATAGGATTCTTTGAAATAATAATGGCACTTTGATTATCACATAAAATGAGTGCAATAGGCTCAATTATACCTTCATCATTGAGCATTTATTTGATCCACAAAAGATGAGTACAACAACTACCGACAAGAATGTACTTGGCTTCGACGGAGGAAAGAGACACATAATTATTCTTTTTAGATGACCAAGAGACTAGGTTGTGACCTAAGTAAAAGTAACCACTAGAACTGATTACTATCATTGGCACAACCAACCCAATCGGCCTTCATATACCCAATTATTTTAGAATTTGTGTCAATTGTGTACATAATACCAAAACTTAAAATACCACTAATATTTTTTAGTATGTGCTTAATCGCAAGCATGTGAGATTCTTTAGGTTCACATTGATAGCTAGAAAACACACAGAGAGTATGCATTATATCGGGTCTACTAGCCATTAAGTAAATAAGGCTACCACTCATACTACGATAAAGTTTGACTTCAACCTTTTTACCCGATAAGTCTTTAGATAGCTTAGTGGTGGAACTCATGGGGGTCCTCCAAAACGCTTAACTAATTCCGTAGCATATTTAATTTGAGATATAAAATTGCAGTCTAGTTTTTGAGAAACTTGTAAACCCAAGAAATATTGTAACTCACCCATTATAGACATTTGAAATTCAGATTTCATAATGTTAACAAACATTTCAGCTTCTTGAGGAGATGTAGACTAAAAAACAATGTCATCAACATATATTTGAGAAATAAGCAAACAAGTTGTGTTTGTTTTAACAGACATTATTAGGTCTACTCTCCCTCGATTAAAGCCGTGGGTTAAAATAAAAGAAATAAGACACTCATACCTAGAACGAGGGGCTTGTTTGAGCCTGTAAAGAGCTTTCTTTAATCTAAACACGTGATCGGGAAGAAAAGGATCAACAAAACCTTTAGGTTGTTCAATATAAACTTGTTCATTTAAAAACATAGATTTGACTTCCATTTGGTATAATGTAAATTTTAAATGACATGAAATGACAAGTAAAATTCTAATAGACTCTATTCTAGCAACCGGGGAAAATGTCTCATCAACATCAATCCCATCAATTTAGGAGTACCCTTGAGCTACTAGTCTAGCTTTGTTAAGCAAAACATCACCGGTTTCATCACATTTATTTTTAAATATCCACTTAATTCCAATGACAGTAGTATGAGTAGGACAAGGAACTAAAAACCACACATTGTGGATCTTAAATTGACCCAACTCCTCTTGCATGGCAAGAAGCCAAGATTCATCAACAAGAGCATATTTGTATTTTTAGGTTCTACTAGAGAGACAAAAGAAGACAATAAATCATTTAGAGTTTGAGATCTAGTTTTAGTTGGTTCTTTAACATTACCTAAAATGTTCTTTTTAGGATGATTTACTCTACCCAATTCGTTACATCAAGGTCTTCTGGTGGAAGGGAGTCCGGGTCACTATTCCTTGATTGTTTTGGTAAATCATTTGAAGGGATGTCTTCAACGAGTAATGATTCCGGGCTATCTTCTACCATACGGGTTACACAATCATTTATCACAAAATTAATAGATTCCATAATAGACTTAGTTTTCAAATTATAAACTCTATAAGCCCGAATATTTTGAGAGTATCCTAGAAAAACAACGTTGTCTCCTCTAGTGTCAAATTTTGACAAGTGTTCACGGTCCTTACACACAACATTCACTATAAACACCCTAACATATTTCAGATTGGGTTTTCTACCATACCATAATTCATAGGGGGTTTGTTTAGTATTTTTCCTTAAATGAACCCTATTAGTTATGTGACAAGCTATTTGAGTATCTTTAACCCAAAAATATTTTGGCAAATTCTTAGCATGAATTAAAACACGATCCATTTCTTGAATGGTTCGATTTTTTCTTTCTACAATATCATTTTGTTGTGGTGTATTAGGAGCATTAAATTTATGTTGATATCCATTCCCAATACAATATTCAATGGCACCCGTGTCTTTAAATTCCCCACCCCTATCACTATGAAATCGAGTGACTTGAGTATCTTTCTCATTTTTAATTTTTAGCAAATTTTTTAAAAAATTATTAAAGGTGTATGATTTTTCTTTCATAAAAGAAACCCATGTAAATCTAGGAATTACCACATAAACTAATTGTCCTAGAGGGACCCATTAAATCCATATGCAATAATTCCAAAGGGTGAGAAGTAAAAATATCAGTCACTTTCTTATGAGGTGCCTTAAGAATTTTACCAATTTGAGACGGACCACAAATAGAATGTTTAACTTTGGTTATTTTGGGTACGCCACGAACAAGATTCTGACTAGTTAATTTAGACAAACTATCATAGTTTAAATTCCCTAATCTTTCATTCCATAAGTCTAAATCCCTCATCTTAGAAGATAAACATTTTTTAGATTCATGTTCATGTTTAACGGCTTAGCAATTCTCTAAAGTCCTAGTACCAAAATAACATTTCAATTTGGGTCTAAAATTTTACAATCAGATTTGGAGAAATTAACAACATGATCAATGTCATAAAATTGACTAATACGTAATAGATTTACTTTTAAGCCTTGAAGAAGTAAAACTTCCTCCAAGTTAGGGAGTCTATCTGTCTAAATCGACCCTTTGCCTATGATGTGGGACATCTTTCCATCACCAAAAGTTATAACACCACCAACAAAAGATTTTAAGATGGTAAATTTGGATTCATCCCCAGTCATATACCTAGAGAAGCTAGAATCTAAGTACCATTAAGAGTTTTTATTACGAGCATTTAGAGCTGATAAAATAACATTACATCTCAATGTGTCTTTTGATTCAGACTCTTTAACCCAATCAACCTTAGTTTTCTCAAAAACAGCTTTAGTTTTAAAGGGCTGTTTGTTGGATAAATTAGGCTGCTAAACTGATTCAGTTTTACCATAAAATCGACTCAATTTGGTCCTAGCATGGAGTCGTTTATAACAAAAATCTACCAAATGTTCGTTTTTATGACAAAAATCACAACGGAAGAATTTCCTATAAGCATGTTTATTTGGGACAACAATTCTATAAACAGGTTTAGAATTAATCTGATTTGCCTTTGTAAAACAAAATGGTTCTAAGTGACCCTTTTTAGAACAAAAACCACACTGAAAATAGGCTTAACAGTTTGTAATTTCCTAGTTGTTTCAGTCTACCTAAATTTTCCTAAAACAGGTTTATTCTGTCATAATTTCTTAAAACATATTTTTTCTAAATGTCAAGTTTTATGACAGGAATTGCATTCAAACACCGATTTGGAAGAAGTAGAACAACCCTAATTTTTCACATGTTTATAAGACATCCTAAATTTATTTTATTTAGGGAATCGTTCTTTAGAATTCACAAAGTTAGTAACATCAAATTCTTTTCCTTCAAAACCCAATACATTTGTAGGTTGATCTAAATTCCGATTCTTATTAATAGTTTTTACAGCATCACCAGAATTCCAATAACCTTTTAACTTTTTCAAAGCACTCTCTAATTCTTTTTTACACTCATCTTATTTACACAAAATAGTTTTATACTCTATTTGGGATTCATCAAATTTAAACAAAATTTCCTTATTTTTAGTCTCAAGAGAGTGATTCAATACAATTAGCATAACATACCTCTTTTCAAGAAAAACAACATCTTTTTCCAATTCTTCTAGGTGAAATGTGGATTCTTCAGATATTAATCTGATTTGATTATTTAAAACGTCAATTTTAGCTAATAACCTAGCATTCACCTCACCCAAGTGTGTGCTGTTATCAAATGTGTCATTTTCAGAAATATCACACACACACTCTTTAACGTTTGTAGGATCCTCAATTATATCAGATTCATCTAAATCAGCATAAATATTCCAATATCAGGAAAGGTGCGAGACAAATTTAAAAAGTCTAAATCAAAGTTATCTTCACCCAAATTTGAAAATCAGAAAGAGTAGATAAGTTATCAAATATGTTCTCCGATATGATATTGCACACGGAGGTAAACGCCATAAGATTATCAAAAGTTTCTTCATTATCACTATCGAAACTATCATCCCAAGTTTTAGACAAATGTGCTTTATTGGATGGTTCCCACTTAGATTTAGAAAATCACTTATCAACATAGTGACCATATTCATTGCACTTTCGGCACTGAATATGGCTTAAGTCCTTTTTAGGTTCGAAATTTTCAAAGCTTTGCTTCTCAAAATATTTTTCATGGGGTCTATTTGAATAACTAGGTTGACTCTCTTTTGAGGCAAATTTATTTCTAAAGTTCACAAATTTCTTTGTGTTTGGTCATGAGAGAAATTTCATTATCCAAAGAATCTAAACAGATTTTAGATTCATTTAAATTAGACAGGGAGGAGACAAATGCCAAACTACTTTCACTTGATCCATAATTAAGCACATTTTGATTTTGAGTTTGTGTAGGTGCTTTGCCTCTTTGCTTATCCATTAAAGTATTTTGATATTCAAAGGTTTTAAGTTTAGTACAAAAGAGATGAGCAGTATAACTATCCAAATTATCAACAATAATGTGAGCAATTAAATCAAAACTCTTAGGAAGAGACCTAAGGTTTTTATCACATATTTCAGAGTTGGCATAAATAACACCATTAGAATGAGATTGATTTACAACATCTTGCAATTTTAAGTAAAAGTCATCATATTTCTCATCATCTTTCATATAGAGAGAATCATAGTGTCTAACTAGCATTTGGGACTTGATTCTTTTAACTCTAGAGTCTCCTTCATGGGTAGTCATAAGAATGTCCCAAACCTCTTTAGATGTAGTGCAGGCTAAAATTCTTTTAAATTCAGTTGCACCCATCTCATGGAAAATAACATTTTTGCCTTTGTTGTTACATTGTGAGCAAAGATTTTCCTCTTTAGACCATTCCGAAAGGGGTTTTCAAACAAAAATTTCAGCATCATCATCACCAGGTTTAGTAGGCGCAAAAAAACCAGTTTCAATTATATCCTATACATCATCTCCTAAGAGTTGGAGGTACGCAACCATTCTTACTTTCTAGTAAGCGAAGTTGTCACCATCAAACACGGGAGGACATATGGAAGACCTATTATGGTCACCCATAATAAAAAGGTGGTTTCTTTAAAACAAAAGAGTACAAGATCTTTGCAAAAAACAATTTTTTTTAAAAAGTGAGTCCTGAAGCTCGGATACCACTTGAAATAACCTAAACACCCTAACGTGTTTTAGTTAATAAATAAAACTTAACTATTTTAATTTTGGTTTAAAGCTTTGATTGAAGCTGTTGTACACACACACACAAATTGAAAAACATATTTGTGATGATACTATTGAAATAAAATAATTTAGAATGGGATGAGGTAAAGAAGAAAATGACACATTATTTGTTCTCGAGGAAACCACCGTGATAGAAAACCCCGTGTCCTTTGTCCCAGTACAACTCACACACCCAAGTCCACTATTGCCAATTAATAGTTACAGATTACAGTCCACCAGTTTACAATGAATTAAACTAAGAAAATACAATCCGTACGACCAACGTAATCTAAATACATCCCAACTTGACTGAAAATCAATCAAATCAATAACACTTAGGTAATAGCAACTAGAACACGAGCACAACCACACACTCACACCCGAGACCCAGTGAAGTTGTGCAACATACATAATTAAGTAAAAGGTTTGTTTTAATCCGAACATACAAATTATCTTATTTAAAAAATGAGACTAAACACACTCCGGTTTATGTCTAATTTTAGTTAACAAGGATAATAACAAATCGTGATTTAAATAAAACAAACAGGAACAGTTGTAAACACCACACTTGTAAACAAGAAGAAATAAATCTGGTTTTTGCACAAGCCAAACACACACTGAGATAACGCATTGAGTTAACATTGAGTTAAACACAACTCTCTCTCTCTCTCACACACACACACACACCAGATTTGAAAAAGTATAATAAAATGCACACACCTGCACCAGATCTGAAACAAGGACAACACCAAACCAAGATAAAAAGAATATATATATATATATATTCTTTTTATCTTGGTTATATATCTGTGTATAGAGCAGAAAGAGTATATATAAATATAAATACGTATGTTTATAGATAAGTATAGGTAGTTATATATGTATATAGAAACAAAAAAAATCACAGAGCAAACCTAAAAAGGCTTTGGCCGAAGAGATAAACAACAAGACCTATTAGGTCGTGACCAAGAGTCCAAACAGCAAGCCACAAGCAAAACCACCACCACCAAATTAATACTCCACCACTGGAAAATACACCAAACCCTAAACGTCACACTAGGTGAGAAACACAGGAGGCCAACACCCAAAAAAAAACTTTCTCAACCTTAAAGGAATGAGTTGGTATGGAGGGGTAAATAAATCGAACACATATCAGTGAGGATGAGTGTAGATAAAAAATAATAGAGAGTTTATTTTAGAGAGACAAGGGTTTTGATTGTTGAAATAGAGAGAGCAGAAGAGAAAATATTGGCAGCTAAAGAGAGAAAACCAAATGAATAAAAAATCCTAAACGTTTCTCACAAACAATCGAATATATACCCTCACTAAAACGAGCAAGGACGGTAGAAGAAATCAACATCTTCCAAGGTTAAACAAGTAGCCAACCATTGATAGACCAGGGGTAAAAAAAGAAGAGAGGGTATTATCGTAAATACACCAAAATTAGTAGGGGAAAGCAGAGAAATCAGAGGGGACATAAGCGTGTCATAGCCAACCTACCCATCACACGCAATCAGACATTGGGTAAAGATATAAGGCTTGCTGTAAACAACGCCCCTTAATGACGAAGGAAACAACCAACGACACTAAAGTCGTTTGAAAGAAAACCACGAGCTGCCAATTTTAATACGATATTAAATGTTTAATTAATTAAACAAATGTTAGTGTTTAATTAATGAGATTTATTTAACACAAACAAAATTTTAATAATCAACAACAAAATAAATTTAAAATCGTAAAAAACAATCAAAGATAAAAAAATATACATAAAAGGTATGTTATAAAAAATATTGTCAAAATGCATAGCTGATTATATATATATATATATATATATATATATATATATATATATAGAGAGAGAGAGAGAGAGGGAGAGAGAATTAAAAGAAAAAATAATATATATAAAAGGACGCACAAAAAATGTTGTAAAAAAAATAAAGTCTGAAAATTGAGACAAACAAGTAGAGTTAATTTAATATTCCATAAATGCCTAATCCAACTACCACTATTGAAGGAATTTTATGTTGTCTACAAGAATTAATTATACTAACTCAGTGACAACAGACTATGCCGCCACCCCTTATTAATAATGACCTATCAGTAGAAACTCGAAGAATGAATGCCGTTAAGGACTTTTTGAGGCAAACCCCCCAGTATTCTTTGGGAAACCCGTCGCGGTTGAAGCTGAAGGATGGATTTATCTGTCACTTAAGGTATTTAACGGGTTGATATTAACCCTGAAGTTAGAATTATATTGGCTTCATATCTATTCGAAGGAGAAGAAAATTTCTGGTGGCAGTCTATTCTACATTCCCAAAATTTAAATGAACTAACCTGGGAGAAGTTTGAAGAAATATTCTTCAACAAGTACGTTTTTGAATCTGTAAGAGATCGAATGACCATAGATTACCTAATCCTACATTAACAACAGATGACGGTAGCCCATTATGAGTCTAAATTCACAAAAATATACCAATTTGCTTAAGAGTACGTGGACACTGAATCTAATAAGTGCAAGCATTTCAATCGAGGGTTACGACAAAACATCAAACCCTTCATCATTGCTTACAAGTTTGAGAGTTTAATCGAATAATATAAATAACCTCCCTTATAGAAAAATATCCCATATTTTCCAATACGACCCAAACCTCTACCCTTTTTCGAAATCCCTACGTTATTTGGAACCAGCAAAATCAACGAGATCACCCTTATAACAAGCCCAAGGTTGGCAGCGTGTTTAGTCAGATTTAACACAATCACAGTAGGCCTCTGATGCGTTATCATGAATGTAACCAAATAGGACATCTGAGACCCTAAAGCCCTATTCTTTATATGCTTCCTCCTTTTACTTCTCCCAACTTCATAAAATCTCCTCTTAAGAATCCAACCGATAACTCTAACCGGTTATCACAACATAAATCCTCATGAAAGAAAGCAAGAACCTTTTAATAAGAACCAAACTTAGAATTACACCTTTCTCCTTACAAAAATTCCAAATTACCACAATGTGGCCGAAGGTAATCTTCCATTTTATAATATTTTTGCACATATATTATTTGACTCTGGATCTACCCATTCTTTCATTAGTGAGTTAAGTGTGATTCATCAATAATTATCCTTTAATCCATAATCTCACCTTTTTACTTTAGGAATGTCAATAGGAAATATGGCCATTACCGATAGAACTTGTTAACTTCATCCTTTACATTTTGGAACCAGAACATTGACCATAGATCTTATAGTCCTCGATTTAATAGAATTTGATTTAATAATAGGAATGGCTGTATTATCCCTGAACTTTTCTCACATTGACTATGATGCAAAGACAGTGACATTCAAACCACCCTTTTGATACAAAAAAATATCCACCTATGTGGATCAATCAGACGTGGACAAGTGTCTCCCTACGTGGAATAAATCATAGTTAGCAGATAGTTGCTCAACAGGCATGCCGATTAACGTGGAGAATGCATACCATCAATATAAATATAAAGCCACCACACGGGAAGTACAACCATAGGTCTTATCACATTTGGTTCATAAAACCAACTGTCACATTCATTATGTACGGGTGTAAATGCTTAAATGTATAAAGATATTCCAAACCTTGATCTCCGAGTCAATATAAATACATTGTATTCCTTTTATCAATGGCAAGATAAAAAAGATTCTCGAATATTCTTTTTGACAAGGGTACCTGGATTTCTGAAATCTCTGAATTCAATACCATAACATTGGACGTAAGATTTCTTACATAGCTGAACCACTTTACTAATTTGCATTTCTCTTTTAATGATCTCATTAAAATTCTATATTTTATTTGTGATTATAAAATTGGATGAAGTCCAGTTTTTAACAACAACAGATTGGCGCTGTCTGTGGGAATGTGTATCTAATCTCCGTTATCAATATCGTGCATCCTTGTTCAAGGAAAAATTAATGATCCAGAGACCAGTGCCAGGAACGAAAGTAACCCAATCGTTCCATCTGTTTCTCCTACAAATGTGACACCCCGCCCAATTAAATATCGGGTGATCAGTCCTTTATAACATTTAAAATAGAATGTTCGGTTGATTCATTCTTAGCATCACTGTCAAAAACATAATAACCTTATTGACCACCTAATAATTAATTAAGCTAGTGTCAAAATATTTTCCTTTTTAAAAATAATTTTTCAATTATTAATCCTAGAATATAAACATCAATCATCCACCACAACTAATTAATCTAAATACTAAATCTGAATCACAACTGAAATAGATAAGACTGGATAAAACATTCCAGTTTTAAAACTCTAAATCAAGTACCGTAGGAACAATAAATCCAACTGAAATGAAAAGAAAATAAATTGAATACAATCTCAAATAATTGTCTAAGTAATGGGAGACACATGCCCTAAATAGAAAGTCTATATAGAACGGAAATGAAATGATGAAGGCGACTAATGTGAAGACCTACAGCTTCCACAACAGCTGTATCACGCCAAACAATTCGAATCTCTAAGGCTGGTGTCCCTGTGGCTGAGCACCTGATATAATACATATATATAGCAAGAGAGATGAGATACAAGAAACTGGTCAGAGCCCGATGTGTAAAAATATTTATTTTAGCAAGTATTTAAAATTTGCAATAAAGCAAGTGTCAAATGCATGTTAGTTCGAACTCTCACATGAGAATCTCACCTCTCGTCTATTGTTCACGCCTAACGTACATCTATTCTCACCTAGCCATGCGTAACACTTCTAACTAGATAACGATTCATACTTCTTGTTATACCTCGTGGTAGTAACCCGTGATTCCCAGTTTTTCACATTATTAATACCATCTTTTATTAATTCGTTAAAGTGTTATCACGCTAAGTTAAGTATTCACAGCATACGTCACTTAAGACTATACTATCCCAATAACCCACAATTATCTCACAGTAGGAATAACACAAGTGTATATATATATATATATATATATATATATGTTCACCACTATAATATACATATACTAATACAACACTCCAAGGCTAAACCTATAGTGCATTGCATACTCTGCTATCATGTCTCGGTACATCTCGTACTCTAATAAGGACTGTCGGTTCGGAAGTCTCCCACGAACCACATACACAAAAGACACATAGTGGTGGCGAACATAGTTCACATACCTATGGGTCATGCACATACCTACGCTCCCATAATTAGCTGACTTATCAACTCACAAATAAGTCTTCACAGTACTATGTTTTGAGATACGAGTCAAATATCCCCCCGAAGGTCACCCAGGATAAGACCATCTCTACACAACCCCCCGTGATAGCAAGCAACTAGGTATGTCATACACATAATATTAAACAAGTAATAGGTATCCACACATCCTATTAATATTTATGGGTATTCTCCCAACCTTCTGGTATATGTACCATACGTATTTTCATTCTTATTATTACGTATTTTATTTTATTACCAAATTACCATAACTCTTTAGTAATTTCCAAAGTAACTCTTCTTTCCGAATTAATTTAAGTATAAAGCTCACATACTTTCTCGTGGACCTGCCTCGTTTCAATTCTGTTAACTGGTAATTTCTCTCACTCGTAAAGACTGAAAAATTCCCAAAACCGACCCTAAGAAATTTCCCGAAAATTCACCCTGTCGCTCGAACCAGAATGCATGTTGTTCGAACGACTGCCATGTGTCGCTTGAGCGACTTTGCTTGAGATGCAATCTCGCTTGAACGACTTCGCGCAATACCTACTGTTTCTTCTTTTACCCAAAATTCCAGCATTTTTCCACCAGTTTTAACCCTAAAACCTCTAAATTAACATCCCAAACTCCAACCAATCAATCCCAAATCGAATTCTAATAATTATACATGGATTCTAACATCCTAACATCATTATATCATTACGAATCATCATAGAATTATGAAATCCCCAAATTATTCACTAAAACCCTAGTTCTTTATTTTCTTACTCAAGAACACATGTTTACCAGATTCGTTCGTCACATAAGTTCATCAAAACGTGATTTCTATTCTACATACACGGAGGGTTTCAATTAAATAAATCTCAGATTCAATTTATACATCCTAATTCTCCCATTTTCATCACTTTTATACAAACATGAGTATGATAATTACTAAGGTACAGCAAGTAATAAACACTTGCCTCGCATTAGTCTTCTGATTTCTTGACGTTGTTGGTATGGGTGTGTTCCCCTTGTCTCGATCTACACGGTGGTGGCGGCGATTGTGCAAGGTGATGCTAATTGAGCCTTCCCTCTTGGAAATTGGTTCTCCTTCACACCTTTTATGGACGTTCTTACTTTCTGTATCTCCTAACCCTAATGGACTTCTTTTGAATGATAAAAATAACTTCTAATTTTCGTCCATTAATTTAGCCCAAAAATACAATTTACCATAATGCCCTCTCGGGTGCCGGTTAGGCCCAAAATTGCCCCGGGATCCAAACTAAACACCCGAGTATACTATTTTGACTATCTCGATCCGTTTGGACTCAACGGTGCACTCGAAATGACCATATAAGTTACTAAAACAATTAATATATTTATTCCATTAATTTAGTCCCGACACGATTCACACGCGCGTCTGACTTAAATTTACTAAACTGTCGTATTTCTTATTCTTAACAATTTACCGAAGTATATAGTTCCATATTACATATCACACAGTAATATTAAATCAATAAGTATTAACCCTGGCACACTAGTTAATATTTATTTTAAATCCAGATTAATGAACAATTAAATTCTCACATTTTGATTCAATTAATCCCACAATTTTACCGTGTATCAGAGCCAATTACACAATTTTACCGTGTAATTTTCCGCAAAATTTTTCTAAGATATCAATTTTTTGAAAAATTGATTTTTGAAAACGAGTGTGTTCATAATGGCGAAGTTATATAATAAAATGCCTGTTTTTGACGGGACGAACTATGCATATTGGAAAGCCCGCATGAGATCTGCATTAAAAGCTATTGATGAACGTGTTTGGATTTTGGTTGAAAGAGGATGGACTCCTCCCTCCGTCAATGTTGATAATGTGAAAAATTTAAAACCTGTCACTTCTTGGACTGAAGAAGAATTTAAATGGTCATCTTTTAATTCTAAGGGTCTAAGTACTATTTCTGGGTCTGTCACACCTGATGAGTTCAAACGCATAATGACGTGCACCACATCGAAAGAGGCATGGGATGTTTTACAACTAACCCATGAAGGAACTAATGCTGTGAAAGAGTCTAAATTGCAAAATTTAACAACTCAATTTGAAACCATCACCATGCATGAGACTGAATGTTTAGATGATTTATATGCTAGGCTTTCTGACATTGTTAATACTAGCTTTAATATTGGTGAACATATTCCTAATGCAAGAGTTGTTAAAAAAGATTCATCGTTCTCTACCTAAGAGTTTTATCCCTAAAGTCACGGTGCTAAATTCTATGGGTAATTTAAATACGCTAAAATTGGAGGAACTTGTAGGAGACTTGCAAACATATGAAATTGATATGTTTCCTAAAACGGCTAAGTCTAAAGATAAGGGAATTGCACTTAATGCCCAAGAGAGAAAGAGTGAGGGGTCGGCAAGAAAGAAGGTAGAGTCATCTAGAAAGAGAGAGACTGACACGTCAGATTCTGATTGTGATTTTAATCTAGATGATTTAGCCCTGTTTGCTAAAAATTTCAAAAGAATTCTCAAATTCAAGAAAAATGGCAATTTTAAAGATCAAAAGAAGTTTGAAAAAAATAAGTTTGAAAAGAAAAATGAAAAGGTTTTTAAAGATCCTCCTAAGAAGGAAAGTGAGAGATGCTTTGAGTGCGACGGTAGGGGTCATAGAGCTTTTGAGTGTGCTACTAGACTGAACAGAGAAAAGGGCAAAGCTGTCCTTAATGCTACCCTTAGTGACGACAGTGAGGTCGAGTCAGTGGATTCTGGAGATGAGTCACCGCATGAGTGTAACTTCACCGCATTCATGGCTAGTCATGTGAGTATTTCTAGTACTCCTCACGACGATGAGGATACTGCTTCACAGGGACACCTTGACAGTGAGAGCGATGTAAATGAGGGGGAGGATGACACAAGTGAGAGCGAGAGTGATCTTCAACGCGCCTACACCGAGCTATATTCTGAGTCTTTTAAAACTAAAAAGCGTAACAAAGCGTTAGTTCTTAGGATCACCGCTTTAGAGGAAGACTTAAGAAAAGTGAGAGAGAGAGAGTCCTCCACCTACACTACCTTAAGAGAGAGGGAGTTTTCCTGTGTTTGAGAAAGAGAGCCTGTTTAGAGAGAGAGAGTTATTTTGAGAAAGAAAGAGGGGACTTGATTAAACAAGTGGCTAGTCATACGAGTGAGCTCCATTCCTCCGTGGAGACTAGGAAGAAACTTGAAGCCCTTGTTACCCAGCTCACTCATGATCTTGAGAGAGCTCGGGAAGTCAAGGTTCAAATCGAGGACAGATCTGGAAAATGGGAAAGATGCTCCTCGGCCCCGCTTTAGGTTTTGGTGATCGGCAGGGAATAGGTTATGATGGTGCCTCCACGTCCCAATTGCACCTGGACCAGTTCCTGAGTTTAGTACGACTCCTTATGGCCATCTTAAAAAACCTCGAAGGATATTTCGACCAAGAAAATCAAACCAAGGTCCGCCTTTGGCTGTGTTCTTTTGTACTTACTACAAAAGAAAAGGCCACCTCAGGGAGTTTTGCAATAGTATGGGTCAGACATGACGTACTACTTCTCCACCTCAGCATACTGATGATTTTACTAGTCTGAGAGAGCGAGTTAAGTTTTTAGCTGCCACGTCTCAGAGTTTGATAAGGGAATTCCGACGGATGTATTTGCCGTCAGTGAATGCTTCTCACATTCTGGCTAAAACCAACAACAACAAAGGTAAACAAAAGGTCACCTCTTTATGGGTACCTAAGAAAGATAAAAAGGCCTTTGTTGTTCATGTCGCTCTCAAAGCACATAATACCTCACAGTGGTATTTTGACAGTGGGTGCTCCAGACATATGACATGTGATGCCTCATTTTTTACATTTCTTGAGGATTATCAGGATAGAAGAGTCACCTTTGGAGATGGGAGTAAGTCTAGCATTGTAGGACGTGGTACTGTTGAGTTACTAGGATTTCCTAAGCTAGAAAATGTTTTATACGTCAAAGGTTTGAAAGCAAACCTTCTCAGCATTAGCCAGCTGTGCGACGCTGACTTTGCAGTAAAGTTTGACTAGGACGCGTGTAATGTCTACAATCAATCCAGAAAACTTTTAGTGCGAGGGGTGAGGATGAAGGATAACTGCTATGGGAATGAGCCCACATCCTCACTTGTCTGCAACAGCGCCACGATCACCCCTATGGATCTGTGGCACCAATGTCTAGGTCACGTGAAGGTTAGAGATTTGATACGTTTAGTCAAAAAGGACCTAGTACGTGGCTTACCATCTCTTAGAAAGTCAACTTCCACGGTTTGTGGACCCTATCAGTTGGGAAAGAAAATTCAGAGCCCTCATAGGAAGTTTCATTCCATTACCACCTCCCGAGTACTTGAGCAGATTCACATGGATCTTATGGGTCCTACTCGTACTGAGAGTTTGGGTGGTAAGAGGTATATCGTCGTGATGGTAGACGATTTCTCCAGATATTCTATTTTAGGTTTTCTGAGGGAGAAATACGATGCTGTAGAGTTTTTAACGACCAAGTGATGTGTCCTGGAAAATCAACATGGAGTCACTATTAACAAGATACGTAGTGACAACGACACTGAATTTAAGGAAGCAAAGGTAGATCTTTATTGTGATAGCCTTGGGATCAAACATGAGTTTTCTTCTGTGAAGACTCCTAAGCAAAATGGGATTGTTGAGAGAAAGAATAGAACGATCCAGGAAATGGCTAGATCTATGCTTCTAGGTCGTATGGTTTCTAGGAGATTTTGGGCAGAGGCAGTAGGTACTACATGCCACACAGTAAATAGTGTTTACCTGCGTCCACACACACTTCAGACACCTTATGAGTTGTGGACTGGCAAGAAACCCAACCTTGCATATTTCCGTGTCTTTGGGAGTAAATGCTACATCCTACGGGATAGAGAGCAATTAGGAAAGTTTGACTCCTGAAGTGATGAGGGAATACTGTTGGGATATTCATCGAATAATAGAGCATACCGAGTTTTTAACCTGAAGAGCTCTAAGGTCATGGAATCAATAAACGTCACCGTGCAAGATGACGAACCTCCGATGGTTATTGATCCTAACCTTCAATGTGTGGATGAGGACTTCTCTGGCAGTGATTTACTTGTCCCTCACCCACACGTTATGGACCCTACTCCTGTGTTAGGGGACACACCTGCTTGGGTTCGCAAGAGTCATGACCCTTCTGCCATTGTTGGTGATCCCACTCTTGGGGTTGTGACTCGTGCTCAGCTAGAGAATGTTGTTAGCCACTTTTGCTACATGTACAAAGTCGAGCCCAAGAATCACAAAGAAGCACTCACTGATGAACACTGGATATCTGCTATGCAGGATGAGTTGCTTCAGTTTAAAAAGAACAATGTCTGGGAACTAGTCCCCCGACCTAGTGAGACTAATGTGATAGGTACCCGGTGGATATTCAAGAATAAAATGGATGAAAATGGTACCATAATCAGAAACAAGGCTAGGTTGGTCGCTCAAGTTTACACACAGATAAAGGGTGTAGACTTTGGAGAGACATTTGCTCCTGTTGTGAGGCTTGAGTCCATCCGCTTACTACTCGCCATCGCATGTCATCTGCACTTTAAGTTATATCAGATGGATGTCAAGAGTGCCTTCCTGAATGGCATTCTAGAGGAGGAGGTTTACGTGGAATAACCGAAAGGGTTTGAAGACCCTCAGCACCCGGATCACGTCTACTATCTGAGGAAAGGCTTATATGGTTTGAAGCAAGCACCCCGTGCTTGATACGAGAGGCTTACTTCCTACCTCTTATCCCGTGGCTTCAAGAGAGGGGGAGTTGATATGACGTTGTTCGTCCGGAGAGATGACGATGATATTTTGGTTTCCCAGGTCTATGTGGACGACATAGTCTTTGGATCCACGTGCTCTCAACATGCTCATCACTTTGAAGAGGAGATGAAAAGTGAGTTTGAGATGAGCATGGTTGGCGAGCTTACTTTCTTCCTTGGTCTCCAGGCTCGTCAGCTAGAGGATGGGATGCTCATCTCCCAATCCAAGTATGCTAGAGACCTAGTGAAGAAATTTGGTTTAGACTCCGCTAAGCATGCTCGTACACCTATGAGTACTTCGGTCAAGCTTAGTAAGGACACTTCAGGCAAGAACGTAGAGAAAACCTTGTATCAGAGTATGATAGGTAGTCTTCTCTACTTGACTGCAAGTCGTCCCGACATAGCCTTTAGTATTGGAGTCTGTGCGCATTATCAGGCGTCCCCGAAAGAGTCACATTTACTCGCTCTAAAACGTATTATCAAATACATAAGTGGGAATCTTTCATATAGTATTTGGTATTCCTTTGATACCAATGACCGTTTGTCCGCCTATTCGGATGTCGATTGGGACGGGGCTATAGATGGTTGTAGGATCACTTCTAGTGGGTGTTTCTATCTTGTTTCTTCTCTTGTCTCCTGGTTGAGCAAGAAGAAAAACTCCATCTCTTTATCCATTGCGGAGGCTGAGTACATCGCCGTCGGGAGTTGTTGCACGCAACTCTTATGGATGAAGCAGATGCTGGAGGATTATGGGATTTCACAGGACACCATGACCATTTCCTGTGATAACACGAGCGCAATAAACATATCCCGCAATCCAGTCTAGCATTCGCTCACAAAGCACATCAGGATACGCGAGCACTTTATACGTCAGTTAGTTGAGGAGAAACTCGTATCCCTGAGTTTTGTTCCCACCGACCCTCAGTTAACCGATATTTTCACAAAACCTTTAGATTCCCTTAGATTCGAGAGTCTTAGGAAGTCTTTGGGGTTTGGCAAACTGACTGAAGGGTTGGTTCGTGTCTAGCATAGGTTGCATTTTCTTTATCATATCATCTGAGGCCTATTGCTAGATTGTATCATATGTTTTTTTTCTTATTTAAAAAAAAAATTCAAAAAGATTTTCTTTTTATAAAATTTTAGAAAAGCTCAAAAAGATTTTATTTTGATAATTTTTTTTTGAAAAATCCAAAAATATTTTTGTATTTTATTTGCACCTTTTGTGAATGAGCATTTAAGACAGCCAAGTCACCATTTCATTCCATTTTTTCCATGTGACTGTTTCATAGAGATTTGAGACACTACATCATTTCATCCATGTGCTTTACATTGTTTGGAGTCTTTGAGATGTGATTAGTGATATCTTTTTACATGTTTGACTCCTATCTTCTTTATTGCACACATGCATGGCTATATTTGATCATTGTACTTGTCTATCACATATTGGCTGCGTGTTTCCATCTCAATTCTGTCCATACAACGTACAATATGCGATAATACTTGACAAGATTGGAATTCATGTAAAAACCGTTTTGGTGAGACTGTGTGTTTATTTGAAAACGGGGAAGGACCTAAAAAATTGAGGAATTTTATTATCCGGGGTCCAAAGAGGTTAAAAGAGCTCGAAAAATTTAAAGGCAATAAAAAGCAATACATGCCAAATATGGGCCATTAGGTTTCATCATCAATTCTCCAAAGTTTAAGAATTTAGATCGCCTCTATACAAAATATAAATCTGAGGGAGGTTGGTTGGAGAATATAAACGGGTTTGCACTTCCTTTAAAGTCCTGAAAAAGCATTAAATCGTTTTGGTCGTTATTGGTGTGGAAATCATTTTTAGCTTTGACTTGTTGATTTGATTGAGTCAATGTCTCATATTTCCATCTCTTTACACCAAAGGAAGATTTTGAGTTCATTCGTTAGGAGTATCTGATATTCATCGTGCACATATGTCATGTTTGTATGCATTGATTTTCCTATCGAATTTGTTCACACCCATTCATTTACGCTATCATAGACTTGGTTGTTTTGTGCTCGTTCATGGTGTGTTTCTTTATTTATATTTTTTGTGTAAAAAATTTTGAAAAATTCAAAAATAGTAAGTTTATTACCTTGTGACATTCTCCATGTACATCTCTTTCTGCTTCTCATATCTGTCTATTTGGGGACATCATAAAAAGGTGGAGAAGAATTATCATATTATGGAGGAGTGAGTTTTGAGTTTGAGGATCTATTTTAAATTGGTATCTTTGCTTAACTCATTTCAAACTTGATATGTCACGTGGTATTTGCTTTTTCTCATGTGTGTAGGTACTACATTGATGATCACTGAATTGCACACCCTGATGAGAAAAGCTTTAAAAGTTTTGAAGACTTGAAGATGATCAAACGATGAAGACTTATTCATTTGTATCTTTCCAGTTTTGGGTTCATGGAAGGGTAGATTTGTATAGGCAATTGTGTTATTTGATAATTCGGATTTTTTATGTATGTACCGGCATAGACATAGGGGGAGATTTGTAAGGATATTTTTATCATGTCCGAAATGTTTCATTTGTATATGTCGTAAGCCGCTACATTTGGCATGTCTCTACATGATCTCACACGACGACCTCAATCCGAATTCCGGGAATCAAGCATTCATTATCTCCAACATGTGTTCCACATCTGCCTCAACGACTTCACGTTCCATGATTTTAGGCTCATAATGCAAGTGGTATGCAAGAGAAGTCAAATAAAGTGCAACAGGGCATGATAGGGAAGATCAATGGAAATTTGGTAATTTTACAGCCATCGTCCAAAGGACCGGTCAACTGGAAAGTTGAAGATCTTACTGTAACAAATATACTGGAAGAAACGGCACCTCAATCCGAGCTACGGTGAACAAGTTATGACCCGTTGAAAATGGAGATAATTCCAAGAAAAAATACTTGGAATTTTTGCTAAGTGTTTAGCCCCCTTCCAGCGAGTTTCCCCGAACCCAGCCCGAACCGATTTGGTGGGGCAAACCGGTTCGCAGGGGACCCCGAACCGGTTCGGGTACCCTGTACGCTGGATAGAATTTTAGTGTTTTTGATTTGTGAAACTCTTCATTTGTTTTCCTATTTAAATCAACTTCGGGGGAGGAATTTTGCAAGACTTTTATAGAAGAATTTGAGAGTCCAAATATCTCAAGTCTTAACCTTTTTGAGTCCCAAGACTCATGTGTTGATTCACACAACTTTGCTAAACCTTTGTGAATCCGTTTGCAACCCAAGTACACATCCGTGTGTCTGTTCATACTCTTGTGGAGAAGACCATTCTTCTTCTTCATTGCTGCCCTCCGGGAAAGGGAAACTTCCAGCCGCTGACTACAGATCCGACACCTGCGGGTAACTCTGTGTCATTGTATTTTCAATGTAATCCGAGAAATTATATGTTACAATATTATAATGAAAATAAATGGTTTTGCCCCTTTGGGGGATTTTTCCTCTCATATGTGTGTTTGAATGTTCTTGCATGAGTTATCATCTTACTCAATCACATATAGTTGCATGTTTAGGATTTAATTGATAAAAACTGCGTTTAATTAAATATTATCTCTATTTGAATGCAAGCGCACTCTTTCACATACCCATGGTTCACGCACATACCTACGCTCCCATGGTCAGCAGAGTTATCAACTCACAACTAAGTCATTCACAGTCATATGCCCTTAAGGTACCAATCTAAATCCCCCTAAAGGCTCACAAGAATAAGAGGGTCCTTCACAAAAAAAACTAACCTCCCGTGATATCAAGTATGGTAGGTATGTCATACACATAAGTAATCCATTCACTAGGCATTCACACAACCTTAGTAATCATATTTCAATATAGATATTCACATTCTATCTAGTAAGTTTCGTACGTAGTAAGATTATCCCAAACATCATACGTAATTATATATTTAACTTGATAACTTTCTCTCGTCGTGTCAATTTGAGTACCTAAACCTACCCCAAAAGGTTACTAGACCTCCTATTAGTTTCTAACATTATCTCAGTAACTTAAAGCCCCTCCATTACTTTTATTATCCTTACCTCAACGTTTATTCCCATTATAGTTTCAATTTGAACGATTTCTAACCGTAACTCACTCGGTAGTCCCTCGTAAGCAATGGTATTCAAATTCCTAAGGTAATCCATTTTTTCGGGCTTCAAATAAGACCCTACTGTCCTTAACTAAGTCCCAAAATATCAATTTAAACATCCTAAGAATCATCATCGCCCTTGAGAATTTTATTAAGCCTTAAGGGAAAACAATTTCCAAAAATCAGAAGGGGTCGATCAATCGAAGAAAAGGGGTCGATCGATCGATCGACATTCTTCAATCGATCGATCAATCGACATTCTTCAGCCGATCGATCGATCAAGTAGGTATCAAGACAGATTTTCTTAAACAGTTACGGGTTCTCCTCCTTTTACACTTCTAATTCTTCATTACAATGTCTTAAACTCCCAAACAAGTATACTAATTATCATACCAACATGTTTGCATCATTTCCCACGTTTTAGAATCATCTAATCAAAGTAGAACATCAAGTTCTTAGATCAATTTACCTAATTTTTCATATAAAAACCCTACTTTTCCTATTTCTTCAAGAACACTATATAATTCAATACAATTTCATAATTCTCTACCCATAAATCATAATTTCGTGGCTGCAATTATCTCCAACATTAAACTATTCTTCAAATCCATTTAATTCTCATTATTTAAGGTTATTCTTCAATTCTAACCTAACATGAATGATATATGCGCTAAATTATTGCAAGTTAAATCACTTTCCTGGTAATGACGATTCTGATTCGATGAAGTAGATGATATGTGGATGATCCTTGCTTTCCGATCTATCCGATGGTGGTGACGGTGGTGCAAAAGCCTATAATTGGTGGTTCTCCTTTGGAAACTCCATTTTCTTTCACTCTAATGGCCGTTCATGATTTTTGGTTGAGAAACCCTAAGGGACTCAAGTGTTAGCTGATATTAACTGTCTAAAATTCGTGGGTCACTATTCACCCCAAAATAGGAATGACTAAAATACCCTCCCGAGTTGCCGGTTATGCCTAAAAATGCCCCTGGACCCAAACAAAACCCCCGGCTAGTGTTTTCAGACTACCTCGAACGTTTCGGACATGTTGGTGCACTCAAAATGCTCATACGGATGACATAAAAATAAAATACTTTTAAATCCATTAAATTGGGTCCTGACACGACTGACACGCACGTCCTATCTTAATTACCGAAACTGCCGTATTTTCAACTCACGACAATTTTAATAAATTTAATAATCATGTATTACCATAATCACTCAGTAATATTCAACAACATTATAATAATCAAATACTAACTCTCGTCTCGCTAGCATTTAAATCCAGATTATTTTCCAATTAATTATCCCAAATTAATTTTCATAAATCTCATAATTCAAGGAAATTTGATTTAATAAGTCACATAATTAAAAGCAATAAAAATATGGGGTATTACATACTTTCCCCCTAATAACGGAATTTCGTCCCGAAATTCGAAAAATAGGCATATCTAGAAAAATTTGTAATCCTTCAATACTTAAAGTAAAATACAAAGAAAGGCTCAATCACTACAACCCTCGCTTCATAACAAGCTTGTTGAACACTCTTGACACTTTATCAGTTATAGGGTTATACCTCAATAAATGCACCTCACGTTGCGCTCTTACTGACCAACATTCGAATAAAAATAGGCTATACATCATTGGCCGCATTATCTCAGTATTATTGCGAGTCCTCACCTCACTACGTATTAACTTACACATTTATCTAGACACAAAATTACCATCCTGGGAAAAACCATAATCTGACTGCTCTTGTCCATTCTTTGTATCTCTATTCCCGGCGTTGTGACTTTTACACAAGGGGAAAACGACTCACGACAGTTGGTGGTTATCCCATTTTAGTCATCGGACTCTAACTCCTGACTATCCAAAACTCTGATAATCCGCTCACCTCTAAACATCTAGAGAAATAATGATAAGGTTTATCCACACAAAACCTTGTCCACTATGAATAGATATGGGTGCTTCACCCCACTGTACCATTACGTAATATCTTCTCCCCATTACCACAATATACCTCACTTACTAGCTATACCCATTTTGAAAATGAAATGATCGCAATGAATCCAAAATTTCTTTCATACAGTTCCACGAGTCGTTAACAAAATTATTCCCACTACTTCCTTATACCCCATATTGAAGGTGGGTTTCAGGTATCTCATACTAGCTCAGAATAATTCTGTATAGGACCACGTACCGGTTTGTTCACTATCTAATAGTGTAATTGACCCAAGGATATACCAATTTCTCTCCTTTCGAACAACCTGTCCCACATATTAGAAGGAACTATTTACTTATCTATAAGTTGGCAACCCCTCAAGGAAATTTACCAACTTGACTCTTCCATCACTGGAATCGTTGACTTGATACAAAATTATCTGGTTGATCATCTTACCCCAACCGATCTACTACTTACCATACCCCTTTCAATGCCGACTTTCACGTATAATTATTCCCGTTAAGTTATACTTACTAACCCTCTTCTTCCCTCGATGTATACCAAAATTTTGACATGTGCACCTTTCACCACGTTGTGAACATCTGGACTCTTATACCTTATTAACATCCTCACTCTATTTACGCGTAAGCCGCTCTCAACATTCGATTGGGTGGAACTATTCTCCAAATTTTCCATAATAGTTAACTATTTGCCTTCTTAAGAGACACTCCCTTTTTAAATGGCTTCCCACTGCATTTCAACCAATTTTGGACGTGTTATTCTGATTGCACAAGAATCAATAGCTTGTCATTCTTCTCACGATGCTTAATCCACTCTACCACTTCCATTTTGTCATATTAGTCTCACAAGTAATAATTTCACCCATCTATGTCCCTCTTCCGGCAACACATAAGAAAACCAGGGTGTCTACACCCCTTATAACCCATGCATACGGGTTTAAACATTATATACGCTCCATACGTAATCCAAAATCTTTATTGTCCCTGCATTTGTAACTTGGCTATACCACTTGGACGTTCTCAATCACCCCCGAATTTGAATTCCTAAATCCTACTTAACCTCAGTGCATCCTTCAACCCGCCGAAATAAAAATTCAAATTTTTTTAGTACTTCCTCACCACACCACTGGCTCTTCTGGCCTTATATCGTAATTTACCCTTTAACTTCCAGTTATAACTACATACTTCCATAATGATCGAGGTATCCAAATCATGAACGAATGGCCACACATCTCCTTACTACCAATCTTATGCTAAGTTTCATGCGTGGGGTGTCTCGCAAAGCGAAATCCAAATAAGGAACCCCCTGATACACTACTTCCTAGCATTGTCGGTCATGAGAATCTTTTAGGCCCTCGGTCCATAACATGTACCCCTATATTCCCGCTTCTTGACAATAAAGTTACATCTCCTTCCGCAATTTCACTTAAACAAGGAACTTCTTCCGAAAGACACTATCTCTTAACATTGATAGAAATCACCTTCCATAAACATCATGCAAATATATTGGGGTTCTCAAAATCCCGTCCCCAGACTTACAACTATGAGTATTAACTCCCACATATATAAAGTGTGATATAACAATGCACTCTTCTTATTACTACATCCTGAACGTTAATTATAATAACCAACTAAATCTTTCAGCTGAACGGTAAACCAAATACACTCCGATTTATATCAATAAAGTCCCTACACATACCGGGAACAAATACCTAAGACCATTGTACTTTTCGAAGTCTCAACAATATATATATATATATATATATATATATATATATATATATATATATATATATATATATATATATATATATACAAATATACAATCGCGAGCCTGACCCTCTCGCAGATGGGGCCTCGCCAGAACAAAATATTCTACACCAAGGTAGTAACCCCGATAAACTTGAAATATCCGCACACTATCGGTATAAGCATATTATAAAACCATAATTTAGATAATATCATACTTGTATAACACAACACTAAAATGAGTAATTTCAATAAAGTATATACCACTATCAATATACCCATTCATCCTCCGCGGATAACACTAAAGGTAACCCCATTATACCAGGGAAAAATATCCACATAGATAATAACATTGTTGAGATACTCACTAAACTCGACTCTCATGCGAATATAGCAGTAACAAAATTGTAGTAACTCGTTCCTGACACATAAAACACGTAACATCATATGAGGATATAACTCATACTTTTATCTTGTCAATTGCCTTGGCTGCTCAAATGGTTCTTGGACTTAACACACCTGTCCGTACCAAACCGATTTTATTTTTATTTTTTTTATAACTATTGCCCTTGCTAGTCACCATACCCTTATCCCTATACTTGCTTCGGGAAACATTAATAACGCATAGGTTTTACTCCCCATAAAATACCTCTACAGATACTCCACTTATCTCCGGTCACACTGACCATGTTAAGGTGGCCCTTCTCTCGGACGTTGGTAGTCTCGACTCTAATGACTATCTACGTTGTTCCCTTAGCTTTGATGGCCCTAAGGAACATGCTACTGGTTTCCACATATCTTTCTGAAATCACCATCGCTTGGTAACAATTCAGCTATCCGAATCATTTAAATGGGCTCCCTGATGGGTATCCCCCTTGTGGTGCTTCTTCAACACCATTTCCCCCAGTCTTACTCTATCTAAATCCTCCAATTCTTGTAGCTCCCCTCACAAGGAAACGTTTACCTCCATATTAACAAAACGCGACTTAATTACCATCTGCATTGACCGTCCAAGTAGCATTTCCCAAAAGTGCTAACAATTCTTCTTGTACGCAAATTCTCCCTTTAATGTCCTCTTCTCCATTTCACCTACTTCACCCGGTGTAAGGTTCGCTAAATAATGAAATTTTTCCTCACAAAGTGACCTCTGTTTGACCCTCTTGTGTGAGTTCAGACTAACATTCGCATCTCACTCCGAACATCTAATGAAGGAACTTATGATCAAACCATACTTATGCGCCTTCTCTCGACGACACATTCCACTTCTAAGTGTGGTAGTTTCCTTTCATCATTGTACCTCCGATCTTACGAGCTAAGAAAAATTTTACCCCAAATTTTCACTCCAGATTAGCCATACCCTCTCATATGTCCAAGCCTTTGGATATTTTATGTTAGTTGTCTAGTACATGCCATCTCCGCATTTCTAGTATTTCCACTGCTAGTCCTCTTTAATGTTTCGTCCGATTCTCTCCCAATCCAACCTTGATGGGTGATTCTAATTTGACCCCACTTTCTACTATAGTTGTACTTGGAAGTCACAAGTCGGGCCTTAGCCGTCTTTATCATCCTGGGATTCCGTGCTATAATATGGGTGACTTTAACTACTGTCATGCTTCTTTAATAAATCAAGTAACCTCAACTGATCTTTGCCTCCTGCTATCCGCCCAACTGTCTTCGCCTGACGTATTGCATTGTTCGGCACATGAACACACTCGAATGAAAATAAGATTCACTATCATATACATCATAGCTGGAGAATGAAATCTCACCAAAGAAATCAACAATCCTAAACATAGGGCTCTATATCAAAGAAAGCTACGCTGGAAGCATAATAAGCCGCACAGATCCTAAAGGACACTAGAACCTGATGCTCTGATACCACCTGTGACACCCTGTATAATTAAATACCGGGTAGCTACTCCTTTATTAAATTAATACAGAATATCAAGTTGGTTCAGTCTTAGGATCACTGTCGAAAAATATTTAATTAATTACTAGCCACCTAATATTTAAAAAGAGAGAGGTCAAATTTTATTAATTAAGTTATCTAATAACCAAGAATTAAATCATTAACCATCAATCGTATAAACAATCTCATATGAATAACCAATGAAATGAAATCAACTAAGTCTGGAGTAAACACTCCAATAATAATAATGCCAGAGTAAATAAAGTCCCAATACACGAGTTTGAATAAATAAACCAATAACCAAAATAATGATAGACTGTAACTACAACCTCTAAATAAGAATGGGAGACATGCCCTAACTGATAAAAAAGACTCTGAAGGAACCAAGGATAAATATGAAGGCGTCTAATACCAAGATCCTGTAGCTTCCACAACAGCTACATCACGTCATCAGAATGGAACTCCTATGCTTGGCGTCCCTGTGGCTGGGAACCTAAAATGTTTTTACAAAACAAAATAGATTTGTACAAAACGGGTCAGAGCCCGAGGTGAAAGCAGTTTAAAACTTTAGCAAGTGTTTAAATTACAATTAAACAACACATATTATAAACATGTTAGTTGCGTACTCTCACATGAGTTTCTCACCTCTTAACTGATGTGCTCGCCAAACGTATGACCTTAACTCATCCTAGTTATGTCACTAACTAACTAGTCTGTACCTCTTCCGCTTCCTCATTCTACCATTGGATGTCTACTCTTAGTACCCAGAACAGTTATATTCATAACCCATATTCGCATTCATTAAAATTACTTATCTCAAGTGTTAATTAAATTCTCATTCTTAGCCCATTCAAATATCTTAGTTATTCACATCTACTAAGCAACAATGAAACAATCACAAGTACATAAGTATATCACTCTCAGTACATAAATACATATATGGCACCCCTAGGCTAAGCTTCGGTTCACGCATACTCTGCTATCGAATCCCGGTACATCACGTACATAGGGACTACGAGTTCCAAATCTCTCAAGAACCCTTTCAATAAGAAAAATCACACATATTGGAGCCGAACATAGTTCACATACCCGTGGGTCATGCACATACCTATGCTCCCATGGTCAACTGACTTATCAACTCACAAATAAGTCATTCACAGTCCTATGTCCTTAAGGTACCAGTCTAAATCCCCCTGAAGGCACACAAGGATAAGAGGGTCCTTTACAAAAAAAACTAACCTCCCGTAATAGCAAGTATGGTAGGTGTGTCATACACATAAGAAATCCATTCACTAGGCATTCACACAACCTTATTAATCATATTTCAATATAGATTTTCACATTCTATCTAGTAAGTCTCGTACGTAGTAAGGTTATCCCGAACATCATACGTAATTATATATTTAACTTGATAACGTTCTCTCGTTGTGTCAATTTGAGTACCTAAACCTACCCCAAAAGTTTACTAGGCCTCCTATTAGGTTCTAATGTTATCTCAGTAACTTAAAGCCCCTCCATTACTGTTCTTATCCTTACCTCAACATTTATTCCCATTATAGTTTCAATTTGAACGATTTCTAACCGTAACTCACTCGGTAGTCCCTCGTAAGCAATGATATTCAAATCCCTAAGGTAATCCATTTTTTTGGGCTTCGACTAAAACCCTACTTATGACACCCCGCCTAATTAAATACCGGGTGATCAGTCCTTTATTAAATTAAAATCAAGGTGAATGGTTGGTTCATTCTTAGCATCAGTGTCACAAAATAAAATTTCCAATTTAAACAACCTAAATAATTAAGCCAAGTGTCAAAACAATTTTTAAATCCTTATTTCCAATTTATTAAATTCGAATATGAAAACCTTTTTAAATGACCAACAATTTAAGAACTCCGATACTAAAGATGGATAATAACACACAAGAATTAGATTTTTCCAGATAAACCAAACCAGTTTAAACTATAAGTAAAACCATCCTGACAGTAATTAAATCCCAAAGAGTACCAACAAATGTAAATATAAAGGAATGTAAATCTTTGACAAAAAAAATTCAAACTGAATAGAGAAACGGGCGACACATGCCCTAACTAATAAGAACTAAAAGTAGGAGTAGAATCAACAACGAGGTTGTCTAAGCAATGGCTTGCAACTCCCACATAAGCTGCAGCGCGTCCGGTCTAAAGAACCTAAGCATGATGCCCCTGTGGCTGGGCACCTGTATTATATATATATATATATATATATATATATATATATATATATATACAAGAGAGAAGAAATAACAGGAAACGGGTCAGAGCCCGAGTGTAAAAAAGTTTAAAATTAGTTTAGCAAGTATTTAAAATGCTTACGAGCTAATGTAACAACCATTTTAGTATGCGACACTCTCTTGATAATTCTCACCTCTCATTCTAGTGTGCACGCCTACCGTACTAATAAATCTCATAAGTTTCCCTAACTTATTCTCCATAAGGTTTTATCAGGTGAAAAGTGAGGTCATGATATTTACTTTAGGAAATCATTCGCTTTAAGATTTCTACGTTGTTTAGAACAAATCATTTTCCTTATAAAGTTCCCGAACACTTATAATAAAATTGAAGCATTTATTCATTACTTATCTACTTATACACACAGTAGGAAGTTCCCATATAGATATACGTATATACATTAGTCACACATATAATATATATACTATCAGCACCCCACATAAAACCTATGGTGCTGGCATACTCTGCTATCAAGTCCCCGTATCACACAAACTAAGGGAAATACTAGTCCGGAATCACTCTCGAACTGTATTAACACAATACACAAAAAATAGAGGCGAAGCATAGTTCCAGGTCCTAAGAGGTCAGCACATACCCTCACGTCTCTTGGAACATCTGACTATCATTTTCGGATAGCTTGTATCGAGGATACTATCTTCTAGGGTAAGAGTCAATATCCCCCATAAAGGTCCAATCGAGATAAGACCGTCCCGGTGCAGAAACCCCCGTGATAGCAAGTAAACCGGGTATGATTTTTACACAGATATATAATATGCACAATTTGAAGTATTTTAAGAATAATTTCAGTAGGCACACACTCACTCACTTCTAATCTAACTTGCTTACAAGTCTCGACCTTTTATTAAACGTACGCATGATTTCATATGTGTGAATAACTCCCCGTTAACCCTTAATTTCATCTTACATTAAATTCTCACTCAACGGAGTTTACCTAGACCCTACTGGTCCTATTTATATCCCATTATGATCCAACAAAAATAATCAAGGGTTAATACCCATTTTTAATCGGATTAACCCATCATAAGGGGAAATATGGAATTTTTCAGGAGGGGTCGATCGATCGAGAAAATGGGGTCGATCGATCGATGTTCTTGGGTCGATCGATCGATACGAAAACTACATTAACCCAGTTATGGGTTTGCCTCTTCAACCTCTACCAAATCTCCATATATCATTTCCAAACTCCCAACAAACGTTAGTACAAGTACTATATACCAGAACACATAATTTTCTACGTAAAATATGTCTCAATTCATCAATTACAACAATTTAATAGCTAAAATTTTCCTGAACTTCAAGAACCCTAATTTTTTTCTTTTTCTTTCAATTCTACCAATTCTTTTCCAGATTTCCTACTTCTAAATCCATACAAATTCGTGGTTTATCCTCTACATGCGATTTAGATGTCCAGAATATGATTACTTCTTCTACAACATGTGATTTCAAGTCTCAAAACTATACTTTCTTTCATGAAACAAGTTATAAACAACCCTAGACTAACATGATTGAGACATCAACTAAAAATAAAGCAAGATGGATACTTGCCTAGAAATTTGGGTTTCTGAATTGTGGCGAAAGTGGTATGGTTGCGTTCCTTGTCGCGCGATCTACGCTTTGGCGGTGGTGGTGGTGTAAACGGTCGAGTCCTTGTCCTTGAGTTGCTTGGGAAGCTCTCAAACCCCTTCTCTAATGGCCGTTCTTTGCTTTTGTTCGTGTTAACCCTATCAGGAAACTCCTAAAGATTGATTTATACTTAGGAAATTCGTGGGTTTAATTACCCAAAAATGTAAAATGTCTAAAATACCCTCCCACGATACCAATTAGGCCTAAAAACGCCTCGAGACCCAAACTAAACTCCCGGGTACATTATTTTGACTATCTCAACCCTTCCGGACACATTGGCGCACTCAAAATGACCATATGGGTGACTTATAATTTATGTACTTTTAATAATAATGATTTAGTCCCGACACGACACAGGCGCGTCCTGACTTAGATTTCCATAATTGTCATTTTATTCACTCGTGACAATTTTAATAAAATAAATTTCATATATTACTTTACTCATCTAGTAATATTCAATAAATATCCAATAATTACTAACTCACATCACGTTAGTAAATATATAAAAATATTTCCGGATTAATATTAAATTATGGCTTTTAAAATTGGGGATTTATTAAAATTAATATTAAATTAATAACTCAATTAATTTTAATAAATCCCCAATTTTAAAAGCCATAAAAATACGGCGTATTACATACTTCCCCCCTAATAATGGAATTTCATCCCAAAATTCAGAAAATGAGGCATACCTGGTAAAAACAATTATGGATACCTTATTAGTATGTAAACTAACTTCAAAGTAAGGCGCTCAGTTACTATAGTCCCCGTTTCACCTCAAGCTTGTTTAACACTCTCATTAACGACACTTCACAATATGCTCCTATCCGAAAACATTCACGTAAGACGAGCCTATAGATCATTGGCTCCCATTATTTCAATATTATTGGGAGGCCGCACATCACTACATGACAACTACTCGTATTTATCTAAACACACAACTCCCATTATGAGAGAAACCACATGAACATCTGACCACAACTTGCCAAAAATAGCCGTGGTAATTTCACCATAAACATCAGACTCTAACTTGACCAACTCCCAAAATATTTGATTATTCGTCCATCTCTTAACATTCAAAGTGAGAAAAGTTAAGATTTTTCCACACCTGAAACCTCAATAAGTACCTTGTTCACAATAAGCAGATACGAGTGTTCCCACGGAACCCTACCATTAGGGAATATCTTTCCTTAATTACCGTATTATATTTCGCTTGCTAGCTATAACCGTTGTAGGGATTAAATGATAAAAAAGAATCTAAAAATTTCTTTCACACTTCTCCACTAATCGTTAATCACCGTTTGCCTACTCCCCGGCTATGGTTGATACATCCTACTCAAAACGTAATGTAATCCCCACTGCTTCCTGAAATCCCATTTTGAAGGTGGGGTTCAAAAATCTCATCCTAATTTAGAAAAATATACCGCGTAGGACCACGTACCGGCGCGATCCTTCCTTTCAAAGGAAGACTAGGGCACACTAGTTAATGTTGTCAACCACCCCAAAGGAATATCAATTACTTCCTTCTTGGGCATCTTGTTCCACACGTTCGAAGGAACTCTTTATCTTACCTTGGGGTTGGCAACTCATTCAAGAAACTTTACCGACCTTACCGGCCTCTTCCACTATAGGAATTATCGATAGCCACAAAATTCTCTGGTTGTTCCTCTTGTTCCGACCGATTTCTATCTATGAGTGGTGCATGCGAAGACCACTCACTATGTCCCGCTCAACATTGACTCCTACTTGAAATGTCTCACATTAAGTGACACTTAATACTGCCCTTCTCTACTTGGCGTATACCTAAAGTTACGACCCGTGCACTTTTCTCCACAATGTGCACTTTTGTACCTTTTATACCATACTAACATCATCGTTCTTTGTACGTGCAACTCGCTCTCAACATTTTACTAATTACAACTCTGCTCCGAGTGTTCTCCATATAGTTAAATTCTACCCTTCTGAAGAAATACCCCTTTGTAAATGGCTTCCCGCAACCTTCCAACCAAATTTGAGGGTGCTAGTCAAATTGCACACGTATATATGATTTATTATCTTCACGCGACTCTTAATCCACTCCATCACTTCCACCTCGTCATGTGAGTCCCACAAACATATATTCCACACGTCTATTCCCACATCACTACAACTCGGATGATTCTAACATCAGCTAACTAGGATTCCCACACACCCTATAAACCGTGCATACTAGCGTAGACATCACATACGCTTCACATATAACACCCAGTTCTTTCTTTTCGTGCTCACAACATGATTACAACACTTGGGTACTCTCAATGACCCTAGAAATTGAAATTTTAAATCCTTTTTATCATTGTTCCACCCCTCGACTCGGGGTGATGAGACAAAACTTTCAATGCTTTCTTTCCACATAACCGGCTCCACTGACCTTACTTCATAATTTAACTTCTAATTTACATATATAATTACCTGCTCCTACTACGACCGAGGTACCAAACTCATAGACTAATGACCAAATATATTCCTACTTCCAACCTTACGCTAAGTTTCATGCGTGGGGTGTCTCGCAAAGCAAAATCCAAACAAGGAACCCCCCCGATACACAACTACCTAGCATTATCGGTTATCGAAATCCGTTAGGCCCTCCATCCATAACATGTACCCCGTTATTCCATCTCTTGACAAAAAAGTTACATCTCCTCCCGTAATTACACCCAACAAAGAACATTTCGCCAATTGTACTATCGTTCAGTATTGGTGGAAATCACATTCTATAAAACTTGAATACATACAATCGGGGTTCTCGAAATCCCGTTCCCAATCATATGGGTGTAACTCTCCACTCCCACATCTCTAAAGGATAGGTATATCAACGCGCTCTTCCTATCACCAAGTCCTAAGCGCTAAACATAGTATTGAGTTAAATATTTTCGTTCAATGGTAAACCCAGTACACACTGAACCATGGCAATAAGGTTCCTAAACACTCCGGGATTTAAACATTTTGATACTAATATACCCTTAGAAGTTCCTATAATAGATAATATAAGTACGAGTCCGGCCCTCTCGCAGGTGAGGCCTCGCCGGAACAAAACATGCTGCCCTAAGGCAACCACTCCGATAGCCTTGAAATCACTGTCGACTATTGTTTTAACCATTTTTTTTAAAAACCATAATTAGTATAATGTCGTACTTGCATATCACATCACTAATACAAGAATTCTCAATAAAGAATATGAATCACTAATTGTGCACCCATTTGTCCTCCGCGAAGAACACTAAAGACAATCCCACTTTACCAAGGGAACATATGTATAATAATAACGCTATAGATATACGCACTAAATTCTTCTCACATACGAATCTAGAAATAAACGAAAAATATAATGACTTTATCGTGTCACATAAAACACGCTTCATCCTCAGAGGATAAAACTCATACTTCTACTTTGCCAATCGCCTTGGCTACTTAATCATCTTCCGGACATAACGCATCTGTCTAAACCAAATCAGAAATTATATTAACCATTTCCCTTGTAAGCACCATGCTCCTGCCCCTTATTCTCATTTTTTGAAATTTTTAACTCCTGTGGTTTTACTCTCCACAGAATACCTCAACATATGACCCACTAATCTCCTAAAATACATTTGAAAACTCATGAACGACTGGAATCAAATCCAGGAGAATCACAATCTCCTTAGATATATCATCCTTTATGTAATACAAGTAGGTGGAAGATTCCCCTTCTGGGCGAGGCATCACCACCAAAACATCTCCTGCCCCATAATGTCAAAGATAATACTCCTACCGAATCAATTTATCATTGCTCTGGACGTAGCGAGCCAATCCATGCCAATAATGACGTCGTGCTCACGTATGACTAAACTAGTATGACTGTAGGTTAAACCAAACTATATACCTACACCCCGACGTATAAAGAAAATTAATGACCCTTTCCAGTTAATGAGTCTATGCATGACACCGTACTCTCAGTAGTGTCTAAAAATCCTAAGGTCCGTGCAAAGTGAGTGTCCATGAAACATTATGACGCCCCAATATTGAATAAAATGTGTCCCATAGTACTAGAAGGAAGGAACATACCATCAATGGTCGAGGATGGATGATGGATTTTAGTATGTTGGACGTCATACACACATTCGTGTTGTTTTGGCCCCTCCTGCTGGGGTATCTTACTCTTATCTGGGCAATCCTACCTCCGGTGACCCATTGTGTCACAATTAAAGCATCTACCTCTAAATTGTTTCAATTTAGGGCTCTGCTGGTTTTGGCCCGGTTGTACAGTTCCACTTTTTCCTTGGCCTTATTGAGCATCTTGATGAAAAATGACATCTGGTTGAGGACAGTCACTCCACTTGTGACCCATTTGTACACACTTATAGCAGAGTCCTAAAAGTTATCGCTGGTTGGGTTGGAGTTCCTCTCCAGTATGATCTGAACAAGTTCGACGTTCATGACCATCCATTCCACATTTTAAACACCTCTTTGTGAGTTCACTCTAACCCCGACTTCGTTGGCCCTGACGCTTTTGGGTCTCCCAGCACAATTAGTTAACTTCGTGTCTTTTACGATCTTGAGAAGCTTGTTGTAGCGATTTTAGTGTCTTCATACACTTCTTATTTCTAGTCATGACAGATTTACTATACTCTCTAGATCTTTTGCCCCCTATGAGTTGTGTGTTGCGTTCTTGATACTGTAATACCCCAGTCGTAACTGCATGTGCCACAATACCTGCTAACTCGACGCTTGATACTCTCTCTGGAAACACCTGAGGTGTGAACTGACCCTGCTCATTGACTCCCCTAACGGCATTAGCTTGTTCTTCTTGATGATCCATCTGAAAATTTAAATGATCTGGATGAGTTCATCGTTCACATAAACAAATCGCAGAAGCACGAATTCCCAATGTATAAACATGAATCCAACATTCCTAATATTAGGGCTCTAAATCAAAGACACTAAGAAGGAAACGAAATAAGCCGTACAGATCCTAAAGGACACTAGAACCTGATGCTCTGATACCACCTGTGACACACCGCCTAATTAAATACCGGGTGATCAGTCCTTTATTAAGTTAAAATTAAGGTGAACTGTTAATTCATTCTTAGCATTTTAATACCCGGTATTTTTATGCTATATTAATTTGGGGATTTATTAAATTTAATGTGAATTAATTATTTAATATAAATTCGGAAATTAATTATGTTATAATTATTAATGTGATGAGAGTTAGTAATTATGGGAAATTTGTTGAATATTACTAATGAGCAAAGTAATATATAATATTGTTTATATTAAATGTCACGAGTGAATAAAATGACAATTTTGGAAATTTGAGTCGGGACGCGCCCGTGTCGCGTCAGGACTAAATATTGATGACTAAAAGTGAATAAATTATAAGTCACCCGTATGGTCATTTCGAGTGCGTCAAAGTGTCCAGAAGGGTCGAGATAGTCAGAAAAGTGTACCCGGGGGTTTAGTTTGGGTCTTGGGGCGTTTTTAGGCTTAATTAGTACCCCGGGAGGGCATTTTGGACATTTCGCATTTTTGGGTAATTAAACCCACGAAATTTCAAGGGTTATATCAGATGTCTAATGTTACCTTCTAGGGTTAAAACAACTCAAAACTTTAGAACAGACATAGGAGAGGGAAGGAGGAAGCTTTCCAAGCAATCCAAGGCCAAAAAGTCACCTGATTGAACCGCCACCACCACCAATGCGTAGATCGCGCGACGGGGAACGCAACCATACCAAAATTGTCTGCAAACTAGAATTCTAAAAATCCCAGGCAAGTATTTATCTTGCTTATTTTCGTTAATTCATCATTAATGTTAGCGTAGGGTGATTAGGATGAGTTTTATAGAAGAAAACCCATGTTGGAGATAGGAAAATCGCATGTAGTTATGATTTGATTGATAATCTGGAAACCCCTTCATATGTAGAGGCTTAACCATGAATTTATGATGCATTAGGAGTAAAATTCCTGGGAAAATACTGATTAGAACCATGTTAAAGAGATTTATAGGGTTCTTGAGATTTACATGAATTTTGGCCTGTTAATCCAGGGATATTAATGGAAATTTGCATGTTTTACGTAAGAGATGTATGATATGGGTTTATAATCTTAGTAGTAAAATTTTTGGGCGATTGGGAATGAAAAATCTAGATTTGGATGAGGTTGTGTGTTAGAACCTGTAACTGGTTAACTACAGAATTATCCATACCTGCTTGATCGATCGATCGAGCCAAGAGCTTCGATCGATCGAGCCCCTGCCCTCGATCGATCGACCCCTCCTAGCAGACTTAAATCCCCCTTTTAAAATTGTTGAATTAATTCTAAATGAAGAATACTACTTAGACACCCTTATTAAAATATTTTGGGAGTTAAAGATGACCAGTAGGATTTATTAATGATTAAGAGACCATTAATGTAAGGCGAAATTTATATTGTTGGGATATTTACTTATAAGGGACGATGAAATTATGTATTAAGGGAAGAGACGCGTAAGATAGTTACGTTGGAAATTAGATGAGTACCTACTGAATTCAACACTTGGGAGGATAAAGTCCATGTGTATTACGTAATAAGTTGGAATGATCCCTCAAATTAAAGTAAGAAATGAACGGTTATAAGTGAGAACTAAATAATGAGAAATAAGGACAAATGTCGTAATTATGGGATTTGAGATGTACCAAATTTGATATGGTAATATTAGTATAGTTATATGACTGTGTTTATGCATATACTATCTATGTGTGAAAATCGTGCCCGCGCTACTTGCTATCCCTGAGGTTACCGCGCTGGGGCAGTCTTATCTCGATGGGACCTTTATGGGGGATATTGACTCGTACCCTAGAAGATAGAAATCCTTGGTACAGGCTATCGAATCGATAGTTCGAACGGTCCTAAGAGACGTGGGAGCATGTGCTATGCTCTTAGAGACTTGGAATCTATGCTTCGCCTCAATATTGTTTGTGTATGTGTTAATACAGTTCGAGAGTGATTTTGAATTTGTATTTCCCTTAGTACGAGTGGTGCGGGGATTGGATAGCAGAATATGCTCGCACCATAGTTTTTATGTGGGGTGATGTTAGAATATATATATTATACGATTATTTAATATATATATATATGAAATTATAAAATTTGGAACTGCCTACTGTGTTATGGTGAGTAAGACATGTATAATGACTCAAATTGGAAATACTTGTTTTGAAAAAGTATAATATGACACTGGGAAACTTTATTAATAAATAAAGTTAAAATGAGATCTTTTTTACTGAATGAAATTTTCCTCTTAAACAATTATATTGTTCAGTTTTAAATCTTACGAGTAATCTAAGATAAGTTAAAGCATTGGGAAGTTTAGGGCGATATAAGATAAGATAATCCATTGGGAAGGTTAGTACGATAGGCGTGCACATTAGAAGAGAGGTGAAAATTTCTCAAGAGAGTGCCACACTAATATGTTGTTGCATTGGCCTGTAAACATTTTAAATACTTGCTAAACAAATTTTAAATCATTTACACTATCGGTCTTTGACCCATTTCTATTTCTCTTTCTCTCTTGTATATATATATATATATATATATATATATATATATATATATATATATATATATATATATATTACATGTGCCCAACCACAGAGGCGTCTTGCGTAGGATCCTTTGGAAGGAACGCGCTGCAGCTTAGGTGGGAGTTGCAGGCCTCTTGCTTAGATGACTTCATTTATTTGATTCCACTCCTAGCATATTCATTTAGTGGTGCATGTGTCGCCCTTTCCATTATTCAGTTGTTTTATTGGACATTGTGATTCAATTATTTCTTGTATTGTCATTTTAGGATTTATTACTGTCTGGATGTTTTACTTTAAGTTTTAAATGTTGGGATTTAGTTATTGAATGTTTAAATTATTTGGATTATATGTTCCAGGATAATTGTGGTGTGATTCTTTAATATTGAATTGTTGTAAACATTTAAATCTTGGTTTATAAAATAAAATTTGGAAAGTAATGTCTAAAAATGGTTTTGACACTTAGCTTAATTAATTAGGGTGTTTAAATTGGAAAAGTTATTTTTTCGACAGTGATGCTAAGAATGAACCAACAGTTCACCTTGATTTAATTTAATAAAGGGGTGATCGCCCGATATTTAATTAGGCGGGGTGTCACAGGTGGTATCAGAGCATCAGGTTCTAGTGTCCTTAGGATCTGTACGACTTATTTCGCTTTCAGCTTAACATTTTTGCTACAGAGCCCTATTTTAGGATTGTTGTATTTCTGCTTTTACATTTACGTCTTCAGCTATTTGAGATTTGATAATAACTGTAGACTAATAAATTTCTTCATGTTTCAGATGCCTCTGAGACGTGCACCAAAGGATAGGCGTGCCCAAGCCGAGCAGTTAGCAGCTCCAGCACAGGGTACGATGAATGCTAATGAGGTAGCCGCTATTATTGCGCAGGCGGTGAATGCCGTGCTAGCGGTGGTTCAGCAGGCTCCACCCCAAATTCAGGTAGTGGCGCCCATACCTGCACAGGTTCCATCTGTGTGGGAGCGGGTTAGGGATGCTTTTCTGAAGGCGCATCCCCCTGAGTTCTCTAGTAGTTTAGATATCATCATCGTTAGCCAATGGAAGAAAGATATTCGGCGGCATCTTCGTATGTACGAGTGCACAGACGTACATAAACAGTTGTTGGTTTCCTTTAAGCTGGTGGGGGCCGATTTGCAGTGGTGGGAGTCCACCACCACCTTGGAGGAGAGGGATACGATCCCGATTCAGTCATTCTGGGAGTGGTTTGACCGCAAGTACTTTCCACCCGCCGTGCAGACTGAGATGAGGCAGAAATTACTGAACTTGAAATAGGAGAATTCTACCGTTGCCGAGTATGAGGAGGAGTTCACGAGACTTCTCACCATAGTTCCAGATGAGGCACCCACCGAGGGTAAGAAGATAATGCTATTTGTGGACGAGTTAGCTTGGAGGATCCGTCAGCACCTTATAGGGAATCTGTCTTGGATTACTTTCACTGATTTACTCAATGCTGCTTTACTATATTTCTAGGATCACCGCTTCCATCTGCAGGGAAGCAAGAGAGCAGAAGAGTCCATCTAGGAGGGCAGGACCGGGTGTAGTAGTGCTAGTGGAGCACCGACATCTCAAGGACAGACTCGTCAGCACGAGCAGAGTTCCCATCAGGGGGACCTTGCTAAGCGATTCCGTTCAGGTGATTCCAAACAGGGATTTGGGGGTTATAGGCAGGGCCAACAAGGCCAACACTGACAGCAGCAGGGCCAACTGGGCCAACAACATTTTCATCAGGGCCAACAGGGCCAGTGGCGGGGTGGTAATGGCCAGCAGGGCCGTGGTCAGCAGGGTCAAAGGGAAGGAAATTTCAATGGCCGATGTTTTGGGTGTGGCAAGCATGGCCATAGGCGCCAGGATTGTCCAGAGGGAGAGAGGGCCCCACAACAGCAGGGTGACCGTAATGAGCCACAGAGGACACTTTTTCTAGCTGCCCTCCCAGCACCAGCCCAGGTACCAGCCCTACCAGCCATCCCAGTAGCTCCAGTGTAGCAGGGGCAGTTACAGTACGTACATGTCTATAACGTCCACCAGGCAGCAGCTCCACAGGCACCACCCACGATTGAGGGTATGTTTCCTATCCATGGTACTATGGGTCGGGTTTTATTTGATACTGGGGTGACGCACTATTTTATAGCTACCAATTTTGCTAAGGCCTTAGGGTTATTAGCCACAACAGATAGCACTGTGATGTGTGTAGACTCACCACTGGGGAGTGGGTCGCTTATTTTCTTTATATACCGGGGAGTGGGGGTAGAGATTGGTAGCTTGGTATTACCTGCAGATATGTTAGTCTTAGATATGCATGAGCACGATGTTATTATCGGTATGGATTGTCTCGTAACTTACAGAGTCATGATTGATTGTTTCGGTGGGAGTATTATCTTTGCCATTCCGGGGCAAGAGATGTTTGTAGTGGCGATGCCTCGCCCAGAGGGGGGCTCGAACGCTCATTTATATTATATAGAGGAGGATACCTCTAAGGAGGTTGTGATTCCCCTAGACTCGATTCTAGTTGTTCGTGAGTATTCCGATGTATTTCAGGAGATACCAGGCCTACCCCCCAGTCGAGAGATAGACTTTGTCATAGATTTATTACCGGATACTAGACCGATAGCACGCACTCCATACCGTATGGCTCCGGCAGAGATGCGAGAGTTACAAGATCAGATAGAGCAAATTTTAGGTCAGGGCTTCATTCACAAGATTACCTCACCTTGGGGTGCTCCAGTCTTATTTGTGAAGAAGAGAGATAGTTAACTGAGGCTATGTGTGGACTACTGGGAGTTGAACAAGGTCACGATACGGAATAAGTATCTGTTGCCTCGAATCGATGATCTGTTCGACCAACTGAGGGGAGCAACTTTCTTTTTGAAGATAGATCTGAGGTCGGGGTACCATCAGCCACGTATTAGGGAGCAGTATGTTTCAAAGACTGCCTTCTTGACGAGATATGGGTCTTACGAGTTCAGGGTGATGCCATTTGGCCACACCAATGCTCCAATCGTGTTCATGGACTTAATGAACCGAGTGTTCAGAGAGTTCTTGGATCAGTTTGTCCTCGTCTTCATAGATGACATTTTGATATATTCACACTCCAAGGAGGAGCATGCCGAGCACTTGAGAGAGGTTCTTTAGACTTAATGAGAGCATCAGTTGTATGCTAAGTACGAGAAGTGAGGGTTCTAGATGCGAGAAGTACAGTTCTTGGGGCATGTTGTTTCTGAGCAAGGGATAGCAGTTAACCCGAGTAAAGTGTTAGCAGTGAGGGAGTGGAGACAACCCACGACACCAATGGAAGTGCGAAGTTTCTTGGGGTTAGTCGGATATTACAGGAGAATCATTCGGGGATTATCCAAAATAGCGGGTCCTTTGATGAACCTGACTCGCAAAGGGGTTCCATATGTTTGGGATGATGATTTCCAATTGGCTTTCGACGAGCTGAAAGACAAGCTTACTTCAGCACCAGTCCTTGCGTTACCAAAGCCGGGTGTAGAGTACCTGGTTTACACCGATGCCTCTTTACGGGGACTTGGGGGAGTACTTCAGCAGGAAGAGAAGGCTATAGCTTTTGCCTCCCACAAGATTAAGAATCATGAGAAGAATTATCCCACCCATGACCTGGAGTTAGTAGTGGTTGTTTTTACATTGAGGATATAGAGACACTACTTATTGGGGGAGAAATTCTGCTTGTTCACAGACCACAAGTCACTGTAGTACCTGTTCACTCAGCGAGAGCTGAATATGCGTCAGCGCAGATGGTTAGAGTTTGTGAAGGACTATCAGTTCGACATATAGTACCATCCGGGGAAGGCCAACGTAGTTGCTGATGCGTTGATCCGTAGACCATGTAGCAGACATCTGGAAAGCAAAGTGGAAGGAGTTAGGCCACCAGGATGCAGTAGCCCGTTCCTTCATATCTGTTATGATAGTGACACCCGAGATTGTTACGAGGGTAATACAGGCACAGACTGCAGACCCGTTTTGCCAGGAGAAGATTGTATGACTTTTAGCCGAGGGTGCTGAGTTCTATTCTGTTAGTTCTTAAGGAGCTGAATTATGTCATTCAGTGATGACCCAGTCTCAGGGGTCCCGATTTGTGGTACATCATGGAGGAGATAAGATGTACTAGGATGTGAGGCGACAATACTGGTGGAGTGGGATGAAGAAGGACATTGCTGAGTTCATGTCCAAGTGTTCTACCTGCCAGCTGGTAAAAGTGGGCCATCAGAAACCGTCGGGTTGCTTCAGCCATTGGAAGTACCCGCGTGGAAGTGGGAGAGTATTTCCATGGACTTTATTACAGGGTTGCCTACATCACAGCGAGGCCACAACTCTATCTGGGTGATTGTAGACCGTTTGACCAAGGTGGATTATTTTCCGTCGGTGCGGACAGACTATACCACGGGTCAGTATGCTCAGTTGTTCATTGCTGAGATTGTCAGATTACATGGCGTTCCCCTGAATATTGTGTCAGATAGAGACAAGATTTTTGTGTCGCATTTCTGGGAGAGTTTTCAGCAGGCTATGGGTACAGAGTTGAGGTTGAGTTTAGCTTATCACCCACAGACAGATGGGCAAACAGAGCGTACTAATCAGATGCTGGAGGATATGCTACGCATGTGTGTTCTTGATTTTAGAGGAGGTTGGGAGCCACATCTTCCACTGGTAGAGTTTGCTTATAATAACTCTTATCAGTTCACTATTGGCATGGCTCCATTCGAGGCTTTGTACGGTAGGGCTTGTCGTTCCCCAACTTGTTGGCTCGAGGTGGGGGATAACAAGTTGCTAGGACCAGAGGTAATTCAGGAAACCTCCGCGAGGATTGAGATGATCAGGAGTCGCATTCGAGTAGCCCAGGACAGGCAAAAAATCTACGCCGATGCGAAACGGTTCTTCCGGGAGTTTAATGTGGGGGACCAAGTGTTACTACGTGTATCTCCTATGAAAGGAGTGATGAGGTTCGGGAAGAAACGGAAATTGGCCCCGAGGTACGTGGGACCATTTCCCATTATCGAGAGGATTGGGCCGGTAGCATACAAATTGGAACTGCCAGAGCATTTACATCGCATTCACGATATCTTCCACATCTCGTCGTTGAGACGATATCTTCGGGATGATATGGCCCATACTCACATCGCGATAGATGAGATAGACTTACAGCCTGATAGCTCTTACGAGGAGAGACCGGTGGCTATCCTAGACCATAGAGAGAGGAGATTGAGGTCGAAGGTAGTTCCACTTGTACGGGTTCACTAGGAGCATCATAATGTGGAGGAATCCACTTGGGAGCGCGAGGCAGACATGCGCGAGAGATACCCAGATTTATTTTTACCAGCTATGCCTTATATTTCGAATTTCGGGATGAAATTACGTTATTAGGGGGGAAGTATGTAATACCCGGTATTTTTATGCTATATTAATTTGGGGATTTATTAAATTCAATGTGAATTAATTATTTAATATAAATCTGAAAATTAATTATGTTATAATTATTAACATGATGAGAGTTAGTAATTATGGGAAATTTATTGAATATTACTAATGAGCAAAGTAATATATAATATTGGTTATATTAAATGTCACGAGTGAATAAAATGATAATTTTAGAAATTTGAGTCGGGATGCGCCCGTGTCGCTTCGGGGCTAAATATTGATGAATAAAAGTGAATAAATTATAAGTCACCCGTATGGTCATTTCGAGTGCGTAAAAGTGTCCGGAAGGGCCGAGATAGTAAGAAAAGTGTACCCGGGGGTTTAGTTTGGGTCTCGGGGCGTTTTTAGGCTTAATTAGTACCCCAGGAGGGCATTTTGGACATTTCGCATTTTTGGGTAATTAAACCCACGAAATTCAAGGGTTATATCCGATGTCTAAGGTTACCTTCTAGGGTTAAAAAAACTCAAAACTTTAGAACGGCCATAGGATAGGGAAGGAGGAAGCTTTCCAAGCAATCCAAGGCCAAAAAGTCACCTGATTGCACCGCCACCACTAGCAACGCGTAGATCGCGCGACGGGGAACGCAACCACACCAAAATCATCCGCAAATCAGAATTCTGAAAATCCGAGGCAACTATTTATCTTGCTTATTTTCGCTAATGCATCATTCATGTTAGCCTAGGGTGATTAGGATGAGTTTTATAGAAGAAAACCCATGTTGGAGATAGGAAAACCGCATGTAGTTATGATTTGATTGATAATCTGGAAACCCCTTCATATGTAGAGGCTTAACCATGATTTTATGATGCATTAGGAGTAGAATTCCTGGGAAAAGACTGATTAGAACCATGTTAAAGAGATTTCTAGGGTTTTTGAGATTTACATGAATTTTGGCCTGTTAATCCAGGGTTATAAATGGAAATTCGCATGCTTTACATAAGAGATGTATGATATGGGTTTATACTCTTAGTAGTACAAATTTTTGGGCGGCTGGGAATGAAAAATCTGGATTTGGATGAGGTTGTGTGTTAGAACTCGTAACTGGTTAACTGCAGAATTCACCATACCTGTTTGATCGATCGATCGAGCCAAGAGCTTCGATCGATCGATCCCCTGCCCTCGATCGATCGACCCCTCCTGGCAGACTTAAATTCCCCTTTTAAAATTGTTGAATTAATTCTAAATGAAGAATACTCCTTAGACACCATTATTAAAATATTTTGGGAGTTAAAGATGACCAGTAGGATTTATTAATGATTAAGAGACCTTTAATGTAAGGCGAAATTTATATTGTTGGGATATTTACATATAAGGGACGATGAAATTATGTATTAAGGGGAGAGACGCGTAAGATAGTTACGTTGGAGATTAAATGAGTACCTACTGAATTCAACACTTGGGATGATAAAGTCCATGTGTATTACGTAATAAGTTGGAATGATCCCTCAAATTAAAGTAAGAAATGAACGGTTATACGTGAGAACTAAATAATGAGAAATAAGGAAAAATGTCGTAATTATGGGATTTGAGATGTACCAAATTTGATATGGTAATATTAGTATAGTTATATGACTGTGTTTATGCATATACTATCTATGTGTGAAAATCGTGCCCGCGCTACTTGCTATCCCTGAGGTTACCGTGCTGGGATAGTTTTATCTCGATGGGACCTTTATGGGGGATATTGACTCGTACACTAGAAGATAGAAATCCTTGGTACAGGATATCAAATCGATAGTTCAAACGGTCCTAAGAGACGTGGGGGCATTTGCTATCCTCTTAGAGACTTGGAATCTATGCTTCGCCTCAATATTGTTTGTGTATGTGTTAATACAGTTCGAGAGTGATTCCGAATTTGTATTTCCCTTAGTACGAGTGATACGGGGATTGGATAGCAGAGTATGCCCGCACCATAGTTTTTATGTGGGGTGATGTTAGAATATATATATTATAAGAGTATTTAATATATATATATGAAATTCTAAAATTTGGAACTGCCTACTCTGTTATGGTAAGTAAGACATGTATAATAACTCAAATTGGAAATACTTGTTTTGAAAAAGTATAATATGACATTGGGAAACTTTATTAATAAATAAAGTTAAAATGAGAGCTTTGTTACTGAATGAAATTTTCCTCTTAAACAATTATATTGTTCAGTTTTAAATCTTACGAGTAATCTAAGATAATTTAAATCATTGGGAAGTTTAGTGCAATATAAGATAAGATAATCCGTTGGGAAGGTTAGTGCGATAAGCGTGCACATTAGAAGAGAGGTGAGAATTTCTCAAGAGAGTGCCGCACTAATATGTTGTTGCATTGGCCTGTAAACATTTTAAATACTTGCTAAATAAATTTTAAATCATTTACACTATCGGGCTCTGACCCATTTATATTTCTCTTTCTCTCTTGTATATATATGTATATATTATAGGTGCCCATCCACAGGGGCGTCTTGCGTAGGATCCTTTGGAAGGAATGCGCCGCAGCTTAGGTGGGAGTTGCAGGCCTCTTGCTTAGACGACTTCATTTATTTGATTCTACTCCTAGTATATTAATTTAGTGGGGCATGTGTCGCCCTTTCCATTATTCAGTTGTTTTATTGGACATTGTGATTCAATTATTTCGAGTATTGTCACTTTGGGATTTATTACTGTCTCGATGTTTTACTTTAAGTTTTAAATGTTGGGATTTAGTTGTTGAATGTTTAAATTATTTGGATTATATGTTCCAGGATAATTGTGGTGTGATTATTTAATATTGAATTGTTGTAAACATTTAAATCTTGGTTTATAAAATAAAATTTGGAAAGTAATGTCTAAAAATGGTTTTGACACTTAGCTTAATTAATTAGGGTGTTTAAATTGGAAAAGTTATTTTTTCGACAGTGATGCTATGAATGAACAAACTGTTCACCTTGATTTAATTTAATAAAGGAGTGATCGCCCGGTATTTAATTAGGCGGGGTGTCATAGGTGGTATCAGAGCATCAGGTTCTAGTGTTCTTAGGATCTGTACGGCTTATTTTGCTTTCAGCTTAACATTTTTGCTATAGAGCCCTATTTTAGGATTGTTGTATTCCTGCTTTTACGTTCACGTCATCAGCTATTTGATATTTGATAACTGTAGACTAATGAATTTTTTCACGTTTCAGATGCCTCTGAGACGTGCACCAAAGGATAGGCGTGCCCAAACCGAGCAGCTAGCAGCTCCAGAACGGGGTACAATGAATGCTAATGAGGTAGCTGCTATTGTTGCTCAGGCGGTGAATGTCGTGCTAGCGGTGGTTTAGCAGGCTTCACCCCAAATTCAGGCAGTGGCGCCCGTACCTGCACAGCTTCCATCTGCGTGGGAGCGGGTTAGGGATGCCTTTAAGAAGGCGCATCCCCCTGAGTTCTCTAGTAGTTCAGATATCATCATCGTCAGCCAATGGAAGAAAGATATCCAACGGCAACTTCGTATGTACGAGTGCACAGACGTGCAGAAACAGTTGTTGGCTTCCTTTAAGCTGGTGGGGGCCTCTTTGCAGTGGTGGGAGTCCACTACCACCTTGGAGGAGAGGGATACGATCCCAATTCAGTCATTCTGGGAGCGATTTGACCGCAAGTGCTTTCCACCCGCCGTGCAGACTGAGATGAGGCGAAAATTACTGAACTTGAAACATGAGAATTCTACCGTTGCCGAGTATGAGGAGTTCACGAGACTTCTCACCATAGTGCCAGATGAGGCACCCACCGAGGGTAAGAAGATAATGCTGTTTGTGGACGGGTTAGCTTGGAGGATCCGTCAGCACCTTATAGGGAATCTGTCTCTGATTACTTTCACTGATGTACTCAATGCTGCTTTACTACATTGTCAGGATCACCGCTTCCATCTGCAGGGAAGCAAGAGAGCAGGAGAGTCCGGCCAGCAGGGCAGGACCAAGGGTAGTAGTGCTAGTGGAGCACCGACATCTCAAGGATAGACTCTTCAGCACGAGCAGAGTTCCCATCAGGCGGACCCTGCTAAGTGATTCCGTTTAGGTGATTCCAGACAGGGATTTGGGGGTTATAGGCAGGGCCAGACTAATCTGCAGGGTCAAAAAGGCCAACACTAACAACAGCAGGGCCAACCGAGCCAACAACATTTTCATCAGGGCCAACAGGGCCAGTGGCGGGGTGGTAATGGCCAGCAGGGCCGTGGTCAGCGGGTCAGAGGGGAGGAAATTTCAATGGCCGATGTTTTGTGTGCGGCAAGCATGGCTATAGGCGCCAGGATTGTCCAGAGGGAGAGAGGGCCCCATAGCAGCAGGGTGCCCGTAATGAGCCACAGAGGCCACTTTTTCCAGCTGCCCTCCCAGCACCAGCCCAGGTACCAGCCCTACCAGCTATTCCCAGCAGCTCCAGTGCAGCAGGGGCAGTTATAGTACGGACGTGTCTATAACGTCCACCAGGCAGTAGCTCCACAGGCACCACCCGCGATTGAGGGTATGTTTCCTATCCATGGTACTATGGGTAGGGTTTTATTTGATACTGGGGCGACGTACTATTTTATAACTACCAATTTTTCTAAGGCCTTAGGGTTGTTAGCCACATCAGAGAGCACTGTGATGTGTGTAGACTCACCACTGGGGAGTGGGTCGCTTATTTTCTTTATATGCCGGGGAGTAGGGGTAGAGATTGGTAGCTTGGTATTACCTGCAGATATGTTAGTCTTAGATTTGCATGAGCACGATGTTATTATCAGTATGGATTGGCTCGCAGCTTACAGAGTCACGATTGATTGTTTCGATTGGAGTATTATCTTTGCCATTCCGGGGCAAGAGATGTTTGTAGTGGTGATGCCTCACCCAGAGGGGGGATCGACTGATCATTTATATTATATAGAGGCGGATACCTCTAAGGAGGTTGTGATTCCCTAAGACTCGATTACAGTTGTTCGTGAGTATTCCGATGTATTTCAGGAGATACCAGGCCTACCCCCAGTCGAGAGATAGACTTTGTCATAGATTTATTACCGGATACTAGACCGATAGCATGCGCTCCATACCGTATGGCTCCGGCATAGATGCGATAGTTATGAGATCAGATAGAGAAGCTGTTTGGTCAGGGCTTCATTCTCAGGAGTACCTCACCTTGGGGTGCTCCAGTCTTGTTTGTGAAGAAGAGAGATGGTTCACTGAGTCTATGTGTGGACTACCGGGAGTTGAACAAGGTCACGATACGGAATAAGTATCCGTTGCCTAGAATCGATGATCTGTTCGACCAACTGAGGGGAGCAACTTTCTTTTCGAAGATGAATCTGAGGTTGGGGTACCATCAGCCACGTATTAGGGAGCAGGATGTTTCAAAGACTGCCTTCTTGACGAGATATGGGTCTTACGAGTTCAGGGTGATGCCATTTGGCCTCACCAATGCTCCAATCGTGTTCATGGACTTAAGGAACCGAGTGTTCAGAGAGTTCTTGGATCAGTTTGTCATCGTCTTCATAGATGACATTTTGATATTTTCACACTCCGAGGAGGAGCATGCCGAGCACTTGAGATAGTTTCTTCAGACTCTACGAGAGCATCAGTTGTATGCTAAGTACGAGAAGTGCGAGTTCTAGTTGCGAGAAGTACAGTTCTTGGGGGCATGTTGTTTCTGAGCAGGGGATAGCAGTTGACCCGAGTAAAGTGTCAGCAGTGAGGGAGTGGGGACAGCCCACGACACCGACGAAAGTGGGAAGTTTCTTGGGGTTAGCCGGATATTACAGGAGATTCGTTCGGGGATTATCCAAAATAGCGGGTCCATTGACGAACTTGACTTGCAAAGGGGTTCCATATGTTTGGGATGATGCTTTCCAATTGGCTTTCGACGAGCTGAAAGATAAGCTTACTTCAGCACCAGTCCTTGCGTTACCGAAGCCGGGTGTAGAGTACCTGGTTTACACCGATGCCTCTTTACGGGGACTTGGGGGAGTACTTCAGCAGGAAGAGAAGGCTATAGATTTTGCCTCCCGCAAGCTTAAGCCGCATGAGAAGAATTACCCCACCCATGACCTGGAGTTAGCAGCGGTTGTTTTTGCATTGAGGATATGGAGACACTAGTTATTGGGGGAGACATTCCGCTTGTTCACAGACCATAAGCCACTGAAGTACCTGTTCACTCAGCGAGAGCTGAATATACGTCAGCGCAGATGGTTAGAGTTTGTGAAGGACTATCAGTTCGACATATAATACCATCCGAGGAAGGCCAACGTAGTTGCTAATGCATTGAGCCGTAGACCGGTAGACGATGTAGCGGACGTCTGGAAAGCAAAGTGGAAGGAGTTAGGCCACCAGGACGCAGTAGCTCGTTCCTTCATATCTATTATGACAGTGACACCCAAGATTGTTACGAGGGTGATACAGGCACAGACTGCAGACCCGTTTTGCCAGGAGCAGATTGTACGACTTTTTGCCGAGGGTGCTGAGTCCTATTCTGTTAGTTCTGATGGGGTTAATGGGAGATTGGTGGTTCCAGAAAGAGCTGAATTACGTCATGCAGTGATGACCCAGTCTCATAGGTCCCGATTTGCGGTACATCATGGAGGAGAGAAGGAGAGTCCGGCCAGCAGGGCCGAACCGGGGGTAGGAGTGCTAGTGGAGCACCGACATCTCAAGGACAGACTCGTCATCACGAGCAGAGTTCCCATCAGGGAGACCCTGCTAAGCGATTTTGTTCAGGTGATTCCAGACAGGGATTTGGGGGTTATAGGCAGGGCCAGCAGGGCGAGTATACTAATTATCATACCAACGTGTTTGCATCATTTCCCACGTTTTAGAATCATCAAATCAAAGTAGAAGATCAAGTTCTTGGATCAATTTACCTAATTTTTCATATAAAACCCTAGTTTTCCTACTTCTTCAAGAAAACTATATAATTCAATATAATTTCATAATTCTCTACCCATAAATCATAATTTCTTGGCTGCTATTATCTCCAACATTAAACTACATGCAAGACCTACCTAGATTATGATTTAAATTCTTCAAATCCATTCAATTTTCATTATTTAAGGTTATTCTTCAATTCTAAACTAACATGAATGATATATGCGCTAAATTATTGCAAGTTAAATCACTTTCCTGGTAATGACGATTTTGATCCGATATGTGGATGATCCTTGCTTTCTGATCTATCCGGCGGTGGTGACAGTGGTGCAAAAGCCTCTAATGGGTGGTTCTCCTTTGGAAACTCCATTTTCTTCCACTCTAATGGCCGTTCATGATTTTTGGTTGAGAAGCCCTAAGGGACTCAAGTGTTGGCTGATATTAATTGTCTAAAATTCGTGGGTCACTATTCACCCAACAATAGGAATGACTAAAATACCCTCCCGGGTTGCCGGTTATGCCTAAAAATGCTCTGGGACCCAAACTAAACCCCCGGCTAGTGTTTTCTGACTATCTTGAAATTTTCGGACACGTTGGTGCACTCAAAATGCTCATACGGATGACATAAAAATAAAATAATTTTAAATCCATTAAATTGGATCCTGACACGACTGACACGCGCGTCCCATCTTAATTACCGAAACTGCCGTATGCGCGTCCCATCTTAATTATCTAAACTTCCGTATTTTCAACTCACGATAATTTTAATAAATTTAATAATCACATATTACCATAATCACTTAGTAATATTCAACAACATTATAATAATCAAATACTAACTCTCGTCTCGCTAGCATTTAAATCTGAATTATTTTCCAATTAATTATCCCAAATTAATTTTAATAAATCTCATAATTCAAGGAAATTTAATTTATTAAGTCACATAATTAAAAGCCATAAAAATACGGGGTATTACATCTTTGCCTTGAAAATTTGGAGATGTTAACTATATGGAGAAGAATTTCAGGTATTTTTTGATCATAGGAGTCTTAAGTACATCTTCATGCAAAATGATCTCAGCCTTCGACAAAGTATATGAATAATTTTTTTAGAAGATTATAAGTTTAACTTACTTTACCATCCCAAAAAAGGTTATGTAGTCACTGATTCCTTAAGCCGCAAATCCCATGGAAATCTCCATATCATGTTTGTGTTCTTAGAAACCATTGTAGATTACAACGTAAAACGAGACTCCTCCAAGACACGAGTTGTTTTACGAAACATTGTTGCCCGTCCCATTCTACACAAAAGAATGATTGATATTTTAGACCAAGATGATTTTTTTTTATTTCTAGATGCAAAAACTTAGAAACAACCTCCTCGAAAAGGACTAGACTTTGGACCTCGAGCATAGATAAAATTCAGAAATTGAGTATGTGTTCCTTTCATTACCTCACTAAAAGAAGAAATCCTGCAAGAATCTCACCATTCTAAATTCATGATTCACCCTGGAAGCACCAAGATGTATTAAACCCTCAAGAAACATTATTGGTGGGGTCGTATGAAGAAAGATATTGAGCATTTCCTAAAAACTGTCTAACTTTCCAACAAGTGAAAATTGAAAATAAACACCCCAACGATTTACTCCAACCACTCCCTATCCTGGAATGGAAATGGGATCATATAACCATGGACTTTGTTAGTGGATTGCCCCGAACCTCTCAAGGATACAATATGATATGGGTTATCAAGGAATTTATTAGACTGCATGAGTACCTATTTCCATTGGATCTGATCGAGACCCCAGATTTATCGGATGATTTTGGCAAGTTTTACAAAATTCCTTAGGAACTAAACTCTACCTAAGCACAACTTTTCATCCTCAAACTGACAAACAATTTGAACGCGTAAAATTCTAGTAGATATGTTACGAGCCTGCACATTAGATTTTCTTGGCTCATGGAATAATCATATTGCCTTTATCGGATTCTCTTATAATAATAGTTATCAGACCATCATTCAGACCAGTCCTTATGAAGCCCTCTATGGACGACCCTGTCGTTCACCATTATGCAAGAATGAATCAGGAGAAAATCACACACTTGTACCCGAGATCATTATTGAAACCATAGGAAAGTTAAACCTTATTAGAGAAAGATTACATTCATCCCAGTGTCGATAAAGAGTTACGCTTACACTCATCGAAAGCCCCTAGAATTCCAACTAAATAATTAAGTTTTCTTACTAGTATCTCTAAGAAAGGGGATAATTCGATTTGGAAAACGAGGAAAGTTAGCACCTCGCACATTGATCCTTTTAAAATCACCAAATGTATTGGACTAGTAGCATATAATCTAGAATTACCTTCCAAACTACAATATCCATGATGTGTTTCATGTTGCATAGTTATGAAGATAAATTTCTAGCCCAAGTCACATAATTACTTGGAAGAATACGATAATTAAACCCAACTACAAGTTTAAAGAAATCACTCTTCATATTCTCGATCGACAGGAAAATATTCTTCGACATAAAACCATATCACTACTCAAAGGTCTTTGGAAACACCACGTAACTAAAGAGGCAATATGGGAAACAGAGGACTATGAGACAACAATATCCCGTGCTTTTTCCGGGTAATTTTGAGGACAAAATTTTATAGGTGGAAAGAATGTAACTACCTACTCTAAACATGCCTTTAGTCCATTGAGTAGATGAAAATTCTAAATAAACCCTAGACTATTACTAAATCATCAAAATACCCCTTATGGAAAAATTAAGATAACTTACACTTTTCTATATCAATTTATTCCCAACTTTCACTCAAAGTTTAATCAAATGATTTATTTTGTAGGAATATCAAGAACCAACCCATCAGAATTAAATAAATTTCACACAAGCCCAATAACTTTTATAAAATAACTTAAAACTCTTAAAATTCATTTAAAAGCTATCCAAGGACCAAAACCAAGACCAAAATTATTTACCCTTCCCCCTTTAGCGACAAGGCAACAGTTGGACAACCACCATGGCTTGTACCGTGTGGGTTAAACATGATATCCATTTTACATCTATCAGACCTTAGTAAAAATTTATGCAATTCAGCCTCATCTCCATATCCAAACATACCAATAAACTCCTCTCCTCAAGCCCTGTAAATACCCCCTTTTACCTCAGTTAAAAACCATCCTAGCTAAGAGCTATTCAAAAGTAAAAATTACCAGTTTATGTTTTTCTATTATTTTATGCATGAATGCTTGTTTCTTTAATTTGGTTATGTTTCTGCATATATATATATAGAGTAGATGATGATGCTAGAAATTATACATACATCCTTCTCAACCATCATATCAGATGTAAAGTAAATCTAAAGCTAGTAAAAAGGAGATGAACATAAAATATAAAGTGGTTCAGCTATAAAAATGAGCCTACGTCCACTTTGGTGAGCTGATCTTATTATACGCATTGTATAATACCAAGTTATGGTGCCATTAGAGGCATACAAGAGAAAGAGGGGGAGAGAATACATGAGTTTAGCTAAGCTGGCAGCTCAGGATGTGGCCTATAAAGGTTGAGCTAGTGTGGATATAGTAGGGGGTGAGTCCCCAGATGTGGTGATCTTTAGAAACAGAGAGAGCTAAGTTTGGTAGGGCTTCGCCAAGTGTTTCGTCTCCCAAATAGTGAGGTGAGCAGTTATATTTATAGAACTTATAAAGGTGGTGTCACGTGTATGGATCACGTGATATATGGATAAGTTGGATGAGTAAGGAATCCTTCTAGAACTTGGACAACTGTCAGGTGACTGATGTGAGAGTAGATTCCACGACCCATTTAAACCCAGGAAGCAATAAATGCTCATATGACTACCGTGGCCTGTTTGTCCCAGACAGTGGTTAGTGTTGTCTAGGGGTTGCTTAATCTATACAATAGCTTTTTGAGGTTGGAGGGGGAAGGTCCGCGACCCGTTTGTTCCCAAATAGTGGCCAATATTGGGCATATCAATAAAGTCAAGAGGTGGCGATTTGTTGTTACGACTGAGTTTTATGCCCTTGCTGCTGTGTCGTTGTTTGTCTTGCAAGTCTTGAAAGAGTGCCACGACCAATGTAAGGCGACACTTCATCTTCTAGTACCCTCTTATCTAAATGGGATTTGGCCGTGGCCTTCATTATTTTAGACAAAACTTTGAGTTCAATTCAAAAGCAGAACTCTATCCCTTTCCTCTTTGCATTTTTTGGCGGCTTTCAAGGTGGTTCCAAGGAAGTTGAAGTGGTGGTTTGTGGTAGAGCAACTCATGCTCATACTATTTTCATTGATTTTGAGGTAAATATCTTTTCTAAGTTTTCATTTTCTTGCTCAAAGAATTTTGCAAATCTATTTTCTGTAAATTCACGCTTGTAAACGCATGCTTGAATGTGTTGGTTGAATTTTGTGAATCCATTTTGCCTACTTTCGATTCTCGATTAATTATAGAAATTAGGGTTTTTATTTGTTGAATAACTGTAAAATCTCTGTGATATTGATTAAACCGAATTCGCAAATTTCAATTAAAGCCTTATTTAATCAATTTTCAATTTTAAATCAAATTAATAAAACCGAATTTTAATTAACACTAAACAAACATCAATGTGCAGTGGATCATGCCAACACAAATTAATATGATTTGCTGATTCGCAGATTTCAGGAAAAACCCAAAAGGGAAAACCTTTTATTTCACTTAATAATACTCACAATGGTTGCAAGTGAAATTTGAATATTTGCAGATGCCCACAAGAACATGCAGTTTTGAATCAACAATGAATTAACCTCAGAAGATCCACAAAGATACGCAGTCCAATTAACCTAGGAACACCCACGAGTACTCCCAATGACACGCATTCAACGTCAGCCCAATACCTCCCTTAGGTGGCACCTAGGTCAATAGTAGGTTATCCTCCCTATAAGAAAAACAATTCACTAAGGCATTTGGGATTTGTGTGAATTGAAAAACAAAAGATTAGTCCCTGAATTGAAGAAGACAAAGTGTTATGCAGTTTTGCAGTTTGTTCATAATGAAAATTGTCAAGTCTTCATAATGAAAGATATCATTTAACACGCTTTATATATAAAAATTGAGTTGACATATCGCTCGAACGAAACCCTTATATCGCTCGAACGAAGACACGTGTTGCTCGAACGAGCTTCGCGCGAGATATACACGTCGCTTGAATAACATTATCAAGTCGCTCGAATGACAGAGCGAAAATAAATTTTTTATTTTTTTCCTTAAAATTCGACTCAACACTTAGAAAAATATTTTGACAAAAAATAGCCCCTTAACACTTAGAAAATATTTTAGAAAAAATCCCAACATTCGTAAAGTAACCAAAACACAACCTTACCAAAATTAATCTCGCAGAGGCTTGAATGTTGAAGAACTTTTGATATTCGGGTCCATCTTCATGTATCTTCAAACTTGAAATTTTTCTTCGACGGTTTGTAGCGGTATACTACAGACACTAATGTAAAACAGGACTTATAAAATATGTCCTTATAAATCTCCCCTATGTTTATGCCGATACAAAATAAAAACATTCGAATTATCAAATCAAAATGCCTATACAAATCTGTAAGGACATAATTTTATAAATGTCCGGGGTAGAATCTAGGATTTTTCTGTTTGTCTTAGATCATAGTGTGTATGTCTGATACCGCTACATTCATCATGTCAACATGATCATCAACGACGAACTTGATTCGAATCCATGCATCCATCATCTTCACACGTGCATCATGCTTCATGCGACGCGCTGCTCAACTGTTCCCACTACTCCAATTCGCATTATTGGTAAAATGATTTATTGGAGTTGTTTATATTGGCATAAATATTTAGGAATTATTTAGAAAATATTTTTTGAAGTCTGATTTATTTTTTAACAAAAGAATTTTTTTTCTAAGTGTAGAAGCGAAGTTGCCTCGGTCGACGATCTCGTTCAAACGACATCACACTGTTGTTCGAGCGACATAGGCATGTCGCACGATCTCATTCGAATGACATGTGTCCTTTGTTTGAGCGACATGTGTATCTCATTCGAGCGATGTCTCCACCTCGAGTTTCGTATAAATATCTGGTTTCATTCTACACATTTTCTAAGTCTTTTTCGTACAGGATTTCTGTGATTAACAACCCAGAAAATAGACTTCATGTTTTAAGGTTTCATGCCTTTTTTATTCACATAAACACTCCCATATAAGTATGTGAATCTTTAAACCTTCAAGAGGATCGCTTTTACTCATATGGAGTAATTTGTGGAGAAGCCGTCTCTTCTTCATTGCTGCCCATCTGGAGTTCTTGTGGGAGATTCCAGCCGACGACATCGGAACCGACACCTGAGGGTATTTCATATGTCACTCTTACTTTCATTATAGCCCGTGTAACCGTTTCTTACAAATTATAGTGAAAATAAAAAGGTTTTGCCCCTTTGGGGGATTTTTCCTCATTTGTGTGTTTTATTTGTGATTGACTGTTCTTGCATAATCATATGGATTTCAATCACACCTAGATGCATGTTTTAGGATTTAATTGAAAAACTGAGTTTAATTAAATAATTTCTTTATTTGAACAAACGCGCACTGTTCAAATTGTTATCAGATCCAATTACACAATTATACCGTGTAATTTTTCGCAAATTTTTTCTAAGATATCAATTTTCTGAAAAATTAATTTTTGAAAAAGGGTGTGTTCAAAATGGAGAAATTTTATAATAAAATGCCAGCTTTTGGTGGGACAAATTATGCTTATTGGAAAGCTCGCATAAAATCTGCTTTAAAATCCATTGATGAAAGAGTTTGGATTTTGGTTGAAAGAGGGTGTACACCTCCCTCCATCACTGTTGATAACGTGACTAATTTAAAATCTGTGACTGCATAGACTGAAGAAGAATTTAAATGGTCATCTTTTAACTCTAAGGGTCTAAGTGCTATTTCTGGATCAGTCACACCTGACGAGTTCCGACGGATAATGACGTGTACCACGTCAAAAGAGGCATGGGATGTTTTACAACTTACCCATGAAGGAACTAATGCTGTGAAAGAATCAAAACTACAAAATTTAACAACTCAATTTGAAACTATCGCCATGCTTGGGACTGAATGTTTTAATGAATTTTATGCTAGGCTATCTGATTTTGTAAACACTAAATCTAATCTTGGTGAACACATTCCTAATGCTAGAGTTGTTAAAAATATTCTAAGATCACTGACTAAGCATTTTATCCCTAAAGTCACCGTGCTAAATTCTATGGGTAATTTAAACACGCTTAAATTAGAGGAACTTGTAGGAGACTTACAAACATATGAAATTGATATGTTTCCTAAATTTGTCAAGCCTAAAGATAAGGGAATTGCACTTAATGCCCAAGATAGGAAAAGTGAGGGGTCGGCAAGAAAGAGAGTTGAGTCATCTAGAAAAAGGAAGATAAAAACGTCTGATTCCGAGTGTGACTTTGATTTAGATGATTTGGCTCTGTTTGCAAAAAATTCAAGAAAATTCTCAAATTCAAGAAAAATGAAAATTTCAAAGATAAAAAGAATTTTGAGAAAAATAAGTTTGAAAAGGAAAATGAAAAAGATTTTAAAGATCCTCCTAAGAAAGATGATGAGAGATTCTATGAGTACGACGGTAAGGGTCATAGAGCTTTTGAGCGTGATACTAGGCTGAACAGAGTTACCAAAGAAAATGGAAAAGTTATCGTTAATGCTACCCTTAGTGACGACAGTGAGTTCGAATCGGTGGACTCTGGAGACGAGTCACTGCATGAGTGTAACTTCACCACATTCATGGCTAGTCATGTGAGTACTTCTAGTGCTCCTCACGACGATGAGGATGCTAATTCATAGGGACACCTCGACAGTGAGAATGATGTGAGTGAGGGGGAGGATGATGCAAGTGAAAGCGAGAGTAATCTTCAACGCGTCTATGCTAAGTTATATAATGAGTCATCTAAAACCAAAAAGCATAACAAAGCATTAGTTCTTAGAATCACCGCTTTAGAGGAAGATTTAGAAGAAGCGAGAGAGAGAGAGTCCTCTACCTGCACTACCTTGAGAGAGAGAGAGTATGTCTGTGTTGAGAAAGAAATTCTATTTAGAGAAAGAAAGAGACTATTTGGAGAGAGAGAGAGTTGTTTTGAGAAAGATAAAGGTGACTTGACCAAATAAGTGGCTAGTCTTACGAGTGAGATCCATTCCTCCTTGGAGACTCGGAAGAAACTTGAAGCCCTTGTAGCCCAGCTTACTCATGATCTTGAGAGAGAATGGGAAGTTAAGGTTCAAATCGAGGACATATCTAGAAAGATGGAAAAGATTCTCCTCGGTCCCGCTTTAAGTTTTGGTGATAGGCGAGGAATAGGTTTTGATGGTGCTTCCACGTCCCAAATTGCACCTAGACCAGTTCCTGAGTTTACTACATCTCCATATGGCCATCGTAAAAAACCAAGAAGGAGAGTTCGACCAAGAAAAGAAAACGAAGGTCCGCCTAAGACTGTGTTATTTTGTACGTATTGCAAAAGAAAAGGCCACCTCAGGGAGTTTTGCTGTAGTTTGGGTCGGACACGATGTACTAATGCTCCACCACATTGTACTATTGATTTTACCAGTCTGAGAGAGCGTGTTGAGTTTTTAGTTGCCACAACATAGAGTTTGATGGAGGAATTCCGACGGATGTCTTTACCATCAGTGAATGCTTCCCGCATCCCAGCTAAAACCAACAACAACAAGGGTAAACAAAAGGTTAGCACTTCTTGGGTACCTAAGAAAGACGAAAAGTCCCTTGTTGTCCATGTCTCTCTCAAATCACATAATACCTCACAGTGGTATTTTGATAATGGGTGCTCCAGACATATGACAGGTGATGTCTCATTTTTTACCTACCTAGAGGATTATAAGGAAGGTATAGTCACCTTTGGAGACGGGGGCAAGTATAGCATCGTAGGACGAGGTACAGTAGAGTTACCAGGATTTCCTAAGCTAGAGAATTTTTTGTACGTCAAAGGTTTGAAAGAAAACCTTCTCAGCATTAGCCAGTGGTGCGACGCTGACTTTGCCGTAAAGTTTGATCGGGACGCGTGTAATGTCTATAATCAAGCCGATAAACTTTTAGTGCAAGGGGTGAGGATAGAGGATAATTGATATGGGACTGTGCCCAAATCCTCACTTATCTGTAACAGTGCCACGATCACTCCTATGGATCTGTGGCACCAACGTCTAGGTCATGTAAACTTTAGATATTTGACACGTTTAGCTAAAAATGACCTAGTTTGTGGCTTACCAACACTTGGAAATCCAACTTTCACAGTTTATGGACCCTGTCAATTGGGAAATCAGATCCGTAGCCCCCATAGAAAGTTTCATTTCATTACCACCTCTTGTGTGCTTGAGTTGATACACATGGATCTCATAGATCCTACTCGTATAGAGAGTCTGGATGGTAAGAGGTATATCCTAGTGATGGTAGATGATTTCTCCAGATATTCGATTGTAGGTTTTCTGAGAGAGAAATCCGATGCTGTAGAGTTTTTAACGACCAAGGTTCGTGTCCTGTAAAATCAACACGGAGTCACTATTAGCAGGATATGTAGTGATAATGGCATGGAATTTAAGGAAGCAAAGATAGATCTTTACTATGATAGCCTAGGAATCAAACATGAGTTTTCTGCTATGAAGACTCATCAGCAAAATGGGATTATTGAGAGAAAGTACAAGACGATTTAGGAAATGTCTAGATCTATGCTTCTAGGTCATAAAGTTGCTAGGAGATTTTGGACAGAGGCAGTGTCTACTACATACCATACGGTGAATAGGGTTTACCTTCATCCACACACGCTTAAAATGACTTATGAATTGTGGATTGGAAAGAATCCCAACCTTGCATATTTCTGTGTTTTGGGGAGTAAATGCTACATCCTACGGGATAGAGAGCAATTAGGAAAGTTCGACTCCCGAAGCAATGTGGGAATATTTCTAGGATATTCATCAAATACTAGAGCGTATTAGGTTTTTAACCTGAAGAGCTCAAAGGTTATGGAGTCAATAAACATCACCGTGCAAGATGCGAACCTCCGACGTTTATTGATCCTAGCCTTCAGTGTGAGGATGAGGACTTTTCTGGTAGCGATTTACTTGTTCCTCACCCACACCTTGTGGACCCTACTCATGTGTTAGGGGACGCACCTGCTTCAGTTTGCAAGACTCATGACCCTGACTCCATTATAGGTGATCCCACCTTAGGAGTCAAGACTCGTGCTCAACTAGAGAACGTTGTTAGTCATTTTTGCTACACGTCCACAGTCGAGCCCAAGAATCACAAAGAAGAACTCAAGTATGAACACTGGATATCTGTCATGTAGTATGAGTTGCTTCAGTTTAAAAAGAACAACGTCTGGGAACTTGTCCCCCGACCTAGTGAGACTAACGTGATAGGTACCAGGTGGATTATTAAGAATAAAATGGATGAAAATGGTACCATAATCTGAAACAAGGCTAGGTTAGTCGCTCAAGGCTACACACAGATATAGGGTGTAGACTTTGGGGAGACATTTTCTCCTGTTGTGAGGCTTGAGTCCGTACGCTTACTACTCGCCATCGCATGTCATTTGCGCTTCAAGTTATATCAGATGGATGTCAAGAGTCCCTTTCTAAATGGCATTCTACAGGAGGAGGTTTACGTGGAACAACCAAAAGGGTTTGAAGACCCTAAGTAACCGGAGCACGTCTACTATCTGAGGAAAGCCTTGTATGGTTTGAAGCAGCACCCCGTGCTTGGTATGATAGGCTTACTTCCTATCTCTTAGCCCGTGGATTCAAGAGAGGGGGAGTTGAGATGACGTTATTCGTCAGGAGAGATGACGTTGCTATTTTGGTTGCCCAAGTCTATGTGGATGACATAGTCTTTGGATCCTCGTGCTCCCAGTATGATCACCACTTTGAGGAGGAGATGAAAAGTGAGTTTGAGATAAGCACGGTAGGTGAGGTTACTTTCTTCCTTGGTCTTCAGGTTCATTAGCTAGAGGATGGGATGTTCATCTCCCAATCTAAGTATGCTAGAGACCTAGTGAAGAAATTTAGTTTAGGATCCGCTAAGCATGCAAGTACACATATGAGTACTTCTATCAAGCTTAGTAAGGAAACTTCAAGCAAGGACGTAGAGCAAACCTTGTATCAGAGTATGATAGGTAGTCTTATATACTTAACTTCCAGTCATCCCGACATAGCCTTTAGTGTTGGAGTCTGTGCGCGATATCATGCGTCCCTTAAAGAGTCACACTTACTCTCTCTTAAATGTATTATCAAATACGTGAGTGGGACTCTCCCCTATAGCATTTGGTATTCCTTTGATACCACTGATCGTTTGTCCGCATACTCAGATACTGACTGGGCTGGGGATGCAGATGGTTGTAAGAGAACTTCTGGTGGGTGTTTCTTATTTGGTTCTGCTCTTATCTCTTGGTTGAGAAAGAAGAAAAAATCTATCTCATTATCCACTGTGGAGGCTGAGTACATAGCCTCCGAAAGTTGCTGCACATAACTTTTGTGGATAAAGCAGATGCTCGAGGATTATGGGATATCACAGGACACTATGACCATCTCTTGTGATAACACGAGAGTGATACACATATACCTCAATCTAGTCCAGCATTCGCACACAAAGCACATCAGGATACGTGAGCACTTTATACGACAATTAGTTGAGGATAAAGTCGTATCCCTGAGTTTCGTACCCACCTACCTTTAGTTAGCCGATACTTTCACAAAAACTTTAGATGCCCTTAGATTTGAGAGTCTTAGGAAGTCTTCAGGGATTTGCACAGTTGACTGAGAGGATGGTCCATGTCTAGGATAAGATGCATTGTCATGTTCATATCATATGATTCCTATTGCTAGTTTGTATCATTTGCATTCTTACTTTTGCTTTTTATATTTTTTGAAAAATCTAAAAAGATTTTCTTTTTAAAAATATTTTAGAAAAGCACAAAAAGATTTTTGTATTTTGTTTACACCTTTTATGGATGAGCATTTAAGTAGTCGAGTCATAACTTTCATTCCATTTATCCATGTGACTGTTTGATAGTGATTTGCGACGCTACATCATTGTATCCATGTGCTTTACATTGTTTGGAGACTTTGAGATGCGATTAGTGATATCTTTATACATGCTTGGCTCCTTATCTCCTTTATTACACACATGAACGGCTTTATTTGACTATTGTACTTGTCTATCATATATTGGCTTGAGTGTTTCCATCTCAATTATGTCTATACAATGAACCATATGCGATAAAACCTGACAAGATTGGAATGCATGTAAAAAAACCGTTTGGTGAGATTGTGTGATATTTTATCAACGGTGAAGGGCTATGAAAGGTATTTGTCTATCCTTTGCGATTAAGATACCGTTATATCAGACCTAAAAAATTGAGAAATTTTATTATCTGGGGTCTACAGAGGTTAAAAGAGCCTAAAAAAATTTGAAGGCAATAAAGAGCAATACATGCCAAATATGGTCCATTAGGTTTCACCATCAATTCTCCAATGTTTGAGAATTTATATCACCTCTATTCAAAATATATATCTAAGGGAGTTTGGTTGGAGAATTTAAACGGGTTTGCTTTTCCTTAAAGGTCCTGAAAAAGCATTAAATCGTTTTGAACGTTATTGGTGTGGAAATCACTTTGAGCTTTGATTTGCTGATTTGATTGAGTCAATGTATCATATTTCCATCTTTTTACACCAAAGGAAAATGTTGAGTTTATTCGTTAGGAGTATTCGATATTCATCGTGCACATATGTCATGTTTGTATGCATTGATTTTCCTATCGAATTTGATCGCACCCCTACATTTCCCCAATCATTGACTTGGTTGTTTTTGTGTTTATTCATGGTGTGATTCTTTGTTATATATTTTGTGTGATAAATTTTGAAAAATTAAAAAATATAAAGTTTATTTGCTTGTGACATTTTCCATATTTATGCTTCTCATGTCTGTCTATTTGGGGACATCATAAAAAGGGAGAGAATGAATTATGGGGGAGAATTTTTGTTGATTTATCTATGATTTTCTTAAGCTTAATTGATCTTTGATTTTTGTATGTCATTATATTTCAAACTGTTGCGTGTCATGGGTATTTGCTTTATCGCATGTGTGTAGGTGCAAAATTGATGTTCATTGGATTGCACACCCTCATGAGAAAAGTTTTGAGAGTTTCTGAAGAGCTGAAGATTTGAAGATGTTGAAGTTTGATTGACGACATGTCATATAGTATTCTCAGTTTGAGGGTTTAATGGGGATATTATCTTAAATTTCATTTGTTTTATGGAGATAGCATAATTTGAATTTTTTATGTATGTACCGGCATAGACATAGGTGGATATTTATAAGGACATAATTTTATAAATGTCCGGGGTGGAATCTAGGAACTTTCTGTATGTCCTAGATCATAGTATGTATGTCTAATACCTCTACATTCAACACATCAAAATGATCATCCACGACGTCCTTGATCCGAATACATGCATCCATAATCTTCACACGTGCATCATGCTTCATGCGACGTGCTGCTCAACCTTTCCCATTTCTCCATTTTGCATTATTGGTAAAATGATTTATTGGAGTTGTTTATATTGGCATAAATATTTGGAAATTTTTTAGAACATATTTTTCGAAGTCTGATTTATTTTTTAACAAAAGCAAAAAATTTTCTAAGTGTAGAAGCGGAGTTGCCTCAGTCAACGAGCTCGTTCAAGAGAAATCACACTGTCGTTCGAGCGATACAGGCATGTCCCTCAATCTCGTTCGAGTGACACGTCCTTCGTTCGAGTGACATGTGTATCTCGTTCTAGCGACGTCGCTGACTTGATTTTTGAATAAATACCTAGTTTCATTCTACACAGTTTCCAAGTCTTTTTCACACACGATTTCTGCGATTAACAGCCAAGAAAACAGAATTCATGTTTTAAGGTTGCATGCCTTTTTTATTCACATAAACACTCCCATATATGTATGTGAATCTATAAACATTAAAGAGGATCGTTTTTACTCATCTAGAGTAATTTGTGGTGAAACTGTCTCTTCTTCATTGCTGCCCATCTAGAGTTGTTGCGGGAGATTCCAGCCGACGACATCGGAACCAACACCTGGGAGTATTTCATATGTCACTTTTGTTTTCATTGTAATCCGTGTAAACCGTCTTTTACAAATTATATTGAAAATAAAAGGGTTTTCCCCTTTAGGGGATTTTTCTTCATTTGTATGTTTTGTTTGTGATTGACTGTTCTTGGATGATCATATTGATTTCAATTACACCTAGATGCATGTTTTAGGATTTAATTGAAAAACTGAGTTTAATAATATAATTTATTTGTTTGAACAAAAGCGCACTCTTCAAAATCTAATACCCTCCCATGATCCAAAAACTTAAAAGGTATTAAAAATGCAAGAAAAAATTTTCTTCAAAGATCTTCAATCTTTTCTCACCAAGGTGTGAAACATATGATCATCAATCTTCGTACCTACACACATGAGACAAAGCAAATACTTTCATAATGCATCGAGTTTGAAATTAGATAAACAAAACATCAAAATAAATATAAATCTCAAATCTTCCCCAGAATGTAAAACTCCCCTATAATTCGTTCTTCCCCTTTTTATTTGTCCGAAATAGACAAGGAAAAGAATAAACAAAACAAAATAAACATGGAGTTGTCACGATTAAGCATAACAAACAACTATGATCATTAAGAGATACTCAAAAGCATTCCACAAACTATTTTTGATTTTTCACACAAAAATGCAAAAATAATTTTACAAATATCACACACCATGATTTACACTAAGATAACCAAATCGTGGAAACATAATGAATGGGTGTGAACAATTTTGATATGAAAATTAATGAAATCAAACATAACATATGTCCACGATTAATACAGATACTTCTAAAGAATGATCTCAAAATCGTCCTTAGGTGTCAAAAATGTTAATTTATATGACATCGACTCAATCTAATCGACTCATCAAAGTCTAAAATGATTTCCACATCAATAACGTCTATAACTATGTAATGATTTTTCAAGACTTTGTCTGGATGTGCAAACCAGTTGATTACTTTTCCTTCCGAACACCCTCATAAATAATGATGCATTTATTTTTTTCTTTTGAGGTGATCAAAACCTATTGGCCCCTTATTTTGGCAAATGTTTGTTTCCTTAATTTTTTCTCGGGCTCTTTTAAACAGTGGCTTTCACGATGAGTTTATTTTGTACTCTTGCAGATCTTTCCCTAGAACACTCATCATTTTTTGCAATTCCTCATGGTAAACGGTTCTTACATGCACAACTTTAATTATCGAATTTTATCGCATTTGGTTCGTTTTAAAGACAGGATTGAGATGGAAAAACTTTGACAATCAAAAAAATCCATGAAAGTGTGCCTTAAAGGAAAATAAGAGTCAAACATGTAGGTAGTAATCTCAAATTACATCTTAATGATTCTAAATATTATAAAGCACAAAAATGAAATGATGACGCATACCAAAACACTATTAAATCGTCACATGGACATCGAACGAAGTTGTGGCTTGGTCATCCTAAATGTCCATTCATAAATGGTGTAAACAAAATACAAAACTCTTTTTGTCTTTTTCCAAAAACTTTATCAAAATAAAATATTTTTTAGCTTTTTCAATTTTCTAAAGAAAAGAAAAAATCTTTTTTGTATTTTTCCAAAAATTTTCAAAAACAAAAATCTTTTTTGGTTTTTCAAAAAATATATCAAAAATGGAAAATATAAATACAAAAATGATACACACTATCAAACGGCATAAAATATCATCATAAAAATCATCCTATGCTAGCAAATAAGTCTAAAGCTCAACCTTTAGTTGCGGTGGAGTTTTCTAAAGGTGGTGACATCCTATGAAAAGCCTCCATCAAATCATGTGAAGTCTTGGCCAAAAACTAACCTTGCTCCCTAATATTTGCAAACTCTCTCATGTAATCATCCGGAGCATCCAAAGCATCATGTGTGAGTACATGTGTCGTAGAAACATGTGTAGTATAAAAGTGTGGCACATTACCCAACTTAAAGAAAAACTCCCTAAGGTGTCCTCTCTTCTTATAATGGGTGAAGACATACACGGACCTAGGAACAACTCTCTCAAAATGTGTATGGAGCACTCTCCTACCCTGAATTGGACGCCTAAGTGGGTTAGGTTGAGAGCCATATGGATCAATCACAAAATCAGCAACTAGCTCGGGTGTAGCTTGGGAAGTAGACGCACCGTCATGTCCTATTCCTAGTCTCTTAACATTAACTAAAGTGGGACCGAGGAGCATCTTTCCTACCTTCTTAGATGTATCCTATAAAGTGACCTTTACCTCCCAGGAACGTTCAATAGCTCTCTCTAATTGTGACACATGGGCTATAAGTTCACTCTTTTCCCGACCTTCAGCGTCTCAAGTTAACTCGGTGATACCTAAAATCCCCTTAAACTCTTAATCTATCTCTCCAAATCAATCACCCTAAGAGTTAGTTCTTTGTTCAACTTTATGGTCTTTAGGGTCTTGAAGTACAAATCTTTAAACGCAATCTGGAGTTCACTATCACCCTCACTGGCGCACTCGTTCTTGCACTCTCTAGAAACACTCAAATCATCCTCGGGGGTCTCACGTCTCGTCATGGGACAATCTATGTGTGCTCACGTGACTAGCTAAAAAGGCAACACACTTCCCATGCAAAGATTCATCCCCGGAATCCTTCACCTCTTCCTCACTATCGCAAAGTGTGGCTAGCATGGCAATCTTTTCCCCTTTCTATTTAGCCTAGTGGGACACTCAAACTCCTTATGACCCTTTCCCTCGCACTTAAAACATCTCTCTTCTTCCTCTTTCTCTTTCTCTTTCTCTTTCTCTTTCTCACCCTCTTTCTCACCGCCCTCTTTGGCCTCTTCCTTATTTTTATTTTTCTCAAAAAATCTTTTATTGGAAGAATTTTCTTTGGAAAATTTGGGAAAATTTCCAAAAATATTCTTAAGCAAGGCCATATCAAAACCAAATTCACCCTCAAACTCAGACTCACAAACTTTCCTTTTATTTTTCTTATCTCTCGTGGACACTTCCTCTCCCTTCCTAGACTGGGCTCTAAGTCCTATCCCTATATCCTTAGGCTTAACAGTGTCAGGAAACATGTCAATCTCATATGTCTAGAGGTTTCCTACCAGCTCTTATAATTTTAAATTTCTCAAATTACCCAAGAAATTCAAAACAGTTACTTTAGGGATGAAACATTTAAGCAGTGATCTCAAAATGTTTTTAACCACTCGTGCATCAGGAATGTGCTCACCAAAATTAAAACTAGTGTTGACAATATTGGATAAACGTGCTTAAAAATCATCAAAACACTCAGAATCAAGCAAGGTTATTGTTTTAAATTGAGTAGTTAAAATTTTAATTTTAGACTCTTTGACCGCATTTGTGACTTTATGGGTAAGTTGTAAAATATCCCATGCATCTTTAGACGTGGTGCATGTTATAATACATCGGAACTCCTCAGGAGTGAATGCACCAGAAATTTTACTTAGCCCATGTGAATTAAAAGTGCTCCACTTTAACTCATCCTCAATCTAGTGCGCCACAGGTTTTAAATTAGTGACATTATTTGCGTTGACAGTGTGAGGAGTCCAGTCTCTTTCACTAACTACCCAATCACGCTCATCAATTTATTTTAAATGCGATTTCATACGGGATTTCCAGTAAGCATAATTAGACCCGTCAAAAATTAGCAACCCACTATATAAGTTTTCATTTGAAAACATTATGATTTTTAAAATTAGATTTAAAAAAAATCAATATATCAAAAAATTTCGAAAAAGGGAATTCACAATAAGTTAGTGAAACTTGCTCGGATACCAATTTGTAAAAGTTATGTGATATTGATTAAACTGAATTCGCAAATTCCAATCAAACCCTTATTTCATCAATTGTAAATAATAAACCAAATTAATTAAACCTAATTTTAATCAACCCTAAACAAATATCAAGGTGCCGTGAATCATGCCAACACAAATAAATATGAATTGCTGACTCATAGATTTCAGGAAAAAACCCAAAAGGGAAAACCTTTTATTTCACTTAATAATACTCACAATGATTTCAAGTAAAATCTACAATGAATATCTTCATATACCCACAAGAACACGCACTTATGAATCAACCTCAATAACTCCTCGGAAATCGGGGAAAACAAATAGCCCCGATTAAAACGTACCCAAAATATGCTATGGGTATTGTGCTTCTAATCCTATCCTTTCCTAGACGACAAAATCTAGGCGACGTCTGAAACGAAACAAGAGCAACCGTTATCTGAACGCCAATCAAGTGAATATACTTCACAGAAGAAAACAACGTAGTGAACACAACAGTCCTATTTGTAGGGCTTTATGTCAAGAACGTTAACGGAAGAAGGCAGAAAACTCACACAGATCCTAAGGACTCTAGAACCTGATGCTCTGATACCATCTGTAACACCCCGCTTAAAATAATAACGGGTGGCCAGCCCTATACTATATTAAATTAGGAATTTCAGATGGTCCAGTCTCAACATCAACTGCCGGTACTATATAACATAGGACTAACTACCCGATATCATATAAGCGAGATGTTAAATAAAGTAAAACATGCAACATAACACAACCCAACACTACAAAACGACTAATAAATAAGAGAAGGATGCAAGAAAGAACTATGATAAACGAAATGCTATTATAAAACAAAATAAATAACTACAACTGAATGTACGAAAGTAGACCCGAATAAGCTGTCGGGTCACAGCTAATACAATAACTGGAATGGAATAAGTATAAACATCTATAAATATCCCTTGGGTACAAACCCGATATACAACATGAATCCTACCTAGAATTTTAAAAGTAGGAAGCGTCTACCAGATACATCCCGCAACAGTCCGCACCTGTCACGGCTCCCAAGACTCTGGATAGAAGGTCATCCGGCATCCATGCGGTAGGATACCTGTAATAATATATATATATATATATATATATATATATATATATATATATATATATATATACAGGCAGGAGAGAAAATAAAATGGGTCAGAGCCCCGATTGTAAAAAAAATATTTAGCAAGTGTGTTAACCGTGCATAATAAATACCGGTGCACTTATTTCATAATTAAAATGGGATCGCACTCTCGTGGAGCCCCAACTCACCTCTCATCTAAAGGCGCGCACCTAATCGCGTCCTCATGTTTTAGTTAAATTACCCCCATTTTATTTGGACAACCTAACTCATCGTAGGCCTAGCCTATACCCACGAGAAATGCCTTCCTAACTTACCCCAAGAATCCACCCCCTTTTTTAAACACAATTAAACATTTATTTTCAATCATATGTGCCTTATTAGGCTTAGTGGATTCCGGTTTATACTTTAAACAATTAAAATTTAGTAGATTACCCAATATGCAATTGGGTTGAAACATCTAATTTAAATTTCTAATTAATAAACATGAACAATCATTATTGACACAACTTCCCTCCAATTTCAACGCTGCGCTGCGTTTCGTGCGTGGGGTGTCTCGCAAAGCGAAATCCAAACAAGGAACCACCCGTTACACTACTCCATGTCAACGTCGATCCTGGAGATCCATTATGCCACACATAAATATCGACAGAACTTCTCTCTACTCTCAACAATGTACTACATTTCGTGCTTGGGGAGTCTCGCAAAGCGAAATCCAAAAAAGGAACCGCCCCGTTACACTACTCTTTGACAATGTCGATCATAGAGATCCAAAACGCCGTACATACCATAACTGGCAGAACTTTTCTCCAATTTCAACACTGCACTGCGTTTCATGCGTGGGGTGTCTCGCAAAACGAAATCCAAACAAGGAACCACCCCGTTACACTACTCCACGACAATGTCGATCCTAGAGATCCATAATGCCATATATAAAATATAATACTAATACTACAACTAACCTCTCCAATCATATCCTTGGGATGATGTAACCGAAATATTCCTTAAATGCGATACATCAACCCCCATCAATCTAGTACACCATAAACATTCAAGATGTACTTTACCTAAATTCTATATCCTTTCATCTATAGGATATATAAATATATATATATATAGGTATTTTATGTTCAACATATATATACATATACCAATCATCCATACCCATGACCAAGTGTACGTATCATATCTGATGTACAATGGACATGCACATAATCCACCCGGCTATATATATCGCCGATAAAACTGCATCAATGCTATCATCTTCCCAGTGCCCGGCTCACGTAGCAATACTGGGGCCACCATGGTGGGACTAAATGACACCCATCTCGTGGTAAACTCACGCACACGACGTATCGGGAAGCGGTCATAGCTCCAAACCGGCAATGAGACGAAACATACCCACCACGTCTCATCCCAAAAATATAAAAAAATGTAAATCACATAATAACACACGGGACGACTATGACCTGGGGAATATCCACACCCTGCTTTTCTAGCCAGGATGCTCACCCTCTACGCGCGCAACTTCCCAATGATAGCATGATCGGGGTATGCTTAACCAAATTGTATATATACCATTCACACGGATAATATATATACGTCCATATGATCCAATCATATGATCAAATAATAAACCATCATATCCGGTTTAAATATACATACCATGTATGTTCACAACATAAATATATCCATACATTTATATGCATACAGATATATATATTTACACATATTCTCATATCCATATCTATATATAAACTAGTTCTCATTCATATATATAAGATATACAAACCCGGCTATAAGTATACATAAATCCTCAATATACAAGCCGTCACCACAAACTCATATCATTTACCTTGATATGTGTATACAATCCCTCACTTGAAACATATTCAATCATCTTTACTATGATGAATAGTCTCCCAAAGCCATATGTATATATCTATACATATATATTCAACATTAGGGTTATCACCCAAAATTCTGTGTAGGAAACCATCACTACACATTCCATCTGTAACCCGAGATTTACATTATAAATCTAGTTATGATTTCGACTATAGGTATAGATATAACTAATAGTCTATAAGCCTCAAGATCATTCTTAACTTCATCAAATAATCCCATTGCTCTCGATTTCGACTACGGTTCAATCACTTTTGTGAATCCCCTAGTCTAAGATCTCTCGGATTTATTTCTTAAATTGTATCATTACTAAGGGTATGCAACTACACTCTTCCATTTTGCCCCAAATCGTATCTTAATAATATCCTATCCTAATAAGGATTTGACATAAAGGTTGGCCTAAAATTTCACAACATACCCTCACAATTATCTCTAAGAGTTCTTAGCCTCACATCACATCTATACTTACTTTAATCTACAATTAGGATCCTCAATCCCAAAAGGTTTCTCCAAAATCTCTATACACAACTCCAAATACATACATGGATACATTTCTCCCAAATTACCATAAGGAGTCCCCAAAATTCTAATATGTGAGAAACTCCTTATATGTCTCCAAGAACATATCTCTTACATCATAAGAGAAGACCCCAAATCAATAAACCCAACCAAAAAGGGTTTGGAATCACTATGGAGAATACACCTCAAAATACCCTGTTTACGAATCGATTCGGCCCTATTCCGAATCATTTCGGCCTAGCGAATCAATTCGGCCTCCAAGGCGAATCGATTCGGGTCCAAAGACCTGGGCTTCTGCCACAGGCCGAATAGATTCGGCTTGGGTCCGAATCGATTCGGTCAATGCAGACCTGCCAATTTCCCTAAACCGAATCGATTCGCTTAAGGGGGCGAATCGATTCGGGCCTGCATATCTTAAAAGGGGACTTCTTCTTTATCAAAACCCACGAATTCTAAACCCTAAAATTTTCATTCTAACCCCCAAACCTTCATCAAATCATGATTTTAAACCCATTAATCAACCCAAAGTTGATCCCAACCATTTCTATTCCATTAAATCCACTTTTACACATTGATTTCAAGATTAAACCTAAAAATCTAGGTTTTGATATTAATACCCAAAAATCCATTTCTTTAACCCACAAATTATGAAATGAAATACACAAATAGCTATTTAGCAAGATTAAACACTTGCCTCAGATTTGTAGAGGTTGGATCGTCCTCGATGTCGCGTTTGGGCCGGGAATCTCCAAGATTTCTTCCTCTCTCTCTCTTATTTTCTTCTTCTAGTGCTTTTCTCTCTTTCTCTCAAATGAGAAGGCTTCATCCGTAAGCCTTAAATCCCTTAAAATAATAAACCCAATTTTTAAATGTTAATACACACTTTAAATGACTCGTTTACTCCAATTCGAGTCGAAATAACTTAAAAACATTCCGGAGCCAAAATAAGACCCAATGACAGTCATTTTGACTATCTCGACCCTTCTGGGATCAATGGTACCCTCAAAATCATCATCCGAAATACTTTAAAATGTCCTCTATTTTTGGACTTAAATTCCAAAATTTTAGAATTCTCCAATTTAATTAGATTTTATTTTCCCAAAATTTAAATTTCTCAGTCTTAAAAGTCTTGGGGTATTACAATCTTCCCCCCTTACAAAAATTTCGTCGAAATTTAAGACAAACCTAGGACCTCAATATCATCTAGTCCTTACATCAACCCTCAGGATCACTATGCCGATCCTTTCCAGTTCTCACGTCGAACTATATAGATCCTTAGCAGTCTTTAAAATCAACTAGCTACCCGGGGCGCCCATACACCCCGTACCCGAGTTTCCACTCGTAAAATTAAAATCAGGCTCCATTAGCCTCAAATCATAATATAACCCTTAGCAATATAATCTATAGCAACATATTAATTATATAGAAGTTTGAAAGTTCCCACCCGTTGAACTCTCCTCAATTCCTAACGCTAGCCACCTTCATGCGGGGGAGGTCTCGCAAGCGAAATCTAAACAAGGAACCCTCCCAATACACTACTGTGTAGCTAGGTCGGGGATTGAGATTAGTTGAACCAGGGTTAAGGTTTTATAAAAAGATTTCCATATTTTAGATATTTCCCGAGGGCCCAAACAACAATACAATAAAATATAAATATATTCCGCGTCTTTCGACACGCCAAACAAACACCTCATGTTTAGAACACAAGGCCTCAACAAATACAATACTGCTAACCAATATCTAGTTCTCAAAACTAGCACATCTATGAGCTAAATTACCCACTCAAAATAGAGCTACCAAACTCGAACTTCTCAAGTATAAAAACTCTTCCCTCATAGGAACACCGCAATTACACGCCCTAACCCATCCATAAGACGAATAATCACGACTTAACAAACCTTATCATTCCGCACCACCGGAATTCAATATTATAACTCTCGACATTCCCGATATCGCACAAAGCATGACTTAAACCCAAAGAAAGGTATTCTACCTTGTACTTCCATAATCTAATGGTTTCAACTCATCCAAGGATCTCAGTTCAAGACCCTCTACTTCTTCCAGGATGATCATTACTCCTAAACCTATTTCTCCATAAGAGAAACATCTTCCCCAAAATCCTTCCTAACCATTTTGAAGGATAAAATGTAATTACAACTACCGAAAATTCCCTCAGTCCTACTTAACGAAATCGAGTCTCCAAATTTCTTACTCCCTCTTCCCAGAAGGCAACACTCCTGATATTGGGACAACTACACCTTCCTCACATCGGTAAAAGTCACCAACACCAGGTTTCCTAACGAAGGTAAACGGGTTTCTCAACCTAAACCTCCCAAGGACTACACAAATCCTCTCCTCAGACTTTCCTCACTAAGTCCAAGGTTCACTATTCGAGAAATTTTCCTTTCTTACTCAACTGCCAATAAATCACCTCGAACCACTGCTAAAAATCTCCTCAATAACTCCTCGGAAACCGGGGAAAACAAATAGCCCCGATTAAAACGTACCCAAAATATGCTATGGGTATTGTGCTTCTAATCCTATCCTTTCCTAGACGACAAAATCTAGGCGACGTCTGAAACGAAACAAGAGCAACCATTATAGAACGCCAATAAAGTGAATATACTTCACAGAAGAAAACAACGCAGTGAACACAACAGTCCTATTTGTAGGGCTTTATGTCAAGAACGTTAACGGAAGAAGGCAGAAAACTCACACAGATCCTAAGGACTCTAGAACCTGATGCTCTGATACCATCTGTAACACCCCGCTTAAAATAATAACGGGTGGCCAGCCCTATACTATATTAAATTAGGAATTTCAGATGGTCCAGTCTCAACATCAACTGCCGGTACTATATAACATAGGACTAACTACCCGATATCATATAAGTGAGATGTTAAATAAAGTAAAACATGCAACATAACACAACCCAACACTACAAAACGACTAATAAATAAGAGAAGGATGCAAGAAAGAACTATGATAAACGAAATCCTATAATAAAACAAAATAAATAACTACAACTGAATGTACGAAAGTAGACCCGAATAAGTTGTCGGGTCACAGCTAATACAATAACTAGAATGGAATAAGTATAAACATCTATAAATATCCCTTGGGTACAAACCCGATATACAACATGAATCCTACCTAGAATTTTAAAAGTAGGAAGCGTCTACAAGATACATCCCGCAAAAGTCCGCACCTGTCATGGCTCCCAAGACTCTGGATAGAAGGTCATCCGGCATCCATGCGGTAGGATACCTGTAATAATATATATATATATACAGGCAGGAGGGAAAAGAAAACGGGTCAGAGCCCCGATTGTAAAAAAAATATTTAGCGAGTGTGTTAACCGTGCATAATAAATACCGGTGCACTTATTTCATAATTAAAATGGGATCGCACTCTCGTGGAGCCCCAACTCACCTCTCATCTAAAGGCGCGCACCTAATCGCGTCCTCAAGTTTTAGTTAAATTACCCCCATTTTATTTGGACAACCTAACTCATCATAGGCCTAGCCTATGCCCACGAGAAAGGCCTTCCTAACTTACCCCAAGAATCCACCCCCTTTTTTAAACACAATTAAACATTTATTTTCAATCATATGTGCCTTATTAGGCTTAGTGGATTCCGGTTTATACTTTAAACAATTAAAATTTAGTAGATTACCCAATACGCAATTGGGTTGAAACATCTAATTTAAATTTCTAATTAATAAACATGAACAATCATTATTGACACAACTTCCCTCCAATTTTAACGCTGCGCTGCGTTTCGTGCGTGGGGTGTCTCGCAAAGAGAAATCCAAACAAGGAACCACCCCGTTACACTACTCCATGTCAACGTCGATCCTGGAAATCCATTATGCCACACATAAATATCGACAAAACTTCTCTCTACTCTCAACAATGTACTACATTTCGTGCGTGGGGAGTCTCGCAAAGAGAAATCCAAACAAGGAACCGCCCCGTTACACTACTCTTTGACAATGTCGATCATAGAGATCCATAATGCCGTACATACCATAACTGGCAGAACTTTTCTCCAATTTCAACACTGCACTGCGTTTCATGCATGGGGTGTCTCGCAAAGCGAAATCCAAACAAGGAACCACCCCGTTACACTACTCCTTGACAATGTTGATCCTAGAGATCCATAATGCCATATATACGATATAATACTACTACTACAACTAACCTCTCCAATCATATCCTTGGGATGATGTAACCGAAATATTCCTTAAATGCGATACATCAACCCCCATCAATCTAGTACACCATAAACATTCAAGATGTACTTTACCTAAATTCTATATCCTTTCATCTATAGGATATATAAATATATATATATATATATATATATATATATATATATATATATATATATATATAGGTATTTTATGTTCACCATATATATACATATACCAATCATCCATACCCATGACCAAGTGTACGTATCATATCTGATGTACAATGGACATGCACATAATCCACCCGGTTATATATATCGCCGATAAAACTGCATCAATTCTATCATCTTCCCAGTGCCCCGCTCACGTAGCAATACTGGGGCCACCATAGTGGGACTAAACGACACCCATCTCGTGGTAAACTCACGCACACGACGTCCCGGGAAGCGGTCATAGCTCAAAACCGGTAATGAGACGAAACATACCCACCACGTCTCATCCCAAAAATATAAAAAAATGTAAATCACATAATAACACACAGGATGACTATGGCCTGGGGAATATCCACACCCTGCTTTTCTAGCTAGGATGCTCACCCTCTACGCGCACAACTTCCCAATGATAGCATGAGCGGTGTATGCTTAACCAAATAGTATATATACTATTCACACGCATAATATATATACGTCCGTATGATCCAATTATATGATCAAATAATAAACCATCATATCCGGTTTAAATATCCATACCATGTATGTTCACAACATAAATATATCCATACATTTATATGCATACAGATATATATATTTACACATATTCTCATATCCATATCTATATATAAACTAGTTCTCATTCATATATATAAATATACAAACCCGGCTATAAGTATACATAAATCCTCAATATACAAGCCGTCACCACAAACTCATATCATTTACCTTTATATGTTTATACAATCCCTCACTTGAAACATATTCAATCATCTTTCCTATGATGAATAGTCTCCCAAAGCCATATGTATATATCTATACATATATATTCAACATTAGGGTTATCACCCAAAATTCTGTGTAGGAAACCATCACTACACATTCCATCTGTAACCCGAGATTTACATTATAAATCTAGTTATGATTTCGACTATAGGTATAGATATAACTAATAGTCTATAAGCCTCAAGCTCATTTTTAACTTCATCAAATAATCCCATTGCTCTCGATTTCGACTACGGTTCAATCACTTTTATGAATCCCCTAGTCTAAGATCTCTCGGATTTATTTCTTAAATTGTATCATTACTAAGGGTATGCAACTACACTCTTCCATTTTTCCCCAAATCGTATCTTAATAATATCCTATCCTTATAAGGACTTGACATAAAGGTTGGCCTAAAATTTCACAACATACCCTCACAATTCTCTCTAAGAGTTCTTAGCCTCACATCACATCTATACTTACTTTAATCTACAATTAGGATCCTCAATCCCAAAAGGTTTCTCCAAAATCTCTATACACAACTCCAAATACATACATGGATACATTTCTCCCAAATTACCCTAAGGAGTCCCCAAAATTCTAATATGTGAGAAACTCCTTATATGTCTCCAAGAACATATATCTTACATCATAATAGAACGCCCCAAATCAATAAACCCAACCAAAAAGGGTTTGGAATCACTATGGAGAAAACACCTCAAAATACCCTGTTTCCGAATCGATTCGGCCCTATTCCGAATCGATTCGGCCTAGCGAATCAATTCGGCCTCCAAGGCGAATCGATTCGGGTCCAAAGACCTGGGCTTCGGCCATAGGCCAAATCGATTTGGCTTGGGTCCGAATCGATTCGGTCAATGAAGACCTGCCAATTTCCCTAAACCGAATCGATTCGCTTAAGGGGGCGAATCGATTCGGGTCTGCAAATCTTAAAAGGAGTCTTCTTCTTTATCAAAACCCACGAATTCTAAACCCTATAATTTTCATTCTAACCCCCAAACCTTCATCAAATCATGATTTTAAACCCATTAATCAACCCAAAGTTGATCCCAACCAATTCTATTCCTTTAAATCCACTTTTACACATTGATTTCAAGATTAAACCTAAAAATCTAGGTTTTGATATTAATACCCAAAAATCCATTTCTTTAACTCACAAATTATGAAATGAAATACACAAATAGCTATTTAGCAAGATTAAACACTTGCCTCAAATTTGTAGAGGTTGGATTGTCCTCGATGTCGCGTTTGGGCCAGGAATCTCCAAGATTTCTTCCTCTCTCTCTCTTCTTTTCTTCTTCTAGGGCTTTTCTCTCTTTCTCTAAAATGAGAAGGCTTCATCCGTAAGCCTTAAATCCCTTAAAACAATAAACCCAATTTTTAAATGTTAATACACACTTTAAATGACTCGTTTACTCCAATTCGAGTCGAAATAACTTAAAAACATTCCGGAGCCAAAATAAGATCCAATGACAGTCATTTTGACTATCTCGACCCTTCCAGGATCAATGGTACCCTCAAAATCATCATCCGGAATACTTTAAAATGTCCTCTATTTTTGGACTTAAATTCCCAAATTTTAGAATTCTACAATTTAATTAGATTTTATTTTCCCAAAATTTAAATTTCTCAGTCTCAAAAGTCTTGGGGTGTTACAAAAAGGTTTTTCGTTTGCGATTTTTTCCTGAAATCTGCGAGTCAATAATTCATATTTATTTATGTTGGCATGATCCACTGAACCTTGATGTTTGTTTAGGGTTAATTAAAATTTGGTTGAATTTATTTGGTTTAAAATTGACAATTGATTAAATAAGGGTTTAATTGGAATTTGCGAATTTGGTTTAATCAATATCACATAACTTTTACAAATTGGTATTAGAGCTTATTTGAGAGATCACCATATTTACAATAACTGGGTAGACAGAGTAGTATTTGATAGGGGTTGGTATTGATTTTTGTAGTTTTAGGTGTTTGGACTGGATTTGGGTTAGCATTTGTGTTTTCTGGGCTTAATCCACACTTGGACCCCATTTAGATTTTTGTTTGGCCAAGAACATCAAGAAGGCATTCTTGGTGAAAACCTTATTTTTTTTTATTTTTTTTTATTTTTAATCTTTGAAAGTTTGTAATCCAACTGCTTACTTGCTTTTTCACTTGGCCGCGACTTGGAGGGTATAACTGTTATTTTGCTGCAGACTTAACTCAATCTTTGTAAAATCAGAACACCCCTTGGCTACAATCTTTATTTCTCGAATTGATTGGCTGCGACCTTTAATTTAATGAACGAAATTTACCTCCTTCCTTGTATTCCTTAATTTTGGAATTAATTGGATGCAACCCTTAAGATTCACTCTGTAGCTTTTGGGTTGGATGGCTGCAACCTTGACTTTTGAATTTTTCTGCATCTTTTTATATTATTGCTTGAATTTTCCACTACCTCTCCTTGGCTTTTATGATCATAATGGTTGCGGCACCTAACTATTAAGCCCTTCTTCTTTTCAGTTATTACCGTAGATCTATGAATTGGAACCCTTCGGAGTATTTAGATAACTTCTAGAGAAAACATTTTGACATACCTTTTCCTGAAGTACTTTTTATGAAGCCTTTGAACGCTAGTGGGCCTTGCCAACTTAAGGACCACCCTAACTGTGTTACTATAGACCCTGACTCCGCGAAATCTTCTAGTTGTAGGGATCCTAAGGAGGCTACAAATGCAATGGAGGAGGATACACACTCAGACAATAATCCTCCCGCTAAAATAACTGCACCGACATCTACTGGGACTTCGGCTGTCCCATAAAAAACTAGGAATACTCCACGACCTAGGTTTTATGTGCATCATGGATGAGGACTGGATTGCTAAGGTTACCACGACCTTCGAGTTTCCAGAAGGGATCGTCTGCACACTTCCTACCACCGAACAAAGGTTGTGTTCCATAGTCCCCAATGAAGGGGTTTCTTTTGCTTTGCATGCTTTTCTTTTGGGGATGCGATTACTAGTCCCTGTCCCTATTAGGAGAATTTTTATCGCTATGAACTTGGCTCTAACCAATTAGACCCTGATGGTTGGAGGGACATTCTTGATAGTCTAATGCTTTGGAAAAAGCATTTTGACAGAGAGATTACTCTTGGGGAGTTCTTTTATTTTTATAGACCAAAGGAGAACTCTAAAGATTTTCCATGGTATTACTACTTCACATTACGGAGTGGAGATAAATACTTGTATACCGATAGGCCTACTAGTGTTAAAAACTGGAAAGATAATTTTTTTTCTGTGTTGGGGGATAACTGGGAAATCTTCCCTAAGGAAACTAAAAGGGAAAATCCTTTAGTATGCCGCGGATATGGGGATGTCCTTCCAAAGAAAGTATTCACTTCCCACAATATTTTATACTTTTATTTTACCTTCATTTATCTTTATGCGACACATACTAACACTTGAATGATAGAATTTTTTCGCGGCGCATACTAACACTTAGCTGATGCAACCCTTGATAGCCTGAAGCTCAACAAGAGGCATAAAAAAGAGTTGTGGATGCGGCCAAGTTGACAGATCAGGGGAAGAAATTCCTTGTTACCTACACATGAATTTTTGAACATGACTATTTTGAGTCCAAGCACCAACCAAAGAAAATGTCTGCGAAAGGTAACTCTTAATACTTTGCGTCTAATATATTTTGCTCAAACTTCTATTTGATACTTGTTTTAGCAGATTTCTTCCAATTTCGGGGATGAGATTGATGGCGAACTCCTTGTCATCCAAGTAAATAAAATGGATGAGGCCTCTCCAGGCCTCAACCAGGCTCCAAAGAGGAAGGGAAAGAGGATAAATAGGGCACCCAAAAAGTGGGTCATTGTTGTCAGTGGGTCTGCAGCCGTTGCAAATAAGGCCAACCCTGTTACTGAAATTGATGCCACTGTTAAAGATGTCTACACATAGAATAAATAAAATGGGCCCCTCGTTGATGATGATATTGAGGAGGAACTTACCGTGGCCGGTATAATGGCCGCTGGCGTAGATTTTCTTAGGGATATCCCCATTCATGTTTCCATTACTATAAGATTTCCGTGAAGGATGGTGGACATCAATGAAAACTTGACAACTCCATAAAGTCCATCTGTGGACACAATTGAAGTAGCTTGACCCCAAATCACCTTTGGATACAAAATCCATTGTCATCTCAAGAATTAAAAATCTCGTGGAGGCTTTTGATGTTACCCACCTCCTTGAGGAGGACACAAAGGATTTTAGAGGATTATACACTCCATAGTTTGCTGAGGTAATTATTTACTTTTGAATTTTTTTGGATTTAATTGCATATTTTTTACTTTTATACTTTGGTTTTTAGGCTGCGGAGTCTACTTTGGCCTTGAGAGCTAGATATGAGAAACTGTACAGCCAACATCAAACTCCGGAGACTAGCCACAAGGATGAACTGGAGAGAACTAGGATTGCGGACTTTGAAGACGACCAGAGCTCCTCTGCCACAACCCTTAAAGTGGTAAAAATGAATCTTAAAGATGCTACGAAGACAAAAGAGGAAGCTGAGAATTTGTTTGCTAAGGGCATGGAATCTATCACAGCTACTGAGGCCAAGGCTGCGGAGGCTTCCAGACAAGTGTTATCCACTGAAAATAAGCTCAACTTGGCACAAAAAAATAATTATGAACTAGTTCAAATCCATTTTGTAGAATTCCAAAGGCTTAATAATGAGGATGCCGCAACCCTAAAACATAGGGACGATGACTATGCTACAGCATCACAGAAGATCGCAGATGAAGATGTGGCTACTTACAAGACTTCAAAGGACTTTTTCTTCTCAATAACATGTCCTAACTCTGCGGCTTCCAAGAGATAAGGCAACTGGTGGTCAAAAACTTCCTTGAATCGAAGTAAAAACTCTTGGCTTGGAATCTCAGTGATGCTGAGCATATGGAGTGCGACAGAGTTAAGGGCTGCGACGGAGGAAAGAGTTAGGAAGTAAATGGAGGAAGTCAATAATGATGATAAAACAAAGACTACGGCAGATAATGGGGAAGATGGAGATGAAAATAAGGATGCGGCCTCATAGCTTATCTTAATTATTCTCTAATTATAATCTTTTTTGGGCTGTGGACATATTTTGTAAGGCTGCAACCATAATTGACATTATAATTCATAGTATTATTCTAATTATACAGGCCTACTACCACTTTTGTTTGAATATTTCCTTTTACACTATTTTGAATGCTTAAATATTTGCACAATTTTTCTAGACTAGAACATAGTCTTGCAAATTTTAGTGATAGGATGCAGCTGTGTGGATTTTTATTAAAATTGGTTGTGGCCCAAGAGGCTATGGCCAAAAGCTTCAAATTTCCCAACTAGTCTCTAAGATTAGAATTGTTGTTGCAATAATGTTTAATTAGTGGACTATGAGGAATAATTTCCCTTACATCAGACAATAATGTCCTCAGACCATTTTAAACTAGGATGAGAAATGTTGTCGCAAGTAATGTTTAACTAGTGGACTGGGGGGAACAATGTCCCTTGTCGCGGACAATAATTTCCTTGGCCCACTTTTCTTCAATTAGCTGGAACTTACTTTCTTTGAATTAGGGCATTTTCAATCCTCCCCAAGCTAGATTGTCAATAAGCCACCCATGGCTGGATGGGTATTTTAAGGCCTCCCTAGGCTAGGTATTATCAAGCCTCCACGGACCATGTTATCAAATCTAACCACGGCTAATAATGAGTATCATAAGCCCTCAAGGCTGATTGACACATCCCAAAAGCTAAACGGGGGTATCTTTAGCCCCAAAGGTTAATAAAAGCATCCCGAAAGATGAATGGCTTTGCAAACATAAGCATCCTATACTTCCATTCGTTTGTGCATCGATAAGGGCATTGTGAGCCAATTAATGTCATCAACCATTTTCCTCCATGGATTCAACCCAAAATAAATGATTTTTCAAGATAATTTATCATTTTCCCCTTGAAATCTGTTTAAGACAGAGCTCTTTTGTGAGATTATTAATAAGGAAAATAAGAAATAAGATATGACTAAATTTGTTATTCATGTATTTATATATGTATTTTTGACTTTACTAGTAAAATACAAAGTCTATAGGCAAGATCTATGTAATACACCGTATTTTTATGGCATTTAATTATGGGTTATGGCATTTAATTATGGGACTAATTAAATTAAATTGGGATAAACTAATTTAATATTAATTCGGATTTTAAAATAAATATTTACTAGCGTGACGAGAGTTAGTAATTATGGGTAAGAATTATGTTGAATATTACTGGATGAGTAAAGTAATATATGAGATTGAATTTATTAAAATTGTCGCGAGTGAATAATATGACAATTATAGAAATTAAGTCAGGACGCACGTGTGTCGTGTCGGGACTAAATTAATGGAATAAAAAGTAATTTAATTATAAGTCGCCCGTATGGTCATTTCGAGTGCGACAATGTGTAGAGAAGGGTTGAGACATTCAGAAAAATGTACCCGAGGGTTTAGTTTGGGTCTCGACATATTTTTAGGCCTAACCGGTAACCCGGGAGGGCATTTTGGTAATTACCCATTTTAGACCTTAATTATGGACAAAAATTGAAGGATTGTATCTGATGGGAGTTAGAGTCCTCGAGGGTTAGAAATATTAGAGTTTCAGAGAGTCTAAGGAAGAGATAAGAGAGAAGGCTTCCAAGGAGGAGAGTCCCCAGCCCTGCACCACTCTCATCAATTCCACCACCAACTCGTAGATCGGGAGAAAGGAAACATTCTTATACCACTCAAATCCGTCGGACCAGACCTTTGATTTCCAAGAAAGTATCTAACTTACTGTTCTTTACTTCATAACACATCCATGCTAGTTTAGGAGATGATAAATTTATGTTTCATGGAAGATAAATGATATTTGGGAGATTTATATTGGAATTCTGAATAGAAATCATGTTAGGACTTCCCTATTATTATATGTAGATGATTTATTACGAAATTGATGTCCATTAGAGGTTAAATTCTGGAAGAATTAGGAAGATAATGATCATGTTGATAAAAAATAGGGTTCTTGATGTATTAATTTAATTTAACCTTTTAATTGATGGCCTTTGATGATTTCGTATATGTTTTACGTTAGAAATCATGTATGTAGGATAATATAATTGTTGGTTAGATTGGTTGGGAGTTTGGGACGAATTAATAGAGGTTTTAAAGATTTATGTTAAGAAAACCCGTAGGTAAGAAATTGCAGAAACAAAGAACTTCTCGATCGATCGACCGACTAGAGAATGTCGATCGATCGACTGGATCGATCAATCGACCCCCTTTCATCGATCGAACGACTCCTCCTGGAAATGGAAACTTTTTCTCCATTTAAATGTTAATCCAATTATTATGTGTAAGGACCTTTGGACATAATTTAAATATAATAGTGGGACTTGAGAAGGACTAGTAGGGTATAAGTAGGGTCCCGATAATACGACTTTATATGAGAATTAACTATGGGATTTTGGGGGATATAAATTGAGTGGGAAATCGTGCGAAAGATAAATTGGGTCTTGCGAGAATTAAGGACTTAAACTAGTAGGGTATTGAGTGTTCATCTACTGATTTTATATTTATCAAGGGGGTACACTTAGAGAGTCAAGAAGTAATTCTGGATTTGCGGTAATTGAGAAAAAAAATGATTTATTATACATAGAAATCTGGCATAGTTCGCATGTATTATGGGTCGTGGGTATACCTAGATGAATAATGTGAAAATATATTTATGGCTATTAGTGTATATATATAATGTTGTATAATTGTATGTTATAATACCCACGCTACTTGCTATCACGGAGGTTCCGCAACGGGACAGTCTTATCTCGATTGAACCTTTATGAGGGATATTGACTTGTACCCTAGAACAAAGAATCCTTGGTACATGCTATTCGAGAATGATAGTCAGACGGTCCTAAGAGACGTGAGGGTATGTGCTGAGCTCTTAGTGACTTGGAACTATGCTTCGCCTCCATTATGTGTGTTTTGTGTTAATACAGTTCGAGAGTGATTTCGAACTAGTATTTCCCTTTTGTACGAGTGATACGAGGACTTAATAGCAGAGTATGCCAGCACCATAGACTTATGTGGGGTGCCCTACTAGTATATATATATATATTATGGGTGATAAATATATGTAGTTGTGATTAATCTACTGTGCTTGTAAGTAGATAGAATTGAGTAATTAATATTAAATGAATTAAGTGATTGGAAACTTAAGTATGAGATGAATATAACTGTCTTGGAAAATTCATAAGATAAGTGATATGCCTAAAAGTACACCCTCATACTCTGAGTCACCAACCTTGGCCTGTCTCACAGCCGAGATGACAAGGACCTAATGGTAATCATCAGTAAGGTCGTCTCCCCAAGGTCGCCCCTCATACAATAACCTCGTATCTTCATCTTCCGAGGTCAGCAGAGTCTCACGGGCTCAATCCACTACCAACATCATCATCGACCTCAGGCAACGTTACAGCTACCTTACACCTAACCTCGACCATGTTGTCCTGGTCGAGGCCATCACGGTCGAAGATAAGGCAAGGCAACACTATTAAACATCACCAACCTCGTACTCATCTAGGCTGAGGTTGCACCAGTCGAGGGCACAGGGCGAGAAATTACAAGCACATCCAAGGTTTGGAACACATGGACAAATCTTTTATAATCGAATCATTCTCTCCACGTGAGGGAATATTGAGGTCATCATTATTTACTTAGGATCATCTAGGTGTCATTTTTATACTGGTTTGATCCTCATGCACATGCTCATTGCATGCTTGGTGGGTACATTACAACCCCCAAGCGCTATATATAGAGGTCATCCTCTACCTTGTAAAGGGATCCATAATTACAACCCTGGCTGAAACTCTGTCATTTGACATAGTTGAGTGAGAAAGATTGAGAGATTGTATCTATGGCCATTAGTTCCTTCATCTAGTGACATTACTCATACACTCACAGTGGACGTAGGACATATTGGATGAACCATTCATATACAAGTGTTCATCCTCTTTTTCTCACCTCAATGTATTATATACATTATACTCTTGTTCTGCCATTGCTATCACTTGCTTGAGCTTGTTAAAACCTTACCTGGTGGTGCTATTTACAACATCATCATTTTGGCACCGTCTGTGGGAATGAGAAGATTTATCTCTTCCTTTTTGTAGCTTAACGTCACCGGAGACTCTGGTGGTGAATCGAGCCTCACCCTTCACGTGAAACTGTGTCACCATTGAAAGAGGTCCATACAAGTATCAAGCTCTCTAATATTTTCATTGCAAGATTTTTAGTCCTAACATATAGCACTAGAGTTACCACCTCCTCCTCCACCATCTGGTGTTGGAGGACCCATTTCTAGCCAAGCACCACCCTAGTCTAAGATGGTTGAGGTGACAGCAGCCTTGAGGTCCTTGGTTGTAACGCAACAAGCGATGAAGGAGAAATTTCCCTAGCTAAGCCAAAATATAATAAGACCACCTGTGGTCTCACCGGAGATGATTACTTCGGCAGCTGCTCAACCACATCCTAAGGCCAGGGGACCACCCTAGGCACCGCGAAAAGACCAACCTACCCCTCAACGGAGGAGGGATGTTGCTGACCCTAGGCGTTTACACCTAGGGAGGCAAGGAAACCCTTGCCCTGAGGATATGTACGATGATATTGAGGTAGAGGATACTCCAGTAGACTACTGGTAGCCATATGAGGTTTCAAACAACACAGTCCATCCAATACAGCAGAGCCGAGGTTGTGTAGCAAGACGAGATGGTGATGCCCAACGAAGAGGATCGACTTTTGATCGCTTGAGTAGAGGATAGGCCTTTAAAAGGCTCATCCCAATTAATGATCTGAGGTAGAGGTTATCTAGGTCGAGAAGCGTAGCTGTCTTATAAAGGGAAGGTGGTGAACATCGGCCTCGCCATGGACGACACCAACATGATAGAGACTGTGGTCAGGAGGTCAACAACCGTGCAATAGTTAGAGAACCCTCAGTTCACCCCTTGGAAACGGATGGGGACAACCTCGTCCAGGACGACGTTGCTAAACCATGGAATGACTCCATTAAATGGCTGGAAGAGAAGATAGGGAACCTCATAAAAAGTTGAGACCCACTGCAAAGGGGATTCCTAGAGGGCTCCCCATTCGTAGCAAAGATTGTCAACTTCCCAACCCCTGCCAAATTTAGACCACCAATGGTGTCTCCTAAATATGATGGAAGTACCAACCCTGTACATCATATTGAGATGTATCGGTCTACAGCAGACATTTATTCAATCCCTAATGAGATGAGGTGCCGAGCTTTTTCAATCACTTTGACGGGAGTTGCACACATTTAGTTAACTTCTCTTACCAAAAATTATGTTGAGAACTTTAAGGGGTTGGTTGAACGGTTTATACATAACTTATGTTTTGGGGTAATACCTCAGAAGAAGACAACCCATCTGCTCTACGTAAAGCAAGTAAGAAGGACGGAAATAAGAGGGTTGTAGATGACAAGTTTGCACACTACACTCCTCTAACGGTGAGCTGTGAACACATCCTCAATGAGATAAAGAATGACAGGTCCCTGAGAAGTCTGGAGAAGCTAAAGGCTCCTCCATATTATAGGAACAAGAACCTATGGTATGAGTTCCATCAAGATCACGACCATCTGACCAACAAGTGTTTCACCCTGAAGGACGAGATTGAGAAGATGTTGAAGTCCGGAAAGCTCAGAAGGTATGTGGATGGCAGAGCTTCTAAGGGGGGAAGAGACCACCCCAAAAAGAAAAGAAATGACAGATGCCGAGAAGATACCCTACCAGAAGAGCGGAGGACTCAGATGATGATGACCCGACCTCCCACCGAAAGATGATAATGTCCCAGCAAAGAGGGTTAGTATAATATCCTTTGGTATGAACACCATCTGTGGAGAACTAGTAGGGGGTGGCTCAGAGGTAGTTGATCGCAAGGCTCACGTGGCAGAGGCCAATTCAGTGGACAAAATCAAGGTTATAAAGTTGGCATCTACAGAGGTTAAACACGAGAAAATAAAGAAGGTAGATATGGATACCCTTATAGTTGGCTTCCCACGACTTGATTTCAAAGGTATCTTATCTCCACATGATGACCCTATGGAAATCACCACGAGGGTACATGGGTGTGAAGTTCAAAAAATCCTCGTTGATGGCGGTAGCTCTACAGATGTTATGTTCTGGCCATGTTTTAAAAGCCTCGGCCTCAGCAGAGCTAGGCTTGTCCCCTATCATCATCCCTTAATTGTCTTCAGTGGTGAAAAAGTTCATCCATTGGGTATGTATGAGATGGATGTAAGGATGGGAGTTGAGTGGCCTAAGAGGTTAACCAAAAAAATCAACTTCTTTGTTATGGGTGAAATTGTCTTCTCAGCCTACAACCTCATTATAGGATGAGTAGCCCTCAAGGAATTTGAGGCAGTGCCTTCAACGGTCCACCAAATGCTAAAATTCTTGACTCCCTATGGAGTAGGGGAAGTGCAAGGTGACCAAATATCGACACGTGAATGCTATTTCAACTCTGTGGAAGACAGGGAGGCTCATAAAAGGGAAACAATCACGTACAACATCGATACACTTGATCTTAGGGATGAAACGAAGCTTAAAAAGGGAGAGGCCACGAAAGAGGTAGAATCCATCGTCCTCAATTAGGACGAGCAGGAAAAAAACATCCAAAACGGTAAAGCCCTAAGACCTAAGTTCAATGAAGAGTTGGTGAAGATCGTAAGGAAAAGATGAAGCGTCTTTGCCTGGAGTCATGCAAATATTCTGGGTATAGACCCTGAAATTATGTGCCACAAACTCAATGTCGTAGAAGATACAAAGCCCATCAAGCAAAGAAGAAGAGTATACTCAAGGAGAAGTATGATGTCATCAAAGAAGAGGTTGAAAACTTGAAGAGGCTAAGTTCATAAGAGAGGTCATATACCCTGAGTGGCTATCTAATGTTATCGTTGTGCCAAAAGAAAATGGGAAATGGAGGATGTGCGTAGACTTCACTGATTTGAACAAGTCTTGCCCTAAATATAGTTTCCCCTTGCCCCATATAGATCAAATGGTGTATGCCACAGCAGGACATGAGCTCATGAGCTTTATAGATCCATATTCGAGGTATAATCAGATCTTTATGGATGTGAAAGACTCACAGAAGACAACATTCATCACAGATAAGGGGACCTATTGCTACAAGGTCATGTCCTTTGTCATGAAAAATACAGGGGTTACCTATCAATGTCTTGTAAATAAGATGTTCAAAGATTAGATAGGCATGTCCATAGAGGTATATATGGATGACATGTTGACGAAGAGTTTGAAGTCCGACACTCATGTGGCCGACCTTGAGAAAACTTTTAACACCATGGACAAGTACAAAATAAAGCTTAACCCAGCCAAGTGTGTCTTCGGGGTAGGAGTAGGGAAGTTTCTTGGATTCATCATCAATTAGAGGGGAATAGAGGCCAACCCTGAAAAGATCAAGGCTTTTCTTGAAATGAAGACACCCAGGAATATCAAAGACATTCATAGGCTAACCGGAAGAGTTAAATCACTTAACACGTTTGTCTCAAGAGCCACAGATAAATGTCTTCCTTTTTTCAAAATTCTTAGAAAGGCCTTCGAATGGAATAAGGAATTTGATATAGCGTTCAAAGAGCTCAAGTCCTAACTCGGATCCCCTGTTCTCCTATCTCAGCCAATTATGGGAGAGAAGCTATGCTTATATTTAGCTATCTCGGAGTCATCCATCAGTGCTGCAATTGTAAGAGAAGAGGGTGGAGTGCAGAGACTAGTTTACTTTAATAGCAAAGCTCTTCAAAGGTATAAATAGAAGTACCCTCGGATTGAAAAATTAGCCTATGCTCTGATACATGCTTCTAGGAACATGAAACCATACTTCCAAGCCCACTCTATGGTCATACTCACTGATTCCCCACTCAAACAGGTCCTCCATAAGCCTGAAAAGTCAGGCAGACTGATGACCTGGGCCATCGAGTTAGGCGAATATGACATTATTTATCAACCTAGGGTTGCCATCAAGGGGCAGGCACTCATAAACTTTGTAGCTAAGTTTACCTGGGAGGAGGATGAGGTTGAGATCGATCAAGAGGTTGTGCGAGAGCAAGAATGGAGAAACCTCGACCAAGATCAGAATGAGGGTGAGTCAAAAAGAGCCAAACACAAAATAACTGAGAATGAGGAAGAGAGGTACCTTTTCAAATAAGGGACCCTATCAGAGGGAAACTTCCCCTCAAATAAAACCATTTGGAACCTCTTCGTTGATGGGTTATCTTATGAAAGTAGAAGTGGATCAGGGCTAATAATGTCAGCACCAGATGACACCGATATTAAATATGCATTGAAGTTTAACTTCAGAGCTTCCAATAACGAGTCAGAATATGAGAAATTAATAGCAGGTCTCTCTTTAGCAAAAGCCCTTAGTGTCGTCCAACTCCTAGTCCAAAATGACTCAAGGTTGTCGTCAATCAGATTCTGGGGGTGTATGAGGCTAAAGATGAAAGGATGAACAAGTACCTGAAGAAGGTAAGAAAGATGCTAGAATATTTCAAGTAAGTGAAGATGAAGAGGGTGCCTCGGCAAGACAATAGCCGAGATGATGTACTCATAAGGTTAGCCTCAGCAACAAGAACATACATAAGAAGAATAGTACCAGTCGAGATTCTACTCAAGGCGGCCATCGAAGAAGAAGAGGTTGACAGACCTTGCCTAAATTTAAATATTGGTGCCTCATGGATGGACCCTCTTATGAGATACATAAAAGAGGGAAACCTACCAGAGTCAAAGTCAGAAAGAAGAAAGCCAAGGTTTAGATCTGCCAAGTTCTCAATTATGGGAGATATCTTATATAAGAAGGGGTTCCTACTCCCTCTCCTCAGATATATCCACCCTTCAGAGGTTTCACACATCTTTCAAGATATACATGAGGGCTCTTATTCTAGTCATATAAGAGGAAGACCTTTAGCTAAGAGGATAATCACCCGGGGTACTAGTGGCCGACCTTATCCAAAAATGTTGTTGTGTACGTGAAGAAGTGTGATAAGTGCCAGAGATTCTCCACCATCCCTCATCAGCCTCATCAACCTATGATGTCAATCAGCTCACCTTGGACATTTTTAGTATGGGGAATTGACTTGGTAGGATCCTTACCAAGAGATGCAAACAACTATCAATTTTTAATAGTAGCAATTGATTACTTCTCCAAGTGGGTAGAGCCTGAGCCAATGGTCACAATCACTGAGCAAAAGACCTTCCAATTCATCTGAAAGACCATCATATGCAGGTGCGGTCTTCCAAACACCCGTATCTCAGATAATGAAACCCAATTCAAGAATGATTCCTTGGAAAAATACTGCGAAAGAGTAGGGATTAAGAAGTTCTTCTCTTCTCCTGGCCGACCCCAGGCAAATGGTCAGACCGAGGTCACAAACCGAACAATCCTTGAGGGGATAAAAAAGAGGTTGGAAAAGCCCAAACGAATATGGATAAAGGAAGTATATGTTGTACTTTGGGCCTATAGGACGATATCAAGGACACCAATAGGAGATACTCTATTTATGCTAGCCCCTAGATCAGAAACTATTATCCCTGCAGAGGTAGGACTCCCCACACATAGAGTGCAGATGTATGACCCTCAGAGGAACGGGAAAGAGAGAAGACTTGATCTGGATTTGATTAAAGAAAGAAGAGAATATGCAGAGATTAGACAGGCAGCCCACTAACAGAGAATTGCGAGGTTCTACATCCAAAGAGTGAAATCAAGGCATATAGTTGTGGGAGACCTAATACTAAAGAAGACGTTGCAGAAAGCAAATAATCTCCATCCAAATTGGCATGGTTCTTATCGAGTAGTTGATGAGGTTGTGCCTGGTACCTACCGACTAGAAAATCACGAAGGAGAACCTTTATCCAACCCTTAGAATGTCGACCACTTGAAGAAATATTACATATGATGTTATAGTTGTTTATCTTGTTCTAATACATGTATCAATCTATTCAGAGGGTTTTAATGAAAAGATAGCAATGTTGCGCTGGTACTTTTGTTATTTTCCTTAAACATCATTAGTTTGGTGAAAATTTATAAGGTGAAACATCATATTATGGTTACCTCAAACCTAAAACATCATTAGTTTGGTGAAAATTTATGAGGTGAAACATCATATTATGGTGACCTCAGACCTTAAACATCATTAGTTCGGTGAAAATTTATGAGGTGAAACATCATATTATAGTGACCTTAGACTTTAAACATCATTAGTTTGGTGAAAATTTATGAGGTGAAACATCATATTATGGTGACCTCAGACCATAAATATCATTAGTTTGGTAAAAATTTATGAGGTGAAACATCATATTATGGTGACCTCAGATCTTAAACATAATTAGTTTAGTGAAAATTTATGAGGTGAAACATCATATTATGGTGACCTCAGACCTTAAACATCATTAGTTTGGTGAACATATATGAGGGGAAACATCATATTATGATGACCTCAGACCTTAAACATCATTAGTTTGGTGAAAATTTAAGAGGTGAGACATCATATTATGGTGACCTCAGACCTTAAATATCATTAGTTTGGTAAAAATTTATGAGGTGAAACATCATCTTATGGTGACCTCAGACCTTAAACATCATTAGTTTGGTGAAAATTTATGAGGTGAAACATCATATTATGGTGATCTCAAACCTTAAACATCATTAGTTTGGTGAAAATTTATGAGTGGAAACATCATATTATGATGATCTCAGACCTTAAACATCATTAGTTTGGTGAAAATTTATGAGGGGAACATCATATTATGATGATCTTAGAACTTAAACATCATTTTCTTGATGAAAATTTATGAGATGAAACATCATATTATGGCAACCTCAGACCTTAAACATCATTAATTGGTGAAAATTTATGAGGGGAAACACCATATTATAGTGACCTCAGACCTTAAACATCACTAGTCTGGTAAGTTTCATGGGAAACATCATAGACAAGAAATAGGGAAGAAACAGGGAAGAAAAACAACACAAATAAAGGAAACAAAATTGCATTCATTCTTGCCAAATGGTGTTACATGTTCTAAAAGAAGAGTTTACAGTTCATTAAATAAAAAGTTACATAAAAGCTTCACAATAGTTTAGACGCGCAGAAGAGACACTCAGACAGTCAGGCCTCAGCCGACCCACCAACAGCAGGGTCGTTCTGCCCTCAAACTTGGTTAGAAACCTCAGCCTCTTTACCCTGGTGCCCAGGATCTTTAGTTTTAGTCACCCCAAGATGACTTGTCTCTGTGGGGACAAACTCTTCAACCATTAGCAGGGACTTAGCAAGCTGGGAATTTGTAAAACCAAGGCCAATAAAGTCATCGGTCAACAGACTGCCGAAACTCTCCTTATTCATTGCAGCCCATCTGCTGGTTTCCTTGATCCCCCTATCCTGGTGTTCAAGGCTAAAGATAACAAATTCATCAGAGGATTGATACTCATCGATGATTGACTATGAGGCATCCTCCAAGGTATTCTTCACGGCAGCATCAACTTTGGATTGGAGGCTATCATCCTTCGCCTTCAGAGCATTATCATGATCAGTGTTCATCTAGGAGATCTCATTAAATTTCTCCTTTAGACTATTATCCAACTCTTCAATCCTCTTGTTCAAACTCTTCTCTAGCTTCTCAGTATCCCTGCCCTTCTGGATCAGAGGAAGCCTTGTCATAGTGTAATCAATCGGACGATGAATATAAAGGGCACTCTGCAAAAGAAGAATCAGGCACATCAGTAATAATAAAACGTTAGGAGTAGAGATAACACTTAAGAAAATTATAAATCAGTACCTGAAGTCTCCCTATAAACAATAAACTCTGCCAGTAGAGGGACATCCATCGAGTGGAAAAAGTGCTTATCATCCTCGGTCATCGCATGGTCGAGGGCATCAGAAGCTCGACCACCATTGCCTATGAGGCTATTACCAATCTTTAGCTGAGTCAAGTTGATAAGGCATCACCGAAGGATATTGGGATACCATGTTCAGTATTTTGAGCTTCACTAGGCCTAGTTTGGGAAGGGTCTGTAGGCACCTTACTCTTCTTGGATGTCTCAGTAGGAGCTTTACCCTTCTTTGTCTGGGTAGGGGGAGGCACAGTCTTTCCATCAGTCTGGTAATGATGGGAGAAAACATGTTCCAAATGTCTTTAGAAACTCCTTCAAGCTTCTCTGTAGAGGGAAAACATCAGAGAAGTAATATCAGACACATGAAATTCAAGAGACTAGACTTGCATAAAATTAATTTATCTGGAATACTTAGGAAGCTCGGCCAAAGGGCCTCTTCCCAGACCCGTCTGAGATAAATAGTAAGGGGTTATTAGATGCTCACACTTGACGAGGCAACCATCTTCTCCCTGACTATGAAGATCCTCCACATTCTTATAATTATCTTGACTCAACCCAAGGTTTACCTTGGCCGAGAAAAATACCTTGGCCCACCTCAGAGGTGTTCTTAGAACAGATGTTCCACAAGAGTCATTGGGATCAAATTCCCAAGCCCCTGAGGCAAAAAAGAATCGGGGTTTCCAGTTATGGTTCGAGGTTCACCAGTAATATCTTCTTCTCTGATTTTTTGGATACAAAATGATAATAGCCGAGGTGATTTTTGGCGGATGATGGTATTTAACAACCTAAGAATACCCTAACTAGAAGGTCGGTATGCTGAACCACCTTCCAGAGTACATTAGCCCCAACCAAGACCCTCCAGACATTGGGGGAAAGCTGAGAAAGAGCAAGGTTGGTAAAAGAAAGAACAAGTTGGATAGTGGGGTGAATTTGGAAATGGAAGCCGAGATTCAACATCTGCTCATAGACGCAGAGTTCTCCATCTCATTCGTTAAAGGATCTCTCATCCTTCAGGGGTTACCTTAAGATAATAGATGACGAGATGACATATAAATGTCTGAAGACCAAAAGGTCGTATTCTGTGACAGAAGACTCTGGACCATCGACCTTGGAGGTGTCAAGTTCACTCCCTTCATCGTCATCACTATTATTAACTGGATGAGGCTGAGCCTTAGACGAGGCACCAACAGGAAATCTCCTTACAAATTCAACATTGGTAGTAGCCGATAAAGGAATAGCATCAATGATAGGAGGAATTGTCATATTGGGCACTAAGATTTCAATAGATGGAGACCTATGAGAGGTGCTAGCCTCTTGATGAGAAAAATAACGATAAAAAACCTTTGCTCCCTCAGAAACAATACTCCCCTGGGGGAGTAATCCATGGCCTCTTGGAAAGAGTCTACCGATTTGACAGCCTCAGAGGTAGACATAGGGTCTGAGGAGGACGTCTCAGACTCATATATTGGGTCAAGGTCCTCAGTAACCTTAGCAATCTTGGTGGGAGCGACTGGCTCAAGGTATATAACCCTAAGGAGTGGAGGGAATATGGGTCTGAGGGGAAATAGCTCAGCCCTACGAGCTTCCTCTTGGTCTAGTTCTATCTGCTTGATTTTCTCAAAGGCCTTCTCACGAAGAGATGGGAACACTTCTATGAGTTGGTACAAGGGTCTGAGCATAGAAGAGATGACACAACACTTGGAATCAAAACTGTAAACAGATAAACTACTTGGGCTACTCAAACTAAAAGATTAAAAAGGGGGAGTTGAAAGGTTTCGAACGAAGAACACCGAGAACTTCAAGAACCTTTAAGAGTAGGGTCGCTAGAGAAGGTGACCAAAAGTTTGCCGAAAAACTAAAAAGGGGTTGTTTCTCATTGAAACAACCTCTGAGCATCCCAGAGTAATCCCAAAACCACTCAATTACCACTATCCTATCCCTACAACAACCTAACTAAACAGAAAACCTCATCAAAAAATAGAAAACTTCTTCAAAATTCTAAAATGAAAAACAATGATTGCAAATGGAAAAGAAAGGTTAAAAAATATACCTGGAAAGTTGAGAAGGAAAGAAGAAGAGACTTTGAAGAAAAAGAAACCTTCAAATGCAGCCAATAATGGAAAATCAAAGGAAATGGAAGTTGCAAAACCTAGTCGGGAAGAAATGAAGAAGAAAGAGAATGGGGAGAGAGACAAGGGTTTTTAAATCTATCTAATGATGGGGCATGAGTCCCAATTCCCCATAATTGCCCTAGGGAGCCCAAAAGGCAAGACAGAATCACATCATCTTGGGGAACACGCTTCACTTCAGTAAGTGACATGTGTCAAGAAAATACTGGCACCCAAGGAAACTCAGCCTCGGCCTTACTTACCCCTCAATAACCTACTCACATAGGTAAATAAGGGCTAGGGGTGATTGATATTCCCAAAAGTACACCCTCTTACTCCGAGTCACCAACCTCGGCCTGTCTCACAGCCGATCTTATAAGTACCTAATGATAACCATCAGCAAGTTCGTCTCCCCAAGGTCGACCCCTCATACAACAACCTCATCTCTTCATATTCCGAGGTCAGCAGAGTCTCACAGGCTCAATCAACTGTCAATATCATCATCGGCCTCAGTCGACGTTACAGCTACCTTACACCTAACCTCGACCATGTTGTCCTGGCTAAGGCAATCATGGTCGAAGACAAGGCAAGGTAACACTATCAGACTTCACCAACCTCATACTCGTCTAGGCCGAGGTTGCACCAGTTAAGGGCATAGGGCCAAGCATTTACAAGCGCATGCACGGTTTGGAACACGTGGATAAATCTGTTATACCAGAATCATTCCCTCCACGCGAGGGAATATTGAGGTCATCATTATTTATTTAGGATCATCCAGGTGTCATTCTTATACTGGTTCGATCCTCATGCATGTGCTCATTGCATGCTTGGGGGGTACATTACGCCGCCCAAGCCCTATATATAGAGGTCATCATCTACCTTGTAAAGGGATCTATAATTGCAACCCTGGCTAAAATTCTGTCATTTGACATAGTTGAGTGAGGAAGCTTGAGAGATTGTATCTATGGCCATTAGTGACTTCATCTAGTGATAGTACTCACACACTCAGAGTGGACGTAGGCCATATTGGCTGAACCACTCATATACAAGTGTTCATCCTCTTCTCCTCACCTCAATATATTATATACATTATACTCTTGTGTTGCCATTGTTATCACTTGTTTGATCTTGTCAACACCTTACCTGGTGGTGCTATTTATAGCATCATCAATGAGGTTATCAGATATTAGATATAGTTGTCCGATCACATGGATTAGGCTTAGTGAATGGAAAATCATGTTAGACTAGTTAACGAGATTAGACTTAACTAGGTTAATTCGGTAGTACGTTAGGCGTGCGCACTAGTTGAGGGGTGAGAATTCTCAAGTGAGTGTCGAGGTACTAACATGTATGTAATATCAACTGGTAAGCATTTTAAATACTTGCTAAACTATTTTTAAAGATCTTTTACACTCGGGCGCTGACCCGTTTCCGTTATATTTTCTTCCTCTTGTATATATATGTGTATATATATATATATTACAGGTGCCCAGCCACAGGGGCGTCAAGCCTAGATCTTTGGACCATTGATGTGCTGCAGCTATCCTGAAAGTTGCAGGTCCTTGCAGTAGACGACTCCATTCTTGTCTTTCCAGTCTTCAATTTAGTTATTCTCAGACAGAGCATGAGTCGATCGTTTTCATATCTCATTTAGTTCAGAGAGAGACTTGTACTCTGTATTATTTCAGGATTTAGCTATTATTGGGATTGTTTTATTTATTTCCTTGTCATGCGATTGGGATTTATTATTTGGATTGATTAATCTAGCTTGGTTATTTCATTTGGATGGTTTGGTTTAATATTATAAATTGTGTTAATGAAAATGGTTTCTTATTAAATCATAACAATAGGTCTTAATTTATATAATTAAATGTTTGACACTTAGCTTAATTATTTGTTAGGTGATTAATAAAGAAAAAAAATATTTTTCTACAGTGATGCTAAAAATGAACCAAACGGACACTTTGATTTAATTTAATAAAGGACTTATCACCTGATATTTAATTAGGTGGGGTGTCACAATCTACAAATAACTTCATAAAAACAGAATCATAAATTATTTTAAGTTAAAACTAGGCATGCGGTTTCGGTTGAAGGTTGTGCCCTTTGTGAATCACTAGAGAATCCCCTATTTGACAAGCCTCTCAATTTAATCCTTGAAGGTGAATCATCTACTAGTGCTGTGGCCATGGTCTTAATGAAATTTACACCACTTGGCTTGGTCTCTCGTGTGTTTCTCGGCCCACTTCAAAAACTTAATCCCTTCGATATTTTCAAGGATGTCCTCAGCAATTATGGTCAGTGGGGTGTAGTTTTCATAAGACCTCTTTGGCTTAGGTTCTCCCTGCTTCCTATTCTTAGGAGGTTTGACTGTGGCCTTGTCCTCTGCGACATATGGTACATCATCCTTCTACATGGAGGTGAATGTTGTGAACTCCAAGATCAGAATCCTCTATGCTAGGAGGTTGACTTAGCCTTGGAGAGAGGCCTGGCTATCATACAGGTGGTTGATGTAGTGCAACAATTGTGCTATTTTCTCATTATGTTGTGAACTTGACCCAAACATGACCCAAACCTTTCTTCCATGACTTCTGCTATGTCAATCTTTAGAAATATATACCCTGAGATGAATTTAACACCCCGTATTTTTTTGATTTTTTCAATATAGGATCAATTGAATTTAATATGAGAATTAACTAAGAATTAATCCAGATTAAAATAAATATTAACTAGCGAATTAAGGGTTAGTATTTATGGATGTGTATTATGTTGAATATTACTAAGCGAATAAAGTAATATATGATTACAAAATTAGTTAAATTGTCGCGACTGGAAAAATACGAGAGTTAGGAAAAAATTAAGTAGGGATGCGCATGTGAGTCGTGTCAGGACTAATTTAAAGGAATTAGGAAGTAAATTAATTATAAGTATTTCGGATATTCATTCGAGTGCGCCAACATGTCCGTAAGGGTCGAGATAGTCAGAAAACTTCACCCGGGGGTTTAGTTTGGGTCCCGGGACAGTTTTAGGCCAAACCGGCATACCGAGAGGGAATTTTGGTTATTTTAATTTTTGGGTAATTAATATGCATGAAAATTAGAGCTAGAATATATCTCATACGTGAGTCCAATTAGGGTTTTTATTCACAAGTTTCAAGCGATAGCCAAAAAGGGTGAGGTAGAAACAAACCCAAGGAACTAAGGCCTAGAACAACCACCTTGCAACACCAGGACCACCACCGTGTAGGTTAGAGAACGATGAACACACCCATAGCTTTCATACCAACGGATCATACCATCGAAATTAAGGCAAGTTTTTATTACTTGCTTTCTTTTAGCACCATTTATGTTCATGTTAGCATAGGAGAATAGAACCCATGTTTATATATGAATTTTGAGGAAACTAGGAGATGTAAATCCTTAATCAGATATTGAAATGAACATAGGTTAATTGATTTATGCATGTAGAGGAAACAAACCCACGAAATCATATATTGATTGATGAACAAATCTGAGATATACTTGTTCTTAAATGGGAAATTGACAGAACTAGGGTTCTAATAGATTAAATTGGAGATTTCGTACTTAACTCATGATTAATGATGAATTAATGGGGTTAGGATGTTAGTATATGAATATACATGTTGGGTTATCAAATAGTATAGTTGTAGTGGTGTTTTGGAAAACTCTGTAGAGGATTTGAGAATGAAAATGGTGGAAAAATGTATTTGGGGGAAGAATAGTTTTTCACAGATTCTCGGACTGGTCCGGTCCATTAGTCGGATCAGTTCATATTTCAGCCGAATCGGTTTATTTTTGCCCAGAATCAAATCGGTTCGGTCTGCTATAATTTTCTACAGAACCTGTAGAACTTTTCTAATCATAAAATTTCAATATTTATGATGAAGTATAATGGGAATTAGTTTAATAAAACCATAGGCCAAGATTGGGTTTAAGATTGGACCTAAAAGGGGGAAACTAGGGGATAATCTTAGTCGGTATTAATCGGAGAAAAATACTTACTTTAGAGAATAATTCGAGACTCGGAGAATCGAAAGAAAGGATGACTTATATTAGTAGGATATAGAGACCTTAGTTACTGTTATGATGTGTAAACTTAGAGATATCCTTTGAGTGATGATAAATACTTGGTAACGATCATTAATGAAGTTAGTTATGAACTATTATTACGTAGAATATTCAAGATAAAAATGTACTATGTATGAAGATTGTGAACTAAAGTTATAGGTTGTGTCAATACCTAATGTATGTTGATTATGTGTTTGACATACCTAGATACTTTCTATCGTGGGAGGTTGTGGAAGAGACAATCTTATCTTAAGGAGCCTTCAGGGGGATATTTGATTTGTATCTCAGAACATAGGACTTTGGTTGGATTTCCATATGTGTGAACAATGTTATTGCACGGTCATTTGGGTACGTAGGTATGTTCATATCCCAAAGGCTTAAGACTATGTTCTCCTCCAATATGTGTGATTTTTTTATATGGTTTGTGGGAGATTACCTAACTGATTATCCTTAATTGAGTACGAGATGTACCTGGACTTGATAGCAGAGTATGCATTGCACCACGGTGTAGCCTTGTGGTGTTGTATAGTATATGTATATTATATCTATATTTATATATGTATAAGTGTGTTATTATCTATAGTGGGATATTTATAGATGATTAAGACGATGAAATCCTAAGTACCTTAAGATGTGAATACTTAACTCTAGGGTAATAACCCTTAAAAGAATTAATAAATGTTGAAAGAGTTAATACAAGTATTTGGTAATGCGAGATACTAATTTGAGATATAGTTAGTGGTGTAAGTCTAGAATATAGTTAAATGAGGTTAGGATAGCTAGATTGGGCTATATGTATGTTAGGCGTGCACAATGGTTGAGAGGTGAAAATCTCATGTGAGAGTAAAAAAAACTAAGATGCACATAATACTTGCTTTAACGCAAATTTTAAATACTTGTTAAATACTTTTACAACTTGAAATATGAACCGTCTCTTGCATATTTTTTCTTCTCTTGTACTGTTTATATCATGTGTCCATCCATAGGTATGCTAGGCGTAGAAGTTTAGACTATTTGACGTGCTATAGCAGCGTGGTAGCTGCAGGTCCTCATGCTTAGACGCCTTCACTTTCATTTCATTCAGTTCACTCCAGACATTTTATTTAGGGCATGTGTCTCCCATCTTCAGTTATTTTATTGGAGAGATTGTACTTCCGTCATTTTTGTATTTAGAAATTAGTTGGATACAATATATTGGTTTATGGTTTGAGACTTTAAACTGGAATATTTTTATCCAGTCTTTTTATTCAGCAGTTGATTCATATAGGGAAAAAAACCAAGTACAAGGGCAAGGATGCAGTTTTTTGATAATCTGTAAAATTACACTAATATTGCCGCGCTCATTGCACATATGAAGTTACTGTTGTGGCATCACCAAGGATAAATTCACCATAGTTGGGTCCAAGGACAATTTATCATAATCCCCTTTTTACCAGGTGGTGAACTGAAGGAGTTGAAGCTAGGCACGAACTACAATAGAAGGGCTATAATGTATAAGAAATTAAACTGCCAGGCCGTATCCTGCTTGAGGCAGTGGAGGTTGTGATCACAAAATTAGACCCAGAACCCTATTTTATCTCATAGAAGATGTACATAATAATCATATTAGGAGTCTACCAAGGATAAAATAGGAAATAACACAAATTTGGTAGTAAAGCCTAGACCATGGGTGTAAATAGTGGAAATGAGTAAATAAGACTTTTCCTTAGTTACACACCTTCATGAGGCTATAGCCTTTTGTCCTTTTCAACACTATCTAGATAAGGTAACATCATCGGGGTATAGAAAACAGATCCGAGGTCAAAGAAAAGAGACCAATAAACAGATCTAGAAATAAATAATCCCCTTATAGGGCTCTATGTGCAAAAGTATGAGTCTCACAACCGAGATCTAACCCATGAGACAGTGGCCCGAGGGCCCTCATGGATGAAATAAGGTGTAAGGTGCCCTGAAACATAACAAGGAGACTAAATTTAATACCTTATTTCCCACAGATGGCCAAGCATGATGATACGAGAAATTGGATATACATCCTTCTCAACCACCATATCAAATGTAAAGTAGAGATAAAACCAGTAAAAAGGAGATGAACACAAAATATAGAGTGGTTTGGATATAAAATTGAGCCTACGTCCACTTTAGTGCATTACTCTAATTATATACATTGTATAATATCTAGTCATGGTGCCATTAGCGGCATACAAGAGAAAGAAGGGGAGAGAATACATGTGGTTAGCTATGCTGGAATCTTAGGATGAGGCCTGTGAAGGTTAACCAGTGTGGCTGCGGTAGGGGGTGAGCCCTCAGATGTGGTAATATCTAGAGAGAGAGATAAACCTGGGTTTGGCAGGTCTTCACTAAGTGTTTTGTCCCCTAAATAGTGAGATGATCACTTCTATTTATAGAAGTCATAAAGGTGGTGTCACATGCATGGAGCATGTGATATATGAATATGTTGGATGTGTAAGGAATCCTTTTAGAAGCTGGACAACTGTAAAATGAATGATGTGATAGTAGGTGTCGCATTCTGTTTGAACCTAGGTAGCGATAAATTCTCATATGACTACCGCGACTTATTTGTCCTAGGTAGTGTCGAGTGTTGTCCAGGGATTACTTGATCTTGACGACAACCTTTTGAGGTTAGAGGGGGAAGGGCCATGTCCTGTTTATTCCCAGACAGCGGCCAGTATTGGGCATATCAATAGAATTGTGATTTTTCATGTGAATGTTAACGTAGGAATGCACTGAAATGGCTCAAAAACTATAAAACTCCATTAAAGCTTGAGCTTCAATGGTGGATTCCGCCTCCTTGGCTTTGAACCACTTTCAAAGTGAGGTAATTTGAGCTTAGGTTCTCAGGAAACTAGAGGCAAAGTTTAATTGGACCAAAACTTGGTTTCTATACCCCAAATCGAAGCTTGAAGTTTTAGGCCTTGAAAATTTCAGAAAGCTAATTCTAGAGTTTTACTGCACAAAATTCCTCAAACCAAGTTTATTCTCCCACATTTTTGATATAGAACAAAACCCATAGGGTGTCGGAATAGGAATCATAGCTTGCAGTTATTTATATTTGGTCAAAGTTTCACTATTTTTACAGAATTCCAATAGCTTGATTTAGCCAACAAAAATTCTTAAAACCAATATGTTGGATTGCTCTTCAAAAATTAGGCAACTTTCATCCAGGATTATACTTAAAAGGATTTCTAAAATGTTTGTATTTGAGGTCAAAGTTTTAAAACCCTAAAGTCAAACTGTTAAAGGTTGAAGACGAGTGGGTTACACGCGTTTGAGTATGAGTCTAACCAGGAGCATGATTAGTTTGACTCGGCACGTGAGGGTCTGTCTCCAATAAGAAAATTCTATTTTTTTTTAAATTCTGAACAAAATGGTACATTACATCACCCTGTTTGGACCCCAGGAAAGCATTTTCTTGAGAAAACCATTTTTGTTTTAAAAATTAAATTTTAGTTTACTCATAAACTTCTACCTATTTTCCAAGTATATCCGAATGACCCCAAACATTTTCTCCAATTTTTTTAGCTTAAATAAAACAAAATTTTCTTCTATCACTAACTTCAAATCCAATTAGAAATGTGAGAAACGTTAATTGTTAAAAGTTTTTAAAATTATAAATTATAACCCTCCTAGTTAGTTTTACACTGCAATTAATTTTAGTTTGGTATCTTATTACATCACATAAGCATTATAATAAACCCTTATGACCTACTTAAACCTCCATGATTTCAGACATTCCTATCAACCCCATTAATTAGACATGTACACCTGGAATCCGTAGAAATTTCAATGTAGGTGATTTTAATTTCAGTATTAAAATTGAGCTTATGTTTTAAGAATTACTAATTGTTATATCACTGTGTGATAATGTTAAACTCACATTTGAAATAAGAACTCATTTGTGTTATCCCTATATTTCAATTATGTTGAACTCATTTGTGATAATGTTGAACTCGCATTTTAATTATTTCATATATTGATTCTCTTGATATTTTAGTTGTCCCTAGAACCAATAAACCGTTACAACTTGTGACTCAGTAAAAGCCACTGAACTCTTTTATTTACCCTTAATTGTGGTATAGCCCTGCAACCTACTATAATTGGATGTTACCCTATTAGACCCCATTATATCACGGTAATTCTAATTGGACTGTAGAACTTCGATGTTGGGTGCCTAGTTTTTTTATTCCTACATACGTATGAGTGGGACTCTAACTAAGTGTGCCAAACCTTTATTATAATTATTATTCCCCAATACTTTGGAATTGCTCGTCCAAGTATGTATTATGCTTTGGATGATATTGTAATGGCATGTCTACGCAATTGAAACCCCTATAACTAATAATAGATGGGTTATCTTATTATAGTCTGAACCCTTAATTGTTAGGTTATCTTGTTATAGTCTGAACCCTTAATTGTTACACTCTACCATATTATTCATTTGCATATCATTATCGCCTGTATACCCCTGGCAGTTTCATGATATTTCAGTTGCCTCTAGAGTTTATGACATGAATATCAAATTCTATTACTCTCTAACAACACATTTTTCTCTAGTACCTTGTATAGAAATGAAAATTATTTACTTGGAATGTCTGCTTAACTGTTATCCTTCTAGATGGAAGATGAACCGGAAAAAGATGAGATACCTCCCGCACATCTGGACTTTTATTCTATTTCACCTCAAAAAATCTTTTCGATTACGTATGTATGGGTGGTAGCAGAGAAAGATGGTAGTAACCGTTTGATTCCCAAATGTTTTCTACCAGTTTTACCTTATATGTGGCATGTGTGGATAAATTATGTATTTCCGTGTATTTCAGACTTAGTTATATAATAAGACGCTAGACATCTTCCCTAATAAAAATCTTTTAAATTTTTGCTACTTTTAGTTTATTTGTTATGTCTACTTTATTTTTCTTTACTCATTATTATAAACGTAGAATTTGCGAATGCCCCAACGATCGTTCTTAGTGTATTAGTAAGAACATTTATGACTAGATTAAAATTGCGGCTAGCGTCCAAGAATCTTTTCAAGTTGAGGTTTCCAAGCCCCGCCTTAGAAAAAGAGATCATAAGGAAATTGTATTTAATCAATTTATTATGTTATTTGATGAGGATCTGGTTAGGGTTAACCTGCCTCATAAGTATGCCTTGGTCCTCACCTTGAATGTTGCCAATTATGAAATTAAAAGGATTTTGGTAGACCAGGGAAGATCCTTATAAATCATGTAAGTTGACTTTCTCTAATAGATGGGATATAATAATCACGACCTTTATATTAAGTTTAGATCATCGATTGATTTCAATGTTAATATGGAGGATCCCTTAGGAAAGATCAAGCTTCCAGTTAAAGTCAATATCTTTAATAGGGGGATGTAATTACATGTAGTAAAATCAAAATCACCTTATAATTCCATCCTTGTGAGATGGTGTCTATACACTATGAGGGTCGAGCCATTTTCTATCCACCAAAAGATGAAGTTCATGACCGATTAGGGTGTAGTGGAAATCTTGGGAGACTAAACAACAAGCATAAGTTGTTTAATCACCAACACCATACATGAATTGGCATAGTCTAAGAAAGTCTTAGAAGATAATGACTATAAGGTTGATAGAGCCAAGAAAAAGCAATTGGGTGCTCGACCGTGGGTTGAAGAGACCAATGCGGACGACCCCTGCTGACCAAGTAGTAGAGGAATTGCTGTAAGGACATATTTTAAAAGTATTGTTTACATTAGTGTATGTCGTATACCGCTAAAAACTGTCGAAGAAAAAGTTCAGGTTTGAAGATTCATGAAGAGGGACCCTAATATCAAAAGTTCTTCAACATTCAAGCCTTTGCGGGATTAATTTTGGTAAGGTTGTGTTTTGGTTACTTTACGGTTCATTTAAAAGTGTTGGGATATTTTTCTAAAAAATTTTCTAAGTGTTGAGGCACTGTTTTTTATCAAAGAATATTTTTCTAAGTGTCAAGGCGGAATTTTTTAACATAATAAAAAATTATTTTTTTGCGCCTGGTAGTTCGAGCAACATGCGCATGTCGTTCAAGCGACATGGAAATGTCGCGTGAGCAGCATCCTAACTTCGTTAGAGAGACACAAATGACTCAAGTTTTTTTATATAAAGCATGTTAAATGAGTCCTATTTTGTTAAGAAGACCTGACGTTTTACAGTACACGAAAACTGCAATTTGCAGAATACTTTTGTCTTCTTCTTTTAGGTTTTAATACTTTTGCTTTTCAATTCACAAAAATCCCATATTCTTTAGTGAATTGTTTTGGAACCCAAGATACATCTTCGATGAAGTTTTTCTTGTAGGGAGGATAACCTATTGCTGATCTAAGTGCCACTTGAGGGAGGTACTAGGTTGATGTTGACTACGTGTCATATGGAGTACTCATGGGTGTTCCTGGGCTGATTGGACTGCGTGTCTTTGTGGATCTTCTGAGGTTGATTCATTACTGATTCAGAATTGCGTGTTCTTGTGGGTATTTGCGATTATTCATTGCAAATTTCTCTTGTAATCATTGTGAGTATCATTAAGTGAAATAAAAGGTTTTCCATTTTGAGTTTTTTCCTGAAATCTGCATGTTAGTAATTTATTTATATTGGTTTTATTTTACACATGTAGTTATATGTCTTAGGGATGAATAAAATTGGTTTAAAAATTATCTCTAACTATATAAGTTTAATTGGACTTTACGAATTTATTTAAATAAATATCACACCGCTTTCACAAATTGGTATCAAATCTTGTTTCTCTAAGTTATCGAGTGATCCTTGTTTTTCGCAAAATTTTGTGATATTGATTTTTTTTGAAAAATATGATTTTGAAAAATCGCAATGTTTCCGAATGAAAACTTATATAATCGGTTGCTAATTTTTTATGGGTGCTTACTGGAAAACCCATATAAAATTGCATTTAACAGCAATCGATGAGCGTGTTTGGGTTGTTTGTGAAAGAGGATGGACTCCTCACACTGTCACCGCAAATAACGTTACTAATTTAAAACCCATGAGAGATTGGACTGAGGATGAGTTTAAATGGTTTACTTTAATTCTCGTGGGCTTAGTGCAATTTTTGGTGCTGTAACACCTGAGGAGTTCTACCGTATTATGACATTCACCTCGTCTAAAGAAGCGTGGGATGTTTTACAACTTACCCATGAGGGCACGAATAAGATCAAAGAGTCTAAACTTTAAAATTTAACTACTCAATTTGCAACAATAACCATGCTTGAATCTGAGTGTTTTGATGATTTTTATTCATGTTTATATGATATTGTCAACACTAGTTTCAATCTTGGTGAGCACATTCTTGATGCACGAGTGGTTAAAAAGATTTTGAGATCGTTGCCTAAACATTTTATCCCTAAAGTGACTGTTTTAAATTCCTTACAAAATTTGAGCAATTTAAAATTAGAAGAGTTAGTAGGATACCTCCAAACATATGAGATTGATAAGTTTCCTGACACTGTCAAGCCTAAGGATAGAGGAATAACAATTAGAGCACAATCTAGGAAAGGAGAGGAAGTGTCCAAGAGAGACAAGAAAAAGAAAGGGAAAGTTTGTGAGTCTGAGTCTGAGGGAAAATTTGATTTTGATATGGCCTTGCTTGCAAATTTTTTTTTAAAAGTTTCTCAAATTTTCCAAAGAAAATTCTTCCAATAAATGATTTTTTGAGAAAAATAAAAAGATAGATAAGGACAAAGAGAGCGGTGAGGGTGAGAAAGAGAAATAGGAAGAAGAGAGGCGTTTTGAGTGTGAGGGTAATGGTCATAGAGAATTTGAGTGTCCCACTAGGCTAAAGAGAATGGGCAATAAGATTGCTATGCCAGCCACTCTTAGCGATAGTGAGGAAGAGGTGAAAGATTTCTGGGATGAGTCTTCACATGAGAAGTTTGTTGCCTTTTTAGTTAGTCACGTGAGTATACCTAGTTTTTCCCACGACGATAAGGATACTTGTGCACGTGAGACCCCTGAGCATGATATTTGAGTGTTTTTAGTGAGTGTGGGAGGTAGTACGCTAGTGAGGGTGATAGTTAGCACCAGATTGCGTTTAGAGATTTGTACCCCGAGACCTTAAAGACAAAGAAATTGAATAAGGAATTAGGTCTTAGGGTGATTTATTTGGAGAGAGATATTAAGAGTTGGAGGGTACTTGAGGCATCAACGAGTCAACTCGAGAAGGTGAAGGTTTCTTTGAGTGAGCAGTTGATCGTCGTGAATTGGGAGAAGAGTGAACTTATAGTCCGTGTGTCACAATTAGAGAGAGATATTTAACATGCCTTGGAGGTAAAGGTAACTTTAGAGGATACATCTAAAGGTAGTAAAGACACTCCTTAGTCCTTCTTTGGGTAATATTGAGAGACTAATAATAGGTCATGATGATGCGTCAATTTCCCACGTTGCACCCGAGTTGGCTTCCGAATTTGTGATAGATCCATATGGCTATCAACCTTATCCACCTAGGTATCCCATTAAGGATAGGAGAGTGCACCATAGACGTTTTGAGATAGGTGTTCCTAGGCCTGTGTATGTTTGCACCCATTGTAAGAAGATATGAAACTATAGGTAGTTCTGCTTTAAGTTGGGTAATGTGTCACATTTTGCTACTAAACGTGTTTCTACGACACATGCACCCACACATGATACTTTGGATGCTCGGTTGATTATATGATAGAGTTTTCACATATTAGGGATCAAGTTAAGTTTTTGGTCAAAACTTCACATGAATTGATGGAGGTTTTTTATAGGATGTCACCACCTTTGGAAAACTCCACAGCACCTAACGGTTCATGTTTAGACTTGTTTACTAGCATAGGATGATTTTCATGATGATATTTTATGCCTATTTCTAGTGTGTACCATTTTTGTATTTATATTTTCCATTTTTTGATATATTTTTCGAAAAACAAAAACGATTTTTGTTTTTTGAAAATTTGGAGAAATACAAAAAGATTTTCTATTTTTTGGGAAAAATTAAAAAAACCAAAAAGATTTTATTTTGAATTTTTTTTTGGAGAAAGAGAAAAAGAGTTTTGTATTTTATTTACACCATATATGAATGAACATTTAAGATAGCCATAGCCATAGTCACAATTTCATTCCATATTCCACGTGACTGTTTGATAGTGATTTGAGATGCTACATCATTTCATCCATGTGCTTTACATTGTTTGGAGTCATTGAGATGTGATTAGTGATATCTTCTACATATTTGGATCCTTATCTCCTTTATTGTACATGTGCACGACTTTATTTGAATATTATACTTGTCTATCAGATGTTGGTTTGAGTATTTCCATCTCAATTCTGTTTATACAATGAACCAATTGCGATAAAACTTGAGAAGAAAGTAGTGCATGTAAGAACCGTTGTTGTGAGTTTGTGTGATATATTTGAAAACTAGGGAAGGGCTACGAAAGGTACTCATTTATCCTTTACGATTAAGCAACCATTTAAAATCGAACCTAGAAAAAGTGTGGCACAAAAACAGAAGCCAAGGTCCAAAGAGGTTAAAAAAGAGCCCGGAAGATCCCGAAAAAATTCAAAGGCAATAAAAAGAACAATTTTCCAAAAAGGTGGGTTAATAGAATTTAGTTTCATCACCTCAAAAGAAAAATAAAAATCATTATTATTTATGAGGGAGTTTGGATGGAATATAAAACGGGTTTGCACATCCTTTAAAGTCATGAAAAAGCGTTACATAGTTTTAGACGTTATTGGTGTGAAAATCATTTTAGACTTTGATGTGTCGATTAAATTGAGTCGATGTCATATAAATTCGCATTTTGACACCTAAGGATTATTTTGAGTTCATTAGCTAGGAGTGTACGTATTCATCGTGCACATATGCTATGTTTGATTGCATTGATTTTCCTATCGAATTTGTTCACACTCATTCATTCCGTTTCCACGATTTGGTTATCTTAGTGAAAATTCATGGTGTGTGATTTTTGTAAATTTATTTTTGCATTTTTGTGTGAAAAATTAAAAAATCAAAAATAGTTTTTGGAATTCTTTTGAGTATCACTTAATGATCGTAGTTGTTTGCTATGCTTATCGTGACAACTCCATGTTTATTTTTTGTTGATTCTTTTCCTTGTTTATTTTAAACGAATAAAAAGGGGGAGAATGAATTATGGGGGAGTTTTACCTTATGGGGAAGATTTGAGATTTGATATATGTTTTGATGTTATGTTTATCTCATTTCAAACTCGATATGTCATGAAGGTATTTTCTTTGTCTCATGTGTGTAGGTATAAGGATTTATGATCATATGTTGCACACCCTGATGAGAAAAGCATGAAGATTTGAAGATTTGATGTTGAAGATTTTTGAACAAAAGTTTTTATCTTGCATTTTTAGTACCTTTTCAGTTTTGGGATCATGGGAGGGTATTTGATGTTGAATATTTGATAATTCGAATGTTTTATTTGGTACCAGCGTAGACATAGGGGGAGATTTGTAAGGACATATTTTATAAGTCCTCTTTACATTAGTATATGTTGTATCCCGCTACAAACTGTCGAAGAAAAATTTCAAGTTTGAAGAATCATGAAGACGGACTCGATTATCAAAAGTTCTTCAACATTAAAGCCTCTGTGAGATTAATTTTGGTAAGGTTGTGTTTTGATTACTTTATGGTTCATTTAAAAGTGTTAGGATATTTTTCTAAGAAAATTTCTAAGTGTTGAGGCATTGTTTTTCGTCAAATAATTTTTCTAAGTGTTAAAGAGGAATATTTTAACATAATATTTTTTTTGTGACTGGTCGTTCGAGCAACATGCGCATGTTGTTCAAGCAACATGGCAATGTCGTTCGAGAGAGATCCTGACTTCGTTCGAGAGACATGACCGACTCGAGTTTTTTTATATAAAGCGTGTTAAATGAGTCCTTTTTCGTTAAGAAACCCCAACATTTTACAGTACACGAAAACTGCAATCTGCAGATTTTTGGTCTTCTTCTTTTAGGGTTCAATTCTTTTGATTTTCAATTCACAAAAATCACATATGCTTTAGTGAATTGTTTTGGAACCCAAGATACATCTTTGTTGTGGTTTATCTTGTAGGAAGGATAACCTACTGCTAATCTAGGTGACACTTGAGGGATGTACTGGGCTGACGTTGACTGCGTGTCATAGGGAGTACTCATGTGTGTCAATGGGTTGATTGGAGTGCATGTCTTTGTGGATCTTCTGAGGTTGATTCATTGATGATTCAGAACCGCGTGGTCTTATGGGTATCTATGGATATTCATTGCAGATTTTGCTTGTAATCATTGTGAGTATTACTAAGTGAAATAAAAGGTTTTTCATTTTGGTTTTTTTCCTGAAATCTGTGTGTCAATAATTTATTTTGTATGTTTTAGAGATGAATTAAATTGGTTTAAATGTTGAATCTAATTAAATAAGTTTAATTAGAATTTGTGAATTTATTTAAATAAATATTGCACCGCTTTCACAATTGCAAATGATTCCTCTAGATGCAAAGCATCTAGAGAAGTACTTCCTCATCGGCTTAAAATTACCCCAAAGGTAAGCCGATAGACTCTTGAAGTTCTTAAAAAATAATATTAACTCATTTTATTAGAAATCCTATGATCCGTTAAGCATTGATCCAAACATTACTTTTCACTGGCTACTTGTGTGTCTTTCTAGCTGACTTGTCAACAAAAAGCCAAGGAAGTCATGTATAGAGAAGGTCAAAATGGTGGAGGACGAAGTTGAGAAGCTACCTCATACAAATTCCATTAAAGAGGTCTAGTTCCTAGATTGGATATGTAACACAATGGTCATTCAAAATAAGAATGGTAAATACATAGTTTGTGTTGATTTTTTTGAACTCAACAGGGCTTGCCAAGGATAGAACAATTAGTATATGTAACTGGTGGATATTAAAGGATGAGCTTCATGGATGCCTGCTCTAGGTATCCTCAAACACCACTATTTGGCCCTCGTCAAGAGAAGACTTCATAGATTAACACAATAGATATGTATTGCAACAAAGTGATGTTGTTCGACATCAAGAATGATGGGGAAACTTACTATAGGTTGGTAATAAAGATGTTTAATAATAATATTGGTTCATCCATGTAAGTGTACATCGATGACGTGATTGCTAAAGCACCTTAAAGTGAAGCTCAATGCATCAAAGCATGACTTTTATGGTTAGCTCAATAAATTTCCATGACTATCGTGCCACCCAAATTGGGCATAGAGTTTAAATCCTTATACGAGATCAACCAACCGACTAGACCTAGGGAGGTATATGTGCTCATTTGAATATATCAACGCTTAATCGGTTTATTTCTTGGTCATCTGATAAATTCTATCATTTATTTCAAGCATTAAATAAAGTCATTATGATGAACTAGACATCAAAATACGATAAGGAGTTGGATTAGAATAGGAGGTACTTAGGCTCCCTACTATTGTTATCAATGCCAATCATGAGCAGCGTCACTTGTACTTGGTTGTTTTACAACATACAACTAGTTTATTACATTAGCCACATTATCCTTGAGGATAAAAGGAGGTATACATCTACAAAATTTCTCACATTGACCTTGGTTATGTCATCCAAGATCGCTATGGAATTACCTTGAGGGTCACCCTATAGAAGTTCTCACCTTTTTTCCACTTAAGGATGTTTTGAATAAGGCTAGCCTCTTAAGAAGGATGGAAAAATGTTCACTATATTTGACACAATTAGATATCATTTATGAACTAAGAACTCTATAAAAAGGGAAGATCTTGGCTGACTTCATAGATGAATTCTTAAGAAGTAAGGAAGGAGAAGCCACCTACTCTACCTCACCGCTGGAAATATTCAACATCAAATTATACACAGGATGTCGCTCCTTATGCACTTTTCATACTTCTACACAATTTTTCACTGCACATACATTATACACTTGACGTAAGCATTTGAGGAGAATGAGAACATTTTAATAATCCACAAGAGATTGAAAGGGAGGAATGGGTGCCTAACACCTTCCCATTCTATAACTTCGTCCCCAAATCCGTAATCTATTTAGTTTCGTATGTATCACTTAGTTTCTGATGCCATCTCCTTGGGGGGAATATACATCTTTTCCTGTTCTAATTAAAATAGGCAGTCGAATCCAATAATTACATTTTCATTCACCCTTGATGATGACCACTTTTATGTCATCAGGATCCCGCGAACGTCACACGAGTGGAGAAAAAGGAATTTTCTACCTTGACCACATTATCACGCTAGTTTTCGGGGTGAGCCCATTCATGAATGGTCACAATAGAGACTCCATCGGGGAGTTATTTCATAGGACTAAACTTTATCTACACGGGCTTTACTTTTTTTTATCTCCTTTTCTCCATATTTTACTACGTGTATATTTGTTTCCACTTTTACATCCTTCTTACTCTCATGCTCATGTGTTGTATATATGCAATTCTCATGTCACATTATCCATGTATATTATTTTTTAGGATCACATGTATTTAGTCCCACTTTTAAAGATTCATTTGTATCCACTCTCATATTTTTTTTTATTTTTTTAGTTGTTGGTCTTGTTTTAATAACTATAGGATATGTTTCATTCTCCGCGGAAAGGATGAGAGTCTATTAGAAGGTAGTTGTGGGTCGTTTTGGATGGTTACGGGACTTATACAATTCAAAAAGTATATGGGAAGGGACCGTAACAAAACTTTATAAATGGGACTAAACTAAAACAATAATTCTTTTTCTTACTATATTCCATGTCACTTGTATTTAGCCATGCTTATTCTCACATGCCTATTCACATGCTTATTTACACGCTTCACATACCACTAATGTATATGTTCATATTTTACCCACTAACACACATATCCACGTTATCTTCACTTGCAAATATCACTATGTTACTCTCACTTTGTACATATATCCTTCTCACTCATATGTATCCACATGTTCACACCCTATACATACTACCATGCTTTGCTCTCTTGCACATACTCCATGCTTCGTGTTACATGTAAATACTTACTTGGTCGTATACTTAGATCTTTTATCACATGCAACTCGTATATATTCTCATTCCTTACTTCATGCTTAGCAGTTGTACATATTCCTATTAGAATACATAAAACTTTGCATAAAGATACTAATTAAAACTCATGCATTCTGGACACAAAATTGCACGAGCACTACATATTGACCCAATATTAGTCTCGTAGAGGGGATTCGCTTTGTGATGGGTTTTCAATTCTGTGGGGCACGATTAACCTAAGCGATATGACTCCCACCTTCTATTGGACAATTACCATTGACGTATATGGAACAGTTCTCCTACATTGTACCGCTTGAACAAAATTATGACAAGAGATATATAGCAGGGAACTCATTCACCTACAATGAGTATATTGAATTCTCTCCCATGCATACCATCACCACGAGGTATATCTTGAGGAAATTAATGTATGTTCAAGTATATCAAATGGCATTTCCACACGTACTAATGAATTATTTTCCTTATAAGAAATATGTATATCATGGAAGTTATGCCAAAGGGGGGAACCCTTAAACTAGCCTCCCTTGAGTAAACCTCATATGGGCGTTTGCTTTAGGACACTCGTACCTAGTTTTTCGGTCCTAACATAAAAATATACTAAAATTTTGGGAAATTTTACCGCCCATATTTGGTGATATTTTGCCCGTTTATAAAACATGACCCTATTCGTGAGTCTGGAAACAAGTCAAACAGTGTCGTGCATTACGTATCCCTATTTCTTCCTAGACTCGGGTCCTATCCGACATTTCATTTGAACCTTAAGAATAACATAATACAAGTGAAGAATAATAATAACAACTATACTAGGGAATTTTCTTTCCCCCTTCTTTATTTCAAAAAAACCAAAAATATTTTCTCCCTTTTTCAAAACACTAAAAATATACTTTTTATATAAAAAATTATTTACCTCTTAGGCGCGACCAGAATCCTTAGCCAGGCTCCATATTAGTTCAGACCCGCTATCAAAATTCCTCGAAGTTCTACACCTTCATCATCCACTTCAGTAGAAATCGAGTGGTCCTACCAAAGATTCCTTATGGAGAACCTTGATTGGAATACAAATGCCCAACCAAATCTGATGGACAAACTCGCTCAGCTTACCATAAAGATTGATAGTTTGTGAGCTTATGCCAAAGAAATGTAGAGAAACAGGGGTCAGATCCCGGAAGTATCAAAAGTCAAATGTTACATTTCCCCATGCTCTGGGACCACAAATGTTTGAACACATATGGTCTCCGTAAGAGTATTATCAGGCTCTTCATCCTCCCTATGCTCTTCCTATTAATGGGACCCCACCTTCTCTCTCATCTACCATTATATAATCTTGATACGTAAGGGGATAAATTGCATGTGCCTATCCCTGGTGACCCAAGGGAGGAATAATTAAACCCAGTAAAAAAGGATCTCAAGATGATTTCAAAGAAGTTTGACCAGGTAAAAATCTCAGGAAATACGTGTATTACACCCACATGTCTCCTTACCCAAAAGCCAGGATGCCAAATAAATTTAAAACGCCCGATATCAAGAAGTTTAGTGTAATACCCTGTATCTTAATGACTTTTAAAATGAGATAAATTAAAAGTAAATAGGTTAAATCAATGGGGATTATTTATGTAAAAATAATTGGAATTAATCCGGATTGAATATTACTAGAATAAAGTAATATGTGATTGATATTAAATATTACTTTGTGATTAAAATTAATATATGATTATGACATTATAAAAATTATTGGGATTTATAAATACGACAATTATGGTAATTAGGTCGGGACACGCGTGTGAGTCGTGTAGGGACTATAATTGAATGTAATGAAAAGTAAATTATCTTTATATAATCCTAATGGTCGTTTTGAGCTCGCCAAAGTGTTCAGAGGGGTTTAAATAGTCACAAAAGTCTACCCGTGGGTTTGATTTGGTTCTCGGGTAAATTTGAAATCGAATACACACCCTAAAGAGGTATTTTGGTCATTTTACTTGGGAGATGAATAGTACTTACGAAATTTGGATATTTTTATATAGGTTAAGAGATATTTTATCCAAAGGTTTATTCACTAAAACTCTAAGAGACATCCATTGAGGAAAGGAAAAGATTTCTCTAGGAGAGGAAGAGTTGTTTTAGGAAGACCAAGGGACAAAGTCACCTTGCACCACCACCGTTGCCACCGGAGAGTGACCAGAAAAAAGAGGAACACCATTGCATCATATTCCCCAAAGGTTCAAACCTAAGAAATCAAAGGCTAGTGTTTTAACTCTTGCCGTCTATAACATGTATGTTGTCCATGGTAGATAAAAAAAGATTTTTTTTAATGTTTCATAAATAAAAGATGAATTTTGATGATTTTGATTTAATCCTTTAAATGGAAACCATGTAGGATTAGTCCCTTGTTGTTATTAGAATTAACATCACCAAACTAGGGTTTATTTTATGAAGAAATTTGGGGTTTATACGTGTTCTTGAGTCAGAATAATAAAATGCAGATTTTCTGAATTAAAATGGGATTAGCATGACTAATCGAAATTCCATGATGATTTTGATATGATTTGATGTTATAAATCATGTAAATACCTGGGTATACCATTTGAATTAATTATAAGGAGTCTGGAATCATTTGGTAGAGGTTTTGAGGATGAATTATGTTACAACGTGTGGGTAGAAATATATAGAAAAAGGATGAACATTATATGATAATTTTAGGACTATTTTAAGTGGAAATTGGTAGTGTGCACACGACTTCTTGTATAAAATCACGTTCTACACAACTTTGTAGTTTTAAGTTTTTTTTCAAAATTGAAGCAGAAAAGCCTCAAATTATAATTATATATTTCTGGGCAGATTGTAACTTTATCGAGAAAAGGGATTATTAGGAATTAAAATGTAATCTGGGCTTATTATAAGGAGTCTGGGTCTTGGACCAATAAGTATGGGTTGAAGGTAGCTACTGGAATAATTAATTAAATTGTTTCGGTTAACAAGATGTTAGGAGTAATGGGAAATGTGAATAAAATGTGAATTATTAGTTTATGGGAACTTGAAATATACTACGTGTGGGATTTGTATATGGGATGAGACTATACCCATTTGTTGATATATATACATAGGTGGAGCGAATACCTATAATATAATTGAGCTTTAAAATACTGTGATACGGATATTTGAGATATAAGTATACTACGTATAAGACTTGTAATATGGGAGGTGCTTATGCCCTATTGTTGATATATATATATATATATATATATATATATATATATATATATAGGTTGAGTGTATACCTATAAGATGAATTCTGTGTATGAAATACCTAGCCTACTTGCTATTGAGGACAGTCATATTCTGATGAGACTTTGGAGGGATTTTTGACTTGTGCCTCAGAATATAAAACCTAGGCATGGGCTATATGTGATAATGATAGTGATGACGGTTATATAGGTTCGTAGGTATATGTGTAGCCCATAGGCTTGGAACTATATTTGCCTCCAATATGTGTGATTTGTGATGATGGTTCGAGTGAGATACTGAACCAATGGTCCTTTGTACAGTGACGAGATGTACTTGGACATGATAGCAGAGTATGCATACACCGCAGCCGAGTCTCGGGGTGCAGTGTTGTATGTATATATATAATAGAGTGAATATATATATATATATATATATATATATATATATATATATATATATATATATATATATATATATATATATATGTATGTATATGTATTACTTATAGTATGAGAGAAATACGTGGGAAAGATATTGGGCTATGTTTAGCTATTAGACTGGAAGGAACAAGTTTGTATGGGAATAGTAACGAGTATGGTTTGAAGGTACGTTAGGCGTGCATACTAGATAAGAGGTGATAATATCAAGAGAGAGTTCGAGAATCTAACATGTACATAATAATTGCTTCATTGCACTTGTTAATCACTTGCTATTTTCAAAAAAATATTATACCATCGAGCTATAACTCGTTTTCTTGTTTATTCTCGCCTCCCTCGTATCATCTATATTAGGTGTCCAGTCACAGGAACGCCAAGCATAGAGGATTGGATACTTGACGTACTATGGATGCTATGGAGTTGTAGACTTTTATTAGATGCTTGCATTCTCTTGATTCATACATACGTAGTAGTTAGTTCATGTAGGGCATGTCACCCAAGGATTCTAGTTATTTCGATTCTATCTCAGACAGTGGTATTACTTATGTCCGTTTTGATACATTCAGTTTATTTGGATTGTTGTTTTGAGATATTTAAACAGGGGATTTCATTCCAGTTACATTTAATTCAGTTGTGATGGTACTTATCTATTATGAATTGTTATGGAATGGATTACATGAAATTGTTTATAATGGTAAAATGAGATTGTATTAAATTAAAATTTGAAAGTTTTTTTAACACCAGCTTAATGAGAGGGAAACTTCTCTTCAAACGAAACCATCTGGAACCTCTTCGTTGATGGGTCGTGATGCAAAAATGGAAGTGGAGCAGGGCTGATAGTGTCGACACCAGATGGTATAGATATTGAGTATGCACTAAGGTTCAAATTTAAAGCCTCCAATAATGAGTCAGAGTATGAGGCTTTAATAGCAAGTCTCTCTTTGGCAAAATCCGTCAGTGTCAGCCAACTCCTAGTCCATAGTGACTCAAGATTAGTCGTGAACCAAATCCTAGGGGTATATGAAGCCAAAGATGAAAGGATGGCCAAATCTCTAAAAAGGGTGATATCGATGCTAGAAAGCTTCAAGGAAGTAAAGATGAAAAGGATACCTAGGCTAGATAACCACCGAGCTGATGCACTTGCAAGGTTGGCCTCAGCAACAATAACATATATAAGGAAAATAGTACCAGTTGAGATTCTGCTCAAGCCGACCATCGAAGATGAAGATGTTGCTAGACCTTGCCTAAATCTGAGTATGGGAGCCTCGTTGATGGTCCCTCTTATCAGATACATAAGAGAGGGAGAGCTGCCAGTGTGAAAGTTAGAAAAGAGAAAATTGAGGTTCGGGGATGCCAAATTCTCCACCGTGGAAGATGTCCTGTACAAGAAGGGATTACTACTCCCTCTTCTTAGATGACTTAATTCTTTATAGGTTCCATACATCTTGTAAGATGTGCATGAGGGATCTTGTTCAAGCCACATTGGAGGAAAGTCATTGGCCAAGAGGATAATCACTCAGGGGTACTGGTGGCCGACCTTGGCCAAAGATGCAGCTACGTATGTAAAGAGATGTGATAAATGCCAGAGGTTCTTTGTCATCCCCCATCAGCCTCACCAACCTCTGACTTTTATCAGTTCCCCTTTTCCATTTTTAGTATGGGGCATTGATTTTGTAAGACCCTTGCCAAGAGCTGTAAATAACTATCCGTACTTAATTGTGGCAATTGATTATATCTCCAAATGGGTAGAGGCTGAGACAATGATCACAATCACTGAGAAGAAGACCTTCCAGTTCATCTGGAAGAACATCATATGAATGAAGGTTTGGCATTCCAAACACCCTGATCTTGGACAATGGAACCCAATTCAAGAATGTTTCCTTAGAAAAGTACTGTGAAAGAGTAGGGATCACGTAATTCTTCTCTTCCCCTGGCCGACCCCAGGAAAATGGTCAGACTGAGGTCACAAATTGAATAATCCTTGATGGGATAAAAAAGATGTTAGAAGAGTCCAAATGAATATGGATGGAAGCGGCATATGATGTGCTTTGGGCTTACAGGATGATTGTGAGAACGCCCACAGGAGAAACTCCATTCATGTTAGCCCATGGATCAGAGGCTGTCATCCCAACAGAGATAGGGCTTCCCACTCATAGAGTTCAGACATATGGACCTTAGAGGAATGGGGAAGAGAAAAGACTTGATCTTGATTTGATTGAGGAAAGAAGAGAGGATGCAGAGATAAGACAGGCAGCCTATCAGCAGATAACTATAAGATTCTACAATTAGAGGGTAAAGTCAAGGACAATAGCTGTGGGAGACCTATTCCTAAAGAAGATGTGGCATAAAACTAATAAGCTCCATCCCAATTGGCATGGTCCTTATAGGGTAATTGATTAAGTTGTACCAGGTACCGATCGGCTAGAGAATATTGAAGGAGAGCCTTTCTCCAACCCTTGGAACGCTGACCACTTGAAAAAGTATTACTTATGATGTTGTAATTATTCTATCCTTTTGTACTATATACAGAGAATGTCAATGAGAAAGTAGCAATGTTGTGTTGATGCTTTTGTTCCAATGTATATGTATTAAACATCATTAGTTTGGTGAAATTATTAGGATAACACCATAATTTGGTGACCTCAGACCCTTAAACATCATTTATTTGGTGAAAGTGTGAGGGTGAATACCATAATTTGGTGACCTCAGACCTTTAACATCATTTATTTGGTGAAATATGAGGTGAAACACCATAATTTGGTGACCTCGAACCTTTAACATCATTTATTTGGTGAAAGTGTGAGGGTGAACACCATAATTTGGTGACCTCAGACCTTTAACATAATTTATTTGGTGAAATATGAGGTAAAACACCATAATTTGGTGACCTCAGACCTTTAACATCATTTATTTGGTGAAATATGAGGTGAAACATCATTAGTTTGGTGACCTCAGACTTTAAACATCATTAGTTTTGTGAAATTATGAGGGTAACATCATAATTTGGTGACCTCAGACCTTTAACATCATTTATTTGGTGAAATATGAGATAAAACATCATTAATTTGGTGCGTCAGACTTTAAACATCATTATTTTGGTGAAATTATGAGGGTAACATCATAATTGGTGACCTCAAACCTTTAACATCATTTATTTGGTGAAATATGAGGTGAACATCATTAATTTGGTGACCTCAGACTTTAAATATCATTAGTTTGATGAAATTATGAGGGTAACATCATAATTTGGTGACCTCGGGCCTTTAACATCATTTATTTGGTGAAATATGAGGTGAAACATCATTAATTTGGTGACCTCAGACTTTAAACATCATTAGTTTGGTGAAATTATGAGCGTAACATCATAATTTGGTGACCTCAGACCTCTAACGTTATTTATTTGGTGAAATATGAGGTGAAACATCATTAATTTGGTGACCTCAGACCTTTAACATCATTATTTTGGTGAAAGTATGAGGGTAAACACCATCATTTGGTGACCTCGGACATTTAACATGAGGTAAAACATCATTAGTAAACATCATAATTTGGTGCAGTGAAATTTATGGTGAACAGCCTTCCAAAGGACAATTGGGAAGGGGAAATATTTATGTGTAAGAGTATGGCTCTGATAATTGGGTGGATGGTAAGACGAAAACCCAACTTGAACATCTGCTCAAAAATGAAAATTTCACCATCTCGGCCATCGAAGGCCCCTTCATCCTTCAGAGGTTTCCTCAAGATGATGGAGGAGTCAATAGAGTACAAGTGTCTAAAGACTAAAAGGTCGTACTCATTTACATTACTTTCATACTCTGCAATTACAGAGGTATCAAGTTCACTTCCTTCATCATTATCACCATCCCTAATAAATTTGGCCTGGGCACTTATAGGGGCACCGCCAGGAAACCTCTTCGCAAATTTAACACGGGCGGCGGACGATAAAGGAATGACATCAATGGGAGGAGGAATTACCACACTGGGCCCTAATATTTCAACGGAATAAGATCTACATGAAGCTCTAGCACCTCTGTGGGATGAGGAATGACTTGAAACCTCAGCGTCCTATGAAACCTCACCTTGCCTAGGGAAATAATCCATAGCTTCTTGAAAGGAGTCTACGGACTCGCCCGCCTCAGACGTTGACATGGGGTTTGAAGAAGCATTATCCTCAAACATGGGATTAGGAACCTATGCAGGCTCAACATGCTTAGGGTATATGACAGCTAATGGTGGAGGAAAGATAGGTCTGAGCGAAAAAGCCTCAGCCCTACGAGCCTCTTCCTCGGCTAACTGTATCTGCCTAATCTTTTCAAGGGTCCTCTCATGCAGAGTTGGGAACATATCAATAAGTTTATACAAAGGTCTAAGCATTCGACAGATGACACTACACTTGAGAGTTCAAACTAAAAGGGGAAACAAGCAAACAACTTGTACAACTCAAAATAAAGATCAAACTGGGAATCCAAAGGGTTTACACCAAGAACACCAAGAACAGGTGCAAAGCAGCTCACCGGAGAAGGTAACCGATGATTAGCCAAAAAAATTAAAAAAAAATAATTCGACCTAAACTAAGCCCAAGATGACTAATTGAATATGAAATAGACCCTATAGCCCACTGTCTCTCATGAAAAAACACTAAACGTGGGTGGTTTCCCTCGTCGAAGAATAGAAAAACACACCGAAAAAATAGAAGCTGCAAATAAAGCTAAAAATTAAAGAAGCGGAGAGCAAGATGGTTACCTGATCAACGAGGAATGAAAGGTGATGGGTTACAAACCCAAGACGACTTGAGAACGAGAGAGAGATTGGAGCTTTGGCTATGGAGGATTTTGGAAAAAATCATAATAGTGAGAGATCTATGGCGGGAGAAATGAGAGAAGAAAGAGAATAAGGGAAGGGAAAAAGTATTTAAAACTTCCCTAATGATGGAGCATAATTTTCAAGGTGCCCATCATTGCCCAAGAGAACCTAAAAGGCACCGTCAGAGGTATCATACCTTGGGGAATATGTTAGCCACTTCAATGAGTGACATGTGTCCAATGAATCACCCCGCACCCCAAGACACCAAATGTAACTCGGTATCAGCCTAACTTATATACCCCTCGACCACCTACTCACATAGGAGACTAAGGGCTAGGGGTGATTGATATGACCAATATGTACCCTCAGACTCATAGTCAACAACCTCGATTGATGTAATGGTCGAGTCAATAGGAGGCTCATAATGGCCATCACATAAGTCCCTCTTCGTAAGGTCGGCCCCACAATGATCAACCTCGGTTGTCCATCAGTCGTGGTCATACAACTCATGGTTTTAAGCGACTGATTCTGGCGTACCTGCTTCAGCCAACACTTTAGCCATGCTTGAAATCTTACCTCAGTTGGTCAATCAGGCAGAGGTCATACTTGAGTTTGAAGGAACAAAGATAACCCTCGGACTGACCAAGCATCGTACTCGGCTGGGTCGAGGTTACCATGGATGACATCATAAGTACGAGCATACGTAAGCATATTGGAATACTTGGAATGCGTGGACTAAACCGTTATAACCAACTCGTTCCCCTCACATGAGGGAATATTTGGTCATCATTACCTACATGTGTCATAGCCAGGTGTCCACATGAGATTTGACTGATCTTTACACACATGTTCATGGCATTCTTGGGCGTACGCTACACTCCCCAAGCTCTATATATACATGTCTTCTCCTACCTTGTGAAAAGATCAACAATTGTAGCCCTAGTGAAAGATCTGCAAATTTACATAGTAGAGAGAGAAAGTGAGAGATTATATAATAGGCCACTAGTGCCCACATTCTAGTGAAACTTACTCACACACACTCACAGTGGAAGTAGGCCAGATTGGCTGAGCCACTTATATACCAGTGTTTCCCCTCTTTTCCTCACCTCCTTTTACTAGTTCATTACTCTTATGTTGCCATTGTAACTGCTAGCTTGAGCTTATAAACACCTCACCTGGTGGTATTGTTTACAGTATCATCATATAGGTGAAGCAAATACCTATGATATAACTGAGGTTTAAAATACCATGACACATAGGATATTCGAGATATAAGTATACTACGCATGAGACTTGTAATATGGGAGGTGCTTAAGCCTGATTGTTGATATATATATATAGGTTGAGTGTATACCTATATGATGATTTGTGTGTATGACATACTTAGACTACTTGCTATCGACTGGAGGTTTGCGCGTTGAGGACAGTCATATCCTGATGAGCCTTTGGGGGGATTTTTAACTTGTGCCTGAGAATATAGAACCTAGGTATGGGCTATCTGTGATAATGATAGTGATGATGGTCATATGGGTGCGTAGCCCATAGTCTTGGAACTATATTCGCCTCCAATATGTGTGATTTATGATGATGGTTCGAGTGAGATACTGAACCAATGGTCCTTTGTACAATAACAAGATATACCTGGACATGATAGCAGAGTATGCATGCACCGCAGTTGAGTCTCAGGGTTCAGTGTTGTATATATATAATAGAGTGAATGTATATATGTACTTGTGATATTATCTACTGTGTGAATTAAGTAGACGTGAATGATAATGAAATCTGAAATGAATTAAGTTGGTTAACACTAAATTATATTAAATTGAAAAAGTGTTTATCTGTGTTAATGAGAAATTGGATATATATATATATGTATATGTATGTATGTATTACTTATATTGTGAGAGAAATACGTGGGAACGATATTGGGCTATGTTTAGCTATTAGACTGGAAAGAACTAGTTTGCATGGGAATAGTAACGAGTATGGTTTGAACGTACTTTAGATGTGCACACTAGATGAGAGGTGAGAATCTCAAGAGAGAGTTCGAGAATATAACATGTACGTAATAATTGCTTAATTGCAGTTGTTAATCACTTGCTATTTTTTAAAAATATTTACCATCAAGCTCTGACCCGTTTTCTTGCATATTTTCACCTCCCTTGTATCTTCTATATTAGGTGTCGAGTCACAGTAACTCTAGGCATAGAGGATTATACACTTGACGGACTATGGATGCTACGGAGTTGCATAATTTTCTTAGACGCTTTCATTCTCTTGACATACATCCGTAGTAGTTAGTTCATGTAGGATATGCCGTCCAAGGATTCTAGTTATTTCGATTCTATCTCAGACAGTGGTATTACTTATGTCAGTTTCGATACATTCAGTTTATTTGGATTATTGTATTGATATATTTAAATTGGAGAGTTTATTCCAGTTACATTTAATTCAGTTGTGATGTTACTTATCTATTATGCATTGTTGGGGAATGGATTACATGAAATTGTTTGTAATGGTAAAATGAGATTGTATTGAATTAAAATTTGATAGTTTTTTTTACACCAGATTAATTAATTGAGTATTAGGTGATGAACAAAAAGAAAATATTTTTCGATAGTGATGCTAAGAATGAACCAACTGCATACTCGGATTTAATTGGGTATAGGACTGATCACTCGATATTTAATTGAGCGGGGTATTACATTTAGAGGTAGTTGATCTTCCATCGTACATCTTCACAACTACCATAACTTTATGAGATTTCTTGGGGTTAGGAATGAGATAATGGATCATATGCTCCAATAGACACTTAAATAAAGTTCCTTTCTATGGATCCTATCACTAGAAGAATCCCGAGTCCATAACTGGGAAAATGTAGCAAGAGAATTAATGGATTTGTACAAGTATATTGAGTAGTTTTAAGTAAATCACTGAGACCACAAATTGCATTAAAAAAAACCCAAGTATTCTTTCAACTGTTTCACCCATAGGTGGAGAGAGAAATCAGCCATCATGACTAACTACCCGTCTGAAGAAAGGTTGGTTAGCATTGTGAAGAAAAAATTCTAGACTCACAATTGAATCCCCATGGGTAGCCAATATTACCCCTATTTTAGAGGCTTGTCAGAGGCTGGGGTCGAGATCAAAGAAAGTGACAACAATAATCAATCTGAGTCTGAATCGAAGAAGACAATGGGTAGTTCACTTCTGAAAAATTTGACAAGCCTGCTACTGCTATCGTCAACAACATCTCTTATAATCCTACCACCTCATGGGCATCATAATCTAGTCTTCCTGTAACCTGAAAAGAATATACCGAAATCCATGATTGTCTCTCTAAGGTGTACCAAGATCTCTTATCCCAAAACCTCATCAAATCGTTGGACCCTCGTCCGTTATCTAACCCACTTTCCAAAACTTTCAAATGTGATGCTTTTTGTGACTCCCACCAAATCACCGAGCACACCACCGATCAATGCTATTACCTGAGAAATGTTATCCAAGGCCTTATAGACAAAGGTTTCATCACTCCTCCTACAAACCAAAAGATAAAAAACTACACAAAATCCCTTATCAATGCACCAAGCTTGAGTGAATGCCATCCTCATAAATGAAAACCTAGATTTTGAGACTTTTATAAGAATCAAAACCATCCTTAAACCTGATTTATCCAATAACTTTTCCAATTCATTTGTGGATATCAAAATTTTCCAATCCTTCCTCTACATCCTGAGAACACTCCAGGCCATGATCTTTCCATTATCGCAAGGTCCTGCGTTGTTGTTTGAACTCACTAAAAAATAAGGAGTACAAATATTTTAGCTATCCTAAAATAACTCAAAAGTTTTTGGATGAAATTACCATCTAAAATGACCCTTGAAGGAATCAATTAGAAGAAAATTAGTGATATATACATGGAGGCCCGAAAGTTGGACCATCAGTCCGACGACTAGTTTGTGCCTCTGAAAGAATTCAACTTGAACGACATCGTTCAAGTTTTATCAGAAGAATGTGCCAAAAAGAAGATATACGAAGCTCCCAAGATACTTACATAACTGATATTCAAGGGTTAGTTAGTTCCTTCCTTCCAGCATTGCTGCATGGGAAGATTTTTACGATGAAGCGGTTGAAGTTGTGGAATGCATAAACCTTTCCTATAACAACAACATTTTCTCTATCGGATGGGGAGCTGACTCTGATCCCTCAGACAAGTCAATTGATGAACACAATGAAAAAAAACCTACACAATGGCCTCCATCTGCTAAATGATCTCCCTTGAATAACTTCTATCAAGAATCAATGAAATATCTACCACACCAAAAATGAATGAAGACACTAGGTTTTTGTTTTTCCTAACATCTGTGAACCATTTATTCGATCTGGATGGTTCTACATAGACCCAATCTTCCCACCAGTAAATGAACCTATAGATAAAGGAAAGGTGTTACTGAAGAAATACCAATACTGAAAATATATACCAATATAAAAAATATCAATTGAGGAGAGAAAGATTCTCGAGAAACAAGAAAGACTCAAACTAACATTACCCTATGGGGACTCCTTTTCTCTACTCAACTTCATAGGAATTCCCTTATCTAGCTTCTCACTAGACCTATGGTTCTTCCCTCTACTTATCCTAAGAGCTAGTCCATATATAGTTATAACTCTAACTGTTACAAGAATTGCCTCATTTGATGATGAAAACATTCCTAAATTTTAACCATATCATAATTTTTCCCTCAATATTTTCGTAGAATTCATGAGGAAGGCGATACCGTTGGTGCTCGTCGATTATGTTTATACTTTAAATGTCTTCCTATTAACAACTCTCAAGTTCCTAGTATTACAAGTCAACATTTTCACTATAATATCTATAATCGTACATGTTTATGATAACACTTGACAAAATGTTATGGGTTCGATATCTCTTATGCTATGGGTTAGCCCAATATGCCCTCAGATAAAATACCTAGTTCATGACACTCCTACTAATTTCAATTTTCTCATTGGTCAACTGTGGCTCCATAATATCAGGGGAGTAGCTTCTTCCCTTTATCAAAAGCTATAATTATTTGCAGAGAAACAAGTCATCACCATTATCGAAGATGATAATAACTCTGATGAAGTTGGCACAATCAACCTGGTTATTAAAATCCAATACAATGCAAATGATATGGCTCTCTCGGGATTCAAGATTGATCCACTCCCTCTTCTTCTAGAAAATGATTTCGAGGATAAAGTGTGGCCAAAGCATATGCCATATGGTAATGTCAATGTGATCCCATTAGTTAAGAACATACATTTCACTCTCGGAATGGGGCTAGGCCATCGTCAACAAGGTATCATTGAGCCGGTTGTCCTGAAAGAAGTCTTCTTTGCATATGGTCTGGGATATCAGTTATCTCTATCTGAACTTATGGTCCTCTATTATCCATATTGATAGAGAATGTTAAAGAAGAAATAAGTCATCTATGGGGACTCTCTAAATGGGCATTTTATCAAAGAAGGTGAGGATTTCCCCTATTGTGACTTACTTAGACGATGGTATGATATTGTCGAGAAGAAATTGAAGCCCAAATTTAAGACATTCTTTAAAGACAAATTTACTTGGAATGCATGACCAAAGCATGAGGTGATACCTCTGACCATCAAGCCCATTGACTCAAGCTCCTCTGATATTGAAAGCTCTGAGATCACAAATAACACTTAAAGCATTGTAAGTGAAGGATCATTTGGCTTCCATACACAGGGAATTGATCTTTGCATGATCCACCCTGAGTCTGAGACGTATGACCCTTTTGCAAAGATCACTCATGATGATAAGCCTTTCCTCAACTGTTGAATCAGTTTAGTCAACTCAACCTTGCCTGTCCAAAACCCTTCTGTGTATCTTTTAGAGAATAAACATGAGTCTGTTCTTCCTTTTTCTATTATTGATGCAAGTGTAAACAATACCTCCTTTGATGAGGTTCTCAATACTGCATTTCCTAAAAATTCTAATGATGACATAAATGAAGATTTTGAGTATCTTGATGTGTCTTATATTAATTGTATTAATTCTATTTAAACAATTGATGAAGATCTAAGGAATTACAATTCTTATCTGATCTCAATAAGGAAAAAATAAACAACATAATCGCGTTTACACTAATAATGATGAGACTATTGTTATTAATCTTGGTTCTAGTAGCACTCCACATGAGTTTAGGATAGGTTCAATGCTCAATGAGCATGAGCGATCATAATTTGAAGAGTTTCTGAAAGAATTTGTGAACGTCTTCGCATGTTCCTATAGCAATATGCCTGACATCGACCTAGAGATAGTGTAACATGAGATTTTCAATGCAAGCTCGTCAAGAAGAATGTAAAAAATCTGCATCCCGAATGCTCCCTTAATGTGAAAGACGAAGTGGTCAAGTAGTTGAATGTAGGTTTCATCCATTTGGTCTAATATCCTACTTGGATCACTAATATTTTCCTCCTACTGAAATTAGGAGGAAAAGTCCGTATGTGCATCGACTACTGATATCTAAATAAATCTTCTATGCAAGATGATTATCCTTTTCCTAAAATTGAGATGATCATTAATAATATAGCCAATCACGCCCTCAAGTCATTCATTGTTGACTTTACGAGGCATAATTAGATCAATATGCATCCTGACCACCAAGGCAAGACTGCTTTCATTGCCTCATGGGGTACCTTTTACTACACTATCATGACTTTTCGTTTTAAAAATGTTGAGTCTACATACTAAAGAGCAACTGTGACCACCTTATCTGATCTTATCCATAAAGATATCGAGGTCTATGTTGACAATATGATCAGTAAGTCCAAGAATCGAGAAGGTCACATTCCTACATTGAGGAAATTCTTTGAACGACAGTAGAAGATGAACCTTAACCCATAGAAATGAGTCTTTGTGATTAAAAATGTAAACTCCTTAGATTCATGGCCATCTAAAGAGGGATCGATGCAGACCCTTCCAAACCTAAAGAGATTTTAAAAATTCCACCTCCTTGGACTAAGAAAGAATTTCCTAGTTTCTTAGGAAATCTCCAATACATTATTCGATTCATCGTCCAATTCACTTCTATCTGTGAACCCACATTCAAATTCCTCAAAAAGGATTTAACAAAACTATGGAATGAGGCCTGTCAAGAAGCCTTTGATAAATCAAGTAATACCTTACTCGACCTCTGATGCTCATACCACCATAACCTAGTATGCCTTTTATCTTGTAATTAATTATTATAAATACTTCAACTGGGGCTATGTCGGCCTAATACATTGAAGAATTGTATAAAGAGAGGCCCATCTACTACGTGAGTTGAAAATTGGTAGGGTATGGGGTGAACTGTACCGCAGTGAATAAGGTGTGTGTCTCCCTAGTTTGGATCACCCAAAATCTCTGACACTACATGCTTATATTCCCTACCAAGATATTATTCCTAATGGATACCATGAAATAATTTATAGAAAATCCTGATTTATCAAGATACATGCCCAGTGGTTACTATTTTTAGCTGAGTTTGATATCATCTATGTCAAACAAAATGCCATCAAAGGAAGATTCATCTCTAATTACCTTCCTGACAATCCCTTGGAGAAGCCGATGTGTGGATTTTTTTAATTCCCAAATGAAGATATTATCTATACTTATCATGAAGAACTCTGGTTGAAGATGCTTTGTAATAAGGCTATTAACAAGGAAGTATATGAAATTGGGATACTCTTGATCACGGCTAATGACTTCCACTCTCCCATCACCATTAAGATAAACTTCTTTTGCACCAAAAGCATGATGGAATAGGAGGTATGCATTATGGGACTTAAGATTGACCTCAAGAAAGGAATATGATATCTCAATGTCTATAGAGACTTGACCCTCATCAAAAGATAAGTCCTCCAAAAATGGAAAGTAAAAGACGAGAAACTCCTACACTTTTATGCTCAGCTTAAAGAGATGGTTTCTCAATTCAAATATGTCACATTCCACTACCTATCCCATTTAAGAAATAATTTTGTTTGTGCATTGGCAATCTTATCAATGCTAGAGGTAATAACAATGGCCCCCTTTAGAAACAATCCATGCCGAATCACTACTACCATATCGAGCTCCTTGTAAAAGAAGATCCATATAAAGTTGGGCTATGGTATTACCATATTGGTTGTCTCCTAAAGCATGGTTAGTATCCCCAAGGGATTGATAAGAAAGACTATACGACCCTTCGCAAGATTGCAACTCTGTATATCATTTGCAGTAAGGATTTATTCAAGAGAAAATTCGATATCACCCATTTACAATGCATAACATGGGATAACATTGGAGAAGTAATGCAGAAACTCCATGGTGGAGAATGTGCGACTTACACGAACGGTCATATACTTGCCAAGAATATTGTTCAACATGGATATTATTGGATTACTATGATCTAAGACTGCATTGCCTATGTTAAAAGATGCCTTAAATGCCAATAATTTGCCAACTTTTAGCACTTATCCCCTCGAGAGTTATACAATATGACCTTGAGTTGGACCTCTTATGGAATAAACTAATAGAGACACAGGATTTTCCCAAAGGATTGTTTCATTCTCATTATGCTTATACATATGGCCCCGTGTGGGTTGCGTAGTTATTCTTAATTCGTTGGAATTTTATTCAGGACTTGTATTGTAAATTTATTCTATTTAGTTAACGAGTTGCATTATGATTTATCTCATTGTCTCATTTATTTTGTTTATTGTTTTTATTGCGATCTTATTAGTTATTCATTAATGATTAAAATGATATAAATTGTTTGACGCTTCATATTCTCGACGTATGGTTGGTCTCCTTATATGTGGAAAATCGGGGTTCTTACAATTGCCCTTATATTATTTTGAATAAAAATATAAATATATGTGAATGTAGTATCTTAATTTTATAGTTTTAATATAATAATTTTTTTTCAATGTTAGACCATATGAATATGTGTAACTCTTTTCTTGTACTTTACACGAAGTGTGTATAATTTTGTACAAATGTGTGTACTTTAGAGTGAATGTTTTTTAGAATGCATTTATGCATGTACTTTAACTTTTTATTATGTGTAATATACTGTGGATTTGTATACATGTTCTATAAGAACATAATTTCCATAGTTCGTAGTTTACATGAAATATGTCGTATACCGTTACAACCGTAAAAGAAGTTCACGTTCATATGTTCATGAAGATGAATCTGAATTTCAAGCATCTTCAACAAATGCGCGACATGATGTATAATTTCATATAGATTGTTTTTAAGTTTCGTAGATTCTTACTTGAGTATTGAGATATTTTTTGAAACTATTTTTTATCAAACTGAGGCATTTTTTCTATGTCAAAATTATGATTTAAAGACCTGTAGATGAGCTTTTTAATTTTTTTATGTTTATGTCGTTCAAATGACATTGATAAATCTTTCAAAGGACTGCTTTAAACGACATGCAATGTCATTTGTTAGATCGTTGAAGGGTCATTTCTTTGTTGATACTGTTTTACATTTTTAATGGTCGTTTCCTTGGTCGTTAGTAACAACATCCAATGTCATTCAAATGACATTGAGAAGTCATTTGAACGACCTCTACCGCCTCAAAAAGTTTATTTTTCTATAAATACATGTTTTGGAGACCTTTTTCATTAAGACTTTTGATACATGATAACTGTAAATCTGCAGAATTTTAGTCTTCATCTTTTAGGGATAAAAACCTAGTTTTTGATTCACCAAAACATCCCAATCCTTTTTTCATGCTTAATATTTGCAATGCTTGTCATGACACTCCGCATTATTCATTTTTTATTATTTTCCTTATCTATTTTGGACAAATTAAAAGGGGGAGAACTATTTATGAATTATGGGGGAGTGAGAGTTTGAATTATGGGGGAGATTTGAGATTTTACTTGATTTGATTTAGTACCTGATTTATGCTATCTCATTTTGTAAGGACATTTTTTGTCCATTATAAATTGTATGTCGTACGCCGTTACAAGATATTCAAGATTGCATCTACATCAACGGATCCGAATAAGCATCTTCATTCATGGAATCAATTTTCTAGACAACCGAACCGGTCCGCCTATTTTAAAAAGGAACCGGTCCGCCCCATTTGGAAAAAGAACCGATTCGTACACGGATCGATCCGCCTCAATCCGGACCGATCCGCTTTACACCAATCCAGTATACCCCGGATTGATAGCAAACCAAAGAAGCTCTTTGAGAAAATGAACCGGTCTGACCTCGGACCGATCCGCTTCCATACCGGATCGGTCCGCCTGGGATAAATTCGAGCAGATCCTGCAGAGATTTTTTAGGCCCAGTTTTTTCTTTTATAAACCAACTTCGGGGTTTTGTTTAGCAAGACTTATACAGACGATTTTCAGAGTCCAAAAAACTCTAAGTCTTCAACTTTGTGAGTCTCAAGACTCATGTTTTGATTCACACAACTTTCCAAATCCTTGTGAGTCTGTTTGCAACCCAAGAACACAATCGTGTGTCTGCTCATACCCTTATGGAGAAGGCCGTCCTTCTTCTTCATTGCTGCCCTCCTGGAAAGGGAAACTTCCAGCCGCCGACTACAGATTCGATGCCTGCGGGTAACTCTGTGTCACTGTATTTTCATTGTAATCTGAGAAATTGTATGTTACAATATTATAATGAAAATAAATGGTTTTGCCCCTTTGGGGGATTTTTCCTCACATAGATGTGTTTGAATGTTCTTGCTTGAGTTATCATCTTGTTCAATCACATATAGTTGCATGTTTAGGATTTAATTGAAACTGAGCTTAATTAAATAATATCTCTATTTGAACGCACACGTACTCTTTCAAATTGGTATCAGAGCCAGTTACGCTAATCTATTGCGTATTCCTATTTTTTTACAAAAAATTTCTAAGATATCAATTTTCTAAAAATTGATTTTTTGAAACCGAGTGTGTTCATAATGGAGAAGTTATATAATAAAATGCCAGTTTTTGACGGGACAAACTATGCATATTGGAAAGCCCGCATGATATCTGCATTAAAAGTCATTGATGAACGTGTATGGATTTTGGTTGAAATAGGGTGGATACCTCCCTCCATCACTATTGAAAATGTGACCAATTTAAAACCTGTCTCCTCTTGGACTGAAGAAGAATTTAAACGGTCATCATTTAATTATAAAGGGTTAAGTGTTATTTCCGGATCCGTCACTCCTGACGAGTTCCAACGTATAATGACGTGCACCATGTCAAAAGAGGCATGGGATGTTTTACAACTTACCCATGAAGGTATGAATGCTGTGAAAGAATCTAAACTTCAAAATTTAACAACTCAATTTTAGACCATCACCATGTATGAAACTTAATGTTTTGATGATTTTTATGCTAGGATTTCTGACATTGTTAATACTAGCTTTAATCTTGGTGAACATATCCCTAATGCTAGAGTTGTTAAAAAGATTCTTCGTTCTCTGCCTAAGCGTTTTATCCCTAAAGTCAATGTGCTAAATTCTATGGGTAATTTAAATACACTAAAATTGGAGGAACTTGTAGGCGACTTGCAAACATATGAAATTGATATGTTTCCTAAAACTGCTAAGACTAAAGAAAAGGGAATTGCACTTAATGCCCAAGAGAGAAAGAATGAGGGGTCAGCAAGAAAGAGGGGAGAGTCATCTAGAAAAAGAGAGACAGATACGTCAGATTCTGAGTGTGATTTTGACTTAGATGATTTGGCCCTTTTTGCTAAAAATTTCAAGAGAATTCTTAAATTCAAGAAAAATGGTAATTTTAATGATAAAAAGAAGTTTGAGAAAAATAAACTTGAAAAGAAAAATGAAAAAGTTTTTAAAGATCCTCCAAAGAAAGAAAGTGAGAGATGCTTTGAGTGCGATGGTAGGGGCTATAGAGATTTTGAGTGGGCTACTAGGCTAAACAGAGAAAAGGGCAAATCTGTCCTTAATGCTACCCTTAGTGACGAGAGTGAGGTCGAGTCGGTGGATTCTGGAAACGAGTCACCGCATGATTGTAACTTCACCGTATTCACGGCTAGTCATGTGAGCACTTCTAGTACTTCGCACGACGATAAGGATGATGGATCACAGGGACACCTCGACTGTGAGATCGATGTGAGTGAGGGGGAGGGTGACTCAAGTGAGAGCGAGAGTGATCTTCAACGCGCCTACGTTGAGCTATATTCTGAGTCCTTTAAAACTAAAAAGTGTATCAAAGTGTTAGTTCTTAGGATCACCGCTTTAGAGGAAGATTTAAGAAAAGCGATAGAGAGAGAGTCATCCACCTGCACTACCTTAAGAGAGAGAGAGAGTCTGCCTGTGTAGAGAAAGAGACTTTGTTTAGAGAAAGAGAGAGCTTGTTTGGAGAGAAAGAGAGTTGTTTTGAGAAAGAGAGAGGGGACTTGACTAAACAAGTGGCTAGTCTTACAAGTGAGCTCCATTCCTCCGTGGAGACTCGAAAGAAACTTGAAGCCCTTGTTGCCCAGCTTACTCATGATCTTAAGAGAGCACGGGAAGTCAAGGTACAAATCGAGGACATATCTGGGAAGATGGGAAAGATGTTCCTCAGCCCCGCTTTAGGTTTTGGTGATCGGTAAGGAATTGGTTTTGATGGTGCCTTCACGTCCCAAATTGCACCTGGACCAGTCCCTGAGTTTACTACTACTCCTTATGGTCATCGCTAAAATCCACGAAGGAGAGTTCGTTCAAGAAAAGTAAACCAAGGTCCGCCTAAGACTGTGTTCTTTTGTAGATATTGCAAAAGAAAAGGCCACCTGAGGGAGTTTTGCTATAGTATGGGTCGGACACGACGTACTACTACTCCACCACAGCATACTGATGATTTTACCAGTTTGAGAGAGAAAGTTGAGTTTTTAGCTGCTACATCACAGAGTTTGATGGAGAAATTCCGACGAATGTCTTTACCGTCAGTGAATGCCTCTCACATTCCGGCGAAAATCAACAACAATAAAGAAAAACAAAAATTTACCACTACTTGGGTACCTAAGAAAGATAAAAAGGCCTTTGTTGTTCATGTCGCTCTCAAAGCACATAATACCTCACAGTGGTATTTTGATAGTGGGTGCTCCAGACATATAACAGGTGATGCCTTATTTTTTACGTCTCTTGAGGATTATCAGGATGGCAGAGTCACCTTTGGAGATGGGAGCAAGTCTAGCATTGTAGGACGTGGTACTGTAGAGTTACCAGGATTTCCTAAGCTAGAGAATGTTTTGTACGCAAAGGTTTGAAAGCAAACCTTCTCAGTAATAGCCAGCTGTGCGACGCTGACTTTGCCGTAAAGTTTGACTGGGATGCATGTAATGTCTATAATAAAGCCGATTAACTTTTAGTGCGAGAGGTGAGGACTAAAGATAATTGCTATGGAACTGAGCCCACATCCTCACTTGTCTACAACAGTGCCACGATCACTCCTATGGATCTGTGGCACCAACGTCTAGGTCACGTGAACGTTAGAGATTTGACTCGTTTAGCCAAAAAGGTTCTAGTACGTGGCTTACCATCTCTTGGAAAGTTAACTTTCACGGTATGTGGATCCTGTCAGTTGGGAAAGCAAATTTGGAGCCCCCATAGGAAGTTTCATTCCACTACCACCTCCTGAGTACTTGAGCTGATTCACATGGATCCTATGTGTCCTACTCGTACTGAAAGTTTGGGTGGTAAGAGGTATATTCTCGTGATGGTAGACGATTTCTCCAGATACTCTATTGTATGTTTTCTGAGGGAAAAATCCGATGCTGTTGAGTTTATAATGACCAAGTTTCGTGTCCTATAAAATCAACACGGAGTCACTATTAATAGGATCCGTAGTGAAAACGGCACAAAATTTAAGGAAACAAAGGTAGATCTTTACTGTGATAGCCTTGGGATCAAACATGAGTTTTCTGCTGTGAAGACTCCTCAGTAAAATGGGATTGTTGAGAGAAAGAATAGGACGATCCAGGAAATGGCTAGATCTATGCTTCTAGGTCGTAATGTTTCTAGGAGATTTTGGGCAGAGGTAGTGTCTACTGCATGCCATACGGTGAATAGGGTTTATCTGCGTCCACACACACTTAAGACACCTTATGAATTGTGGACTGGCAAGAAACCCAACCTTGCATATTTCCGTGTTTTTGGGAGTAAATGCTACATCCTTCGGGATAGAGAGAAATTACGGAAGTTTGACTCCCGAAGCGACGAGGGAATATTGTTAGGCTATTCATCGAATAGTAGAGCGTACTGGGTTTTTAACCTAAAGAGCTATAAGGTTATGGAATTAATAAATGTCACCGTGCACGATGACGAACCTCCAACGTTTATTGATCCTAACCTTCAATGTGAGGATGAGGACTTTTATGGTAGTGACTTACTTGTCCCTCACCCACACTCAGTGGACCCTACTCCTGTGCTAAGGGACACACCTACTTGGGTTCGTAAGAGTCATGACCCTTCTGCCATTATTGGTGATCCCACTCTAGGGGTCAAGGCTCATGCTCAGCTCGAGAATATTATTAGCCCTTTTTGCTACACATCCAAAGTCGAGACCAAGAATCCCAAAGAAGCACTCTCGGATGAACACTGGATATCAGCCATGCAGGATGAGTTGCTTCAGTTTAAAAATAATAATATCTGGGAACTTGTCCCCCGACCTAGTGAGACTAATGTGATAGGTACCAGATGGATTCTCAAGAATAAAATGGATGAAAATGTTACCATACTTAGAAACAAGGCTAGGTTGGTCGCTCAAGGCTACACACAGATAGAAGGTGTAGACTTTAGGGAGACATTTGCTCCTGTTACGAGGCTTGAGTCCGTCCGCTTAGTACTCGCCACCGCATGTCATCTGCGCTTCAAGTTATATCAGATGGATGTCAAGAGTGCCTTTCTAAATGGCATTCTACAGGAGGAGGTTTATGTGGAACAACCAAAAGGGTTTGAAGACCCGAAGCACGTCTACTATCTGAGGAAAGCCTTGTATGGTTTTAAGTAAGCTCCCTGTGCTTGGTACGAGAGGCTTACTTCCTATCTCTTGGCACGTGTCTTTAAGAGAGGGGGAGTTGATATGACATTATTCGTCAGGAGAGATGACAGTGCTATTTTGGTTGCCCAGGTCTATGTGGATGACATAGTCTTTGGATCCACTTGCTCCCAACATGCTCATCACTTTGAGAAGGAGATAAAAAGTGAGTTTGAGATGAGCATGGTTGGTGAGCTTACTTTCTTCCTTGGTCTCCAGATTCGTCAACTAGAGGATGGGATGTTCATCTCCCAATCTAAGTATGCGCGATACCTAGTGAAGAAATTTGGTTTAGACTCCGCTAAGCATGCACGTACACCTATGAGTACTTATATCAAACTTAGTAAGAACACTTCAGGCAAGGACGTAGAGAAAACCTTGTATTGGAGTATGATAGGTAGTCTTCTCTACTTGACTGCCAGTCGTCCCGATATAGCCTTTAGTGTTGGAGTCTGTACGCGATAGCAGGCATCCCCAAAAGAGTCACACTTACTCGCTCTAAAACGTATTATCAAATACGTGAGTGGGACTCTCTCATATGGTATTTGGTATTCCTTTGATACCAATGACCGTTTGTCTGCCTAATCAGATGCTGATTGGGTTGGGGATGTAGATGGTTATAGGTGCACTTCTGGTGGGTGTTTATATTTTGGTTCTACTCTTGTCTACTGGTTGAGCAAGAAGAAAAACTCCATCTCTTTGTCCACTATGGAGGCTGAGTACATCGCTGTCGAGAGTTGTTGCACGCAAGTCTTGTGGATGAAGCAAATGCTGGAGGATTATGGGATTTCAAAGGACACCATGACCACTTCCAGTGATAACACGAGTGCGATACACATATCCCTCAATCCAGTCCAGCATTTGCGCATAAAGCACATCAGGATACGCGATCACTTTATACGTCAGTTCCCTGAGTTTCGTGCCCAGCGACAGTCATTTAGCCGATATTTTCACAAAACCTTTAGACGCCCTTAGATTTGAGAGTCTTAGGAAGCCTTTGGGGATTTGCACAGTTGACTGAGGGGTTAGTCTTTGACTAGGATAGGATGATTTTTCATGTTCATATCATAGGCTTCCTATTGCTAGTTTGTTTTATATGTATTATTGTTTTGTTGTACACCTATTTATTTATTCTTTTAAAAATCCAAAAAGATTTTCGTTTTATAAAATTTTTAGAAAACCTCAAAAAGATTTTTGTATTTTCTTTACACCTTTTATGGATGAGCATTTAAGATAGCCAAGTCACAATTTCACTTCATTTATCCATGTGACTGTTTGATAGAGATTTGAGACGCTACATTATTTCATCCACGTGCTTTACATTATTTGGAGTCTTTGAGATGTGATTAGTGATATCTTTCTACATGTTTGACTCCTATCCCCTTTATTTCACACATGCACGGCTATATTTGATTATTGCACTTGTTTATCACATATTGTCTTGAGTGTTTCCATGTCAATTCTGTCTATGCAACGTACTATATGCCATAAAACTTGACAAGATTGGAATGCATGTAAAAACCATTTTGGTGAGACTGTGTGATTATTTAAAAAATGGGGAAGGGCTGCGGAAGGTTCATTTAGCCTTTGAGATTCTAAGCCACCGTTAAAAAGGACCTAAAAATGAAGGAATTTTATTTTTCGGGGTCCAAAGAGGTTAAAATAGCCTAAAAATAGTTAAAGGCAATAAAAAGTAATTCATGCCAAATTTGGGCCAGTAGGTTTCACCATAAATTCTCCAAAGTTTGAGAATTTAGATTACCTCCATAAGAAAATATTTATGAGGGAGTTTGGTTGGAGAATTTAAACGGGTTTTCACTTCCTTGACAGTTCTGAAAAAGCATGAAATCGTTTTGGACATTATTGGTGTGAAAATCACTTTGAGCTTTGATTTTTGATTTTATTGAGTCAATGTCTCATATTTCCAATATTTTTTACACCCAAGGAAGACTTTGAGTTCATTCGTTAGGAGTATCCGATATTCATCATGCACATATGTCATGTTTGTATGCATTGATTTTCCTATCGAATCTGTTCACACCCATTCATTTACGCTATCATCGACTTGGTTGCTTTGTATTCATTCATGGTGTATTTCTTTGTTTATATATTTTGTGTGAAAAATTTTGAAAAATTCAAAAATAGAAAGTTTATTATCTTGTGACAGTCTCCATGTTCATCTATTTCTAACTCTCATATCTGTCTATTTGGGGACATCATAAAAAAGGGGGAGAAAGAATTATCATATTATGGGGGATTTTTTTTTTTGAGTTTTTTTTTTAGTTTGAGGATCTATTTTAAATTGGTATCTATGTTTAGCTCATTTCAAACTCGATATGTCACTTGGTATTTTATTTGTCTCATGTGTGTAGGTACTACTTTAATGATCTCGGAATTGCACACCCTTAATGAGAAAAGCGTTGAGATTCCTGAAGATTCGAAGAGCAAACGTTGAAGACTTATTCATTTGTATCGTTCCAGTTTTGGGTTCATGGAAGGGTAGATTTGTATAGGCATTTTGATATTTGATAATTCGAATGTTTATATTTATGTATGTACCGGCATAGATATAGGGGGAGATTTGTAAGGACATTTTTTTGTCCATTATCAATTATATGTTGTACGCCGTTACAAGATATTCAAGATTGCATCTACATCAATGGATCCGAATAAGCATCTTCATTCATGGAATCAATTTTCTGGACAGTAGGACCGATCCGCCTGTTTTAAAAAGGAACGGGTCCGCCCCAGACCGATCCGCCCCATTTGGAAAAAGAACCGATCCGCACACGGACCCATCCGCCTCAATCCGAACCGATCCGCTTTACACCAATCCAGTATACCCCGGATCGATAGCAAACCAAAGAAGCTCCTTGAAAAAATGAACCGGTCCAACCTCGGACCGATCCGTATCCGTACCGGATCGGTCCGCCTGGGATAAATTCGAGCAGATCGTGCAGAGATTTTTTAGGCCCAGTTTTTTCTTTTATAAACCAACTTCGGGGATTTGTTTACCAAGACTTATACAGACGATTTTTAGAGTCCAAAAAACTCTAAGTCTTCAACTTTGTGAGTCTCAATACTCATGTTTTGATTCACACAACTTTCCAAACCCTTGTGAGTCTGTTTGCAACCCAAGAACACAATCGTGTGTCTGCTCATACCCTTGTGGAGAAGACCATCCTTTTTCTTCATTGCTGCCCTCCTGGAAAGGGAAACTTCCAACCGCCGCCTACAGATCCGATGCCTTCGGGTAACTCTGTGTCACTGTATTTTCATTGTAATTCGAGAAATTGTATGTTACAATATTATAATGAAAAAAAATGGTTTTGCCCCTTTGGGGGATTTTTCCTCACATAGATGTGTTTGAATGTTCTTGCTTGAGTTATCATCTTTTTCAATCACATATAGTTGCATGTTTAGGATTTAATTGAAACTGAGTTTAATTAAATAATATCTCTATTTGAACGCACGCGTACTCTTTCACATTTCAAACTCGATACAACACGAAGGTGATGTCTTTGTTTATTGTGTGTAAAACTTAGATGATCATTTGGAATTCACACAAAAGAAGAGAATGGAAATAAAAGAGATTTGATTTAAAGAGACTTGAAGATATTGAAGATTTTTTTTTTGAAAACTTGCATTTATAGTACCTTTTCACTTTTGGGTTCATGGGAGAGTATTATATTTGTATAGGACATTTTATTTAATAATTTAAATTGTTTTTATTTTGTACCAGCATAGATATAGGGGAGATTTGTAAGGACATAATTTTCATTGTCTGTACTTTACATAGAATATGTCGTATACCATTACAACCGTTGAAGAAGTTCACATTGATACTTTCTTGAAGATGGATCCGAATTTCAAGCATCACCAACATATGCGCGACATGAGGTATAATTTCATATAGAACGTGTTTAAGTTTTGTTAATGATTTACTTGAGTATTGGAATATTTTTTGAAACTGTTTTTATCAAACCGAGGCATTTTTCTAAGTCAAAATTATTTTTTAAAGACTTATAGGCGAGCTTTTTAAAAAAAATTCGTTTATATCGTTTAAACGACATTGATAAGTCGTTCAAACGACGGCTTCTGACAACATGCAATGTCGTCTTAAGGTCGCTCGAAGGGTCGTTTATTTGTTGCTTCAAATGACCACGTACTGTTTTGCATTTTTAATGGTTGTTTCTTAGGTCATTAGTAATGGCATCCAATGTCATTCAAACAACATTGAGAAGTCATTCGAACGACATCCACTCCGCTGCCTCAAAAAGTTTGTTTTGCTATAAATACCTGTTTTGAAGACCTTTTTCTTAAGACTTTTGATACACGAAAATAACAAATCTGCAAAATTTTAGTCTTCATCTTTTAGGGTTAAAACCTAGTTTTTGATTCACTAAAACATCCTAATCATGGAACCTAAACATCTCTTGGAAGTTTATCTTTGTGGAGTGCCATCCCTACTGCTGGATTGATAGTTCTTGCGAGAGATGCTTGCTGACGACTGCGATCATTGAGTTCCTCGAGGGGATCTTTGCTGGTACTAGGTTGCAGTCTATATGGATTTTCTATGAGAGATTTATTGCAGATTTTGTATGTAATTGTAAGTTGCGATTTACGTTAGATAGTGAAATAAAAGGTTTTACCCGAAAGTTTTTTTTATTGAATCTCGTTTGTTGCTTGATATGTGATTTGATGTTTCATTTATCCACATAGATGCATGATTAGGGTTTAATAAAATTTGGATAGAAGATTGATTCTAATCAAATAAGTTTTAAATTGGAAATTTGCGAATTAAATAAATAATCAGTATCACAAATCCTCAAATTGTTATCAGAGCTTTAGTTCGGGGTTTCTACCGTTTACATGTTCAATTTTTCATTTACTTTGTTGATAAGTATGTATAATAGCGATTTCAATGAGTTTTAATGCATTTTGATTTAGATGTATTTATAGTTTATTTCAAATGAAATATAATAATTTTTGTTTGTGGATGAAATTCATGTTGTTAATATCAAAAGAAGAGTAACTTTGCATGTAATGTAGACAAATAATACATATCTTGCTAATAAGTGCTACATTTGCTTTTTTATTTATTTATTTTTTTTTTATTTTTTTATTATTATTATTATTATTATTATTATTATTATTATTATTATTATTATTATTATTATTATTATTATTATTATTATTATTATTATTATTATTATTATTATTATTATTATATGACGTTTACTATAAGAGAAGTTACCAAAAAATAATAAAATGAAGTTACCATTTTACAATATGCATATGAGTTGGACGAATGTTAATGATACACATGGATTTTCCTGCACTTATGGAATTTACGTGTAGTTTGACCAGTAAGAAAAATGAAATAAAATATATTGGTAAAATTTACGTTTACATATTATTTTACGAGGATAAATTACATATAGTTTTGATAAAATGCATGTCTAATATTGTGAAATAATTCCCATTATATTGGAATGCTATTGTAAATTGTGTGAACTTTGTGTAAAATGAATGCTGGACAATTAAGATTGTGTTTACTTTAACTCAGTATGAATTTAAATGACTTATATATAAGTCTATACTTTGAAATGATGATATGCAATCATATATAATAAATGGCATGCACTTTGTTTATGCATATAGTCATCCATAAATTGCGTATACACATCTTTTTCTTGATCGACAAATGCAGTTGTGTATACATATATATATATATATATATACATATATATATATATATATATATATATATATATATATATATATATATATATATATATATATATATATATATATATGTAAACATTTTTATAGTTTAAAGTTGAAATCAAATGTGATATTTCATTCTTGAAATCTGATAGTTAGTGATTTAAATCGAGTTTAGTCAAAATATATTATTTTTAAGAGTAACACTTTAATATAGGTATCTTAAAATTATGAGTAAAATAATATTTTTTGTGACACGAGAAACTACGTTTTGTAGAGAATTATAATTCGAAAGGGAAGGAAATGAATGACAATGCAAAAGAAAGTTTAATTTTGAGATTGAAAATTTAGAAAATATGGTCGGTGTGTATTTTGTGCTAGGAATTTAAGTTATTATTTTATAAAATTTTGGATGCAAGTGTCTAAAAACTAAAGTGCAGAAGTCTCCAGATTTTATAACATAATATTACATCATATATGAAAATAAAAGAATAATACTCAAATGTAAAGACCTAACAAAAACCAAGGGGATTCTTAGGGCACGCGTACATACTAGACAAGTCAATATAACTCACTAAGACCACATTAAGAACATTCATTTCTACTTTCTACCTCCCATAAGAACTATGTATTTAATGTTGAAATTTTCATTTTTCATTTTTCAACTTTCACCTCATCTCTTCATCTATTTCTCTCTCTAAAACCTCAAACCATATTAACATCAAACCTTCAGTCCCTCTAAATAGACAAACTGTTTATGTTATAAAACAAATATCCTCGACATATTAAAGATATTCATTTAAAGATATTTTGATAAGTTTTAAAACATTATCAAACAATAGCATAAACCTTTAAGTATGGATGTTGACAAAATATTAATTTTTCTTTTCAAAAAGTGGTATGAATAATAAAAATTATTAGAAACCCTATTGAGTGCTATTTCTGGATCCGTCACTCCTGACGAGTTCCAACGTATAATGACGTGCACCATGTCAAAAGAGGCATGGGATGTTTTACAACTTACCCATGAAGGTATGAATGCTGTGAAAGAATCTAAACTTCAAAATTTAACAACTCAATTTTAGACCATCACCATGTATGAAACTTAATGTTTTGATGATTTTTATGCTAGGCTTTCTGACATTGTTAATACTAGCTTTAATCTTGGTGAACATATCCCTAATGCTAGAGTTGTTAAAAAGATTCATCGTTCTCTGCCTAAGCGTTTTATCCCTAAAGTCAATGTGCTAAATTCTATGGGTAATTTAAATACACTAAAATTGGAGGAACTTGTAGGCGACTTGCAAACATATGAAATTGATATGTTTCCTAAAACTGCTAAGACTAAAGAAAAGGGAATTGCACTTAATGCCCAAGAGAGAAAGAGTGAGGGGTCAGCAAGAAAGAGGGGAGAGTCATCTAGAAAAAGAGAGACAGATATGTCAGATTCTGAGTGCGATTTTGACTTAGATGATTTGGCCCTTTTTGCTAAAAATTTCAAGAGAATTCTTAAATTCAAGAAAAATGGTAATTTTAATGATAAAAAGAAGTTTGAGAAAAATAAACTTGAAAAGAAAAATGAATTTTTTTTTAAAGATCCTCCTAAGAAAGAAAGTGAGAGATGCTTTGAGTGCGATGGTAGGGGCTATAGAGATTTTGAGTGGGCTACTAGGCTAAACAGAGAAAAGGGCAAATCTGTCCTTAATGCTACCCTTAGTGACGAGAGTGAGGTCGAGTCGGTGGATTCTGGAAACGAGTCACCGCATGATTGTAACTTCACCGTATTCACGGCTAGTCATGTGAGCACTTCTAGTACTTCTCACGACGATGAGGATGATGGATCACAGGGACACCTCGACTGTGAGATCGATGTGAGTGAGGGGGAGGGTGACTCAAGTGAGAGCGAGAGTGATCTTCAACGCGCCTACGTTGAGCTATATTCTGAGTCCTTTAAAACTAAAAAATGTACAAAAGTGTTAGTTCTTAGGATCACCGCTTTAGAGGAGGATTTAAGAAAAGCGATAGAGAGAGAGTCATCCACATGCACTACCTTAAGAGAGAGAGAGAGTCTGCCTGTGTTGAGAAAGAGACTTTGTTTAGAGAAAGAGAGAGCTTGTTTGGAGAGAAAGAGAGTTGTTTTGAGAAAGAGAGAGGGGACTTGACTAAACAAGTGGCTAATCTTACAAGTGAGCTCCATTCCTCCGTGGAGACTCGAAAGAAACTTGAAGCCCTTGTTGCCCAGCTTACTCATGATCTTAAGAGAGCACGGGAAGTCAAGGTACAAATCGAGGACATATCTGGGAAGATGGGAAAGATGTTCCTCAGCCCCGCTTTAGGTTTTGGTGATCGGTAGGGAATTGGTTTTGATGGTGCCTTCACGTCCCAAATTGCACCTGGACCAGTCCCCGAGTTTACTACTACTCCTTATGGTCATCGCTAAAATCCACGAAGGAGAGTTCGTTCAAGAAAAGTAAACCAAGGTCCGCCTAAGACTGTGTTCTTTTGTAGATATTGCAAAAGAAAAGGCCACCTGAGGGAGTTTTGCTATAGTATGGGTCGGACACGACGTACTACTACTCCACCACAGCATACTGATGATTTTACCAGTTTGAGAGAGCAAGTTGAGTTTTTAGATGCTACATCACAGAGTTTGATGGATGAATTCCGACGAATGTCTTTACCGTCAGTGAATGCCTCTCACATTCCGGCGAAAATCAACAACAATAAAGGTAAACAAAAGTTTACCACTACTTGGGTACCTAAGAAAGATAAAAAGGCATTTGTTGTTCATGTCGCTCTCAAAGCACATAATACCTCACAGTGGTATTTTGATAGTGGGTGCTCCAGACATATGACAGGTGATGCCTTATTTTTTACGTCTCTTGAGGATTATCAGGATGGCAGAGTCACCTTTGGAGATGGGAGCAAGTATAGCATTGTAGGACGCGGTACTGTAGAGTTACCAGGATTTCCTAAGCTAGAGAATGTTTTGTACGTCAAAGGTTTGAAAGCAAACCTTCTCAGTAATAGCCAGCTGTGCGACGCTGACTTTGCCGTAAAGTTTGACTGGGATGCATGTAATGTCTATAATAAAGCCGATAAACTTTTAATGCGAGAGGTGAGGACTAAGGATAATTGCTATGGAACTGAGCCCACATCCTCACTTGTCTGCAACAGCGCCACGATCACTCCTATGGATCTGTGGCACCAACGTCTAGGTCACGTGAACGTTAGAGATTTGACTCGTTTAGCCAAAAAGGTTCTAGTACGTGGCTTACCATCTCTTGGAAAGTTAACTTTCACGATATGTGGACCCTATCAGTTGGGAAAGCAAAATTCGGAGCCCCCATAGGAAGTTTCATTCCACTACCACCTCCTGAGTACTTGAGCTGATTCACATGGATCCTATGTGTCCTACTCGTACTGAAAGTTTGGGTGGTAAGAGGTATATTCTCGTGATGGTAGACGATTTCTCCAGATACTCTATTGTATGTTTTCTGAGGGAAAAATCCGATGCTGTTGAGTTTATAATGACCAAGTTCCATGTCCTATAAAATCAACACGGAGTCACTATTAATAGGATCCGTAGTGAAAACGGCACAAAATTTAAGGAAGCAAAGGTAGATCTTTACTGTGATAGCCTTGGGATCAAACATGAGTTTTCTGCTGTGAAGACTCCTCAGTAAAATGGGATTGTTGAGAGAAAGAATAGGACGATCAAGGAAATGGATAGATCTATGCTTCTAGGTCGTAATGTTTCTAGGAGATTTTGGGCAGAGGCAGTGTCTACTGCATGCCATACGGTGAATAGGGTTTATCTGCGTCCACGCACACTTAAGACACCTTATGAATTGTGGACTGGCAAGAAACCCAACCTTGCATATTTTCGTGTTTTTGGGAGTAAATGTTACATCCTTCGGGATAGAGAGAAATTATGGAAGTTTGACTCCCGAAGCGACGAGGGAATATTGTTAGGCTATTCATCGAATAGTAGAGCGTACTGGGTTTTTAACCTTAAGAGCTATAAGGTTATGGAATTAATAAACGTCACCGTGCAAGATGACGAACCTCCAACGGTTATTGATCCTAACCTTCAATGTGAGGATGAGGACTTTTATGGTAGTGACTTACTTGTCCCTCACCCACACTCAGTGGACCCTACTCCTGTGCTAAGGGACACACCTACTTGGGTTCGTAAGAGTCACGACCCTTCTGCCATTGTTGGTGATCCCACTCTAGGGGTCAAGGCTCGTGCTCAGCTCGAGAATATTATTAGCCCTTTTTGCTACACATCCAAAGTCGAGCCCAAGAATCCCAAAGAAGCACTCTGGGATGAACACTGGATATTAGCCATGCAGGATGAGTTGCTTCAGTTTAAAAATAATAATATCTGGGAACTTGTCCCCCGACCTAGTGAGACTAATGTGATAGGTACCAGATGGATTTTCAAGAATAAAATGGATGAAAATGGTACCATACTTAGAAACAAGGCTAGGTTGGTCGCTCAAGGCTACACACAAATAGAAGGTGTAGACTTTAGGGAGACATTTGCTCCTGTTACGAGGCTTGAGTCCGTCCGCTTAGTACTCGCCACCGCATGTCATCTGCGCTTCAAGTTATATCAGATGGATGTCAAGAGTTCCTTTCTAAATGGCATTCTACAGGAGGAGGTTTACGTGGAACAACCAAAAGGGTTTGAAGACCCTAAGCACCCGAAGCACGTCTACTATCTGAGGAAAGCCTTGTATGGTTTTAAGTAAGCACCCCGTGCTTGGTACAAGAGGCTTACTTCCTATCTCTTGGCACGTGGCTTTAAGAGAGGGGGAGTTGATATGACATTATTCGTCAAGAGAGATGACAGTGCTATTTTGGTTGCCTAGGTATATGTGGATGACATAGTCTTTGGATCCACTTGCTCCCAACATGCTCATCACTTTGAGAAGGAGATAAAAAGCGAGTTTGAGCTGAGCATGGTTGGTGAGCTTACTTTCTTCCTTGGTCTCCAGATTCGTCAACTAGAGGATGGGATGTTCATCTCCCAAACTAAGTATGCGCGATACCTAGTGAAGAAATTTGGTTTAGACTCCGCTAAGCACGCACGTACACCTATGAGTACTTCTATCAAGCTTAGTAAGAACACTTCAGGCAAGGACGTAGAGCAAACCTTGTATCGGAGTATGATAGGTAGTCTTCTCTACTTGACTGCCAGTCGTCCCGATATAGCCTTTAGTGTTGGAGTCTGTACGCGATAGCAGGCGTCCCCAAAAGAGTCACACTTACTCGCTCTAAAACGTATTATCAAATACGTGAGTGGGACTCTCTCATATGGTATTTGGTATTCCTTTGATACCAATGACCGTTTGTCTGCCTAATCAGATGCTGATTGGGTTGGGGATGTAGATGGTTATAGGTGCACTTCTAGTGGGTGTTTCTATCTTGGTTCTACTCTTGTCTACTGGTTGAGCAAGAAGAAAAACTCCATCTCTTTATCCACTACGGAGGCTGAGTACATCGCTGTCGAGAGTTGTTGCACGCAACTCTTGTGGATGAAGCAAATGCTGGAGGATTATGGGATTTCAAAGGACACCATGACCACTTCCAGTGATAACACGAGTGCGATACACATATCCCTCAATCCAGTCCAGCATTTGCGCATAAAGCACATCAGGATACGCGATCACTTTATACGTCAGTTCCCTGAGTTGCGTGCCCACCGACAGTCAGTTAGCCGATATTTTCACAAAACCTTTAGACGCCCTTAGATTTGAGAGTCTTAGTAAGCCTTTGGGGATTTGCACAGTTGACTGAGGGGTTAGTCTTTGACTAGGATAGGATGATTTTTCATGTTCATATCATAGGCTTCCTATTGCTAGTTTGTTTTATATGTATTATTGTTTTGTTGTACACTTATTTATTTATTCTTTTAAAAATCCAAAAAGATTTTCGTTTTATAAAATTTTTAGAAAACCTCAAAAAGATTTTTGTATTTTCTTTACACCTTTTATGGATGAGCATTTAAGATAGCCAAGTCACAATTTCACTTCATTTATCCATGTGACTGTTTGATAGAGATTTGAGACGCTACATCATTTCATCCATGTGCTTTACATTATTTGGAGTCTTTGAGATGTGATTAGTGATATCTTTCTACATGTTTGACTCCTATCCCCTTTATTTCACACATGCACGGCTATATTTGATTATTGCACTTGTTTATCACATATTGGCTTGAGTGTTTCCATGTCAATTCTGTCTATACAACGTACTATATGCCATAAAACTTGACAAGATTGGAATGCATGTAAAAACCATTTTGGTGAGACTGTGTGATTATTTAAAAAATGGGGAAGGGCTGCGGAAGGTTCATTTAGCCTTTGAGATTCTAAGCCACCGTTAAAAAGGACCTAAAAATGAAGGAATTTTATTTTTCGGGGTCCAAAGAGGTTAAAATAGCCCAAAAATAGTTAAAGGCAATAAAAAGTAATTCATGCCAAATTTGGGCCAGTAGGTTTCACCATAAATTCTCCAAAGTTTGAGAATTTAGATTACCTCCATAAGAAAATATTTATGAGGGAGTTTGGTTGGAGAATTTAAACTGGTTTTTACTTCCTTGACAGTTCTGAAAAAGCATGAAATCGTTTTGGACGTTATTGGTGTGAAAATCACTTTGAGCTTTGATTTTTGATTTTATTGAGTCAATGTCTCATATTTCCAATTTTTTTTTACACCAAAGGAAGACTTTGAGTTCATTCGTTAGGAGTATCCGATATTCATCATGCACATATGTCATGTTTGTATGCATTGATTTTCCTATCGAATCTGTTCACACCCATTCATTTACACTATCATCGACTTGGTTGCTTTGTATTCATTCATGGTGTATTTCTTTGTTTATATATTTTGTGTGAAAAATTTTGAAAAATTCAAAAATAGAAAGTTTATTATCTTGTGACACTCTCCATGTTCATCTATTTCTAACTCTCATATCTGTCTATTTGGGGACATCATAAAAAAGGGGGAGAAAGAATTATCATATTATGGGGGATTTTTTTTTTTTAGTTTTTTTTTTTAGTTTGAGGATCTATTTTAAATTGGTATCTATGTTTAGCTCATTTCAAACTCGATATGTCACTTGGTATTTTATTTGTCTCATGTGTGTAGGTACTACTTTAATGATCTCTGAATTGCACACCCTTAATGAGAAAAGCGTTGAGATTCCTGAAGATTCGAAGAGCAAACGTTGAAGACTTATTCATTTTTATCGTTCCAGTTTTGGGTTCATGGAAGGGTAGATTTGTATAGGCATTTTGATATTTGATAATTCGGATGTTTATTTTTATGTATGTACCGGCATAGACATAGGGGGAGATTTGTAAGGACATTTTTTTGTCCATTATCAATTATATGTTGTACGCCGTTACAAGATATTCAAGATTGCATCTACATCAATGGATCCGAATAAGCATCTTCATTCATGGAATCAATTTTCTGGACAGTAGGACCGATCCGCCTATTTTAAAAAGGAACGGGTCCGCCCTAGACCGATCCGCCCCATTTGGAAAAAGAACCGATCCGCCTCAATCCGAACCGATCCGCTTTACACCAATCCAGTATACCCCGGATCGATAGCAAACCAAAGAAGCTCCTTGAAAAAATGAACTGGTCCGACCTCGGACCGATCCGTATCCATACCGGATCGGTCCGCCTGGGATAAATTCGAGCAGATCGTGCAGAGATTTTTTAGGCCCAGTTTTTTCTTTTATAAACCAACTTCGGGGATTTGTTTACCAAGACTTATACAGACAATTTTTAGAGTCCAAAAAACTCTAAGTCTTCAACTTTGTGAGTCTCAATACTCATGTTTTGATTCACACAACTTTCCAAACCCTTGTGAGTCTATTTGCAACCCAAGAACACAATCGTGTGTCTGCTCATACCCTTGTGGAGAAGACCATCCTTTTTCTTCATTACTGCCCTTCTGGAAAGGGAAACTTCCAGCCGCCGACTACAGATCCGATGCCTTCGGGTAACTCTGTGTCACTGTATTTTCATTGTAATTCGAGAAATTGTATGTTACAATATTATAATGAAAAAAATGGTTTTGCCCCTTTGGGGGATTTTTCCTCACATAGATGTGTTTGAATGTTCTTGCTTGAGTTATCATCTTGTTCAATCACATATAGTTGCATGTTTAGGATTTAATTGAAACTGAGTTTAATTAAATAATATCTCTATTTGAACGCACGCGTACTCTTTCACATTTCAAACTCGATACAACACGAAGGTGCTGTCTTTGTTTATTATGTGTAAAACTTAGATGATCATTTGGAATTCACACAAAAGAAGAGAATGGAAATAAAAGAGATTTGATTTAAAGAGACTTGAAGATATTGAAGATTTTTTTTTTGAAAACTTGCATTTATAGTACCTTTTCACTTTTGGGTTCATGGGAGAGTATTATATTTGTATAGGACATTTTATTTAATAATTTAAATTGTTTTTATTTTGTACCAGCATAGATATAGGGGAGATTTGTAAGGACATAATTTTCATTGTCTGTACTTTACATAGAATATGTCGTATACCATTACAACCGTTGAAGAAGTTCACATTGATACTTTCTTGAAGATGGATCCGAATTTCAAGCATCACCAACATATGCGCGACATGAGGTATAATTTCATATAGAACGTGTTTAAGTTTTGTTAATGATTTACTTGAGTATTGGAATATTTTTTGAAACTGTTTTTATCAAATCGAGGCATTTTTCTAAGTCAAAATTATTTTTTAAAGACTTATAGGCGAGTTTTTTAAAAAAAAATCGTTTATGTCGTTTAAACGACATTGATAAGTCGTTCAAACGACTGCTTCTGACAACATGCAATGTCGTTTTAAGGTCGCTCGAAGGGTCGTTTATTTGTTGCTTCAAATGACCACGTACTGTTTTGCATTTTCAATGGTTGTTTCTTAGGTCATTAGTAATGGCATCCAATGTCATTCAAACAACATTGAGAAGTCATTCGAACGACATCCACTCCGCTGCCTCAAAAAGTTTGTTTTGCTATGAATACCTGTTTTGAAGACCTTTTTCTTAAGACTTTTGATACACGAAAATAACAAATCTGCAAAATTTTAGTCTTCATCTTTTAGGGTTAAAACCTAGTTTTTGATTCACTAAAACATCGTAATCATGGAACCTAAACATCTCCTGGAAGTTTATCTTTGTGGAGTGCCATCCCTACTGCTGGATTGATAGTTCTTGCGAGAGATGCTTGCTGACGACTGCGATCATTGAGTTCCTCGAGGGGATCTTTGCTGGTACTAGGTTGCAGTCTATATGGACTTTCTATGAGAGATTTATTGCAGATTTTGTATGTAATTGTAAGTTGCGATTTACGTTAGATAGTGAAATAAAAGGTTTTACCCGAAAGTTTTTTTTATTGAATCTCGTTTGTTGCTTGATATGTGATTTGATGTTTCATTTATCCACATAGATGCATGATTAGGGTTTAATAAAATTTGGATAGAAGATTGATTCTAATCAAATAAGTTTTAAATTGGAAATTTGCGAATTAAATAAATAATCAGTATCACAAATCCTCAAATTGTTATCAGAGCTTTAGTTCGGGGTTTCTACCGTTTACATGTTCAATTTTTCATTTACTTTGTTGATAAGTATGTATAATAGCGATTTCAATGAGTTTTAATGCATTTTGATTTGATGTATTTATAGTTTATTTCAAATGAAACATAATAATTTTTGTTTGTGGATGAAATTCATGTTGTTAATATCAAAAGAAGAGTAACTTTGCATGTAATGTAGACAAATAATACATATCTTGCTAATAAGTGCTACATTTTCTTTTTTATTTATTTATTTATTTTATTTTTATTTTTATTTTTATTATTATTATTATTATTATTATTATTATTATTATTATTATTATTATTATTATTATTATTATTATTATTATTATTATTATATGACGTTTACTATAAGAGAAGTTACCAAAAAATAATAAAATGAAGTTACCATTTTACAATATGCATATGAGTTGGACGAATGTTAATGATACACATGGATTTTCCTGCACTTATGGAATTTACGTGTAGTTTGACCAGTAAGAAAAATGAAATAAAATATATTGGTAAAATTTACGTGTACATATTATTTTACGAGGATAAATTACATATAGTTTTGATAAAATGCATGTCTAATATTGTGAAATAATTCCCATTATATTGGAATGCTATTGTAAATTGTGTGAACTTTGTGTAAAATGAATGCTGGACAATTAAGATTGTGTTTACTTTAACTCAGTATGAATTTAAATGACTTATATATAAGTCTATACTTTGAAATGATGATATGCAATCATATATAATAAATGGCATGCACTTTGTTTATGCATATAGTCATCCATAAATTGCGTATACACATCTTTTTCTTGATCGACAAATGCAGTTGTGTATATATATATATGTAAACATTTTTATAGTTTAAAGTTGAAATCAAATGTGATATTTCATTCTTGAAATCTGATAGTTAGTGATTTAAATCGAGTTTAGTCAAAATATATTATTTTTAAGAGTAACACTTTAATATAGGTATCTTAAAATTATGAGTAAAATAATATTTTTTGTGACACGAGAAACTACGTTGTGTAGAGAATTATAATTCGAAAGGGAAGGAAATGAATGACAATGCAAAAGAAAGTTTAATTTTGAGAAATTAAAATTTAGAAAATATGGTCGGTGTGTATTTTGTGCTAGGAATTTAAGTTATTATTTTATAAAATTTTGGATGCAAGTGTCTAAAAACTAAAGTGCAGAAGTCTCCAGATTTTATAACATAATATCACATCATATATGAAAATAAAAGAATAATACTCAAATGTAAAGGCCTAACAAAAACCAAGGGGATTCTTAGGGCACGCGTACATACTAGACAAGTCAATATAACTCACTAAGACCACATTAAGAACATTCATTTCTACTTTCTACCTCCCATGAGAACTATGTATTTAATGTTGAAATTTTCATTTTTCATTTTTCAACTTTCACCTCATCTCTTCATCTATTTCTCTCTCTAAAATCTCAAACCATATTAACATCAAACCTTCAGTCCCTCTAAATAGACAAACTGTTTATGTTATAAAACAAATATCCTCGACATATTAAAGATATTCATTTAAAGATATTTTGATGAGTTTTAAAACATTATCAAACAATAGCATAAACCTTTACGTTTGGATGTTGACAAAATATTAATTTTTCTTTTCAAAACGTGGTATGAATAATAAAAATTATTAGAAACCCTATTGATGTGATATAATAATTTAATGGAAATCCATGAAACTATTTTTGAAGTTCATATATGGCTCCACACCTTCAGAGTCTCGATCCCAAGAAAGACGAGTATAGTTTAGGGATCTTATCATAACACAAAAATATTTTTTTAAAATAATCTTTGTCTCATTTCGGGACTGAACGTCGATTTTACCCATTATTTTTTTGTTTAAATTCCAAATGAAACCGAAATTATCACTAATTAGATACCAACTGAGCTCATCCACCTCTTAATTTCTTTTTCAATGCATATAGGGTCAGAATAGGAGTTGTCTTTGTTTCTCTTGGCGTGAAGAGCGTTATTCCTACTTATTTACTCATTATAAGGATACTGGGTGTCTTTGATTTCATTCTAATGTTTTAGTTTCTATTGTTTAAATATAATATTATTATATGTAAATTAAAGAATATAATTATTAAAGGAATAATCACATACTAGAAAGAAGATAATCACTGCTTTTGAGAGGAAATTATAGGAAGATTGCCATGCTTTATTGCATTGGAGTAATGCCCTTATGGTTTGTGATGTTGTATTGTCTAGTAGTATGATAGATATTTATATAAGGTTAATAATGTCTAAGAACCCAATCTTGATTCTACCAATAATCCCAATGATAGGAGTGATGATGCCCAATCTGAAGTGAATGAGCATGATAATGTTAGCCAAGAAAGGACATCCAAAGCCAAGTTAATAGTGGAAACTACTAATAATTATGTCAGCCCTAAGGAACTTCTATTTCTAAATAAATTCACCCACTATATTACACATGTGATAGTGATAAGTTTAATGGTAAAATTTTTAAATGTATTCATAAGTTTAAAATATAAAGTTATTTATGATAACTAATTTTAGTGTTGTCAATTTTAGAATAAATGTGGGCCTTTGTTGTGCATTAACCATTTAACTTTAATCAATAATTGGTCCGATCTTTGTAAGTACGTGCGTGAATGGGTTTAGAAGTCATGACTAATGGAGTTAGTGTGATATAACTAGCATTATATCGATTACGCTTTGATTTTAGCATTTTTTGAGATCCCAAGAATAAAACCTTTCATATGATATTTTGAGAGATTACCAAACTTAATGATGTCATCCAAATTTTAAGAATTCCTTAATTTAGGATACGTAGTTTGTGGAGATGATGAAGTAAGGGAAATGTCGCCTAAGAATGATGAGGAGTTATTGATTGAATGTTTATTATTATAATTAAAAAGGCAAAAGAGAATTATCGCCAATAAGATGTTGGAAGGTTGAAATGGATTTCTCACATGTAAAAGGAGAAGGACACAATTTTTACATTCTCGAAAGCGTAGCTTAATTGTTGTGTGAAGAACTCTTTTTATACATAATTAGGTTCACCATCTTTCCCTATAAGATGAAAAATAAATTTTCTAAAGACTACCTTAAAATTATGAAGAATCTTCATATGTTAGCGGGATTATGTGAGGTATGGGTGTCCTTTCACACTTATACATGACTTGGCCTTGCTTCCATTTGTAGAGTGAAGTTAATGAGTGGTTACTTGTCTCTTTTACACGTTTAAATGCACGGTTCATTGTAATTTTACATTCTTTAATTATAATTATAGATATTTTATTGACTGCGGAGTATTTTATGAAGAGGTTGTGTACTGTTTATGTGGTCATGGATTTATGAGCATACTAACAGTTTGGGGGCTGTCGTAATATGAAATTCAATAATACATAATCGGTGGGAGTTTCAACCACAAGTCTCTTATTAGAATGATCCTTCGAAACCCATTAGATTTATGATCAACTTGATAACATGACTCATAAAAATGTAAGTAATTTATTGGATGATACCAATCATCAGTTGTGATACTTTATTTATGTTAAATATGGCTTTAAGCGTGCTGGGATTAGTATTAGGATAAGAGACAAGCATACCCATTCCATGACGTCACATTATACTCGAAATGAGTTATACGATTAAGTTTGATGTTAAAAAAATAGTATTGTAATACCTTGTAGTCTGGGGAGTTAAATGCATGATTATTTAATGGATATTTAATATTTACTCGGGTGAACTAATGGGTAATTTATTGGATTTAATTGGTTTAGATTATAAACCAAAATTCAAAATGGGGATTTTAAATAGTTTGTGGATGATCAAAAAAATTAAATTAACACTGTGATAATTAATTTGATGTCACAGGTTGGTAAGTTTGGACTGGGCTCTAGAGGAATATAGAGGTCTAAAAAAGTATTTTAGTATGGAAAATTAAGCCCCAGAGGTATATACACATTTGACCAATTTTGAAGAGTATTTGGTTACCGTTTTGGACTTATTTAGGGGTTAAAAAATGGGGGCCATAGTAGACTTGAAGGTTTAGGATTTTAAATATGTTAATAAGGCTCATTAGACATCATAATTAAAACCCTAACATTAAGAGGAAATCTTTGGGAGAAGAGGAAGAATCCTCAAGATTAATTAATAAAAGATCAAGCTTCATATAAGAAAAGAAATACTATCTTGCTTATCATACTAATGTAATTGATTTATGACTTTGATCGCTCCGTATGAATCAATTAATCAATGCACTTTAATAGGGTTTAAAATATTATTCTAATGTGTATAATCTAATCTTTATTTTTTTTATCATAGATTCAAATTGTTTAATTTATTAAACCCACGTTCATGGTAAAAATCTTGTTTAAACTATAACTATATGGTGTAACACCTCGTATTTTTGACGATTTAAATAATTATGTGATTTAATTATTATGATGGGAATAAGTATGCGATTAATTGTTGTTGTTGGATTAATTAAATTAAAATGCGAGAAATTAATTTGTTATTAATTCGGATTAAAATAATTATTAACTAGCGTGCCAAGGGTTAATACATATTGTTGTGAAACATTAAATATTACTGTGTGATATGTAATATGTAATATGGAATTATGATATTTGATAAATTGTCGGAAGTGAGAAACACGACACTTTAGTAGTTTAAGTCTGATGCGCGTGTGACTCGTGTCGGGACTAATTGATTGGAATAAAAAGAGAAATTATTTTTATTAACTCGTATGATCATTTCGAGTGCGCCGTTGAGTCCGTGAGGGTCGAGATAGTCAAAATAGTATGCACGGGTGTTTAGTTTAGGTCCCGAGGCAACTTTAGGCCTAACCGGCGGCCCGAGAGGGCATTATGGTAAAATGTATTTTTGGGTTTAATTAATGGACGAAAAGTGGGAGTTCTTTTATCATCCAAGAAAAGTCCTTTAGGGTTGAGAGACACAGAAAGAAAGAACGGCCATAGAGGGTGTAAGGGAGAACCAATTTCCAAGAGGGAAGGCCAAATTAGCACCACCTCGCACAACCACCACCACCAACGTGTAGATCGAGAAGAGAGGAGCGCGTCTATAAAACCATCACCAACGAATCAGACCATCCTATTCGAGGCAAGTGTTTATTACTTGCTTTCTTTTAGCAAGAATCATGCTCATGTTAGTGTAGGTGAAATTAATCATGATTTACATGTTAATTGGGTGAAAATTGGAGATTTAAATTATGATTAAGGACTGGGTTAATTAGTGTTTGAAATTCCTTCATGTATGTAGACGATTAATCATGAAATAGAATTATATATTGATGAACGAATCTGGGTTGATTAGGTTCTTTAATTGAAAATTTGGAAACTAGGGTTCATATGAATTAATTTGGGGATTTAATATAATTATGATGATTAATGAGGAGTTAATGATCCTAGGATGTTAGGAATGATTTATAACCTGTTATGTGTTAAGGGGTATTAATGATGAGGCATTGGGTGTTGAATCTTAGAGGTTTTTAGGTCCAAAAATAGTGAAAAACGCTGAAAATTTGGGAAGAAGACGAACAGTATAGTCTCGCGCGATCTCGCGCTAAGGGTCGTTCAAGAGAGATAAGGATCTCGTGCGAAGTCATTTTGAATGACATGTGGAAGTCGTTCGAGTGACATGTCATTATGGTTCGAACGACAACCCTTCTGGTTCGAGCGACAGGGTGAATGTTTGGAAATTTTATTAAAGTCCAGTTTTGAGTTTACCGGTTTATTTGAGTGAGGCAAACTTCCAGATAGTGAATTTAAACAAGACAGAATTTTGGGAAAGTGTGAGAGCATTAATACTTTAAATATTCGAGATCGAAAATGTACCTTGGAGATTACGAGAGAGATAGTAATCTAAATATTTATACTATACGTAGTGGAGGTCAAAATACATATGAGTAGTATATATGTAGGTTGGAGAAATACCTATAAATTTAATAGGACGTGTGTATGCCTATTATGTGATATTATTGCTAAGAGAACTAATGGGTGATAACCCGGGGTTGAAAAAATCCTATAGTTAAGCGCACAAATGAGTGATAACTCGGAGGTGCAGGAACTCTATTGTTAAGTGTACTATTGGGTGATAACCCGAGGGTACAAGAATATTATTATTAGGTGCGCTAATGGGTGATAACGTGGCGATGCAAGAGCATTATTGATTAAGTGTACTAATGGGTGATAACCCAGGGGTACAAGGACATTAATGTTAATTGTACTAATGGGTGATAACCCGGGGGTACGATGATGATTATTGTTAAGCACACTAAGGGGTGATAACCCGGGGGTGTTGGATTATTATTGATAGGTGCATTAATGGTTTCCAACCCGGGGATGCAGGATTCTCTTGATAGGTGCACTAATGGGTCTTAGCTGGAGGGTGCAGGATTAGTATATATATATGTATAGGGATGATGTGACTATATATATATATATATATATATATATATATATATATATATATATATATGAACTTGTGAATATTTCTATTGTGCGAAATTAGTAGACTTGGTAGTAATAATAATCATTACATTGGGCCAAGTGGTCTTAACCTAAGGGTACAGGATTAATGTACATATATAGGGATGATGAGACTATATATATATATATATATATATATGAGTATACTGGGAGAACTTTTTACTCTGTGAAACTAGTAGATAAAGTGGAGATGAGAAATAAAATAATCTTAGTGGAAAAAAGATTAAGCATTCGAACGGTGAATAAAGAAACTTAGTATGTGAGATAAACTATTTGAATAGCGTATTGTATGGGCGATACCGGAATACTACTAGGGAGCATAGTTAGTATTAGTATGGTTTCTGACTAGTTAGACTGGCTGGTATAACTATGGGGAGATTAGATGTACTTTAGGCATGCACAATAGTTGAGAGGTGAGAAACCCATGTGAGAGTTCGATAACTAACATGCGTAAAAGACTTGTTTTAAGAACTAGTTTTAAAGACTTACTAAATCATTTTTAAACCTCGAGCTCTGACCCATTTCTTGTATCTCTTCTCTCTTTTGCTATATATATATAGATGATATTAGGTGCTCAGCCACAAGGGTACCAAAATTAGAGATTGGAGTGTCGGACGTGTTGCAGTTGTTATGGAAGTTGCAGGTCCTTGCAGTAAACGCATCTATCTTTTCCATTCAGTTTCATCTAGACTTCTTATCTAGGGCATGTGTCGCCCACTTCTAGTCCTTCATCAGAGATATTATATTCAGTTTATTTATGGTTTAGAGTTTTAAACCGGGGTTTTTTACTCAGTCTTATTTATTTTCGTACTTGATTCATGTTCAATATTTATTATATTCCTATGTGTGGTGAATGATTTATATTTTAAGATTGAATGAAAATGGATTTACTTGGTTTTACAAAAATTGGAAATGTTTTGACACCTAGCTTAATTTTATATTAGGTGATTAAAATGTTAAAAAGTTTTCGACAGTGATGATAAGAATGAACCAATCGAACATTTTGTTTTAAATTGGTACATGATTTATCATCCTTTATTTAATTGGGTGGGGTGTCATAGGTGGTATCAGAGCATCAGGTTATAGTGTCCTTAGGATCTATGCGGCTTATTACGTTTTAGCGCGTCGTTCTTTGATGTAGAGCCTTATGATAGGATTGTTGTGTTCCCCTTACATATGCGACTTACGCTTTCCTACTACGAATTATAATGGATGTGACTCATTATACAAAATTCTGTGTAATTCGAACACCGAACATTTTAGGACGACTAACGAGGGCCGTAAGAAGAACTGCAGTAGAAGAAGCCCAACAAAAGACATAGAGTAATCAGGAAAGAGTGATCATGACAAAAATCACCATGAGGGTTACTTAAGCAAATGATAATAGAAATCATCACTCGGGAACAGTGGGTTCCCATGGCACAGTCATAGATAACGGTGGAATGATTTCAAGACCACCTAGAATAGTCGATAAGGGGGAAATCAGAGAGACTCTTTTGAAAACCCATCGGTGAAAAAGCGGAGAAGAAAAATAGAGTGTAACTGACCAACGGAGGTAGAAAATCCAAAGGAAATTGTGTAGAGTGGGGTGTGACGACACTCAAAATTAAATTTGGGAGTTAAAAGCTATAGCTCTTAGGAGCATCATGTAGTGATTAGAGGCAATCACCACATATGAAGAAGTGTGTTTTAAATTTAGAGAGAAATTTGGGTACGATTTGACCATGAGGTCTTCCATTCAACGTGGTAACCAAATGCGAGTGAAATTTTGATGTTTAGCATAATGGGTAAGATAGAAACTGATCGTGAGAGAAAGGTTGAATTGCATAATGAACTTCGTATCTAGCAGAGGGGCATAAATTATCCAAAGGGTCTATAGTTGATAAAGGACCCGTGAGTTGAATACAAGCATAAATGAGAAACCCAGCTAGGATGACAAATGTTGATGTCGTCAAGGTTATACGTGTAAGGACAATTTGTCCATCTTTATGTATATATTATGTCATACGCCGTTACAAGAATGATAGTTTCAAAGATCACATCGTCATCAACAAAATCCGAAGATCAAAAGAAGAAGGAATCTGATTTCTGAGGACCGGACCGATCCGGCTCAGATAAAAGAACCGATCCGAGTTCACCGGACCGATCCGAATAAAGGGACCGGACCGATCCGCCTGCTGAGCTGAGACCAGTACACCCCGGTTCCATAGCGAACCGATGAAGGCAAAAGTTCCGGACCGATCCGATGCCAACCAGACCGATCCGGTTTCAGAAAAAGAACCGATCCGACTTAACCGGACCGATCCGTCTAATCGACCGGAGCGATCCGGCGAGGATAATTACTGCCAGATCGTGCAGCAGATTTTTTAGGGTTTCGATCCCTTATTTAAACCACGATCAGCAGTTGGTTTTCTTAAGACTTTCCCACGATTATCAGAGCATATCAACCCTAAAGTCTTCACCTATTAAGTCCTATGATTCTAGGTTTTTAGATTCACACATCTTCCATATCCTTGTTAATCAAGTTTGGTAACCCAAAGAACACCATTGCTGTTGTTCAACCCTTTGTGAAGTGGACCGCTTCTTCCTCTTCATTGCAGCCCTACTGGACAGGGATAGTTCCAGCCGCCAACCCTACTGGAAAGGGATATTCCAGCCGCGACTACAGAATCCGATACCCGAGGGTAATTCTTAGTCAACCTGTATTTCATTGTAATCCGATTGTAAACCGTCTTTTACAAATTATAGTGATATACAAATGGTTTTGCCCCTGTGGGGGATTTTTCCTTAAACTTTGTGTGTTGAATATTTATTGCATGATTTCATATTGTTTCAATCACACCTAGTTGCATGCTTAGGGTTAATTTGGGTTAAAATTGGTATTTATTATATTATTTCTTAATTGAACGCAAGCGCCAACTCTTTCAAATTGGTATCAGAGCGGGTTACGCCATTCTATTGCGTATTCCTTACTTCCGCAAAATTTTTCTAGATATCAATTTTTGAAATAAATTGATTTTTTGAAAAGAGCGTGTTCATATGGAGAAGTCATATTATAAAATGCCTATTTTTGACGGTTCGAATTATGCCTATTGGAAAGCCCGTATGAGGTTGGCTTTAAAAGCCATTGACGAACGTGTCTGGATTTTGGTTGAACGAGGGTGGACTCCTCCAACCATGACTGTTGATAATGTGACCAACTTGAAACCTGACATCACTTGGATTGATGATGAATTTAAATGGTCATCTTTTAACTCTAAGGGTCTAAGTGCTATTTCTGGGTCTGTCACTCCTGATGAGTTCAAACGCATAATGACGTGCACCACGTCAAAAGAAGCATGGGATATTTTGCAACTTACCCATGAAGGAACGAATGCTGTTAAAGAGTCAAAATTGCAAAATTTAACAACTCAATTTGAAACCATCACCATGCATGAAAATGAATGTTTTGATGAATTTTATGCTAGGCTTTCTGACATTGTTAATACTAGCTATAATCTTGGTGAACATATTCCAAATGCTAGGGTTGTTAAAAAGATTCTTCGTTCCCTTCCTAAGCGCTTTATACCTAAAGTCACTGTGCTGAATTCCTTGGGTAATTTAAATACTCTAAAATTGGAAGAACTGGTAGGAGATTTACAAACTTATGAAATAGACATGTTTCCTAAATCTGCCAAACCAAAAGATGAGGGAATTGCCCTCAAAGCCCAAGAGAGAAAAAGTGAGGTGTCGGCAAGAAAGAGAGTCGAGTCGTCTAGAAAGATAGAAACTTCTGATTCTGAATGTGAGTTTGACCTAGATGATTTGGCACTTTTTGCTAAAAACTTCAAGAAAATTCTGAAATTTAAGAAAAATGGGAATTTCAAAGATAAAAAGAATTTTCAGAAAAATAGGTTTGAAAAGAAAGATTTCAAAGAACCCCCTAAAGACAGTGAGAGGTGTTTTGAGTGCGAAGGTAAGGGACACAGAGCGTTTGAGTGTGCCACACGCCTGAATAGGGAAAAGGGTAAAGCTGTCCTAAATACTACCCTTAGTGACGACAGTGAGGTCGAGTCGGTGGACTCGGGAGATGAGTCACCGCATGAGCGTAACTTCACCACGTTCATGGCTAGTCATGTGAGTACTCCTAGTGCATCTCACGACGATGAGATTGCTACCTCACAGGGACACCTCGACAGCGAGAGCGAAGAGAGTGAGGGAGAGGAGGAAGGTAGTGGGGACGAGAGTAGCCTTCAACGCGCCTACGCCGAGTTATATGATGAGTCTTTCAAAACTAAAAACGTAACAAGGCGTTAGTTCTTAGGATCACCGCGTTAGAAGAAGAGTTAGGAAAGACGAATGAGAGAGAGTCCTCCACCTGCACCGCCATGAGAGAGAGAGAATCTGCCTGGTTTAGTAAAGAGAATTTGCTTAAAGAGAGAGAGAGCAGTTTTGAGAAAGAGAAAGCGGACTTGATTAAACAAGTGGCTAGTCTTACGAGTGAGCTCCATTCCTCCCTGGAGACTCGGAAGAAACTTGAAGCCCTTATTGCCCAGCTTACTCATGACCTTGAGAGAGTTAGGAAAGTCAAGGTACAAATCGAGGACAGATCTGGAAAGATGGGAAAGATGCTCCTCGGTCCCGCTTTAGGTTTTGGTGACAGGCAAGGAATAGGTTTTGATGGTGCCTCCACGTCCCAAATTGCACCCGGACCAATTCCTGAGTTTACTACGACTCCTTATGGCCGTCATAAAAAACTAAGAAAGAGAGTTCGACCAAGAAAAGCAAACCAAGGTCCTCCTAATACTGTGCTCTTTTGCTCCCATTGCAAAAGAAATGGACACCTTAGGGATGATTGCTATAAGTTGGGTCGGACACGACGTACGTTTGTTCCACCACATCAGATTGATGAGTTTGCCAGTCTGAGAGAGCGTGTTGAGTTTCTAGCCGCCACATCACAGAGTTTGATGGAGGAATTCCGACGGATGACCTTACCATCAATGAATGCGCCCCGCATTCTGGCTAAAACCAACAACAACAAGGGAATACAAAACGGTACCTACTCTTGGGTTCCTAAGAAAGAGAAAAAGGCCCTTGTTGTCCATGTTGCTCTCAAAACCCATAATACCTCACAGTGGTATTTTGACAGTGGTTGCTCCAGACACATGACAGGTGATGCCTCATATTTTACCCATCTTGAGGATTATAATGATGGGAGAGTCACCTTTGGAGATGGTAGCAAATCTAGCATAGTTGGACGAGGTACAGTAGAGTTACCAGGATTTCCAAAGCTAGAGAACGTGCTGTACGTCAAAGGTTTGAAAGCAAACCTTCTTAGCATCAGCCAGCTGTGCGACGATGACTTTGCAGTGAAGTTTGACCGAAAAGCTTGTAAGGTCTATAATCAAGACGGTAAACTTTTAGTGCAAGGGGTGAGGACAGAGGATAACTGCTATGGGACTGAGCCCAAATCCTCACTTGTCTGCAACAGCGCCACGATCACTCCTATGGATCTGTGGCACCAACGTCTAGGTCATGTGAACGTTAGAGACTTATCCCGTTTAGTCAAAAAGGACCTAGTTCGTGGCTTACCATCTCTTGGAAAGCCAACTTCCACGATTTGTGGACCCTGTCAGTTGGGAAAGCAAATCCGTAGCCCACATAGGAAGTTGAATTCCATTACCACCTCACGTGTTCTTGAGTTGATTCACATGGATCTTATGGGTCCTACTCGCACGGAGAGTCTAGGTGGTAAGAGATACATTCTCGTGATGGTAGACGATTTCTCCAGGTACTCCATTGTAGGTTTTCTGAGAGAGAAATCCGATGCTGTAGAATTTTTAACGACCAAGTGCCGTGTCCTGCAAAATCAACACGGTGTCACTATTAACAGAATACGTAGTGACAACGGCACTGAATTCACAGAAGCAAAGGTAGATCTTTACTGTGATAGCCTCGGGATCAAACATGAGTTTTCTGCTGTGAGAACTCCTCAACAAAATGGGATTATTGAGAGAAAGAATAGAACGATCCGAGAGATGGCTAGATCTATGCTTCTAGGTCGTAAAGTTTCTAGGAGATTTTGGGCAGAGGCAGTGTCTACTGCATGCCATACGGTGAATAGGGTGTATCTGCGTCCACACACACTTCACACTCCTTATGAGTTGTGGACTGGCAAGAAGCCCAACCTAGCATATTTTCGTGTTTTTGGGAGTAAATACTACATCCTACGAGATAGAGAGCAATTAGGAAAGTTCGACTCCCGGAGCGACGAGGGAATATTTCTAGGATATTCATCGAACAGTAGAGCGTACCGGGTTTTTAACCTGAAGAGCTCTAAGATTATGGAATCAATAAACGTCACCGTGCAAGATGACGAACCTTCGACGGTTATTGATCCTAATCTTCAATGTGAGGATGAGGATTGTTCTGACAGTGATTTACCTATTCCTCTCTCACCCTCTGTGGACCCTATTCCTGTGTTAGGGGACACACCTGCTTGGGTTCGCAAGAGTCATGACCCATCTGCCATCGTTGGCGATCCCACTCTAGGGGTCAAGACTCGTGCTCAGCTAGAGAACATTGTTAGCCATCTTTGCTACACGTCCAAAGTCGAGCCCAAGAACCATAAAGAAGCACTCAAGGATGAACACTGGATATCTGCTATGCAGGATGAGTTGCTTCAGTTTAAAAAGAATAATGTCTGGGAATTAGTCCCCCGACCTAGTGATACTAATGTTATTAGTACCTGGTGGATTTTCAAAAATAAAATGGATGAAAATGGTACCATAACCAGAAATAAGGCTAGGTTGGTCGCTCAAGGCTACACACAGATAGAGGGTGTAGACTTTGGGGAGACATTTGCTCCTGTTGCGAGGCTTGAGTCCGTCCATTTACTACTCGCCATCGCATGTCATCTGCACTTCAAGTTATATCAGATGGATGTCAAGAGTGCCTTTCTGAATGGCATTCTACAGGAGGAGGTTTATGTGGAACAACCAAAAGGGTTTGAAGACCCTAAGCACCCTGATCACGTCTACTATCTGAGGAAAGCCTTGTATGGTTTGAAGCAAGCACCCCGTGCTCGGTACGAGAGGCTTACTTCCTATCTCTTAGCACGTGGCTTCAAGAGAGGGGGAGTTGATATGACGTTGTTCGTCAGGAGAGATGACGGTGCTATCTTGGTTGCCCAAGTCTATGTGGACGACATAGTCTTTGGATCCACATGCTCCTAGCATGCTCACCACTTTGAGGAGGAGATGAAAAGTGAGTTTGAGATGAGCATGGTAGGTGAGCTTACTTTCTTCCTTGGTCTCCAGGTTCGTCAGCTAGAAGATGGGATGTTCATCTCCCAATCCAAGTATGCTAGAGACCTAGTGAATAAATTTGGTTTAGACTCCGCTAAGCATGCTCGTACACCTATGAGTACCACTACCAAGCTTAGTAAGGACACTTCAGGCAAGGACGTAGAGCAAACCTTATATCGGAGTATGATAGGTAGTCTTCTTTACTTGACTGCCAGTCGTCCCGACATCGCCTTTAGTGTTGGAGTCTGTGCGCGATATTAGGCATCCCCAAAAGAGTCACATTTACTTGCTCTAAAACGTATTATTAAATACGTGAGTGGGACTCTCTCATACGGTATTTGGTATTCCTTTGATACCGATGACCGTTTGTCCGCCTATTCGGATGCCGATTGGGCTGGGGATGTAGATGGATGTAGGAGCACTTCTGGTGGATGTTTCTACTTTGGTTCTGCTCTTGTCTCTTGGTTAAGCAAGAAGCAAAACTCTATCTCTTTGTCCACTGCGGAGGCTGAGTACATCGCCGCCGGGAGTTGTTGCACGCAACTCATGTGGATGAAGCAAATGTTGGAGGATTATGGGATTTCACAGGACACCATGACCATTTCCAATGATAACACGAGCGCGATACACATATCCCGCAATCCTGTCCAACATTCGCGCACAAATCACATCAGGTTACGCGAGCACTTTATACGTCAGTTAGTTGAGGAGAAGGTCGTAACCCTGAGTTTTGTTCCTACCAACCGTCAGTTAGCCGATATTTTCACGAAACCTTTAGATGCCCTTAGATTTGAGAGTCTTAGGAAGTCTTTGGGGATTTGCACAGTTGACTGAGTGGTTGGTCTATGTCTAGAATAAGATGCTTCTTCATGTTCATATCATATGCTTCCTATTGCTAGTCTGTTTTATATGTACCATATATTTATTGTACAGCTTTTATGTATTTTTTATTATTCTTTGAAAAATACAAAAAGATTCTCTTTTTAGAAAAAATTTTGAAAAACACAAAAAGATTTTATTTTGATAAAATTTTAAAAAAAATTCAAAAAGAGATTTTCCTGTTATGGATGAGCATTTAAGATAGCCAAGTCACATCTTCATTCCATATATCCATGTGACTGTTTGATAGAGATTTGAGAGGCTACATCATTTCATCCATGTGCTTAACATTGATTGGAGTCCTTGAGATGTAATTAGTGATATTTCCTACATGCTTGACTCCTATATCCTTTATTGCACACATGCACGGCTATATTTGCTTATTGCACTTGTCAATCTCATGTTGGCTTGAGTGTTTCCATCTCAATCCTGTCTATACAATGTATAAAATGCGATAAAACTTGACAAGATTGGATTGCATGTTAAAACCGTTTTGGTGAGACTGTGTGATAATTTGCATAACGGGGAGGGGCTGCGAAAGTTGATTTTAATCCTTTGCGCAAAAGCCACCGTTAAAAAGGACCTAAAAAATGGAGGAATTGTAATATCCGAGGTCCTAAGAGGTTAAAAGAGCCCGAAAAAAATTGAAAGGCAATAAAAAGCAATACATGCCAAATATGGGCCATTTAGGTTTCACCATCAATTCTCCAAAGTTTGAGAATTTAGTATACCTCTATTAAAAATATAAATCTGAGGGAGTTTGGTTGGAGATTGAAAAACGGGTTTGCACTTCCTTGAAAGTCCTGAAAAAGCATGAAAAACATTTTGGACGTTATTGGTGTAGAAATCACTTTGAGCTTTGATTTGTTGATTTGATTGGGTCAATATCTTATACTGTCAATCTTTTACACCAAAGGAAGCATTTGAGTTCATTCGTTAGGAATATCCAATATTCATCGTGCACATATGTCATGTTTGTATGCTTTGATTTTCCTATCGAATTTTGATCACACCCATTCTTTTACGCTATCACCGACTTGGTTGTTTTATGTTCATTCATGGTGTGATTTTATGCCTTGTGTCACCCCGGTACTTGATTGCTTGATTTATTTCTCTCATTTGTCTATTTGGGGACATCATAAAAAGGGGGAGAATGAATTATCTGATTATGGGGGAGTTTTGAAATTTTGAGGTTTGTTCATAAATTGGTATCTAGATTTATCTCATTTCAAACTCGATATGTCACTTGGTATTTGCTTTGTCTCATGTGTGTAGGTACATCTGTTGATAATCCCATGTTGCACACCTTGATGAGAAAAGCGTGAAGATTCCTGAAGAATTGAAGAACAAACGATGCAGCCTTAGTCATATGTACCTTTTTCAGTTTTGGGTTCATGGAAGGGTAGATTTGTATAGACATTGTTCATACTTGATAATTCGGATTTTTTATGTTTGTTCCGGCATAGACATAGGGGGAGATTTGTAAGGACAATTTGTCCATCTTTATGTATATATTATGTCATACGCCGTTACAAGAATGATAGTTTCAAAGATCACATCGTCATCAACAAAATTCGAAGATCAAAAGAAGAAGGAATCTGATTTCTGAGGACCCGACCGATCCAGCTCAGATAAAAGAACCGATCCGGGTTCACCGGACCGATCCGGATAAAGGGACCGGACCGATCCGCCTGCTGAGCTGAGACCAGTACACCCCGGTTCCATAGCGAACCGATGAAGGCAAAAGTTCCGGACCGATCCGATGCCAACCAGACCGATCCGGTTTCAGAAAAAGAACCGATCCGACTTAACCGGACCGATCCGCCTAATCGACCGGACCGATCCGGCGAGGATAATTACTGCCAGATCGTGCAGCAGATTTTTTAGGGTTTCGATCCCTTATTTAAACCACGATCAGCAGTTGGTTTTCTTAAGACTTTCCCACGATTATCAGAGCATATCAACCCTAAAGTCTTCACCTATTGAGTCCTATGATTCTAGGTTTTTAGATTCACACATCTTCCATATCCTTGTGAATCAAGTTTGGTAACCCAAAGAACACCATTGCTGTTGTTCAACCCTTTGTGAAGTGGACCGCTTCTTCCTCTTCATTGCAGCCCTACTGGACAGGGATAGTTCCAGCCGCCAACCCTACTGGAAAGGGATATTCCAGCCGCGACTACAGAATCCGATACCCGAGGGTAATTCTTAGTCAACCTGTATTTCATTGTAATCCGATTGTAAACCGTCTTTTACAAATTATAGTGATATACAAATGGTTTTGCCCCTGTGGGGGATTTTTCCTTAAACTTTGTGTGTTGAATATTTATTGCATGATTTCATATTGTTTCAATCACACCTAGTTGCATGCTTAGGGTTAATTTGGGTTAAAATTGGTATTTATTATATTATTTCTTAATTGAACGCAAGCGCCAACTCTTTCAATACGGTGACTAGTTGTTGCGTTCTTTCCAGAAGAAGTGAGCCAAAAAGGTTAGAGAATCTGGCCGAAAAGCAAAACTGAACTTAACGGTGTTAGTGGAACCCCACATGAGAGTATACCCAATAGGGAACTCGGTTAGATTATTTTAATTTGATTAACTTCCTACAAAGTGATGATGAAGTCAATCAGGGCCGTGGAGGCCAACCATAGTTTCGAAAGGCATGCGTATCTAGTAAGTTAAGACTACTCGGTTCGACATAAGGAAATTTCCAAAATGGTCAGTGGGACCAATGACGGGGAAATGGCTCATGAAGTTTCCCTATGTGAATGAATTAGAACTACAAGTGTTGAATGTTTCCACAATTGAGAAGTGAGTTCGAAAAGATTTAAATGGTAAACCATGCCAGTTAGGCATAACAACTGGAGGAGTGATACCTCCAACAAAGGAATTTGGGGTCAAGAGAATTCGTCCCAGGAAATTTATAACCCGAGAGTGATGGGTTTACGCTGGACCAGTAGAGTCCTCATTAATAGTATCATAGAGTATGTCAGGGTCGACGGGGCCCGGGATGGAAACAGGATTTTAGTAAAGCCATAATTCAGGCCTAGAGAGTTTGGGCCAACGTTTTAATAATGGGCGTGAAACCCACATGATGGAATAAATTGTCCATGATGAGAGGGGATAACTATAGGATGAAATCCTAAGATGTATAACGATTGCAGATGTTCATGGGTCTTGATGGAAGCCACGTGCTGAGACCCTTTGATTTGGCGAGACTGGTGAGGTTTTGCTTCTTCCTTGTGAGTAAAGGATTAATTCTAGTGGCACGGATGTGTCACAACTGATATGTAAATTGGAGACCCTAAGATTCATGTGCGAGTCGAGTTGAGTGGGGAACTTTAGTTTTAACAGTCTTGTTATAAACGTATTTCTCGTTGTTAGTAGGGAATTTTGATGCTTCCCGTGAGTGAAACGGGTGGGCCCTAAGAATATGTTTTGTTGTTATAATTTACTACTGCATTGAGTCAACTTTAGTAAAGTTTATTATGGTAATGTGTAGTGATTAATTTCCGTATGGTTAAACGACAGTAAAAATGTAGTGGTAAGACTGTTGTGACGGATACTCCGGGAGGAGAAATCTTTATTTTGTACGGCGCCACCTCAAATAGGTTTGGGCCCGGATATATGAACATATGAAAATTTTCATGGTATTATAGACCTCAGCGAGTATGTTGTCTAGTTATATGTGATTCAGATGTGTAGGAATTTATTTTACTGAGGAGACTCAGGATGCATTGTGTTCTTCTTCAAGCAGAGAGATAGAGCTCATTATATATATATATATATATATATATATATATATATATATATATATATATATATATATATATATATATATATATATAGCACTGAGTACCTGGGATAGTAAGAGCTCCATGCTTCATGTTATGTTTAGAGACATGAGAGTGGACGAGAAAACTGTTATGTCAACATATGGAGATTGTAGAGAGGTGCATAATATAGATTGAGGGCCTTACGGATCGCGAAAACTGACTAAGTTAGATAGTAGTGTATCAGAGGGGGGTCCTTGTTTGAATTTCACTTTGCGAGACATCCCACGCATGAAACTTGCAAACGTCGGGAGTGGAGAGAAGTTTGGTCGATAGTACACAAGTTTTGTACATTGGTTATTATACCTATGAATGAATATAATTGAGAGTTGATAATTCTTTTATAACTTAAGGCCAATAGAGTCGCCTAGCCTTAGTATCATTCGAAATAGAGCAATGATGCCATTGAAGGATTGAATAAGTTATGACTAGTAAGGTGGTTGAGCACAACCTACTACATCAGCATACCGAGTGTGCAAGAGTTGAAGTAAGAAAATTTCATGTCATTTGTATTATGATGCGCGAGGCATAGGGTGTGTGGACACCCTAGGTGATCGAATCAGGCAGTGGATTATGATTAGCATGTGAATTCGATAACATATAGTCGGGTAAACCGAAGCTTATTCACTAAGATTTTCTAGAGACCTATGTTTCAAGATAAACTTAAATTTATTCAAGAGAGTACAAAATGTATCAGGATACAAATAACAGTGGTTATGGGTTACGATGTAGGGTAATATTGCAAAGTTCGTCTTACAGTGGGTCACCTAACTGTTGGAAAAAGGATGGACAAATCTGAAACCAGCAGAGGTTTCTTCCACCAGTGGATGGGAGAGTATTCCCAAGGATCTTCTCATGAAGTACTACTTTCTAGAGTGGTTATGATCCTATATATGTGCTAAGGAATGGTGGACTGAAGTAGCTCACGTTATGCCAATTGGGATGGTCATACTACGGGACAGTATGCATAGAATCCTTATATAATCGAGATAGTGAAACCATAGGTACCGAGATGTGATTGAGTACGGCCTAATACCCACATAGGGATGGGCAGGACAAGCGGTCTAATCGGATTCTGGAGAGAAAATTTTATGTGTGCCCTTAAATCTTAGGGTAGGATGAGAGCAGTACCTTCCACTAGTGGAGTTTGTGTCCACATAAATCCTATGAGTTCACATTTGGGCAGATTGCCAGTAGAGGTATGGCATGGTAAACTTGATTGTCGTCCTATTTGATAGCTAAATGTGTGTGTGTGGGGGGGGGGGGGGGGGGGGGTGTCAAGTTTTGATTACAAATGCCGGAGGAGAATTGATATTATCATATATATTGTGTGTGACATATATGTTGCACAACCAATTTACTTATACGAACGACACGAAACGAAGTCGTATGTATCTGAAAGGAGGATAAATCTACTAAGGTGCAAATAGTAGAAGGCTAGATATAGTGAATATCTATAATATAGTAAGTAGTGAAACTTAAAAGGTAAGGCTTAGGGAGGAGCCTACATGACAGGTAACCTGGAGTTTAAAAAAAACACATGTGAAGTGTTCATTATTAAGGGTATTTGATAGCGTACTATATGGGTGGTACGGAGTAGCTTAATTAGGAGCGCAAGGATGCGATACGAAATATTTTTACAACGTTGTCTATACTTGGTATACTTTTTCCGAATATCAGGACGAAATTTCGTTGTGGTGGTGGGGTGGGGTGGGGGGGTGGGGGAGTATGTAACACCCCGTATTTTTTACAATTTAAATAATTATGTGATTAATTATTATGATGGGAATAAGTATGTGATTAATTATTGTTGTTGGATTAATTAAATTAAAATGCGAGAAATTAATTTGTTATTAATCCGGATTGAAATAATTATTAACTAGCGTCATGTTGTGAACTATTAAATATTATTGTGTGATATTTAATATGGAATTATGATATTTGATAAATTATCGAAAGTGAGAAATACGACACTTTGGTAATTTAAGTCTGACGCGCGTGTGAGTCGTGTCAAGACTGATTATTTGGGATAAAAAGAGAAATTATATTTATTAACTCGTATGGTCATTTCGAGTGCATTGTTGAGTCCGGGAGGGTCGAGATAGTCAAAATAGTATGTCCGGGTGTTTAGTTCGGGTCCCGGGGCAATTTTAGGCCTAATCAGCGGCCCGAGAGGCCATTATGGTAAATTGTATTTTTGGGTTTAATTAATGGACGAAAATTGGGAGTTATTTTATCATCCAAGAAAAGTCCCTTAGGGTTGAGAGACGGAGAAATAAAGAATGGCCATAGAGGGTGTGAGGGAGAACCAATTTCCAAGAAGGAAGGCCAAATTTGCACCACCTTGCACAACCACCACCACCACCAACGCGTAGATCGAGAAGAGAGGAAAGCGTCTATACCAACATCACCAATGGATCAGGCCATCCTATTCGAGGCAAGTGTTTATTACTTGCTTTCTTTGAGCAATAATCATGCTCATGTTCGTGTAGGTGAAATTAATCATGATTTACATGTTAATTGGGTGAAAATTAGAGATTTAAATTATGATTAAGGACTGGGTTAATTAGTGGCTGAAATTCCTTCATGTATGTAGAGGATTAATCATGAAATAGAATTGGGTTGATTAGGTTCTTTAATTGAAAATTTGGAAACTAGGGTTCATATGAATTAATTTGGGGATTTAATATAATTATGATGATTAATGAGGAATTAACGATCCTAGGATGTTAGGAATGATTTATAACCTGTTATGTGTTAAGGGGTATTAAGGACGCGGCGTTGGGTGTTGAATCTTAGAGGTTTTTAGGTTCAAAAATGGTGGAAAATGCTGAAAATTTGAGAAGAAGACGAATAGTAGGGTCTCGCGCGATCTCGCGCAAAGGGTCTTTCAAGAGAGATAAGGATCTCGCACGAAGTCATTCGAACGACATGTGGAAGTTTTTCGAGTGACATGTCATTATGGTTTGAACGAAAACCCTTCTAGTTAAAGAGAGAGGGTGAATTTTTGGGAATTTTTCTTAAAGTTCAGTTTTGAGTTAACCGATTTATTGGAATGAGATAAACTGCCATATAGTGAATTTAAACAGGACGGAATTTCGAGAAAGTATGAGAGCATTAATACTTTAAATATTCGAGATCGCAAATATACCTTGGAGATTACGAGAAAGATAGTAATCTAAATATTTATACTATACGTAGTGGAGGTTAAACTACGTATGAGAAGTATATATGTAGACTGGAGAAATACCTAAAAATTTAATAAGACGTGTGTTTGCCTATTATGTGATATTACTGCTAAGAGCACTAATGGGTGATAACCCGGAGGTGAAAGAATATTATAGTTAAGTGCACTAATGAGTGATAACTCAGGGGTGCAGGAACTCTGTTGTTAAGTGTACTAATGGGTGATAACCCGAGGGTACAAGAATATTATTGTTAGGTGCGATAATGGGTGATAACCCGGGGGTGCAAGAATATTATTGATTAAGTGTACTAATGGGTGATAACCCGGGGGTACAAGGACATTATTGTTAGGTGTACTAATGGGTGATGACCCGGGGATACAATAATGATTATTGTTAGGTGCACTAATGGGTGATAACCCGGGGGTGCTGAATTATTATTGATAGGTGCATTAATGGGTGCTAACCTGGAGATGCAGGTTTCTCTTGATAGGTGCACTAATGGGTCTTAGCCCGGGGGTACAGGATTAATATATATATATATATATATATATATATATATATGAGTATACTGGGAGAACTTTCTATTCCGTGAAACTAGTAGATAAAGTGGAGATGAGAAATAAAATAATCTTAGTGGATAAAAGATTAACCATTCGAACGGTGAATAATGAAACTTAGTATGTGAGATAAACTATTTGAATAGAGTATTGTATGGGCGATACGAGAATACTACTAGTGAGCATAGTTAGTATTAGTATGGTTTCTGACTAGCTAGACTGGGTGGTATAACTAGGTGGAGATTAGATATACGTTAGGCGTGCACAATAGATGAGAGGTAAGAAACTCATGTGAGAGTTCGATAACTAACATGCGTATAAGACTTGTTTTAAGAACTAGTTTTAAATACTTGTAAATCATTTTTAAACCTCGGGCTCTGGCCCGTTTCTTGTATGACTTCTCTCTTTTGCTATATATATATATATATATATATATATATATTATATCAAGTGCTCAGCCACAGGGGTACCATAATTAGAGATTGGAGTGTCAGACGTGCTACAGCTGTTGTGGAAGTTGCAGGTCCTTGCAGTTGACACATCTATCTTTTCCATTCAGTTTCATCTAAACTTCTTATCTAGGGCATGTGTCGCCCACTTCTAGTCCTTCATCAGAGATATTGTATTCAGTTTATTTTATGGTTTAGAGTTTTAAACTGGGGGGTTTTACCCAGCCTTATTTATTTCAGTACTTGATTCATGTTCAGTATTTATTATATTCCTATGTGTGGTGAATGGTTTATATTTTAAGAGTGAATGAAAATGGATTTACTTGGTTTTACAAAAATTGGAAATGTTTTGACACCTAGCTTAATTTTATATTAGGTGATTATATGTTAAAAAGTTTTCGACAGTGATGCCAAGAATGAACCAACCGAACATTCTATTTTAAATTGGTACAGGACTGATCATCCTTTATTTAATTGGGCGGGGTTTCACAGGTGGTATCATGGCATCAGGTTCTAGTGTCCTTGGGATCTGTGTTGCTTATTACGTTTCAGCGCATCGTTCTTTGATGTAGAGCCTTATGATAGGATTATTGTGTTCCCTTACGTATGCGACTTACGCTCTCCTGCTACGAATTATAATAGATGTGCCTCATTAAAAAAAATTCTGTGTGATTCGAACCCCGAACATTTTAGGACGACCAGCGAGGGCCATAAGAAGAACTGCGGGAGAAGAAGCCCAACTGAAGACATAGAGTAATCAGGAAAGAGTGATCGTGACAAAAATCACCATGAGGGTTACGTAAGCAAATGATAATAGAAATCATCACTCGGGAACAGTGGGTTCCCAGGGCGTAGTCGTAGATAACGGTGGAATGTTTTCAAGACCACCTAGCATAATCGATAAGAGGGAAATCAGAGGGACTCTTTTGAAAACCCATCGGTGAAAATGTAGAGAAGAAAAAGAGAGTGTAACTGACCAACGGAGGTAGAAAATTCGAAGGCAATTGTGTAGAGTGGGGTGTGACGACACTCAAAATTAAATTTGGGAGTTCAAAGCTATATCTCTTAGGACCATCATGTAGTGATTAGAGGCAATCACCAAATATGAAGAAGTGTGTTTGAAATTTAGAGAGAAATTTGGGTACGATTTGACCATGAGGTCTTCCATTCGACGTGGTAACAAAATGCGAGTGAAATTTTGATGTTTATCACAGTGGGTAAGATAGAAACCGATCATGAGAGAAAGGTTGGATTTCATAATGAACTCCGTATTTGGAAGAGGGGCATAAATTATCCAAAGGGTCTATAGTTGATAAAGGACCCGTGAGTTGAATACAAGCATAAATGAGAAACCCAACTAGGATGACTAATGTTGATGTCGTGAAGGTTATACGGTGACTAGTTATTGCGTTCTTTCCAGAAGAAGTGAGCCAGAAAGGCTAGAGAATCTGGTCGAAAAGCAAAACTGAACTTAACGGTGTTAGTGGAACCCCTCATGAGAGTATACCCAATAGGGAACTCAGTTAGATGATTTTAAGTTGATTAACTTCCTACAATGTGACAATGAAGTCAATCAGGGACGTGGAGGCCAACCATTGTTCCGAAAGGCTAGCGTAATCGTAAGTTAAGACTACTCGGTCCGAGAGAAGGACATTTACAAAATGGTCAGTGGGACCAGTGATGGGGAAATGGATCGTGAAGTTTCCCTATGTGAAGGAAGTAGAACTACAAGTGTTGAATGTGTCCACAATTGAGAAGTGAGACCGAAAAGATTAGAAATGGTAATTCATAGGCATAACAACTAGAGGAGTGATACTTCCAACAAAAGGAATTTGGGGTCAAGAGAATTAGTCCCAGGAAATTTATAACCCGAGAGTGATGGGTTCAGGCTGGACTAGTAGAGTCCTTGTTAATATTAGCATAAAGTATGTCAGGATTAATGGGGCCCGAGATTTAAACAGGAGCTCAGTAAAACCATAATTGAGGCCTAGAGAGTTTGGGCCAACGTTTCAATAATGAGCGAGAAACCCACATGATGAAATAAATTGTCCATGATGAGAGGGGATAACTATAGGATGAAATCCTAAGATGTATAACGGTTGCAGATGTTTATGGGTCGTGATGGAAGCCACGTGCTGAGAGCCTGTAATTTGGCGAGACTGGTGAGGTTTTGCTTCTTCCTTGTGAGTAAAGGATTAATTCTAGTGACACGGGTGTGTCACAACTGATATGTAAATTGGAGACCCTAAGATTCGTGTGCAAGTTGAGTTGAGTGGGGAACTTTAGTTTTAACAGTATTATTACAAACGTATTTCTACTTGTTAGCAGGGCATTTTGATTCTGCCCGTGAGTGAACCGGGTGGGCCCTAAGAATATGTTTTGTTGTTATAATTTACTACTGCATTGAGTCAGCTTTAGTAAAGTTTATTATGGTTATGTGTAGTGATTAATTTCCGTATGGTTAAACGATAGTAAAAATGTAGTGATATGACTGTCGTGACGGATACTCAGGGAGGAGAAATCTTTATTTTGTGCGGCGCAACCTCATATAGGGTTGGGCCCAGATATACAAACATATGAAAATTTTCATGGTATTATAGACCTCAACGAGTATGTTATTTAGTTATATGTGATTTCGGTGGGTATGAATTTATTTTAATGAGGAGACTCAGGATGCATTGTGTTCTTCTTCGAGCAGAGAGATAGAGCTCGTTATATATATATAGTGCTGAGTACCTGGGATAGTGAGAGCGCCATGCTTCATGTTATGTTTAGAGACATGCGAGTGGATGAGAAAACTCTTATGTCAACATACGAAGATTGTAGAGAGGTACATAGTATGGGTTGAGGGCCTATCGAATCTCGACAACCGACTAGGTTAGATAGTAGTGTATCGGGGGGTTCCTTGTTTGGATTTTTCTTTGCGAGACATCCCACGCATGAAACTAGCAAACGTCGGGAGTGGAGAGAAGTTTGGTCGATAGTACACAAGTTTTGTACGTTGGTTATTGTACCTATAAAAGAATATAATCGAGAGTTGATAATTCTTTTATAAGTTAAGGCCAATAGAGTCGCCTAGCCTTAATATCATTCGGAATAGAGCAATAATGCCATTGAAGGATTGAATAAGTTATGACTAGTGGGGTGGTTAAGTACACCCTACTACATCAGCATACCGAGTGTGCAAGAGTTGAAGTAAGAAAATTTCATGTCATTTTTATTATGACGCGCGAGGCGTAGGGTGTATGGATGCCCTAGGTGATCGAATCAGGCAATGAATTATGATTAGCATGTGAATTCGATAACATGTAGTCGGGTAAGACGAAGCTTATTCACTAAGATTTGTCAGAGACTTACGTTTTAAGATAAACTAAAATTTAATCAAGAGTAAAAAATGTATCAGGATACAAATAACAATGGTGATGGGTTACGATGTAGGGTTATATTGCAAAGTTCGTCTTACAGTGGGTCACCTGACTGTTGGAAAAAGGATGGCCAAATCTGAAACCAGCAGAGGTTTCTTCCACTAGTGGATGGGAGAGTATTACCAAGGATCTTCTCATGAAGTACTACTTTCTAGAGAAGTTATGATCCTATATATGTGATAAGGAACGGTGGAGTGAAGTAGCTCACGTTATGCCAATTGGGATGATCATACTACGAGACAGTATGCATAGAGTCCTTATGTAATCGAGATAGTGAAACCATAGTTACCGAGATGCGATTGAGTACGACCTAATACCTACAGAGGGATGGGGAGGACAAGCGGTTTAATCGGATGCTGGAGAGAAAATTTTATGTGTGCCCTTAAATCTTAGCGGAGGACGAGAGCTGTACCTTCCACTAGTGGATTTTGTGTCTAAATAACTCCTATGATTTCACGTTTGGGCAGATTGCCAGTAGAGGTATGGCATGGTAAACTTGATTGTTGTCCTATTTAATAGCTAAAGGTGGGGGGAACCAGTTATGATTACAAATGTCGGAGAAGAATTGATATTATTGTATATATTTTGTGTGACATATATATTGCACAACCAATTTACTTATACGAACGACACAAGATGAAGTCGTGTGTATCAAAAAGGAGTATAAATCTACTAAGATGCAAATAGTAGAAGACTAGATATAGTGAATATCTATAATATAGTAAGTAGTGAAACTTAAACGGTAAGGCTTAGGGAGGAGCCTACATGACAGGGTAACCTGGAGTTTAAAACAAACACATGTGAAGTGTTCATTATTAAGGGTATTCGATAGCGTACAATATGGGTGGTATGGAGTAGCTTACTTGGGAGCGCAAGGATGCGATGCGCAATGTTTTTACAGCGTTGTCTGTACCTGGTATACTTTTTTCGAATTTCGGGACGAAATTCTGTTGGGGGGGAGGGTGGGGGGGGGGGGGGGAAGTATGTAACACCCCGTATTTTTGACGATTTAAATAATTATGTGATTAATTATTATGACGGGAATAAGTATGCGAATAATTATTGTTGTTGAATTAATTAAATTAAAATGCGAGAAATTAATTTGTTATTAATATGGATTAAAATAATTATTAACTAGCATGTTGTTGTGAACTATTAAATATTATTGTGTGATATGTAATATGTAATTATGATATTTGATAAATTATCGAAAGTGAGAAATACGACACTTTGGTAATTTAAGTCTGACGCGCGTGTGAGTCATGTCGGGACTGATTGTTTGGGATAAACAGAGAAATTATTTTTATTAACTCGTATGGTCATTTCAAGTGAGCCGTTGAGTCCGAGAGGGTCGAGATAGTCAAAATAGTATGCCCGGGTATTTAGTTTGGGTCCCGGGGCAATTTTAGGCCTAATCGGTGGTCCGAGAGGGCATTATGGTAAATTGTATTTTAGGGTTTAATTAATGGACGAAAATTGGGAGTTATTTTATTAGCCAAGAAAAGTCCTTTAGGGTTAAGAGACACAGAAAGAAAGAACGGCCATAGAGGGTGTGAGGGAGAACCAATTTCCAAGAGGGAAGGCCAAATTAGCACCACCTAGCACAACCACCACCACTAACGCGTAGATCGAGAAGAGAGGAACGCGTCTATACCAACATCAACAACAGATCAGACCATCCTATTCAAGGCAAGTGTTTATTACTTGTTTTCTTTTAGCAATAATCATGCTCATGTTAGTGTAGGTAAAATTAATTATGATTTACATGTTAATTGGATGAAAATTGGAGATTTAAATTATGATTAAGGAATGGGTTAATTAGTGGTTGAAATTCCTTCTGTATGTAGAGGATTAATCTTGAAATATAATTATATATTGATGAAAGAATCTGGGTTGATTAGGTTCTTTAATTGAAAATTTGGAAACTACGGTTCATATGAATTAATTTGGGGATTTTATATAATTATGGTGATTAATGACGAATTAATGATCATAGGTTGTTAAGAATGATTTATAACCTGTTATGTGTTGAGGGGTATTAATGATGAAGCGTTGGGTGTTGAATCTTAGAGGTTTTTAGGTTAAAAAATGGTGGAAAACGCTGGAAATTTGGGAAGAAGGCGAACAATAGAGTCTCGCGCGATCTCGTGCGAAGGGTCGTTCAAACGATATAAGGATCTCGTGCGAAGTTGTTCGAATGACATGTGGAAGTCGTTCGAGTGACATGTCATTATGGTTCGAACGACAACCCTTCTGGTTCGAGCGACAAGGTGAATTTTTGGGAATTTTCTTAAAGTCCAGTTTTGAGTTTATCGGTTTATTTGAGTGAGAGAAACTGCCAGATAGTGAATTTAAACAAGACAGAATTTCGGGAAAGTATGAGAGCATTAATACTTTAAATATTCGAGATCGAAAATGTACCATGGAGATTACAAGAGAGATAGTAATATAAATATTTATACTATACGTAGTGGAACATAAATACGTATGAGAATTATATATGTAGGTTGGAGAAATACCTATAAATTTAATAAGATGTGTGCATGCCAATTATGTGATATTATTGCTAAGATCACTAATGGGTGATAACATGGGAGTGCAAGAATCTTATATTTAAGCGCACTAATGAGTGATAACTCGGGGGTTCAGGAACTCTATTGTTAAGTGTACTAATGGGTGATAACCCGGGGGTACAAGAATATTATTGTTAAGTGCGCTAATGGGTGATAACCCGGGGGTGCAAGAACAATATTGATTAAGTGTACTAATGGGTGATAATCCGGGGCTACAAGGACATTATTATTAGGTGTACTAATGGGTGATAACCAGGGGGTACAATGATGATTATTGTTAGGCGCACTAATGGGTGATAACCCAGGGGTGCTGGATTATTATTGATAGGTGCATTAATGGGTGCTAACCTGGGGATGCAGGTTTCTCTTGATAGGTGCACTAATGGGCCTTAGCCCGGGGGTGCAGGATTAGTATATATATATATATATATATATATATATATTATTTCTACCGTGTGAAATTAGTAGACTTGGTAATAATAATAATCATTTCATTGCGCCAAGTGGTCTTAACCTAAGGGTGCATGATTGGTGTATATATATAGGGATGATGAGACTATATATATATATATATGAGTATACTGGGAGAACTTTATACTCTATGAAACTAGTAGATAAAGTGGAGATGAGAAATAAAATAATCTTAGTGGATAAAAGATTAACCATTCGAACGGTGAATAATGAAACTTAGTATGTGAGATAAACTATTTGAATAGCGTATTGTATGGGCGATACGAGAATACTACTAGTGAGCATAGTTAGTATTAGTATGATTTCTGACTAGTTAGACTGGGTGGTATAACTAGGGGAGATTATATGTACGTTAGGCGTACACAATAGATGAGAGGTGAGAAATGTGACACCCTGACTAATTAAATACCGGGTAGCTACTCCTTTATTAAATTAATTCAAAATGCCCAGTTGGCTCAGCTAATATCATCACTGTCGAAAATATTTTTATTATTACTAACCACCTAGTATTTAAAAAGTAAGTTGCCAAATTTTAATTAAAGTCTGATTAACATGCAACAAGTGAAATGAAGAATAATAACACCATTCACCATACCGAAGTAAATAGAATAACCATCACATAATGTAAATAAAGTCTGGAGGAAAACTCCTCACTACAAATCCACAAACTGAAATAATTAAACTGAATACTGAATCAATACATGCCAAAGTCTGAAAAACTGAAATGGAAATGTAACTCTAATGGAACTGGGCAACATGCCCTAAAACTGCGGAATACTGAACATGGAATCCAAATGATAGAAGCGTTTAAAAGAAAATCCCTGTAACTTCCACAAACAGCTACAGCTCGTCATCTGAATGAGTATCCTATGCATGGTGTCCTTGTTGCTGGGCACCTAAAATGGTTTTACAAAAAAAATAGATTTGAAAGCAAACGGGTCAGAGCCCGAATGTGGAGATATTTTATAAACCTGCAAGTGCTTTAAAAACATTTAAAACATTAAATGCAAAGTACATGTTAGGACGTGCACTCACATGGAATTCTCACCTCTCGTCTAACTGTGCACTCCTAACGTAAGTACCCATCTAACCACTAGCTAAGTTACATCATATCTAGCTAGACTGTCATAGGTGCTACCCTTATTACTCGGTTCTCATTAACATTATAACGATTCCAATTAAATAGGGGCTTAACGTAAATTCAGGTTCTCATACAAAAGTAATACAACTCGTTATAGATTATCCCTCTATGTTATTCCATAGTTACACACAATACCATATGAAAGTTCCAATTTATTAAGCGTATATTTTCCACAACATAAATATACAATATAAGCACCCCGAGACTAAGCTGCGGTGCACACATACTCTGCTATCCATCCCGGTACATCACGTACATAAGGAATCAAGTATTCCGAATCTCTCAGGAATCGTTCAGATAACACAAATCACAAACAGTGGAGGCGAACACATTCACATCACATGGGTCACGCACATACCTACGCTCCCACGATCAGCGGACTTATTAACATCCCAATAAGTCTTTCTCTGACCTATGTTCATCGAGGTGACCAGTCTAAATCCGGGCAACACAAGGATTAGAGGGCCCTAAGCGAACGCAAACCTCCCGTGATAGCAAGTATGGTAGGTATGTCATACACACAAATCATATACCAATACTAAGTAAGCACACATCTTAGTAATCACCGTAGTTTAATTGTAGTACTTATCGCATTCTCGTACCAACTTAATATATATACAAGTTATATAATCCCGGTCCATATTTATACGCGCCGTAATTTATTCTCATGTCGTAGTAGGCACTCACGTCTCGACTCAAATGCTTATAGGAGTTGATCGACACTTGTATAATTTACTCCTCATTATAACTCAAATGTCCCAAGTATACTAATACACCATCAAAGGAATGTTATCTCTATCCTCGAACAAGTTTACGGGACTCCCAAAATCAAAACAGGCCAAAAAGGCCTAAACTGCCAGCTCGTTAGAAGTCTCGTTCGAACGAGGCTGTTCGAACGAGAGTTCGTTCGAACGAACTGTACCTTGTAACGAGATCTCGTTCGAACAAAGTTATCGAACGAAATTCCCTTTCGTTAGAAGTGACTGGTCAACTCGTTAGAAGCTCGTTCGAACGACCTGGAGAGGTCTTCTAACGAGGGACCAGTTTCGGCCCAGATTTTCTCCAATCTCGTTTTTCATCCATTTTAACACCTCAAACCTCTTCCAAAGTTCATCCCAACAACGTTTTAGGGTCTCTAATTCATCCTAAACATATTAAAATCACCTCTTAACATGATTTAAGGAATTAATACATCCTAAACATCATCAAATCACAAGTCTCTACTCTTTTCCCCAATTTTTCAAGAACATCAACCCTAGATTTTTATCATCATCAATTCCCAGAATTTAAATCCGTTTTTACATCACATAAATTTGTAATTTCTGAATTCAATCTTCCAATAACGTTTCTACATGCAAACCTATACCCAAAATTAAACTAACAACTTCCAATTTCATGGGTTTTCCTTTATCTCTCAAACAAGAATGATTATTAAGATTTCTAACATGGAAGAAACATTTACTGCATAAAGAATGTAATTTAAATCACTTGCCTTGATTCGATCTCTGATTTTGATGACGATTTCCTCTCTCTTTCTGCATAATTCCCTCTCTCTCTCTCTCTTTCTCCAAGCTTCTTCTCCAATGGCTATGGTGGCTAGGGTTTTCTTTGGGAAAGTGATTAGAAACCTAATTCTAATAACCTACGTAACCTATTGGATAAACATGGGTTGGTTAGTGGCTTAGTGGGTCAAACCCACATCAGATTTACTTTACTAATTTTCGTCATTTTTAATTCTTAAAAATACGAAATTACCAAAATACCCTTTATATTGCCGGTATGGCCTAAAAATACCCCGGGACCCAAACTACACCCCCGGCTAGTGTTTTCTGACTATCTAAACCCTTCCGGACGCGTTGGCGCACTCAAAACGACCATACGGTTAATAGAATTTAAATTCACTTTTATAAATAAAATAATTATATCCTGACGCGACTGTCACACGCGTCCCAATAAAATGACCAAATTGTCGTATATCAATCTCACGACAAATTTCATAATTCAATATTCATATAACATCATATACGCTCAATATAGTCAAATACAAACTCACATCACGCTAGTATTTTATCCGGATTAATTCCCAATTAATTCACATTTAAATAACTAATCCCAAAAATAAATATAGCCAAAAATACGAGGTATTACATACTTCCCCCCTAATAACTGAATTTCGTCCCGAAATTCGGAACTAGAAAGTACCTGCTAAAAACAAATCTGGATAACGTTCGCGCATCTCATTCTCGCGCTCCCATGTGGACTCCTCAACACTATGATGTCGCCACTGAACACGCACTAACGGAACTATCTTTGACCGCAACTTCCTCTCACTTCGGTCCAAAATAGCAATCGGCCCCTCCTCGTAGGAGCTATCCGGCTGGAGATCGATGTCCTCCACAGTAATGTGAGAATGATCCAAATTATCTCTAAGGTATTTCCTTAACGAGGAAATATGGAACACATCGTGAATCCGATGCAAATGTTCCGGTAACCCAAGTCTATACGCAACCGGTCCGATCCGCTCAATAATAGGAAACGGCCCCACATACCTTGGTGCCAACTTCCCCTTCTTCCCGAAACGCATAATCCCCTTCATAGGAGATACTCTGAGCAAAACCTGGTCCCCCACTTGGAACTCCCTGAAAAACCTCTTCGCATCAGCATAACTCTTCTGCCGGTCTTGAGCTACCCGAATGCGACTCCGAATCAACTCAATCCTTGCCAAAGTATCCTGAATCACTTCCGACCCAAGTAGTTTGTTGTCCCCCACCTCTAACCAAAATGTTGGGGAACGACAAGGCCTACCGTACAATGCCTCAAATGGAGCCATGCCAATAGTGAACTGGTAGGAGTTATTATAAGCAAACTCTACCAGTGGAAGGTATTGCTCCCATCCACCTCCAAAGTCAATAATGCACATGCGTAGCATGTCCTCCAACATCTGATTTGTGCGCTCTGTCTGCCCATCGGTCTGCGGATGGTAAGCCGTACTCAACCGCAATTCCGTGCCCATGTCCTCCAGGAAACTCTCCCAAAACCGCGAAACAAATATCTTGTCTCTGTCAGACACGATATTTAGGGGCACACCGTGAAGTCTCACAACCTCTGAAATGAAGAGCTGGGCATACTGTCCCGTAGTGTAGTCAGTCCTTACGGGTAAAAAGTGAGCGACTTTGGACAACCTGTCCACAATTACCCAAATGGAGTCGTGACCCCTCTGCGACGTAGGCAACCCCGTGATAAAGTCCATGGATATGCTCTCCCACATCCACACCGGGACCTCCAACGGCTGTAGCAGTCCTGCCGGTCTCTGATGATCCACTTTTACAAGCTGACAAGTGGCGCATTTCGAAACAAACTCAACAATATCTCTCTTCATACCGCTCCACCAATACTGTCGTCTCATGTCTTGGTACATTTTATCTCCTCCGGGATGTACCGCGAACCGTGAGCCATGCGACTCTGCCATCACCTCGTGTCGCAATTTCTCCCCTTCTGGAACTACCAATCTCCCATTGAAGCGTAATCCCCCGTCTGAGCTGACGGTATAGGACTCGGCTCCCTCTGCTAGTAATCGAACTATCTGCTCCTGACAGATGGAGTCATTAGCCTGTGCCTGTACTACCTTCGTGATAATCTGCGGTGTAACGGTCATCACAGATATGAAAGATCGGGCCACTGCATCCTGGTGTCCCAACTCCTTCCACTTTGCCTTCCACACCTCTGCCACCTCATCTGCTGGCCTACGGCTCAACGCGTCTGCTACCACGTTAGCCTTACCAGGGTGATACTGTATATCGAACTGGTAGTCTTTCACAAACTCAAGCCACCTACACTGCCGCATATTCAACTCTTTCTGCTTGAACAGATATTACAGGGACTAATGATCCGTGAACAGTTGGAACTTCTCCCCCAAAAGATAGTGCCTCCAAATCCATAGGGCAAATACCACTACCGCCAACTCCAAATCATGCGTGGGGTAATTCTTCTCGTGAGACTTAAGCTTACGGGAAGCATAAGCTATGGCCTGTCTCTCCTGCTGCAATACACCCCCAAGCTCTTGCAAAGATGCATCGGTGTAAACCAAATACTCAACTCCCGGTCTCGATAATGCTAACACAGGTGCTGAGGTCAATTTATCCTTCAATTCATCGAATGCCAACTGACATGCATCACTCCAGATGAATGGCACACCCTTACAAGTCAGATGTGTCAAAGGACTTGCTATCTTTGAGAAACCCCGGATAAACCTCCTGTAGTATCCTGCTAGGCCCAAGAAACTACGAATCTCAGTCGGTGTCGTGGGCTGTCCCCACTCCCTCACCGCGGATACTTTCCCCGGATCAACAGATATTCCCCGGTCGAAAATAATGTGTCCCAAAAACTGGACCTCTTTCAGCCAAAACCCGCATTTCTCATATTTTGCATACAGCTCGTTCTGACGCAGCGTCTACAAAACCTGCCTCAAATGCTCGGCGTGCTCCTCCTCTGTCTGGGAGTAAACCAGAATATCATCGATGAAGACAATGACAAACTGATCTAGGAAATCCCTGAACACTCTGTTCATCAAGTCCATAAACACTGCTGGAGCGTTGGTCAAACCAAAAGGCATAACCCGAAACTCGTAAGAACCATATCTCGACAAGAACGCAGTCTTCGAGACATCCTCCTCCCTGATACGCAACTGATGGTATCCCGATCTCAAGTCAATCTTCGAGAAGAAAGAAGCTCCTCTCAACTGATCGAATAAGTCATCGATTCGAGGTAATGGATACTTATTCCGTATCGTGACCTTGTTCAACTCCCGATAGTCCACACACAGTCTCAGTGAACCGTCCCTCTTCTTCACAAACAAAACTGGAGCGCCCCAAGGTGAGGTACTCCTGCGAATAAAGCCCTGACCTAATAGCTGCTCTATCTGATCTCGTAGCTCTCGCATCTCTGCCGGAGCCATATGGTACGGTGCACGTGATATAGGCCTCGTATCTGGCAATAGGTCTATAACAAAGTCTATCTCTCGACTGGGGGGTAGGCCTGGTATCTCCTGAAACACATCCGAATACTCCCTGACAACCGGGATCGAATCTAAAGGAATCACAACCTCCTTAGAGGTATCCTCCTCTATGTAATACAGATGAGCGGTCGAACCTCCCTCTGGGCGAGGCATCGCCACTACGAACATCTCTTGCCCCGGAATGGCAAAAACAATGCTCCCGCTGAAGCAATCAATCATGGCTCTATAATCAGTGAGCCAATCCATATCGATAATCACATCGTGAACATGCATATCTAATACCAACATGTCTGCAGGTAATACCAAACCACCAATCTCTACCCCCACTCCCCGGCATATAAAGAAAATAAGTGACCCATTCCCCAATGGTGAGTCGACACACGTCACTGTGCTCTCCGCTGTGGCTAACAACCCTAAAGCCTTCGCGAAATGTGTAGCTATAAAACAATGTGTAGCCCCCGTATCAAATAATACCTGACCCATAGTGCCATGGATAGGAAACGTACCCTCAATCGCAGGCGGTGCCTGTGGAACTGCTGCTTGGTGGACGTTATAGACACGTCCATACTGTAGCTTCCCCTGCTGAACTGGGACTGCTGGAATGGGTGGCAATGCTGGCATCTGTGGCGATGCGGGGAGAGCGGCGGGAAACATAGGCCTCTGCGGCTCCTGGCGAGCACCCTGCTGCTGCTGCTGTGGGGCCCTGCCCCTATCAGGACAATCCTGACGTTTATGGCCAGTCTTGCCACAAACAAAACACTTCCCTGGGAAATTCCCCCCTCTCTGCCCCTGCTGTCCCCGGCCCTGGTGGCCGTTACCGTTCCTCCCCTAGCCCTGCTGGAACTGATGTCCATTCTGCCCCTGTTGGCCCTGATGGCCGTTTGGACCCTGATGGCCCTGACAGAAACCTCCCTGTCCCTGTCTGTAGTTCCCTGATCGGAACCTCTTCTGATCCCCCTACTGGGAACCCTGCTCACCCTGTCTCTGCCCCTGAACAGATTGTGCCCCACCGGCACCATGCCCTCCTGTCCTTCCCTAATAGCTAGACTCTCCCGATCTCTTGCTCTCAGTCATATGAAAGCGGTGATCCTGGAAGTGTAACAAAGCAGCGTTAACCACATCAGAATAAGTGGCCAACGAAAGGTTCCCTAACAGATGCTGACGGATCCTCCATGTCACCCGTCGGTGAATTTCTCAATCTTCTTCTTCTCTGTTGGTATCTCATCTGGAACGATATTCAACAGATTTGTAAACTCGGCCTCATACTCGGCTACGGTCTTACCCTCTTGCCTCAGATTCATCAGTTTTCTCCTCATTTCCGTATGAACAGCGGACGAAAAGTACTTGCGGTCAAACCGCACCCAGAAGTCCTGAATAGTGAGAGTATCCCTCTCCTCCACGGTGGTAATAGACTCCCACCACTGCAGTGCAGATCCAACTAGCTTGAAAGTAGCTAGCACCTGCTTCTGAACGTCCGTGCACTCATACATCCTCAAGTGCCTCTGCATATCCTTCCTCCACTGGCTTGAGACTACCACATCTGAGCTACTTGCAAACTCTGGCGGATGCGCTTTCTGAAAAGCGTCACGTACACGCTCCCAAGCAGACGGGAATGCATTTGCCTGTACTGGCGCGGCAACCGGCACCTGAGGTGGTGCCTGCTGGACTACGGCAATTGCGGCATTTACCGCTTGGGCTACTATAGCTGCAACCTCAGCGGCGTTCATCATGCCCTGAACTGGAGCGGGCTGGGGTTCGGGCGTTGCATCCCTGGGAACTCGTCGTGCACGTCGTGGAGGCATCTGAAATAAGAACAAAGTTTATAAGTTCACTGTTTATAAACTTAAAATAGCTGAAGAACGAAGCATACACAAATAGAGTACAACAGTCCTAAAATATAGGGCTCTATATCAAAGAAACTTAGCGGAAACATAATAGCCGTACAGATCCTAAAGGACACTAGAACCTGATGCTCTGATACCACCTGTGACACCCCGACTAATTAAATACCGGGTAGCTACTCCTTTATTAAATTAATTCAAAATGCCCAGTTGGCTCAGCTAATAGCATCACTGTCGAAAACATTTTTATTATTACTAACCACCTAGTATTTAAAAAGTAAGTTGCCAAATTTTAATTAAAGTCTGATTAACATGCAACAAGTGAAATGAAGAATAATAACACCATTCACCATACCGAAGTAAATAGAATAACCATCACATAATGTAAATAAATTCTGGAGGAAAACTCCTCACTACAAATCCACAAACTGAAATAATTAAACTGAATACTGAATCAATACATGCCAAAGTCTGAAAAACTGAAATGGAAATGTAACTCTAATGGAACTGGGCAACATGCCCTAAAACTGCGGAATACTGAACATGGAATCCAAATGATAGAAGCGTCTAAAAGCAAATCCCTGTAACTTCCACAAACAGCTACAGCTCGTCATCTGAATGAGTATCCTATGCATGGTGTCCTTGTGACTGGGCACCTAAAATGGTTTTACAAAAAAAATAGATTTGAAAGCAAACGGGTCAGAGCCCGAATGTGGAGATATTTTAAAAACCTGCAAGTGCTTTAAAAACATTTAAAACATTAAATGCAAAGTACATGTTAGGACGTGCACTCACATGGAATTCTCACCTCTCGTCTAACTGTGCACTCCTAACGTAAGTACCCATCTAACCACTAGCTAAGTGACATCATATCTAGCTAGACTGTCATAGGTGCTACCCTTATTACTCGGTTCTCATTAACATTATAACGATTCCAATTAAATAGGGGCTTAACGTAAATTCAGGTTCTCATACAAAAGTAATACAACTCGTTATAGATTATCCCTCTATGTTATTCCATAGTTACACACAATACCATATGAAAGTTCCAATTTATTAAGCGTATATTTTCCACAACATAAATATACAATATAAGCACCCCGAGACTAAGCTGCGGTGCACACATACTCTGCTATCCATCCCGGTACATCACGTACATAAGGAATCAAGTATTCCGAATCTCTCAGGAATCGTTCAGATAACACAAATCACAAACAGTGGAGGCGAACACATTCACATCACATGGGTCACGCACATACCTACGCTCCCACGATCAGCGGACTTATTAACATCCCAATAAGTCTTTCTCTGACCTATGTTCATCGAGGTGACCAGTCTAAATCCGGGCAACACAAGGATTAGAGGGCCCTAAGCGAACGCAAACCTCCCGTGATAGCAAGTATGGTAGGTATGTCATACACACAAATCATATACCAATACTAAGTAAGCACACATCTTAGTAATCACCGTAGTTTAATTGTAGTACTTATCGCATTCTCGTACCAACTTAATATATATACAAGTTATATACTCCCGGTCCATATTTATACGCATCGTAATTTATTCTCATGTCGTAGTAGGCATTCACGTCTCGACTCAAATGTCTATAGGAGTTGATCCACACTTGTATAATTTACTCCTCATTATAACTCAAATGTCCCAAGTATACTAATACACCATCAAAGGAATGTTATCTCTATCCTCGAACAAGTTTACGGGACTCCCAAAATCAAAACAGGCCAAAAAGGCCTAAACTGCCAGCTCGTTAGAAGTCTCGTTCGAACGAGGATGTTCGAACTAGAGTTCGTTCGAACGAACTGTACCTTCTAACGAGATCTCGTTCGAACGAAGTTATCGAACGAAATTCCCTTTCGTTAGAAGCGACTGGTCAACTCGTTAGAAGCTCGTTCGAACGAGCTCGTTCGAACGACCTGGAGAGGTCTTCTAACGAGGGACCAGTTTCGGCCCAGATTTTCTCCAATCTCGTTTTTCATCCATTTTAACACCTCAAACCTCTTCCAAAGTTCATCCCAACAACGTTTTAGGGTCTCTAATTCATCCTAAACATATTAAAGTCACCTCTTAACATGATTTAAGGAATTAATACATCCTAAACATCATCAAATCACAAGTCTCTACTCTTTTCCCCAATTTTTCAAGAACATCAACCCTAGATTTTTATCATCATCAATTCCCAGAATTTAAATCCGTTTTTACATCACATAAATTTGTAATTTCTGAATTCAATCTTCCAATAACGTTTCTACATGCAAACCTATACCCAAAATTAAACTAACAACTTCCAATTTCATGGGTTTTCCTTTATCTCTCAAACAAGAATGATTATTAAGATTTCTAACATGGAAGAAACATTTACTGCATAAAGAATGTAATTTAAATCACTTTCCTTGATTCGATCTCTGATTTTGATGACGATTTCCTCTCTCTTTCTGCATAATTCCCTCTCTCTCTCTCTTTCTCCAAGCTTCTTCTCCAATGGCTATGGTGGCTAGGGTTTTCTTTGGGAAAGTGATTAGAAACCTAATTCTAATAACCTACGTAACCTATTGGATTAACATGGGCTGGTTAGTGGCTTAGTGGGTCAAACCCACATCAGATTTACTTTACTAATTTTCGTCATTTTTAATTCTTAAAAATACGAAATTACCAAAATACCCTTTATATTGCCGGTATGGCCTAAAAATACCCCGGGACCCAAACTACACCTCCGGCTAGTGTTTTCTGACTATCTCGACCCTTCCGGACGCGTTGGCGCACTCAAAACGACCATACGGTTAATAGAATTTAAATTCACTTTTATAAATAAAATAATTATATCCTGACGCGACTGTCACACGCGTCCCAATAAAATGACCAAATTGCTGTATATCAATCTCACGACAAATTTCATAATTCAATATTCATATAACATCATATATGCTCAATATAGTCAAATACCAACTCACATCACGCTAGTATTTTATCCGGATTAATTCCCAATTAATTCACATTTAAATAATTAATCCCAAAAATAAATATAGCCAAAAATACGGGGTATTACAAGAAACTCATTTGAGAGTTTGATAACTAACATGCGTATAAGATTTATTTTAAGAACTAGTTTTAAATACTTACTAAGTCATTTTTAAACCTCGGGCACTGACCCGTTTCTTGTATCTCTTCTCTCTTTTGCTATATATATATATATATATATATTATATCAGGTGCTCAGCCACAGGGGTACCAGAATTAGAGATTGGAGTGTTAGACGTGCTGCAGCTGTTGTGGAAGCTGCAGGTCCTTACAGTAGACACATCTATCTTTTCCATTCAGTTTCATCTAGACTTCTTATCTAGGGCATGTGTTGCCCACTTCTAGTCCTTCATCAGAGATATTGTATTCAGTTTATTTTATGGTTTAAAGTTTTAAACTGGGGGGTTTTGCCCAGCCTTATTTATTTCAGTACTTGATTCATGTTCAGTATTTATTATATTCTTATGTGTGGTGAATGGTTTATATTTTAATATTGAATGAAAATGGATTTACTTGGTTTTACAAAAATTGGAAATGTTTTGACACCTAGCTTAATTTTATATTAGGTGATTAATATGTTAAAAAGTTTTTAATAGTGATGCTAAGAATGAACCAACCGAACATTCTATTTTAAATTGGTACAGGACTGATCACCCTTTATTTAATTGGGCGGGGTGTCACATATGGCTTATATTATTGGAAATGCTTGATTATCGTGTTTTAAATCATTAGATGTTGTAAATATGATTCATTTTATAGTTTAAATGACTGATTAATGTGTAATCACATGTTTAACGAAGGAATTAATATTAATCGTATGTTAATTTTTCTCAATTGCATAAAGAAGATGAAGTTAGGTTTAGAATGCCAAGATTTGAACTTGAACCTTATGTTGGAAACATGTTCAATATTGCAAGGCTTGTCATATACATTGATTTGTAGTTCATATGTATGGAAGAATGGGCTTTTGTTATTGTAAAGGCTCCAGGGGAAGTTTAGGGCAATCGTTAATGAACATAACACGAGTTGGGCATACTGGACCCACCAAATCGATCCGCCCCTAGAACATTGGTGCAATTTGGTTATTTGGTTAGGTTGTGTTATTTGGTTTCTTTTGGGATGGTTAGTTGGGTGGTTGTATACACACACACACACACACACACACACACACACACACACACACACATATATATATATATATATATATATATATATATCACAAAAGCAAAATTGAAGCATTACTCCAAAAAAAAGCCCATTCGATCCAAAAAGTTTCTTTTGCCATATCCTGAGTTTCTTTTGACCCCCGTCCCTCCTATTAAGACTTTCGGTTTAAATCCTTTATCGCTTAAAGCCACCTCGTGAGCCAAGGAGATCTTCTCTGCGACCAGACCCAACCGATGTGTAATCATTGGAATTTTGACTCTTTTTCTTTAATGAATATATAAGGGTAGGTAAGTAAGGAGATGAAAACGAGTCCTTCGGAGGGCCCCTCATTCTCAATGCAAGCTAGCTATTACTTGTGTTTAGTGTGGAGGCTACCTAACATATATGTGAATATAGCACTGGTTATGATTTATTCCTTAGGCAGGCCTACCTTTAAGTGATAGGGGGAGTGATAGAACCCACGAAAGTAATAAAAGGACGAGGCGCTTACTCTTCCATCTCTTTATGTCTGCTTCCAGAGGTTCTTAAATGGTCATTATCCAGGTGAAGGGATGGATTGGGGTAGATAGGGATTGTTGTAGCTTTCGTAGCGCTTGCTTCTATCTATATATAGTGCTCCCTATATCTGAAATCAATAACGTCGACGTGGATTCATGTCACTCCCTCTGGTGGGGGATATATATATATTTGTGTGTATGTGTGTATATAGTTATAGTTTGTAACGTGATAAATTCAGAGGTGGAGTTTTAAATAGGGTTTGAGCGTATTAAACCTATAATTATAAATATAGTTCGGTTTGAGAATTTGGACGGGCATTAGGTATATTAGTGTTATGTTAGATCCTATGTGTGAATTATAATAAGTATAAATATGTATTTTACATGATGGGTTTTGTTACTCGGTGAGACCAGTTGAGGTGGGGTAGTACGAGTGTGGTAAGTGGTATTGGGGAATTGTACCATACTCTTTAAATTATATTTGTATACCTAGAAATTTGATTAGTTTTATTAAACTATGGGTTAGCCTTATATATATATATATATATATATATATATGTGTGTGTGTGTGTGTGTGTGTGTGTGTGTGGGTGTGTGGGTGTGTGGGTGTGTGAATGGATATTTATTAGAATATGGGATTAGTAAGGGTTAATCCGGCTGTGAGGACGATATAAATATGTTAATGTTAAATACCTAGATGTTGGGTTTTATGGTAGTTTAACATTTGAATGTATGTGATGTGGTGGTTATGGTTAAGTTCATGTATTTATTTATATATGCGTATATGTATACATGGAACGTAGTTATAGCTATGAGCCTAATTCAGAAATATAAGGGTTTATGTAAAATGTAATTCATGGAGGTGTAAATAACTAGAGAAAATGTTAAAATACACCGAAGATGGGTTAATAATATTGACTGAAGAATGGTTAACAATATGTTATTATGGTATATCCTTAATGATGAATTAATTAGAGTAGTGACACTATTTGTATGAATTAAATGTGGGGCCTGATTTGGGTCATTACTCGATCGTATTGGTGTATATTGGTCTGTATGTTTGATGATACAAGTTATGAGTTAGGTAAATACTCGTTTTGGGTTGGTTTGGGATGGTTGATTCTATAGGCTAGCGTAATATATGTGTACTAGTTTGTGCACATATTGGATTTGGGTATTTGCTTAAGGAGTCTCTTACCATTATCGCAATCGAATGATCCTTCTAGACATAAATGTATCAGGGGGTTCCTTGTTTGGATTTCATTCGAAGACATCTCACGCATGTAGTGTAGTTCAATTAGGATTTATGATTTATTATAACGCCCCGACCCGTATATATGGGTTACCCATAGTCAACCCGGTCCGTCCCGAGCGTTAGGTGTGAAGTGCAATGAAATAACCTATATAATGTTGCTAATCATGTTTTATTTTAATTAACATTTTACTTGTTTAACATGCGATTCAAATTTAAAATCAAACTATGTGAGGGATCCGTGGGGAGCACCCCTGAGTCCAAGCAAACAGAGCTACTAACATAAAATCAAAGAGAGTACTTACCTGTATAATGCTCTCAAATACGAAACTGCACCTAACCTCCCATAACAAAATAAGGGAGTGAGCCGAATGCTCAATGGGAAATATACAAATTCAATATAGAATCGAATGACAGAAAGAAGACTCTAACACGTTTTACTTATGCCCACATGCAAAACTACCTTGTATATATATAGATACATCTACATATACTTAATGCATGAAACTGTTTTCTTTCAAAATTGTTATTTATCCCGACTAATTCACTTTAATCTTACAAAAGACTTCATCTTCCTTATTTCGACATTTATCCCTTTATTTAACACACATAGTTAAATACTTCAAACAATTACACTTGGTTTGATCGAAAGTCATTTCTTTACGGAAATTACCCTTTTCATGTTAGCCAATCCACTTTAGTATTTTCATTGAAAATCACCCTTTCAATACACACAAACACCGTGTTAGAGAATACTTATTTAGCCTTTGAAAACCTTTCACCACACACCCTTGTGTTAATTATGGTTTAAACTACTTAGGTTGCTTAACCATCTATTTAATCACTTATTTTACCTTTTCTTCACCTTATGGATATTAATCAAATTTCACATTTTCTTTTCCATTTTATCCTTTACCAAAACATTTATTAATTCATTCAAGTTAGGTTGTCTTAACACATTTTCTCCACATAACCCATTTCTTGATATGTTCCTCATTCATTTATCTTTTTTTCGGAATCTTTCAATAATTGCATAGTTTAACAGGCTCCAGACCACTGGCTATTTTCATCATATGCTCTGACCAGTGATTTTGGATCTTTCACCCTAGGGCTCCGGGCCCTCCTCAATTTTCTTGGTGTCGTCCAAGTTCCGTTTTAATGTGTTTTAATATTTTAAAAAATGTATACATGATTACACGTTTCCTTTTACCATGCCGAAGCCAAATCCGAGGTTCCACCCCAACTTGTCTTACACTTTGAAAATCATCATTTCATGTCCCTTGCATTTTAGCCTTGATTTTATTCCAAAAATCATGTTTTATAGGACTATCATGTGTAATACCCTTTCCTATATTTTTATTTCATAAAAATGTTCCACTTTATGTAAAATTACCATTTTGTTTTCACACTCACCTTTTACTCCAACTAACTTCTTAAGTATTTTTAACACGCTAGCACCTTTTCAATCTTCTAGAGTCAATTCTTCTCAATTGGAAACGTCTTTATTTCATTACTTTCATTTTTAAAAATCATTAAACATATAAGACAACTTCATAAGAAAAATACCATTTTTTCTGTTAACACGTGTATTCTTCCAACCTTTCACTTCTAACACCTATAACCCCTTTTTTACACACTTTGAAGACTAGAATTTATATTTTTGTTATTTCATGTTTAAACCCAGGAAATACTTCTTTAAACTTATTTTTATGTCCATTATCAAAATGCTACAAGTTTATATGCATGAGAAGATGAATGTTAAATCCTATAATCCTATTAAATTGGTTAAACATACATTTCATTTCGAAATTCATAATACTTTGCGAAAATACACTTTTAAGACACAAAAGACATTTTATTTCTTCAAAGTCAACAAATGTCCCATTTTCATAAAATCTTCATTTTTTAAAATACTTTAGGACATTATTTCACCAAACATTTTAAGCAATATTAACATCATTTTCAAAACATTTTTGTATCATAAAATGTTTAAATTCAAACTTTTAAAAATGCCATTTTCACAAAAGGCCCAAACTTACTTTCTTTTCAAGAAAGTTTGAAATATTTTCTCTTTCTTTATTTTTAACAAAAAACTATTTTTTCCAACATTTTAATTTCATAAAAATGTTTCAATCAAATCTATTAGAAACCCATCCTTTTATCATATGCATCATACTCTTAAATACTAATAACAGGACTACTAGTGCATAAAATAGAGTCTTTAACTAAGAGTAGGTTTTTCCACGTCAAATGAAGCTCCAATAAAGGAATGTATGAAATGTCTAAGAAGATGACAACCTCCCACCTCCTAAGGTGGCTTCAAGGAGGTTTCCTAGCTCCATCAAGCTTGTCTTCACAAAATCTCCATCAAAACCCTTTTCAAACTCCATTAATCTTTCATCTTCTTCTTCTTCAAAACCCCCATTAACAACTCCATAAATTCAAAGTTATGCCCAACCATGGTGGAAGCGATCATCCAAAACTTAGGTATGGCGAAGAATAGAAGAATATGATAGTTTAAGGTGGATATTTGGTGGTAGAATGGTGGTTTGAGGTGGGAAGAGGTGGATGACATGCTCAACAATGGTGGATGACCACCCGTCCTGCTCTTTCTCTTCTTACAACTCCAAATGACCCAAATGAACCAAATAACACTTACAAAATACCTTCAAGCCTTAAAATTCCTTTTTTACCCAATCTAGACTCACCAGAGTTCGACAGCTCATCCATTTACTTTCCTAAAATGAGACAGTACACAAGACGAAATCAATTTAAAAATCTGAATGACCTCGTTCGAACGAGATTCACCCGTCTTTCGAATGAGAAAGGCATCTCATTTGAACCTTATTCGATCCAATAATTCAAAAGATCTTCGAACGAGCTGGATTTATTATACAGTGGAATCTCATTTAAATCTCGTTTGATCCCTTTCTTCGAATTAGCTTTGTTTCTCATTCAAACGACATCCACTTAATTAGAATGATCCTTTGATAATTTCTTTATCCTCTCCATTTTGAACTCACAACTTCCCCTAATCCTCATCAAGCCTCCAAAAATAGTCAAATCAGAATATAACCCCAATTATAATTACCCAAATATCAGTGTCTTTATATTATTACAACCCATGTGGTAAATAAATAAAAATATTAGGGTGGAATATTATAGTTATTGGATAGGAGATCCATAAGACATACCAGTTATAGACATTTGTATTGTGTGGAAAATACTATTATAGGTGTTGAGTCTTGGGCCAATGGATATTAATGACCTGATTAGGCTAAGTAGTAGGGTATCGAGCGGGTTCCTTGTTTGGATTAAGCTAAATTGGGTTATAAGAGTAGGTACATCTTTGGGATAAGTTTTAAGAGTGTCATGTTTGTGTTTTGGGCTTATTTGGGAGTCCAAAAGTGGGCCCATATTAGACCTGCGAGTTTAGGATTTTAAATAGATTAATAACCCTCATTAATCATCATAATTAAAATCCTATCATCTAGAGGCAAGCTTTGGGAGATGAGGAAGAACACTCAAGAGGAATTAATCAAAGATCAAGCTTCATTGAAAGATGAAAATATTATGTTGCTCGTCATATTAATGTAATCGATTTATGAGTTTCATCATTGCATATGAATTAATTGGTTAATGAATGGTAATAGGATGTTAACTACGATTTTAATGTGTATAATCTAATCTTTAACATGTTTATTGTATATTCTAATTGATTAATGATTAAATCCACGTACATGGTAAAATTCATGTTTACCTATAACTATATGGCTTATATTGTTGGAAACCATTGATAATCATATTTTGAGTCATTAAATGTTATAAATATTATTTGTTTTAAAGTTTAAATGACTGATTAATGCATAATCACATGTTTAATCCTTTATTAATTTGTCTCAATTGAATGAAGAAAATGAAGTTAGGGTTAAAATGTTAAGATTTGAATTTGAACCATTAATTAAGTTGGAATCATATTAAATTTTATAGAATGCTTGTTATATACATTAATTCATAGTTCATATGTATGGAAGAATGAATTTTAGTTGCTATAGAGGCTCAAGGGGAAGCTTAGAATTTTTAGGGTTGTCATTAATGAATGTAAACGAGCTGGGCATACTGGTCCCACCAGATCAATCCGACCTTGGAACATTGGTGCAATCATGGTTGGGTTTTTTTATTTGGTTCTTTTGGGATAGTTAGTTGTGTGGTTGTGTATATATATTATAAGATTATCTATATAATAAAGTAGAAAACTTATGTATGTCACAAGTTAAAACTATGATGTCATCTTTATGAATTTTTCTGCACTACCTATTTTGCCCCTTACAAATTTGAATTCCCCCTCTTTTGACACACTCCAATTTATTCCCCCTTCTCTTCAAAATTCAAAATTGAGGTTAGATTAGTAAAATTAGCTCACACTCTTCTCCAACCACGAGCCTCTCAATATTGAGCCAAATATATGGTCAAATAACCTATACCTCGAGCCTCTCACTATACAAGGCTCTCTCACTACATTTACTTCGGCCTCTCTGTCTATACAAGGATCAAGAGAGTAAATGGAGCAAACCTTTACATTCTTATGTAAATTGAGCAAACTGTGGTAGGCGCATCTTTGTCTAAGAGACGCACGGAGGTAAACTGTGTCTCTCTCCCACTACAAATATTATTTTTTCTGTAAATGGAGCAAATTGTGGTAAACTGTGGCTCTCTCACTACATTTACCTCGGTGTATCTTTCTTTACTTATGTGGTAAATGGAGCTTTCTGACTGAAAATGTTTAGGTAAGTGATCCATGCTTTGTGACACTCCGAATGATTCAAATATCTAAGGTATGAGATGAGTTGCAAATATTTTTTTTTAGATCTATGCATAAAATTGATGATTTGCACATATTTGAACATATCTGAGGTATGTGATGATCGACATATATTTCAGATCAACCGAAAATTATGAAGAGATCCTACAATCTCTGCCATTCATTTTCGTCGGCAAGGACTTTTCTCCAGGGACTGATCACAGCAGAACAATATAGCAGCGGAGCGAGTACTACAACAACTTCGTCGGAGTCCTTGCCAACGTCGGAGTCCTTGACAACGTCACTTTATCCTTCAGATGTATTGCAACGGCATGTATATTCCTCCCCGAAGAACAATACAGCTTGAAAATGGTGTAGGTTTCATCGCCGTCGCAACCACCGGCACCTGAAAATAGTGTTAGTTTCATCTCGGTTTCTGATTTCAAAACCCCGAGATTTGTATTTTTTTGTTTTGGGGGTTTTGATTTCAAAACAAAACTCATGGGTCTTTGATTTCAAAACCCTAACATCTATATTTTTTTGCTTGGACAAACCCCAACATCTTTAATTACTATTTTGTTCTGTTGTTGGTATATTTTTCTCCTACATCGTTATGTTTAAGCGGTATATGGTGATTGGTGCAATTATTTCATTTTTTTAGGTTGGATTTTGAGTTTGGATTCGATTACCTTCACATGTATGTTTTTTTTCTTTTCTTCCAAATGGGTATCAAGTTCTCACTGCTTCATTTGGTGTTGGAAAAAGTTGTGGAAATATCGGTAAAGTGAAAAAATGGAGGAAGATTATGCTTGAGTTGATTTCTTTATTATTTTTGCTTCAAACAGTGAAATAATGGTAAAGTGAGAAAATAGAGCTGGATTTGAACCTAAAAATCCCAACAAGTTTTCCTTTCAGATCATTATCTTTCTTTAGGTGGGTTTACATGATGAGTTTTTATTTTATTTTATCAACCTCATGTGATCCTCTTTAGTATCAGGAAGAAGATTCATAGAGTGACCAACTATTTAAAGTATATTTTTATATTTGGCCCGATATCTATTTTTTGGTCATTTTTATAATTTTTGTACTCTTTAGATTATTGTTATTTTTTTATTTTTTAAAATTTAAAATTTATTTTTTTTTAAATAAACTTTTAAGATTTCTGTTTTCAATACAGAATTTGATAGAGGTTCAATTTTTCATATTTTTATGTAGTGGTAAGTTGTGGTGTTTTTATTATATTTGTAGGTTCACTTCCAACTCCAAGAGAACACAAACTAATTCAGAGGCATTCGATTTTTTATTTCTTTGTTTTGATCTTACTGTGTGAGAAGTTAACTTTTATTTTAATTTGTATTGTGGTTTTGGAAGTGATGTGAAGATATAATTTCTGTTTGGATACTATTAACAAATAAGACGCGAGGATATGATATGGAGTTAATTTTTAGGCCTATGTTTGATTTTTTTAAATTGTAGTTTTCAACTTTTAATTTATGTGATGTTAATTTATTGGGCTTTCAAGTTTTATTCTCTCTTTTTTAAAGTGAATTTAAAATTTTATTGTTGTTACGAAAAAAATGTTATTTTGATTCATTCTCAATTTTATTTGGTGTGTTTGGTAATATTTGTAAGTACTTTTTACAAAAATATTATTATTTTTAAATTATTTTTATATTATGACTATTTAAATGAACACTTTCTAGGCACATATATTTTAAATTATCAATTATTTCCATCAGAATTATTTTAGCATATGGCTCAAGGGTACTATATTATCAATCAAAGGGGGTACTTGGTGTGGAGCCCAAGGCAAGTGGATAAAGCCACCTAAAGGGGGATGTATTTAAAAGAAAGTAAGTGGCAAAAGAGTAAAAGTTATAATTAAACATGTTTATAATATGGTGGATGATATTAGATTGTATACAAAAGGAGATATTTTAAGTAGGTACTATATCATTTAACTCTTCCAAAGACTAGAAGTGATTCGATAGTTCACTGTCCAAAAGGACAGTAGTTACACTGCTTAAGGTTTTAAAACTGGCCCACCGAAAGTGATAGAACAAACAAATATTAAGTATATATACAAAAAGGATCTCATGCATACCCTCCGCGCGGACCATTTTTTTTAAATAGTAAAAAAAATAATTTTGCGCTAATTTTTTTTATTATTTTTAAACATTTTAGTAGGACCATGAAAAAAAAATCAACTCAAAATGAATTGTGTTGCGATTTTAAAAAAATCGTTCAAACTTTGTCAGTTTTTAAGTAGTTAAAAATGACAAAGTTTGACCGTTTTTTTTTTAAATAGCAAAAAATATTTTTTATATTTTTTTCTCTTTCTATTTTTTTAAAGGTGTTTTTTTTTATAAAAGCAGCTTTTTATGGACTAGGTTTTATCACGGAGGCAAATTTATCGTCGTGCCATCAGCAATATGTTAAATATAATATTTAGATATTATTGTCTTAAAATTTAATATAATATAATATCAAACGGTGTTGCCTTGAAATTTTATTTTGGTGGGTGGGGGTTGAATTAGTTATTTTGAGACACATTTTGATGTGTTTTTATAATGCAGGTACCCTAGCAAGGGTATCCTGGAAAAATTACATTTTGTTTTCTTGGCAAACGAAATTTTTGCCTTCCTACAATTACGTACCTTGAATTTTTTTTTCATTTTGCGATTATTAGCGTGCCTTCAGGCACGGGCATACCCTAGTATATATATATATATATATATATATATATATATATATATATATGTGTGTGTGTGTGTGTGTGCGCGCGCGCGCGCGCGCACGCTCACATGTATGTTTATACTTATAGTTTGTAACGTGATAAACTAAGAGGTGGAGTTTTCATTAAGGATTAAGAGTACTAAACCTATAGTTATTAATATAGTTAGGTTTGAGGATTTGGATGGGTATTGGGTATATTAGTGTCATGATTTATCCTAAGTGTGAATTATGATATACATAAATGTTGATCCCACTCTTTATAGAAGTATGGGTATTTTACATGATTTATCCTAAATGTGAATTATGATAATGGGAAAAGTGTTGATTCCACTCTTTCTAGAAGTATGATGGGGAGTTGACTGCATCTTACCGCATCTCGACCCGACATATCCTTCGTTGTTTATATCTGTGCTAGATATCAAAGTAACCCTAAAGAATCCCACTTATTAAGAGTAAAAAGAATTATTAAATATATTAAGGGTATCTAAAATTTGGTATTTGGTACACAAAAGATACGACAAGTTCTATTGTAGGATACACCGATGCTGATTGGGCCGATTGTTCTGACGATAGTAAAAGCACTTCTGGTGCTTGCTACTACGTAGGTAATAATGTCGTAGGTTGGTCATGTAAGAAGAAGAATTTTATTTCCTTATCTAGCATTTAATCTGAATACGTGGCAGCTGGTAGTTGTTATTCACAATTATTATGGATTAGACAAATTCTTAGAGATTATGGTATCACCGAAAATTAGTTAACCATGTTTTGTGATAACCAAAGTGCTATTAATATTTTCAAAAATCCTGTAATGTACTCCCTAACGAAGCACATTAAGATTAGACATCATTTTATCCGTGACCTTGTCGAATCCAAAGATCTCATCATTGAATATCTGAACACTCAAAAGTAGCTCGCATGTCTCTTTACCAAACCTTTAGACAACATATGATTTGAGTATTTGCAAACAGTTATAGGCATGATAACTCTCAATTAATTTTTATCACATTTATCATAGCATGATTCTGCCATGTTCATGATATATTATGTGCTCGACTATACGTTTTGTGATCTAGCGATTTTTCAATCTATTCTTGATTCTAACTCAACTAATATGCCATTAACTGTTTATTTTGTCGCAGGCATTTCAGGGCCGTTGTATAGCTTCTTACACTTTTGTAGGTTATTGGTCAATATATAGTTGAGTGATGTATTTTTTACCTTATTTTCGGTTCTAGGATGGGAATGGGTAGTTAGAACCTTTTTATAGGACAACTAGGATTTTTCAATTTTCACCCATGAGTTCAGAATAATCAAGGGAATTTTGTCTCTAATATCCAAAGGGGGAGATTGAGAACACACTATATAATTGACTTACTTGAGTCTATATTATATAGGAGTTCCAACTAGTTTGGATATTGAGACAAAGTAGGATTAGATTTTATGAGTTGCTCCATACCTAAAGGTTCAAGAAGAATGAAGAGGAAGAAACAATCAAGTCCAAGATAGGGAAGTTATTTCTAACCTTAAAACCACTAATAGGACACTCTCACTATATTTCTCCTATTTTCGTCAATGGTTTTACAACACTTTAAGAGTTTTCAAAATCAAATTAATTCAGTTCAAAACATTTTTATACAATTTTAAAGTAATTTTTGAATTAATTAAAACTTGATGTTGTGGTTAAAATTTGAATTTTAGAAAGTTATTTTGTTTGCTGGAAGTTAGCCTAGGGAGAATATAAAATCACTAGAGACTATAAGGTGTCTTTATAATTATTTTTATAACACGAGCTTTACTTTCATCGTGTCCATACACGTGTTGGTAGCTAGACGGGAAGATTTGTGTTTTCTCATAGACTCAACCTCGATCACCAATCTCAACCCTTAGATTAACTTTATTAATAACCTGCATGTGTTGTGTTATAATCCTAGTGTTTACCTTTCATCCAATGAAATTCTTTCATTTCACAGCCTGGTTATAAACCCTTGGATCATTAGTCAACTGTGTGGACTTAATCTCAACCGTTATTTGCATACGAAGTTCCAGATCCATTCTTCACCTACTATAAAACCAAACTTACTCTCATCATTTTGAGACTTTTGTTCAAATCATCCCAGAGAGAAAAAGAGAGAGAGAGGAGAGAGAAAGGGAAGCGGTTTGAAAGAAAAATAGAGAGAAAAGGAAGAAGATAAATCCATCTCCGTCCTTGAGCACCTCTGAGTGAATCCCTTCAACCCAAACTATTTTAAACTTCAAACACCTTTACTAGAAACCAAATATTACAAGAGATAGAGCCAACCAAGGGTTTCTGTGGGTTTGGTAGTTGGGTTGACGTCTGTTAGAAGACCTCTTTCATTTTAAGTCTTTCTCAAAACACCTCTCTGAGAAAATAGCAAGTTTCATATATTGAAACTTGAGATTTTCTAAAGATTACATCACACGCTTATTTTCAATTCTCTTTTTGGATCTCTGTCTTCTGATCCATTTGATTTCAAAGTTTTTGAAAAACAAACTTCTAGGGTTTCAAGAGAAAACAGATCATTAAGAGCGTTTGTGTTTCTTGGTTTTTATTTCACATTTTGTGAAATAAACGTGTTCAAAAATAAAAAGAGACACGTAGGACCTTAGCTATTTTTTAAAGAAAGGTTGTTCTTCTAGATCTGATCTTGAGTTGGAAGTTTATTTTACAAAATCGTTTGAATTAATTTATGCATATTATTTCTGATTTTATTTTTACGATATAGACTTCTAGTCTAGTTTGGATCTCAATTGGTGGTTTACAATATCGAAAAATTTTCAAAATGCTGAAATTGTATAAGACCTTGACCGTCTTCTGAGGAAGGTAACCTTGAGATCTGTGGATTAATAGAAAGATCAAGAGGTCTTGATTTGTAAAATACAGACTTGGAAATATCCTATTCATGTTCGAACTGTTTGTAATTTGATAGGAATGTTTGTATAAATAATATTGAGAGAGTGAGTTACATATCTGTATATTGTACACATCACAAACACTTCTCACATGAACACTTAGAAACAGTGCTTTGTTTGAGACTTAAAAGTTGAAAGAGTTGCTAGAGTCTGAATTCAAAGAGAATGAGGCCAAGGAAAAGGCAAAGGAGCAACAAAGAAGAGATCAACTCTAGTAAAAAACCTTTAGAGTGTAGTAGCTCATGTAGGTATAATTCTGAACTTAGATTTAGGATCTTTGTGTGTTTGCTTAAGTGCTGTAACTTGATTCTTTATTCTAGTGAATTTTTGTTTTGTGCCGTAGAGGGCACCGTGGATGTTTCCCTTGATTAAGGGTTTTACCACATTAAAAATTCCTGTGTTTATTCCTTTGAATATTCTTAATTGTTTTTGTGATTGGGACTGCATGATAACTTTAGTAGATGTTTCTTAAAATTTTAAAAGAAGGTAATCAACAATCGAATCTAACTCATACATTCAGAAAGATTGTACAACACATCTTGTGTTTTTTTCGAAAAGAGTTTTGCCCAAAAAGTTTATTCGGAGTTTACACAATTGTAATACCCCGTATTTTTATGCTTTATTAATTTGGGGATTTATTAAATTAATGTGAGTTAATTATTTAATATAAATCTGGAAATTAATTATTTTGTAATTATTAACGTGATGTGAGTTAGTAATTATGGAAAACTTATTGTTGAATATTATTAATGAGTAAAGTAATATAATATTGGTTCTATGAAATGTCACGAGCGAATAAAATGACAATTTTGGAAATTTAAGTCGGGACGCGCCTGTGCCGCATTGGGAATAAATGTTGATTAATAAAAGTGAAATATTTTTAAGTTATCCATATGGTCGTTTTGAGTGAGCCAACGTGTTCGGAAGGGTCGAGATAGTCAGAAAAATGTACTCGGGGGTTTATTTTGGGTCTTGGGGCGTTTTTAGGCCTATTTAACACCCCGGGAGGGCATTTTGGACATTTTGCATTTTTGGGTAATTAAACCCACGAAAATTATTAGGCTATATCAGCCATTTAGAAGATTCCTTTAGGGTTATCAGACTCAAAACCTTAGAACGGCCATAGGAGAGGGAAGGAGAAAGCTTTCCAAGCAATCCAAGGCCAAAAAGTCATCCGATTGCACCGCCACCACCACCAACGTGTAGGTCGCGCGACAGGGAACGCAACCACACCAAAATCGTCAGAAAACCAGAATTCTGAAATTTCCAGGCAAGTATTTATCTTTCTTATTTTCGTTAATGCATCGTTCATGTTAGTCTAGGGTGATTAGGACGAGTTTGGTAGAAGAAAATCCATGTTGGAGATTGGAAACTCGCATGTAGAATTGATTTGAATGTAAATCTGGTAACCCCTTCATATGTAAAGGCTTAACCAAGAAATTATGATGAATTAGGAGTAGAAATTTCTGGAAAAAGACTGATTAAAACCATGTTAAAGAAATTCTAGGGTTCTTGAAATTTTTATGAAGTTTTGGCCTATTAATCCATGGTTATTGATGAAAAATTGCATGCTTTACGTAGAAGATGAATAATATGGGTATATACTGATTATAGTAAAAATTTTAGGGAGTTTGGGTGTGTAAAATCTGGATTTGATTGAGGTTGGATTGTGAAACCCGTAACTGCTAATCTGCACAATTCGCATACCTGTTTGATCGATCGATCGAACCAGGAGTGTCGATCGATCGACGCATCGATCGATCGAGCTCCTGCCATCAATCGATCGACCCCTTCTGGCAGACTAATATTTCCCCTTTTTAAATTTAGTTGAATTCAATTTAATGAGAAATAACCTTTGGACACCCTTATTAAAATGTTTTGGGAGATAAAGAAGACCAGTAGAACTTATAAATAATTATGGAACCTTTAATGTAAAAAAAGAGTTGTATTTTCGGGATATTTACATATAAGGAATGACGAAATTATGTATTAAGGGGAGAGACGCATAAGATAGTTATGTCGTAAATTATATTACCTACTGAATTCTACACTTGAGAGGATAGATGTAATAACCCTCTCTTCCGATAGCCCATTTTATCCTTAATTACCATGTGTAGTGATTAGTTATTATCTGATAAGATGCTGAGTAAATATTAATTTGATATGTCAAGTCAATATTTACTAATATGTTGTGTAGTTACCTCGTGAGTAGATAAAACTTGCATGTGGTGATTTTAATGTCATAAAGATTTAAAATGACATTTTGGTTTATTATGGAACCGGAACTAAAATGAGTTATAAAACTTTCAAATGATAATTTGGATAGTGTAGTTAGTCCCGGTAGGTGTGAGACAGTCAAAATAAGTGCCATATTGTATTTTGGCATTTCGGGCACTTTTGACTGGTTTTAGCTTAAATAGTGTAGTCGCGTATTAGTATATCGCGTATTAGCATTTTAAGTTGGGCTTTTAGACTTAAGCCCCGTTTTATTTCCCCACCCCTATTCCCATTCTTCCCTTTTACACATTTGAGCCCTAGAGAGAGTAGAGAGAGGAAGAGAACTTGGGAGAAAAAGTGAGATTGGAGCTTGGATTGTTGCCTCCTTCTTCATCAAATCAGATTCTTACCTTGAGGCAAGTAATCTACTTGCAAATTTATGGTTTAAGTAGAATAAATTGCATTGATATTTATGATTTAGAAATGTTAGGGTCTTTGTTGGATTTTTGGGTATTAACCCTTGGAAATGGATTTGGATGAAACATTACAAATGATGGTAGTTGGGTGTATTTTTGGTGTACTAGTTCCATTGAATCAATTGGGTTTGGCTGGTTTGGGTTTGTTTAGAATTTTGGAGTTCAAGACTCCATAGCCATTCTTGGCATTTTCGCAGGGGCGAATCGATTCGGCCCCTTGGGCGAATCGATTCGCATAGATGCAGAATCCCAGGTCTGGTTGTCCGAATCGATTCGGATTTAGACCGAATCGATTCGGCAATTGCAGAAACCAAATTTTATTTTCCGAACCGATTCGCTTTCAGAGCGAATCGATTCGCTTAGGCGAATCGATTCGGCCCCTAGGGCGAATCGATTCGGTTCCAGCAGATTTTGGGGGTCTTTTTCTTTTAATTTTCCTCCTTATTCTTTAAGATTAGGACTTAGGAAACTTCTTTCAAGAAGTAAACTTAGAGTCCTAGAGTAGCTATGGAGTTTGGTCGTTACCCTGGACTAGAAATGGGTTCATCTGGGGTTTGTTTCGGGGAGGTTTAAAGGAAATGCTAAGGCATTTCTTCTTTTATTCAAACTCTTAGAAGTTTGGAAGTTAGGTACCCTAACTTGGAGACTAAAAGGGCTTGTCAAGTTACATAGGCCTTGGAGATTTGTAGGATCATAATGATCATTTGGAGAGTTAATCGGGGATTGTAATTTGAGGAAAATGATAATATTCGATGGGATTTAGGTTCGCATCAAATGAACCCATAGGTGTTTAAAGATAGTAGGTTCAATTTAGAATTAACCCCGTTGTTTAATGATATTAGGTTTAATAAAAGAACCAATCACATGATTAATGGAAATGGATTTTTGGAAATAAAATGATGATAAATGTAAATGTTAATTTACTGTTACACACCTCTCTAAATGACATCATAAGGGAAGTTCGCTCGTGAGGTGAAGCCCCCTGGCTAATGAATGCAGGGTGGATATAGTCCTAGGCCATGGGAGCGTTTATGGTTGTATATTTTTTCTGCGGGGGTAGGGAGATTCCAGGTGTGGTCTTGGCTACCACGCAGGCTCATGGCCGCTTCCCGACGTGTTCCGTTAGGTGCCCAGGTTGTCTTATGTTAGGCCCTGGAAGATGATGGTCATTTAGGGGCGCGCACAGCGGGGAAACCTGGACTGGCGGTCTTAGATATCGTTATATGTATATGAATATAACTATATTTTCATCAAGTTGGACTTGATGGTTGTTAAATGCCTCAAAGAGCATAAATATGTGCCAGGAAGAGCACGGGAATAATATATGTGCCATAAAGAGCACTTGATGTAAATGATATTCCTAATAAGGAATGGAAAGATAAAATGGGAAGTTTTAATTAATGAATAGAAATTATAACTTCTTGACTTAACCAAATATATGGTTTTATTCCTAATAAGGAATGTCTGAAGGAAATGGAAAATGTATTAATAAGAAAGGGTTTTAAATTAAAATGCTTTACCTTCTATCTTTGCTTGTAATTGTAGCTAGCATGTCATGTGATCATCCTCATTATTCATGTATAACTGTTCATATCTATCATGTTTTTTATTCTTCTAGAAATCATATAGAACCCGGCCCTGACCGGTTTACTTTCTTGTTGTATATATATTATTGTATCCGCTCAGGTGCTCCACCGCAAGGACGCCCGACTTGACTTTCCAAGTTCCTTGCACCTTCAACGAGCTGTAAGACTTTGCGGGTTATTAGAGGATGTTGTATTAGACGCTTTCATTCTTGTTATTCTAGATATGATCGGGTCTTGTCCCTCGGGCGTGTGGCCCAAACATTTGTATTTGATTAATGGTTGTACTATGTAAGATATTCTATATTGTTGTACGTTGTCTTATATAGCTGTGGACCGACAGCTTATTCGGTCCATTTGTATACATTCGTTTTAGTCATATTATATATTATTTTTGGAATTCCACTTGCTCGTCAGATTGGGTTGTTTAGTTTAAAATTTTCATAACCGCATTTTTAAAATTTTACATTTTTTGGCAACCCATTTTCTGATTTATTGGGTGGTTTTTCCCTTATACTCAGTTTATATTTGTGATGCTGAGAATGATATCCATCCATGATCCCTGTTACGTTTGAGTATCGGGCTGGCCACCCCTTATCTCGGATTGCGGGTAGTCACAGATGGTATCAGAGCATCAGGTTCTAGAGTACTAGAATCTGTGTGGACTTGTCTCGTTCTACCGTAGCGTTCTTTGATGTAGAGCCTAATGTTAGGATTTCTTTGATGCTTATGTTTACAATCTTCTGCAAGATAGATTGTTTTAATTAGCATTCTAATACTATTGTTCTTCCATCTCAGATGCCGTCTAAGAGAGGTCGCCCGGCGAGACGTGTTAAGGTCGTAGAGAGGGAAGTAGGTCCTCCACCGCCACTACAAGGGACGGTTAATGTTGCGGATGTAGCAAGCATAGTGGCTGGAGCGGTTCATGCCGCCATGTCCGTAGTGATCCAACAATTGCCATGGGCCCCAGGTGTTCAAGCTCCTACGGGACTTACTCCGTGGGAAAGGGTTAGGGAGTCCTTTCTAAGGGGCAATCCCCCGGAATTCGAGGGAGGTACGGATGTTATTAAAGCCAATCAATGGAAGAAAGACATGCAACGCCACCTTCGAATGATAGAATGCAGTGAGGATAAGAAACAAGTCCTTACCACCTTTAAGCTTGTCGGATCTGCGTTACACTGGTGGGAGACGATGACCACCCCAGAGCAAAGAGACACCATGTCAATCACTGAGTTCTGGACTTTGTTTGATCTTAAGTATTTTCCTCCCGCTGTTCAGAGGGAGATGAAGAGGAAGTTGCAAGATGTAGTGCAAGGGGAGAGGTCTGTAGCGGAGTATGAAGAGGAGTTCACCCGTTTAGCAAATTTTGTACCAGATGAGGTGACTCCGGAAGAGAGGAAGATCTCGAAGTTTATGGGAGGTCTAAACTGGAGAATCCGAAAACACTTATTGGGTAACCCAGCTTTCCAGACTTTTGGCGAGGTTATGAATGCAGCCTTACTCCATTGCCAGGAGCATCGAGTATATACGCAGGGTAGCGAGAAAGCTACTGAGATGAGGCAAGTAAGGAAGCTTGGAGAGTTTATTGCGAAGGACAATAATAGGCACGAACAAGGTGCTTTGCATCAGGC